>CM055127.1:203900574-205163478 GCA_029206835.1 Rana muscosa
TGAGAATAAGTGGCCGCTGGAGGTGGTGCAGATTGATAATCCACCCAAGCTGTTGTCTTGACCACAGGGTTATCCAGTTTGCGGGCATCTGTGTATTCGTCCGCCAGGCGAGCTGCTTCAGCCAAGGTGAAAGGTTTTCGTTTCCCGCACCCACTCTCTGACTTCCAGGGACAGTTTGTCAAAGAAGTGCTCCAGCAGGAACACCTGCAGCACCTCTTCCCTGGATTCTGCTTGGCATCCAGCGACCCAGTGGGATGCCGTGCGGTGTAGGCGGCATGCCCACTCAGTATACGAGTCTCCGGTCTGCTTGCTCGTCTCTCGGAACCGCCTCCGGTGTGACGGCATACCTGGCCAAAAGTGCTTCTTTTACCAGTCCATAGTTCATAATATCCTCAACTGGGATGGCCCTGAACGCTTCACTGGCCCGGCCAGACAATTTCCCAGTAACCCATTTCTCTGTGGGCACCCAATGTAGGGCACATTGCCGTTCAAAATCGGCAAGGTACCCATTAATCTCCCCTTCAGTTTCAATTAAATTTTTAAAAGCAGCAAAATGTATTTTTCTCCTTTCAGTTGGTGCTGCTTTGACTTCTGCTGCTGCAGAACGTCTTTGCTGTAACCAATTTGCGTCCACAGCCGCTATAACTCGGTCTATGATCTCCGCTGTAGGGTTAGGACCATAATGTGCCAGTCTTATGTTAACAGCCCGATCAAAACTTGCCTCTTCGGGTGTCCTGTTTGTTACGCTGGGTCTTTCGGTTATGTTGGGTTTTTCAGCTCCATCCATTTTTACTAATTCTGCAATGTCCCTCTTCTTACGGTTGTTGGCCGGTCGGCCCCGGTTCTCCAGTAAGTCCTTGAGGGTAGAGTGCTTTAGCCGTTCATACTGTGCTTGTCCTGTGTCCTATTGTAGCTGTCCTTTATAGGCTGTGGAATCATCCCACTGCTTGCCAACAATTGTAACGGCACCCCAAGTATGAAAGGGGTTAACACCGTTTAGGATATTCCCTTTTTGAACACAAGGCAACTACTGACACTCCCCAGTCAAGCGACCGAGACCCATAGGAATAATTCTCCCCCAGATACGAGACAAACGCTCTGTATGAGGTTCAAATAGGGAATGAATCTTTATTGCAAGCACATGGTAACACACTTCTCTTCAAAACACTTCCCTCCTATCCTTGGGAAACAGGGCGGGTTAAACTGTCCAATGACAATGGTGATACAGGTCAGGTGTGTTCAAACTTCTCCTTCAGTAAACAGTCTTAGCAGGAGGGGTTGCTGGAGTGATTCCCCCCCTTTCCTCACAGCAAGACACTTAAACATCCCATAATAGGCAGCCAGACTGTCTACCAAGCTCTAATCCACATCACCACAAACAACAATGAAAAGGTCTTTAGAAGCTAGTCTGGATTCATTAACATTACAACAGGCATCCAGGTGGTTGGAGGTGATGACATTAACATCTTTCAACTAACATGTTGAATTCATAATCAACACACAGTAAATAGTTATTTACAGATATCCTGGGGAATATTGTGGATTAAAATTCAAAAACCCATTTTAAAGCAATCCAAGGCATATTCTCAATGTCCATTATTTCTGGCTCATACTTTCTAAGAACTTCTGGGTTCCACGGGTCCACCCGTTACAACAAGTAATGGAGAGGCTGACTTCATTGATGGCAAAAGCTTCAGGAGCAAGTAAGAAAGGAGGAATCACAACGGAAGTGATCCAGACTGCATTCACTTCTCCATCTCAACGCCCAAAGGATGAGGAAGTTTTCTTCAACTGTGGAGGGACTGGACACTATAGACAAATGTGCCCCTGCCCGAAGAAAGCTGAAGCACCATACTGCAAGTCGGCGGAAAACTTCAGAGGGCCCCGGTGAAGGAATCAACTGGGTGCCCATCAGTCTAAGCCAACACCGGAAAGTTCCATAGCACAGGAAGACAACAGAGGGAAAATTGTTATTTACCAAACACCCCTGTTGTCGCCTCTAAACGACATAATACCTCCCACTCCATGTCCAAAAATGCTCAATGGCGGGAGATCAGTGCATACCAGGCCCAACAAGGATTGAGATCCAGAAAAAGGCTCAAGAAGAAAAGAGGGAAAAAAAGTGCGGGTTACAGAGTCAAGTAAGAAGGCTTATCCAAGTAAACTCCCTGTCAAATTAGTGGGGCCCTCCCCAGTGGTCTCAATCCAGGTAAAAGGAATCTATACGAAGGCCCTCCTTAATACTGGAGCCCAAGTAACTCTGCTATATGGAGACTTTGACAACAAGCACCTCAGACATCTACCGCTACAAAAGCTTGAAGACCTGGAGATATGGGGCATAGGGACACAGAGTTTCCCTTATGGATACCTTCCAATCAAGTTGACCTTTGACCCCTCAGTGGCGGGAGAAGCCGAGACCTTCGACGCCCTGGCTGTAGTTTGTCCCCAACCGCCAGGAGCCAGCAAGAGTTCCCTCATCATAGGAACCAACACTGAGCTAGTCAGAAGGCTGTTGACACCTGTGGCCCAAGAACAGAATACTTCAACCCCAAGAGTCCATCTTATGCTACAGCGGGTCTATCAGCGCTTGGTGTTGGAGCAGATTGCCCCGACAGAGGGGGTTGGGAAGATCTGGAAGCTGGATAGGACGGAGAAAGTTTTTTACAACTGGGAGAGGTGACTTGTTTGAGAGCCGCTATAAAGCTTACCTGGGAACAACCCAGCCCCTTTGTCGTTCTTGAACCGGATCCACATGAAAATCAGAGGGGACTAGAAGTAATTCCCGAAGTGGTCCCATTGAAGGCCCTTAAGAAAAATCACGGGAAGATCTGAGCATTAGGAATACTACTACCACACCAGTAAGGGTACCAGCCAGAATGCTGTTGGGCCAAGTAAACCCAGCCACCCCAGTTGCCCTATCTGACTTGAAGGAGGAAAGGGGTGAAGTTACTGTGGAGAAGCTCTGCTCTGAAGACACAACCCCCCCACCAGTATGGAACGAGAGGGCCAAGGCCCAACTTGCTTGATGGCAGAAGATCGTCTCCAAGAATGAATTTGATGTGGGATGTGCAAAAAGTGCCACCCAAAAGATTTGCCTACAGGAAGATAAGCCGTTTAGGGAAAGAGTCCGACGGGTTCCCTTGGCTGACCTAGAAGATCTGCATGAGCAACTAGCAGAACTTAAGAGGATGGGCATTATCCGAGAGTCTCGAAGCCCCTACGCCTCTCCAATAGTGGTAGTTCGGAAGAAAAATGGGTCCTTGAGGCTGTGTATTGACTACCGAACACTGAACAGAAGGACTATACCTGATCAGTACACCACCCCCGAATAGAAGATGCTTTACAGAGTTTGTAAGGGTTAAGTGGTTCAGTGTGATGGACTTTAAGAGTGGGTACTATCAAATTTCCATGCACGCTGAAGATCAGGAGAAAACAGCTTTCATCACCCCAGTGGGTTTCTTTGAGTTCAACCGCATGCCCCAGGGCTTGTCGGGAGCCCCAGCCACTTTTCAAAGACTGATGGAGAAAACAGTGGGAGACATGAACCTCATTGAAGTACTGGTGTACCTAGATGACATTATTGTGTTCGGTAGAACTCTCGAAGAACAGGAAGAGCGGTTGGAAAAGGTCTTGAAGAAGGCCTGAAGCTTTCTTTAGAGAAGTGCCAATTCTACCAGTCTTCAGTCCATTACCTGGGCCATATCGTGTCTGCTGAAGGGGTAGCTACAGACCCTGAGAAGCTGGATGCTGTCACCTCTTGGCCAAGGCCCACCAACGTGACTGAGCTTAGGCCATTCCTGGGGTTCTGCTCCTATTATAGAAGATTTGTCGAGGGGTTTGCCAAGATTGCCCGGCCCCTCAATGAACTACTGAAGAGTGAAGGGGAAGATGATGCCCAAGAACGGGTCGACCCAGTGAAACCCACAGCAGGGCCCAGAAAACCTAAAGAGTCTATCCAGGACCAGTGGACCACCCAGTGTGAAGAGGCCTTCATCCAGTTGAAGGAAAGCCTAACCACTGCCCCCGTTTTAGCCTATGCAAATACGACTAAACCCTATGAGTTACATGTTGATGCCAGTAGAGCTGGGCTAGGCGGAGTACTCTACCAAGAGCATGGCGGTCACTTGCGGCCTGTTGTCTATGTGAGTAGAAGTCTGGCCCCCGCTGAGAAGAATTAGCCCACACACAAGCTCGAATTCCTGGCCTTAAAGTGGGCTGTATTGGACACATTGAAAGACTACTTATACGGGGCTGAATTCGTGGTCAAGACGGATAACAATCCTCTCACTTACCTCCTGACTACCGCTAAACTGGATGCTACAGGACACAGATGGTTGGCTGCCCTTTCGGGTTTCACATTCAGCTTAAAATACAGACCTGGGGTTGGAAGCAGGGATGTAGATGCCCTCTCCAGAAGGTCCCATGCCCCCAGTGACCCTACGGAAGAATGGACTCAGTTGACCCCAGAAGGAGTGAGAGCCCTATACCAGGGAGGAACTTCAGGCCAGAGGAGGATCAAGGACCGAAGAGATTGGAGTTTCAGCTGTTGGAGTACCCGGATGTTATTGTAATGTGACTCAAGTCGGAGAAGAGGGGTTACCTAAACTGTCCAAGAAAGACTTGAGAAGGGATCAATTGGAAGACCCCCTGGGAAAGCTGGTGTTGAAGGCCTTGGAGAACCAGTGCCCTGAGATGCTTCTAACAGACTCTACTAAAGAAGCCCGACTGTTACAGAGAGTGGGACCGGCTGCAAATACATCAAGGGGTGATCTACTGAAGGGGCCCCTCTGAAGGTCTGGAAGAAAAATGGCAACTGTTCCTGCCTGCTAAACACAGGAAGGTGATCCTAACTGCTCTCCACGATGATCATGGTCATCTGGGGTCTGAAAGAACTTTCCATCTCGTGAGAGACAGATTCTATTGGCCCTGTATGCGGGCCGAAGTAGAAGGGTACTGTCATTCTTGTGCCCGATGTGTCCAGAGGAAGACCCTGCCCCATCAAGCGGCCTCAATGGGCCATCTACAAAGTCAGGAACCCATGGAACTGGTGTGCATTGATTTACTCTACCTAGAGCCTGATCTGAGTGGACAAGGGAATGTTTTAGTGGTCACAGACCATTTCACCAGATATGCTCAAGCATTCCCAACAAAGGACCAGAAGCTCTTGACAGTAGCAAAAGAACTTGTGGAGAAGTTCTTCGTGCACTATGGTCTGCCCCAACGCCTTCATTCAGATCAAGGGAGAGACTTTAAAAGTAGGCTGATAAGGAAGTTGTTGGATTTATTAGGCATTAAAAAGACTAGAACAACCCCGTACCACCCACAAGGGGATGCTCAGCCTGAACGGTTTAACCGGACTCTCTTAGACATGCTGGGGACTCTGAGCTCAGAAAATAAATAACACTGGAGCAAGCATGTTGCTGCCATTGAACATGCCTACAACAGCACCAACAGTGATGCAACTGGATACTCCCCGTACCGATTGATGTTCGGGCGAGAGGCTCGGCTACCAGTGGACCTGGCTTTTGGCATATCATCACGCTTCAGCAACATCCCACAAGGGGTATGTGGATCGGCTACGGAAGAGTTTGTAAATGGCCTATGAAAAGGCTCAAGCTACATCTGATCAAAGGGGATTGAGGAACAAAAGAAACTTTGACCTCAAAGTCAGAATACAGGACTTGCAGCCAGGGGATAGAGTACTATTGAGGAATCTAGGTATCCCTGGAAAACACAAGTTAGCTGACCGATGGAGATCTCAGCCGTACATCATCTGCAAGCAGCTGCCAGGCCTTCCAGTATATCAAGTCAGGCCAGAGGGGAGTGTAGGCCCAGTAAAGACTTGGCATAGGAACCATCTGTTGCCCCTTTCTGAAGCAGTTCGCCTACCTCCCACTTCAGATTCACAAGGGCTCCCTTTAACCTCTCAAGGATCCAGACCAGTTACCAGATCTCAGTCAGCACATCCAGATGTGGAAAATGAAGATTTGGAGGAGAGGGATTCTGAGGATGGAGAGATGGAACTTGATTGGTTGTGGTCATCTCAAATGCCAGAACTCATGACCACTCCCTTGTCCCCAGTTGAAGTAGTTGACAGTGGAACTCTTCACCCTGAGGCTCCTGAGTTTGTGCCTCACAGCATGCTCACCAAGGAAGTGGAAGATGTTTTGGATCCCTTGCAAATAGAAGACCATGATGAGACTTCATTGCTTCCTGAAAATGAACTAGACGCTTCTGAAGTAATGGAGCCCAGCATGCCTGAACAAGGGAGAGCAACTGAAGAATCAGCAGAATCTATTGCCCTTGATACTTTGACACCCAAGGAGCAGAGAGAAAGAAGAGTCATTCACCCTCCAAAGAGACTGACTTTTGATCAAATGGGTGAATGCTCTGAAGAAACTGTCCTCACCTCAAGAAGGACAGTTGATATACCTGGTTCCTCCACTGTAAATTTGGTGGAGGGCAACCCTAGCTCACCCCCTGACACAGCTGGTCAGGCCATACCAGTTAAAGAGGCCTGTAGGCAGGACAACCTTCCTTCCGAAGTTTGGTGGGAGGTTCCTCTGCCTGGTTCTTTTGTGCATGTGAACTGCATTATATCTGTACATGCTAACTAAGTTTTTTTTTCCTATGAAACTATAAATGTCTTTGGGGACCAAAGATTTTAAGTGGGGGGAGTGGGTAGCGGGGTGCCACTTTGCAGTGTGATAAAGACTATTATCTTGAGAAATAACCCCAGCTCCCTCGAGTCTCTAAGATATTGCAGCAACTGTTGTTTAACTATATGGAACGATGCATTGTGGAACTTGTGGTGCGGAGAGAGGGGGGACTCCATTGCCGTAGGTATCAAATAGACTACAGTACCTACAGTGCAACTGTACTCCCAAAGTGCATCGCATCTTCGCACAGCCTTCTGGGGGAGGTTACTTAAAGCAAGGGAGGAGCTACGCGCGCTCTCTCTGGACCTCGCCTTCCATCAAGCAGGAAGTCTGTGTTGAAGCCTGCTGCCGGAGCGTCTAGGCCAAAAGACTGGGCCTACAGCTATTGAGGAGGATCTCTCAGCTGAGAGAGGGATCCTTTTCCGTGTGACCAGCTTTCGCTTCCCAGAGACTGGAATCATCCATCCACTGACATCCAGTGCGGCTGTGAGAGGAACCGGAGACTGCAATTTGCGGAGAGGCCGCGGATTGAGGCACCGACAGCGGGACGTGCCAGTGGGACGAGGCTTGTTTGGTGAGAGGGCACCTGCCCGGAATTCATTAACTGTTTGTGTAGGCCAGTGACTTTTTAAGGCCCACCATTAGAGTAGTGCGCCACACATCAGGACATCGTGCATCTCGCGGTGGCCGCGTGGTTTAAAGTTTGGCATTTGCACCGCCAGAGAGTTTCATCTTCATAAACATTGTGGAAGTTCAGTTGCTTTCTTTTAATACCCCTGTGGATTACAAATGTTATGTGCACCAACGATTGCTAGCGAAGACTTTTACTACTGAAGGAACTGTACACTGAATTTAGTCAGGCCTGACTAGAACTGATAGTAACGCGACACGGGTACAATATTGCCCATTAGGAGGAGCTCGCAAGCATAGGTCTTTTACTTGTGTAGAAAGTGTGCATTAAGACTGTGTTTATTACTGTTATTTAATAATTATATATATATATATATATATATATTGTGACAGCAGGAAGGTAAAGTCACCTGGTTGCATCCAGGGGGGTAGATATATTTCGCCCAGATTCAGGCTTTACGCCGACTTATACAACTAGGTGGAGAGTTGTATAAGCCCAGCTAAGGCTAGTGGGCTCATGGATGACTCATACCTCTAGGGAGAGTGCTGGGCGTCGTGCAGACAGGGAGTTGATGAGACCAGCTGAAGCTTGTCAGCTCATTTAGGCCTCTATAAGAACTCCCAGCTTCATTAGATGTTAGCTCATGCCTGGAACCAGACCTGTGTGGACTGTCTAGGGAGAGTGAACCCCTGTGCGGTGAGACAAAGCCTGTGTGGCTATTTGCTTGGACATTTAAAACCAGGGACTTAGGGACTAGGACAGCACTAGGCTGATCCCAGTCGTTAGTTAGGAAACCTGTATGTTTAGTCAGAGGTCAACTTGACCAGGATTTATTTTGTTTATGTTTCTTTTGCTTTGCTGTGTTTTGTCACTGTAAATAGAAAATAAACCGCACCTTTTTGATTTTGAAAACCACAACCTCCGTTTGCTGGGCCTGTTTTGTGTGGGGAGCCCATCCCGGGGGTCACACACACCCGCTGCCGAGCTAACCCCCTCACAGTTGGTGGAGAACCAGTGGCAGTTTTTTTTTTAAGCCAGCATGGAGGAGATACTGAAGCAGCTGGCTCTAGCAAATGCCAATCAACAGCAGACAAATGCAGGTTTGCAAAAGAGCCTTGCAGCTCATCAACAGAGCCTTGCAGCTCAACAACAGAACTTCGCAGCCCAGCAGCAAGCTCATCAACAGAGCCTTGCAGCCCAGCAGCAGACAAACGCAACTTTGCAACAGAGTCTGGAGGCTCAGCAACGAGCCCAGCAGCAATCTGAGGCCCGCTTCATAGACCTGTTGCAGAAGCAAGAGCAGAGACTACAACAACAGATGGAAGCAGTAATGCAGCAACGTCCGCAGACCAGTGAGGAAAGCCGTCCCACTAATACCGCGTCCTTTGGGGTGAGTCGTTTATTGACAAAAATGACTGGAGAGGATGATCCAGAGGTATTTTTGACCACATTTGAAAGGACCGCTGAAAGAGAAAAGTGGCCTGAGGAGCAGTGGGCTGGACTGGTGGCTCCTCTGTTAACTGGTGAATCGCAGAAAGCTTACTATGACCTAGAGCCTAACCAAGCAAAAGACTATGTGATGCTAAAAGCTGAAATATTGGCAAGGCTGGGTGTCACCCAGGCTGTCCGGGCTCAGCGTGTGCATAACTGGACTTTCCAGCTTGGAAAACCCCCCAGGTCTCAAATGTATGATCTCATTCACCTGAGCAGAAAGTGGCTACAGCCAGAGACTTTGTCCGCACCAAAGATTGTGGAACGTGTTGTAATGGATCGGTTTTTGAGAGCTCTTCCTACTGCCATCCAAAAGTGGGTAAGCCATGGAGACCCAGAGACGGCCGATGGTCTTGTGGATCGTGTGGAGAAATACTTGGCTACAGAGAACCTGACGGCCTCTTCCAGAGACACTCGGACTTTCCACCCTAAGACCAGACCATCCCCAGGGGCGGATAAGAGGATTCCAAGGGGTGAGGGTGGAGAGAGTGAGAGGGTGGGAGCTCTACCCCAAGTTTGGCGAGAACAGCCTGGGAAATCAGCGGCTCAAGAGGCGGCAAGAAGGATCGTTTGCTACCGCTGCCGGCAAGCGGGACATATTGCAGCCAATTGCCCGGTTGTGGAGGAACCCATGCAGTGTGACTTTCTGACGGGCAGACGTCAGTCGCTGTGTGCGACAGTCGCATGCACTGCCATTCGAGGAACTGAGAAACATTTATGCAAAATGTGTGTTAATGGTAGAAATGTTGTGGTATTGCTGGATTCAGGTAGCCTTGTGACCCTGATAAAGGCTGAGTTAGTTAAAACAGAGGTCTCTGGGAATAGCAAGGTAGCTGTTATTTGTGTGCATGGGGACACCCGAGAGTATCCAGTGACTACAGTGTGTTTCGAGACCCCCAAAGGTACCCTCTCTCATCCAGTGGGCTTAGTATCTCAGTTACCGCATGACGCCATTGTGGGAAGGGATTTTCCGAAGTTCTGGGAACTGTGGGATGATCCTGAGCCCCTCACTGGTGCCCCTATGTACCAGGAATGTGATAGCCAGAACTCCCCTGAGAGTGGTGAGGACTCTCCGGAATTTCCCTTATCAGTATTGGCAGGGGAGACTCAAGAAACTGGAGAGGAGCCCACCTCCTCAGACGAAAACCTACCGTCTGTGGAGTTTTCTGATCTTGAGGTTCACAGGGAAAACTTTGCCACAGAACAGTTGAAAGACCCCGCCCTAATAAAGGCACGGGAAAACGTAGTGAAAATAGATGGCGAGTTAGTGAACCCAGATAATACCTGCACTTACCCATACTTCAGCGTAGAGAAGGACCTACTGTATCGGGTGGCAAAAAGGGCAGAAGAAACCGTTGAGCAGCTTGTGGTGCCCAAACCTTACAGGAAGTTGGTGTTGGAGTTGGCCCATGGGCACATTCTTGGAGGTCATCTGGGGACAGAGAAAACCCGAGAGAGGGTATTACAGAGATTCTATTGGCCGGGGGTGATGAAGGACGTAGAAAATTATTGTTCCTCCTGCCCTGTGTGTCAGAGGTCGGCCCCGATGCCACATTTCCGTAGCCCGCTGGTCCCTCTACCCATCATTGAGGTCCCGTTTGAGAGGATCGCCATGGATTTGGTAGGTCCTATAATCAAGTCCGCTAGGGGGCACCAGTACATATTAGTTATAATGGACTATGCCACCCGTTATCCAGAAGCGATCCCTCTCCGAAATACCTCGGCCAAAACCATAGCCAAAGAGCTATCTCTTGTGTTTAGCCGGGTGGGTATTTGTAAAGAACTGCTTACGGACCAAGGTACACCCTTTATGTCCCGGGTTATGAAGGAGCTGTGTAAATTATTCAAAGTGACGCAATTACGTACATCTGTGTATCACCCCCAAACCGATGGGCTGGTTGAAAGATTCAACAAAACCCTAAAACAAATGTTGAAGAAAGTGGTGGATAGAGATGGAAAGGATTGGGACTGTCTACTTCCTTATCTGATGTTTGCTATTAGGGAGGTGCCCCAATCCTCTACGGGATTCTCCCCCTTTGAGTTACTGTATGGGAGACACCCAAGAGGGCTGTTGGATATTGCCAAGGAAACTTGGGAAAGTGAGAGTTCTCCCCACAGGAGTGTGATTGAGCATGTCGCCCTGATGCAAGACCGAATTGCACAGGTAATGCCCATCGTGAAGGAACATTTGGCCCAAGCGCAGTTAGCACAGCAGAGAGTGTACAACCGTGGAGCCAAGACCCGTACCTTTTCGCCGGGGGATAGGATACTGGTACTTGTCCCTACGGTTGAAAGTAAATTCCTTGCCAAATGGCAAGGCCCCTACGAGATAATGGAAAAAGTGAGCGAAGTGAATTACAAGGTCAGACAACCAGGAAGGCGAAAGCCCGAACAGATCTATCACGTTAATCTGTTGAAAGCCTGGAGGGATAGAGAGTCCCTAGTCGCAGACACTTGGTCACCAGCTCAAACTGGTTGCGTGATTCCTGAGGTTGGAATAGCAGCCACCTTGTCACAACCCCAACAACAGGAGGTTAAGGAGTTTGTGCTTCGCAACAAGGAGGTATTCTCTGAGCTGCCGGGACAAACATCTGGGGTAGAGCATGACATCATTACCCCGCCCGGTGAAAGGGTGAAGTTAAAACCCTATCGGATCCCAGAGGCCCGACGGGAGGCAATACGGGAGGAAGTACAGAAAATGCTGAACTTAGGGGTGATAGAGGAGTCCCAAAGTGATTGGTCTAGTCCCATCGTGTTGGTGCCTAAACCGGATGGGAGCTGGCGATTTTGTAACGATTTTCGTCAGTTGAACAAAGTTACAAAATTTGACACCTACCCCATGCCACGTATAGATGAGTTGATCGACCGGCTGGGAACAGCCCGATACATGACGACTCTTGACCCCACAAAAGGGTATTGGCAAATCCCCCTGGCCAAGTCGGCCAAAGAGAAAACCGCATTTGTAACCCCAGACGGGGCGTTCCAATATAAAAGAATGCCGTTCGGGTTACAGAATGCGCCGGCCACATTCCAGCGGAAAATGGACCAGATGCTGAGGCCCCATCGGAAGTATGCTGCGGCTTACCTGGATGACGTAATTGTCCATAGCACAGATTGGGCCTCACATCTGCCAAAAGTGCAAGCAGTCCTGGACTCTGTTCGGGAAGCGGGGTTTACGGCTAACCCCAAGAAGTGTACCATTGGGCAGGAGGAGGCCAAATATCTTGGGTACACCATTGGGAGGGGAGTAATAAAACCCCAACTCAACAAAGTCGAGGCCATCCAGAGTTGGCCACGTCCCAACAGCAAGAAGCAGGTACGAGCCTTTCTGGGAATCGCTGGGTATTATCGGCGATTCATTCCCCACTTTGCTTCTAAGGCTGTGCCCCTAACCAACCTGACGAAGGGGAAAGGGTCGGTCATGATTAAATGGACCCCCGAGGCTGAGGCAGCATTCCAATTCTTGAAACAAGCCTTATGTAGCCAGCCAGTGTTGTACTCACCCGACTTCTCTAAAGACTTTGTCGTACAAAGTGATGCGTCAGATGTGGGGTTAGGAGCAGTATTGTCCCAGGTCTGGAACGGGGAAGAGCACCCAGTCATTTACCTCAGCAGGAAGTTGAAGTCCCATGAGGTAAATTACGCCACCGTTGAAAAGGAGTGTTTAGCGGTGAAGTGGGCTCTAGATTCCCTTCGGTACTACCTGCTAGGTAGGCACTTTGACATGGTTACGGATCACGCTCCGTTAAAGTGGATGGCTCAAAACAAGGAAACAAATAGAAGAGTGAATAGGTGGTTCCTGGTCCTCCAGGAATTCAACTTCACAGTAAAGCATCGCCCTGGCGTTCAAATGGGGAATGTGGATGCTTTGTCTCGAGTACATGAATGCCTGATTGCTGGTGTTCCAACCCCGAGGTTAAAACAAGAGGGGGGGGTATGTGACAGCAGGAAGGTAAAGTCACCTGGTTGCATCCAGGGGGGTAGATATATTTCGCCCAGATTCAGGCTTTACGCCGACTTATACAACTAGGTGGAGAGTTGTATAAGCCCAGCTAAGGCTAGTGGGCTCATGGATGACTCATACCTCTAGGGAGAGTGCTGGGCGTCGTGCAGACAGGGAGTTGATGAGACCAGCTGAAGCTTGTCAGCTCATTTAGGCCTCTATAAGAACTCCCAGCTTCATTAGATGTTAGCTCATGCCTGGAACCAGACCTGTGTGGACTGTCTAGGGAGAGTGAACCCCTGTGCGGTGAGACAAAGCCTGTGTGGCTATTTGCTTGGACATTTAAAACCAGGGACTTAGGGACTAGGACAGCACTAGGCTGATCCCAGTCGTTAGTTAGGAAACCTGTATGTTTAGTCAGAGGTCAACTTGACCAGGATTTATTTTGTTTATGTTTCTTTTGCTTTGCTGTGTTTTGTCACTGTAAATAGAAAATAAACCGCACCTTTTTGATTTTGAAAACCACAACCTCCGTTTGCTGGGCCTGTTTTGTGTGGGGAGCCCATCCCGGGGGTCACACACACCCGCTGCCGAGCTAACCCCCTCACAATATATATGCACATCATTGACTTTTCAGGGCCTTGCACAAGTCAACTGTGCCTTTGTTTAATTTTTCTATCTTTTACCACTGAGTAAACTTGATTCTGGTTAAGCAGAAAACTGTGTGGAGTTCTCTATTACTCTGCGGGACAAGTGGCTATACAAGGTAACAACTATACATATATAGATACCATTTTACTGTTGTGTAGTATTATTGTGTTCCCAATCATCATTGGGATCCACAATTATTGTGCAGACCAGTTGTGCCAAGGGATGGTTCGAGTCAAGTTCTTGGGGTTGATAGCCAGAGTACAGACCCAAAAACAAAACCAGCAGATCTCTTAACAGGGGGTAGTGCTACATATATAAATAATATATTATTGTTTGTGCAGAAAACATTAACTCTCTAGCTTCATGAGAACATTACCCCTCTTACTAACTATTGTGTATGGTAAACAGTAGAGATGGGCTCGATGTTCGAGTTGAGCCTAAGTTTGACTCGAAACATCGGGTGTTCGTCTGATCGTAGAACTGACATATGGGGCACTGGCAGGTCGTTCGCCCGCCGTGGAGAGCCCCATAATGCACTGCAGTGCATTGAAGACTGCTGATTTGCCAAAGCATGCACCTGACCTATATGCTTTGGCCAATCACAGCGTGATGTACAGTGAGAGCCATGATTGGCCAAAGGCATGGTGCCTTTGGCCAATCATGACTCAGGGGCTAAGTCCATGCCCCACACTATATAAGGCTGATTCCAATGACGGCCGTGTATAGTGTGTATTAATGGAGAGAAATTATGCAGGTTACTTAGTGGATTGAGTGTGCAGTCAGTGTATATAATACAGTGCAGAGCATACAGTGCAGAGTATATAGTGCAGTCAGTGTAGTGTATATAACGCAGTACAGAGTATATAGTGCATTCATTGTAGTGTATATAACTCAGTGCAGAGTATATAGCGCAGCCAGTGTAGTGTATATAATGCAGTGCAGAGTATATAGTGCAGTGTAATGCAGAGTATATAACACAGTGCAGTACAAAGTATATAGTGCAGTGCAGAGTATATAGTGCAATGTAGTGCAGAGTATATAGTGCAATGCAGGGTATATAAAATTGTGTAGTGCAGAGTATATAATACAGTGCAGTGCAGAGTATATAGCGCAGTGCAGAGTATATAATACAGTGCAGTGCAGAGTATATAGAAAGGAGTGCACACAATGCAGCTAGGTGGAGCTGTTGCAGAGCTTTTTTTGGCACGGAAGTCAGTTGCTGGGACAGGGTGGTGTGAGAGGGAGTGTGAGAGCAGAAGACCAGACTGGACCCCCACACCTGAGAGTGGCAGAGTGGCAGACCGGACACCCCCCCGACCAGACCGGACCCCCCACGACGAGAACGGTAGCAGGCGACCCGGGAACCTACAGTGGCGGCAGAGCAGGACAATGTGGTGGTGGAGCGGGAGTACTAGGGACACTATTACCCCACAGACGTGGACAGAGGAGGCAGGAGGACATCCAGCAGGACCGGGAGGTGGAAGGCTGACAGGGAGAGGCAGCGGGTAAGTGAAGTGCAGACCGCAGGTGACCGTGTGAGAGACTGATTGGAGAAGCGGCAGCACTGAAGGCTACTAACTGGTAGTGTCAGATTACAAGGAGGGGCTGTGCAGAGTGACAGACGCAAACAACAAAACCTGACTGACAGTGTATGCAAGTACCTGAGTATTGTGAGTACCTGAGCCGAACACCCCAAGGTACGGTTCGCAGCAGAACATGCGAACAGGCAAAAAATTTGTGCGAACACGTGAACACTGTTAAAGTCTATGGGACGCGAACGTGAAAAATCAAGTGCTCATTTTAAAGGCTTATATGCAAGTTATTGCCATAAAAATGTTTGGGGACCTGGGTCCTGCCCCAGGGGAAATGTATCAATGCAAAAAAAAGTTTTAAAAACTGACGTTTTTTCGGGAGCAGTGATTTTAATAATGCTTAAAGTGAAATAATAAAAATGAAATATTTATTTAAATATCGTGCCTGGGGGTCTCCTTAGTCTGCCTGTAACGTAGCACACCTTTCCCACGTTTATAACAGTGCCACAGCAAAATTAAATTTCTAAAGGAAAAAAAATCATTTAACACTGCTTGCGGCTGTAATGTATTGTCGGTTCCCGGCAAAATAAATAAAAATCATTGAAAAAAAAAAGGCGTAGGTCCATCCCCCCAGTCCATTACCAGGAACTTTAAGTCTGGTATGAATATTAAGGGGAACCTTATAAAATAAATAAAAATGGCGTGGATGTCTGCCCCAAAATCCATACCAGGCCCTTCAGGCACTATATACTCTGAACAGCAGTATACTGTATATACTATATGGCCTGCCCTATATACTCTGCAGAAAAATTGGGCTTTAGGTGTTGGTGGTGCCAGAACACTGTAACCCCTCACAGTTACTCTTGTTGGGCGCAGGAATGGGCCCTGCTGTTAAATATTATATAAAATGTTTTAATAACATGGCCCTGTTAAACACGGACAGAAAAATTGGGCCTTTGGTTTTGGTGGTGCCAGAACACTGTAAGCCCTCAGTTACTCTTGTTGGGCACAGGAATGGGCCCTGCTGTGAAATATTATACCAAAATTTTAAATTCCATGCACCTGTTAAAACGGGGCAGAAAAATTGGGCCTTGGGTGGTGGTGCCACAACACTGTAACCCCTCACAGATACTCTTGATGTGAAATAATATATAAAAAATTGTAATTACGTGCCCCTGTTAAACAGGGGCAGAAAAATTGGGCCTTGGGTGGTGGTGGTGGTGCCACAACACTGTAACCCCTCACAGTTACTCTTGTTGGGCGCAGGAACCGACCCTGCTGTGAATTATTATATCAAAAATTGCAATTACATGCCCCTGTTAAACAGGGGCAGAAAAATTGGGTCTTGGGGGGTGGTGGTGGTGGTGTCCTAAACCAAAAATATTGTTGGAAGCTAGCATCATCAAGATTGAGGAGGAATAGGATAGTCAGCATAGGCAGTCTTCAAGGGATCCCGGATCCAAAGCAAATTCAATCAGTTACATCAGTATCAGGTGCTTGATAGCTGCTGATCCAAGACTGATTAATTTTTATGAATATGAGCCTATCAACGGAGTCTGTGGGCAGGCGCACTCTTTGATCCATTAAAAACCCTCCAGCAGCACTGAATGTGCATTTAGAAAGCACGCTGGATGCAGGACAGGCCAGTAGCTAGATTGCATATTGAGCAAGTTCTGGCCAGTGGTCCATCCTCAAGACCCAGTAACCCAGTGGATTCTCTGTTGGAAAGGTCTCCAAGTCTGCTCTTGCCCCTAGATATTCCTGCACCATTTAACCACTTCAGCCCTGGACCATTTGGCTGCCCAAAGACCAGAGCACTTTTTGCGATTTGGCAATTTAACTCACAATTGCGCAGTCGTGCGACGTTGCTCCCAAACAAAATTTACGTCTTTTTTTTCCCCACAAATAGAGCTTTCTTTTGGTGGTATTTGATCACCTCTGCGGTTTTTATTTTTTGTGCTATAAACAAAAAAAGCGACAATTTTGAAAATAGCATTATTTACTTGCTATAATAAATATCCCCAAAAAACGAATAAAAACAATATTTTTTCCTCAGTTTAGGCCGATACGTATTCTTCTACATATTTTTGGTAAATACGCGTTTATTGATTGGTTTGCGCAAAAGTTATAGCGTCTACAAAATAGGGGATAGTTTTATGGCATTTTTATTAATTATTTTATTTTACTAGTTATGGCGGTGATCAGCGATTTTTTATCATGACTGCGACATTACATCGGACACTTTTGATGCCATTTTGGTACCATTGTCTATTATACAGCGATCAGTGCTATAAAAATGCACTGATTACTGTAAAAATTACACTGGCAGTGGGGGCACTGAAGGGGTTAAGTGTGTCCTAGGGATGTGTTCTAACTATGGGGGGATGGGCTATGTGTGATACACTGATCACTGCTCCCGCTCACAGGGGACCTGTGATCAGTGTCCTGTCACTAGGCAGAACGGGGGAAATTCTTGTTTACATCAGCATTTCCCCATTCTTCCTCTATGTGAGACGATCGCAGGACTCCCGGCAGACATCGAGTCAGCGGAAGAACTGCGGTCACACCAGGGGCGGATCCAGGGGGGGCAACAGGGCAATTGCCCCCCCGAGACCATCTGTCACACTCACTTGCTTGCTCTGTTTTTTTTTTTTTGCGCCTGATCTCTCGGATTGTGGGGACCCGGTACCGGCCGGCCCCATGTCTCCTCTACAAGTGTGCAAATTTTGGTGTCTGGGGAACCTATGGCCGGGGAGCACTGATTTTTTAAAGCCGGGCACCCCTTCCATAGACTCCAATGTTAAACGGTCATTTCTCTGGTGATTTTGTGGACCCAGTACTGGTCGGTCGTAGGTTCCCTGTACCCCAGACTTGGTACACATGTAGCCCCATGTCTCCTCTACAAGTGTGCAAAGTTTGGTGTCTGAGAGACCTACGGCCGGGGAGAACCGATTTTTCAAAGCTGGGCACTCCTTCCATAGACTCCCATGTTAAACATCAGTCTAGTCATGGGCAAAGTCAGGCACAGTGAGGCATGCAGATGGACACCCTAGGCTTATACTCGAGTCAATTTGTTGCCTCGGCTTATATTCGGGTCGGCTTATACTCGAGTATATACAGTACTTGTTCTGCAGCTGCTGCTGCCTCTCTGAGTCTCTCTCTGTTTCTCACATCAGCCGATCAGCGGCGCAGAGAGAGACTCATCTAATATAGTTACCCGGCGCACTGACACGATACCAGGAGCGGAGGAGGAGGTGGGTGGAGCCTCTTCCCTGCACTTGTTGCTAACGCCTGGGCCGCTTGGCGTCTAGCAACGAGTGACGTCAGTGAGTCACGTCGGGCCACTCTGCGGGCAGGTGCTATAGCGTGCGGCTCCACAGACGGGTAAGAAAGAGGGCGGCTCCGCTTGCGGCGTGGTTTGTGGGCGGGCGGCGCAGTTCGTGGGCAGACCGTGCTGCTCAGTGTGTTGGCAGCGCAGGTGAGAGTGAGAGAGCAGGCTCAGTGTGGCAGCTGGCCAATCAGCTAGCCGGGAGCGGGGGAGCAGAGAGATGAGATCATCTCTCACCGCCCGTGCCTGCCCTGCATTCCTGCAGTGACTTCCGCCCTCACTGTGCAGGCAGCAGAGAGATTACATTACATCTCTGCTGCCTGACTCTGGGAGTCTGGGACACGGCAAGAGACAACCAAAACTACACCTTAGCAGGTAAGTTAGTAACAATCCGCAAGGTGTGGCAGGCGACGTGGCAAGTGACACTCTGCAAATTGTGTCAGGTGACGTGGCAAATGACAATCTGCATCTGGTGGCAGGCAAGTGACAATCAGAAAGGTGTGGCAGGTGACGTGGCAAGTGACAATCCGCAAGGTGTGGCTAGTGACAATCCGCAAGGTGTGGCAGGTGATGTGGCAAGTGACAATCCACAAGGTGTGACAAGTGACAATCCACAAGATGTGGCAGGTGACGTGGCAAGTGACAATCCGCAACGTGTGGCAAGTGACACGCTCAGGGCTCCCACTAATTGAAGGTGACGGTGGCAAGTGACACACTGGGGACTCCCACTGATTCTGCATTGGACTATTTAATTTTATATTACAATGTAAAAATAGAAATAATGCGCTTCAATCATCCTGACACCATAACAACCATGGTGCCGGGATGATTGAAGCGCCGACACCAGACATTTCCCCGATAAATTTCCCACAAAAAAAACATATTTTTTGGCAGTGCCCCTCCCGAGAAAAGACTCTGGATCCGCCCCTGGGTCACACTCACGGAGCTTGTGTAGCGAGCGAGTGCCCACAATGCCACGTCTTAAAAGGCAGCGTACAGGTATGTTGATATGCCCAGCCCTGCCATTCTGCCAACGTATATCGGCGTGAGCTGGTCGGCAAGTGGTTAATGCTGGCGATGGTTGCTTGAACTGATCAGACCTTGACGCTGAGGACTGAAAAATTGTTTAAAGGCATCGGTCAGCAGGCCAGCTTCTCCACCGCTCTTCTTCTGACTGAACAAAGCCTCAGCAACACATTGTCCAGCACCAGGAAATGGTAACTTCCCAGGGTCTGGAAATGCATTACACAAACTTTTCTTCAAGGCCTCCTGAAGATTAGGGATGAGCTTTGTGTTCGAGTCGAACCCATGTTCGACTCGAACATCGTCTGTTCGACCGTTCGCCGAATTGTGAACATTATGGGCCGTTCGCGCCAAATTAGAGTGGCGCGTCACGGCCCATAATTCACTGCGGCATCGCAGTGCATTGCTGGCTGATGATTGGCCAAGCATGCACTATGACCCACATGCTTTGGCTAATCACAGCGCGCAAAAAATGGAGAGCCATAATTGGCCAAAGCCAGAGTGGCTTTGGCCAATTTATGTCTCGGGGTTTAGTACACGCCCCACCCTATATAAGGGCGCCTCTGTGGCGGCCTTGTGTAGTGTGTTGCGGTGTTGGTTAAGGAGAGAGCTTACAGAGAGAGAGAGAGAGAGACAGTGTCATTTATATTGAGTTAGATAGAGCAGGCAGGCGAGTCAGTTAGCTGCAGTTAGTGTGTAGAGCAGTGTTTTTCAACTCCAGTCCTCAAGGCGCCCCAACAGGTCATGTTTTCAGGCTCTCCATTATTTTTCACAGGTGATTTGATCAGTTTCACTGACTTAGTAATCACCACAGCTGTTTCATTTGATGGAATTCCTGAAAACATGACCTGTTGGGGCGCCTTGAGGACTGGAGTTGAGAAACACTGGTGTAGAGGATATACAGCTGTATATGCATCCTAGGTGTTGTGTATATATATTTATACACTGTATTCAGTTTAGCTAGATACATTCCTGTTATTCTCTATACTGTGACAGGCAGGCAGGTGATTGTGCTAGCTGCAGTGTTTCACTTAGTGTACTGTGTGCTTTGCATAGCATTCACCTAAAGCTTACCTGAATACAATTAGTGGTGTTCTCATAATAAAACCACAGGCAGGGAGCTGCAATAAATTCATTTAGTGTACTGCAGTACTTCTGTCCTTTGCACAGCGTTCACTTAAAGGAACCTGAATACAATTTGTGGTGTTCTCATAATAAAACCACAGGCAGAGAGCTGCAAGTATTTTCAGTTAGTGTACTGTGTCCTCTGCACAGTGTTCACCTAAAACTAACTGAAGACAATTGCTGCTTTTCTCATACTAATACCACAGCAGGCAGTTGATTCTGATAGCTGCATTATAATCAGTATAAATATATATATATATAAATATAATCATCCCACCTTTGTGCAGCTACATCTCACTGCAGGCCATTAGTATGTCTGGAAGGCAAACAAGGAGAGGCAGGCAGTCACGAGGCAATAAAAGAGGGCAAGCAGGCTCTGTGTCTAGAGGTAACAGTGCTGGTCGTGGACACAGTGCATCCTCATCAGCACATGGCCGTGGGACACGCTTGTCCTTCTTTTCGGTAGATGCCCATGTTGAGCCGCTACATGCCGAAGACTTGGTAGAGTGGATGACCAAGCCGTCCTCATCCTCTCTCACCCAGGCTCAGGGTACTTTGTCTGGCAAAGCAGTTGCCAAAGCGGCCTCTCCCCTCGGCTCAATGACATCAGTCACTCCTTCCCTAGCCCCACCATGTCCTCCTGAGGAGTCCCCCAAACTGTTTGACCACAGTGTTGGGGACATGCTCCAGAAGGATGCCCAGCGTTTTGAAGGCTGATTATGGAACCCAGCTAGAAGAAGGGAGTAACGTGAGCCCAGAGAGGGAGTAGTAACGTAAAACCCAGAGAGAGGGGGTGCCCAACAAGGACAGCTATCTGGAAGTCATGTTCCCCCCAGCTGCAGCATACTGACAGATTTGCTCCAGTGATGAGGAGGGAGGGGATGATGAGGTCACTGACTCCACGTGGGTGCCTTATAGGAGAGAGGAGGAGGAGGAGGCACATCTCCAACGAGGCAGGATGCCCTCCAGGGGCCAGCTTAAGGGCAGCACACCGACTGCATCACACCGCAGAGCTCCGCATGTGCAGGGCACTGCTGGCTCTGCGCGTTATTCCAAAAGTTCTTTGGTGTGGGCCTTTTTTCAGACGTGAGCAGCAGATCACACGGTTGCCATTTGCAACATGTCTGAAGCGTATCTCACGTGGCCAAAACATTAGCCGCTTGGGCACCACGTGCTTGACCAGACATATGTCGACCTTCCATGCAGTTTGTTGGCAAGCGTACCTAAAAGACCCACACCAAAGAACAAAGTGGACCTCACCTTGCTCCTCATCAACTGGGATCTCCAACCCCACTATACCTTCAGTCCTCTCTGAAACCTGCACTGAGAGGAATGAAGGTGTAGAATTAGGTGTGTCACAGCCAAGTACTTGCAGGCAATCTGCTATTGGTACGTCAACGTCAGATTGTACCAGACAGATTTCCCTGCCCCAGCTGCTGCACCGCCGAAAGAAGTTCGCTCCCAGCCATTCACATGCCCAGCGGTTGAATGCTAGCTTGTCTAAATTGCTAGCAATTCAACTGCTGTCTTTTCAGTTGGTAGACTCTGCCCCCTTCCGTGAGTTTGTGGAATGTGCAGTTCCTTAGTGGCAGGTTCCCAAACGCTACTTTTTCCCACGGAAGGCGATACCGGCTCTCTACCGGCATGTGGAAGGCAATGTCTTGGCCTCACTGGACAGGGCGGTCAGCGGTAAGGTGCATATTAACGCTGACTCATGGTTCAGCAGGCATGGACAGGGACGTTACCTATCTTTCACGACATATTGGGTGACTCTGCTGGCAGCTGGGAAGGATGCAGGACAAGGTGTAGTAGTGTTGGAGGTTGTTCCGCCACCACGCTTCCAAAATGTTACTACTGGTGATTCTGACATCCCTCTCTCCCCCACCCCCTCCTCTTCTTCTTCCTCCATGGCCTCTATATGTGCTTTGTCCTCGGAACCAGCTGTGCTCCGTAGGAATTCAAGGGGCTACGCAAGTACGCAGGCAAAAAGATGCCATGCGGTGCTTGAGCTGGTGTGCTTGGGGGACAGGAGCCACACTGGGACAGAGATTCTGTCATCTCTGCAGGGGCATGCTCAGAGGTGGTTGGCGCCAGGCCAGCTTAAGCCAGGAAAGTTGGTTTGCAACAATGGCATCAACCTCCTCTCCGCCCTCCAACAGGGACAACTGACCCATGTGCCCTGTTTGGCTCACGTCCTTAACTTGGTGGTGCAGTGGTTCATGGGCAGGTACCCGGGCATACAGGAGGTCCTGAAGCAGGCCAGGAAACTCTGTGGGCATTTCTGCCGGTCATATAATGCCAATGCTCGGCTGGCTGACCTGCAAAAGGATTACAACCTGCCCAAGAACCGCCTAATCTGTGACATGCCCACCAGGTGGAACTCAACGTTGGCCATGCTACAGCGGCTGCACACGCAGCAGAAGGCCATCAGCGAGTATCTGTTGCAATATGGCACCAGGACAGGGTCAGGGGAGCTTGGATTTTTTTTCCCCAAGCCAGTGGGCCATGATC
Organism: Rana muscosa; assembly: GCA_029206835.1. NCBI lineage: Eukaryota > Metazoa > Chordata > Amphibia > Anura > Ranidae > Rana > Rana muscosa. The sequence goes on from CM055127.1 coordinate 203,923,469, forward strand.
AGGGATACATGCACTGTTCTGGCACCATTTGAGGAGTCCACAAGGATGGTGAGCAGTGACAGTGCATGCATCAGTGACACTGTCCCTCTTGTCCACCTGTTGGAGCACACGCTGCATGGAATAATGAACATGGCACTTGAGGCAGAACAGAGGCAGGAAGAGGAGGACTTCCTTACCTCTCAAGGCCCCATTTATCCAGACAGTGTTCCTGCTGGCCCGCCTATCACACAGGAAGAGGACGAGGAGGAGGAGGATTGTGTCAGCATCAGCAGCAGTCTTCAAGGGATCAATTACAGTCCCAAGACACCCATGGACTTGTATGTGGCTGGGAAGAGGTGGCTGCTGTTCATGTCATCCTGGGTGATCCAGAGGACTCCGAACCAAATGCCTCAGCAAACCTACGCTGCATGGCCTCCCTGATCCTGCAAAGCCTGCGGAAGGATTCTCCTATTCGTGCGATCAAGGATAGGGATCATTACTGGCTGGCAATCCTCCTTGATCCACGTTACAAGGGTAAGGTTGCGGACCTTATCTTGCCATTGCAGAGGGAGCAGAGGATGAATCATCTTCGAGAGGCCTTGTAGAAAAGTCTGTGAAACGCGTTCCCAGAGACTGGGAGGTTACAAATTCCTGGTCCTGGACAACATGTTGCTGAGGCTTCAGTCAGTCAAAGAAGGAGCGGTGGAGAAGGTGGCCATCTGACCGATGCGTTCAGACAATTTTTTAGTACGTATGATCGGTTCCAGCAACCATCGCCAGCGTCTGGTTTTCATGGTGCAGGAATACCTAGGGGCAAGATCAGACTTGGACACCTTTCCCACTGAAAATCCTCTGGGTTACTGGGTCTTGAGGATGGATCACTGGCCAGAGCTTGCACAGTATGCAATTGAGCTACTGGCCTGTCCTGCTTCCAGCGTTCTTTCGGAACGCACATTCAGTGCTGCTGGAGGCTTTGTAACCGATCACAGGGTGCGCCTGTCCACCGACTCGGTCGATCGACTGACCTTCATAAAAATGAATCAGTCTTGGATCACCACCAGCTACCAAGCACCTGATGCTGATGTAACCAAATATATTTTTTTTAAATGTCAGATCCCTTCAAGACTGCCTATGCTGATGCTGAGTGACTATCCTGTTATGCTGAGTTACTATCCTCTTCCTCCTCAATGATCATGCTGATAGCTTGTAAGAACATTTTTGGTTCTGGGCACCGCCACCAGTGGCTAAGGCCCAATTTTTCAGCCCCTGTTTAACAGGGGCCTGTATTTACAATTTTTGATGCTCATTGCTGTGCTCCAAGTACAGTATCTGTGAGGGGTTTCAGTGTTGTGGCACCAGTAATTACAATTCTTGATCTAATAATTCACAGCTGGGCCCATTCCTGCGCCCACCAAGAGTAATGCCGCGTACACGCGATCGTTTTTCAAGTCGTTAAAAATTGCATTTTTTAAATTGGGCATTAAAAATGATCGTGTGTAGGCTCCAGAGCATTTTTAACAACGTTAAAAATGGGCTAAAAAAAATGAGAACCTGCTCTATTTTTTCACGTCGTTTTTTTAACGACGTGAAAAGCGGTAGTGTGTATGCTTTTACGAGGGGAGAAAAACGTGCATGCTCAGAATCAAGTATGAGACGGGAGCGCTCGTTCTAGTAAAACTAGCGTTCGTAATGGAGATAGCACATTCGTCACGCTGTAACGGACTGAAAAGCACGAGGCTGAAAAGCGCGAATCGTCGCTCAACAAACTTTACTAACATGAGGGTTGGCGCCATTCAAACGGAACTTCCCCTTTATAGTGCCGTCGTACGTGTTGTACGTCACTGCGATTTGCTCGAGCATTTTTTTTAATGAACGTGTGTATGCAAGACAGGCTTGAGAGGAAACAAGAAAAATCTAGTCGAGAAAAACGTCGTTTTTGAAAATGACATTAAAAACGATCGTGTGTACGCGGCATAACTGTGAGGACTTTACAGTGTTGTGGCAACACCACCACCACCTCCACCAAAGGCCCAATTTTTCTAATATTTCACAGCTGGGCCCATTCCTGCGCCCACCAAGACTTTTTTCATCGGACAAACCGATCGTGTATGGGACCCATCTGTCTTTTTTTCCATCGGTTTTAAAAAATAGAACATGTTTTAAATTTTTCCGATGGATCAAAAACCGATAGCAAATTCCGATCTTCTATGGGCAAGTCCATCGGTTAAAAAACCCACACATGCTCAGAAGCATTGAACTTCATTTTTCTCGGCTCATCGGAGTGTTTTACGTCACTGCGTTTGGAACGGTCGGTTTTTTGACTGATGGTGTGTAGGGAAGACTGATGGAAGTCAGCTTCATCGGATTTCCGATGGACAAAACCATTGGATTAGAATCCATAGGATATCCGATCGTGTGTACGAGGCTTAACTGTGAGGACTTACAGTGTTGTGGCACCAGCACCACCACCAAAGGCCCAATTTTTCCTACCACTGTTCAACAATGGCATGTAATTACAATTCTTGATATAATAGTTCACAGCAGGGCGTTCCAGCGCTCACCAAGAGTAACTGTGAGGGCTTACAGTGTTGGGGCAACACCAACACCTAAGGGCCAAATTTCTGCAGAGTATATACGGCAGGCCCCTACTTTCAAACCTCCAACTTACAAACGACTCTTACTTGCAAACGGAAGGAGACAACAGGAAGTGAGAGGAAATCTACCCCTAGGAAGGGAAATTCTCTCCTGTAAGAGTTAATATGGGAACAAGGTGTCTCCTCTCCACTGATGCTTTATCACCAATCCTTGTTTCAATAAAAAAATAAAAAAAAAAATAAAAAAAAAACATTTGTCATTGGGACGGAAAGTGAGGTGAAATCTTCTGAAAAGGTGCATAGGCAGCAAAACAAATGTTACAGGGGTGATAACCCTTCCCTATGTTTTCCAAAAAGCTTGAAAATAGATTTTTTTTTGGCTGGAGCTACACTTAAAAAATGTACCTGTTCCAAATTACAAACAGATTCTACTTAAGAACAAACCTACAGTCCCTGTCTTGTTTGCACCGCCTGCATACTGCTGTACAGAGTATATAGGGCCTTTTTTTAATTGGGTTGCGGGGTTCCCCTTAATATCCAACAAGACCCAAAGGGGCTGGTAGTGGGCTGGGGGGGGGGTGGGAGGGTACCCATGCCATTTTTCTCAATGATTTTCATCCATATTGCCGGGACCAGACATTACATTAAAGCCGCAAGCAGTTTTAAATGACTTTTTTCCCTTTTAGAAATGCCATTTTGTGCAGGGACAGTTCTAAACACGGGAAACACATGCCACTTCACAGGCATACTTTAGACACCCCCAGGTACGATATTTAAAGGAATATTTTTTACTTTTTTTTTTTCACTTTAAGTATCATTAAAATCACTGCTCCCGAAAAAACGGCTGTTTTTAAAACCTTTTTTTGCATTGATACATGTCCCCTGGGGCAGGACCCGGGTCCCCAAACCCTTTTTAGGACAATAACTTCCATACTAGCCTTTTATAATTAGCACTTTTGATTTTGAATGTTTGAGTCCATTGTATTTAATAGGGTACTAAAGTTTGCGCAAACTTTCGGTCCCTTTTGCAAGTTCTGGTGCGAAACGAACCGGGGGGTGTTCGGCTCATCCCTACTGAAGATGTTACATCCTCTGCAAAGGCAGGATGTGTTTTGCAACTTTACCCTTGTTAGTGGATCAAGAAGGGTTTCCAAACAGTAATGATCCCTCTCTAGTGATGAGCCGAACACCCCCGGGTTTGGTTCGCACCAGAACCCGCGAACGGACCGAAAGTTCGCACGAACTTTAGAACCCTATTAAATACAATGGATGCGAACATTCGAAATCTAAAGTGCTAATTATAACGACTATTATGCATGTTATTGTCCTAAAAAGGGCTTGGGAACCCGGGTTCTGCACCAGGGGACATGTATCAATGCAAAAAGAAGTTTTAAAAACGGCTGTTTTTCTGGAGCAGTCATTTTATGATGCATAAAGTGAAAAAAAAAAGTCAAATATTCCTTTAAATATCGTACCTGGGGGGTGTCTAAAGTATGCCTGTGAAGTGCCATGTGTTTCCCGTGTTTAGAACTGTCCCTGCACAAAATTACATTTCTAAAGGAAAAAAAGCCATTTAAAACTGCTTGCGACTTTAATGTAATGTCTGGTCCCGGTAATATGGATGAAAATCTTTAAGAAAAATGGCATAGCTACCCCATCACACACCCCTCCCCCCCCTACCCCAGCCCATTACCAGCCCCTTTGGGTCTTGTATGGATATTAAGGGGAACCCCGCACACAAAATAAAAAAGGCCCTATATACTCTGAACAGCCATATATAGGCGGTGCATACAAGACAGGGACTGTAGGTTTGTTCTTATGTAGAATCTGTTTGTAATTTTGAACAGGTACATTGTTTAAGTGTAGCTCCAGCCAAAAAATCTATTTTTAAGCTTTTTGGAAAACATAGGGAAGGGTTATCACCCCTGTAACATTTGTTTTGCTGTCTGTGCAGTGTGCACCTGTTCAGAACAGTTCACCTCACTTTCCGTCCTAATGACAAATGTTTTTTGAAAATTTGGGGTTTTTATTGAAACAAGAATTGGTGATAAAGCATCAGTGGAGAGGAGACAATTTTTTGCCACATTAACTCTTACAGGAGAGAATTTGCCTTCCTAGGGGTAGATTTCCTCTCACTTCCTGTTGTATCCTTTCGTTTGCAAGGAGGAGTCGTTTGTAAGTTGGATGTTTGAAAGTAGGGGCCTGCCGTATATACTCAGCTGAAATTTGCCCCTTACATGTTGGTGTTGCCACAACACTGTGAGCCCTCACAGTTACTCTTGGTGGGCGCATGAATGGGCCCTGCTGTGAATTATTAGATCAAGAATTGTAATTGCATGCCCCTGTTGAACAGGGGCTGAAAAATTGGGCCTTTGGTGGTGGTGGTGGTGTTGACACAACACTGTAAGGCCTCACAGTTAGTCTTGGTGGGCGCATGAATGGGCCCTGCTGTGAATTATTAGATCAAGAATTGTAATTACATGCCCCTGTTAAACAGGGGCATAAAAATTGGGCCTTAGGCACTGGTGCCACAACACTGCAACCCCTCACAGATACTGTACTTGGAGCACAGCAATGAGCCCTGTTGCAAAGTATTGCATCAAAAATTTTAATTACACGCCCCTGTTAAACAGGGGCTGAAAAATTGGGCCTTAGCCACTGGTGCTGGTGCCACGACACTGCAACCACTCCCAGATACTCTAGTTGGAGTGCAGGAATGAGCCCTGCTGCAACGCATTGCATAAAAAATTGTAATTACATGCCCCTGTTAAACAGGGGCATAAAAATTGGGCCTTAGGCACTGGTGCCACAACACTGCAACCCCTCACAGATACTGTACTTGGAGCACAGCAATGAGCCCTGTTGCAAAGTATTGCATCAAAAATTGTAATTACACGCCCCTGTTAAACAGGGGCTGAAAAATTGGGCCTTAGCCACTGGTGCTGGTGCCACGACACTGCAACCACTCCCAGATACTCTAGTTGGAGTGTAGGAATGAGCCCTGCTGCAAAGCATTGCATAAAAAATTGTAATAACACAACCCTATTAAACAGGGGCTGAAAAATTGGGCCTTAGCCACTGGTGGCGGCACCCAGAAACAAAAATGTTCTTCCAAGCTATCATCATCAATCGGATCATTGAGGAGGAGGAGGATAGTCAGTCAACATAACAGGACAGTCTCTCAGCATCAGCATCAGTCTTGAAGGGATGTGACATTTGAAAATAAATTAGTCTGTTATATCAGCTTCAGGTGTTTGGTAGCTGGTGGTGATCCAAGACTGGTTCATCTTTATGAAGGTCAGTCGATCAACAGAGTCGGTGGACAGGCACACCCTGTGATCCGTGACAAATCCTCCAGCAGCACTGAATGTGCGTTCTGAAAGAACGCTGGATGCAGGACAGGCCAGTAGCTCAATTGCATACTGTGCAAGCTCTGGCCAGTGATCCATCCTCAAGACCCAGTAAGCCAGAGGATTTTCGGTGGAGAAGGTGTCCATGTCTGACCTTGCCCCTAGGTATTCCTGCACCATGTATATCAGACGCTGGCGATGGTTGCTCTAACTGATCATACCTTGGGGCTGCGGACTAAAGAATTGTCTGAACGCATCGGTCAGACGGCCACCTTCCCCACCGCTCCTTCTTTGACTGACCGAAGCCTCAGCAACTCGTTGTCCAGGACCAGGAGTTTGTAACCTCCCAGTCTCTGGGAACGCGTTGCACAGACCTTTCTGCAAGGCCTCCTGGAGTTGTCTCATCCTCTGCTCCCTCTGCGACGGTAAGATAAGGTCCGCAACCTTACCCTTGTACCGTGGATCAAGGAGAGGGGCCAGCCAGTAATGGTCCCTCTCCTTGATCCGAAGAATACGAGGATCCTTCCGCAGACTTTGCAAGATCAGGGAGGCCATGCAGCGTAGGTTAGCTGAGGCATTCGGTCCGGAGTCCTCTGGATCACTAAGGACGACATGATCCGCAGCCACCTCCTCCCAGCCACGTACAAGTCCACTGGTTTCTTTGGACTGTAAATCATCCCTAAAAGACTGCTGCTGATGATGCTGAGTGCCAGGCTCCACCTCCATGCTGACACAATCCTCCTCCTCCTCCTCCTCCTCTTCTTCCTGTGCGATGGGTGGGACAGAAGGAACACTGTCTGGGTAAAGGGGGCCTTGAGAGGCAAGGAAGTCCTCCTCTTCCTGCCTCTGTTCTGCCTCAAGTGCCCTGTCCATTATTCCATGCAGCGTATGTTCCAACAGGTGGACAAGAGGTACAGTGTCACTGATGCATGCACTGTCACTGCTCACCATCCTCGTGGCCTCCTCAAATGGTGCCAGGACAGTGCATGCATCCCTGATCATGCCCCACTGGCGTGGTGAAAAAAACCCGAGCTCCCCTGACCCTGTCCTGGTGCCATAGTCACACAGGTACTCATTGATGGCCCTCTGCTGCGTGTGCAGCCGCTGCAGCATGGCCAACGTTGAGTTCCACCTGGTGGGCATGTCACATATAAGGCGGTTCTTGGGCAGGTTCAACTCCTTTTGCAGCTCAGCCAGGTGAGCACTGGCATTATTAGATCTGCGGAAATGCACACAGACTTTCCTGGCCTGCCTCAGGACATCCTGTAAGCCCGGGTACCTGCCCAAGAACCGCTCCACCACCAGGTTAAGGACGTGAGCCACACAGGGCACATGGGTCAGTTGTCCCTGTCGGAGAGCGGAGAGAAGGTTGGTGCCATTGTTGCAAACTACCATTCCTGGCTTAAGCTGGCGTGGCGTCAACCACCTATCGGCCTGCCCCTGCAGAGCAGACAGAACCTCTGCCCCAGTGTGGCTCCTGTCCCCCAAACACACCAGCGCAAGCATGGCATGGCATCTTTTTGCCTGCGTACTTGCGTAGCCCCTTGAACGCCTACAGAGCACCGCTGGTTCCGAGGACAAAGCACAGGAAGAGGCCACGGAGGAAGAAGAAGAGGAGGGGGTGGAGGACAGAGGTGTGTCACAACCAGTAGTAGCATTTTGGAGGCGTGGCGGTGGAACAACCTCCAACACTACTGCACCTTGTCCTGCATCCTTCCCAGCTGCCAAAAGAGTGACCCAATGGGCCGTGAAAGAAAGGTAACGTCTCTGTCCATGCCTGCTGGACCATGAGTCAGTGGTAATATGCACCTTACCGCTGACCACCCTGTCCAGCGAGGCCAAGACATTGCCTTCCACATGCCGGTAGAGAGCCGGAATCGCCTTCTGTGAGAAAAAGTGGCGTTTGGGAACCTGTCACTGAGGAACCACACATTGCACAAACTCACGGAAGGGGGCCAAGTCTACCAACTGAAAAGGCAGCAGTTGAAGCGCTAGCAATTTAGCCAAGCTAGCATTCAACCGCTGGGCATGTGGATGGCTGGGAGTGAACTTCTTTCGATGGTCCAGCAGCTGGGGCAGGGAAATTTGCCTGCTAGAATCGGACGTCGGTGTACTGCTAGCAGAGTGCCCGCAAGTACTTGGCTGTGACACACCTAATTCTACACCTTCATTCCTTTCAGAGCAGGTTTCAGAGAGGACTGAAGGTATAAGGGGGTTGGAGATCCCAGCTGATGCGGTGCAAGAAGAGGTCAGCTTTGTTCTTTGGTGTGGGTCTTTAAGGTAGCATTGCCAACGAGCTGCATGGCTGGTCAACATATGTCTGGTCAAGCATGTGGTACCCAAGCGGGTGATGTTTTGGCCACGCGATATACGCTTGAGACATATGTTGCAAACAGCAGCTGTGCGATCTGATGCACTCGACTCAAAAAAGGCCCACACCAAAGAACTTTTTGAATAACGGGCAGAGGCAGCGCCCTGCACAGGCGGAGCTCTGCGGTGTGATTCCGTCGGTGTGCTGCCCTTACGCTGGCCCCCTGAGGGCATCCTGCCTCATTGGAGATGTGCCTCCTCCTCATCCTCCTCCTCCTCCTCCTCTCTCCTATTAGGTACCCACGTGGAGTCAGTGACCTCATCATCCCCTCCCTCCTCATCACTGGAGCCAATCTGGCAGTATGCTGCAGCTGCTGGAACATGACTGCCAGATTGGTGTCCTTCTTGAGCATCCCCTCTCTCTGCTCTCACGCTACTGCCTTCCTCTAGCTGGGTATCATCATCAGACCCTTCGAAACGCTGGGCATCCTCCTGGAGCATGTACCCAACACTGTGCTCAAACAGTTCGGGGGACTCCTCAGGAGGACATGGTTGGTCTAGGGAAGGAGTGACTGATGATGACATTGATACCAGGGAAGAGGACGCTTTGGCAGCTGCTTTGCCAGTACCCTGAGCCTGGGTGAGAGAGGATGAGGAGGATGAGGAGGGCTTGGTCCTCCACTCTACCAAGTCTTCGGCATGATGCGGCTCAACACGTCCAGCTGCCGAAAAGAAGGACAAGCATGTCCCATGGCCACCTTCTGATGGCAATGCACCGCGTCCACGACCAGCACTGTTGTCTCTAGACACAGAGCCTGCTTGCCCTCTTTTATTGGCTACTGACTGTCTGCCTCTCCTTGTTTGCCTTCCAGACATTCTAATGGCCTGCAGGGAAATGGAAAAAGCAGCAATACAGGCTAAGTTAAGGTGTAATATGGTCAGGAGGCACACTCCGCCCGCTGTAAGTGCCGCAAAATCCTGTTGGTGTAACACACCAGGAAAAAGCAGCAATACAGGCTAAGTTCAGGTGTAATATGGTCAGGAGGCACACTCCGCCCGCTGTAAGTGCCGAAAAATCCTGTTGTTGTAACACACCAGGAAAAAGCAGCAATACAGGCTAAGTTCAGGTGTAATATGGTCAGGAGGTACACTCCGCCCGCTGTAAGTGCCGCAAAATCCTGTTGGTGTAACACACCAGGAAAAAGCAGCAATACAGGCTAAGTTCAGGTGTAATATGGTCAGGAGGCACACTGCCTGTGGCCAATCAATGCTCTCCTCGCTGCCGGCGCTGTGATTGGCCAAGCATGCAGGGTCACAGTGCATGCTTGGCCAATCACAGCGCCGGGATTACACTGTGATGGCGCAGTGTATTGTGGGCCATTCACGTCACTCGAATTTGGCGCGAACGGCCCAAATCGTTCGTTGTTCGCCGAACGCGCGAACAGCCGATGTTTGAGTCGAACCTATGTTCGACTCGAACACCGAGCTCATCCCTATCCCTCTCCTTGATACAATGAATCCTAGGGTCCTTTCATAGGCTTTGCAGATTCAGGGAGGCAATGCAGCGTAAGTTTGCAGAGGCATTCGATTCTGAGTCCTCTGGGTCACTAAGGATCACATTATCCATAACTACCTCCTCCCTGGGGACTGAAAACTCCCTTGAAGACTGCTTCTGAGTGTTATGCTCTACATCCATGCTGACACAATACTCCTCCTCCTCTTCTTCCTGTGTGTTTGGCGTGCCCACAAGAATGCTATCTGGATAAAGGGGGCCTTGAGAGGAAAGGAAGTCCCCCTCTTCTTCCCGCTGTTCTGTCTCAAGTGCCCTGTCCATGATTCCATGAAGCATGTGCTCCAGCAGGAAGACTAGTGGAACTGTGTCACTGATGCATGCATTGTCGCTGCTCACCATCCTTGTGGCCTCCTCAAATGGTGACAGGACAGTGTATGCATCCTTCATCAGTAGCTACTGGCGTGGCGAAAAGAAGCCAAGCTCCCCTGACCCTGTCCTGGTGCCATACTCACAGGTACTCATTGATGGCCCTCTGCTGTGTGTGTATCCACTGCAGCATTGCCAACGTTGAGTTCCACTTGGTGGGCATGTCACAAATGAGGCGGTTGATGGGCAGGTTGCGTTCCCTTGAATGTAAGCCAGCCAAGCACTGGCCCTGTATGACTGGCAGAAATGACCATAGACTTTTCTGGCCTGCCTCAGGAGATCTTGTAAGCCTGGGTACCTGGTAAAGGACCGCTGCACCACCAAATTCAGGACTTGTTCCAAATATGGAACATGGGTCAAGTGTCCCTGTCGGAGGGCGGAGAGAAGGTTGGTGCCATTGTCGCATTCAACCATTCCTGGCTGAAGCTGGCGTGGCGTCAACTACCTCTGAGCCTGCCCCTGCAGAGCTGACAGAATCTCTGCCCCAGTGTGGCTCCTGTCCCCTAGGTAGACCAACTCAAGCATTGCATGGCATCTTTCAGCCTGACTGCTTGCATAGTCCCTTGAATGCTTACAGAGCACTGCTGGTTCAGAGGACAAATCTGCAGAAGAGGCCATAAAGGAAGAAGAGGAGGGGGGTGGAGGAGAGAGCTGTGGCAGAATCACCACTAGCATTTTGGAGGCGTGGTGGCGGAACAAGCTCCAACAACACTGAACCCTGTCCTGCATCCTTACCAGCTGCCAGCAGAGTTACCCAGTGCACCGTGAAGGAAAGGTAACGTCCCTGCCCATGCCTGCTGGACCATGAGACTGCGATAATATGAACCTTACTGCTGACCGCCCTGTCCAACGAGGCCAAAACATTGCCTTTCACATGCCGGTAGAGAGCCAGAATGGACTTCTGTGAAAATAAATTGTGTTTCGGAACCTGCCACTGGGTTACAGCACATTCCACAAATTCACGGATGGGGGTAGAGTCTACCAGCTGAAAAGGCAGCAGTTGCAGTGCTAGCAATTTGGCCAAGCTAGCATTTAGACGCTGAGCATGTGGATGGCTGGGACCAAATTTCTTTTTATGGTTCAACAACTAGGGTAGGGAAATTTGCCTGCTAAAATCAATTGGTGGTGTACTGCTAGCAGATTGGGTGCAAGTACTTGGGACACCTATTGCTTTACCTTCATTCCTCTCAGTGCAGGTTTTTGAGAGGACTGGAGGTATAGTAGGGTTGGAGATCCCAGATGAGGAGCAAGGAAAAGTCTGCCTTTTTTCTATGATGTGGGTCTTTTAAGTGCTGTTGCCAACGAACTGCATGGCAGGTCATCATATGTCTGGTCAAGCATGTAGTGCCCAAGCGGCTGCTGTTCTGGCCACGCTTGATCCACTTCAGACATAGGTTGCAAACAGCAACGGTGCAATCTGCTGCACACATGTCAGAAAAGCCAGACACCAAAAAACTTTTAAAAGTCAGCGGGGAGTCGGCAGCACCCTACACCTGCGGAGCTTTGCGGTGTAATGCAATAGGGTGGCTGCCCTTAAAGGGGTTGTAAAGGTTTATTTTTTATTTTCTAAATAGGTTCCTTTTAAGCTAGTGCATTGTTGGTTCACTTATCTTTTCCTTCGATTTCCCTTCTAAATGTTTTTTTTTCTTTGTCTGAATTTCTCACTTCCTGAAATTTAGACAAAGAAAAAAAACATTTAGAAGGGAAATCAAAGGAAAAGGTAAGTGAATCAACAATGCACTAGCTTAAAGGAACCTATTTAGAAAATAAACTGACCTTTACAACCCCTTTAAGCTGCGCCCTAGAGGACATCCTGCCTCATTGAAGTTGTGCCTCCTCTTCCTCCGCCTCCTCTCTTCTCTCAGGCACCCAAGTACAGTCAGTGACCTCATCATCCCCTCCCTCCTCGTCACTGGAGCAAACTTGGAGGTATGCTGCAGCTGGGGGAACATGACTGCCAGTTTCTTCTCTTCTGTGGCACCCCCTCTCTCTAGGCTCTAGGCTCATGTTACTCCCTTCTTCAACCTGTGAAAGAACATCGGAGCCTTCAAATCGCTGAGCATCCTCCAGCAGCATATAACTGACACTGTGGTCGAATAATTCTGGGGACTCCTCCGTGCATGATAGTGGGGCTATGGAAAGAGTGACTGTGGGCAAGAAGCCGGTGAAATAGGATGCTTTGGCAGCTGCATTGAATCTCTGCTCTCCCCTCTATACTGAGAGATGAGTATTACTGCAATCATCCCCTCTACTCTTTGAGTACACCTGTAAGTATACTATTTCATATCCATACAACTTTCTCACTAGAAATTACCTGGCACCACCTCAACACTTTAAATTTCAGTTAGAAAATATTTACACTTCACCCTAGAGAATGAGCAATTGGAAAAACATATACATTTTCATACATAAATGTTCCACTAGCTCAAGCATCCAAGAATCTGCTTATACGGTACATTTATTTCTAGTTGATATTGGATCTTCCTGACCATTCATTTACATGGCTCGAGTTCCCCCCTAAAAAACAGAAAAAATTCAAAGGGTCTATTATACACTTTGGGGGACCCCAAAATTACTTTGAAGGCTATATAGGACCCCCCTAAAAAAATGTTTACTAATTGAAATTTGGGGGTTTTGGGGACACTTTTGGGGTACCTTTCTACACATTTAGTGGGAATACCCACTTATAAGATCTTATCAAGATCCCGTAGTATGCCATTACAAAAATTCTTGACCCTGCCCCTCCTTTCTTCTCTAGACCTGTCTTCTACATTACATTACCCTTCCAATAGGTGCATACAAGAGGTCTTTATCTGCCCATTGCTGCCAAGACTCTGGAAATCTGTTTCACCTCCTACTCATAATGAAAAGCAGAGTAGAGTGAACCAAGATTGAAGAGGCATATGTGATGATTTAGATTGCATTAGACAAGTACTGAAACACATGGACTGACTGATTGCTGTTTAAATTCCCTTCTAATAGGGGGCGTGTCCTGGCTATGGAGGAGTGAGGACGTCCTTTGCCTCAGCTCCGCTCCACCGCTGCCATAAGTGAAGCTACAGAGGAGGATTCTTACCTGCACCAGCTCCCCTCATGTCCCAGCGATTGTAGCAGTCTTCCCAGCCGCCACGGACGGACCGCACTCGGCAGGTACAGCTGGAAACCTATTTCTCCGGGACCCGAGGACAAGGCCATGAGGCCTCCAAAATGGCGCCGACAGGGAAGGCCCAGAAAGCTGCAAAATCTTCACAGCCAGCCACGGCTGCGATGCGGCAGCCGAAAGTGACTGTCTCCACTGCTTCTCCGGTCTCATCTCCAGGGTCGGTGAGTGATTCAGCCCCTCCAACCTCCCCTGCCTCCCCAGGGGAACGTTCAGCAGTATCAGACTTCCTGGGAGATGAGGATCTCAGGCGCCATATTATGTCCCTCCTCACTAAAGAGGACTTGGAGCGCTTCACTAGCAGAATGGAGAAAGCTTTCACTGCTGATATTGCTCAGTTAAAGGCTGACACATCCCACTTGGGAAACAGAGTGGAATCCTTAGAAGAGAGACTGGAGGAGGCTCTCCCCACTATTGCTCTGCTGCAATCTAAATGTCATATGCAACACCATCAGATTGAAACCCTGCTGTGCCTGTTAGATGACACCGAAAATCGCAGCAGAAGGGCTAATATTAGGATCCAGGGACTGCCAGAGGCCACAGCCTCACGTGACATTATCCCCACACTACAAGATGTCTTTCGGGACATACTGGGCATGCCTGCATCTACTCCTATTGAAATAGGCCGCGCACACAGGGCGCTGCGACCTCCATCTCAGGATGTGGATAATCCCAGAGACATAATTTGCAAGTTGCCCAAATATACTCTCAAAGAACGCATAATGCAAAAGATGCGTGGCAAGCCCTTCTATGATTTTGACGGCGTGCGTCTGTTTTTCTGTCAGGACATTTCCAGACGCACTTTAATGCAGCACAGAGGGCTCCGTCTGCTTTTGACTGCGCTCCAGGACGCAGGACTGCCGTACCGCTGGGGCTTCCCCTTCTTCCTACAGGCGACCAAAGACGGGAGGCAGGTCACACTGCGCACTAAAGATGACCTTCCGCACTTCCTCTCTTCTCTTGGGTTGGACCCAGTTGACTTCTCAGATTGGAGGGGACCATCCGAGGCCCTGGCGATGAGGCTCCCCCAGCCATGGATGACAGCTAAGAGTAAGAGTCGCAAGAGAGATAGACAGCTTCCGATCCACGATCCCTTGGTGGGCCCTTCCACATTTCAAGACTGACAGAGATGACGCCCTGGACATTCCTGTGGTTCCCGTAATCCTTTTTCGACTACTGCACGGTGACCCTGCCATATACACCCTACTACCTCCTAAACAAACCTTTTGATGTGAATGCTAGGCATGCCTAATGCCTTAGGGCTGTTGATCTTGGTTTAGTGCAAGATGACTATTGACAATTACACCTGGGTTAAGGTTATGCCACCCCATCATTAACGCCTTGGCCCTCACTGATTGCCTAAGAACTTACCGTGGCTAGTGTAACCCCCCCCCCACTCAATCTAAGCATTTTGCAAGATGCAGTGGACAGGGATGGGACTTCCTACCTTCCTCCACCTAGGCCCCCCCTTTTTGGGTGAAGTTCCCTATTGGGACATAGAGCTGAGGTCTGGGGCCCCCACCCTAGAGGTGGAGGGCCTTACACCAGGCTTACAGATGTTTTTTTTTCTTTATTTTTGGCTACAGTTATTGCCATATTATTGTGCTTCCATTGCCTTGTTTAATAATTTCTTGTGTTTGATTTTCATCCTCCCTTTCACTTCTCTCCTTTCCTTCCCCTTTGCCTCCTCTTCTTTCCCTAGGAGCATCACCTCACCTCTTTGTCTGCGCTGGGCGAGCCGGCGGATTCAGCAATACTCATATTCTCCTCATCCTTCATGGTTTTGCTAAAGGTCGTATCTTATAACGTTAGGGGTCTCTGCTCCCCATGTAAGCGGACTAAATTATGGTGGGAATTAAAGAAGCTAGGGGCTCAGGTGTTTTTTCTACAGGAGACCCATTTCACTCCCCACTCTATGCCTCGGCTGCCCACCCATCTTTGCAATCAGTGGTTCCATAGTACCTCCCCAACTTCCAAATCCAAGGGTACTACGGTCGCGATCCATAAAACTTGCCCTTTCCAACTTGTAGACAGCAAAATAGACTCACAGGGTCGCTATGTTTTCTTAAAAGGGACTGTAGCAGGAAAGAAATACACGCTGGCCACAATATATGCCCCTAATGCTAACCAATTGACTTTCATAGATGCAACCCTAGATCTATTAGCGGACTTCAAAGAGGGCTTTGTAGTCCTCGGCGGAGACTTCAATGTCAGCCCCGATCCTCTCTTAGACACATCAAGCCCCCGACCCTCGTACTCCTACGCCTTTCTAAAAACACTTTCGCAAGACCCTCCAATCTCACCTCCTGCTAGATAGCTGGAGGGTACTACATCCTACAGACAGGGACTTCAGTTATTAATCTGCTGTACATGATGTGTATACTCGCATAGACCATATTTACATTGACCGCCCCACACTGGAGCTCCTGTAATCTGCGTCCATCGGGAACATAACAATCTCTGATCATGCACTGATCGAGATGACTTTCACCCTACCATCAGGCACTCATAGGGCCTGGACGTGGAGATTGTATGAAAACCTGTTGGATGATACTGCAGCAGTGGCCAAGGTGAAGGAGGTCATTACTAACTACTTCAGAGAAAATACCATGGATGGCATTAGTAAGGGAATAGTGTGGGAAGGTCATAAGGCGGTAGTACGGGGAGAATTGATATCCCTTGGCTCCAAACTCAAAAAAACGCCAGGCAGACTTCAAAAGGGTGCTAGATGCCCTTAAGGAGGCATTATTACAACATAAGCATAGTGATATGAGGAAACTGTTTTTGCAATTTCTAGACTGACAAGTACGTAAGTAAGCCAGATACTTATCTCATAAGTACTATGAGCACGGCAATAAATGTGGCCGCATGCTTGCACGGGCCCTCCGTAAGAAACATGCTCAGACATATGTGCAAAAGCTCCATTCCCCTTCGGGCGAAGTTGTGATTCAGCCCTCTAAAATTGCCTCAAGGTTTCAGGAATATTACTCCCAACTTTACAATCTGACCCTTGACCGACCCTTGAACACTCAGACACCCAGGTCAGTGGCCATCCAAGACTACTTAGCCTCGGCTGGTGCCACACCCCTGACTGCAGACCAGTGCACAGACTTGGAGATGCCAATTACCCCCGGTGAGATTGAACTCATAGCGAAGTCCCTGCCCAACGGGAAAAGCCCTGGACAGGACGGTTACACCAAGGCTTATTATAAAGCTTTCCTGCCCCTTTTGCTATCCCCCATGTGCAGCTACTTCAATTCCGTAGCTGAGGGGTCCCCTATTCCCCCAGAGGCGCTACTGGCCCATATTACAGTGCTTCCAAAAGACGGTAAGGACCCCATGGTACCCCAGAGTTCTAGACCTATATTCCTCCTAAATGTTGATGTTAAAGTTCTTGCAAACAGGCTGAAACACATCATGCCCCAATTAGTACACCCAGACCAGACCGGGTTTATCACTGGGAGGGAGGCTAGGGATAATTCCATTAAAGCCATTCAGCTCATCCACTGGGCCCGTAATCATCCTGATCAGAAGTCCTATGTAATTTTGTCGACTGATGCCAAGAAGGCCTTCGACCGCGTTGACTGGTCATATCTGCAAGCGGTGCTAGAGGCCCAGGGGATGGGACTGTGTATGCTGACCTCAAATATGGCCCTATATTCCGCTCCTTGCGCGCAGGTCAAGGTAAATGGGGTGCTCTCCTCCCAGTTCCCAATCAGGAATGGCACGAGACAGGGTTGTCCACTCTCCCCCCTCCTCTTCGCCTTGGTACTAGAGCCGTTGCTGCGTACTGTTAGAGCGAACACAGACATAAAGGGCCTGAAGGTTGGAAAAGTTGAGCACAAACTCTCAGCTTATGCTGATGACGTGCTTTTCCACCTTTCGGAGCCCCTGATTTTGTTGCCAAACCTGATGGGAGAACTTCAGCGGTTTGGGATACTCTCTAATTTTAAAATCAATTTTTCAAAGTCGGTGATCCTACCCATTCAATTGCCCCCCTCCTTGGCAGATAGCTTACAGGCTGCCTTTCCTTTCACTTGGACCAAGTCCTCCTTTTAATATTTGGGCATACAGTTAACAGACCGCTTTGACATCCTATATATGGCCAATTACCCCCACTCCTTGATGCTTTTAAAAATTATCTATCCTAGTGGACCGGGACCGCCTTCACGTAGCTAGGCCGCATAAATATTATAAAAATTAACATCTTGCTACACGTACGCTTCTTCCTCCAGATGTTGCCTATCCCCCTGCCCAGAGATTTTTTTACCCGAATCTCCAGTATGCTATCTGGGTTTGTGTGGAATGCACGGAAACCCTGTATAGCTTTGCGGGTACTGAAACGTTCGAAACAGGCTGGAGGTCTGGGAGTACCGGACATTATGAAGTACTATAGAGCTGTCGCTTTACAGAGTATCCTCAACTGGCGTTTACACACACAGTCCAAGCTTTGGGTCCCCATGTAGAAATGTTTAGCTGGGAGGAATCTAGCATATGCACTGTGGCTGTCCAGGGAGCATAGGGGGCTGTCACCTCCTCGCTGACGGCACACGCTCTTTCAATCTGGGACCTAATTAATCCAACCCTGAACTTATCCCCCCCCCCGGTGTCCCCGCTGGCCCTGCTGGGTGGATTTCTGTGGTTCCCTCCAGGTGAACAAATTGCCTTTTTTTGGCCCTTGGGTGGAAGATGGTAATGCCAGTTGCGGGAAGGTCATGAGCAATGGTAAGTTATTGAGTTTTGAGACCTTACAGGCCAGACATACCGGCTCACAGATGAATTTTTGGAGGTACAGGCAACTTCACCATTTTTTCAAAATCCATGGTCATTCTATAAGACATTGCCTCCCTCACTCCCTTTGAACGCTTTTTTGTTCTCGGAAATGTACCGCCTATTGGGCTCCGTCGCCTCAAACCCTAGACTTGCACATATGCGGGTCTGGGAGAGAGACCTGAATCTCCAATTCTCCGAAGGACAGCTGACTCACCTATACCAGCTCACTCACTCCAGCTCTGTGGAGTCTAAAATCCAAGAAACTAACTATAAAATTTTGTCGCGCTGGTATAGGTTGCCAGCTGATTTGGCACGTATTTACCCTTCTATGTCGGACCAATGCTGGCGAGCATGTGGCCAGAGAGGCACGCTTTTGCACATATGGTGGGAGTGCCCCCGGATTAAACCCTTTTGGGTGGAGATTAAGTCCCAAATGAAAGATCTGAGGCTTGGATATTCCCCTAATTCCGGTTCATTTCCTCCATGTCCCAGATCCCGATTAGCAGTTATAAGAAGAGCGCATTACCTCATCTTCTAAATGCAGCCAGGCGTTTAATCCCAATCTATTGGAAGCAACTTCGAATTCCAACAAAGGAGGAATGGTTTGACAGAGTGAATGATATTAGAGAAGCTGAACATTGGATAGCGACCTGTAGGGATACCCTAGACCACTTCAACACCATATGGGCACCTTGGACAGCCCATGTGACTGACCCGGGGCATGTATTCTCTAGCCTAGACTTAGCATTGTTAGAATTGGCTGAACCGGCCCTTAGATCCCGGGTGGAGAGAGGCGCTCCGACGCCCTAAGACAGAGGTGGCTTGGCCCCAGATGCGGCTCGCTCGGTGCAGACTTAAAGACTCCGCCTTAAAATCGCAGGTATGCTCCGACCCCCCCCCCCTCGCCTTTCCGTTTCTATCTCTCCACTACCCTTTCCTTTTTTTTTTCTCTCTCTCTTTTCCAGCTTCCTCCCAAATATTCGCTACCTTGTGGCTACATGGTTTGGAATGTTGTTTAATTGTTTTTCTACCTGGACTTTTGGTCATAATATTTTGCTGCTGTGAGGGGAGCCGCCCTATATGGGTCGGCGTCCTTTTCCCCTCCTGACACCAAATGTTTATCATGGGAGCACTCGTGTTGGGCGGTGCGCCAGGGGAGGTGTGATGGAGGCTGAATTGGCCCCCCTCTACTGGCGCTGCTGCCGGCGAGTCGCCTTATACCCTTTAGAAGGTGTTGACTACTGATCTATGTGTCATTTCAAGTCTAAGATGGCTCACAAGTGCCTACCATGTACTACAGCTAACTTGCAACCTGTTTTGTTTCCTTTGTCGTTTATTTTCTCTTTTTCCTAAATAAACAAAGATTATACAAAAGAAATTCCCTTCTAATAGTACCTGAGAACTGGGTGATGGTCTATATCAGGGATATGCAATAGGCGGACCTCCAGCTGTTGCAGAACTACAAGTCCCATGAGGCATTGCAAGACTCTGACAGCCACAAGCATGACACCCAGAGGCAGAGGCATGATGGGACTTGTAGTTTTGCAACATCTGGAGGTCCACTAATTGCATATCCCTGGTCTATATGCTTGACATTGTATCTTCACTTCCTGTTAGGATTCTCTATAAATATGTGGACAATGGGTGGAAGAGACCTCAGTCCTGCCCTCAAGCCCACAATGTTCCTTAGCCTTTTTGACATTCCCTCTATTCCTTGGGGTGAAGTCATTTTTTACACAACCTTACCTACTTCCCCCTTCTTCCCACTAACCTAACCCCTGTCACTTGAAGGGCCGCCCATACTCTATTTTTTTCTTACTTCCTTCCCTCTCTATTTTTTTTTTTACTTCCCTTCCACTCAATAAATGTCTCAGTTCTTCCTTTCTTTCCATTTTCTAAAAGTAATTCACATGTAAACAGTGGCTCATTTTGCACATATATCAGTTCATATTTAGGAAAATGTACCTTTCCAGCCATATTTTGATGTGTTAACTAGGCTGACTCTCAGTTCTTTGCTACCATATGTTCTCAACATTATAGTGTCAGCCTCCAAGTGGGGACATTGGAGACAACTCTATCAGGTTGTGTCCAACATGGTTTCTGTACATGTTGTATTTCTAGCAGTTTTCTTAGATAAAGTTATAAAAAAAAAAAAAAAAAAAGTACAACTGGGAATGCCTTCAAGGGGGGACATTGGGGGATAGGGAAAGAGTCCAGCTACATGTATTGCTTTATGGAGGCATTTTATGTCAAGTTTGTTCAGTATCAGGAAGTTGCATAGCAACATTTGTGTGGTCTTGTATACAGCAGACAATTTTTATTCAATTCAGCACTTTAATTGCAAGTGCATGAACAGACAGTATTCAGATGCAGCTTGGTCATTCATTGTGCTTTAAATAACCTTGTTTGTGAATACATCTCCCAGCATACCTATTTACAGTCTTTTCTGGCTGCCATGGTTACAATATAGAGATATGAGAATCTATTGAATCTGATCCTTCTTGGCTAATTTGTAATTTTTTTATTTTCTAAACATGTGCATGTACTGTAGGTTCTACCTAACAAACATGAGTCAAGCAATTCAAGAATCTTTGTTTTTGAAAAGTAATTGAGGAGGAGGGTATGGTCTGGAGCCCATGTAAGTAGATGTGTGTTGCTCAGCTCCTGCTCTAACATCCTGGAAGCTGTAATTGGCCCTGGAGCTGAGGGTTTGTCTCCAGACCTCACACCCACTGGGAAGGTCTGTGGAGGTGTCCCACTGTAGCATATAGGTGGGGGGAGGATTGGTAGCCGGGGGTCACGCTGGGTACCCTGAGATAGCCGGGATACTACTACTGCAGTACCCCTTGTTGTTAGTACACAGCAGCTATACATAGAGCACGTTGGCAACATGACAAGGAAGAAGGGAGAGGAGTCGTTGATACAAATGGCACTGGTAGACAAGCACAGTGGTCTGCAATAGACGAAGGCATGGAAAAAGCCGCTAAAATGGAGCGATTCGCCCATACACTACCAAATGGGGGGCAATCCTCAATGCGGCAGACTAAAGCCATGACGGGACCCTCTCTTGCAAGTAAAAGCTTGGGACATCTGATGGCAACCATAGGAATGGATCCTGTAAGTACAATTGAACTGAAGCTGCAGTGGAAATCTAGTGTGGATTGCTCATTAGAGGAGGACCAAACTTCGAGAGAAGTCTTGCAAGCAGTTGATGCATGTAAGTCCCCCCTATTGGAAATGTTTGATCAACTGAAAAGGCATAAAAGAGGATCTATCTTTGTTGAGGCATGATTTACAAGAAGTGCAGAAGTGCACAACAACTGTGGTTGGCAGGATTAGTATGGTGGAGGATGATTTGAATCCCCTGAAACAAGAGGTGAAAATAATGAGAGAAAAGGTAAATGCATATTCTTCTAAAATGGAGGATTTAGAAAATAGGCTGTGCAGAAATAATGTGCGGATAGTGGGGTTTCCAGAGAGAAGTGAGGGTACAAACACCATTGACTTTTTGGGAAAGTGTCTTACAGACACCTTTGGGAAAGATTTGTTTACATAATTTTTTGCCTTAGAGAAAGCCCATAGAGTACCCCTTAGACCTCCAACAGAAGAGGCCTCGCCTAGACCTATTCTTATAAAGTTGCTTCATTATAAGGACAACATCACTGTACTGAAAGCGAGAAAACTTAAAGACATTACCTATAATGGTGCAAAAATCAATTTTTTCCTGGATTTTTTTTAACCTGAGCTTCAGAAAAGAAGAATTTTTCGAAGTTAAATATGTTGAGTTATACAGCTAATGCACATTTTGTTTTATTTTATACATAGAGTGGGGGGGGGGGGCTATATAGTGGTGTAGGGAAAGCAGGATATGTTTCCCCCCCGAAAAAAAAAAAAACACTTATTTTTTTACTTTTTTTGAATGGTGGAGTATTGATGTTATCATATTAATGAAGGTTTAGATGTCACATGGGTAATTATGAAAGTGCACTTCATATGCCCTCTATGTACTGTAGGCTTGAGCCAAGGGTGTGTATGAGTATGGGAGTTTTTTGGTTCTTTGTTTGTGCTTATAGATGGTTTTATAGGAGCTTTGAACAGATGGATATTCCATGATTTGTGAGTAAAAGGGGTAGTACATGTTTAATAGGGAAGAAACCACTTATGATTTATTGTTTAGAAATATGCAGTATAAAGATTATAACAGTGGGGGTTATTTACTAAAGGGAAATCCACTTTGCACTTCAAGTGAAAAATGCACTTGAAATTGCACTGAAAATGCACTTGGAAGTGCAGTCCCTGTAGATCCGAGTGGGACATGCAAGGAAAATAAAAAACTGCATTTTAGCTTGCACATGATTGGATAATAAAATCAGCAGAGCTTCCCCTTATTTCAGATCTACCTCTCAGATTTACAGCAACTGCACTTCCAAGTGTACTTTCAGTGCAATTTCAAGTGCACCTTGCACTTGTAGTTTGCACTTGTAGTACAAAGTGGATTTGCCTTTCGTAAATAACCCCCATTGTGTTTTTATTGCACTTAGTGGGAAAGATAAATGAAAATGGCTGGGATAATTTTCTGGTTTATGACATATACAAAGTGTCTTTATGACAGTTAAATCTGTAAGCTTATGCTCTTGGAACATCCAGGGGTTAGGTTACCCCACTAAGAGAAAATCATTTTTTTCAGCTGTATATGCCTCAATACTTTGTCTACAGGAGACACATCTGGTTAAATAAACTATTGCTTGTTTAAAGCAGTATCGCTTCCGTACTCAATATCATTCAGTATATTCATCGTACTCGAGAGGAGTGAGCATTTTATTTGGGGTGGTGTTCTCCTGCAGACAAAGTGATATTGATGAGTGAGGGAAATACATTTTTCTTGTTTTTTTTAAAACACCTCCTGTATACTAGCTAATGTGTATATACCACCGCCTTTTAAAACTGAGTGCTATGTCGCTGATGACGTTTATTTCAGATAAGCCTGGGACCGGTTTTAGTATTTGGTGACTTTAATGTGGTACTAAACATGAAGACCGATAGGTTTCCCCC
The DNA here is from genome assembly GCA_029206835.1 of Rana muscosa. Classification (NCBI taxonomy): domain Eukaryota; kingdom Metazoa; phylum Chordata; class Amphibia; order Anura; family Ranidae; genus Rana; species Rana muscosa. Next base: position 203,946,626 of record CM055127.1, read on the forward strand.
TGAAGCTGCAACAGAGAGCAATTTTATTAACCTTTTTACTAGGGATGCACCGATATCGGTATCGGTGCCGATACTAGGCATTTTCGGGAGTATCGGTACTCGTGAAAATGCCCCGATACCAGAAACCGATACCGGAAATGACGTCAGCTTCGGCGGACCTCGGGATAAGGTTGCGGCCTCTCCACACGGCAGTGAGTGCTGCTCCCTCATGACATGTGTTTTGCTGCTGCTGCTACATGGCTGCCCCACATGGCGAGCGTCCTCTTTACACCATGTCCCCGCATGGCAGCAGGTGAGTGCTCTTGTTGTCTCTGTTCTGTTGCTTTCTTCTTATATGTGCCTCGCGGCCGGTGATTGCTGTGTTAGTACTACTTACATTGTGTCTCTGTTGCCTAACATGTCCAGCATGGCGGCCGGCCTGTGTTACATAACTTACAATTTGTCCCACATTGTCTCTCTCTTGCCTAACATGTCCAGCATGGCGGCCAGCCTGTGTTTTGTTACAAAACTTAGTGTCCCACATTGTCTCTGTTGCCTAACATGTCCATCATAGCGGCAGATGAGTGCTGCTGTTACATAAATCATCATTGTCCCACATTGTCTCTTGCCTAACATTTTCCTGCATGTGCCTGAGACCATCCTCTGCTTTTTGTATTGTAGAGTTACCAACCATTACAATACCAATTGTACCCGACAGATGGATTTCATGTTCCCCGCTGGTTTACTTGTCCATACCAAGATGCTGGATGCAGCAGGAAAAACAAACAAGCCCTGGTGAGAGCAGCTTCATTATTTTTAAAAATAATAGTAGGTGTCATGGTTGAAAAAAAATAAATAAAACAAAACATTTGGTCTCAAAATTTTTTCCCCATTTTCCTCATTTTTTTGTCCCCTAAGGTGGAGAGACTTATTTATTTCTGGCTTTAAGTGCAATGCAAAGGGATGCCACTGCCAGCACAATGTCAACTGTCTGGAAGTTTTTTAAATTGATAAAACCAACCAACAAATTGCAGACTGCAAACTTTGTTCTGAAAAAATATCAAGAGGAGGTTCAAAAGTTAGTTCTTATAATACCAGTAATCTCATAAAACACCTCAAAATGAAACACAAGACTGAGCATGGCAAATGTACAGCTGTCACTAGCACTTGCACTCAGCAGCTGACACTGCAGCAAATAATAAAAGTGACTCAAGCGCTGATGTGAATACTAAAAAACCCACCAATAGACGATGAACAAATGATAAAAGCTGCAACTAAAAACTAGTGCTCTGACACTGTGATAAAGTGAATGAGGATGAAGTCATGTGATGTGACGATACGCGTCAGGATTCAAAGCACAGATACACTTACAGCTGCACGTAAGGAGATGAGCTCGGCGCTCTTAGGAGATTGAACCCCTACCCACTTCACAAATGTGAGTTTATTCGGCAATTGCCATTAACAAAGACACCTGTTTTTACCTACTCACACTATGTGGTTCCTTCATATATAAATATATCGCCACTGTGTGGTTACCATCCATCGGAGGGATCTGCATACCAAGCGCTGCAGCACAGACAGACGAGCACGGTGTTCGTAGATTGATGCCCACGCTCACCTTTTACAAGTGAGTGTGTGAACAGCCATTGCAGCGACCCCATCTCCGTGTATCCACAGAGTCACGCTATATACCTTTTGTTTTTTTGTCGTTTTATTTTTTCCATGCACCGCATCTGAGAGGCACCCTGCAGCTACCCCCAAATTTGAGGGCTTTCATCATTGTAACCTGCTACTTACTAACAAGTTTGGTGCTCGTGGATTGATGTCCATGCTTGCTCATTTAAAAGTGAGTGTGAGAACTAATTACAGTCACTCCAGTTTGTGCATCTACAGAGTCACACTATTTATTTTTTTTTCTTCGCTTGTATTTCCATATACATCCTGTGAAAGGAAGAATAGGTCTTCCTCGAGAGGACTGTCTACTGCCCCGGAGTACACCATATGCTGGTTTATTTTAGCTGGGAGGTAAGCTGCTTGTGAGCACTGTGGTGGATTTGCACTGAAGAGTCGTGTGCTAAACACCCTAGCAACCGATGGTGACGGGACTCACTTAAAATATTGGACTGTATCACTTGTCACGTTTACTTTGGATTCAAACTATGGACATTTTATCATAATTTTTGCATTTGTTCTATCTTGTGCGTTTTTTTGGAGTTCACATACGTTTTTCTTTGCACATTCATTTATCATCATTTATTTGTTTATATTTCATCCAAGTTTTCACTTGTGATTATGTTAACGCTTACCCAGTAGGGTAACTTTTCTCTCCCCCCTGCGTTATTGGGATTTGCACTGAAGAGTCATGTGTTAAACACCCTAGCAACCGATGGTGACGGGATTCACTTAAAACATTGAACTGTATCACTTGTTACGTTCACTTCGGATCCAAATTATGGACATTTTATCATAATTTTTGCATTTGTTTTTTTTTGGAGTTCACATACGTTTTGCCTTGCACATTCATTTATAATCATTTACTTGTTTATATTTCATCTAAGATTTCACATGTGATTATGTTAACGCTCACCCATTAGGGTAACCTTTCTCTCCCCCCTGCGTTATTGGGATTTGTGCACGTTCATTGGTCGTGACACTTACATATTTCACATCTGTGTCACTTATTTGTCATTATCACGCCACTTATCTTTAATCCCTGTTTATTAGACCAGCTCACAGCCCTTCCCTCATTCTCTTTTCCTTAGTGTAATCACAGCGCAGCCACCATCATTTAGCTATATTTTCTGTTCGTCTATTTGGATTAGACCCCCCGGTATCTGCTGCAGTGCCCCCCACACCCCAGCTACCCCACCTGCTCAATTTTTGGCTAGCGCGGGTGGTTCTATCTTATACTATTTCAGTATTGCTTTGTGAACCGTGACTCTCAGAAAGGAACCAAAAAAAGATAAATCATAGCGCAAAATGTTTGTGGATAATTGACTATGTTCCGATTAATGCCAAATAACCAAGTGTGACAAATATATTTATGGCCAAATGGGAAGAGCAGGCTATTTTTTCTACCACCCCTGAAGAGTTAATCCTATATAGAAGGTTTATAGATGAGTGCATCATTATTTGAAAAGGTGATGAAAACAGTCTGAGTTTTTTGGAAGATTGAATAATAATCAGAAAAATATCAAATTGTCGTACGAAATTAGTGACAAAACCATTCACTTCCTAGACTTGAAAATCCAACAGGAAAAAAACTAATTAATTACTAAAACCTTCTTCAAGCCTGTTGATAGGAACAGTTACATACCAGTAGATAGTTGCCATTATGACCCATGGCTTGTAAATATCCCGAAAGGGCAACTGATAAGACTTAGAAGGAATTGCACCAAAGAGGATGTATATTTGGAACAAGCAAATGAAATAGGAAATAAGTTCATAAATAAGGGATACAATGAAACTTTCATTAAGGAGAAGATCAGGGAGGTACACCAAATTCCCCGGGATCAATTAATATTGGACAAAGAGAAAAAACGGTACAATTTCAAGAAATCCCTCTAATTATGAATTTTAATGTTCAGCACTGACAAGTGGAAAATATTATTCAAAAGCATTGGTCTCTTTTAACACGATTACACACCATTTTACCCCAAAGACCACATTTTATATACAGGAGGGCACCTACCCTAAGAAATATTGTAGTAAAAAATGTGTCGGATCCCCCAAAAAAATTCTAATGGCTTTACTTTTTATCAGGGAAAGGGATTTTACCCATGTAGGAGGTGTTATGCATGCAAAAGAAACAATCTAAATGGCCAAAAATGCTCCAAGTTTGCATCTACCCACACACATAAAGAGTATGAAATAAAAGATTTCATATTGTGTAGGACTGAGGGTGTAGTTTATGTATTGCAGTGCTCCTGTTCCCTGCAATATATAGGGAGGACTAAACGGCCGATGTGGAAGCATATACGTGAACACATACAAAATATTCAAAACGGTTTTCCCAAACATAGTGTGTCCCGGCATTTTGCTTCTTGCCATAATAAAGACCCTAGGCATCTCAAATTTTGGGCAATAGCAAAATATAAACCCTATTGGAGAGGCAGTCACAAAGTTAGAGAACTCAGTAAATGTGAGTCTAGATGAATATATGAAATGGGTACGCTTGCCCCCAATGGGTTAAATATTGACTTTGATTTGAATTGTTTTATCTCAGATTTTTAGCTCTTATTAAGATATTTTATCTACTGTTTTTTACATATGTAGCGCTACCCCCAGTTAAGAGAGCCGCTGGTTTGTTTTCGGGCCCTGTGTGCCGTACCGCCAACCCCCGGCAATCTTACTCGACCCCCGCTGGCACAGTTAGTCTAGGGCTATACTTATACCACATTCAATTGTATTGCATGAATTAATCTCAAAGCAGTAAGACAACACACTAAGGCGAGAGATTGATTATAACGGTTTTACTCTTCTAGTAAATAGCATAGGTATAACATCACACATGCAACTGGCATCAATTCAGCACACTATAATGGCACTGCGCGGTACTACACCACGCGTAGCTATTATGGTGTGCGCGCCCTATGGCGCACTAAACAATATACTATCTCCCCACCCGAGTCAGGCCTGACATGGAGTAAATCTCAGTCACTTCCTATAAGGATTTCTTCGCATGCCAGCTTTCAGTGGTGCACTTGATGAAATTCTAATTTGTAATCCACAACAGGCAGTAACTTGGAATAACTATACAAAAAGGAAAGTAGAGGGCGGGACTTTTTTTCTTTTCTCCTCAATATTCACACACTATCTGGCTTTTTTATCTGTATGCCTTTTCCACTTTGCAACAGGTATCTTCTTCTCTTCCCAATATTCACTCTCTATTTGGCTTTCCTATCTTTAATCCCTTTTATTGCTCCCTTTTTTTTATTTTTATTTTTTCTCAGCCTTTTCTCTGTTTCTTTTTCTCCCTTTTTCTTTTCTTTCCCTGCCTAATTAATGTCCTCTCACCTCACACTACTCTCCCCCACACCCTGATACACATCACTTTTTCACATACAGATACACACAGCTTTTAGTGTTACAACATTTTTTCAGTGTGACAGTTTTTAATTTTTTTCTTTTTTTCACAGAGGTCCCCACATTTGGGGTTACCCTACATAGCTTACAACCACTTTGAATTTTATTTTTCCACCCTCACGGGGCGTTGTCAGTATGGGTCGTTGTCACCCTGCCATGCCTCCCCAGCTCCCGGTTGTGACGCCCTCTGGCTGGTCCGTGACTCTCGTGGATGCACCACCCCCATGCAGACGCATCCGTAAGTTCTGTGGGTTAAATGTATGGGTGGGGGATTTTTCTCCTATTCTATGTTTGCCCACCAGCTCTGTAGCATTCTTTTAGATCATTAAAATGTATCTGTCTTTTTCATCCCCAGATGATCACTTCGGTTTTTGCTCCTGATGAGCGGCCAGCAAGGCCCGAAATGCATAGAGCTAATATCTACCGATAAGTGTATATACCCATCAACCTTTATGGACGTTCCTTCCAATATATACCAAATCCCCCCCTGCTTATGTCTCCTTTTTAAAAAAAAAATGTTTTAGTGGATTACCAAGTTGCATAGGTAGCGACTGCAATGTCTGGAAGATATGTACTGTGTCTCTGCAAATATATGAAATATCCTTGATGGAATATTTATTAACTATTTACTATTGTGCAATATTTGGTTCGGATGAAATATAAAAAAGTATTGATATATAGCAAAATGCATAAAATTTAAATATGAAATTGTATTGCGATTTGAACCAATTAAAAGCTGTCCTCCATCAAAGTTATCTCTTTGTGTCCGTGTGCCTCATAAAAAGTCCCGCCCTCTACTTTCCTTTTTGAATACTAAACCCGGGATGGAGGAGGGGATCTGAACGGCCCCTGAACCTCATTTAAAGTCCCAAAAAACCCCTTCTTTTTTCCCCTTTTTTATCAATCAATTAGGGATGGAGGCACACGGTCGCACTAATATATTTTTTGCATTTTCCACACATGGCTCCTTCGTTAGCTAAACTCGATGTCCAGCTCGCGTATATTTTACTTTACAACTAGTTCCTCCCAAAAAACGGTAAAAATTTTTTCCAACATCCTACCCTGCTCCATTTTTTCATTTTTTATAATGCTAATGCGTATGCATGTGGGTGGTCCTGTGCATGTCCTTCATTGGACTTTGCTGTCGCCTTCGCTTCGGGGAGCTGCGACGTGCACTGGGGTCCCCCCCTCTCCCTTCGCCTTGTTGTGGCCTGGGGTGAGTAGGGGTTCCGCCACTGCACGTCGACGTCACGCATAGCACACCGGGCGTGCGGTGTCCTTCGGGCACTGCACCACCGATGTTAGTGTGTTCCATAGCTGGCGCGCAGGGGGGAATGATTGGTGGGTTGGGTGCATCTCGCCTGGTCTTACGGCCTGGTTGATGGCGCCTTCCCTCCTCTCTCCCCCACTTGCATGTGTCAGTGTGACGTTGGGGGCGTGGTTATGGCGGCACTTCCCATATAAGCCTCTCCCTTTGCTGGGCCCTACACTCAGGATCACACACATCACTTCTCAGTTTGGAACAGCACTCACACTGCATAACTTGCTCTCTTCACTTTGCAACAGGTATTTTCTTTTCTCCTCAATATTCACACACTATCTGGCTTTTTTATCTGTATGCCTTTTCCACTTTGCAACAGGTATCTTCTTCTCTTCCCAATATTCACTCTCTATTTGGCTTTCCTATCTTTAATCCCTTTTATTGCTCCCTTTTTTTATTTTTATTTTTTCTCAGCCTTTTCTCTGTTTCTTTTTCTCCCTTTTTCTTTTCTTTCCCTGCCTAATTAATGTCCTCTCACCTCACACTACCCTCCCCCACACCCTGATACACATCACTTTTTCACATACAGATACACACAGCTTTTAGTGTTACAACATTTTTTCAGTGGTAGGCCTCGTACACACGACCGATTTTCTCGGCAAGAACTAGCAAGAAACTTGCTGGCAGAGAGGTCTTGCCGAGTAAATCGGTCGTGTGTACGCTGCTATCGGGTTTCTCGTCGAGAAAACCGACAAGAAACCTCGACGAGAAAATAGAGAACCTGCTCTCTATTTTCTCGTCGAGATTCTCCTCGGCATGTTTCTCGACGAGAAAAGTGAGTGTGTGTACACTTACCTGTCCTCCCGGAAGCCCGCGCATGTTCGAAATGAATAGCTTCCTAGGCATACGTAGGGTAGACCAAGATGGCGGCGACGGCATCGAATGTGACGAGCGCATGCTCGACGTAGTCGATGACGTCACCGCGTACACTCCTTTCAAAGAACCGCGGGTTCTTTGAAACGAGCGTGTGTACACTCGGCCGGGACAAGTTTCTTGTCCAAGAATCTCGTCGAAAAAAACGACATGTTTTTTTCAACGAGAATCTCGGCCGTGTGTACGAGGCCTGACAGTTTTAAATTTTTTTCTTTTTTTCACAGAGGTCCCCACATTTGGGGTTACCCTACATAGCTTACAACCACTTTGAATTTTATTTTTCCACCCTCACGGGGCGTTGTCAGTATGGGTCGTTGTCGCCCTGCCATGCCTCCCCAGCTCCCGGTTGTGACGCCCTCTGGCTGGTCCGTGACTCTCGTGGACGCACCACCCCCATGCAGACGCATCCGTAAGTTCTGTGGGTTAAATGTATGGGTGGGGGATTTTTCTCCTATTCTATGTTTGCCCACCAGCTCTGTAGCATTCTTTTAGATCATTAAAATGTATCTGTCTTTTTCATCCCCAGATGATCACTTCGGTTTTTGCTCCTGATGAGCGGCCCGCAAGGCCCGAAATGCATAGAGCTAATATCTACCGATAAGTGTATATACCCATCAACCTTTATGGACGTTCCTTCCAATATATACCAAATCCCCCCCTGCTTATGTCTCCTTTTTTAAAAAAAAAAAATGTTTTAGTGGATTACCAAGTTGCATAGGTAGCGACTGCAATGTCTGGAAGATATGTACTGTGTATCTGCAAATATATGAAATATCCTTGATGGAATATTTATTAACTATTTACTATTGTGCAATATTTGGTTCGGATGAAATATAAAAAAGTATTGATATATAGCAAAATGCATAAAATTTAAATATGAAATTGTATTGCGATTTGAACCAATTAAAAGCTGTCCTCCATCAAAGTTATCTCTTTGTGTCCGTGTGCCTCATACAAAGTCCCGCCCTCTACTTTCCTTTTTGAATACTAAACCCGGGATGGAGGAGGGGATCTGAACGGCCCCTGAACCTCATTTAAAGTCCCAAAAAACCCCTTCTTTTTTTCCCCTTTTTTATCAATCTTGGAATAACTATACTGGGGGGGGACACTTAAACTCTGTCCTGCTACCGGTCCCCCCTGTGGAACAGCAGATAAATGAACTGTGGGCCTATGCAGTTCTTTAGGCCTGAACACGACACAGTCTATTGGTCTGGGCAGGTGTCCGCTCACCACTCCGGACGCGATCCCAGTCCGGGACTTCCACCTGCTGTGTATCCACACACAGCGTCTGCAACGATCGGGTCCCCGATCCAACTGATGTCCTCACGCGACAAGACAGGATCCACCCAGGCTCCGCAGTGAGGTGGAAGGCTCTTCGGAAGTCACGCACGGCCCCAGGCTTTGGGCCTTGCACTGCAGAAGATCCGCACAGGAAGACTGGTTGCTTCCAGCGCGGTGTCCAAAGAGGCCGAGCTCCGCCTCCCCTCTTCCTTAAATAGCCCCTCCCATGAGTCTCTGCGGTGGAAACTTTCACCCTGAGGCCGGATGGGGTTCTGGGTAACGTAGTCCCGGGGCCTTAAAGGAGACCCTGCTACACATTCCTCCCACTTAAACTCTTTGGTCCCCAAAGATAACATAACCTTAAATTACTGAACGTACAACATCAATCAAAGTTTCATATGATGTCGGCAGAGGAAATTCCCACCAAAACCAAGGTAGCGAACTCCCCTGCCCACAGGACACACTATCATCAGTATCCTGTCTAACTGTGCCAAAGAGTGAGTTGGGGTTGCCTCCCGGTGGGAGAGTCATGGTTCTCCATACTCCTTCTGGCAGTGCCCACAGTGTCTTCAGCACTCCTCCCCATTTGTGGGTAGGTTAATCTCCTAGGAGGTTTTACGGCTCTTCGCTTCCTCTGTCCTCTTGGACTTTCTGTTGAGACAGGTTCTTCTTCTGCAACTGACTTAGAATTTACTTCTGGTTCAGGAGCACTGGACTCCGGGGCAGGGAGGTACAGGGACTCCCTTGGATCTTCTTCAGGTGGTAGGTCAAAAGCACTTTCCCAAGCATCTGATCAAGGACTGGACGGGATGAACTCCGTAGCGTCTGCATTCAGTGTTTGATCTTTGGTATCTTCGTCAGGTGGAAGATCAATAGCTGAAGTTGCCGGGGCCTGGGAAGGCCAAAGCCAACCAAGTTCTTCTCCCTCATCTTCACTTATCTCTGAGCCTTCTGTATCCTCGGTTCGAGGGGTCTGAGACCGAGTGTTTGGTCTAGGAGTGTCCATAATGGACGTTGGTCCAGGGGAATCCATCATAGGGGGTATCCGAACTGCCTCAGCTAGTGGGAGTAGGTGGTTCCGATGCCAGGTCTTCAAAGGCCCCAACTTCCCTTCTGATTTAAGTCTGTAAACGGGTAGGCCCGGTAGTCTTTTGCAAACAACATAAGGTTCAGGTCTCCATCTGTCTGCAAGCATGTGTTTTCCAGGGATTCCCAAGATCCGCAGCAACACTCTGTCTCCTGGTTGTAGATCTTGGATCCTAACTTTTAGATCAAAATTTCTCTTGTTGCGGGCCCCCCTTTGCTCCGAGGCCGCCTAGGCCGGTTCATAGGCCACTTTTAAATTACGTCTGAGTCTATCAACATATCCCTTGTGGGAAGCAGCAGAACAATGGTCTATGGAGGTGCCAAAGGCCAGATCCACTGGCAGTCTTGCTTCTCTCCCGAACATGAGTCTATAGGGTGAGTATCCTGTAGCGTCGCTGATAGTGCTATTGTATGCATGCACAAGGGCCGCTATGTGGTTGCTCCAATGTTGCTTCTTTTCACCGCTTAAAGTTCCCAGCATGTTGAGCAGGGTTCGGTTGAACCTCTCCGGCTGAGCATCATCTTGTGGATGATAGGGGGTAGTCCTTGTCTTCTTAATCCCCAAGGTATCCAGGAGCTTTCGTATCAGTTGACTTTCAAAATCCCTTCCTTGGTCTGAATGGAGCCGTTGTGGTAGCCCGTAGTTTATGAAGTATTTCTCCATAAGTACCTTGGCCACAGTGGAGGCCTTCTGGTCTTTGGTTAGGAAGGCCTGGGCATACCGGGTGAAATGGTCGGTTACTACCAGAACATTTCCTAGTCCACTCAGGTTGGGTTCGAGGCAGAGAAAATCAATGCATACCAGATCAAGCGGGCTTTGACTTTGTAGATGGCCCATTGTCTTTCTCTGGATGCATCGTGCACATGAGTGGCAGTATTCTTCAACTTCAGCCCTCATGCAGGGCCAATAGAAACGGTCCCTAACGAGTTGTAAAGTCCTTTCCGCCCCTAGGTGGCCATGGTTGTTATGCAGGGCAACCAGGACTGTCTCTCTGTACTTCTCCGGCAAGAACAGCTGCCATTTGTCTTCTAGGTCATCAGAGGGGCCCCTTCGGTAGACCACTCCCTGATGCACCTGTAACTTGTCCCACTCTTTCTTCAACAGGCAAGCTTCCTTTGAAGGGTGGCGTGAGAGCCTATTCGGGTCCTGATTCTCCAGGGCCTCTAGGACCAACCACCCCATAGGGTCCTCCAACTGGTCGGATCTCAACTCCTTCTTAGACAGTCTTGGTAAGTTATCTTCCTTAAGTTGGGTTACTCCACATTATTGCTTGGGAACTCCTACAATGGTAACCCCTATCTCTTCTGCTCTTGAGCCGCCACTGGCTTGAAGTTCAGCCCCTTGACAGAGGGCTGCACCCCGTCGGGTGCCACTTGGGCCCAGTCTTCTGTACTGCAAATGGGGACATGAGATCTTCTAGACAAAGCGTCCACATCTCGGTTTCCAGCCCCAGGTCTGTACTTTAGGCCGAAATCTAAGGCGGACAGCGCCGCCAGCCACCTATGTCCTGTGGCATCCAACTTTGCTGTGGTGAAGAGATAGGTGAGGGGGTTGTTGTCTGTTTTCACTGTTAATTCCACCCCATACCAATAGTCTCTGAGTTTGTCAACTACCGCCCACTTAAGGGCCAGGAACTCCAACTTATGGGTGGGGTAATTCTTTTCGGAGGGAGTCAGACTTCTGCTCCCATACGCAACAGGCCTCAGTTGCTCTTCATGCTCCTGGTACAGCACTCCTCCCAAACCATCATGACTGGCATCTACATGAAGTTCATAAGGCTTCTTAGGGTCTGCGTAGGCCAGGACAGGGGCAGTGGTTAATGTCTTCTTCAACATCTGAAAGGCATTCTCACACTTCTCGTTCCACTGGTCCTTGACTGACTCCCCTGGCTTTCTGGGGCCTGTGTCATCCTCTTCCCCCTCCGTCTTTAGCAGCTCATTCAGAGGCCTGGCTATCCGAGCAAACCCCTCCACAAACCTCCTGTAATAGGAACAGAACCCCAGGAAGGATCTGAGCTCTGTCACAGTGGTGGGCCTGGGCCAGGAGGTAACTGCCTCCAATATTTCGGGGTCTTTGGCTACCCCATCTTCAGACACTATATGCCCCAGATAGTTGACTGATGACTGATAGAATTGGCACTTTTCAGGTGAGAGCTTGAGTCCTTCCTCACTCAGTCTCTTCAAGACTTTCTCCAGTCTCTCCTCATGCTCTTCCAAGGTTCTTCCGAAGACAACGTCATCCAAGTATACGAGGACTTCGATGAGGTTCATGTCTCCCACAGTCTTCTCCATGAGGCGTTGGAAGGTGGCTGGAACTCCAGACAGACCCTGAGGCAACCGGTTAAATTCAAAGAACCCCACTGGGGTTATGAAAGCCGTCTTCTCTTTGTCTTCTGGGTGCATTGGGATCTGATAGTACCCGCTCTTGAGGTCCATAACACTGAACCACTTGGCTCCAGAAAAGCTCTGTAGGGCATCCTCTATCCTTGGAGTGGTATACTGGTCCGGTATGGTTCTCCTGTTGAGGGTCCTATAGTCTATGCACAGCCTCAGTGATCCATTCTTCTTCCGGACCACCACTATAGGGGAGGCATAGGGACTTCTAGATTCTTGGATCACCCCTGTTCACTTGAGCTCGGCGAGCTGTTCCCTCAAGTCTTCGAGGTCTGCCAACGGAACCCGCCTTACCCTTTCCCTGAAGGGTTTGTCTTCCTGGAGGCGGATCCGATGGGTGGCACTCCTAGCACACCCCACATTGAACTTGTCCTGGGAAAAGATCCTTTCCCACCTTACCAACTGGGCCTTGGCTCTTTTCTTCCAAGCCCTGGGCAGATTTGGATTCTCCATGGAAATTTTCTCCCATACAGTACTTTCTCCATCTGTCTTCCCTACATCTGGCGAAGCAACTGGGGTAGCTGGGCTCACTCGGCCCAGTAACAGCCTAGCTGGGATTTCCGTGGGACCATCTGTGGTATTTCTGACGCTCACAGGCACTTTACAATGAGCCTTCTTCAGGGCCCTCACTGGAACCACTTCTGGGACTACTTCTAGGCCCGAATGTTCTTCCCTTGGGTCGGGTTCCAACATGACAAAAGGGCCAGGCTGCTCCCAAGTGAGTTTCACTGTGGCTTTCAAGCAGGTTACTTCACCGGGCTGCAGCACTATTCCCCTTCTTCCCAGCCTCCAGACCTTCCCTACCCCCTCTTCCGGGGCCTTCTGTTCCAAGATCAGCCGGTGATAGGCTGTCTTCAACATTGGGTGGATCTCCGTGACTGTGGGGTCTTTCCTTCTTGTCAAAGGGGTCAGAAGTCTTCCGACCAGATCCGTGTTCGTCCCTATTATCAGGGAACTCTTGCTAGCTCCAGGCGGTCGGGGGCACACCACAGCTAAGGTATCAAACACTTCAGCCTTCCCGGCTATGGACGGGTCAAAAGTCAGTTTTATAGGCAGATAGCCATCATAAGGGAAACTCTCTGTCCCAATCCCCCATATCTCCAACTTTTCAATCTTCTGGATGGGTAGGTGACTTAAATGCTTGTCATAAAAGTCCCGGTACAACAGGGTCACTTGCGCCCCAGTATCCAATATGGCTCTTGTGTAGACTCCTTCCACTTGGACTGGTACTATCGGGGAGGGACCCACCAGCTTCTCTGGATATCGCTTCGTAGGGGTCTCTTTCCTTTGATCTTTGCATTGTCCCTTTTGACTTTCTTTCCTCCATTTCTCTTTGGGCTTAAGTCTCTCTTGGGCCTGGTATGCATTGATCTCCCTCCTTTTGGTGGGTGTAACTACCCGCTGAGGGACACTACTCTCTTTCTTTGGGGTACGTTCCTTCTGAGGAACTTTGCATTTCTTCTGAGGGGTCTTCTCCACCCTTTTCATATGCTTCTCATTCAGTTTGGAGCTCCCTGGAGATGATGGGCACCCGGTTGACTCCTTCACCGGGGCCCGGCTGAAGTTTTCCGGCGGCTTGCGGTTATTCATCTTTTTTTTCTTTGGGCTGGCACACACTTTGGCGAAATGGCCAGCTCCTCCACAATTGAAACAAATCACATCCCCCCAATCTTCCAGGGATACGGGCGCTGAGGAGTTGGGAAACAGCTCCCTTCTTGGACTTTCCCTCTCTGGCTCCCTTGACTTCTTTTCCATCAGGGAGGTCAGCATCCCCAACACTTGGGATATCTGCGACTTCAAGGTATCCACCTCTGAGTCTCTTTCCAGGGTCATGACCGTCCTGACCATCACTGGAGGAGGATTCATGGTCTCAACTGGTTGGCTCCTCTTCTTCTCCTCCAGCATAGCTTCTTCTTCTCTGACTACTCGGATCAATTCAGGGTACTCCAGGCTCTTCCCGTCCTGTCTTGTACGTAGCGCCAGTGCGATGGGGTCCAGGGGCTGAGATCCTCTCATCACCTGTTGAACACGGGCCTCATCCACCTTCTGCGGATCAATCCCCTTCTTAAGGATCATCTTGTGCAGTATCTTATCCAGGCGCTTCATGAACTCTGACAGCTTCTCTCCTGTCTTCTGGTAGCAATGCTCCAGCTGATAAGTGAGTTCAGTGATTTTCTCTGTTCCACCGAACACATTCTGCAGGATGTCCAGATAGTCCTGCACATTACAGTCTGTCTTACTCATCTTGAGATTGCGTATGGCCTCTAGAGCAGGCCCCTTCAAGCTCTCAGCAATTCTCTGCTTCTTTCTGTGGTCTGGGACTTCCCATTCTTCTAGGGCCTGAGTGGCACCATCTAACCACTCCTCGAACCCCTCTTCACCTGAGGGTACAGGTTTCCTCCCTGAGAATATTCCAAGCTTTCTGTATCCTGACATCTGGTAATCTGTAGGATCTTTCTTGCACTGGGCTACAAGTTCCCCCAGGACCGCGCACAACTCTGCGCCAAAAATGGTGGCTGGCGACCCGGGACTTTCCCTTTTTAAGTGTCTTGCTTCTTTTGGGGTGGGTGATGGAGACAGTTTCGGTGTCTGAGACCGTTCTCCTGGCTCAACTGGCAGCGTGTGTATCAGGCTATAAGTCTGGTCATCCATAGCTTCTACACTTGGATTCTTAAAACGCTCTGAGACTCCGTCCTTCCACTCCACCAATGCGTGGGTCAGCGAGGAATTCGTCCTGACATCCACCACCCATGCTTTCTGATATGGTGACAGTGACATCACCAGCTGCCTCACCGCTTCTTCTTGCCAGATCCCTGAGAGTTCTATGACTACTACCCCGGCTGGATCTATGTTGACAGTTTTACACCACTGTCCTACTTCTAGTGGGTCCATGCTGGTACGTTTGGCACGTTAACTTCTATAGTTGGGAAAATACTGGAGAGATTAATAAAAGACCACATAGATGAGTTCTTGTTGGGAAAAAACTATTTAAGCAACAGACAGCATGGATTCATGAAAGACAGAAGTTGTCAAACAAACCTGATTTCTTTTTATGAAGAGGTAAGTAAGACCTTGGATAGAGGGGTGGCTGTGGACGTGGTATACTTGGATTTTGCAAAAGCGTTCGATACAGTTCCCCACACACGGCTCATGTGCAAGGTAAAGTCTACAGGATTGGAAATATCAGTTTGTAAATGGATAGAAAACTGGCTAAAATACAGAATTCAGAGAGTAGTGGTTAATGATTCTTACTCTGAATGGTCCAAGGTTATCAGTGGTGTACCCCAAGGTTCAGTGCTGGGACCCTTACTTTTTAATATGTTTATGAATGATATTGGGTCTGAGATCAAAAGTAAAATTTCTGTCTTTGCAGATGACACCAAGCTATGCAGTGGAATAACGTCCTTACAGGATGTTGCCAATTTACAAGCCGACCTCAATGCTCTGTCTAATTGGGCGACTATGTGGCAGATGAGGTTTAATGTTGATAAATGTAAAGTTATGCACTTGGGGGCTAAGAATATGAATGCATCATACATACTAGAGGGAGTACAACTGGGGGGATCCGTAGTGGAGAAGGATCTGGGGGTTTTGGTAGATCATAAGCTCAATAATGGCATGCAATGCCAAGCTGCGGTTTCCAAAGCGAGCAAAGTCCTTTCTTGTATTAAGAGAGGTATGGTCTCCAGAGAGAGAGATATCATTTTGCCCCTGTTCAAATCATTAGTAAGACTTCATCTGGAATATGCAGTTCAGTTTTGGGCCCCAGTTCTCAAAAAGGATATTGGGGAACTGGAGAAAGCGCAGAGAAGGGCAACCAAACTGATAAGAGGGATGGAGGAGCTCAGCTATGAGGAAAGCATAGAGGAACTGAATTTATTCACTCTTGAGAAGAGGAGATTAAGGGGGGATATGATCAACATGTACAAATATATAAGGGGTCCATATAGTGAACTTGGTGTTCAGTTATTCACTTTACGGTCAACACAGAGGACAAGGGGGCACTCTGCGTCTAGAGGAAAAGAGATTTCACCTCCAAATACGGAAAGGTTTTTTCACAGTAAGAGCTGTGAAAATGTGGAATAGACTCCCTGCAGAGGTGGTTCTGGCCAGCTCAGTAGATTGCTTTAAGAAGGGCCTGGATTATTTCTTAAATGTACATAATATAACTGGGTACTGACATTTATAGGTAAAGTTGATCCGGGGAATATCCGATTGCCTCTCGGGGGATCAGGAAGGAATTTTTTCCCCTGCTGTAGCAAATTGGATCATGCTCTTCTGGGGTTTTTTGCCTTCCTCTGGATCAACTGTGGGTATAGAATGGGATTGTACGATATATATATATATATATATTTTTTTTATGGTTGAACTGGATGGACTTGTGTCTTTTTTCAACCTGACTAACTATGTAACTATGTAACTATGTTACTTGCTGCAACAGGATCCCGGACTCGAGAGCCCCCACGTGTAGTGCTACCCCCAGTTAAGAGAGCCGCTGGTTTGTTTTCGGGCCCTGTGTGCAGTACCGCCAACCCCCGACAATCTTACTCGACCCCCGCTGGCACAGTTAGTCTAGGGCTATACTTATACCACATTCAATTGTATTGCATGAATTAATCTCTAAGCAGTAAGACAACACACTAAGGCGAGAGATTGATTATAACGGTTTTACTCTTCTAGTAAATAGCATAGGTATAACATCACACATGCAACTGGCATCAATTCAGCACACTATAATGGCACTGCGCGGTATTACACCACGCGTAGCTATTATGGTGTGCGTGCCCTATGGCGCACTAAACAATATACTATCTACCCACCCGAGTCAGGCCTGACATGGAGTAAATCTCAGTCACTTCCTATAAGGATTTCTTTGCATGCCAGCTTTCGGTGATGAAATTCTAATTTGTAATCCACAACAGGCAGTAACTTGGAATAACTATACTGGGGGGGACACTTCAACTCTGTCCTGCTACCGGTCCCCCCTGTGGAACAGCAGATAAACAAACTATGGGCCTATGCAGTTATTTAGGCCTGAACACGACACAGTCTATTGGTTCTTGGCAGGTGCCCGCTCATCACTCCGGGCGCGATCCCAGTCATATACTTCCACCTGCTGTGTATCCGCACACAGCGTCTGCAACGATCGGGTCCCCGATCCAACTGATGTCCTCACTCGACAAGACAGGATCCACCCAGGCTCCGCAGTGGGGTGGAAGGCTCTTCGGAAGTCACGCAAGGCCCCAGGCTTCGGGCCTTGCACTGCAGCAGATCCGCACAGGAAGACTGGTTGCTTCCAGCGCGGTGTCCAAAAAGGCCGAGCTCCGCCTCCCCTCTTCCTTAAATAGCCCCTTCCATGAGTCTCTGCGGTGGAAACTTTCACCCTGAGGCCGGATGGGGTTCTGGGTAACGTAGTCCAGGGGCCTTAAAGGAGACCCCGCTAGTCCCCCGCAGCCTCTGACCTCCTGTCCCCCGCATCCTCTGACCTCCTGTCCCCCCAGCAGCCTCTGACCTCCTGTCCCCCGCAGCCTCTGACCTCCTGTCTCCCGCAGCCTCTGACCTCCTGTCCCTAGCAACATCTGACCTCCTGTCCCCCCCTCTGCAGCCTCTGACCTCCTGTCCCCCCCTCCGCAGCCTCTGACCTCCTGTCCCCCCCCTCTGCAGCCTCTGACCTCCTGTCCCCCCCTCGCAGCCTCTGACCTCCTGTCCCCCCTCCGCAGCCTCTGACCTCCTGTCCCCCCCTCCGCAGCCTCTGACCTCCTGTCCCCCCCTCTGCAGCCTCTGGCCCCCCCTGTACCATCCGCAGCCTCTGACCCCCCCTGTACCATCCGCAGCCTCTGACCTCTCCTGTACCATCCGCAGCCTCTGACCTCTCCTGTACCATCCGCAGCCTCTGACCTCTCCTGTACCATCCGCAGCCTCTGACCTCTCCTGTACCATCCGCAGCCTCTGACCTCTCCTGTACCATCCGCAGCCTCTGACCTCTCCTGTACCATCCGCAGCCTCTGACCTCCCCTGTACCATCCGCAGCCTCTGACCTCCCCTGTACCATCCGCAGCCTCTGACCTCCCCTGTACCATCCTCAGCCTCTGACCTCCCCTGTACCATCCTCAGCCTCTGACCTCCCCTGTACCATCCGCAGCCTCTGACCTCCCCTGTACCATCCGCAGCCTCTGACCTCCCCTGTACCATCCGCAGCCTCTGACCTCCCCTGTACCATCCGCAGCCTCTGACCTCCCATGTACCATCCGCAGCCTCTGACCTCTCCTGTACCATCCGCAGCCTCTGACCATCTCTTGTCTTATATCACGTCTGGAGAGGAGTCAAGAGAGGGAGTGCCGCCAGGATGGAGGTCATGGGAGAAGTCAGATATGTATGAACTGTGGAGAGGAAACTATGGGATAAAACCAGAGCCACCAAGCTGGAGCCAAGTGACTGGGCCCTGCACCCTGCACCTGAGAGGAGGTCAGTGACAGCGCCGCCAGGCCAGTTTGAGGGGGGAGTCAATACAATAATGTAAGGGGGCACTGATAAAGGTTTCTCCCTTATATCAGTAAACCCCCCCCCCTTACCTTAGGGTTTTCTTTTTGCGGAAGGTGGTCTCTGGTCACCAGAGTCCTCCCCACATTCCCAGAGTTCCCCTTTACATCATAGTCTGCAGGATTCCACCCTTCAGTGCAAGGGGGCACTCTGATGTAAAGAGGAATGAAGTAAAGGGGAATGCAGTGGACTCTGATATAAGTGGGATCTCTGGTCACCAGTGCCCCCTTTATATCAGAGTTCGACCCCTTTCACACTGAGGCGCTTTGCAGGCGCTATAACGCTAAAAATAGCACCTGCAAAGCGCCCTGAAAGAGCCGCTCCGCACACTCCAGTGTGAAAGCCGAGGGCCTTCACACTGGAGCGCTGCGCTAGCAGGACGCTAAAAAATGTCCTGCTAGCCGCATCTTTGGAGCGGTGGAGGAGCGGTGTGTATATACCACTCCTCCACCGCTCCTGCCTTTTGATATGAATGGGCACCATGGCTATGCCTCCGGAAAAGCGTATTTTGCCAGCGCTTTGCTGGTGGTTTTAACCCTTTTTCGGCCGTTAGCGGGGATTAAAAGCGCCCCGCTAGCGGCCGAATAGCTCCGCAAAATTGACAGTAAAGCGCCGCTAAAATTAGCGCCGCTTTATTGCCGACGTACCCACCGCCCCAGTGTGAAAGGGGCCTTCCCACTTAGATCATGATCTGCAATGTTCCCCTTTATGTCAGAGTTCCCTTGCACTGTAAAGGGGAATCCTGCAGACTCTGATATATGGGGGAACTCTGTGCTAGCTGGGTTATATTAATCTGACCTTCATGTAAATAAAGAAATATGGTTTTTGACTTTTGTTTAACTTAAACACATTGCTAATAGCTTTAGCTACATGTTTATAGCTTAAATTTATATTTGCACTGAAAACTGCCATTTTAGGCAACTTTTTTTTGCAAATGTGTCTGTGCCAGTAAATGATAAAATTTGTGCTGTTTGTAAATTCCGTGTCTCTCTTATCTATATATATATATATATATATATATATATATATATATACATATATATATATATATATATATATACATATATATATATATATAATACACCCTTTAAATGTGCTTCTTAAAATACATGGTTTTCCCTTTTATGTACAAGAAAATAATGACGTTATGATGTTGGGCTGGTATAATAATGCTATGGGGCTGGTATGAAATTATTTCCAGGGCTGGTTTTTATTCCCAGTCCGGCCCTGGTTGTCAGTTTTATTCTTCTAGGTATTAAGATTGGTTCTTCTCAAATGCAGATGCTGGCAGGCAGGCCAAAGATATGTTCCTGCTGGAAATGCAAAAAATATCTTCTGTACAGGTACTACAGGCACAGGCATCTACACCTGAGGTGCTTGAGAAACCAGCTGCCAAAAGGCCTCGCACTGAGCAACAGCCAGGTACCAGTGTGGACAGTGTTTTTCAAGAAATTGCTTATTCATCTACATTTGAGAACAGTGCTCCCACAGATGCTACCATACAACTAGAAGCATATCTTGGAGAGATCACTGTTCCTCGTTCGGACAAACCTCTTGGGTATTGGGCAGTCAATAAACTGCGATTTCCCACTCTTGCCCAAATGGCACAAAAATATCTTTCAGCTCCTTGCAGTAGTGTGGAAAATGAGATTGTGCAGTGTCACACATTCTGACTGACATCAGAAACCGACTTCTAACTTAACATGCAGAAATTCTTCTGTTTCTTAAAAAAAACTTGCTGTAACGGCACCCGAGTATGAGAGGGTTTAACGCCGTTTAGGATATTCCCTTTCCGAACACTAGGGATGAGCTTTATGTTCGAGTCAAACAATTTTGGGCGTTTGCGGCAAATTCGAAAAGCCCGGTGGTTGTGGGGGTCTGCAGGCTGGGGGCTTAGCGTAATCTGGAAGCCCCCTTTAACAAAGGAGACCCCCAGATTCCGCCCCCCATGTGAATTGGTAACGGGGTAACGGGCAAGGGTTGTGGGGATGAGGCTCTCTCGTCCCCCCCTCTTTTCCTGGATAAGGGTCTGGTATGGATTTTTGGGGGAGCCCCACTCCATTTTTTTTTATTTTGGCGTGGATTTCCCCTTAAAATCCATACCAGACCTGAAGGGTCTGGTATGGATTTTTTGGGGGCACCCCACGCCATTTTTTTTTTTATTACACGGGGTTTCCCTTAATATCCATACCAGACCTGAAGGGCCTGATATGGAATTTGGGGGGACCCCCACACATTTTTTATTTTTTTTTATTTTGGTTCCCTGCACAAAATGGCATTTTTGAAGGAAAAAAGTCATTTAAAACTACTTGCGCTATTAATGAATTGTCGGGTCCCGGCAATACAGATAAAAGTCATTGTAAAAAATGGCAGGGGTTCCCCTTAATATTCATACCCAAAGGGCCTGGTAATGGACTGGGGCGGACCCCTGTAATTTTTTCAATAACTTTTCTCTGTATTGCCGCGACCGAAAATTCATGAATGAATAGCCGGAGTAGTTTTAAATGACTTTTTTTCCATCAAGCCTCGTACACACGGCCTAGTTTCTCGTCGCAAAAAAACGTTGTTTTTCTCGACGGTTTTCTTTTCAAGTTTGACGTGATTCTTGTGAAGCTTTCCTTGCATACACACTGTCATTCCAAAATCTCGTCGGTCTAAAAACGCGGTGACGTACAACACGTACGACGGCAGTATAAAGGGGAAGTTCAATTCTCATGGCGTCCTCACTTGGGCTGCTTTTGCTAATCTCGTGTCGCCGCGTATTAGTTAAAGTTTGGGAAGAGACGATTCACGCTTTTCAGACTTTGTGCTTTCAGTTCGTTTTCTGCAGTTCAGTGGGTGCTTGTGTGTTCGTTTCTTGTCTTTCAGGGCGAGTAGTCAGGTCGTATCTGTTTTTCAGTGCGTTCTTGTCCACTCGTTTCTGATTTTCAGGTCGTTCTTCATAGGCCTTGCTGTTCTTCAGTGTGTTCTGTTTAGTTCGTTCTGATCAGACGACCGATTGTCCATGTTGCGGATACGTTCTCATCGTAGAGATTGCGTTGTGCACCGACTTTGTGTGTCTGTTGGTCTTCTTGTCTTGGACCAAGATGAGTCTATGAACAGGGTGAGGAGGAGTTCATGGACCAAGAATTGGTTGCTCCGGCGGGACCAATTCTCTCACATGCCTCTGCTGCGGGAGATCATGGAGAATAATCCTGAGGACTACAGGAATTTTCTGCGGATGTCTGACCCCGTCGTTTTTCAGCATCTGTTGGCTTTGGTGTCACCCTATATTACCAGGCAGGACACCGTTATGCGGGAAGCCATCAGTGCTGAGCAGAGGCTCATCGCCACATTGCGTTACCTGGCGACAGGGTGAAGTCTGCAGGACCTGAAGTTCACCACAGGCATCTCCCCCCAGGCTCTGGGCGTCATAATCCCAGAGACCTGTTCTGTCATCATCCAAGTCCTGCAGGATGACTATATGAGGGTAAGTTTTCGCATTTAATATCACATTCTATGTATTTCATGTATGATAATGTATTGTATTTCTTTCATCCTTCCCTAATTAGCATGATTGTAATATGCTGAGAATGTCCCCTTTGTCCCCATGCATGCTGTACTTTTTTTAAGTAATTTTTTGGCCTACATGCATTTTTACCTTCACTTACCTCTCCAGCATGCTCTCCTGGGCCCAAACACATCTAGCCTAGTCTCTTAACAATGTATTTTTTTCATATCCACTGTAGCCCCCCCCCCTCAAATGTTAAACTCATTTTCCTGAATGTGATTTTTGGGGGGTTCCAAACTCATCTAGCCCCCCCCCCAAAGAAAATCAATGGGTCATCAGATGGGGGTGAGCAATGTGCAAATTGTGCTTTTTTTTTTTTTTAAGAATCCTTAACCAAAATGTTATACTTATGTTGGCCACGAATGTTTTTGTATATTCTGCTTGCAATGTTATTTGCAAAAGTACTAATTTATTTTTATCTTGTTTGATTCCCCAGCTTCCTTCCACACCACAGGAATGGCAGACTGTGGCATTGGAGTTTGCCAGGCGGTGGGACTTCCCCAACTGCGGAGGAGCCATTGACGGGAAGCACGTCCGCATCGTGCCACCACCCCGTTCGGGCTCCTTTTTTTTTATACCTACAAAGGGTTTCATAGTATCATGCTGATGGCGGTGGTGTCAGCACAGTATGAATTCCTCTATGTGGATGTGGGGAAGAATGGCCGGATGTCGGATGGGGGAGCCTTCGCCCAGACGGAGTTTGCTCTTCGTCTACAGAGTGATGACCTTGCATCGCCACCGGATGCAAGGAATGTGGAAGGACTCCCCTTTGTCTTTTTGGCTGATGAAGCCTTTGGCCTGGGTCGGCATCTCATGAGGCCTTTCCCCCAGAGGACCCTTACCCCGGAGAGGAGGGTCTTCAACTACCGGCTGGCCAGAGCCCAAAGAGTTGTGGAGAATGCCTTCGGGATAATGGCCAGCTGGTTCCGTCTATTTTTAACTCCAATTAACCTTGCGGAGTACAAATTGAACTATATTGTTTTTTGCTGTTGTGTTCTGCACAATTTTTTAAGGAAGAAATCTCCTACTTATATGGCCACAGTTGAGCCCGAGGCCGGACTTGCTGCGGACAATGCCCTGCCAGGCCTCGAACATGTCCGTGCTGGCTTGCCCCCCCAAAGTGCCCATGCAATACGGCAGAAATATATTGATTATTTCATGGGTAGGGGGGCCATTCCAATGCCAGAGGATCATTCCTAGTTTTATCTTTGAACAAAAAAAAAAACATATCTGAACTTTAAATTTGTAGATTTGCTTTGTTTATATTTGAGGTGTGTGCTACTTTTTCAAAGTGTACTTGAAGTGCCAAGTGTATTTTCCTTAGTAAACACCAAACCTTTCACTGCTAACCACAAAACTAAATCCAAAAAAGGTTATAGTGGTTAAAAAAAAGAGCAGCCACACTTTATTTTTTTTCTTGTATTTTACTCTGTGCACAATGACACATATGTTTTTTTTTCTTGTCAAAGTATTTTATTAGAGTATACAAGGGGTAATATACAGACATTCTTAAGTATGTATAGTTTTAACAAGTGTGAATGTTCCATTATACTTATTCAAGAACAAATTTTGTTAATTTGAAGGTAATTGCTGTATATCTAAATATGCAATATAGCAATGTTATTAATACATTTAAAAGGATTGCGAGTAATATATGTTTCCTAAAAACATTCAACTTGTCAATAAATTCATATAACCCATAAGATTTATGCTATGATAAGATTATGGATTGTAAAGTCAAACGATATTCTTATGTATACCCAGTGAATAATGAAAAGGAAAAAGGGAATAAGAAAGAGAAAAATATAGGAGATAGAAGGAATAGGAGTAAGAAAAGAGATGGGGGTAAAAAAAGAGATAGAAGAGCAGAGTAGAAGTCCGTGGAGTCAGGCCCGGAGCCGCCGCTGCTACGAAGAATAATTATTTGAATCTTTTGTCTCAGCTACCATGGTAAGAGTACTTTGGTGTCAAAGGTTGATGGCATGTTATAGTTAATCCAGGGCTGCCACAATTTTTCAAATTTGGGGATCGTGTTAATTTCTATTGCTGTCATTTTAGCATGAGTCATCGCACTATTCATCCTGGTCATAGATTTGTTTATGTTTAATTGGGGAGATTTCCAAGCTTTTGCTAATGTTTGTTTAGCTGTTGTAAAGAATTGCACTAGTAGCTTAAATTGTATGTGCGTTATGCTTTCTGGTTTCAGATTAAGTAGTGCTATTGCTGGGTCAAGTGGGATTGTCTTACCCAACATTTCAGATGCCATTTTAAAGAGTTCTTTCCAGAATTTTTGTGCTGTTGGACACGACCATCAAACATGAAACTGTGTTCCTATCTCTATACATCCCCGAAAACATTGTGCTGAATAGTTTGGAACATATTTCGCTATCCTTGCTGGTACGAGGTACCATCTTGTTAGTAATTTATAATTAGCCTCAACCGCTAATATATTGGGGAGGCTGATTTTGTTTTTGTCCATATTTGATTCCATTCTGATGCCCCATACACACGATCGTTTTTCATGCCGTTAAAAATGCCATTAAAAAAAAATGGCCATTAAAAATGATCGTGTGTAGGCTCCAGAGCATTTTTAACGACGTGAAAAACGGGCATTAAAAATTTCGAACATGCTCTCTTTTTTCACGTCGTTTTTCATGTCGTTTTTTTTAACGACGTGAAAAACGATAGTGTGCATGCTTTAACGACGTGAAAAAAAACGCGCATGCTCAGAATCAAGTATGAGACAGGAGCGCTCGTTCTGGTAAAACTAGCGTTCGTAATGGAGATAGCACATTCGTCACGCAGTCACGGACTGAAAAGCACGAGACTGAAAAGAGCGAATCGTCGCTCAACAAACTTTACTAACATGAAGGGTGGCGCCATTCGAACGGAACTTCCCCTTTATAGTGCCGTCGTACGTGTTGTACATCACTGCGCTTTGCTTGATCATTTTTTTAAATGATCGTGTGTACGCAAGACAGGCTTGAGAGGAAACATGAAAAAAAACGACGTGAAAAACGGCAAGAAAAAAAATGGCAAGAAAAACGATCGTGTGTATGGGGCATGAGTCTTCTAATTCTCTTTGTAAGTCCTCTTCCCATTTCCGGACATAATGTGGTTTGTCTGCGTCTACTCGGGTCAGTAATTGAGAATATAAGGTGGATATTGCTCCCTTTGTGTGTGGATCCCTCTTACATATCATTTCAAAATTGGTCATTTGGGATATTGGGGTAGAAGAAATTAAAAATGATGTGAAATTTTTTTTTATTTGGAGGTATCTGAATAGTTCTGATTGTGGTAAGCCGTAGGTTTTACTAAGGGTCGGGAAGGGAATAAACAATGATGCTGTTATAAATTTATACATATAAAGAATATCCCTAGATGTCCATTCTCTAAAAGATTTGGGGGAGACCCATGCTGGATAAGATGCAGGGTTTTTGTAAAATGAGAGTAGAGGATTGTGTAGAGATTGTAGTTGATATTTAATTTTAGATCTATCCCAGAGGGAGATTTTGTATGTTTTTGCGGTATTTTGAGGGGATCCAAAGTAAGTTCGAGACTGAAATTGGATCACTTTCAGCAGCTTCTATTAATATCTATAGTGGGATTTATTTTTTAGCATGGTATTTACTAAGGCTAGCTATGTGTGCTGCCCTATAGTAGCTTGCAAAATTGGGGCAGCATAAGCCCCCTGGTACTTTGGGTAGAAAAAGTGTGCATTGTTGTACTCTCGATTTTGGTAGAACCCCAAATGAATACAGATGATTTTTTCTGTAGTATCCTTTGATAGTATGCTGGTATCGGGATTGGCAAGACTTTGAACAAGTATAGTATTTTTGGCAATATCGTAATTTTTACGGTATTTATTCTTCCCATCCATGATATCGGGAGGTGGGCCCAGGAGTTCATTAAAGGGGTTGTAAAGGTTCATTTCTTATTTTCTAAATAGGTTCCTTTAAGCTAGTGCATTGTTGGTTCACTTACCTTTTCCTTTGATTTACCTTCTAAATGTTTTTTTTCTTTGTTTTCTTTGTCTGAATTTCTCACTTCCTGTTTCTCCTCACTAAACTTCACACCATCATCCGAGTGGTGTTGAGTCAGCCATAACAGCTTACTGAACAGCTTACTGAGGAGGAACAGGAAGTGAGAAATTCAGACAAAGTAAACAAAGAAAAAAAAACATTTAGAAGGTAAATCAAAGGAAAAGGTAAGTGAACCAACAATGCACTAGCTTAAAGGAACCTATTTAGAAAATAAAAAACGAACCTTTACAATCCCTTTAAGTTTGTTAGATGTTTCAATATCGGTGGATAGTTATGAGAGAATAAATCTGAGAGGGATGCTGTAAGCTTAATGCCTAGGTATGGTAGTGCACCCTCTGTCCATGTGTATAGGAGACCTATTTTGGCGGCCGATAATTCAATGCTTGATAGAGATGTTCATTGCTGAACTTTTCTTGGGATTGATAATTAGGCCTGAAAGAGTGGCAAATTTATTAAGAATTGGGGTAAGATTGGGGCCAGATATTTGTGGGGATGAAAGAAATAGGAGGATATCGTCTGCAAATAAACAAATTTTGTGTTGGTAACCTACTTCTATTCCTGTTATTGTGGGTTCTAATCTAATTAATTGTGCAAGTGGTTCTATGAGTAAAGCGAATAGTAATGGTGAGAGCGGACAGCTTTGTCTTGTACCCCTCTCAATATCAAAGGGTTCAGACCCATATCCTGCATATCTTACATACGCTTTCGGCTTATCATAAAGTGCTTTGATCCAAGTCATAAAGTTTGGGCCAAATCCCCATTTTTGTAATGTATATGTCATGTAAGTCCAGGATACTGAGTCATCGAGAGAGAGAAAGCAGGCTGGAATTCCATGCTTTTTCGCTATTTGTGCTAAGAGGACTGCTCTACGAACGTTATCACCTGCTTGGCGTAAGGGCATGAATACTACCTGGTCGTGATGTACGCGATGTACAAGTGTTCCTATAATTGTGTTTAAACGTGTTGCTAATATTTTTGTCAGTAATTTAATATCCACATTTAACATGGAATTGGGACGATAATTACTGCTAAGTGTATCATCTGTTTGTGGTTTTGGAATCATACATATGATTGCCATCAAGGATTCTTGCCTAAATGTTTTGTTTCTCAATACATCGTTATATGCTTCTACAAGCATGGGGGAAAGAATGTCCTTATATGTTCGGTAGTATAATGATGAGTAACCATCTGGCCCAGGCCTTTTATTTATTTTTAATTCCTTAATGGCTGTGATGACCTCATCATTTGTAACTGTTTTTTCTAACAATGTCCTTTGAGATTCCGTCATATGAGGGAGACTGATTCGTGAGAAAAATGAATCGGCTTCAGAGGTGTTAAATTAATTTGTTTCCTTGTATTGGGATTTTAAGTAGGTGATGAATTTTTGGACTATTTTTTGTGGATTGCTAGTGTATATATTTGCCAATTTGAGCTTGATAGGTTTGAAGGATTTGTTGATGGATTTTAATGCCTTTGCTAGAAGTGTATCACGTTTGTTGGATTTCATATAGAATGTATGATTAGTTTTGCGTAACATTTTTTCTGCTGAGTCTGTGAGGAAGAGGTCATACTCTAGACAGGCTTTCTCTAGACGTGTTTTTGCAGAGGAAGTAGGATTATTCTGAAAGGCCATAAATGCTGTGTTAAATTTTTTTTCTAGTTTTTGTGAGTGTTTTCCGTTCTCTTTTCAGGATCGTGTCACTTGGGCAGAATAGAGGTGATGGTGGTATATACCGCATCGTGATCTGACCATGGGATGGGGATAATGGTAGAAGATATTATCTCTGGGACCATACCTATTGTTGTGAATATGTGATCTATTCTGCTGAATGTTTGATGAGGGTTAGAGAAATATGTGTAGTTCCTTTTTGTTGGGTTGGATTCTCTCCAAGTGTCGACCAAATTGTGTTTAGATAGAAGCTGAGAGAGTGTCCATTTAGATTGATATTTTGATGGGGTATAAGGGGACCTGTCTAGGAATGGAAGGAGGACATTGTTTGTTTGAATCCCCACACACAAAAAGTGTTCCTATCTTGTGTGTGTTTATCACTTGAAAGAGATGAGATAGGGATGGTAAGGGTTTAAGGTTAGGGGCGTAATAGACTATAGTTACTGCTGTGTCCATGATATGTCCCGTTAGAATTAGGTAACGGCCTTCTGGGTCTTTTATTTCGGATTGCAACGTGAATGGAGTGGTGCAGTGAAATGCTATAAGCGTACCTCTCTGTTTTGCATTGGCTGAGGCTGTGTATACTTGAGGGTAGGAGTTACTGAAAAATTTGGGAGTAAGAGTTGGTGTAAAGTGTGTTTCTTGTAAGCACACGATATGAGCTTTCTTAGATTGGAATGACCTGAAGGCTTTTGTGTGTTTTTGTGGCACATTAAGACCTTGAACATTCAGTGAGACAATGTTTTTAAAGGGGCCATGGTAGGTGGTACAAAAAGCTTTTCTTACCTGTAGCCTTAATGCGGCGGTCTCCCGGTCCAACCCACACGGACGAGAAAGAAAGGAAGTAAAGAAAGGATCCAGAGTGATCAGTCTTAAGAAATGGATAAGATTATACAGCATGTAAAAATTATTAAGATGTTAAGGTATTCATAGTTTGCCAGCGTTAAGGTTTGCTCTGTTTGTGTTGAAGCAAGGGTATTAAGTATTCAAGGTTTTTCTATTATAGTTGTTCTTTGGTGAATTTGTCACATTTACAGTTTATAAGTCTTTCAGTCCATAGAATCTTCTTGGCCTTGGGATGAGGCTGTGAAGCGTCCTCTTTTGTGCGCTTGGGTACTTCCATTTCTGGTCTCAGAGTGGGATGCTTTATGTTTAGAAGAGGCTGAGGCTGATCTTCTTCGCGAAGCTGTTGATGCTGTGTTTCCTTCAGTCAAATTAAGGTCCTGGAGAGCTTGTTGCAGTTCTTTTGGTGTTCTGCATGTGATTTTGGTTCCTTGGTAGGTGAAACGTAGGGCAAAAGGGAAGCTCCATTGATATTTCACATTGTGGCGTTGGAGTTCCAGTATTTGTGGTTTCATTGCCCTTCTTTTGGATATTGTCAATTGAGATAAATCTGCAAATATCTGTGTAGCGGCCTCCTCACTCCCCTCTTTCTCTCGTCTTTCTTTTGTCTAGGGGTATTTTAGAGGGGAGGGAGCGGGGACACCACGCCTGGCTTCCACCACATGTGTCAGTGCGGTATAAGCAACATTCTTGTATTACCTTCGGGTCAGTGCTGTGCACCTGGATCCTCCCTCCAAGAGTCACCTTGAACAATGTCTGTCAGGAAATGAGTCCCACACCATTAAAGTTCAACACTCCTTTATTCTTCTGCGAATGAACACAATCAGTTGAACTCCCTTGATAGAAACAGAACAGGAAAGGAGGTGTGGATGCGAATAGGCCCAGACACAATGTAGTTCTCCACTTTCCTTCCTGAAAGTGGGTTACGGTCTCTGCACGAGGGGGAATTTCCTTCCAGGCGGTCTCCAACGAGAGGCTCACCTGTCACCGGCAATATGCTGCACCGGGTCTTCAAGTGAGGAGCTCCCCCCGGTCCATTGCGCCTTCCGGATTCGGGTACCCACTCCCGGGTACCTCACCCCAGACTAAAGGTGCCTGGGATGGAACACGACCTCCGGTTGTCCTCTAGGCCTAGGCCACCCAGAGGACCGACACGAACCACCGTCCACAAGCTGAAGGTGCCTGGGTCTTCCACCCCGTGACAAAGATGGCTGGCCCCTTTATACCCTCTCCCAGCAAGCACGGCGGGTTCCCTGCCCCACCATACCGCTGCCGAGGGAGGACAAAAAGGAGGCACAACACACAGCAATGATTCAACCCCAGCCCAGGGCGACAGCGCCATCCACCGGGCTGCAGGGAATTACACATCACCACTGGTCCCCAGTGTCTGGAGTAAATCATGCCCTCAACGGCTGACATAATCCAATCCAGAAACCGACTAACAATTGTACAAAAATATAAAACTTTAGAAAAAACTATCCAACTAAAACATTGTGTCTGAGCCCTGTAAAGAAAAGGGAATAAGACAAAAGAGAAACAACAGCATTGACTCAAAACTTTGAATCACATATTGACATTTGACTTCCCCCCCCCCATCCTGACTAAGACCCACCCCATCCTCAGTGGACTTGATGGGATGTTCTCCTGCAGAGGGAAAAGAAAGGATTAACACATATAACCCTGACACCTATATTCGTGTAATGGAAAATAAACTTCTCCGAGAAGAAATCCCTTTTCTCCAGAGAGTGAGTGCATGAAAAGTGTTTTAACATTGCACAACACTGCCACCTGGTGACAGCATTGCGGTAACTGCACTCGTGGAACTTTCCTCTTTTCTTTTGGCCCTATCTACCCCAGAGTCCATAATCTCTTGCAGGAAAGTGAAAAATAACAGGAACAGTCCTTCACTTCTTTAAGGCACAAAAGCAACGGGCCCCAGAAAGTTCAGCAGCATGATAAGAACGGAGTCTTTCTCTCTCCTTTGGAGAGCATGCCAGGTACCTGCGGGCGTGGGGAACCTGAAGGTGGGTCCACACAAAGTCATTGTACCAGCGCTGCCGGCACACTTCCACCTCATACAGCAGTTCCTTCGACAAGTACGGATACTCCCATCCGTAGTCTGCAGCAACCTTTTGGCCAAATAGGCGTTGTAATCTCGCCAAAGGAGGCATGGTGGCTTTGTCCCCTTCGCCAGGCAACACTATCAAGTCCGGGTGGCGAGGGACCTTGATCACATCTGATCTGGGCATAGGTGCCCGCAGCAACAGTCTCTTTTCCCCGGCCTTCGGTACAGATGGCACCGGGGATGTAGAAGCAGGCTGGGGACGGGACCTCTCTTCAGGCGCTGGTGCCTCCACCCGGGGTGTACTTTCCCCTGTTGACATGGGTGGATCTCTGATCCTCCGAGATGAAGCGAGAGGTACTTTGTCCCAGCCCTTTCCCGGCAAACAAATCGTCTATGGCAACGTCGTCTCCCATGTCCGAGAGCGACTCCAGGTCAGAGGTGTCACCTCCCGCGGACTCGCTAGGCCATGACTTCCCGACACCTCTGCCCACACACCAAGTCTCTCCGCCTGGCTTACCTCGGCCTTTACTTGAAGCGGGATGTTCGGAACTCTTGTCGACGGATCCATCCAGGCCGGGCGTAAGCGGGCGAGACGGTCCACCACAACAGCTGGTCAGGGCTACCATGCCGGTCTTTCTCTTCGGTGGTGGACGCTGCGAGACAGTGGTGACCGAGTCAGCATCCTCGGATTTCTCCTGTTGGGGTTTTACGACCTCCTCCGCGGTCGCTGCAGTGTGCGTAGGGATGGCTCTCACAGCAGTGATTCCTCCTCTCTGAGTGGTGTTGCCCGCAGCATGGCCGGGGTAAATGGTTCTCGGCCTCTCAACCGCCGGATCCACTTCGAACAGGAACTCCCCACAGGCCTCACATCGCCCGAATGGCTTCAGCTGGCACACCAGTCCCGAACAGCCGGGGCAAATCACACCCAGGGCCTCAACGTCCATGCACGAGTACAGGGCGAATCGACCCCTTGGCTTTAGCCGGATCCCCGTATCTGTTACCAGACCAGCAGCAGTCAATGTTGTGGTGGAAGAGTGAACTGGAATCCACGATGTCCAAACATGGCGACCTGTTGCTGATCCATCGCACACTGCAAAGTTTTTGCGCCAACGTCCCACGTGTAGTCCTTCACACGTATTGGACTCCTCCCCTTTGCTCCAGTTCACAGGCTTTTCTTCTTCTTTTCTGTTTCTGAGTCACGCCCACGAACTAAGCGATGGGGGTGTGCCTGGTGGCGCAGTGCAATAGAAGCCCCCACGTGTAGTACTTCACACGGCTGAACTTCCCCCTCTTTCCACTCTTCTGCGCGGGCCTTTCCCTTCATTGGGTCATGTCCAAGACTTCGAGCAGGGATGCACTTCGGCCAATGAAGGCCTGCCTATTCGCTTAACTCTTCCAACAGACACGTTCGATTCCGTGGTGCACAAACACTATACCGGACCCGAGCCCCCATGTGTAGCGGCCTCCTCACTCCCCTCTTTCTCTCGTCTCGTCCTTCTTTTGTCTAGGGGTATCTTAGAGGGGAGGGAGCGGGGACACCACGCCTGGCTTCCACCACATGTGTCAGTGCGGTATAAGCAACGTTCTTGTATTACCTTCGGGTCAGTGCTGTGCACCTGGATCCTCCCTCCAAGAGTCACCTTGAACAATGTCTGTCAGGAAATGAGCCCCACACCATTAAAGTTCAACACTCCTTTATTCTTCTGCGAATGAACACAATCAGTTGAACTCCCTTGATAGAAACAGAACATGAAAGGTGGTGTGGATGCGAATAGGCCCAGACACAATGTAGTTCTCCACTTTCCTTCCTGAAAGTGGGTTACTGTCTCCGCACGAGGGGGAATTTCCTTCCAGGCGGTCTCCGACGAGAGGCTCACCTGTCACCGGCAATATGCTGCACTGAATCTTCAAGTGAGGAGCTCCCCCTGGTCCATTGCGCCTTCCGGATTCGGGTACCCACTCCCGGGGTTCCCTAGGATCTCCTTCCCTCGTGGAACTCAGTGTTGGGCGCTGAGCTCCGGACCTCCATCCGAGTACCTCACCCCAGGCTAAAGGTGCCTGGGATGTAACACGACCTGAGGTTGTCCTCTAGGCCTAGGCCACCCAGAGGACCAACACGAACCACCGTCCACAAGCTGTAGGTGCCTGGGACTTCCACCCCGTGACAAAGATGGCCGGCCCCTTTATACCCTCTTCCAGCAAGAACTGCGGGTTCCCCGCCCCACCATACCGCTGCCGAGGGAGGACAAAAAGGAGGCACAACACACAGCAATGATTCAACCCCAGCCCAGGGCGACAGCACCACCCACCGGGCTGCAGGGAATTACACATCACTAGGGATGAGCTCGGTGTTCGAGTCGAACATACGTTCGACTCGAACATCGGCTGTTCGACCGTTCGGCGAACATCGAACGATTTGGGCCGTTCGCGCCAAATTCGAGTGACGCGAACGGCCCACAATACACTGCGCCATCGCAGTGCAATCCCAGTGCTGTGATTGGCCAAGCATGCACTGTGACCCCGCATGCTTGGCCAATCACAGCGCCGGCAGCTAGGAGAGCCATAATTGGCTACAGGCAGGTTGCCTGTGGCCAATTATAGCTCAGGGGGTTTAGCACACGCCCCACACTATAAAAGGCCGCCAGCGCGGCAGCCTTGTGTAGTGTGTTCCGGCGCAGGGAAAGACTTACATAGGCAGGGACAGTGTCAGTGCTATTTGTACCTCAAACTTGTGTGTAGGGAGAGAGAAGGATAGGCAGGGAGAGTTTCAGTGTCATATTCTTTGCTAAACCTTGTGTGCAGGGAGAGAGAATGATAAGCAGGGGACAGTGTCAGTGTCACATTCTTTACTAAACCTTGTGTGCAGGGAGAGAGAAGGATAGGCAGGGAGAGTGTCAGTGTCATATTCTTAGATAAACCTTGTGTGCAGGGAGAGAGAAGGATAGGCAGGGAACAGTGTCAGTGTCATATTCTTTGCTAAACCTTGTGTGCAGGGAGAGAGAAGGATAGGCAGGGAGAGTGTCAGTGTCATATATTTTTATAAACCTTGTGTGCAGGGAGAGAGAAGGATAGGCAGGGGACAGTGTCAGTGTCATATTCTTTGCTAAACCTTGTGTGCAGGGAGAGAGAAGGATAGGCAGGGAGAGTGTCAGTGTCATATACTTTGATAAACCTTGTGTGCAGGGAGAGAGAAGGATAGGCAGGGGACAGTGTCAGTGTTATTGTTGCTAAGCCTCCTGCACATTATACACCTGAAGTTAGCCCGTATTGCTGTGTTTTCCTGGTGTGTTACACCAACAGGCATTTGCAGCACTTACAGCGGGCGGAGTGTGCCTCCTGCACCTTATACACCTGAAGTTTGCCTGTATTGCTGCGTTTTCCTGGTGTGTTACACCAACAGGCATTTGCAGCACTTACAGCGGGCGGAGTGTGCCTCCTGATCATATTACACCTGAAGTTAGCCTGTATTGCTGCTTTTTCCTGGTGTGTTACACCAGCAGGTATTTGCAGCACTTACAGCGGGCGGAGTGTGCCTCCTGATCATATTACACCTGAAGTTAGCCCTTATTGCTGTGTTTTCCTGGTGTGTTACACCAACAGGCATTTGCAGCTCTTACAGCGGGCGGAGTGTGCCTCCTGATCATATTACACCTGAAGTTAGCCCTTATTGCTGTGTTTTCCTGGTGTGTTACACCAACAGGCATTTGCAGCACTTACAGCGGGCGGAGTGTGCCTCCTGCACCTTATACACCTGAAGTTAGCCTGTATTGCTGCGTTTTCTTGGTGTGTTACACCAACAGGCATTTGCAGCACTTACAGCGGGCGGAGTGTGCCTCCTGATCATATTACACCTGAACTTAGCCTGTATTGCTGCTTTTTCCTGGTGTGTTACACCAGCAGGTATTTGCAGCACTTACAGCGGGCGGAGTGTGCCTCCTGATCATATTACACCTGAAGTTAGCCCTTATTGCTGTGTTTTCCTGGTGTGTTACACCAACATGCATTTGCAGCTCTTACAGCGGGCGGAGTGTGCCTCCTGATCATATTACACCTGAAGTTAGCCCTTATTGCTGTGTTTTCCTGGTGTGTTACACCAACAGGCATTTGCAGCACTTACAGCGGGCGGAGTGTGCCTCCTGCACCTTATACACCTGAAGTTAGCCTGTATTGCTGCGTTTTCCTGGTGTGTTACACCAACAGGCATTTGCAGCACTTACAGTGGGCGGAGTGTGCCTCCTGCACATTATACACCTGAAGTTAGCCTGTATTGCTGTGTTTTCCTGGTGTGTTACACCAACAGGCATTTGCAGCACTTACAGTGGGCGAAGTGTGCCTCCTGATCATATTACACCTGAAGTTAGCCTGTATTGCTGCGTTTTCCTGGTGTGTTACACCAACAGGCATTTGCAGCACTTACAGCGGGCGGAGTGTGCCTCCTGCACCTTATACACCTGAAGTTAGCCTGTATTGCTGCGTTTTCCTGGTGTGTTACACCAACAGGCATTTGCAGCACTTACAGTGGGCGGAGTGTGCCTCCTGCACATTATACACCTGAAGTTAGCCTGTATTGCTGTGTTTTCCTGGTGTGTTACACCAACAGGCATTTGCAGCACCTACAGCAGGCGTAGTGTGATTCCTGCAAAATATACTCCTGAAGCTAGGCCTTATTGCTGGTTTTCCCATTTCCCTTCAGGCCATTAGAATGTCTGGAAGGCAAACAAGGAGAGGCAGACAGTCAGGAGCCAATAAAAGAGGACAAGCAGGCTCTGTGTCTAGAGACAACAGTGCTGGTCGTGGACGCGGTGCATCGCCATCAGCACGTGGCCATGGGACACGCCTGTCCTTCTTTTCGGCAGCTGGACGTGTTGAGCCGCATCATGCCCTCCTCATCCTCTCTCACCCAGGCTCAGGGTACTGGCAAAGCAGCTACCA
The DNA here is from genome assembly GCA_029206835.1 of Rana muscosa. Lineage (NCBI taxonomy): Eukaryota > Metazoa > Chordata > Amphibia > Anura > Ranidae > Rana > Rana muscosa. Next base: position 203,982,287 of record CM055127.1, read on the forward strand.
AAGCGTCCTCTTCCCTGTTATCAATGTCATCATCAGTTACTCCTTCCCTAGACCAACCATGTCCTCCTGAGGAGTCCCCCGAACTGTTTGAGCACAGTGTTGGGTACATGCTCCAGGAGGATGCCCAGCGTTTCGAAGGGTCTGATGATGATACCCAGCTAAAGGAAGGCAGTAGCGTGAGAGCAGAGAGAGGGGATGCTCAAGAAGGACACCAATCTGGCAGTCATGTTCCAGCAGCTGCAGCATACTGCCAGATTGGCTCCAGTGATGAGGAGGGAGGGGATGATGAGGTCACTGACTCCACGTGGGTACCTAATAGGAGAGAGGAGGAGGAGGAGGAGGAGGAGGCACATCTCCAATGAGGCAGGATGCCCTCAGGGGGCCAGCGTAAGGGCAGCACACCGACGGAATCACACCGCAGAGCTCCGCCTGTGCAGGGCGCTGCCTCTGCCCGTTATTCAAAAAGTTCTTTGGTGTGGGCCTTTTTTGAGTCGAGTGCATCAGATCGCACAGCTGCTGTTTGCAACATATGTCTCAAGCGTATATCGCGTGGCCAAAACATCACCCGCTTGGGCACCACATGCTTGACCAGACATATGTTGACCTGCCATGCAGCTCGTTGGCAAGCCTACCTTAAAGACCCACACCAAAGAACAAAGCGGACCTCTCCTTGCACCGCATCAGCTGGGATCTCCAACCCCACTATACCTTCAGTCCTCTCTGAAACCTGCACTGAGAGGAATGAAGGTGTAGAATTAGGTGTGTCACAGCCAAGTACTTGCGGGCACTCTGCTAGCAGTACACAGACGTCCGATTCTAGCAGGCAAATTTCCCTGCCCCAGCTGCTGGACCGTCGAAAGAAGTTCACTCCCAGCCATCCACATGCCCAGCGGTTGAATGCTAGCTTGGCTAAATTGCTAGCGCTTCAACTGCTGCCTTTTCAGTTGGTAGACTCGGCCCCCTTCCGTGAGTTTGTGCAATGTGCGGTTCCTCAGTGGCAGGTTCCCAAACGCCACTTTTTCTCACGGAAGGCGATTCCGGCTCTCTACCGGCATGTGGAAGGCAATGTCTTGGCCTCGCTGGACAGGGCGGTCAATGGTAAGGTGCATATTACCGCTGACTCATGGTCCAGCAGGCATGGACAGGGACGTTACCTTTCTTTCACGGCCCATTGGGTCACTCTTTTGGCAGCTGGGAAGGATGCAGGACAAGGTGCAGTAGTGTTGGAGGTTGTTCCGCCGCCACGCCTCCAAAATGCTACTACTGGTTGTGACACACCTCTCTCCTCCACCCCCTCCTCTTCTTCTTCCTCCATGGCCTCTTCCTGTGCTTTGTCCAAAAAGATGCCATGCCGTGCTTGCGCTGGTGTGTTTGGGGGACAGGAGCCACACTGGGGCAGAGGTTCTGTCTGCTCTGCAGGGGCAGGCCAAGAGGTGGTTGACGCCACGCCAGCTTAAGCCAGGAATGGTGGTTTGCGACAATGGCACCAACCTCTTCTCCGCCCTCCAACAGGGACAACTGACCCATGTGCCCTGTGTGGCTCACGTCCTTAACCTGGTGGTGCAGCGGTTCTTGGGCAGGTACCCTGGCTTACAGGATGTCCTGAGGCAGGCCAGAAAAGTCTGTGTGCATTTCTGCAGATCTTATAATGCCAGTGCTCGCCTGGCTGAGCTGCAAAAGGAGTTGAACATGCCCAAGAACCGCCTTATATGTGACATGCCCACCAGGTGGAACTCAACGTTGGCCATGCTGCAGCGGCTGCACACGCAGCAGAGGGCCATCAATGAGTACCTGTGCGACTACGGCACCAGGACAGGGTCAGGGGAGCTCGGCTTTTTTTCACCACGCCAGTGGGGCATGATCAGGGATGCATGCACTGTCCTGGCACCATTTGAGGAGGCCACGAGGATGGTGAGCAGTGACAGTGCATGCATCAGTGACACTGTACCTCTTGTCCACCTGTTAGAACATACGCTGCGTGGAATAATGGACAGGGCACTTGAGGCAGAACAGAGGCAGGAAGAGGAGGACTTCCTTGCCTCTCAAGGCCCCCTTTACCCAGACAGTGTTCCTTCTGTCCCACCCATCGCACAGGAGGAGGAGGAGGAGGAGGATTGTGTCAGCATGGAGGTGGAGCCTGGCACTCAGCATCATCAGCAGCAGTCTTTTAGGGATGATTTACAGTCCCAAGAAACCAGTGGACTTGTACGTGGCTGAGAGGAGGTGGCTGCGGATCATGTCGTCCTTAGTGACCCAGAGGACTCCGGACCGAATGCCTCAGCTAACCTATGCTGCATGGCCTCCCTGATCCTGCAAAGTCTGCGGAAGGATCCTCGTATTCTTCGAATCAAGGAGAGGGACCATTACTGGCTGGCCACTCTCCTTGATCCACGGTACAAGGGTAAGGTTGCGGACCATATCTTACCGTCGCAGAGGGAGCAGAGGATGAGACAACTCCGGGTGGCCTTGCAGAAAGGTCTGTGCAACGCGTTCCCAGAGACTGGGAGGTTACAAACTCCTGGTCCTGGACAACGAGTTGCTGAGGCTTCGGTCAGTCAAAGAAGAAGCGGTGGGGAAGGTAGCCGTCTGACCGATACGTTCAGACAATTCTTTAGTCCGCAGCCCCAAGGTATGATCGGTTCCAGCAACCATCGCCAGCGTCTGATATACATGGTGCAGGAATACCAAGGGGCAAGGTCAGACTTGCAAACCTTCCCCACCGGAAATCCTCTGGCTTACTGGGTCTTGAGGATGGATCACTGGCCAGAGCTTGCACAGTATGCACTTGAGCTACTGGCCTGTCCTGCATCCAGCGTTCTTTCAGAACGCACATTCAGTGCTGCTGGAGGATTTGTCACGGATCACAGGGTGTGCCTGTCCACCGACTCGGTTGATCGACTGACCTTCATAAAGATGAACCAGTCTTGGATCACCACCAGCTACCAAACACCTGAAGCTGATATAACAGACTAATTTATTTTCAAATGTCACATCCCTTCAAGACTGATGCTGATGCTGAGAGACTGTCCTGTTATGTTGACTGACTATCCTCCTCCTCCTCAATGATCCAATTGATGATGATAGCTTGGAAGAACATTTTTGTTTCTGGGTGCCGCCACCAGTGGCTAAGGCCCAATTTTTCAGCCCCTGTTTAACAGGGGCGTGTTATTAAAAAATTTTATGCAATGCTCGCAGCAGGGCTCATTCCTGCACTCCAACTAGAGTATCTGGGAGAGGTTGCAGTGTCGTGGCACCAGCACCAGTGGCTAAGGCCCAATTTTTCAGCCCCTGTTTAACAGGGGCGTGTAATTAAAATTTTTGATGCAATACTTTGCAACAGGGCTCATTGCTGTGCTCCAAGTACAGTATCTGTGAGGGGTTGCAGTGTTGTGGCACCAGTGCCTAAGGCCCAATTTTTCTGCCCCTGTTTAACAGGGGCATGTAATTACAATTCTTGATCTAATAATTCACAGCAGGGCCCATTTCTGCGCCCACCAAGAGTAACTGTGAGGCCTTACAGTGTTGTGTCAACACCACCACCACCACCACCAAAGGCCCAATTTTTCAGCCCCTGTTCAACAGGGGCATGCAATTACAATTCTTGATCTAATAATTCACAGCATGGCCCATTCATGCGCCCACCAAGAGTAACTGTGAGGGCTCACAGTGTTGTGGCAACACCAACATGTAAGGGGCAAATTTCAGCTGAGTATATACGGCAGGCCCCTACTTTCATCCAACTTACAAACGACTCCTCCTTGCAAACGGAAGGATACAACAGGAAGTGAGAGGAAATCTACCCCTAGGAAGGCAAGTTAATATGGGAAAAAAAGTGTCTCCTCTCCACTGATGCTTTATCACCAATTCTTGTTTCAATAAAAAAACCAAATTTTCAAAAAACATTTGTCATTAGGACGGAAAGTGAGGTGAACTGTTCTGAACAGGTGCACACTGCACAGACAGCAAAACAAATGTTACAGGGGTGATAACCCTTCCCTATGTTTTCCAAAAAGCTTAAAAATTGATTTTTTGGCTGGAGCTACACTTAAACAATGTACCTGTTCAAAATTACAAACAGATTCTACATAAGAACAAACCTACAGTCCCTGTCTTGTATGCACCGCCTGTATACGGCTGTTCAGAGTATATAGGGCCTTTTTTATTTTGTGTGCGGGGTTCCCCTTAATATCCATACAAGACCCAAAGGGGCTGGTAATGGGTTGGGATGGGGGGGGGGGGTTGTGATGGGGTAGCTATGCCATTTTTCTTAAAGATTTTCATCCATATTACCGGGACCAGACATTACATTAAAGCCGCAAGCAGTTTTAAATGGCTTTTTTTCCTTTAGATATGTAATTTTGTGCAGGGACAGTTCTAAACACGGGAAACACGTGGCACTTCACATGCATACTTTAGACACCCCCCAGGTACTTTTTTTTCCACTTTATGCATCATTAAAATGACTGCTCCCGAAAAACGGATGTTTTTAAAACTTTTTTTTGGATTGATATATGTCCCCTTGTGCAGAACCCGGGTTCCCAAACCCTTTTTAGAACAAAACATGCATAATAGTCGTTATAAATAGCACTTTATATTTCGAACGTTCGCATCCATTGTATTTAATAGGGTTCTAAAGTTTGTGCAAACTTTTGGTCCGTTCGCGGGTTCTGGTGCGAACCGAACCCGGGGGTGTTCGGCTCATCACTACACATCACCAATGTCTCTGTCAAGTTCAAATTTACACCCGGGGAAAGTACATACCCGCTACATCTGATAGTTGTGTCCTTGAAAGACTAAATTGTTTTGTTCTCTGGCTGCATTCAGTAACTGTTCTTTTGTCCGATAGTAGTGAAATTTTGCAATAACATCTCGAGGAGGTCCATCAATTTTTTTGGGCATTAGAGCCCTGTGCACTCTGTCCATCTCCATTCTTTCTATTGGTATGCTTGGCATTAATTCTTGGCATAGTGCAGTTATTGTTGACTGCAGGTCTATTATAGATTCTGGTAAGCCTCTAAAGCGCAAGTTAGACCTCCTTGCGCGATTCTCAAAGTCCTCCAGTTTATTTTGAAGTGTAATATTATCTTCCTTCAAATTTTCCATTTCTGACTGGTGGTCTAGTGTAATATTTTCAATGTCCTCCACTTTAATTTCTAGTGCTGCTGTGCGGTGTCCCAATTCTCTGATTTTCTTTTGTTAAATTGGTGGTAATTTGTTCTGATATTTGCTTCAGTGCTTTGTGAAGCATTCTTTCAAATTGTTTTAAAATATTTGAGGGGGTAGAAGCTTCTTGTGGTAATATTTGTGACTGATAAACTTCAGCCTCTGAGTCAGAATCTCCTGTGGAGATATGATGTGGCTTTTTAAGCTTGCCTTTATTCTCTGAGGTGAATGTATCTGAGGAGACTGGCGCTTTTTTCTGTGAGGAATTCCGCGCTTGTGTGCTGCTATTGGGGTTCATTTTTGTTTTGCTGCGGGCTCCTCCGTAAACCATTATCCTTCCAAAATGTGCCCCTCACCTCTATAGTACTTGAGACAGCTTTTCCAGTAAATTTGGGGTGGCGGGCTGTATCTATCTTGCGCTTTTTCCCCTTCACGGAGCGGAGCTCTAGTCAAGCATTACCGTCCCGCTAGCCTCCGCGTATGCGCCTCACATGTTTTGTTTTTTTTTTGACATTTTTTGTGTCTCTACATTTTAGAAACCCATTTTTGGCTTTTCGCCTAACATGGCAAATTTTGGTGATAATAAAATTACAAAAACTCTCCAACATTCCTCCAAATACAACAATGTTTAACGTGTATATAGGCAAGATCTCAGACCTTTTTTAGAAAAACAAATGTCTATCTGCCCCTCATCAAAGATGGAATGTTGTCACCCCTGAACAAGACAAAATTCGAAGATGCACACAATTTTAGGGAGGGTAAAATAGGTTATTTCCTTCCTCATTCCTATTGTCAACATGTGCTACCCACCATCATGGGGGATCATTCTACATGTTTTGGGGGGGGGGGGCAACCCCTTCTTCCTTTCACCTACTTGAAAACACGTACATGGTGATCCCGTGATGGCAGATAGCACATGTTGACCCACTGTGTGCATCTTCTAAATGTGTTTTTGCGACAAAGTGCTACAAAAGTGAGCAAAATTTTTCAAAAAAAGGGGTGTTTTAGTCTACTCGCCCCAACACATCTATGATGTCCTTAAATGTATTCTCCATATCATGAATACCGTATTTATCGGCGTATAACACGCACCGGCGTATAACACGCACCCCAAGTTTAGGAGAGAATTTTAAGGAAAAAAACTTTTAGGAGGGAAATTCAAGGAAAAAAAACTTACATTTAAATGCAGCATGCAGCCTTGCCCAGTGTCCATCTGCAGCCTTGCCCAGTGTCCATCTGTCCATCTGCAGCCTTGCCCAGTGTCCATCTGTCCATCTGCAGCCTTGCCCAGTGTCCATCTGTCCATCTGCAGCCTTGCCCAGTGTCCATCTGTCCATCTGCAGCCTTGCCCAGTGTCCATCTGTCCATCTGCAGCTTTGCCCAGTGTCCATCTGTCCATCTGCAGCCTTGCCCAGTGCCTTTGCGATCGTGTCAGTCTCGGCGTTTTTTTAAATTTGGCGCCGATTTCTGTGGAGAGGAGTGAGCGGGGCCGAGTGTACTTCGGCTAGACTCGGCTCCTCTCGCAGTCCCGCCCATCTCCACTGACTGCGCCGCTGACGGAGAAAGCCGAGTGTACTTCGGCTAGACTCGGCTCTTCTCACAGTCAGGGGCAGGACTGCGAGAGGAGCCGAGACTAGCCGAAGTACACTCGGCTTTCTCTATGTCTGCGGTGCAGTCAGAGATGGGCGGGACTGCGAGAGGAGCCGAGTAAAGCCGAGTGTACTTCGGCTTCGGCTCCGCTCGCTCCTCTCGCTCGTTTTCAGCAGGGGAATTCGACGGAGTATCGGCGTATAACACGCACCAACGATTTTCCCCTGATTTTAAGGGGAAAAAAGTGCGTGTTATATGCCGATAAATACGGTACTTTTTTTCATGAAGTCCAGTTGAGTACTACAATCCATTACTTGTTGGATGAGTCTTTGTGCACTATCCCTGGAGAATCGTGGACTTTCAGCAACATATTCATCCCCTAAAATAAAAAGAAAAGGGGGCGTGGCTTGGCGCGTGATAGAGATGGACGCTTAGTTTTAGAGCTCCGACAGCATCGTGGCCTTAACCCGTCTTTCTGCACCCAAACCGCCTTGCCATGAGCAAGAAAAACTACTATACACCTCGCTCAAGATCCCGGAGGCTTTCGGCAGCTTACCAAGGGCGAAACATCTCGGATCTCCAAGAATCTGCCGTCTGCCCGCTGCGGCCTAGAGGGAAGCAAGATGGCGCCGCCACACGTGGAGGAGGAATTTAGCGAAGATTCGCAATCAGCGATTGAGGACAACGGTAGGGGAACCCCTCATCCAGATTTACCCCTCACATACGCAGGGATGTTAGGCTTCGCTGCTGATATAAAAGCAACTTTTTCCGCTGCGAATACAGACCTCAAATCCAGCATGCTGGTACTCACAGACAAGATGGCCACTGCCGAGGCTGCAGGGAAACACAGAGATGCGGCGATTCATCGGCTAGAGAGGGTGACCTGTTCCCAGACTCAGCACTTTATCGAGATCAACAGACAACTCGAGGATTTGGACAATAGGGGAAGGAGAAATAATATTAGGATACGGGGGATCCCTGAATCGGTAGAAGCAGACCAAATTACTCCTGCTCTGGAAAGAGTTTTCAATAGCCTGCTTGAACGGCCAGAGGACACTGCCATAGAATTTGTGAGAGCACACAGAGCTCTCAGAGCCAAAGGTCCTGACAATATGCCTCCTAGAGACATGATTTGCTGTCTGCAGAACTTCTCATTAACCACCTCGCACCCGCCGTACGAGAATATACGGCCGCAAGGTGGTTGTCAAATGCCGGGAGGCCGTTATTATACGGCCTCTGCTATTTGGCCACTGGGGGGCACGCGAGCGCCGCCGGCGGCGCGCGCACGTACCCGGCGCTTCACTGCAATGCCGATGCGTGTGCCTGGCGGCCATGATGTCCGCCAGGCACCCCCGATCGGCGGTTACAGAGACAAGGACATGGATCTCTGTGTGTAAACACAGAGATCCATGTCCTGTCAGGGAGAGGAGACCGATGCTGTGTCCCTTGTACATAGGGACACAGATCGGTCACCTCCCCCAGTCAGTCCCCTCCCCCCACAGTAACAATCACTACCAGGGAACACATTTAACCCCTTCCTCGCCCCCTAGTGTTAACCCCTTCCCTGCCAGTCACATTTATACAGTAATCAGTGCATATTTATAGCACTGTTCGCTGTATAAATGTGAATGGTCCCAAATTAGTGTCAAAAGTGTCCGATGTGTCCGCCATAATGTCACAGTCACAAAAAAAAATCACTGATCGCCGCCATTACTAATAAAAAAAAAATATATATAAAAATGCCATAAAACTATCCCCCTATTTTGTAAACGCTATAACTTTTGCGCAAACCAATCAATAAACGCTGATTGCGATTTTTTTTACCAAAAATATGTAGAAGAATACGTATCGGCCTAAACTGAGGAAAAAAAAATTGGGATATTTATTATAGCAAAAATCAAAAAATATTGCTTTTTTTTCAAAATTGTCGCTCTATTTTTGTTTATAGCGCAAAAAATAAAAACCACAGAGGTGATCAAATACCACCAAAAGAAAGCTCTATTTGTGCGAAAAAAAGGACGTCAATTTTGTTTGGGAGCCACGCCGCACGACCGCGCAATTGTCATTCAAAGCGTGACAGTGCTGAAAGCTGAAATTTCGCCTGGGCAGGAAGGGGGTATATGTGCCCAGTAAGGAAGGGGTTTATAGGAAGACATTATGAGGAAAGCCCGCAGGAGTGACCAGATCGTTTTCAACGGTGAGACAATTATGCTGTTCCATGATCTCTCCCAGATTACACTAAAGAACCGCAGAGCTCTAAGACCTCTTCTGGACCGACTGTGGGAGAAGGATATGAGTTACACCTGGTGATTCCCATTTGCCCTATTGGTCAATCACAACGGAAAACAGCACATTTTGCACATGCCCGATGACCTTCCTGATTTCTGTCAATTGCTTCAGCTGTGTCATGTGGATCTCCCAGAATGGTACCAGGAATTCACCCTACCTCCATCCTGGATCCCCGTTGCATTCTCCTGACAAACACCAAACTAAGAAGATGAAACCCTCCAGATACGGAGGATCGCAGGCTGGGACCCCAAACAGGCCTCGCACCTCCAGAGGGTGTGAGGATGCTTGAATAAGGCGTCTACATACCGGGTGAACCGCCTATACAAGTAAGTAACTCTAATGTACAGAATCATCCTACCCTTTGGTTCTACACCATGACTATCGCTGTTATGATGGGGCCTGGTGATTTTGCCCATGTTTATGGCTTGTTTCGCTGTTACCAAGAGATTCACGACCCTTAAGTGAGTCAGTCTGCGAATTCTATCATCTAAGTACACTTTGGGACTTCCACAGAAGTATAACCCTGGTGCGGCACACGCTGCTCGAGTAACGTGACAAACTGTCATTATCTGGGGTTTTCTACACCTAACCTGATGCTTGCTACATTCCTGATGGAATTTGCCTACGGGGTTTTATCTTCTGCATAGATGACGGGTTACCCCTGTAACGGCACCCCAAATACGAAGGGGATTAACGCCGTTTCCTCTGTCCCCTCTCCTGGACACACATCCACTCGCTACCAATCTTCCACAGCCAAACGACCCCTTCCCATAGGAATTAATCCTTCTGAAGAAACGAGACGCACTCTGTATCCTTCTGGGGTAGAATGACTTTATTGAGAAACATTGTAACTTTTATATATATCCAATACTGCATTAGTTTAACATGAACAATGGCCCAGCTCCACCCACACATCACAAGACTCAACACATCATCCTGACGTCTGCTTAGGCTTCAAAAGATCCCACACAATAGAATATAACGATCCCCAATACACATCTTATCACAAATTGTTGGCAGCCAGTCTGTCTGCCGGATACCATACACACAGGCATGGTGTTAATTATCTCTATTCACACCAGAACTTCCCAAGTCATAATGAACAATAGAATGCAAATCACCTTAATTCCTCCCAGCAATGATTACACAAAGACAAGGGGCTGGGGGTGATGACATTAGCATCTAACAGTATGTGTCCCAACATCATGAAGGCGTCACTTTTCAATTACCCTGTTGAGGTCATAATCAAACAGTAAATAGTTCTTTGCAGATATCCTGAGGAATATGGCGGATCAATATTACAGACCCAATCTAGATAAAATGTATGTACAGCATTGAATATGGCTATCATAGACCATATTGGGGTTTTTCCATTCACCCTGTGTCCAAAGTGACCCCCTTGTCACAACCCCGATTTACAAACCTTGGACCACTCATACAGACTTACCCTCACCACTTCTACTCAGCTGGAACAAAAACTTTATTCAATCAGTCGTTAACCATCTTTTATTTCCGCAGGTTTGAGTGTAATTTCTGAAACAAGGTCCCCTGCTTTGAATCTTAGTTGAAACTTGTATTATCACTATTTGGGAGGGACGACAGACTACTGTACTTAAATTCTGGCTCGTCTGATATAGACATAATTATAGGATAACTTGAAGGTGACCGGCTATATGCGCTCTTCATAATATTGCAGTTTGTAGCAGATATAACGCGCATACTAGAAAGATGTGCCTCTTCCCCATATCCAAGATGGGGTTATTGCCTTGTATTAACCGGTACTTATAGTTCTTTTTCTTTCTTGTTTCCGTTATCAGAAGTTAGTATTTTCTCTTTTATAGTTCAACGAACTGGGGCCATACTGGCCACCAGTGGTGCAGAAATGACTCCTTTTCAGTTTTTTTTTTATATATGCTTACACAGGCCGCGACCTGTCATAGTTCATACCCTTGGTTTATACGTTTATAGATAATAACGCTAGACTTCGCTTGGTCAGGCCAAAGCACACTACCCCCTGGAGTGTCCCCTACAGGGTGCATTGACCCTTTAGGGAACACTAATTTTATATACCTTGGGTTCCGCGGAAACCAAGGTGATTACAATACCTCCTGATTATTCTTCTTTCCTTTCTTATTTACCTGTTTCTTTCTGACTTTATCCCATCTGCTCTCCCCCTCTTTGATCTTTACCTCCTGGGTGTCTGGGCGTGTATGTAATTTGTCCAATATAATGGATAGCTTAACACCTTTGCATTTGAGATCTATTTTCAGAAACCTCCTTGGCGTTACTCCCTGAGTCCGCACCATGGCTTATTCCTCATTGGGCGCAACCCCACAGTGATTTCCCACAACACCAAGGGCTTGAACATCCCTGAAAAGTGTTCCACCCTCCTGAGAGACCTTAGGAAAAGTAAGCCACGCTTTTGTTTTTTTGCAGGAGACCCATTTTAAGACCCATCATATCCCTTAACTCACTGACACATATTTTACACAAGCGCATCACGCGACCAATGACCTGGCTAAAACCAAGGGGGTGTCCATACTCATCAGTAGGGATGCCTCCTTTGTACTTACTGACAAGCTAATAGACCCAGAAGGCAGATATCTCTTTTTAAAGGGGAAATGTGGGGGTGCTACTATTACATTAGCTAATGTTTATTTTCCTAACACATCCCACTTGACCTTCACCAAGCGCATGATCGATGATCTGAAAGGCTTTAGCTCGGGCTGTCTGATTCTGGGAGAAGACTTTAACTTACCATTGAACCCTCTCTCAGATACCTCTACAGGCAAAACATACATTACTTACAAAATTCTCAAGAGGCTTAAACTTTCATTAAATTCCCTCCAACTCGTTGATACCTGGCGTTTCCTTCACTCAGATGAGAAGGATTTCACTTTTTATTCCATACCTCATGATCGCTACTCCAGGATCGACTATATATTTGTTTCCCAAAGAGATCTAGAAAAGAATGAGGAGGCCCACATTGGGATCCAGACCATCTCAGACCATGCACCAATATCCCTGTCCCTAGACCTGATAGCACCCACCAAGAGATCTGATACATGGCGGCTGAATGCATCATTATTGACGGATCCAACCCTGCTACCGCAAATTGCCACCTTACTCAAGGACTACTTTGAGCTTAACACTAAAGTAGGGATGGACCCCATGATGATCTGGGAGGCTCACAAAAGCATCATCAGGGGAGAACTTATCAAAATGGGTACCCAACGCAAAAAAGAAAGACCAAGAAATTAAGAGACTGACGGAGAAAATCCTCTCTAGAAACAAAAACACAACCAAACATTATCTGCACAATCAGCTACAGAACTGTTAGACACCAGAAAGACCCTACAACAGATTATAGACGCTAGAACTAAACGTTTCTTTTTCTTTAAAAAAAAAAAATCTACTATGAACATAGTGACAAAACAGGCAGGTTTCTAGCGAGAGCCCTACGGACAACTAATGGTACCCAAAACATCCTGGGAATACGGTCTAAATCGGGGAAAATTGATGTGGCCACTAAAAAAATAGCCCATCACTTTCACAAATATTATACCTCCCTGTATAACCTTCCTGAACAAAGGATAGCTGGCCAGGATCTGAGAGATAGGTCGAGTTTTATACTAAATTACCTAAAAGAATCAAACCTTCCTACCCTGACAACACTGGACGTAGAACAATTAGAAAGACCCATTGAGGCCTTGGAACTCCAACAGGCCATCAAGGGCCTCAAGAAAGGGAAGAGCCCAGGTCCAGATGGCTTTACTGCCATTTATTACAAAACCTTCCTGACCACTCTGCTTAAGCCACTCCTGACAGCTTTGAATTCCATGTCAACACCCAGGGAAATCCCCCCAGCATTTCTTTCAGCCCACATAACGGTCATCCCCAAGCCAGGCAAGGACCCCACTGACTGCGCCAGCTACAGGCCAATATCATTACTTAACCTAAATGTAAAGCTCATGTCAAAAATTATCGCCAACAGGCTGAGGCCTCTGCTCCATGAACTGATAGGTCCTGAACAGGCTGGATTCATCCCAGGTAGGGAAACAAGGGACAACGTTATTAAGGCGCTTAACCTCATACACGTTGCCGGGGGGCCTTGAGGGCCTTCTCCTATCCACGGATGCGGAGAAGGCCTTTGATCGCGTGGCGTAGGATCACATGCTGGAAACCTGCAGGTTCATCGGCTTGGGGAGTCATATGATGACATGGATATCATCCTTGTATAGAAACCCTACGGCGCAACTCAAAATAAATGGTTCCTTGTCAAATACAGTCAAAATAAGCAATGGAACGAGACAGGGCTGTCCCCTCTCACCCCTCTTGTTTATTCTGTCACTCGAACCCTTTATCAGACGAGTTGTAGCACAGAACGCAATTCGGGGATTCACAGTGGCAAAAAAGGAGTACAAAGTTGCGGCCTACGCGGATGATTTATTGTTCTTTATTACAGATCCGGACATCTCGCTGCCCTCACTAATGAGAGAATTCTCCTTTTATTTGGTTTGGTGTCCAACCTAAAAATAAATTTTACCAAATCAGAGGCGATGAATGTCTCTATCCTTGCAGTCTCTATAAACTTGATAAAATCCTCTAGCCCCTTTAAATGGGTGGACTCAGCTATTAAATATTTATGGGTATGGCTGATCCCCACGTTATCTCAGATATACGAGAAAAATTTTACTCACTTGCTGAAGACAATAGGTACTGATCTCCATGCCTGGCATCCTAGACACTTCTGGTTCGGGAGGGCAGCGATATGCAAGATGGTGATATTACCGAGAATCCTCTACTTGCTGAGGAATCTACCAATAAAGATTCCCTTGTCCGTTTTTCAGGCTCTTCACTCTCTGCAAATGACCTTCATATGGGCCCATAAACGCCCTAGGGTTAGATTTGCCCTGCTATCCCAAAACAAAGTGAAAGGAGGTATGAGCATCCCTGACTATAAACACTATTACTTTGCCTCGCATATCACCAGAATCATAGACTGGCATTGCGATCACTCTATTAAAGACTGGGTGGGACTGGAGTATGCCACTAGCTCTACCCCTCTACGATTCTCACCCTGGACGCCCTGGTCGAGCCACTCAACTGCACTGAAGACACATCCCCTCATTGGTACAACGTTAGCTGTTTTCCATAAATTAACTTCAATGCCCAACTTTCCCTCACATCTGAGCCCATTAACACCTCTACACAACAACCCTGACTTTCTCCCAGGAGTAGGGAATAACACTCTCCTGACGCTGACTTACCCCTTATGGCCAAACACTGCTTCAACAACAACAAATTTAAAGACCTAGCACACATCAGAAAAGACGCAAATCTACCTGACCTACCAATGTGGACCTACTTTCAAATACGAAGCTACCTTACTCAGGCATCCAAAATGACAGACTTTAGCAGACAACTGACTGAACTGGAGTCGATCTGCTTCACAGCAGAACCGATATCCAAAGCAACTTCACTCACATACAAGCTGATTCAGAACGGTAACATCCCTGGTGAAAATGGACTCAGGGAGCGATGGTCGAAGGAATTAGACACGCCACTTACGGAAAAGCAGTGGCAAATGGCCTGTGTATTTGCACATACGTGCTCTCTGAGTACCAGAACTCAGGAAACGGCATATAAGTTACTTACCCACTGGTATGCCACCCCTGTGAAGTTGAATTCTTGGTTTCCTCAAACTTCAGACGCATGCTGGAGATGCCAATCTAGCAAAGGCACCTTGCTACACATCTGGTGGTATTGCCCAGTACTACAGCCCTTTTGGTCGGAGGTAAAGAGACTGGTTTTCCAAATCACAGAAACAAAACTGACACTGGATGTCTTGTGCTGTCTTCTCCATATCACAAACTTTACCATCAAAAAATATAAACACCCACTCTCTAAACATTTACTAAATGCAGCCAAAGCTCTTATCCCACTATTCTGGAAATCTTTGCGGGTCCCGACCATTCGGGAATGGCTTTGCAAAATTTCAGAGATTTGTGAGATGGAGGAGACAGTAGTTCAATCTAATGAGAATGTGGAGCTTTTCCACGACACTTGGTCACCCTGGTATGTGTTGAGGTACTCCCAGGCATACTCAGATCTTGTAGACACACACTGAGGTTGTTAGAGTTTTTAATCCTCTTTAACCATACTTTACTCGCTTTTTGTAAAAGATTGCATATCTGGGTGTACCCACTTAGACACTTTCGAAGACAAATATCTGATCTCTCATCTCATCTGTACTTTACTATTTCCCTTTATTTCCACCCTTTCCCTATTTCATGAGAATAGTTATATTTCATTAGTGATGGGATTTTCTTCCACCTTAATTGTTTGTTACGCATTGACTATATATTTACATTACGTTTAACTATAATACCTCATTCTGTCAGAATACGATCTTAGGTTGCTATAATTTGTAACGATTTTTTCTTTCTCGTACATCACGGGACACAGAGCGGCATAGTCATTACTATGTGGGTTATATAGATACCTTCAGGTGCTTGCACTGGCAACTTCCAAAACCAGAAGTACCCTCCCCTATATAAGCCCCTCCCATCCGGGAGCACCTCAGTTTTTTGCCAGTGTCTAAGGTGTTGGCCAAGAAGTAACATGTGTTTTTTACTGAGCTTGCGTACAGGTTCTTTTGGGCCTCAGTAAGCTATTCCGGATCCGACCAAAAAAGCTTCATAGCTAAACGGTCGGTACCCGGGCCTTGCAAGAGAAGAGCAAGGTTTTGCCTGTAATGCCTCTCTTAGGAGGGCTGGACCCTGGGATCCAGAGCTCTGGTCATACCCACGACCAAGATGTTTTCTGTGCAGGGTGCTATACAGGTCCAGGGGAGTGGAATCCTTGGGAACCCGGTCCCTGAAGGTTTAATTACAATGCCTGCCGTGATAGGTGAAGTTTGGGCTTCTGTGGACCAAACAGAGTCCTGCGGCGAGGAAAAGGTAAGTGGGGGCCCTCGGGAACTTGGTTCTATTGAGGGACCCCCAAGCCTATTTTGTCTTTCTGCCTGTTACCTAAGGTATTCCCGCTAATATTCTTTGTATGCCTGTTACTACTGAGAAAATGTAAAAATTTCAATAGTAGGCAAGAAAAAAAAAAAAATGTAAGACCGCGGTACCTGTGTTAGACACTAGAGGCCGCTATGGTTCTTTTTCTTGTAATGTGGATTTTTTTCTTCCAAAATCAAATCCAGGCAGTTGGTAAGTTCTCTGCTGGGAAGCTGTCTCCTCTGCCCTGTTGCTGCGCTCATCCATCCCCGGGCCCTGTGGCAGGGACCCTGGCTCCCATCTAGCTCCTTATTTTTTTCAAAAAAGGCGCCGAAGGCGCACGTGCCCGCGCGTGTGCGCGTGCACGCGCCTCTATATATAGAGGCGATCTGGAAAAAGGGGCGGAGTGGGTGGATGACGCTCGGTGTGCGCCGCGGCGCTACTGCGCATGTGCGGGCGTCCAGTTTGTTTTAAAGCACAATCATAGCTGGCTATTGAAGTGCACAGACAGAGCTAGCAACAGTATAAAGGCACACAGAGGCGGTTGATGCAGGCATCCCCTAGAAAGGCACTTTAGTAGACACCAACTGTTATATAGCAGCAATTGTGCTAGACTATTCTCAGTAAAAGTGGTGTATTACGGCTGGAATACCTTAGCTTTAGGCTTAGGAATATGCCGTCCAGAAGCTCCGGAACTGAATCTTCCAGGAAGCGAAGGGGGTGTCATCGGGCTCTGAGGATCTTGGGCATGCTTCTGCTGCACCAGTCTCCCCTGAAGTTCAGAGGTAAGTGACCGTAGAGACCCCGCAGGGGTACTTGGTACTGTGGCTGTCCTCAGTTCACCTGCTCCTGTGTATGTAACAGAGGAGGTTTTTTCCTCAGCTCTGGGAGGATTAGAGAGAGATTGTCAACATTGATCGCTGCCTCCCTGTCAGGGAAAGCACCCCCGATCTCCGTCTCCTCCTTCAGAGTGCCTGTTAGCAGAGCAACAGTCCCATACAGGGATCGACCTGCCTGAAGGGGATCAGGATGAGGTTGATTCTGTTATAGAGGAATCAACAGTGGAGGAACCTTTTCTCAGCATCTCAAGCTGAAAGATTATGGGTTCAGTCTCTGACTAACATGGTCCGATCAGCATTTAAAAATGCACCTTGCGGAACCATCAACCACTACTGTATCCTCGTTGGGGTCGCTAGAAGCCCCCAGACTGTCTGTTCTTTTCCACTTCACCCTTTACTGAAAGGGCTCATTTACCAGGATTGGGAACATCCTGAGAAAATATTTATTCCCCCCAAGAGGTTTCCGGTGGTCTATCCCATGGAGGATAAGTTCATCAAAAAATGGAAGGTCCCTACAGTGGACACAGCCATCTCTTGTGTGTATAAATCACTGACATGTCCAGTGGATAATGTCCAAATGTTCAAGAACCCAATAGATAAAAGATTGGAGTCCTTATGAAAATATGCTTCTTTCTACAGCAAGCTTGGTGACACAACCAGCAGTGGGGTCTGCTAAGCAGTGAAGGATCAGTTGAAACAGGTCTTGAGGGACTTGACAGATCAGCAGGCCCTTGCCCTAGCTGATCTACCTAGAGCCTTAGTCTTTGCGGTTGACGCCATAAAGGATTCAATCCATCAGGCCTCCCGCCTTACGCTGTCTGTAGTACATATGCGTAGGCTTCTATGGCTCAAAAACTGGTCTGATGAAGCTCCCTGTAAAGAATGGCTGGTTAGCGTCCCATTTCATGGTGAACGCTTATTCAGGGAAGACCTGGACAAATATATCCAGAAAATTTCCAGCGGTAAAAATACACTCTTGAAGGTTAAAAACAGAGTTAGAGGTCCCTCTTTTAAGAGGCCTGCTTCTCCAGTCCCTGGGGCATCGGCTGTGTAACAGTTCCGACGGCCTCCTCGGTCAAATCCCGGGGGTAAAAATCAGGGACAATCGCAGGGTAATGAGAAACCCTGGGTCAGGAGAGGTACAAAACCTCCCCCAAACTTAAATTCATTGAAGGGTTGCCCCCACTCAGTCGGGTGGGGGGAAGACTCCAGTTGTTCGCAGAGACCTGGCGGGACGCGATCCGAACAGATAGGTGCTCTCCGCAGTATGTTTGGGATACAGATTGGAGTTAAAAGACTCTCCTCCTTCCCATTTTTTGAGGTCAAACGTGCCAAGGGATCCCCGGAAGAGAGAGTCCCTCCTGTCGGCACTAGAACAACTATTGCTCCAAGGAGTAATTATGGAGGTTCCCCTGGAATGGGGGTTCGGGTTTTACTCAAACCTCTTTACAGTCCCGAAGCAAACGGGGACGTGAGGCCCATATTAATTCTAAAAGGGCTAAACAAATTCCTGTATATCAGGACTTTTCCGGATGGAGTCGATCCGATCGGTGGCCACTGTCCTACAAGGGGAGGAATGGTTAGCCGCGATCGACATCAAAGATGCTTATTTGCACATTCCCATCTTTCCAGTCCACCAAAAATTTCTACGCTTTGCAGTAGAAGGGCGCCATTTTCAGTTCAGAGCCTTACCCTTCGGTCTGGCCACAGCACCGCGAGTGTTCACAAAAATTCTGGCCCCATTATTGGCCAATCTAAGATTGCAAGGTGTAACGATAATGGCATATCTAGACGACTTGTTGCTGATAGACCACTCAGTGAAAAAACTAGAAGTGGTCGTTCACAAGACAATCAAGTATCTGGAATCTCACGGTTGGATTATCAACCGAGACAAGTCAGCCCTAAAAACCAGTCAAAAGTCTGGAATACTTGGGGCTAAGGTTGGATTCAGGCCAGAGAAAAATATTCTTGCCTCAAGGAAAGGTGTTGTCTTTGAAAGATTTGATCCACTTAGTGGGTACAAAAAGACAGCCATCCATACGCCTGTGCATGAGGCTGCTGGGAAAAATGGTAGCATCATTCGAAGCAGTACCCTACGGTCAATTCCATTCAAGGAATTTGCAAAGGGCCATACTGTCAGCCTGGAACAAAAAAGTTCAGGCCCTAGACTTACAATGTCCTTGTCCCCTTCCGTTCGCAAGAGCCTCCGTTGGTGGTTGGTTCTCCAGAATCTGGAAAAAGGGAAATCCTTCAGTCCGATTTCTTGGAAGGTGGTCACTACAGATACCAGCCTTATAGGCTGGGGAGCAGTACTGGAGCAATGGTCTCTCCAGGGCAGATGGTCGGATGCAGAAAAGGCCCTGCCCATCAATCTCTTAGAGATACGAGCAGCCCGGTATGCCCTAGTAGCATGGACATCCAAACTCCAAGGGTCCCCTGTCAGAATTCAATCAGACAATGCCACAGCAGTGGCATATATCAATCATCAGGGGGGCACCAGGAGTCGTGCAGCCCAGAGGGAAGTAAATTACATCCTGAAATGGGCAGAAAGATATGTCCCAGCCATATCTGCGGTATTCATTCCAGGAGTGGAGAATTGGAAGGCGGACTTTCTAAGTCGCCAGCAATTATGCCCAGGGGAAGGGTCCCTTCACCCCGAGGTTTTCTGGACAATATGTCAGCGGTGGGGAACACCGGATGTAGATCTTCTAGCATCCAGATTCAACGCAAAGGTGGACAGGTTTGTCTCTCGGACAAGGGATCCCCTAGCTTGCGGCTCGGATGCCCTAGTGTTCCCTTGGGATCAGTTCAAGCTGATATATGCATTCCCACCGCCACAATGGTTACCTCGATTACTCCGCAGAATCAGGGTAGAAAAGAAACCAGTGATTCTGGTGGCTCCAGCGTGGCCCCGAAGAGCGTGGTACGCGGAGATTGTAAAATGTCAGTGGGGAGTCCTTGGACTCTCCCACGTCGTCCGGACCTGCTTTCGCAAGGACCGATATACCACCCTTCCTTACCAGCCCTAGGTTTGACGGCCTGGCTATTGAAGCCCACATTCTAAAAAGGAGAGGGCTCTCTAATCCTGTGGTATCTACCATGATCAATGCCAGGAAGCCGGTATCCAGGCAGATCTACTATAGAATCTGGAAGGCGTACATCGCGTGGTGTGAGGCCAGGAAATGGCATCCACGTAAGTACGTAATAGGTAGGAGTCTGGACTTCCTACAGTGGGCTGTAGATAGGAAGCTTGCCATGAGTACTATCAAAGGTCAGATTTCGGCCTTGTCAATATTTTTTCAAAGGCCCTTGGCTTCGCATTCACTAGTCAAAGCCTTTAGACAAGGAGTAATGCGTATTAGTCCTCCGGTTAATATTCCCATATGTCCATGGGATCTAAACCTGGTTCTGTCGGTTCTACAGAAACAACCATTTGAACCATTACAGCATAGTTCCTTGGTTCTTCTCACCAGGAAATTGTTTTTTCTAGTAGCCATTTCTTCGGCTAAAAGAGTGTCGGAATTAGCAGCTATGTCCTGTAAAGAGCCATATCTGGTTATCCATAAGGACAGAGTAGTGTTACGTCCTCATCCAGCCTTTCTTCCTAAGGTGGTATCAAGGTTTTCATTTGAACCAAGATGTGGTTCTTCCTTCTTTTTTCCCCAAACCTAGTTCGGTAGAGGAAAAGTTATTGCATTCTTTGGATGTAGTAAGAGCAGTTAAAGCTTATCTAAAAGCCACTGCTCAGATTCGCAGAACGGATACTTTGTTTATTCTGCCGGAAGGCCCCAGAAAGGGTCAGGCAGCATCAAAATCTACTTTAGCCAAGTGGATTCGACAGGTCATAATGCAAGCCTATGGCTTGAGAAGGAGACCGCCTCCGTTCAAAGTTAGGGCGCACTCCACGAGAGCAGTTTGAACTTCATGGGCAGTGCATCACCAGGCCTCCCTGGCTCAAATCTGTAAGGCCGCAACGTGGTCTTCAGTACACACGTTTTACTAGGTTCTACCAGGTGGACGTTAGAAGTCAGGAGGATGTCGCCTTTGGGCGCAGTGTGTTGCAGGCCGCAAAAGATCCTCATGTCTGATAGCGCTCAGCTTATGTATGGTGTATCCCCCCCCTCATTGGGCATTGCTTTAGGACATCCCACATAGTAATGACTATGCCGCTCTGTGTCCCGTGATGTACGAGAAAGAAAATAGGATTTTTATAACAACTTACCTGTAAAATCCTTTTCTTGGAGTACATCACGGGACACAGAGCTCCCACCCCTCTTTTGGGGACACGTATTGCTTTGCTACAAAACTGAGGTGCTCCCGGATGGGAGGGGCTTATATAGGGGAGGGTACTTCCGGTTTTGGAAGTTGCCAGTGCTAGCACCTGAAGGTATCTATATAACCCACATAGTAATGACAATGCCGCTCTGTGTCCCGTGATGTACTCCAAGAAAAGGATTTTACAGGTAAGCTGTTATAAAAATCCTATTATTGCTGCACACTAAACACTGACGTATGCCTTTTCTTTTCTGTATGACTATCATTTAGAGCTGCGACTCCATTACTGCTTCTTCATATTTCTTTCAATAATCTTGATGTTAAAAAGATAAATAAAAAGAAAAATATAACACCTCCAGGCCTACATCTCTTTTACCTGAAGCTGTGGAGACAGATACTGACCTGTTGTAGTGACAAGTTCAACCACCTCATCCACCTATACTTCCTCCAATTCTCCTTCCTCCATCTCTCCTTTATCCAATTCAACTTCCGCCACATCCTCAGGTTGGGCTTGTTGGGGAGGTTGGGGTTCTTTAGAAGGTGTGGGGTTCCTGGGCTCCGAGGAGTGGTGTCCTCCCAGTCTTCTCTCCCCTATGAGATTGAAACAAATGGTACAGTTAACACACACATATATGAAGTCATAACTAGAAATATGAAACATTGCTTGTAGGTGGGGTACACTTGTCTGTTTTGGCACAGTTCCAAGCTGAAGACCAGATTGGAGAACTGAACAAAGCTAGACTACTGACCTTTTTGTGACAATTTTATCACATGCCCCCCCCCCCAGTACCCACTGTAGCACCTGTGGTGGACACCCTAAAAAGGTTGTTCTGGTGGCCCACACTATACTGTAGATGTGTAAACAACTGCTGAGTGTCCTCTCCTTTACATTGATTTAAGTTAGCATTTCATTCTCTTTTCAAACACATCATCTAGACAACAATGTCATAACATTTAGTGATTTTTAAACATACATTTGACATATATTGTCAAATCATTGTATGTAGTGTGCAAACGATGTGTCAATATCGACCGATTACTGTGCCCACTAAATTGTAGAAGATGTCATTTAAGAATGTTAATTAATAAAAAAACTACAACAGGGAGCAACATGCAAGTTGTGAAATACAACAATAGGGACACAGGAGAAGTACTTACTTTTTTTAAGCATTCTGTTAATGCTCCGTAACTGCTCCGACT
Source organism: Rana muscosa (assembly GCA_029206835.1). NCBI lineage: Eukaryota > Metazoa > Chordata > Amphibia > Anura > Ranidae > Rana > Rana muscosa. The sequence goes on from CM055127.1 coordinate 204,004,650, forward strand.
CCCTCAGTTTGAGGTCAGACCACCTCTTTCTGAGCTGCTCCTTGGATCTTTTCACCCCAAAATTCTTCTTCAGACTTTTCACTACTTGCTTCATAATTTTGTCCTTCCGAAGATTAGGGTGGGAATACGGCCCATGCTTTGCATCATAATCAGAATTGTTCAATATGGCCACCATCTCCGCCATCTCCTCAAAGGTCATATTAGATGCCTTGTAGCGCCTCCTTGTTCGTGACGTTTCCCGCTCTGGGCTTGTCTCCTCATTAGAATTCTCTGAATTCACAGACACCTGCTGTGACTCCGCCATGTCGCCTGCGTGCCGAAAGAGAAGGGGCGGGGAAACATCGAGAAAGAACGTCATGGGTGGGCGACGTGTGTCACGCATGCGTAGTGTATATAAAGCTAACACACATGTGACATACCTACATTCTGTGTGCGGAGGAAGAGTTAAGAGCGCCGAATGTTAAGACCGAAGGTATCATTTAATACTTGGTACATCAGTGGCCTATACTGCATAGAGATTGTAGAGGCATATATGGGCATAAAGATTACTCGAGTTTAGAGTGTGATTGACATTTGTATTTTTGTCTGCTGTTTTGTCTTGCAGAAACAATGAATGTGTTTCTTGAGAAAGAATTCCTTTCTGAATTCATTGATAGATTAAGGGAGCTGCCCGCTCTCTGGGAGACAAAAAATCCCCAGCACAAAAAAAATGGGTAAGGAAAGCAGCGCTGGAGAGCCTGCTCCCATTTGTGCAAACACAGGTGCCCAATGCAACCGCTGAGCAGCTTGACACCAAAATTGGGACCTTGAGAGGCACATATAGGACTGCGCGCAATCGGGTCCTGGCATCTCAGAGGTCAGGAGCAGCAGCAGGGAAGGTATATGTCCCACATTTGTGGTACTACGAGAGGTTGGCCTTTCTGAATGACCACGTTACACCGAGGGAATCACTGTCCAGCCTTCCCTCCAGCCAAGATGATCCTTCCCAGGATCAGGAGGAGCCTTCCATCTTGGATGAGGACCCAGATCTGTCAGTCTGGAGCCAGGTATAGTATTTTCAAAACCTTTATTGGGAAAAAATTTATGATGAAAACTAGATGTTAAGATGTGACCAAATTTAGTCAATCAAGAAAAAGTGTTTGACATAGCAATAGACAGTAGTGGTCAAAAAGGTTTGGGAGAAGATTGTAAAATGATGGGGGCCTAATGAGAGTATTATAAACAAAAATGTATAAGTATTTGCAACAGTCAATGATCTGAACATTGTGGCTGTTCCTTACTAAAAGCAAATCCACTTTGCACTACAAGTGCAAACTGCAAGTGCAAAGTGCAATAAAAATTGCAAAGAAATTGCACTTGGAAGTAAAGTCTCTGTAAATCAGAGGGGTAGATCTGAAATGAGGGGAAGCTCTGCTTATTTTATTAGCCAATAATGTGCAAGCTACATTTCTGCTTTTTCTTTGCCTTGCATGTTCCCCTCAGATCTACAGCGAATGCAATTCCAAGTACACTTTCAAAGCAATTACAAGTGCACTTGTAGTTTTGCACTTGTAGTGCAAAGTGGATTTGCCTTTACTAAATAACCCCCTGTGTGTGATTGATGAAACAAAACTCTAAAATATGTGACTTTTTTTACACCGAAGGATGTCAGCCAGGATGACAGGTCGGAAAATGTCAGGCAGGAGGAGGCTGGGGTTATTGGCAGAGAGGAGGTGCCTGGTCCAAGTGGCAGAGAGGAGGTGGCTGGTCCAAGTAGTAGGACAAGGTGTCAGGTGCCTCCAATCTGCATGCCACCAAGAAGGGGCAGGAGGGATAGGGCTATGAGTGTGGCAGCACTGGCCTTCATTAAAGAGGCACATGCCACCCTCCAGCAGCCCCCAACCCCTGATGAGGGCTATGCGGCATTTGTGGGCATAAAAATGGCCCAGATGCAACCTGAGCAACGGCTACTTTGTGAGGCCCTGCTCATGTCCCTTTTAAATAAGGGGTTGAGGGGCATACTCACAGAGACCACTGTTATCTGTGACCACGGCCATCCTCCTGCACCTTCTTATTATCCTCCACCTCCTTCTTCTCCACCTCCTTTTCACAACCTCCTCCTTTTTCTCCTCCACCTCCTTCTTCTCCAGCTCCACCTTCTTCTCCACCTCCACCTCCTCCTCCTGACATGAGTACACCTCCTGAGGCACCGCCTCCATCCAGGCGGACAAGGAAGGCTGCAGAGAAGGCTGCAGGGAAGCCTACCAAGAAGGCTGCAGGGAAGCGGACCAAGAAGACCAGGAAGTGATTCACTTGCTGTAATGTGGTCAGACAGAAGGCAGCCTGTTGTAGTTCCACAGACTTGGGACATGCATCTAACCTGCTGCTGTTCCTGACCTCTGAGTCCAAGACCAGATTGGGCTCACTAATGTATGTGCTTCTCAAGGTCCCAATTTTGGTGTCCACACAGTTGCACAAATTGCAGCAGGCTCTCCAGCGCTGCCTTCTAGTTTGGTTATTCTTATTTTGTAGACCAGAATAAATGGATTTTTTTTTTTACTGTTAATACTTGCCTATGTGTTTTTGTTAAAGCTAAATATTTAGCTGGTGAGTAGGCAGGTAATTGAAAAAAATTACAAAGCTAGATTTTAAATGGGACAGATAACACCAAAAAAACGCCTTGGAGGCCAAAAAAGAGAAGATCATTTTTTTGTAATTATGTCAAATTTACACCAGAAAAAAAAAATGGAGGTCACTAGAAATTAAATACGATTTTAAAATGCATATCTTGCCCAAAAAAATGTGAAATAAAAATAACAAAAAAAAAATGACATCTTGCTCGAGAAAATAAAATAACATATTCATGAGATCTGGATTCAGAAATGTTGCTAAAAATTAGTCAGAAATCTGTGTGAATATCTGCAGCCAAAAAAGATCATAATTGCTCATCACTGTACAGTAGGTGCCGCCGACATTGTATATTCATTGCGATCCTATCACGGAGATTCTCGGCGACGGGTGCCAACATCTCGGCGACAGAGTGGCGACACATCTCGCGCTCGCTGCAATAGCGAGGAGACGCGGCACTGTATTGAACGGGGATCCGACGTGGATTCCCGCCAATACCAGGCACTGTGTTTGGTATGAATCCTGAGCGGGAACTCCACGCCAATTTTTTTTTCTTTGAATTTTTTTTTATTTCTTTTCCATGTCATTTATACATACATCCATTTCATTTCTGTATTACAATATATATATACTTTGTCATGTGTTAATACATTCTCCTACTCATTCCCATTCCCCATCCGTCCACCCCCCGCCCCCCGTGCCTCCACTTCTATCCATTTATCCCATATATTATTACATTTCTTTTTGTTACCCCTTTTGGTGTATATAAATTCTTATTTTATTATAGTGTCATGTACTACCTTCTCCCATTCTATTACTGTAGGGGGACTTACTGCTTGCCACTTCTGTGCAATAAGTTTCCTTCCCTGAAACAAGCATCTCCTTATCGCAGTGCACTCATCCTTTGAAGGTCCCCTCTCTTCCACAAGACCCAGCACGCATAACCTGGCCTCCGGCTGCAAAGGTGTCCCAAATACTATATTTATCTTTTCAACTATTTGCTTCCAATATTGGTACAACTTAGGGCATCTCCAGACCATATGTATTAGGTCTCCTTTGACCTGACCACATCTCTGGCATCCTGGGTCAGGGCCCGGTGCCTTTTGACCCGCCATTTCTTTTGTTGCCAATTGTATCTCTTCCAGTGTGAGTGGTGCCTCCAACCCCACTCTATCTTGCCCTGTCAACCGGAGTATCTTCAGGCCTGCGAAGAAGGTGTCCATTTCCCCCTCTCTACTATTATGCCAAGTACTGCTATACAGGTTCTGGTAGTATTTTTTAAACACTTGCATTATTTCTGGGGTGCCTCTCTTAATTTCCCCATCCTCATCATAAATCGCCGGGATAGTAGATGGGGGGTTATCGCCCCTAACGGTTAAGGCCAAGATCCTCCCCACTCTCTCACCCTCGCCAAAAAAATTCTGTTTCTGAAATAATTTTTTATTTTCCGCCTTTCTTCTTCTTATTTTTTTATATTCCTCCTGCGCCTCTAGCCATTTCTTATATTCCTCCGTGCTTGGGTTGCTTATATAACTAATCTCTGAGCTCCTCACCTTTTCACTCGCCACAAGTTCCTTGGCATGCGTTTGTTTTTTAATCAGCGATATTTTTTGAATAAGGATTCCCCGTAGGAATGCTTTCAAGGTGTCCCAGATTATTCCCGTCGTGGCAGAGCCAGTGTTTACTGCTATAAACTCTTTCAAGCTGCCACTTATTCCCTCAGGGTCTTTAATTACCTCTAGCCAGAATGGATTTAGCTTCCAGTCCCTTTTATTGTATCCGCTATTCAACTTTATTTCAAAGATCATTGAGGAGTGGTCCAAAATGCTTCTAGGTTCATATACCACCTCTCCTAACTCCCCCATCGCCTCTTCGTTACAGAGTACGAGATCTATCCTGGACAGAGTCGAGTGTGTCCTTGAGTGGCAGGAGAATTGTTTTTCCTCTGGGTGTCTCCTCCTCCATACATCAATCAGTCCCATCTCCCCACAAAATTGGAAAAGAGGGCTGCCGATCGTCTGTACAGAGGGGGGGGCCCACCGGGAACCTGTCCATTCTTTTTATTCATAGTCATATTAAAGTCTCCTGCCACTATTACAGGCACTCCCGGCCTATCCACAACAAACTCCATCAGGTCCCACAGAATTTCTGTACCAAACGGAGGGGGAATATATATGCTTGCCACCACGTATTCCCTTGTCTCTATCCGGCAATGAAGAAATACATAGCGTCCTTCGGTGTCAATCTTACTATGGCTGCAGGAAAACACCATCCCTGAATCTATCAACACGCTCACACCCCTCGAATAAGAGGTGTGGGTGGAATGGTATTGAATCTGATATTTCCTGTGTTTTAACATGTTAACGGTTCCCTTGTCCAGATGTGTTTCCTGCAGGCATAGTAAAAGGGAACAAAAGAGGGAAAGAGAGACTGAGTTCTGCATATTAAGGTCAATGACCAAGTCAATGACTATTTCCAGCTTCCTGTATCTTCCCTTCTTTTGTATTCATCCAGGACATCAGTTCAGCAGGCGTATTAAAGAATGTGCTTTCCCCGTTTACGGTTATCCGTAAACGTGCCAGATAGAACATTGCATATTTAATCCCCTTTTCTTGCAGTCTGTGTTTACACTCAAAAAATTTGGCCCTTTGCCTCTTTAGCTCTGGGGAAAAGTCTGAATAGAATGAAATTCTTGTTCCGTTAACCAATACCTCTTTCATCTCTCTTGCCTTTTGGAGAATTGTGATTTTGTCTGGAAAGTGAAGAAGTTTGATAAGCATGGGTCTAGGACGTCCGCCCTCAGCTGGGGCTCTAAAAGGTATTCTGTGGGCCCGCTCAATTGAAAAGTGCTTTGATAAGCAATCCTGACCAAACACTCCCAGGAGCCAGTTTTCCATGAATTCAGTGGGGCGGCTACCCTCGCTCTTTTCGGGGAGACCCAGTACCCTTATATTTTTCCTTCTTAACCTGTTTTCCATGTCGTCAATTTTATTGACGCACAAATTCAGCTGTTCTTTCATTATTTTCATGTCCAGTATCATGGAGTTAACATCGTCTTCCACCTGGCTGAGTCTTTCCTCTAAGGCAGAGGTGCGCTCCCCAACCCCCTGTACTTCATGTTTTAATGTTGACATTTCCTCCTTTATCCCTCTCAGCTGGTCAAATATTTCCATTAGAGAGGATTTGCAATTGTTTATTGTGGATAAAATCTCTCTCATAGAGGGCTCATCCTCCATCACTATTCCCGTATTTGGCTCTGTCACTTTTTCCTGTGCCTTTACTTTTGACCCCAGCTCACCTGCAGCCTTTCCTGCCATCTCTGTAGTTAATGTTTGGCCCAGACTTTTCCGTTGGGAATTCGCTTGTTGAGCCCCTTGCCCCTTTGTTGGTGTATGGCCTGTTGTACTTCCCGGAACATATACATATTTTTCCAGTTTAGCTGCTGCTGCTGCCTGGTTATGCACATCTGGTATATATATATATAACGTTTTTTACTGCTCACCTCCGGCTCCAAGTTGTAGTGAAAAAAAAAAAGAGAGGAAATGCTTCCACAACGTCCTTCGTCCTGAGAGCAGCCGTATCTCGCCTAGGAAATATAAAGCCGACGGGCTCGTGGTAAAGATAACGGCCAGGTATTATAACGAGAGGCAGTGCAGACAGGTAGTACCATGCAGACAGGTAGAGCGATATCACCGGGTCAGGGAAGATGGCTCCAGCTGGTTCCTCCAGCAAGTCTCAGGTTGTGCTAGTCAGCTGCCCGGGTCGGGTATGATCACACAGAGCGCACGTACTGGGTCTCAGAATGACACATCCATGCTCGTTGGATCGGTGAGTCTCACTGTCTTCATTCGCTTCCTGCCAGCTGCCTAGTCTCCGACGCCGGCACGCGCTACAGATAGTCAGCCGGTCAGATAGGCAGGACCATCCCTCTCCTCCTCTCTCTTTCTCCTGCCCCTCCCGCTGAACTACTCAGTCATTTCGGCGTATATTGTAGAGCGAGGTACGAGGAGCGAGGAGCGAGCGGGCTGCTCTCCTCTCACAGCCGCATCCGGTCCGCGCCAATTTTTAAATAAAAAACCGGCATGGGTTCCCCTTCCAGGAGCATACCAGGCTTTTTAAAGTAATTTATTACACAGCTCCGGGGGTCTTCTTCCGACTCCGGGGTCTCTTCCGACTTCGGGGGTCTCTGGTGTCGTCTCCGCGCTCTCCGGTTCTTCTCTCGCTCTCCGGTTCTTTCTTCCTTCTGCCGGGCCTCCGCTATCTTCTTCCAGCTCTTTTGCTAGCGGAGGCCCGGTCTTCCCCATCGTCTCGTCCGGCTCTCCGTTGTCCTTCTGCCGGCCCCTCCACTATCTTCTTCCAGCTCTTTTGCTAGTGATGGGGCCGGTCTTCCCGTCGTCGCCGTCGGCGTCTTCTTCCCTCTTCTCCTCCTCAATGTTGACTCGTCGCTTCCTCTCTCTGTAATGCTAAATCTTCGGTCCGCAGTGATTTATATAGGCTTCTCATGACGTCACAGTCACATGCTCTGGGTGGCCCTGGAGCATGTGACTGTGACGTCATGGGAACATGTGACTGTGACGTCACGAGAAGCCTATATAAATCGCTGCGGACCGAAGATTTAGCATTACAGCGAGAGGAAGCGACGAGTCAACCTTCGAGGAGGAGAAGAGGGAAGAAGACCCAGACGGGAAGACCGGCCCCTCCACTAGCAAAAGAGCTAGAAGAAGATAGTGGAGGGGCCGGCAGAAGGACAACGGAGAGCCGGACGAGACGACGGGGAAGACCGGGCCTCCGCTAGCAAAAGAGCTGGAAGAAGATAGCTGAGGGCCGGCAGAAGGAAGAAAGAACCGGAGAGGAGAAGAGGGAAGAAGGCGACGGAGAAGACCGGGCCCCGCTAGCAAAAGAGCTGGAAGAAGATAGCGGAGGCCCGGTAGAAAGAAGAAAGAACAGGAGAGCGCGGCGACGACACCGGAGACCCCCGAAGTCGGAAGAAGACCCCCGGAGCTGTGTAATAAATTACTTTAAAAAGCTGTGTGTGTGTTTTTATTGCCATTTTTTCCACCAGGTGAATGGGTAGGGGTACGATGTACCCCATACTCATTCACATAGGGTGATGGGCCGGCATCTGGGGGGCCCCTTATTAAAGGGGGCTCCCGGATTCCGATCAGCTCCCGCCCGCAGACCCCTACAACCAACAGGCAGGGTTGTCGGGAAGAGGCCCTGTCCTCATCAACATGGGGACAGGGTGCTTTGGGGTGGGGGGGCCGCAGGTTGCCCCCCTGCCCCAGAGCACCAAACCCCCCATGTTGAGGGCATGCGGCCTGCCAGGTTGCGTGCTCGGATAAGGGTCTGGTTTGGACTTTGAGGGGGACCCTCACGCAGATTTTTCGGCTTAGGGGAGTCCCCTTCAAATCCATACCAGACCCAAGGGCCTGGTATGCTCCTGGAGGGGGAACGCATGCCGGTTTTTTATTTAAAAATTGGCGTGGAGTTCCCGCTCAGGATTCATACCAAACACAGTGCCTGGTATTGGTGGGAATCCACGTCGGATCTCCGGCAATGCGTGTCGCTCATTGTGAAAGGAAAAACAAAATTTTTCCTTTCCCGATGACGAGACAGCTCGGCTCTGGCTCTCGCAACGGAGCTCCCTTGGGTGTCAATCTCGCCGCTAGAAGAGGCGAGATTGACACAATATCAGCGGCATCTACTGTACCATTCTAAAGAAGATTTTAATGTGCAGCATTTAAACGATGCAAAAATTGTTAAGGCGTGACGAATTTGCTATCTCCATTATGAACGCTAGCTTTACAAGAAGGTGCGCTCCCGTCTCATACTTCAGTCTGACCATGCGTGGTTTTTAAAGACTCGGAAAAGCATACACGCGAACAGTTTTCTCGTCCAAAAACAGTCTGACGAGAATCACGCCGAGAAAAAATGAGACTCCGATGAGAAAAAAGACCGCAGGTTGTCTTTTTTCTCGTCGAGATTTTGGACAGTTTTCTCGATGAGAAAGCATACACACGAACAGTTTTCTCGGCAAAAAACCGGTCGTGTGTACGCGGCCTCAGAAATGACACTTTGTGCAGAGACAGTTGTAAACACGGGAAACATGCGCTACTTTACATGCATACTTTAGACCCCCCACAGGTACGAAATTTAAAGGAATATTTCACTTTTATTGTTTCACTTTTATTGTAGCATTATTAAAATCACTGCTCCCGAAAAACGTGAGTTTTTAAAACTTTTTATGCATTGATACATGTCCCCTGGGGCAAGACCCGGGTCCCCAAACACTTTTATGACAATAACTTGCATATTAACCTTTAAAATTAGCACTTTTGATTTTTCATGTTCGTGTCCCATAGACTTTAACGGTGTTCACGTGTTCGAACAAATTTTTTGCCTGTTCACATGTTCTGGTGCGAACCGAACCGGGGGGGTGTTCGGCTCATCCCTACCGAACACCAAGGCTAATTACCTAATTATTTTTAGCAGCCTGGCTGTCTCCTGAACTTCAATACACATTATCACAGGAATCCTTTCATACAATACAGGGTCAATTAGCCCAAGCCCCCCTGAAAAGATCCTTAGAAGTTAGTCTGGATTCATTAACATTACAACAGGCAGACAGGTGCCTGGGGGTGATGACATTAGCATCTTTCGACTAACATGTTGAGTTCAGAATCAAACAAACAGTAAATAGTTCTTTACAGATATCCTGGGGAATATTGTGGATAAATATTACTGTCCCATTTTAAAGTAATCCAAAATATATTCTTAATGTCCATTTTTTTCTTGCTCACCCTGTCCCCAAAAGTGACTCTCGTTACACTTGCCACTTGCGTTTGAATTGGAAAAGTAATCTACCGCTTGTTACTGTACAACTGTAAGGCATCATGCACAGTTGCATGCTGCAGCTCAAAGCAACTGCTCCACCTGGCATTCAAGCATTTTTTTTGCGTTTCCTATGCCTGTTAACTCCCCTCCATGTTGGCCATTAAAAAAAAAACAATTCTGCCTGTAAACTGCCCTGCCACTAAATTTCTGAAGTGAAAAAGTGAATCACCTATAGTGTGCAAATTGCACACTATAGGTGATTCACAGTGCAATGCATGGCCATGCATGGGCGACACATAGCCTAATATGGAGGCATAGAGGTAACACTACAGGCAAATGAAAGGCTCAAAAAGAGGGAGCTCAAACGCCTGTAGAAGCAGCTACTTTGAGCTTTATTGTGCTTGTGGCCTTACTGCTGCTAAGTCATTGGCTCCTTGCCATCCTGGAATGAACCTAAAAATGTTTCTTTCACAAGTTTCATAAGAAGTTGAACTAGAAGCTAAGCTAGCACTTTTTTTTTTTTTTTATGTTTACAAAATAATGTAAGTTTTGAGGTACTGTTCTAGTTGCTCCTCCTCATGCCTAACATTATTTAACTGTATTGCACTTGGGTTGGTTGTTGTGAACTTGTGATGTTTGTTTTACACGTGACATCAATGATGACATAATATTTCATGTTCTGTGACATTTGAGATTTTCAATTTCAAGGCATAATGCCTGCACATGACTGCACAGTTGTACAATGCAGCCCAAAGCAGATGCTCCTCAAGGAGTTTGAGTTTTTTTTCCTGCCTGTTATTAACGCCTCCCCTCCATGTCAGCCCATTGCACACTAGTTTCAGGAGTTTAGTGGCAGGAAAGTTTACAGGCAGAAAAAAAATCCAAAGATTTCCATTTCCAATTTCTTTGGATTTTTTTTTCTGCCTGTAAACTGCCCTGCCACTAAACTTCTGAAACCGCATATAGTGTTCCTTGGCCATGAATGAACACATAGGCTAACATGGAGGGGAAGAGGTAACAGGTAGAAAAAAAAAAAAAGCTCAAAAGAGCTAAAACACCTGGAGAAGCAGCTGCTTTGAGCTGTTCATGAGGCCTTACTGCAGCCTAATTGCCAACCTAACCTGCCATCCTGGAATGAACATAATTTGTTCTGTCTGTGAAATGTGTTTCTTTTACTCATGTGTAGGAAGTTGAACTAGAAACAAACACGTTGTTTTTTTTTGTTTTTTTTTTATAATGTCTTGTGAGTTGACTGAGGTACTGTACTGTTCTTGCTTCTCCTCATGCCTAATCATTGTGAACTTGCAATGTACATGTCATTGACATTTGACATTATTATATATAACATGTTCTGTGCAATTTGCGCTTTAACAGCTTTGTGACCAGCAAATAAAAATGTTTTATTTCTTTCATAATGTCTTTTGAGTTTCAATTCCTCATATTATCAGGAAAATGTATAATCTTTCATTATTTAAAAAAAAAATGTCACGTATCTGTAATTGGTATCGGTGAGTACATGAGGTACAGTATCGGTACTCGTACTCGGTGTCAAAAAAGTGGCATCGGTGCATCCCTACTTTTTTACCTAAAGCGGAGGTCCGCCTAAAAATATTAAAAGCCAGCAGCTACAAATACTGCAGCTGCTGACTTTTATTAAATGGACACTTACCTGTCCAGGGTGCCCGCAATGTCGGCAGCCGAAGCTGATCAATCGCTCGGCTCTCGGCTGCCCCGCCGCCATCCTCGGCGAGGGAATCAGGAAGTGAAGCGTTGCGGCCTCACTTCCCGGTTCCCTACTGTGCATGCGCGAGTCGCGCTGCGTGTCCTAAATGGTCCCCACTATCTTTTGGGACCTGTGTGTTTCCCAGAAGACAGCGAGGGGATGGGAAGGGGCGTGACTCCCACAGGAGTCTATGCCCTGAAGTGGGTGCAAATACCTGTATTATACAGGTATCTGCACCCCCTCCCCCTGAAAGGTGCCAAATGTGACACCAGAGGGGGGGAGGGTTCCATTTTTGTGTGGACCTCCGCTTTAAATGATTGGGGAGGCAGGTCTGCAGAACATATAGAGAATGAGAAATCGGAGTCATCAATATTCCTGCTTTTCTAGAACACATTCAAGGCTTTCTATAATTGACCCAGCCCTGGGAAATGATGGTATGATTTAAAGAGCAATGAGTATCAATTATATGCCCAGGGGTCTCTCCGATCATTCACCATTAATGGTGTTGCTGCACCTAGGAGGGGACTGTCTTCCAGTAGGGTGGAGTGCAAGCCCTGTTTGGCTAGAGTTGACACCAGAATTGGTATTGGTATCCCTGAAGGAATTTATTGACTTGAATGTATTGACTGCACCCCAAGTTATGGGGAGGTAGTACAAGTCTTCCTTAGATGATTGTTGATAAAACAAATATTGAGAATTAAGAGGAATACTAAAGACTATGAATTAATGGTGTTGAATAAAGTCATGCTAATGGGAAAAAAGTATATAGAAAGCTCCTCTCCTATTACAATCTCAGATTGGTTGAGTAAGCAGCAGGAATATAAAAATGTATCGGTGGTAAAAGCTGACAGTAAACGGTTATTTCAAAAGCAAAGGTTTTATGAAGAGGGAGAGAGCGTAGAACATGTTAACCCTTTTGGCAAAAACATAACACCTTCAGCTATTTTACCTTCTATTAAGACAATTAGGGATAGAATAACCATATTCCCCAGAATTTGCATATTTGTTTTAAAACTATAATGGAAAGCTGTTTCCAGTGTAATGATTTGGATGGGGAGATGTGGAACGAACTTGGTAGATTGGAGGTTTCACACCACTCTAGGGAAAATAGAGATATGTTGGATGCCCCGATAAACCTGAATGAGCTACAACTGGCTGTGTCACATTTGGTCAATCAGAAATCTCTGGGGCCAGATGGTTTACCTGTTGAGGTATATAAGCATTATGGGGAGGTACTGTTGCTAGAGCTGCTGAAGGTGTTAAACTGGGTGGTGACAGAGGGAGCTTTGCCTTACAGCCAGCATCTTATAGACTGATATCCCTGTTGTGCACAGACATTAAGCATTTAGCAAAGATTCTAGCCACTAGGTTAAGTAAAGTTATACTTATACACCCGGATCAATCAGGGTTCATACCAGGTACTGTAGATAACCTAGTATAAATATTAGAATACAGTATATTAAAATGTATAAATTCTGACCACTAATGTGGGAACAAGGGCACTGTTGTCATTGGAAGCTGCTAAAGCGTTTGACAGTGTCAAATGGCAATATTTATGGCAAGTGTTGACAGCTTTTCAGTTTGGACTCCTTTATCTACTTGACCTCCTGAAGATTTAACCCCCCATTCATGACCAGGCAATTTTTTGCGATACGGCACTGCGTTACTTTAACTGAAAATTGCGTGATCATTCAGCACTGTACCCGAAGCAAATTTATGTATTTTTTCCCCACAAATAGAGCTTTCTTTTGGTGGTATTTGAGTACCACTGCATTTTTTTTGCTCTATAAACAAAAAAAATACCGACAATTTTGAAAAAAAAAAAAAACAATACTTTTTACTTTCTGCTATAAACATATCCAGTAAAAAATAAATAAAAAAATTAAGTTTCTTCATAAAGTTAGGCCACAATGCATTCTGCCTCATTATTTTTTTATATTAGTAACAATGGTGATCAGCGACTTATAGCGGGACTGCGATACTAACTGACAATTTTGATGCTTTGTGGGAACCAGTGACACTAATACAGTGATCAGTGGCAAATTTTTGCACTGTCACTGTATTAATGACACTGGTTGGGAGGTGGTTAAACATCTAGGGCAATCAAAGGGTTAACTGTGTGTCTAGCCAGTGTTTTTGTGCAAACTGTGTGCTGCTTTTACTAAGGAAAGTGATGGATTTTATTCCCTGCTTTGCAAGGATACAAAATTCATCACGTCCTCCTTGTCAGAAAGGAGCTCTGCCTTGCTTACATAGGTAGAGCTCCATTCTGTGTCTCTGCCTGATTAACAGTGGGTGCCCACAGAAATCCATTGCCTGGAACCCTCAGATCGGAAGTAGCCCACCGGCAGCGCATGTGCGTGCCCCCTAGGCTGAAGTGCAGAATCACGTATGTATATGTGATTCTGCACAAGAGGGCCACCCTGTAGCAGTATATCTGACATAGGGTGGTCCTTAAGTGGTTATTAACCACTTGTCCACCGCCCACCATCAAATGACGGCGGGCGGAAGACTCTTTTGTTCTGACAGGACGTCATATGACGTCGCGCCTTTAAGAGCCACTAGGGGGCGCCCGCCGCGTCACTGGGGACCCGATGCGCTTGCCCGGCAACCGCGATGGCCGCTGGGCACCCCGCGATTGCCCAGTAACCGAGCAGGACCGTGGATCTGTGTGTGTAAACACACAGATCCACGTCCTGTCTGGAAGAGGAGACCGATGGTGTGTCCCTTGTACATAGGAACAACCATCGGTCTCCTCCCCCAGTCAGTCCCCTCCGCCCACAGTAAGAATCACTTCCATGGAATACATTTAACCCCTTCCTCGCCCCCTAGTGTTAACCCCTTCCCTGACAGTCATGTTTATACAGTAATCAATGCATTTTTATAGCAGGGATCGCTGTATAAATGTGAATGGTCCCAAAAATGTTTCAAGTGTCCGCCGCAATATTGCAGTTACGATAAAAATCCTTGATCGCCGCCATTACTAGTAAAAAAAAAAAAAAATGCTCCAAATCTATCCCCTATTTTGCATCTGCTATAACTTTTGCGCAAACCAATCAATATACGCTTATTGCGATTTTTTTTATTTATTTTTTTCCCAAAAATATGTAGAAGAATACGTATTGGCCTAAACTGAGGAAAAAAAAATGGATATTTATTATAGCAAAAAGTAAAAAATATTGTGGTTTTTTTTTTCAAACTTGACGCTCTTCTTTTGTTTATAGCGCAAAAAATAGAAACCGCAGAGGTGATCAAATACCACCAAAAAGCTCTATTTGTGGGAAAAAAAGGACGCAAATTTTGTTTGGGTACAGCATCGCACGACCGCGCAATTGTCATTCAACGTGTGACAGCGCTGAAAGCTGAAAAATGGCCTGGGCAGGAAGGGGGTGAAAGTGCCCAGTAGGCGGGTGGTTAAAAGGGTGAGGATATAAGGCCCCTAAAGAGAGTGAGATTTAAAAATGAATGCTCAGAATTCTTTTCATTGGCCCAGGTGATGAGGCAGGGGTGTCCTTTGTCACCCCTCCTCTTCTCCCTGGCAATAGAGCCATTTTCCATAGTGATCAGGTCATCGCTGGATGTTCGAGAATTTAAATGGGCATTGGGGGAGGAGAAGATCACTTTATACTGTATGTGGATGATGTCCTTTTTTAGGGGACACCCAATCCTCTTTGATTACAGTAATATAATTTCTGTCTTCCAATTTTCGGGCCTGGTTAATAATTGGAACAAATCGGTACTCTTGCCGGTGGAACCCCTGGAGGTAGAGATAACAGATAAAATCAAATATCTGGGAATATATGTGACAAGGAACCCTAAGCAATTCACAATTAATAATGTGGCCCCTTTAATAGCTAGTTTTAAACAGAAGAGTGTCACCTCCCACTATCAATGGTAGGTTGTTGCAATTTAATTAAAATGGTTTGGATGCCACAGCTATTGTGGGTTAATCTGCTATGTTTGTGTGTTATATTCACTATGCGATTTCCATCAATATGCTGTCATTGTTTGTAACTTCCATCCATCTGTGTAAGTATCGGTGGTTCTCCTTTCTCGCTCACTCTCCGGTCTGAGGCGCCCTTTGCTTCACTCCAGGTACACAGGGGTCCCGTTTTACCCCACTTCTGGTGGGGTGGCTTGGGACATTGTTTTGGCTATGGGTTCCTGGTTTCTCCTTTGTTCTGCGCTCCACCTTTTTTAAAATTTACCAATATGAGTGCTAATTTGCTGCTATTGTTTCATCTCCTATTAAGCCTTCTTTGTCTAGTAATTTTAGCTAAAATGGTTGGTTATCTAAAATCTTCCTCCACAGTATATTTCTTGATTTTAACATCATGGATTGAGGATAAAAATAGTGCAAAAATAAAACAGTTACTTATTTGACTCTCAGTCTAACAAGTACACAGCTCATATCATTCTCATTTTAATGAACAGTGTTCACTGTTTCGATGTTGCATTTTATCTGAAACTGGAAGACATTTTAATAGCATTGCTGCATTTCAACCAATCTGGTGACAGACACAAGTGAGTGGTATAAATTATCTAGCCATTCTCTGGCATTTATTTCAGTGTAAGTGTATTTATTTCAAGCAAAAAGACCAATAGTCATTTATCAAGAGACAAATAATCTTTTCTTGGCAGTAAAGTCTGCAAAATTCTTACATTTAAGCATTAAATCTCATCCTTTTGACAGGAGTTTGAGAGCATTAAAACTTTGATTTAGCTTGATCTTACAGAATAGTTTCTCATAATTATTTTTGTTTTAGAAGATATATGCTGGTCCATTCCTGCCACTCTTTATTAAACCTGAAGTCTCCATTTTTCATTCACTGGTATTACTAAATTACCTCGCCTTTCCTTGTTATGTGACACATTCCGTTAGCAGCTTCTCACTGAAAAATATAATACATTTACACCTAAAGCATAAACATCAAAAATCTGTTCTCTGGTATTGCTTGCTCATGAAGAAACAGGTCCCTATTACTTTTTGAAGAGGAACAGTATAATTAAACTATTGTTATAAATAGACAACCGTGTTGTCATATTATTTACTAAACTACTGTTATTTAAAATATTGATTCAATTAAAATATTAGTTTAACATTTCTTTTAAATACATATTCCACTAGCAATTGTGGTAGCTCAATCGTGCTGCTAAAATCACTTGAAATTGTTCAGAGAAGACAAGTGACTAATTTCCATGTGATAGAACTACTGTTTTCCTATGGCCTAGTTACAGTAACAGCATTAATGGCACACAGTTGGAGCACTGTATAATATTTCTATAGTCTTTGTAAGTGCATCCCCTCCTATATCTCTAAAGTAAAAAAAAAGCATGACAGATCATCAAATAACCATGGGAGAACAGTCTGTTTGTCATGGCTTGGGTCACCTGCTGGTGGCACTGTTGCTTTAAGCACCAAAGGGTGTAATTCTAGTGGCCACCAGCGGGTGTCTCCAAGTAGAAGGATTTTTCATGAATCAAGCTGCACCTGGTGTGAGCTGCTGGGAGTAAAATAAGCCTGCCCTTCACTAAGGTTCAGGGCTTCAGTATCCCCTCTGCTAGCCTTGTCCCTGCCTGACCTGATCCGTTGCCTGAATCTGTTCCTGATCCGCTTCCTGCCCTGTCCTGGACGCTGTTTTCCTGTACCTTGTACCCAGTCCCTGAGTCTTGTCCCCTGATTCCAGCTTCCCCTTGCTACTGCCCCCTCCATCTGGCCGCCTTGTCTCTCATCCCTGCCTTGATTACATATATATGCTCCTGTTCTTGTATATATTAGCTGGTTAGTTAGTTAGATTAGGTGTTTTGGGGTTTGCTGTGTTTTATTGTATTTGTATGCTTTACTTGTTTTTGGTTTGCTGTTTGGTTTGCACATGTGCCTTTATCTTTAATAAATATATTTTTCTCACCTACTTTTGTGCCTGTTTTCTTAGGTGCAGCCCACTGATCTGTTTAAACCTGTGTTGGACGCCTGTGTTAGGCATCCCTGACAGAATACTGAAGCCATACAAACAGATCAGATGCACTTGAATTGGGCCTGGGCACATGCTATTGCTAAAAAAAAATGCATCTGGAAGATATTCTGTATCTTTCGCTCCTGGCAACAGATGACAGAGATTTCTGTTATCAGACACTAAGTGAATACACTAGAGAGCAGTTATTGGAATGCATCCGCATAGCTCATGTTTTTGTTGATCAGGGTAGTTTTTTGTTTGAGGACGTGCAGCCATTGATTCGGATCTGTACAGAGTTGGCCCTGTCTGATGCCTCTAGTGGAAGTAATGATTATACACCTCCTTTTAATGCAGCTCAGGTAGAGTCTTTGGTGTGGCTGTTGGAAGATCACTCAGCCTTTTTCCATGATCAGTCCTCAGCTTGTACACAACAGGTGCTTGCAGCATGCATTGATTCAGTGCAGTCTCTGGTCAGACAAGCAGTGTGCAAACCTGATTTTGTAAAACCATTATTACAGGCCTGGTCAAGTTTGTTGTACTCAGTCCCTGTCAGCTCCCAACCATCCATTTCTATGTCTAGACACCAACCTGCTGGGATGTCTTCCTCTCCTTTACCCCCAATTCCCACTTTTGCTGAACACTACACCCTGCTAACAATGAAGTACCAGTACCCTGTTTCCTCATGGTGCACTTACCCTGCCTTTAACCCTTGTGCTTCTTCTCGGCTGCCTCCATCAGTTCCACCAAAATCGCTTTCAAAGTCTGCACCCTCTGTTTCACCATCCCTCCGCTCTTCACCTCTACCAGCTGCATCCATTACCTACAGCCCTGTATCCATATACAAATCCTCAGTGGCAAAACCAAAGAAAAAACTGACGTTTTTTTCCAACCCATTCAATCCTGCCACTATCCCAACCTGCCTCCACTCCAGCCAACTTGCTTCAGCCTGTTCCTGTACCAACGGAGCTGCTCCAGCCTGACTCCTTGCCAGCCAACCTGCCCCGGTCCGTCCTCATGCCAGCTGATCCTGAACCTGATGACCCACTTAACCCTGCTAACTCTCTGCCTGCTGTCCAGTCTGAAATTCCAGTACCTGCTGCCCGGTTTGAAGTTCCAGTACCTGCTATCCTGTCCGATGCACCTGTTGTGCCAACACCTGCTGTTCTGCCTGATGTGCCAGTGCCTGTGCCTGCTGCCCAGTCTGAAGTTCCAGTACCTGCTGCCTGGCTTGAAGTTCCAGTACCTACTATCCAGTCCGATGCACCCGCTGTCCTGCCTGATGTGCCAGCGCCTGTGCCTGCTGCCCAGTCTAAAGTTCCGGTACTTGCTGCCTGGTTTGAAGTTTCAGTACCTGCTATCCAGTCCGATGCACCTACTGTTCAGCCTGTTGTGCCAGCACTTGCTGTTCTGCCTGATGTGCCAGCTCCTGTGCCTGCTGCCCAGTCTAAAGTTCCAGTACCTGCTGCCCAGTTTGAAGTTTCAGTACCTGCTATCCAGTCCGATGCACCTGCTGTTCAGCCTGATGTGCCAGCACCTGTGCCTACTGCCCGGTTTGATGCTCCAGTGCCCGCTGTTCAGTCTGATGCTCCAGTGCCCGCTTTTTAGTCTGATGCTCCAGTGCCCACTGTTCAGTCTGAAGTCCCGGTGCCTGGCTTCCAGTCTGAAGTCCCGGTGCCTGGCTTCCAGTCTGAAGTCCCGGTGCCTGGCTTCCAGTCTGAAGTCCCGGTTCCTGGCTTCCAGTCTGATGTCCCGGTGCCTGGCTTCCAGTCTGATGTCCCCGCTTACTGGTCCGATGTGCCCACTTTCCAGTCTGATGTCTCAGTGCCTGCCTTCCAGTTCGATGTGCCAGCTTCCCAGCCTGATGTCCCAAAGCCCACTGTCTTGCTTAGTGATCCCGTACCTGGTATCCTGCCTGACGATCCAGTATCTGATGGTCCCATTCCTGATACCCTGCCTGGTGGTTCCTTTGCCGCTGCCCAGCCTGATGACCCGGAGCTCGCTGCCCAGCCTTATGATCTGGTGCCCTCTACCCAGCCTGCTGTCATCGTACCTGCTAAACCAGTTCCTGGTGCTCAGCTTGCCGCTGATTCTCCCCTGTTTAATTTTCAGCCTTATTGTGATGCTCTCGTGTTGTCTGCTACCGATAGGTCCATACATCTTCCCCCACCTGTTTTCATCTCATGTTCAATTTTCGGACTCGGGTGGCATGCCTCCCAATAGATTAAGAGACTCTGGCCGGAAAAGCGCAAAGAAGTCCGCAGTCACAGGGGAGACTTTTTGGGACTTTTCCGCACCTACATGGACTGCCAGGTCAAGGGCAGAATGGAGTGTCCGGAGGCCACTCCTTGGGGGGGGGAATGTCATGGCTTGGGTCACCTGCTGGTGGCACTGTTGCTTTCAGCACCAAAGGGTGTAATTCTGGTGGCCACCAGCAGGTGTCTCCCAGTTTCATGAATCAAGCTGCACCTGGTGTGAGCTGCTGGGAGTATATAAGCCTGTCCTTCACTAAGGTTCAGGGCTTCAGTATCCTCTCTGCTAGCCTTGTCCCTGCCTGACCTGATCCGTTGCCTGAATCTGTTCCTGATCCGCTTCCTGCCCGGTCCTGGACTCTGTTTTCCTGTTCCCTGTACCCAGTCCCTAAAGCCTCGTACACACGACCGAGAATCTCGACGTAAAAAAACCCATTGTTTTTCTCGACGAGATTCTTGTCAAGCTTTCCTTGTATACACACTGTCAATTCCAAATCTTGTCGTTGTAAAGCGTGGACACGTACGACGGCAGTATAAAGGGGAAGTTTGATTCCAATGGCGCCACCCCTTGGGCTGCTTTTGTTGATCTTGTGTTACCGCGTGTTAGTAAAAGTTTGGGGAGAGACGATTCGCGCTTTTCAGTCTTCGTGCTTTCAGTTCGTTTTAGCGTGACGAATGTGCTATCTCCATTACGAATGCTAGTTTTACCAGAAGGAGCGCTCCCGTCTTATACTTGATTCTGAGCATGCGCGATTTTTTAAGACTCGGAAAAGCATACACACGACCAGTTTTCTTGTCGGGAATCAGGCCGACGAGAATCCCAACGAGAAAAACGAGAATCCTGACGAGAAAATAGAGAGCGGGTTCTCTATTTTTCTCGTCGAGATTTCTGACAGTTTTCTCGACGGGAAACCATACACATGAACGATTTTCTCGGCAAGAAAGCTCTCCTAACAGTTTTCTTGTCGTTTCTTGATGAGAAAATCGGTTGTGTGTACGAAGCTTGAGTCTTGTCCCCTGATTCCAGCTTCCCCTTGCTACTGCTTGTCTCTCATCCCTGCCTTGATTACATATATATGCTCCTATTCTTGTATATATTAGTTGGTTAGTTAGATTAGGTGTTTTGGGGTTTGCTATGTTTTCTTGTATTTGTATGCTTTACTTGTTTTTGGTTTGCTGTTGTTTGGTTTGCACATGTGCCTTTAATAAATATATTTTTCTCACCTACTTTTGTGCCGGTTTCCTTAAGTGCAGCCCACTGATCTGTTTAAACCTGTGTTGGACGCCTGTGTTAGGCATCCCTGACACTGTTTTACTAATACCATAATAGATGCTTCCACACAGGTAAAGAAACATGAATAATCAGCATTACATGGAAGAGGTAGGTTGATATATCTGTTGACTAGGCCAATATAAGAGTTCTGGCTAGTTATAGGATTTGATATTCTTGACTGTTGTGTCACCAACTGCCTCCACCTTGTGAGTAAACCACCACCAATGATCAAGGTGTGCTTTTACCAGAGAGCATCGACCCCCTATTATGGGGGGTCAACAAGGGCCTGTATGTTATAGATATTCCACCCAAATGCGAGATCCACATAAGTTATACAGGAAATGTGACTCCAGGGGGCAAATGAGAAAAAACAGCAACTCCTCTCAGTCCAGTTGCAAGGACAGGAAGTGACACCCTTGCCTGATCGGTTTCGTCACAACTGACTTTTTCCGGGGCATATGTGTCTTTCCCCATCATCGCTTTAAATAATCCAACATGTCAGAGCCTCAATTTCATCCCCCGCTGTTGTATGGTCCTCCCGTGTGACCAAGCCTCAGTCTGATCCCAGCGGCTTCTGTGGTTCAACACCTCAGGCCAAGCCTCGATTGAAGGGAGATTCCTTTTCATTGGTGGAGTTCTTAAATACCCTTGTAACGTACCTTAGGTGTGAGCCTGACATGCGGAGAGGGACCTCCCGTACAACCCCGGCTCGGAGACCACTGAAGTGGGTATAGTGGTGGTAAGAGCACAATGAGGTAAGGGTGCCTGTCTGATCCTTACTGCTTGGAGTGGTGGAGCTGAGTGGAGACTGGAATGGCTGGTTCCGGAAGCAGCAGATGCAGGTCAGCAGGTGCAGGTTGCAGAGCAGAGAATGCAGGTCAGCGGGTGCAGCTTGCAGAGCAGAGGATGCAGGTCAGCAGGTGCCAGTTTGCAGAGCAGGGATGCAGGTCAGCAGGTGCAGGTTTGCATTGAAAAGGATGCAGGTCAGCGTGTGCAGCTCGCAGAGCAGAGGATGCAGATCAGCTGGTGCAGGTTTGCAGAGGCAGACAAGCCGGGTCATACACATCAAGGTAAACCTCATAAGTGGCAGGCAGAGAGTAGTCAAAGTCCAGGCCGAATCTTGGCAACAGGCAAACTGGCAGATAACTGAGCAGGGTCAAATGAGCCGAGGTCAGGACTGGAGACAGAAGCGTGGTCAGGAAGCCGGGTCAAACACAGGAACAGGCTACAGGCACAGAATCAGGAACTCAGGGAACAGAAGCAGATCAAACCGCAAGGGGCAACATCTCTGGCACGCCTTTTATAGGAAGTTCATGGGAGGAGCAAGGGGTTCAGGGTTCAACAGTAATCAGGACACCAAGCAGAGTAGTCTAATGGGTCAGATAGGTTATCCAGCAGATCAGGCAGGAAACTGTCCAGCATCCCAGATAGCTCAACGGGAAGAGTCGATGCCAGACACAGAAGAGGTCCCAGGTTCAAGCCCAGTACGTCCCTGACAACCCTTAATCAAAATAATAGAGGTATTAAACTTAACTATGAAATGAGTCAGAAGGAGATCAATTTCTTAGATCTCCTGATCAAGGTGGAGGATGGTCAACTGATGACCTCCCCTTTTTTCAAATCTACGGAGCGTAATGCATATATCTCGCCTGATAGTTGTCATCAGCGGCTATGGCTGGAAGGGGTTCCCAAAGGGAAATTATCTCCATATTAAGCGTAACTGCACGACTCTGGAGGACTTTGAAACTCAGGCAAGAACTCTCACTCAAAGATTCATAGAAAAGGATTATGATCCAGTTTCTCTGGAAGCCACTTTATATCAGGTTAGAGTAACTGATAGGAATACAATACTCATAGATAGGACGAACGAGCAAAATGGACATGTAACCAATTTTTCCTTAACCACTTTAGCCACGGAAGATTTGGCTGCTCAATGACCAGGTGTAAGAGTCCAGGGCTTACTACGCATGCACCAATGGTGCATTGCCACAAGAGGAAATCCGTGCCAACTGAGCATGCACCAAAGACACCTCAGTGTGCCAACCCACACCTGCACAGAAGACCTGATGGAAAAAGTTAGGAAAATGCCCAGGAGGCACACAGGAAGTGACCTCAACCTGATAGAAAAAAGGCGGGAAAATGCCCAGGAGGCGCACAGAAAGTGACCTCAAACTTCCCTATATAAGGCCAGCCCAGACACTGCCAAATTGCTGGTTTATCTTCAGTCACCCTTTGTTACTGTGCTAGTGTGTGATCTGTCTGAACTTGTTGTGACCTGGAAACCTATTTGACTACTCTTGATTGCTGCTTGCCATTGACCTCGGATTTGTACCTTGACCATTCTACTTCTTTGTCCCTTTTGTACTCAGCTGCCAGATTGGAACCAACACCGGCTTGGATCTCGACCATATTTCTTCTGATTAACTCTTCTGTACTTCTTTGCCAGAGCGGAATTGACCTCGTTTTGGATCTCGGGTTAAGACTTGCACTCTGCTCCGCACCCCTGGCACCCATGCCACTCGTTGTCCACCAAGTCTCTGTCTCCATCTCCAGAGGCTTCAAGGACCCGAAGTGCAAGGGAGGCCTCCCCACTACTTCAGTCTCACCTCAGGTACGTGGCCCTCTTTACATCGGGCACTGCGTCGCTTTAACTGACAATTGCGCGGTTGTGCGATGTTGTACCCAAACAAAATTGACGTCCTTTTTTTCCCACAAATAGAGATTTATTTTGGTGGTATTTTATTACCTCTGTGTTTTTTTTATTTTTTGTGCTATAAACAAAGAGTGCCAATTTTGAAAAAAAACACAATATTTTGTACTTTTTGCTATAGTAAATATCCCAATTTTCTTTTTTTTTTAACAATTTTTTCCCTCAGTTTAGTCCGATATGTATTCTTCTACATATTTTTGGTAACAAAAAAATCGCAATGAGGGTTTATTGATTGGTTTGCGCAAAAGTTATAGCGTCTACAATCTATGGGAGAGATCTATGGCATTTATATGGCTTTTTTTTTTTTTACAACTAATGGGGGTCATCTGTGATTTTTTACGATATTGCGACATTGCAGAGGACAGGTCGGAAACTTTTGACCCATTTTTAGTAGGGATGAGCTTCGTGTTCGAGTCGAACATACGTTCGACTCGAACATCGGCTGTTCGATCGTTCGACGAAGATCGAACGATTTGGGCCCTTCGCGCCAAATTCGAGTGACGCGAACGGCCCACAATGCACTACGCCATCGCAGTGTCATCCAGGCGCTGTGATTGGCCAAGCATGCACTGTGACCCTGCATGCTTGGCCAATCACAGCGCCGGCAGCGAGGAGAGCAATGATTGGCCACAGGCAGGATGCCTGTGGCCAATTATTGCTGAGGGGGTTTAGTACACGCCCCACACTATAAAAGGCCGCCAGCGCGGCGGCCTTGTGTAGTGTGTTCCGGAGCAGGGAAAGAGAAGCATAGACAGGGACAGTGTCATTATTTTTCCTTTACTAATCCTGGATTCCGTGTGTTTAGGGAC
This sequence comes from Rana muscosa, assembly GCA_029206835.1. NCBI lineage: Eukaryota > Metazoa > Chordata > Amphibia > Anura > Ranidae > Rana > Rana muscosa. The sequence continues at coordinate 204,028,809 of CM055127.1, forward strand.
AAATAAGGATAGGTAGGGAGAGTGTCAGTGACAGTGTGCTATTCTGTGCTAATCCTTGTTTGTAGGGACAGAGAGGTACAGTGAGGGAAAGTGTCAGTGTGCTATTCTGTTCTAAAACTATTTTGCTGAACCATATTTTCAATCCTTGAGTTTAGGGACAGAGAGGTACAGTGAGGGAAAGTGTCAGTGTGGTATTCTGTTCTAAAACTATTTTGCTGAACCGTATTTTCAATCCTTGAGTTGAGGGACAGAGAGGTACAGTGAGTGAAACTGACAGTGTGCTATTCTGTTCTAAACCTATTTTGCTGTTCCATATTTTCAATCCTTGAGTTGAGGGACAGAGAGGTACAGTGAGTGAAAGTGACAGTGTGCTATTCTGTTCTAAACCAATTTTGCTGTTCCATATTTTCAATCCTTGAGTTTAGGGACAGAGAAGGACACTCGTAGAAATTATCAGTGTGCTATTCTGTGCTAAATCTTGTTTGTAGGGAGGGACAGAGTAGGACAGTGAGGGAAAGTGTCAGTGTGCTATTCTGTTCTAAAACTATTTTGCTGAACCATATTTTCAATCCTTGAGTTGAGGGACAGAGAGGTACAGTGAGTGAAACTGACAGTGTGCTATTCTGTTCTAAACCTATTTTGCTGTTCCATATTTTCAATCCTTGAGTTTAGGGACAGAGAAGGACACTCGTAGAAATTATCAGTGTGCTATTCTGTGCTAAATCTTGTTTGTAGGGAGGGACAGAGTAGGACAGTGAGGGAAAGTGTCGGTGTGCTATTCTGTTCTAAAACTATTTTGCTGAACCATATTTTCAATCCTTGAGTTGAGGGACAGAGAGGTACAGTGAGTGAAACTGACAGTGTGCTATTCTGTTCTAAACCAATTTTGCTGTTCCATATTTTCAATCCTTGAGTTTAGGGACAGAGAAGGACACTCGTAGAAATTATCAGTGTGCTATTCTGTGCTAAATCTTGTTTGTAGGGAGGGACAGAGTAGGACAGTGAGGGAAAGTGTCAGTGTGCTATTCTGTTCTAAAACTATTTTGCTGAACCATATTTTCAATCCTTGATTTGAGGGACAGAGAGGTACAGTGAGTGAAACTGACAGTGTGCTATTCTGTTCTAAACCTATTTTGCTGTTCCATATTTTCAATCCTTGAGTTTAGGGACAGAGAAGGACACTCGTAGAAATTATCAGTGTGCTATTCTCTGCTAAATCTTGTTTGTAGGGAGGGACAGAGTAGGACAGTGAGGGAAAGTGTCAGTGTGCTATTCTGTTCTAAAACTATTTTGCTGAACCATATTTTCAATCCTTGATTTGAGGGACAGAGAGGTACAGTGAGTGAAACTGACAGTGTGCTATTCTGTTCTAAACCTATTTTGCTGTTCCATATTTTTAATCCTTGAGTTTAGGGACAGAGAAGGACACTCGTAGAAATTATCAGTGTGCTATTCTGTGCTAAATCTTGTTTGTAGGGAGGGACAGAGTAGGACAGTGAGGGAAAGTGTCAGTGTGCTATTCTGTTCTAAAACTATTTTGCTGTTCCATATTTTCAATCCTTGAGTTGAGGGACAGAGAGGTACAGTGAGTGAAACTGACAGTGTGCTATTCTGTTCTAAACCAATTTTGCTGTTCCATATTTTCAATCCTTGAGTTTAGGGACAGAGAAGGACACTCGTAGAAATTATCAGTGTGCTATTCTGTGCTAAATCTTGTTTGTAGGGAGGGACAGAGTAGGACAGTGAGGGAAAGTGTCAGTGTGCTATTCTGTTCTAAAACTATTTTGCTGTTCCATATTTTCAATCCTTGAGTTGAGGGACAGAGAGGTACAGTGAGTGAAACTGACAGTGTGCTATTCTGTTCTAAACCAATTTTGCTGTTCCATATTTTCAATCCTTGAGTTTAGGGACAGAGAAGGACACTCGTAGAAATTATCAGTGTGCTATTCTGTGCTAAATCTTGTTTGTAGGGAGGGACAGAGTAGGACAGTGAGGGAAAGTGTCAGTGTGCTATTCTGTTCTAAAACTATTTTGCTGTTCCATATTTTCAATCCTTGAGTTGAGGGACAGAGAGGTACAGTGAGTGAAACTGACAGTGTGCTATTCTGTTCTAAACCAATTTTGCTGTTCCATATTTTCAATCCTTGAGTTTAGGGACAGAGAAGGACACTCGTAGAAATTATCAGTGTGCTATTCTGTGCTAAATCTTGTTTGTAGGGAGGGACAGAGTAGGACAGTGAGGGAAAGTGTCAGTGTGCTATTCTGTTCTAAAACTTTTTTGCTGAACCATATTTTCAATCCTTGTGTTTAGGGACAGAGAAGGATAGGCAGGGGACAGTGTCAGTGTCATTGTTGCTAAGCCTCCTGCACAGTATACACCTGAAGGTAGCCCTTATTGCTGTTTTTCCCATTTCCCTGCAGGCCATCCATTAAAATGTCTGGAAGGCAACCAAGGAGAGGCAGACAGTCAGGAGGCAAAAAAAGAGGGCAAGCAGGCTCTGTGTCTGGGGGCAACAGTGCTGGTCGTGTACGCGGTGCATTGTCATCAGCACATGGCCATGGGACACGCTTGTCCTTGTTTTCGGCAGCTGGACATGTTGAGCCACATCATGCCGAAGACTTGGTAGAGTGGATGACCAAGCCCACCTCATCCTCCTCATCCTCTCTCACCCAGGCTCAGGGTACTGGCAAAGCAGCTGCCAAAGCGTCCTCTTCTCTGGTATCATTATCTTCATTAGTCAATCCTTCCCTAGACCCACCATGCCCTCCTCCTGAGGAGTCCCCCGAACTGTTTGAGCACAGTGTTGGGTACATGCTCTAGGAGGATGCCCAGCGTTTGGAAGGATCTGATGATGATACCCAGCTAGAGGAAGGCAGCAGCGTGAGAGCAGAGAGAGGGGATGCTCAAGAAGGACACCAATCTGGCAGTCATGCTCCAGCAGCTGCAGCATACTGCCAGATTGGCTCCAGTGATGAGGAGGGAGGGGATGATGAGGTCACTGACTCCACGTGGGTGCCTAATAGGAGAGAGGAGGAGGAGGAGGATGAGGAGGAGGCACATCTCCAACGAGGCAGGATGCCCTTGAGTGGCCAGCGTATGGGCAGCACACCGACGGAATCACACCGCAGAGCTCCGCCTGTGCAGGGCGCTGCCTCTGCCCGTCATTCAAAAAGTTCTTTGGTGTGGGCCTTTTTTGAGGCGAGTGCATCAGATCGCACAGCTGCTGTTTGCAACATATGTCTCAAGCGTATATCGCGTGGCCAAAGCATCACCCGCTTGGGCACCACATGCTTGATCAGACATATGTTGACCTGCCATGCAGCTCGTTGGCAAGCCTACCTTAAAGACCCACACCAAAGAACAAAGCTGACCTCTTCTTGCACTGCATCAGCTGGGATCTCCAACCCCACTATACCTTCACTCCTCTCTGAAACCTGCTCTGAGAGGAATGAAGGTGTAGAATTAGGTGTGTCACAGGCAAGTACTTGCGGGCACTCTGCTAGCAGTACACCAACGTCCGATTCTAGCAGGCAAATTTCCCTGCCCCAGCTGCTGGACCATCGAAACAAGTTCACTCCCAGCCATCCACATGTGCAGCGGTTGAATGCTAGCTTGGCTAAATTGCTAGCGCTTCAACTGCTGCCTTTTCAGTTGGTAGACTCGGCCCCCTTCCGTGAGTTTGTGCAATGTGCGGTTCCTCAGTGGCAGGTTCCCAAACGTCACGTTTTCGCACGGAAGGCTATTCCGGCTCTCTACAGGCATGTGGAAGGCAATGTCTTGGCCTCGCTGGACAGGGCGGTCAGCGGTAAGGTGCATATTACCGCTGACTCATGGTCCAGCAGGCATGGACAGGGACGTTACCTTTCTTTCACGGCCCATTGGGTCACTCTTTTGGCAGCTGGGAAGGATGCAGGACAAGGTGCAGTAGTGTTGGAGGTTGTTCCACCGCCACGCCTCCAAAATGCTACTACTGGTTGTGACACACCTCTCTCCTCCACCCCCTCCTCTTCTTCTTCCTCCATGGCCTCTTCCTGTGGTTTGTCCTCGGAACCAGCGGTGCTCCGTAGGCGTTCAAGGGGCTACGCAAGTACGCAGGCAAAAAGATGCCATGCCGTGCTTGCGCTGGTGTGTTTGGGGGACAGGAGCCACACTGGGGCAGAGGTCCTGTCTGCTCTGCAGGGGCAGGCCGAGAGGTGGTTGACGCCACGCCAGCTTAAGCCAGGAATGGTGGTTTGCGACAATGGCACCAACCTCCTCTCCGCCCTCCGACAGGGACAACTGACCCATGTGCCCTGTATGGCTCACGTCCTTAACCTGGTGGTGCAGCGGTTCTTGGGCAGGTACCCGGGCTTACAGGATGTCCTGAGGCAGGCCAGGAAAGTCTGTGTGCATTTCCGCAGATCTTATAATGCCAGTGCTCGCCTGGCTGAGCTTCAAAAGGAGTTGAACCTGCCCAAGAACCGCCTTATATGTGACATGCCCACCAGGTGGAACTCAACGTTGGCCATGCTGCAGCGGCTGCACACGCAGCAGAGGGCCATCAATGAGTACCTGTGCGACTACGGCACCAGGACAGGGTCAGGGGAGCTCGGCTTTTTTTCACCACGCCAGTGGGGCATGATTAGGGATGCATGCACTGTCCTGGCACCATTTGAGGAGGCCACGAGGATGGTGAGCAGTGACAGTGCATGCATCAGTGACACTGTACCTCTTGTCCACCTGTTGGAGCACACGCTGCGTGGAATAATAGACAGGACACTTGAGGCAGAACAGAGGCAGGGAGAGGAGGACTTCCTTGCCTCTCAAGGCCCCCTTTACCCAGACAGTGTTCCTTCTGTCCCACCCATCGCACAGGAAGAGGAGGAGGAGGAGGAGGAGGAGGATTGTGTCAGCATGGAGGTGGAGGCTGGCACTCAGCATCATCAGCAGCAGTCTTTTAGGGATGATTTACAGTCCCAAGAAACCAGTGGACTTGTACGTGGCTGGGAGGAGGTGGCTGCGGATCATGTCGTCCTTAGTGACCCAGAGGACTCCGGACTGAATGCCTCAGCTAACCTACGCTGCATGGCCTCCCTGATCCTGCGAAGTCTGCGGAAGGATCCTCGTATTCTTCGGATCAAGGAGAGGGACCATTACTGGCTGGCCACTCTCCTTGATCCACGGTACAAGGGTAAGGTTGCAGACCTTATCGTACCGTTGCAGAGGGAGCAGAGGATGTGACAACTCCGGGAGGCCTTGCAGAAAGGTCTGTGCAACGCGTTCCCAGAGACTGGGAGGTTACAAACTCCTGGTCCTGGACAACGAGTTGCTGAGGCTTCGGGCAGTCAAAGAAGGAGCGGTGGGGAAGGTGGCCGTCTGACCGATGCGCTCAGACAATTCTTTAGTCCGCAGCCCCAAAGTATGATCGGTTCCAGCAACCATCGCCAGCGTCTGATATACATGGTGCAGGAATACCTAGGGGCAAGGTCAGATTTGGTCACCTTCCCCACCGAAAATCCTCTGGCTTACTGGGTCTTGAGGATGGATCACTGGCCAGAGCTTGCACAGTATGCAATTGAGCTACTGGCCTGTCCTACATCCAGCGTTCTTTCAGAACGCACATTCAGTGCTGCTGGAGGATTTGTCACGGATCACAGGGTGCGCCTGTCCACCGACTCGGTTGATCGACTGACTTTCATCAAGATGAACCAGTCTTGGATCACCACCAGCTACCACACACCAGATGCTGATATAACAGACTAATTGATTTTAAAATGTCACATCCCTTCAAGACTGATGCTGATGCTGAGTGCCTGTGCTGTTATGTTGACTGGCTATCCTCCTCCTCCTCCTCAATGATACGATTAACGATGATAGCTTGGAAGATCATTTTGGTTTATGGGTGACGCCACCAGTGGCTAAGGCCCAATTTTTCAGCCCCTGTTTAACAGGGGCGTGTAATTAAAATTTTTGATGCAATACTTTGCAACAGGCCTCATTGCTGTGCTCCAAGTACAGTATCTGTGAGGGGTTGCAGTGTTGTGCCACCAGTGCCTAAGGCCCAATTTTTCAGCCCCTGTTCAACAGGGGCATGCAATTATAATTATTGATCTAATAATTCACAGCAGGGCCCATTGCTGCGCCCACCAAGAGTAACTGTCAGGCCTTACAGTGTTGTGGCACCAGCACCACCATCACCACCACCACCAAAGGCCCAATTTTTCAGCCCCTGTTCAACAGGGGCATGCAATTATAATTATTGATCTAATAATTCACAGCAGGGAGCATTGCTGCGCCCACCAAGAGTAACTGTCAGGCCTTACAGTGTTGTGGCACCAGCACCACCATCACCACCACCACCACCACCAAAGGCCCAATTTTTCAGCCCCTGTTCAACAGGGGCATGCAATTATAATTATTGATCTAATAATTCACAGCAGGGAGCATTGCTGCGCCCACCAAGAGTAACTGTCAGGCCTTACAGTGTTGTGGCACCAGCACCACCATCACCACCACCACCACCACCAAAGGCCCAATTTTTCAGCCCCTGTTCAACAGGGGCATGCAATTATAATTATTGATCTAATAATTCACAGCAGGGACCATTGCTGCGCCCACCAAGAGTAACTGTCAGGCCTTACAGTGTTGTGGCACCAGCACCACCATCAAAGGCCCAATTTTTACTACCACTGATCAACAATTATATGTTATTACAATTCCTGATATTATACTTGACAGCAGGGCGTTCCAGCACCCACCAAGAATAACTGTGAGTGCTTTCAGTGTTGTGCCAACACCAACACCTAAGGGGCCAATTTCTGCAGAGTATATAAGGAAGGTCCCTACTTTCAAACATCCAACTTACAAACTACTACTACTTGCAAACGGAAGAAGACATTAGGAAGTGAGAGGAAATCTACCCCTTGGAAGGAAAATTCTCTCCTGTAAGAATTAATATGGGAGAAAGGTGCCTCCTCTCTACTGATGCTTTATCACCAATCCTTGTTTCAATAAAAACACCACATTTCAAAAACAGTTGTCATTGGGACGCAAAGTGAGGTGAAATGTTCTGAACAGGGGCACAGACAGCAAAAAAAATGTGACAGGGGTGATAACCGTTCCCTATGTTTTACAAAAAGCTAAAAAAAAGGAATTTGCCATGGAGCTCCACTTAAACAATGCAGCTGTTCAAAATTATAAACAGATTCTACATAAGAACAAACCTACAGTCCCTGTCTTGTATGCACCGCCTGTATACGGCTGTTCAGAGTATATAGGTCCTTTTTTATTTTGTGTGCGGGGTTCCCCTTAATATCCATACAAGACCCAAAGGGGCTGGTAATGGGCTGGGGTAGGGGGGGGGGGGTTGATGGGGTAGCTATGCCATTTTTCCTAAAGATTTTCATCCATATTACCGGGACCAGACATTGCATTAAAGCCGCAAGCAGTTTTAAATGACTTTTTTCCCTTTAGAAATGTTATTTTGTGCAGGGACAGTTCTAAACACGGGAAACACGTGGCACTTCACAGGCATACTTTAGACACCCCCCAGGTACAATATTTAAAGGAATATTTGACTTTTTTTTTTTCACTTTATGCATCATTAAAATGACTGCTCCCGGAAAACGTCCGTTTTTAAAACTTCTTTTTGCATTGATACATGTCCCCTGGTGCAGAACCCGGGTTCCCAAACTCTGTTTCGGACAATAACATGGATAATAGTCGTTATAATTAGCACTTTAGAATCCGAACGTTCGCATCCATTGTATTTAATAGGGTTCTAATGTTCGTGCGAACTTTCGGTCCGTTCGCGGGTTCTGGTGCGAACCGAACCCGGGGGTGTTCGGCTCATCACTAATTTTTAGTACCACTGACATTTACAGAGCGATCAGTGCTATAAATATGCACTGATTACTATGTAAATGTCACTGGCAGGAAAGGGGTTAACACTTGGGGGCGATCAAGGGATTAACTGTGTTCCCTATTGAATGTTCTAACTGTGGGGGAATGGGACTAACTAGGAGAGATGACAGATTGTGGTTTCTACTTTGTAGAAGCACAAGATCTATCTTCTCTCCTCTGACAGCATTGGGATTTGTGTGTTTACACACACAAACCCCCGTGCTGCCGCTCATGCACGTGATCGCTCGTGGCCGGCAGCGATTACGCCTGCCGGCCACGCGCATCGGATTCCTTGCTGTGCATTTCACCCAGGAGAGATATTTTGCCACAGTATATCTGCGTGAGCCAGTCAGGAACCAGTTAATTACCTCCTATTCCACACAGCATCTAGCCATTAAACGCATTATGCGTAAGCATTGGCATATTCTTTTAAATGATCGAGTTTTGGGCCCTGTCATGCCCCCTAAACCCCAAATTGTATACAGGGGGGGCCCTTTTTTAAGACTTAAAGTAGCACACAATATTTTAGATCCCCCTTCTAGATCCCATCAGCTTTTTCATAGCCTTACATGGTATTTTAGATGTGGACACTGTCAGGTCTGGGATCTGAATCAATGCAAACAAAGAAAAATGCTGGAGTTTTCTTCTAGGGTCACTTAAAAAAAATAAACAATTAGGTCCCTCATCACTTGCAGAACCACTCACATGGTCTAATTACTTTGGTGCCCATGTGGATTACAATATGTGGGCTGTACCACCCGGGTACTGAATGTAAGACTTAATGAACACAAAGTCAATATCCGCAAAGGATATAAGAATCACAGCGTATCTAGACATTATGATTTAATGCATGGTAGGGATCCAGCTGGAACGTTCTTTATGGGTATAGAGAGCTTCACTTCTCACTGGAGGGGTAGCCTTAAAGTAAGAACTGTCCAAAATCAAAGCCAAATGGATTTTTTTTTCTTAAGTTACGTCCCACACGGGTTGAATGTGGACTGGGACGTTAATTGTTTCTTAGATAATTCCTAAGTGTCTTTTTAAATATATTTTTAAGGTGTATATATATTTTGTTGCATTTTCATACTTTTATTAACCAACATTCTATATATATATATATTTTTATGTTTTTTATGTACTGTATATCATATGCATATGATGTATCATTACTGTGGTCTGATTAATGGAGCCCGATTCCGTCCTTTGCTGGTATGGCAGCCTATAGGTCCGTCTTGTTTGCTATAACAGGATGTGGCCGCTATTGATAGAATGGAGCTGCGAGTTCAGCGCTTCCTGAAAGATGAGTCACAGGTTGCCGCATCTCTCGGGGGGTAAAACCTGTGACGTAATCACACAAACACAGCAGGTGAGGATTTGGACACTGGTCCGATTAGAACAAGGCTTGGCCTGACATGTTGAACCACAAAAGCCGCTGGGATCAGAACGAGGCTTGGTCGCACGGGAGAACCATACAACAGCGCGGGATGAATTCGAGGCTCTGACATGTTGGACTATTTAAAGCGAGGAAAGACACCTTTTCCCCTGGAAGAAGTCCGTTGTTGTGACGAAACCGGTCGGGCAAGGGTGTTACTTCCTGTCATTGCAACTAGAGGATACACACTTGGAAGCCACAGTGTTCGGCATATGCTGTTTTATCTACTTTTGGATGTAAGTGCAATACCTTCATTAAACCCTATTTGTAAAGGTTTTACACTATATTGGCGTTTTCTCTCTTATTTGGGGTACACTGTCCAGTGCTACGGTTGGACTGGGAGGATTGCTGTTTTTATCATTTGTCCTCTGGAGTCACATTTCCTGTACAACTTATGTGGATCTCGCATTTGGGTGGAATATCTCTAACATACAGGCCCTTGTTGCTCCCCTGTAATAGGGGGGTCGACACTCTCTGGTAAGAGCACACCTTGATCATTGGTGGTGGTTTACTTACCAGGTGGAGGCAGTTGGTGACACAACAATCAAGCATATCATCATTTCATTATATGTCACGATAGTGACTCTTGGACTCACTTGTTTTTTTTGTTTTATTTAGCACAACACATTTATTCTACACGTCTTATTTTGTGATAATATCTCACTTGAGTGGTGCAGCTGTAAAATTTGTTATTATTGATCACAAGCACAGTTTATTTTTGTCTTTCATAGTTATAGGATTATAATGAGAGAGGATTCACACAGTATAATAGTATTATAGTGCTAGCAGTGGCGGCTGGTGCTCAATTTTCTTGGGGGGGGGGGTAGCCCACGGCCTCCCCAGCCTGCCAAACAATCCCCCCTGCGCGTGCTCGCTCGATCGCTGCTTTCCCCGTCACTTGGTCGCTGCATTGCTCGCCTGTTGCCGCCAGGCCCCCCGCCAGTCCCTGCACTTACCCCATTCATGTCGCAGCTTCCCCCCTGCATCTCTTCTTGAGTCACGGCAGTCGCTTCTCCTCCCAGTTAATCAGGACTTAGGACCCGCAGCCAATCGGGTCTTAGGACTCCCAACCAATCGAGTCTCAGGACCGGGAGGAGAAGCAGGAAGGCAATACCAAATATTAATTTGCTATTGTCACACAAGTGAAGCCCTTTTTGAGCCTGCGGCTCTATTCATGTGCTTAAAAAACTAAAAACAATTGGAATCCATGCATCTGGTGCCCTAAATGTAGATTAAGGTCCGAACGCAATAATTAGGGGGGGCGGCACCCTTGCACCCTACATGAGTGGCCGCCACTGAGTGCTAGCAGTTTTGATAAGATGTTATAAATGTGCTACCAATCAATTTTGTATAAAAATTAAAATTTCTTAAGACTATGCTTGTGCTCCTATGGATTTAAAATGATGCATAAAATATGATTTCTTCTGGGAAATTATAAAGGTGCCTCCGGTGTATAATATTTATTAGAGATGGGCCAAACACCCCCTAGTTCAGTTTGCACCAAAACTCTCAAACCCTATTAAAGTCTATGGTACCTGAACTTGAAAAATCAAAAGTGCCCACTTTGAAGGCTTATATACGAGTTATTGGCCATAAAAATGTATGGGGGTTCGGGCACTGCCCTGGGGGACATGTACTAATGCAAAATGTTTTTTTTAAAAAGAGATTGTTTCTAAACAAGCAATGGTTTTAATTAGGGTTGTCCCGATACCACTTTTTTAGGACCGAGTACAAGTACCAATACCGATTACCGATACTTTTTTGTAATGTCGTGTGACAGTTTTCAAACCACAATACAGACTAATGATATCTTCTTTATAATTATGAAGAACTCTAACTCAAGACATTATAAAAGAATAAAACAGTTTTATTTGCTTGTCACGCAGTAGTAAAAAACTCAAAGAATTTTCACAGAACATGTTGATAAATACAAAAAATATATTTTACAACATCAAAATATATTAATAACAACAATAAATAACAAATGTAAAATCACACAACCAACCAAAAGTGCAAAACAGTAAAAAACTATAACAGTGCATTGTTTAATCATGGGAAACAGTATGGTTTGGATTAACAGGCAATATAGCTAATAGAATTATTATTTCTCAAAAGTTAGTGGCAAGTTCTTTTTAAGGAATAAAAACATCTCTGCATGTTCAGCCATAAGCCTGTTTCTGCTATCAGTAAGGACGTTAGACGCTAAGCTGAACAGTCTTTCACTTTCCACACTATTGCATGGGGCAGAAAGAACATTTTGGGCCATTTTAGCCAGAGTTGGAAATCTCACTTTATGAACTGCCCAGTACTTCAGGGGTTTCTCTGAACAAGGTACAGTGATCTCTCCCAGGTAAGCTTCCAGCTGTATAGTAGCAGCTTTTGGCGCACTGCTCGGACGTAGATGAACCTTCACCAGCAATTTCTGCAATTACACTGTCCAGACTGGTACCTGGCTGGTCACGGTGAGGTCTTTTGGAAGCTGGTTCTTCATGTTCCTCAGATACAATTGTCTCTTCAGAAATGTTTTGCAGTTCCAGTATTAACATTTCTTTTGTCTCCCATCGCTCGCTCTGACGGTTGCGGCAATACCTCACATGTGTGAATTGAACACTGTTTACATATGCGGGCGCGACTTCCATATGCGTTTTTCTTTGCTGCGCGAGTTTGCGGGGACAGGGGCGCTTTAAACATTTTTTTTTCTTATTTATTTTATTTATTTTTATAATAAAAAATAGTTTTAAAAAAATAAATAAAAATGTGATCACTTTTATTAATGTCACAAGGAATGTAAACATCCCTTGTGACAGTAATAAGTGGTGACAGGTACTCTTTATGAAGGGATCAGGGGTCTAAAAGACTTCAAAGTATTCAGATTGCCGAAAACAGTGATTCTGAATACTGTGTATTTTTTTAAATCCGGCCCCATTGGCAGTCGAGTAACCCGGACGTGACGTCATGACATCGCTTCCATGGTTACAGTGAAGAGACTGAATCAAAGCCGTTTGCAGCTTTGTTTCAGTCTCTCTCTAGGCACCGGAGGAGGCGCATCGTGGATCGGGTCTCCCGGTGGGACGGGAGGCCCAGTAATAGCGGCGGAGGTGGTGGAAGGGATTTTAGCCGCATCGGTTGTTATCCCTGGAAAGCCAATCGCTGGCTCTAAAAAATGATACCGGGATGATGCCTGCGGCTGCGGGCATCATCCCGGTATAACCCCCGAAAGCCGAGGATGCATATCTGCGTCCGCTCGGCGGGAAAGGGTTATACCTAGAATTAAGAAAAAAATTAACAATTAATCAAATCAATGCAGCATATTCTTTCTGTGAATTAAGAAAAATATTAAATTTTATAGCAGAAAAATTAACATTACCTTGGATCGAGTAAAGTTGCGATACAGTAAAGTGGGTTTCGCTCAGTATCACAGAAGCGCTTCTGCAAAGCAGCAAGCAAAGTGTTCTTCATTGTTTTGATACCATGGTCCTCATCCACTTTTGATAAAACTTTCTGTAGCACTGTGACTGCAGGAATTACATCAGAGGCGAACGCATCTGAACAACCCACTTGGCGAGTCATCTCTTCAAAGGGAGCCAAGATATTGATCGACTTCTCTATCAGATTCCACTGATTTGCAGTAATGGTGGCAGGGAGCTCATGTTCAGACACATACACTCCAAGGGCCCGTTTCTGCTCAAATAGAGACTTCAGCATGTAAAATGTGCTGTTCCAACGAGTCTGCACATCTTTTTGGAGTCTTCTTACTGCCTGACCAAGCTGTATCTGGATGTCCTGCAGCCGAGAGTATGCCAGGTTACAATGCTTGAAGTGGCCAATTATTCTGCGCCCGACTCCCACAGCATCTGTAATGCTGTGCTGTGATAAAAGTCCCTCTGAGACAGCAAGCTGCAGTGTATGTGCAACACATGAAATACTGGGAAGTCCAGCACCTTCCATACCTTTTTACCATGTTTTTAGCATTGTCCCGGACCACAACATGAACAGAACTTTTGGGAATCGCCCAAGTCTGAAGCATTTCCTCAAGTATGTTTGCTATTGCTTGACCGGTGTGGGAGCCTTCAAATTTCGTAGCGTGGAGCATTACCTGATGCAGAGAGAATTCGCCGCTGCGCCGTTAAGCTGATGAGAGAGAGTGGACTCACACTACTGCTCCAGATGTATGTGGTGAAGCTAATTGCCTTTATGTCCTTCTGCAACATGATAGTAATGTGCGTTTTAACCGTGCCGTGGATCTTTGGTAAGATGACGTCTGTTATGTAATGGCGATTGGGAATGTCATACTTCGGCTCCAACACATTTAGAAATCGCTTAAAACCCATGTTCTCAACAATTGAAAGAGGTTGATCATCCAGAATAATAAATTGGGTCAGCGCCTCTGTTATCTTTACAGCTCTGGGGTTGTCTCTTGACAGCTTTTCTCTTCTGGCAAAAGTTTGCTGCAAAGTTGGCTGCTGAGTGCTACTGCTAGTACTGGTGGTAAATTCTCCATGCTCACTTTTATGTTTTAGCTTCAAATGTTTTATCAGATTACTGGTATTGTAAGAGCTGATTTTTGTACCTCCTCTAGATAATTTTGCAGAACAAAGTTTGCAGTCTGCCATCCGTGGGTTGTCCTCGTTAATTTTAAAATACTTCCACACAGCTGACATTCTGCTGGTGTCTCTGTGCAGTGTGCACTGAAAGGCTCTGATTTGTGCGACCTTGGGTGAAAAAAGCAAAATAAAAAATTAAGCGTCCATTGTTTAACTACTTCTATATCGGGCACTCTCACCCCCTTCCTGCCCAGGCCAATTTTCACCTTTCAGCGTTGTCACACTTTGCAATGCGCAGTCATGCTACACCGTACTCTAATTTTTTTTTGTGTAATTTTTTTTCACACAAATAGAGCTTCTTTTGGTGGCATTCATTTTATTTAATCACTGCTGGGTTTTATTTTTTTTGTAAAAAAAAGCCTTTCTAATGCCCCATACACACGATCGTTTTTCTTGCCATTTTTTTTCTTGCCGTTTTTCACGTCGTTTTTTTTCATGTTTCCTCTCAAGCCTGTCTTGCGTACACACGATCATTTAAAAAAAACGATCAAGCAAAGCGCAGTGACGTACAACACGTACGACGGCACTATAAAGGGGAAGTTCCGTTCTAATGGCGCCACCCTTCATGTTAGTAAAGTTTGTTGAGCGACGATTCGCTCTTTTCAGTCTCGTGCTTTTCAGTCCGTGACTGCGTGACGAATGTGCTATCTCCATTACTAACGCTAGTTTTACCAGAACGAGCGCTCCTGTCTCATACTTGATTCTGAGCATGCGCGTTTTTTTTCACGTCGTTAAAGCATACACACTATCGATTTTCACGTTGTTAAAAAAAACGACATGAAAAACGACGTGAAAAAAGAGAGCATGTTCGAAATTTTTAATGCCCGTTTTTCACGTCGTTAAAAATGCTCTGGAGCCTACACACGATCATTTTTAATGGCCATTTTTTTTAATGGCATTTTTAACGGCATGAAAAACGATCGTGTGTATGGGGCATTAGGTTCCAGGAAAATGGGAAAGCTGCGCCAAGATAATGAAAGATTAAATACAGTATATGATGAAGGTTTGAGAAAATAGTCCATATGAAGAACCAGTCCTCCTTAAATGGCACCACAGTGACTCCATGTCCCTTACATTGGTGGTCAATAGGAAGAATGCTCCTTACATTGGTGGTCAGTGGGAAGAATGCTCCTTACATTGGTGGTCAGTGAGAAGAATGCTCCTTACATTGGTGGTCAGTGAGAAGAATGCTCCTTACATTGGTGGTCAGTAGGAAGAATGCTCTTTACATTGGTGGTCAGTAGGAAGAATGCTCCTTACATTGGTGGTCAGTGGGAAGAATGCTCCTTACATTGGTGGTCAGTGAGAAGAATGCTCCTTACATTCGTGGTCAGTAGGAAGAATGCTCCTTACATTGGTGGTCAGTGGGAAGAAGGAGGAGGACACACCCAAAGAGCTCTCTGAGAGAACCAGCCTTTTTTCAAGCCTGGGCCTTGCCTGCTAACTTGGCCCAGGAATAATGCCTGATCCTGGGGTAGGCCCTAGGAGGGATTCCCCTGATGATACGGGGCCTAGTGAGGAGGAGGAGGTGGTGGAGGATCTGACTGTGGGTCCAGGCCCTGGTGAGAATGTGGATGTCTACAGACAGAAGATCATCGATCGTTTTCGGGCGATCGGAAGAGCTGAGGAGAAACTTAAATATTTAAAAGCTGAGCATAAAAACTTCAGGGCCAAGTATTGCCAGGCCTGGAGTAAGAATCGTTTGGCCATGAAGCCTGAGTTACAGCAGAAGAAAGAAAAGGTAAAGAAGCAATCTTTATTGTTGGAGAAATTAAAAGATAAAAGTGGAGCTTTTGAAGAAATTTTTTTAAATGAGAGATTTGCTAGCCAGACATTGGTGAGTTCTGTGGATCAGCAGCCGCAGGTAACAGACAACCCGGCTTCATCTGCCTATCCACCTCTCCCCCCATGTCAGGCTGGGGAATCACCAGTGGCAACCAGCCAGGGGGTTGAGAGTGAACATGGCACCCTAAAGTTCATCCAGCAGATGGAGTCACCCCTAAGGGCAGACAGGTCTGCTGGTGAAGCATCAGAAGTCCCTGTGGAGGAGCAGAGGGGTTACAGGCCGGCAGAGCCAGCACTGGTGGAGAAATCCCAGTGCACTGTGCAGCCTCTTTCCACCATGTCTGCCCCTCCAGCTGTAGTGGATGGTGTCCCAACTGAGGAACAGAGAGAAGGAGCTCTGCAAACAGCTGCCTGTTTGGAGTTTCTGCTGTGGAGAAATCCTCTGCAGTCTTGGAGGGAAAACCCCTGGCAGAGGTGTCATCAGCCCACCAGAGCAATGTGGATGGATCTGCATCATGCCCCGCGCACATGGATTTTGTTACTACTGCTGGAACCTGTAGTTTAAGGTGACCAGATTTTTTTAATTAAATCCGGGGACATATTTTTTTTTACTAGTAATTACGGCAATCAGTGACTCTCTGCCTGTCAAGTGTTACTCTCCGGCCCCGGCTACTACTGGGTGGGGAGCGGAGGAAGATCTCTCCGCCAGGGAAGAAAAGGAGATAAGCAGGCAGGCGGCTGGCCGGGACTTGAGCCAAGGCAGAAGAATATGCGAGCAGAGCTGAATGGGCATGCACCCGAAACTGAAGAAATATTCCCTCCGCTCCGACCAGCACATGATCATCTTAAAAGGGCACAGATAATGGAAAAAATGTAATTCAGTAAATTTTCTTTTGTTTATTTTGCACTGACTGTCTTTGAAATTGCCCCAGCCCCTGTTCAAATTCAATCCGGGGACAAAACCGGGGACAGACTTGGTCCAGGGACAGTGTCCTCAATCCGGGGACTGTCCCCTGAAACCGGAGATGTCTGGTCACCCTACTGTAGTTCCACAAGCAAGATGGCTGCCAGCTCCAAAGAGCCTGTTTAACCTTCACCTGGTCTGGTTGATGCAGGTGGGGGAGGGGAGCAGTACAGTGCAGCATGTGAAGTGGAAACAGCCATGGTAGTCTCCTGCAATGATTCACCTCTTGCTGTATTAGAACAACCTTCACTCTGCTTAGCTGAAAATCCTGTCCTGATGGAGAAGAGTCTGCCTGGAGGTGAAGTATATATGGGTACAGCAGTGAGTGATGACACAGCAGGAACTATAAATGTGCCAGAAAATAATGACAGCAATAATATTGATAAAGTAATGGATGTGAAGGGGTTAATGTTGCTGCTATAGGTAAAAATTACATTTCTCCTCCTGCTCAGCAGAGGAAATACTCATCAGGTGTGCAATTGTTATCTGACAGAGTTGTGTCAGACGTTTCTAAACGCACAACTGGATCCTCTGCAGGGAGGTCTGTGAGCACTGGAAGCTATGCGTCAGTTTTGGGGAGTCGCACCAAGGAGGGTGGGGGGAATGCTGCAAATGTTAGTGGTCACAATTTGGGGAGGTTTGGTGGTCAGATGGTTAGTGGGTACAAGAGAAATGTGGTCCAGTTGAAGTGGGAGGGGGAGGGGACCCCACCAGTAAGGGGGAGGGTGGCAGAGTTGGTTCTGGAAATGGGGTTTAAAGTTTCGGATATTTTTGCTTTGATTTGCCCCGTGGGGAGTTATGAGTTTGATTTGTCCTTTGTAAAGCCTGAGGGTCTGGATTTATTTTGGGAACGATTTAGGAGGTGTGGTGGCCTTCCCCAGTGGAACGGTTGGTTGCCAAAGGTGATTTCCAGGCAGCCTCTGATAAAATCTGTGACGATCCTGGTGCATAATGAATCTATACCAGAGGCTGATTTGATCGTATGGCTACGCCGATATGGTGAGGTCCTCGCTCCACTGCGGAAGGTCCTTGATCTGCATGGGATTTGGACAGGGGCCAGGATGGTGTCATTAAAATTAGGGGTGCTGGGAAATGTAGTCCAACATATGCCCTGTTCAGCCTTTCTGAATAGGGATAGGCTGAACCAGGGCTTTTTTTCTCAGACAATAGGTGCAGGAACTCCCCTTTTCCCAGTCACTTGTTTTCTCCGCCCCTACCCACCTCCGTGCACCGTCCCTTGGTTCCATCCCCTACCCAGCTCCCAGTACTGCCCCTTTTAGACAATACAGAACCAAGTATCATTTTGTGGTGCTAAGTAATTTGTATGGAATTTGGTAATGATATCAAGAAAAGTAGTAAAATAGATCTCCTTCAGCCAGCAACAATAGATCCCCCTAACAATCTACCACCCGCAACAAAATTTCCCCCCCAGCAACAATAGACTCCCGGCAGCATCAACAGATCTCCGCACAGCCAGCATTAATAGACTCTCTGGCTGCCATCAACAATAGACCCCTCCCCCAACAGTAGATCGCCTTTAGCAACAACTGACCCCCCAGCAACAATAGGTCCCCCACCAGCAACACTAGACCTCCTCAGCAACAATAGACCCCCCTGCAAAAATAGATCCCCTCCAGCTAGAATAGATCCGCCAGCAGTGAGCATCAATACCCTGCAGCACACCCCAGCACCCCTTGCCATTACATGCAGTCAGTCCAGGAGGTGCCGGAACTGCATTCCCCCGCGTTCCCGCTGAAAAAAAAGACCTGGGCTGACCATTTTTTACCAAGGTCAGCCTAAAATCTGTAACAAATGTGGTGAAAAGGGCCATTTTGCATCTACCTGCACCTGTAAAAAGTGTTCAATGTGCCAGGATCTGAGCCATTTGGCTAAGGATTGTACCAAAATTCGGTGCAATTTGTGCCAAAAGCTCGGTCATCCTTATAGTCAATGCCCAGAGGCCTTGCATAACTTGCCGGGATTGGAGGCTGAGCTGCAGAGGCTAGATAAGGAGGATGAGGTTGCTGAAACTGTTGTTGTCCCTCCTGTGTCTGACATCTGTTGTTTCTGATTCTGTTTCCCCTAGAGATGTGGTCCCTGAGTCTGTCCCTCCTGTGGTAGTCCCTAATCCGTCTATACGTAGATCCTCCAGACTGGCGGAAGCTGCTGGGGGGGCAGGTTTAGCGGATCTTCCCACTCAGCCTCCAGTCCCTGCCCCTCGGACATGCAAGCGTGGTCAGGGGAATGTGGGGGTGCTGGATGGGGATGGGGCCGATGGAAGGGTGTCCATTCCGCATGTCTCACCCTCTGTTGATGGGGATTCGGATGATGAGGGGTAGGAGGAAGAAAAAAAAGAAGAGGAAGATGAGAAAAGCGGTAATTTCTTCCTCAGTCTGACCCAGGAGGGGTTCCTCTTGGCAACACTTTTTCTGTTTTGTCGGGTAATGAAACGTCAGATATATCTTTCTCTTTATCATCTATGGATGAGGGGGAGTAACGTAGTTTGAAGACAGCTTTTTCTGGTGATGAGAGTGGGGTAAAGGTTAAGAAACTACTACCTCAATCATCCTGATGGCAGTTCCCACTCCGATAAAGGTGGCGATCATTAATGTCGCCAGCATTAAATCTGCAAGAGTTCGTGATATTGCCTTATTTTTGCTCAGCGAGCTTGATGCCGAGATTTTATTTTTACAAGAGACCTGGCTCCATACTTTGGCCGATGTCCACCTGGCAAAAAGGGAGTGGAGATGTGGTCCCTCCTTTTGGTCTCTTGTTGCTGAGCCTGCAGCGGAGTTGCGGCCCTTTTTTAAAACCAATATGGTAACGTGGCGGCGGGTAATTGAGGTAGAAATGGGTAGATGCATGGTCTTGGACATTTCTGTTAGGGTACAGGACCTGCGCCTGATTAATATCTATGGGCCGCAGTCAAAATGGGGCAGGAAATGCCTCCTCACAGAGATCAAGCCCTTCTTTTTTACGTCCCAGCAGGTTGTCTTTGGAGGTGACTTTAACACCATAATTAGGCCTGAAGACAGGAGAGGCTCCATAGAAAGGCTGGGTTACGATAGCATTTTTCTTAGAGATATGGTGAGACAAGCAGGCCTGATAGATGTGCATATCAAGCACTGCCCTGGCAGCACAGGATTCACATTTCGGAGAGGGAATAGTCAGAGTAGGATAGATAGTTTTTTTTTTAAAGGAGAATTCTGCTTTCTCGGCTCCTGAGTTGAGGGCGGTGGAGTTCTCTGACCACTGTATGCTGTCTGTGACTCTGAATGCCTCGGACACTCCACCCAGGGGAAGGGGTACCTGGAAACTGAATTTGACTCTCCTGGAAGATGTAGAGGTAAGACAATCCAGAAGGATGTTGCACCTTTCCCACAGATTGTTCCCTGCAATGATAGAAAGCCCGGAGAGGAAGGGGGGTTAGGAAGTATTGTAATTGGCTGCAGATCCAGCCTAGGGCTATGTCTGCCCCCATCAACAGGGCAGAATGATTTCTATTGTCCACAGCAGCGGCATAACATGAAGATTGTGGGCCACATGCCATGATACTCAAAGTTGCTGCTCACACTCAAAGCGGTGGGCTTGTATGTAAAATAGGAAACTCAGAGGGCCCTCTGACTTCCAGATTCACATACAAGCCCACTACTTTTACCCAACAGCTCAGAGTGTGGCCTGCCTACCCCAATGTTGTGTGCACGGTTGACCAGGGCTGGTAGGGGCTGTACTGGGCTGGAAGTGGTGGCTGAGCAGAGAGTTCACTGCTGGGGAAAAGGGCTTGCCCCGTCACTATTTATAAGTGGAACCGGAAGGGGAGGGGGTTAAAGTGTCACTGATCACCAATGATAATGGGATTTTTTCTTTTTATAGGTGGGGGGATTTAAAGTTTCCTAAAACTCTTTTATACTGAGTCTATAGTGAATGTACTCCATCAGTCACTGACATAGCAGATTGAAAATAAAGTGACAATTAATGGCACCAGAAAATTTGTGAAATAGCAATGAGTGAAGCTGACCCTTTAAGAGTGGATAATCCACTCCAAATATGTGAATAAAAATAAGAAAAAAGGTATGGTGCTACCTCGTATACACCTTCATCTTTAACACTTGTGATAAATTCATAAAAACAAGAATATTTCCCAAAAAATTTGTTTTACAAAGAAATATAAATATGTGCAAAAATAGTCCAAATAAATCTATTCAGTACATCTTCACAAAGAAACAATCACCAATCACTGTGAAAGAAATATGGCAAATGATATCCTTCAAGTAGTGCTCCACCACAAATAGTGCATGAGAAATGCAAACTCACCAGAGCCTTATGCCGCATACACACGACCATTTTTTATGACGTTAAAAATGCAATTTTTTAAATTGGGCATTAAAAACGATCGTGTGTAGGCTCCAGAGCATTTTTAACGACGTGAAAAATGGCCTAAAAAAAGGAGAACCTGCTCTATTTTTTCACGTCGTTTTTCACGTCGTTTTTTTTAACAACGTGAAAAACGGTAGTGTGTATGCTTTTACGAGGAGAAAAAAAATTGCGCATGCTCAGAATCAAGTACCGTTCGTGTGTATGCTTTCTCATCGAGAAAACTGTCCAAAATCTCGACGAGAAAAAAGACAACCTGCGGTCTTTTTTCTCATCGGAGTCTCATTTTTTCTCGGCGTGATTCTCGTCAGACTGTTTTTGGACAAGAAAACTGTTCGCGTGTATGCTTTTCCAAGTCTTTAAAAACCACGCATGGTCAGACTGAAGTATGAGACGGGAGCGCTCGTTCTGGTAAAACTAGCGTTCGTAATGGAGATAGCACATTTGTCACGCTGTAACGGACTGAAAAGCACGAGGCTAAAAAAAGCGAATCGTCGCTCAACAAAGTTTATTAACATGAATGGTGGCGCCATTCGAACGGAACTTCCCCTTTATAGTGCCATTGTATGTGTTGTACGTGAGTATGCAAGACAGGCTTGAGATGAAACAAGAAAAATCACGTTGAGAAAAATGTTGTTTTTGAAAATGACATTAACCACTTGTCCCCCGCCCACTGTCAATTGACGGCGGGCGGAGGATACTCTCGTTCTGGGAGGACGTCATATGACGTCCTCCCTTTAAAACGAGCTAGGAGGCGCGCGCGCCCGCCGCGTTCACAAGGCCCCGGTGCGCGTGCCCGGCGGCCGCGATTGCCGCCGGGCACCCGCGATTGCCCGGGAAACAAGCAGGAAAGTGGATCTCTGTGTGTAAACACAGAGATCCACGTCCTGTGAGGGAGAGGGGACCGATGGTGTGTCCCTTGTACATAGGGACAACCATCGGTCACCTCCCCCAGTCAGTCCCCTCCCCCCACAGTAAGAACACTTTGAGGGAACATATTTAACCCCTTCCCACCCCCTAGTGGTTAACCCCTTCCCTGCCAATCACATTTATACAGTAATCAATGCATTTTTATAGCAGGGATCGCTGTATAAATGTGAATGGTCCCAAAAATGTGTCAAAAGTGTCCGATGTGTCCGCCGCAATATCGCAGTCACAATAAAATATCGCAGATCGCCGCCATTTCTAATAAAATATTTTTTTAAAAAAATGCTATAAATCTATCCCCTATTTTGTACACGCTATAACTTTTGCGCAAACCAATCAATACGCGCTTATTGCGATTTTTTTTTTTTACCAAAAATATGTAGAAGAATACCTATCGGCCTAAACTGAGGAAAATTTTATTTAAAAAATAAATAAATGGGTATTTATTATAGCAAAAAGTAAAAAATAGTGTTTTTTTTCCAAACTGGACGCTCTTCTTTTGTTTATAGCGCAAAAAATAAAAACCGCAGAGGTGATCAAATACCACCAAAAGAAAGCTCTATTTGTGGGGAAAAAAGGACACAAATTTCGTTTGGGAGCCACGTCGCACGACCGCGCAATTGTCATTCAAATTGTGACAGCGCTGAAAGCTGAAAAATGGCTTGGGCAGGAAGGGGGTTTTCGTGCACAGTAGGGAGGTGGTTAAAAACGATCGTGTGTACGCGGCATTAGACTCAAAAAACTTTGTGAGAAGAATGTATTTCTCTCAACCAACAGCGCGAATGGGAACTATTCCTTAATCTTTGATGATAAAGCAATATAACTCGGGGGAAACATATAAGCAATCATAGCGCAATATGTTTGATGCTCGTGTGTACAGGCAAATAAGTAAAGCAATTCGCACTTACATTAGGTTGTGCTATAAATTAGCACTGACATGTACAGCTTAGAATGGATGTGCACACTGTTCTAGCAGCCGCAGCGTGCGTTTCAAAACATGAGGATCAGGAACCAGCCAATCCGCATATGATGTCAGTGGAGAGCTGACATGCAGCCTCTATGCATTTTGTGTTATACACGTCATCAGGAAGCTTGCCCGCCGCCATTTTCTTGGAGCCTAATATACCCCTCCATTCATTATCATTGGCTAAAGAGATGTTAATGGCAAGTTATTCATCTGAGCACTTCCGGAAATAGCGACGTTCCAAACTACATATTTTTATATAGTTCTGCCATACATGTTGGTGCTCACTTTCACAAATTCATATACAAAAAACTTACTACAATAAGATAATTAGTATTTTGTTCATTAATAGTATTTACATCAACAATTGATCAACATAACCCTATATAACTAAAACAAATGACATAAATGACACGATTCTAATTAATCAAAAACCAAATAACAATCTATATAATTTAATTACTGACTTTAATGAACATAAGACAATTATAAAAAATATATACCGTATTTATCGGCGTATAACACGCACAGGCGTATAACACCCACCCTAACTTTAAGAGGGAAGTTTCAGGAAAAAAACTTTATACAGCCCCCTGCGTATAACACGCAGGCACAGTTTACCCTCTATTTTCAGGGTAAAAAAGTGAGTGTTATACGCCAATAAATACAGTATATAAAAATTGCTATAGGTAATATGATCTAAAAATATTAATAACCCTTTTTTTTTGCTAAAAGTATCCTCTAATACCATCTAGTGGACATGGATTAAATTACAACCATATATTAAATTAAGAGAAAAAAATGGGAATCTATCACCCTTCAGACACTAATTTAAAAATCTTCTCCAAACTTTTTTGTCAATGGCCCTAAAGGAAGATCTACCATCAATCCATATTAATGTTTAATATTCATGGGTAAGGGATTTAATAGTGTTAAATTAATAAACCCCAAAATGGCTGGAGATACTGTACTAATAATTTGATATGTAGCAATTCATATAAAAAAAAAAAAAATATATATATATATATATATATATATATATATATATATATGTGTGTGTGTAAACCTGTTGGGCCACAGAGATCCCATCTCATGCATCCACCATGTTTCATTCTGAGAGATTTGTTTATGGAGGTCACTTCCCCTCCAATGTCTATAGACCCTATCTATACCAATACAGTTTAATCCTGATGGGTCTCTTTTATGCTTTTTTCTAAAGTGGTTAGACACATTACTCTTAATGCAACCCATCTTTATGTTATTCATGTGTTCATTTATCCTCTTAAACAGGGGTCTAGTGGTTCTTCCCACATATTTTAAACCACAAGGGCAAGTCAGAAGATATGTGACAAATCTAGTGTGACACGTTATAAATTTCTCAATCTCATATATCTTGCCATTATCACTCTTAAAATTTTCTACCCTTTTTCTTTTATGTGGTCATACACAGGTGGTTAGGTGGTTATACACAGCCAGTGTTCTCGTTGGCTGAAATTCAGTAGGAATTCCACCTGCCCATAAACCGCCTGATTTGTGACAAGTGGAACGCAACTTTGGCAATGCTGCAGAAGCTGCATATGCAGCAGAGGGCCGTCAACAAGTACCTGTGTGAGTAAGGCACAAGGACAGGCTCAGGACAGCTCAACTTTTTTCCAATGCCAATGGCTGCTGATAAAGGATGCTTGCACTGTACTGTCACCATTTGAGGAGGCGACAAGGATAGTGAGCCATGACAATGCAGGCATCAGTGGCACATCCCGCTTGTGTTCCTGCTGGAGCATGCTCTGCGTAGCATTATGGACAGGGAACTCAAGGTAGAGCAGTGGGAGGAAGAGGAGGAATTCCTTTCCTCTCAAGGCTTTATGAAGACATCATTCTTGTGACTCCACAGAACACACAAGGATTATGGAAGTTTCCTACCTTAAGAGATGTTTTTCAGTCCCCAGAAACCTTGGGAGTAGTACGTGGCTGGAAGAAGGCAGTTCCAGATACTGTAATTCTCAGTGATTCGAAGAACTCTGCTACTCATGCCTCTGCAAACTTGATGTGCATGGGTTCTCTCATACTTCAAATCCTGCTAAAGGACCAGAGAACTTGTGGCATTAAAGAAAAGGATCAAAATCATTTGGCGACCCTCCTTGACCACCGTTACAAGGGGAAGGTCTCGGAACTCATACTGCCCTCGCAGAGGGAGCACAGGGTGAAATATCTTGAGGAAACCTTAAAGAGCAGTTTATGTAACACCTTTCCAGACTCTGGTAGGTAGGTACAGTCTCATGAAAAAGCTAGTTTTGAGGCTTCTGTTGGTCAAAGGAGGCAAAAACAGACATAGAAAGCTTTCCAGTAGATCATCCACTGGGTTTCTGGCTCATGAGAATAGGCCACTGGCCAGAACTTGCCTAGTATGCAATACAGCTGCTGGGCTCCCCTGCATCCAGTGTGCTTTCCAAATGCTGCCAGAGTTTTTTTGACAGATAAAGGAGTACGTCTGTCCACAGAATTCGTTGACTGGCTGACATTTGTCAAAATGAATCAGTCTTGGATTACCAGCAGCTATCAAGCCCCTGATGCCGATGTCGCTGATTAAGTGTTATTGGGATCTGGAATTTCTGCAAGACTGTCTAGGCTGCCTAGCTTTGTGGGTGTTGATTTTATCTTGTAATTTTTTGGTATAAGTTTCATGGGCACAATTAACACCCAAGGGCCAATTTTTCTGTACCTGTGTGACAGGGACATCATTTTTTTTTTTTTTATAGCAAGGCCAATTCTTGCTTTCATCAAAATTACCTCTAAAAGGTTATAGGGTGAAGGCACCACCAACACCCAAAGACCAATTTTCCCGCATCTGTTTGACGGGGTATCAAATTAAAATTGTTTACAGCAAGGTCAATTCTTGCTTTCACCAAGAGTACCACTAGAAGATTACGGGGTGAAGGCACACACCAACACCCAAAGACCAATTTTTCCACAACAGTTTGACCGGGGGAACATCAAATTATTATTTTTTACAGCAAGGAAAATTCTTGCTTTCATCAAGCGTACCTCTAGAAGGTTACGGGGTGAAGGCACCAACAACACCCAAAGAACAATTTTTCCGCAACTGCTTAAATGAAGCATCAAATTTTATATTTTTTATAGCAAAGCCAATTCTTGCTTTCATCAAGAGTACCTCTATAGGGTTACGGTGTGAAAGCCCCACCAACATCCACACCTGTTACTTCTATCCAAGATCTGCGAAAGAGACACCAGGCTTCATCTAAAAAAAAAATGTTAATCTTGGCCTGAGTGTTCTATAATTTGGCTTCTTCACATTAGGCTTGCTCACTGTGGTGCAAAACTTTGTTATTTTCATCCAAAGTCTTCCAAAGAGACACCAGAATTTATCCAAAAAAATCTCTAATCGTGTTCCGATTGTTCTAAAATGTCAATTTAAATGTATTTTTTTTTTCTTTATAAATGTCAGTTTTGCTGCAGCAAGTTCAGATGCACCACTTTACAGGCAGACTAAAGGGACCCCCCAGACACTTAAATTTAAGGGAATTTTTCATTTTTATTTTCTCACTTGAAGCATCATTAAAACTAGGGTTGTCCCGATACTAGTATCGGTATCGGGACCGATACCAAGCATTTGTGTGAGTACTTGTACTCGCGCAAATGCTCCCGATGCCCAGTCCGATACTTTTGATGAGAGAGTGGGTGGAGAGGGGCGGAGAGCGGGGCGGGGGGTGGAGAGCGGGGCGGAGAGCAGAGCGAGTCCTCAGGCGGGTAAGAAAAATTGAATTGTATCATGCACACAGACTTGTTTTCCTTCCTCCCTTATGATCCAATGGTTGCTACTTGCTTGTCTTTCTGCTGGTCAAATGCTCCCGATGCCCAGTCGTATACTTTTGATGAGAGAGCGGGCAGAGAGCGGGGCGGGGGGTGGAGAGCAGGGTGGAGAGCGGGGCCAAGAGCAGAGTGAGTCCTCAGGCGGGTAAGTAAAATTTAATTGTGATATGCACACAGATTTGTTTTCCTTCCTCCCTCGTTATGATCCAATGGTTGCTTGTCTTTCTGCTGGTCACCCTGGTATTTTGCTCAATGTGCTCCCCCTGACTCTCCTTCCTGTTTGTTTTCGATGCTGGAGGGGAGGGAGTTTTGATAAGCTATTAACCACTGAGAATGGCCCAGGGGGAGGGGGGAGCTGGGGGGGCTGCCTTTTCTCATGAATAAGAACTAACTCTTCGGGAGGGCAGGATATGGGGGGGGCCCTCTTCCCTGGAATCACCTGAACTGCAGTGCCACCCGCTGACAGCTATTCTGTATTGCACCTATAGTGCTTAATAGAAGTGTAAAATCCAGTCAGTTAATGTGAAAAATTAGAGGTTCCTCAAGTCAAGAGGTTGCCGGGGGTTCCTTCAGCAGTGATTAAATTCCAACTCGCAGATAATAAAATAGTGACCCCAATGAATGTTTTCGCTATCTATAAAGGAGCATTCTTCCCACTGACCACCAATATAAGGGGCATTCTTCCCATTGACCACCAATGTAAGGGGCATTCTTCCCATTGACCACCAATGTAAGGGGAATTCTTCCCACTGACCACCAATGTAAGGGGAATTCTTCCCACTGACCACCAATGTAAGGGGAATTCTTACCACTGATATCATTTACATAAATGAAAATAAACATAGCAAATCTGCTCTCAAACAAAAAATTACTTTACAGCAAAAACAAAACTCATCATGAACATGTGATTATTGGGGATAATCTTACTACGACTCACACCACTACACCAGACAAACCTGCAAGATCAAGAAACAAACCCACACCCATTATGCATGCAGCCCTTCTTCAAAAAGAAGATACTAACCAACAAAAGCTAAGGGAGTGAAAGACACAGAAAAAGAAAAGAACTCCTCACCCAGAGATGGGCAGTTCACCAAAAGCAGGTCTGATATTCCTCCACGCCCTTTTCCAGACCGCCCGAGGCTCCCTGCCCTTCTCAAGACCCCGAATTTTCCCAACCTCACCCAGAATATCGTACACCACCACCTCGACAGAGGACTTTCTTCCGCAGGGTAATCTGGCACTGTGCATTCCATGTGAAATAACGGACAACTATACTAACTAGAAAAAGTGTATTGAAATAAAAATCCCAGAAAGTCGGAAATGCCCCGTACACCCACTCTGCATAACTGCAATAGAAAAGGGGGATGCCTAGAGCCCTCCCCACCCTTTTATACACCCCTATGTTAAAAGGGACACTGCAGCAAAAAGTGGTCCATAGACTCCAGTTTACCAACACACTCCGCTCTAGGACAATCCCAATCATCCACAGGGCGATACTTCAAGTTCCCTCTCACATAGAGCCTTCCATGGAAAGCAAGCCAGGCTTTATCCCTAAACTTCAAAGGGATTCTTTCTAAATTGATTAAACGCAACCCCTCCCTCATTACAGAGCCTGGGCAATCCCTTAAGGCCAGTGACACACTGAAAGCAGAGCTCAAAATCCTCTTCTCCAGAAGCTTCCTGGGGAGGGACTTGATATCCTCCGCTGTCACCTGCCACTGCCAAAGTATTTTCAGACACGGGGCAACATAAGCCAAGGGCTTGCCATGTTGGACTCTCAGACTGGCCCGCCTTCTTCCCAGCATCGCAGAAAAGGCCTAAAACAAGTTTGAAAAATACCCACCCATCCCGGCGGGTTCTTTGCTAGCATGCTACCAAGATTGTAATTTAAAAAGAGCAGAGAAAATAAAACTATTGGGTTGACCATTCCTAAGCCACCCTCCCGCCTAGACAGGTAAGTTACATTGCGTTTGATCAGGTTCAGCCTATTTCCCCATAAAAGTTGGAAAAAACAGCTGTACACCCTTGCATAGAGAGATTCCAGCAAGATACAGACGAAGCTCACATATAAAAAGATTGGGACCAGGTACGTTTTGATCAAGTCAACCCTCTCCCTCAAGGAAACCTTCCATTTCTTCCAGCTTGCTACTTTGGCATTGGCACCCACCAACCTGCTTTCCCAATTTCGATGACCATAGTCACCAGGACCAAATTTGATGCCCAACACTTTAATTTCCTGCTGGGGCTCTGGGAAGGCATCCGGAAGTTTCAAGCTTTCACCCTCCTCACCCATCCAGAAAACGTCACTCTTTTCATGGTTGACTTTAGAACCAGAAGCCTCCTTGTACTGCTCTATCATAGAGACCACCTCCAGCGCCTCCTCCGTCCCAGAGACAATAACAGAAACATCATCAGCATAGGCCATGACCTTCAAAGGCGGCACACCAGCAATGCCCAAAGGCACCCCGCACAAAGAACCACTCTCTAGCCTTCTTAAGAAGGGGTCGATTGCGAATACATATAGCAGGGGGCTCAGAGGACATCCCTGGCGCACACCAGGGCCAACCTCAAAAGGCCGTCCAACCCAACCATTAACCAGTGGGAAGCTCTCAGCCCCTCTATATAATGTTTTTAGCCAATCTATAAACCCTCCCTGCAGGCCGTATCTACCAAGTAGCAAATACAAGTACTTGTGATTGACTCTATCAAAAGCCTTCACCTAATCCAATGCCAGCAAGTACTTTCTCCATCCAGCAGCCCTGCATCATTCCAAAGCCTCCCGGACAGCTAAAACCGCTGAAAGGGTATTCTACCTTGGACCGAGCAGTGTTGATGACTGGACAACAAATCACCTGCCACAGACGACAAGCGGCAAAAAATAATCTTTGCCAAGATCTTTCTATCAACATTGAGAAGACTGATGGGGCGCCAGTTCTCAATCATTGAGGGGTCTTTACCTTTTGACAGAAGAATCACAGCGGATTGCCTCATGGAGGGAGGGAGCGAACCCTCTTCTAGACAGCTGTTATAAACCTCTGCTAAAAAGGGAGCCAAAATGGACTTAAAACACTTGTAGAATTCAGCTGTTAATCCATCTGGCTCAGGCAATTTTTTGGTAGCCAGCTTTTCTATAGCATGAACTACCTCATCCGCTGAAATTGGTTCTGTCAAATCCATCAAAGGCAATGTACCATTTCCCAATCCTGGAGTAGAATTCAGAAAGCTTTCCATCCTGTCCCGACAAAGGTCCTTTCTTCCCAGAAGGTCTGCGTAATATTATCTGAAATCTCCAGGATCCCTGATCTGGACTTCACCAGGGATGCTGTACCATTCCTCAGGCCTATGACCGTCTTAACTGCTATGCCTTGCTTACAGTTCTGGTAAGGATCAGGCGAGTGATATTTTCCATAATCCCTCTCCAGAACCAAAGAGGCATGCCGGTCGTATTGACACTTCCTAAGAAGAAGCTTCACCTCAGATCTCCCCTGGATCTCCTGTATACGAGACAAGATGATCAAGCTTCCTCCGCAAATGCTGGTAGGCAATGTACATACCAAGCTGCTTCTTCTTACTTATGGCCTTGAAAAGTCCAATTGACCTTTGTTTCACAAGCTCCCACCACTCTGACTTACTGCTGCAAAAGTCCAGAATAGAAACCTGTGCCTGAAAAAAATCCTCACAGGGTTTACTATCAGAGTCTGTGGATTATAGGAATAGTTCAGCTCCAGCCCACCTAGTCCAGTGATACCACTCAGTTTGTGCTTTCTTAAGTAAGCCTTTGCTAGATGTGTTAACTCATAGTTAAAATGTAAGTTCACTAAATCAAGAGTATTTTCTGTTGTAGGTGATTGGGTGTTTTTCCAGAGTCTAGTTAAACTCAGCCGAGCTGCAAGGAGGATATTGGTTATTACCAGTCTCAACGGCCCTGGGACCGTCTCAATCGTCAGATTGAGCAGTGCCAATGCTGGTGAGGGTGGTATGTGTCTCTGAGCGATATCCGACAGGATGTGGAAAATGGTTGTCCAATATTGTTGTATAGAAGAGCAAGACCAGAGGATGTGAAATAGGTCACCTCTCTCTGAGTTGCATCTCCAGCAAGTGTTTGAAGTTGTGTTGCCAAATGACGCAATTTTCGTGGGTGTGAGATACCACCGTAAAGATATTTTTTGAGTGAGTTCCCAAAATGCGGAGTTTGAAAATAGATCACAGGGCTATTTGCCATTGTGTGTCAGTGAAGCCTTGACCTAGGTCAGTGTCCCAGTGAAGGTGCGGTTTAGATTTAGTAAGCTCCTGTTTTTGGTGAAAAATGTTATAGAAGAGGGAAATGCCCTTCCGCTTTGAGGAGGGATTAGTCAAAAATGTCCACACCCTAGGAGGGAGTGTGTAGCATGGATGAGCTAAGTGACATAAGCAGTGTTTAACTCGGATGTAATTAAAGAGATCCGTATGATGGTTGAATTTCTGCTGTAGATGTTGGAACGGTATCAGGACGTTCCCCTGGAATAGATCTTGTATTAAGGCCTTTTGATACCCAGTGTGTCAGAGAAAGGTCTGTAGTACAGTGTCATAGTGTTTCTATCGGGAGAGGTGGGGAGAATGTGTAAGGCATTGTTGATTCTAGGTTCACTAGTTTTTTCCAAGCCTGAGCGGAGGCTCTTATCGTGGGGGGTAGTGTTTTGGAAATGGGAATGCCATGTGAGATTCCTAGAATACAGCTTTGTAAGGTGTGGTGTTTGTTGATGTTTCTAGTTGTCCCCATATAGTGTGGGGAGGATTGCGGAACCAGTCTTGTAGTTGAGTCAGTATTGATGCCCAGTAATATTCTTCGAACCCAATTGATCCTGCACCACCTGCAAGCTTGTGTTTGAGTGTATGTTTTGTGCAACAAGGTTTCTTTCCTTGCCACAGTAATTTGTTAAGAGTTGTTTGGAGAGATTTGAAATATGATGACGAGATAGGAATGGTTCTATACAAGTAAAGTAATTGTGGAAGATGTATCATTTGAATGTGGCGAGTCTGCCCGACCATGATAGTTATTGTTTAGCTAATTTTTGGACATCATTTTGGAGTTTGGTAAGGAACGGTTTAAAATTACAAGTAAACACATTTTTTGATGATCTTGTCAGTTGTATCCCTAGGTATGTTATATCGTGTTCTGCCCATGTGAAGGGGTATTGAGTTTGGAGCAGGTTCCTGGAGGTGGCATCAAGGCCTAGATCTAGGATATACGATTTGGTAGCGTTTACTTTATAATAGGAAACTTCTGCTAGGGATAATGTCGGGTTGGTAAGCATAAGGATGACATCGTCTGCGAATAGACTGATTTTGTGGGTCTGGTGTCCTATCTCAAATCCTGATATTTTATAGTTCTGTCTAATGTGCTCTGTCAGGGGCTCCATGAGTAGATTGAAGATCAGTGGTGACAACGGGCATCCCTGCCTAGTGCCATTGGTGATGGCGAATGATTGGGATAGCATATCTGCAGAAAATCCTTGAGCCGATGGGGTAGTGTAAAGAGCTAATATGGCATTCAATATTTGTCCTTTGAAACCAAACTTCTGGAGGACCTGATGTAAATAGTTCCAGTGGATTCTGTCGAACGCCTTCTCTGCGTCCAGTGCTTGGAGCAGAGAAGGCGTTCCACTAGTCTCGGAATAGTGTATGACATCAATTAACCTTCTCGTGGCGTCTGACGCTTGTCTACCGGATGTGAAACCTGATTGGTCTCTGTGGATCAGATTGGGCATGATATGAAGCAGTCGTGAGGCAATAATTTTTGCGTATATTTTCAGGTCTAAATTCAGGAGCGAGATTGGGTGGAAGTTTTGGGGCGCCACAGGATCTTTTCCCGGTTTAGGTAGGGTGATGATCAATGCTTGTAGGGATTCATGTGGGAATTTAGAGGAAGAGGCCGCATCGTTGTACAGGGCAGTTAGATGCGGAGCTAGTTGTTGCGCGAATTGTTTGAAGTATTCCCCCGTGAGTCCGTCGGGCCTGGTGATTTACCTGGAGAAAGAGTTTTGATAGTCTCTATTACTTCTTTTACCGTGAAAGGGTCATTCAGATGGGAAGTTTGTTCTGTCGTTAGCGATGGGAGTCTAATGTGTTTAGGAAAGTCATTAATGTCATCTGGGGTGGGTTGGTGGGTGTCGGGGTCTCGCTTTAGATTGTATAAGTCACTATAGTAATCGCTGAAGGCATCAGCTATTGCTTGTGGATTTCTGAGTGATAATTTTGTGTGGGGATGGAATAAGTGATCTATCTTGTTTTTTATTCTCCTACCTTTAATACGTTGGGCAAGGGCTTTACCTGCTTTGTTGGACGTGGAGTATGAGTTGGCTTTTAATTTTCTCTGGATTTGTTCGTACGATTGGAGAAGGTGGAGCCTGAGTTCTTGTCTAAGGGTTAAGATTTGTGTTGAGCATGTTGGTTTGGGACCAGATTTGTTTTGCTGTTCTAAATTGGCTATTTGGGACAAAAGAGTGTCTATCCGCAGTGATCTTTTCTTTTTGTGGTGGGAGCTGAGTTTAATTAGTATACCTCTAATATACGCTTTGTGCACATTCCACATCACGCCCGGGTCGGACACTGAGCCCGAGTTAAGTTCAAAATATGCGGTTATTTGGTTTGTTATCTCTGGAGAGTAGGTTGGATGTTGTAAGATATAGTTATTCGCTCTCCATAGGTAAGTATTTTTTTGTTTTGAAGAATCAGATTCGGTAATGGTGATAGGGGCATGGTCCGACCAAGACGTGGTGTGGATTACAGCTGCGCTAATGTTTTGGAGTAGCCATTTATCAGTGAAAAAATTGTCAATACATGAGTACGTTTTATGGAGCGGAGAGAAATGTGTAATCCCTCTCCGTTCCATGTAGGCATCTCCAAATGTCAAATAAATCATGGGAAACAATGACGTTTTTCAGGGGGGATTCCCTGCGTTTTGACGCAGAAATAGTCTAGATTGATCTCAGGCACTAGGTTAAAGTTCCCACAGAGAATTAGATGACCTTGTTTCAGGGGGTGGACAATACGCATGAGTTTGCAAAGAAAATGTATTTGTCTGACTTTTGGAGCATAAATATTCACCATAGTATAGGTAGTGTTATTTACAGTACACACAAGAATAATGTAACGACCTTCTGGTTCTAGAGTAACATTTTTCAATTGGAATGTGACTGAGTTCTTCACTGCTATCATCACCCTTCTTTTTTTTTGAGGTGAAGGGGGCGGAGAAAACATGAGAAAAATGTTTGTTCACACAAGCAGGCACAGCTGCAGAAATAAAATGTGTTTCCTGTACACACAGGATGTCACACTTTAGGTCCACTTTAGGTCCAGGGCTGTTTTCCAAAGTGCATTGCATTTATGGATAGTATCGTGATCGGCATTGTAGGTGATGTAAAGTTACAATAAAAAATAAATAAATAAGTCACAGACACTTACAGTTTGATGAGGACTGATGAGCTCCCTGGACTCGGAGGCTGGAGCGTTCTTTAAGTGTATGTTCTGATAGATCCGGTGGATGGGTGAGTTCGCGCGTTGCGTGCAATGAGGTGGCTGTAAAACAAAAATGTCAACTAAAAGAACTAAACAAGATAAAATTGGAACTCGTAGATCACTTGAGACTGGTGGAATGCCCACCGGTTAGAGCGTTAGGTGGAGTAGAGAAAGAAGGTTTTCAACTAAACCACTATAGAGGGGTAACAAATGTCAATATTCAACTGTAATAAAGGAAAAAAGAAAATCAGAAAGCTGTAAGCCAGTGAGAGCATCTATCTTGTAGATATAGAGGCCCAATGGTTTTAAAGTAGCAGTCCTGTTCAGGTGCCACGTCCTCCTTGAGTGCGGCGTGATGTGTAGGGGCCACGTTGCTCCAGCGGTGAGATGGGATCCTGCAGTGGATCAGAGATGATTCCCCAAAAGTGGAGTAGTTGCATGCCCTAGTGGAGGGAGTTGATCACGTGTGATTCGCCATTTCTTGTTATAAGCAGTGATGCAGGGTAGAGCCATTTGAACTGAATCTTGTGGTTGTGGAGGCCTTTGGTGATTGGATTGAGTTGTCTCCTCATCTGTAGGGTGTATTTTGAAAGATCTGGAAATAGTAGTACTCCGACGTACGGCCCAGGAAGCGTTGGATTGTTTCTCATTGCCATGAGCAATCTCTCTTTGATGTGAAAGAAGTGTACCCTCATCAAAATATCTCTAGGGACTGAGGCTGCCAAGTGAGAGGGTTTAGCAATTCTATGTATGCAATCGATTATCAAATCTCTGGGTGACGCGTCAGGTAGGATCAAGTGCATTAGTTTCTTGGCATATTTAGGAAGGTCTGTTGGCAGAATGGATTCAGGAACTCCTCTGAGTTTTACATTGTTTCTCCTGGACCTGTCTTCTAAATCGGCCAGCTTGGCCCTTACCCAGGTTTGTTCATCTTTTAGTTCAGCATAGGAGTCAACTAGGTCATTCACTGTTGATGTGTATTCCTCCATGCTATGTTCTAGGTGAGACACCCTGTTGTCCATAACATGCATGTCAGCAGTCATTTTAGTGAACAGGGATGACAGGTCTGTCATCAGTGAGGTCTGGAGTGATAGCAACATGTCCTTGAGTGTGGTGTCAATCACCGGTTGTCCAGATGTGGGGAATAAGGCCATGGAGGATTGCAGGGCCTGGTTAGACTGGAAGGGGCTGAAAGCCTGGGCCTCGATTTGTGAAGGCTGTGACTGCGGCGGCGGATCCATCCGCATGCGGGCTTTCGCCGGGCTGCCTGTAATGGGGTTATCCCCGGCTCTGTGGGTTGGTGACAAGGGAGGGCAATGAGGGTCTCGTTCCCCCAGGATCCTGTCTGGCAGATCCGTGTGGGCCTCCGGGATCGCGGCCGCGCTGGCGCCATGTTGGATCTGACTAACCTTGCTGAGCGGCTTTGTGAAGAAGGCAGTCAGGTTTTTTTGGCTGATGCTCCGTCATCCTCTTTCTGGACATGGCTGGCTGTGATGTCTGGGCTATTAGGAGGTAGGATGGCTCTGGATTGTCCACGGAATTGGGCCTTAGTCGCGCCGTTTCTCCCCCTTAGCTGACGAGCACAGAGTCTAAGCAGCCATCTCCAGCGCTGGCAGACCACGCCCCCCCACTAAACACATTTTTCATTCACATGTCTAATCTCAACAGGGTCCTACTATTTTAAACTCTCAGCCTTCTCCCTCCTTTTCATGGGGTTCCTGGTCTTATTCTTACTTTCTGGGGTAGCTCTGTCTTTCTTGATGTGTCTCCCAACGTCTTGTTCTGAAGCTCTAGGGACCACACTGTGCTTAATGCAGAGCCACTCCCCCCTCATTTGAATTTCAATTTTAATACGATTTAAAAAAAAAACATGAGAGATATGTTTCATCCCTATCAGAGATAGTTAGTTAAAAAAGGGGTATTGAGTGTATAAAATTAGTTAATTAATTATTTCTAAAAGAGGACACCAGGGATAGTCGGACAGGGTGCCACCTATGTACATATATGGGATATGTATTTTCCTATCTAAATTTCAGTTTGATCTGGTTTTAAGCAGCTTTGGTAGGTTCATTTCTCCCCATGTTGATATACCAATTTTTTGATGTTTGTATAACATAATGTTCTATCTACTTTGAAGTATCTGCATACTCAGTATATGCCAATTCTTTTGATTGTATTTTTGATGGTTTTTAGTGCTATCAAACCCATAAAGTGAGCATTCATTCCTGCCTTTTTGCTATCCATAGCATTTATTGCAGCACACCTGAAATCTCCTGAAGAAGCTTTGTAAAGCGAAACATGTCGAGTGGTAGTGTGTGTATTCATGCTTGTGAACAGAACCAACTATCTCTGATAGGGATGAAACATCTCTCATGTTTTTTTTTAAATCCTTGTAATAAAATTTCAATTATTTTCATCAATTTGCAATTGATTCTATTTTTCTTATATAAACACCTTAAAAATCCCGAGGTTTGTTACCTAATCTCCCCCTTCTTTTTCTTTATGCATTTGTTGGGATGTGGTGTTTTCATCTGATCTCTTTGCCTCACTCTTAAAAGTATCATTCAGTAATAAATCACCTTTTCCACCATTACCAATACTGTCAACTCCTCCTTTCTCAGTGTTTGTTAGGGCCAGGCCTAAGGAGGGACCACACACAGGTGAGCAACCATTCCCCATGGGACCTGCACAAAGATTTGCCTGTTGTCCAACACTCTGTGGGCAGTTGAACTAACAACTGACACTGACCAAAACTAATTGGGTAACTACAGTAATACTAGACAAATTCTTGTCCACATATCATTTTTACCACATCTTTCCAAGCTTTGGTCAGGATTTCTGCCATTTTCTGGTCAATGCTTGGTCCTTCCATCACATGAAGTTTTGTCACTGGTGCAGTACACGTGCCCTTCACTGATATCAACACTGACCAGCACCCTCCCAAATAGCAGAAGCAGAAATTATTTCCATTTGGCTGTTATCAGTGGTGTATTTAGGTTTTGTGCTGCCCTAGGCCTGACTAAACTCATGCACTCCCCCTAATTTAAATAGGACCAACCCCTTCCTGACAATTCCACACCCCTTCCTGTTTAAGACACACCCTATCATCTGTAAACCACATCCTTTAGGCATATTTGGCACCTTTCAGGGGGGAGGGGGGAAAGGGTACCTCTTTTTGATAGGTACCCTTCCCCACTTCCGGGAGACTGGGCCGCCCCTTGGAAGTTCGGCCCCCCACCTCCCTCCTCCACTGGGCCATTAAAAAAAAGCGTACCGCGCTTAGCACGTGCAGTAGGGTTTTGGCCGGATTCCCTTACAATGAATGACGGTGGCAAAACCCTAGTGCCAATCTTAAAATCGGCTGAGGTGTCAACATCGTGGGAACCCTGGACAGGTAAGTGTCCTATTATTAAAAGTCATCAGCTACAGTATTTGTATATGTGCTGCTGACTTTCAATGTTTTCATGGAGGGTGGGGGTGGAACTCCTCTTTAATGAGTTTGCATTGATTTCAGCATGCATGGAGCACTTTATTGCAATATCATGATCTGCATATTAATGCACTTTCACTGAATGTTGACTGTTTAATGGGTTTGTATTGATTTCAGCATGCATGTAGCACTTTGCACATGCCAGTGGCGGCTGGTGCTCAAAATGTTTTGGGGGGCGCAAACAAACTAACAAATTCAGAAAAAAAACACATCAAATGCAGCCACTGTGCCCATCAAACGCAGCCACTGTGCCTCATCAAATGCAGCCACTGTGCCTCATTAAATGCAGCCACTGTGCCTCATCAAACGCAGCCACTGTGCCTCATTAAACGCAGCCACTGTGCCTCGTTAAACGCAGCCACTGGGCCTCGTTAAACGCAGCCACTGTGCCTCATCAAACGCAGCCACTGTGCCTCGTCAAACGCAGCCACTGTGCACCGTCAAACGCAGCCACTGTGCCTCGTCAAACGCAGCCACTGTGCACCGTCAAACGCAGCCACTGTGCACCGTCAAACGCAGCCACTGTGCATCGTCAAACGCAGCCACTGTGCATCGTCAAAGGCAGCCACTGTGCATCGTCAAAGGCAGCCACTGTGCATCGTCAAACGCAGCCACTGTGCATCGTCAAACGCAGCCACTGTGCATCGTCAAACGCAGCCACTGTGCATCGTCAAACGCAGCCACTGTGCCTCGTCAAACGCAGCCACTGTGCCTCCTCAAACGCAGCCACTGTGCCTCGTCAAACGCAGCCACTGTGCATCGTCAAACGCAGCCACTGTGCCCCGTCAAACGCAGCCACTGTGCCCCTTCAAACGCAGCCACTGTGCCCCTTCAAACGCAGCCACTGTGCCCCATCAAACGCAGCCACTGTGCCCCATCAAACGCAGCCACTGTGTGCCCCATCAAACGCAGCCACTGTGTGCCCCATTAAACGCAGCCACTGTGCCCCATCAAATGCAGCCACTGTGCATCATCAAACCCAGCCACTGTGCCCCATCAAATGCAGCCGCTGTGCCCATTAATTGCAACCACTGTGCCCATACTGAAATTAATGCAAACTCATTAACAGTCCACATTCAGTGAAAGTTAATTAATATACAGATCATGATATTGCAATAAAGTGCTCCATGCATGCTGAAATCGATGCAAACTAAATAACAGTCCACATTCAGTGAAAGTTCATGTACTGCAAAGTTTGTAGTACATGAACTATCACTAAATGTGAACTGTTTAATGAGTTTGTAGCATGGATCACTTTATTAGAATATCATGATCGCTATATTAATTTCCATAATGAGCATGTTTGCGATTGACACGCTCACATTACAAAAGTAATAGTGAAATAATGTATTCAATTGTACCTGCTGTCATGTACAAATAAAATAGTGCTGTAATGGCCTGGGGATTTCCCTTGTGCTCCTCTCTCGCTCTCTCTCCTCCTCCTGACGTCACAGCCAGACCCCGCCCCAGTGCAAAGGAGAAGATTCAGTGAAGGAAAGCTGTGCGGAGGAGTGTGGGCGGAGCATATGGCTCCACTTCTGGGCTGTCACCTTACACGCAGCCAGTCACCGGCCGCTTATGGGGGCGCGAGTCGCCCCCCACTCCCCTCGGCCATGCACGCCCATATACTGTTCGATGCCCTTATTTGCAAGTGTCGGCGCCGCGCCTACAGCAAGCCGGCCACCATGGGCTGCATATGTGCGGGAGGCAGCCGCGAGAGACGGGAATCGGGAAGACAGGTCGGGGGGGAATTGTTTGGCCTAGGCCTTGTCGGCCTAGGCCAAAACACAGCACTGGTTGTTATAAGAAGAGAACTCTGACATTTTTGACTTGTCTCTAACAAATACATTTGGTAATACACCATTACTTAATGCAACAATCCACATTGGTTTACGCATTTCAATGTCATACGAGTACTATCGGTACTTTTCACCACAGTGTCTCTGGGTATCTCAACTTGCACCTCTTAATGTGTGACAGACAGAAACTCTTTGAATGACGTGTCTATTTAAGGCCCTTCTTTCTTATGAGGTCTAGCAGGTGAGGCACTATCCACACCATTTACTAACCACTGCGCACCTTGCACCTTGGACAAACACAGTGTTTTTCATCATCGCATCACACAGAGAAACCTTTAAAATGTCTGTTACCTCTGCTGTGTCAAACAGTTCTCCTGAGTGCTTTCCACACAAACCTGTATTTGGGAGCACCCTCACAGGAAACTGTGAGATCACTTGCCACACTGTTAATAAGCACAATACAAACCACTTACATTTATTATCAATATTACCTAGCACAGCCTGTACTACCTGGCTCCACCTATAAGTACTGGCACCCAGGCATACAGGAAGTGGCGGCCCGTCAATAGGGGGCGTAGGGGCGCTGCCCCCCAAAGCTACTTATTTAAAAAAAAAATCTTTTTTTTTTTAAAAGTGTCCCTTTAAGTGGGTGTGTTAAGGGCGCCGGACACGGGGTGCTATTGGAGGCATGACCCATGTGTAAACACGTGATTGGGGCTAAGAAGCTCTATTGGCGTAGTTTAGAGTGTGTTTGGGGCGCAAAACCTTGTAGCCACGAAAACTCCACCTCTAGGCTCTAGCATTAGATTTCCAGTGCTTGTAATTGATTGGGTCCATAGGGTGGGGCTTTAATCAGACCTGCAGTGTCATTGGCTCACAGGTTGCCTGTCTCCTTCAGTAACAGTAATTGAGGGGGAGATCACCAGCAGAAGAGAACTGGTCAGGGCAGACAGGGAGCGATGTGCAGAGGCAGCTCCATTCATCTCCCTGTGACACAGACTCGGCATCCAGCAGTGCACACAGAGGGATCACACAGAAATCTTCAAGTACATTTCTACATGCCAGGACTGGAGGGGGAGGGGGCAGAAGGGGCTATTATCACTGTGTCCTGAGAGACTGTAATGGGCACAGCGGGTGTACAGACCTGGGAACTCAGTACAGGGATGGTGGGAACTCCTTATAATGGGCACCTCAGGTGTACAGACCCAGGAACTCTGCACAGGGATGGTGGGAACCCCTTATAATAGGCACAGTAGCTGTACAGACCCAGGAACTCAGTACAGGGATGGTGGGAGCCCCTCATAATGGGCACCGTAGGTGTACAGACCCGGGAACTCAGTACAGCCTGTCCTTATACATTTACTTGAGATCACTTAGACCTGGTGGGTCTCTATAGTGGGAGGTAGCGCCAACACCCCATTCTTTTATATTATATCCTATTCTCCCTAGAGAGTTTTTAGGGGGGCTGCAACCTCTGTCTGGTGTTTTCCTGAGCGCGGATTCCCTACTTTTTTAATAATAGTCTAATGTCCATAAAATTTCATAATCTACCCAATAGACCTCATGCACACAGGGTGTTTGCTTTACTCCTCTAAACATCAGAACTCCTGGCAGGAGAAAAGCCCACTGCAAACGCGTCATGCGTTTTATCGTAAATGTATCCTATTGCCGAAAATATTTATTTGTTCTGGCCATTTAAATGCATTACCTCTCAAATGCGCCTAAATGCGTCTAGCGTTTCAGTGTGTTTAGCTTTTTTCTGCGCTTCACCTCCTCTCCTAAACGTGCTTTCCATGTGTTTTTTTTTTTTTCAGACTGTAATTGCTCTGCATCTAATATGTCTGTAAACGCCTGTGTGCACATGGACACATAAGCTAACATACAGGTGCTTTTACAGGCTGAGAAAAACAATGTCAAATGCCAGTATTTTTTAAGCTTTCAGCTTTAATCTGAGCCCTTTGTAATCTCATGTAGCCATATTCCTAAGCGATCATCGCAAGTCTTTTTCTGTGCTTGATATACCATCAGTCCGATTCATGCTTCAGAGCTCAAGTTTAAGGCCCCGTTCACTGTTGTGCAGAGAGGCTCACAGCAGGGGCCCGGTGCAATCCTGTTCTCCATTTCAGAGATAAATCGGGCCTGAATTTTTGCCTGCATTTGGACCTACCACAAAGCATATTTCCAGGTTGTAAGTTGGCAAATGTCATTGCAGATCCCTACTTGTTATTGCTTGTATTAAAACTTACATAACACAGTTGGTGTTCTGTACATTGACCGTGTACAATACACCACCCTACATGTACACCATGTTTAAACATTTGCCAGTTTTATGAGTAATAGGGGGCAGCAGATGAAACCACATAGGTAATTGTAATTGTAAAAATACAAAATGTAGTGTAGTACTTACATTTTTTTCTTATTAAAAGCGAAATTACCTTTTAAATGCAACCCCTGTCGTCTAACGTTTAATGTTGTAGAGAGGCTATGCAATGGGTTAATAAAGTCAGAACTTAAAATGCAAGTTTAAACCATTTCCTAGTCTGTGATCTCCAGATATCTTCTGGGTTTTAAAACAAATTGAAGCTTCGTCGGTGTATAATGTGCAGTCTGGTACATGAGGCTGATGGTGGTGAAGCAAACGGAGCCATCAGGAGTGTCTTATTGCATACTGGAGGAACGTCCGGGGTGTCCTGATTGGGTCCACTACATGCAAGTTAAAGGCCGCGGCTAGGTCATAGCCGACCGCGCTTCTTTACGTGCTTCTGGTAAGCAGCCATTCTTACTACGGTGGAGGTTGCTAAAGCACGGTGATGTTTTGTATTGTCCTTGCGCTATCACCCTATGGTCTTCTCCCCCTGTTTGTTACTCATTGCATACGGAGCCATCAGTGGCAGCACACTGTAAGCTGGAGGAGTGTCCTGGGTGTTCTGATTGGGTCCAAGTTCGTTCCACCTACTACAGGCAAGCTAAAGGCTGTGGCTGGGTTATAGCCGACTGTGTACTTTTGCTTGCTTCTGGTAAGCAGCCATTTTTTACGGTGGTGGTCACTCCGGGGTCAAGCACGGTGTTACTGTATCGTACTAATCTGGATGGTTTTCAGTATTTGTGTTCCTCTTCTCTGATTTCACACCAGCACCTGGGGATCATTTCTATGGACTAGCTTTTTTTTCACTCTTGACTTTTGAGGACTCTGTAGCAACATTCATTGGCACAGTTATTTTCTTATTATATTTATTTGTGTTTATCCCACTATTGCTGCTGCCTTTTTTCCTTTAGTTAGTCCTATATGCTAGTCCTAGCGCAGTTTTTTTCCCACTCTATATGATGTGCAGAGCCCTGTGTATAATGTGCAGCCTGGTATATGATGTGTAGGGATGAGCTCTGGCGTGTTCGCATACTCCACGTGCAGAACCCGCCAGGAAGTCGGCACGGCGCTGCGCTAATCACAGGCAGGGAGGCATTGTCCCGATGCTTGGCTGCAGAGATTGGGAAATGTCTCCCTGCCTGTGATTAGCACAGCGCCGTGCCAATTTCCTGGTGGGCTCTGCACATGGAGTATGCGAACGTGCCAGAACTCATTCTTAATGATGTACAGAGCCCTGTGTATAATGTGCAGCCTGGTATATGATGTGTAGAGCCCGGTGTATAATGTTCAGCCTGGTATATGATGTGCAGAGCCCTGTGTATAATGTGCAGCCTGGTATATTATGATGTGCAGAGCCCTGTGTATAATGTACAGCCTGGTATATGATGTGCAGAGCCCTGTGTATAATGTGCAGCCTGGCATATGATGTGTAGAGCCCTGTGTATAATGTACAGCCTGGTATATGATGTCCAGAGCCCTGTGTATAATGTGCAGAGCCCTGTGTATAATGTGCAGCCTGGTATATGATGTGCAGAGCCCTGTTTATAATGTGCAGCCTGGTATATGATGTGCAGAGCCCGGTGTATAATCTACAGCCTGGTATATGATGTGCAGAGCCCGGTGTATAATGTGCAGCCTGGTATATGATGTTCAGAGCCCGGTGTATAATGTGCAGCCTGGTATATGATGTGTAGAGCCCTGTGTATAATGTGCAGCCTGGTATATGATGTGCAGAACCCTGTGTATAATGTGCAGCCTGGTATATGATGTGCAGAGCCCTGTGTATAAATTTCAGCCTGGTATATGCTTTGCAGAGCCCTGTGTATAATGTGCAGCCTGGTATATGATGTGCAGAGCCCTGTGTATAATGTGCAGCCTGGTATATGATGTGCAGAGCCCGGTGTATAATGTGCAGCCTGGTATATGATGTGCAGAGCCTGGTGTATAATGCTGACACTATGAGTGGAATACAGGGGACGGAGTGGGTGGATTCTATAAGGGGTGTGGCTTATGAGAAGTGGGAGGGGACAACCATGGAGGGGCGGGGTCTTGTGC
This sequence comes from Rana muscosa, assembly GCA_029206835.1. Taxonomy (NCBI): domain Eukaryota; kingdom Metazoa; phylum Chordata; class Amphibia; order Anura; family Ranidae; genus Rana; species Rana muscosa. The sequence goes on from CM055127.1 coordinate 204,072,778, forward strand.
CCCCCCCATCCTAAAACCTCATCAGCCGCCACTGCATACAGGGAATGTGCTTTTACCAGTAAAATCTGTTCCAATAGCATATTTGTCATTTTAATACACTCCACATCTAAACCCAAGACTTTTCTAGACACTTTTCCCTTATCAAAGACATGGAAGGACTCATTCACTGAAATTCGAGAGGATGAGATATTTAAAGAGATCTCCACCTCACTGGAGATATCCACTTTCACAGCCTGATGTTCCCCCGAAGCGCTGTTAAATGTAAGTCTCTTACTCATCCCATCTACATCAGTATCAGTGAGCCACTGTTGGTCATAATCTGTTACATTGTTTCTTTTACACTCTACATTATCTACCTGTTGGGCTGTGGACAACACATCTGCCATGCATGTGCCCTTAATCACCAGCCAATGTGTAATCCCTCAATCAGGCATAGGGATGAGCTTTATGTTCGGGTCGAACATTGGATGTTCACTCGTTCGCCGAATAGCGAAAAATTGTGGGTGTTCGCGGTAAATTCGAAAGCCGCGGAACACCCTTTAAAAGTATATGGGAGAAACCAAAAATGCTAATTTTAAAGGTTAATATGCAAGTTATTGTCATAAAAATTGTTTGGGGACCTGGGTCCTGCCCCAGGGGACATGTATCAATACAAAAAAAGTTTTAAAAACTGAAGTTTTATCGGGAGCAGTGATTTTAATAATGTTTAAAGTGAAACAATAAAAGTGAAATATTCCTTTAAATTTCGTACCTGGGGGTGTCTATAGTATGCCTGTAGAGTAGCGTGTGTTTCCCGTGTTTAGAACAGACCGTGCACAAAATGACATTTCTAAAGGAAAAAAAGTCATTTAAAACTACTCGCGGCTATAATGAATTGTCGGGTCCTAGCAATACTGATAAAAGTCATTGAAAAAAACGTCAGGGGTTCTCCCCAGTCCATTACCAGGCCCTTTGGGTCTGGTATGGATATTAAGGGGAACCCCTAACCAAAAAAAAAAATGCGTGGGGGTTCCCCCCCAAATTCCATATCAGGCCCTTCAGATCTGGTATGGATATTAAGGTGAACCCTGAGCCAATTTTTTTTTTAATGGGGTAGGGGTCCCCCTCAAAATCCATACCAGACTCTTTAGGTCTGGTATGGATTTTAAGGGGAACCCTGCGCCAAATAAAAAAAAAATTATTCAGTGACTTTTATCTGTATTGCCGGGACCGACAATTCATTATAGCCGCAAGTAGTTTTAAATGACTTTTTTCCTTTAGAACTTTCACTTTGTGCAGGGACTGTTCTAAACACGGGAAACACGCACTACTTTACAGGAATACTATAGACACCCCCAGGTACGAAATTTTAAGGAATATTTCACTTTTATTGTTTCACTTTAAGGCTCCATGTACACAGAAGCTGATAAACTGCAGTTTATTGGCGTTTTGGCGTTTTTTTTTAAAAGCCCATTAACTGCACTCTATGTTAGCCTATGTGTTCATGTACACATAACGTTTTTTAGCTTTAATGAGCAGTGGAGTTACTGTAATGGGCTTTTTTCTGAACGCAGGAAATTTGCGTTCAAAGTGCCGTTTTTCGGCAGAAAAAAAAACAAAAGACGCAAAATGCTAATAAACGCTCATAAATGCTCAAAAACGCTGATCGCGAGCGTTTTTTTGCGTTTTTTGAGCCATTGAAAAAAAAAAAACGCTACACTGAAAAACGCGAATAAACGCTAGTAAAAAACGCTGATAAAAGCTAGCTTTTTCTGCTGCTTTAAAAACAACTGTTTTTGAGCTTCTGTGTACATGGAGCCTAAGCATTATTAAAATCACTGCTCCCGAAAAAACGGCCGTTTTTTTTAAACTTTTTTTTTGCATTGATACATGTCCCCTGGGGCAGGACCCAGGTCCCCAAACACTTTTTATGACAATAACTTGCATATTAACCTTTAAAATTAGCAGTTTTTATTTTTCATGTTCGTGTCCCATAGACTTTAACGGTGTTCGCGTGTTCGAACAAATTTTTTTGCCTGTTCGCATGTTCTGCTGATAACCGAACCGGGGGGGTGTTCGGCTCATCCGTAATCAGGCATAGCAGATGTTATGTCCACCTCAATGTTACACATGGACACGTTGTCCAGTAATACAAGTATAGCGACCTCACCCTTTTCCTCCCGTCTCTTTGGCTCACTCATGAGAGGAAAAGGCACAAGGTGCCACCATGCCCGTACCCTCTGGTTTGCAGAGGTTAAGCACACTTGTTTCACTTACGGGTCTTGCAGCAAAGTTCTCCTCAAAGTTGGTTTCTGTCCTCAGTGTGCAAGGACAGAGTCTCTATACCCCAAGTAACTCCAATTCCACACAAGTATATCACTCCAACGTAGAGCTTTATTTTTCTTTGCATGAAGAGAGGAAGATGTTAAAAGGATAGACAGCATTCAGGCACTTCTGGCTTGGTCGCCACTCTGTCCCGAGTAGGTATAGCTCACCCTTACAACAAAGGGGCCATTCCAACAAATTTATTTGAATTCATACGAACAAAATATCCCAAAACGGCTACCTTTTTATAGTCTTCCGAAAATTCACAAGGATCCAGAAAACCCTCCCGGCCGACCAATAGTCTCCGGGAATGGGTCAATTTCCGAGAATCTTAGTCGCGTCATTGATGCCTATCTACAACCTTACGTTCCTTCATTGCCTTCCTTTGTCAGAGATACCATCCAATTTCTACATTTTCATTGATAAATTTCAACTACCTAACCACTGTATTCTCGTCGCCATTGACATCGAGGCCCTATACAGTTGCATTCCCCATTCTAGGGGTTTAGCGACTGTACAGAGAGTTTTGCAAACAGGCAAACTTCATGACCATGCTTTGAATGATTTCCTTTTGGACGGCCTTAAATACATATTGGATCACAACTATTTCAGCTTCAACCACTCCCACTACCTCCAGATGCAGGGCGTAGCGATGGGGACTTGCTGTGCCCCATCCTATGCCAATTTGTACCTGGGGGAGTGGGAGGAGTCCCTCCTGGGTGGCGAGGGCCCTGTCGAATACACGAGCCACATCACCAAGTGGCTACGGTATATCGACGATGTCTTCGCCATCTGGGAGGGACCTGAGGAGAAGCTGTTAGAATTTTTTGAATTGTTAAACCACAATGATCGGAATTTGAAATTCACGATGACCTATGACCGTCATAGCATCACTTTTCTGGATGTAAAAGTGTACATCAATTCTGAGAACCAATTGTGCAGCACCCTGTTTCGCAAGGCAACTGCCGGAAACACGGTGCTCCACGCTGCAAGTTTCCACCCCTCTCCACTAAATAACGCCATCCCCTATGGGCAATACTTGCGCCTCAGGCGCAATTGCTCTAATGACATTCTTTTTAAGGAGGAAGCCAGAAAACTTCAAAACAGACTACTTATATGGGGCTATAGTCGAACCTGCCTACGCAGAGCATACAATCAAACTTGTCTTAAATTAAGATCGGATTTACTATCCAAATCGAAACCTAAATTAGAAACCCACTCTGACATCACACAAATTATCATGCGATTTTCTCATCAACATATTGCCATTAAAAACATCCTGTTAAAGTATTGGACCATCTTAACTGATGACCCTAAAATCAGACCTCACATATCTTTGTATCCATCTATCACTTACAAACGAGCTAGGTCTATCAAAGATATGCTCATTCAAAGTGAGTTTAAGGATGAACACAAACGATTTAAACATTGCCCGATTATGGGTTCCTTTCCCTGTGTGCACTGTTCTCACTGCCCACTAATAAGGAAAGAAAAAGTATTTACTCTCCCCAATGGAGAAACCTTCAAACCTTCACACTTCGTGAATTGCCAGACCCGTGGGGTGGTTTATATCATGGAGTGTGAATGTGGTGCCTATTACATTGGCAAGACTAAGCAAGAATTCTGACGACGCATATCCAAACACATTTATAGCATGCAAATAGGTAATTACTATCTTCCCATTGAAAGGCATGCTGTGTTCACACACAACTATACTGTACCCAAGGTCACATTTTCAGCACTCCATCGCACCCACATACCAAACTGTGGTGGCGATTGGAATAAAACGTTATTGCAAATCGAGCAGAGGTGGATTTTTCGCTTGCAGGCTACGGTATTTCCTGGCCTCAACGAAGCCATCTCTTTTGCCCCTTTTCTAAAAGGTTTTTCTTCTGGGAAGACTCAGTGACACTTTCAATACTTCACCACCAATATTTTGTTAATGACCTATTTTGTTATTCTAATAACCTCTCATGCTCCCGCCCTTGGTTTTTTGTTCTGTCTTCTGTCCAGAATGCACTAGGCATGTTTTCTTATATATATTCTTAAAATGTTTAAAATTTAAAATATGTAATTGTCAAATCTATGTGTTTATCCCTATGACCATTCTCTATACATGTCACTATGAATGTCCCTATGATCATTACGATTGCATTAGCTCTGTTTGAATCATTATAATTTTGTACATTTTATACAAACAGTTTATTGTTCAAAATTATGGTCTGTAAATAGTGCAGATCGCTAATATTATTAATTTCCTTTATCCCTTTCCTGTTTTTATTAGGGGTTCCTCTGGCTCTGCCCAGGCTCGCCGATCGTCTCTGGTCCTCCATTTTGGGATTTTCCCTCTCGTCCTGTCTTCCTGGCAGAGTGAGGGGGCCCTTTCCTGCCTGCTGTCTGGTGAATGGTGGGTTCTCACCTTCCCTGAGCACTGGGCGGGTGTTGCCCCATCAATGTCCGCTAGGGGGCGGATTATTTCCGCCCATAGCAGCATCTTCTTCTCTGCCAGCGGCGTCCTGGATCGTCTCCAAACGCCGTGAACGTGCCCGCGCGCGCACTTTGGTGCGCGCGCGTGACGTCACGACTAGCGTTCTTACGGCGGAGACGACGGGAGACACCGAGATTGCGATCCTCCAGAACGCCGAGGGAGTCACCATGGAAACCTCACCTTTGGCCTGTCATCAGACGATGAGTATGGGGCGGGTTCATCACTCACCTACTGGACATCAGACATCACAAAAATTCCCTACTTAAGCCGTGGGTGATCTGACTCCATCAGTCGATCCCCGGCTCTTGATTGATGTGGTTGTGTGCTTGCTGGCCTGCCAGATAAGGTAACCTTTACTCTCCTTTAAACCTTTAGAGGGAGTTCACTTGTTCTACCATTCTAATCTATTAATCTCTATCCTCTTAGATCCATTTAGGGACTATTTTATTGGTCCACAAATTCCATGCTTTGATAGTTTGGATGTTTTTTTCTTCACCAAGGTTAGCATCTTTATTATTATATTTAATCTACTGCACACAATAGCCCGCTGCCACTCACTTTTCACTCATTTTTTTCTATCACTTTATCAATTTTTTTTTCCTTTTTCTCTCCCTTCACCTTTTTAGCACTTCACATGCCATTTTACATACATTTTTTTTTTCTTTTTCCCCATTGTTTCTTTTTTTCCCCCTCCCTTCTCCTTCCCTTCCCTCACTTTTATCCCTTCCCTTCCCTTGTTCCCACCCTATCTGTGTTCCTTTTTCTTTCCCCTCTGTCTTTCTCCTTCTTCTTTCCCACACATTTTTCTTCAATTTTTTCATTCATTTATTTTTATTTTTTAAGTTTTTAATTTTAATTTTAATTTTTATTTCATTCATATTTATTATTATTCTTTTTTTTATTTTTTTTCATTTTTTAGTTTTTTAGTTCACACCACTTTTGTTCACACAGTCTCCCTCCCATACATCACCACGCATCACATCTATTCTAGCACTATCCCCTTTCTATATTCTTTCATCATCATCGCATTTATTTCATTACCATCCCTCTTTATATTTTTTATCATCATACACACTTGTACATTCACACATATTTTCATTTTATATACCTATTTCTCACTCCCACCTCTCCAGCTCCCCCATCCCTCACCACCATCCTCACATTTTTCCTTTTCACCACTTCACACATTGTTTCACTTGTTCATTCACCTCACTCATTCAACACTCATTATCTGATATACCTCATTCACCCTCTTCTCTCTCCTCTCTCGTTCTTTTCTTTTTTTTTTCTTTCTTCCCTCTCTTTCTTTCTCCTTTCCCCTTCTTCTGTAGGCCTATTACACAGGGGCCCCTTTCACGTTTTCCTTTTTACACCATCCTACCAACTATTTAAATCTCTATTATATTAGTTATAACAACAATATATAAAAGGTGGTTTGACCACTACCAGCTTGCCACAACCCCTTCCTAATATTTGATTATATAGTAATCCTTTACATTTATACAATCGTATGATGTATGCATCTACGATTACTTCTATTGATGTCTTGCTATGATCCACTTCAGGTGTGATGGCCCCCTCTTCTTCCGCGCCATGTTAGGCGCAGAATCTTGTTCTCCTGTGAAGACCCCCCCCCCCCATTATGTAGCAGCGATGTTACGTGTTACATAATGTTGATATTGTTTTGTACTCCCAATTCATTCATGTACCAGAGCTCATATCTTGATTCAATTTTACTGGTGTAAACTTCTGTTTTCACAAATAAAGAACTTTTTTTACCATACATGTATCCAATCTCTGCTGCCTTCGAAAACCCCAATTGGGGGAAACTTCCCATTTCTAGCTCACCCGGATAGCCACCTATGGTGCTAGCAGCCGGCGTGCAGCTCGAACAGTCAATCTAGATCCCTAATAGATGCGTCTAGGTGATCCTCTGTCACAGGATCTATAGTGTCCCAAACCTCTTGATGGTCCAGATTGTTAGGCCCTTGGGTTCCGGATGGATGACATCCCCCTGGAGAGTTACTTCGGAATGGTCCTCCCCCAGCCTCCTCGTCCAGAAACGGGTCTCCTCGCAAGGCAGCACCCTGAGATTCTTCCTTCCGAAGCGGGCTCCAGCTAAAGGTGCTGGGCCCAGGGCTGAAGTTGCAGTCCCAGGAGTAAAGGTGCCTGGGACTGAGGCGTACGTGGCCCCATGGCCTGGAAGGCCATGTACTCGACTCCTGAACCCGCAGGTTCCCTCGGGTACAGGTCCCCGGATCACTCTCCTGGATAATGGTGTCCGTCCCTTTTGTATCCTCTCCCAGCATGCACAGCAGGCCGACCCCGCCCACCGCACGGCTGCCGAGAGAGGACACCAAATCGCCACTCCAACACCTGTGGTTCAACCCTGAGTACAAGTGACAGCGCCACCCATACTGTTTAGGGGAACTGCAAGCCAGGTGAAGCAGCAGCAAGGCAGAGTCCAGTAATTGAAAGACTTGAGCCAAATATCACTCAAGTCACCCCTAAATTTGGCATAACATAACCTCAATTTAGGACCCCGCTACACAAGTTACAAAGTTACATAGTAACTTTTTCAACCTGACTAACTATGTAACTAAGTCCATCCAGTTCAACCATAAAAAAAAAAAAAGTACTTCCTTGCACCAATCATTCTAGTCCATGGTGCTTCCATCATGGGCCCTACGTAGTACCACATCACTTTCTCCAGGAGGCACCTGGTACTCACAGCAGATACATTGCATTTGTGTCAGGCTAGGAGCAGGTAACAGTTCAAATGTGCTGATTATGCAAAGAGTTCAATGAACAAGAGCACATACCATGAGCAGGTCTAAGCAGAGCAGGTCAGCTGGTACTTGTAGTTCACTGCTGTGGATGAAGGTAGATGTTTGCTGGACCTTGTAGTTCACCGCTGCAGAGGAAGGTAGATGTTGGCTAGACCTTGTAATTCACTGCTGCAGATAAAGGTAGATGTTGGCTGAGCAGCCAAGAAGTAATGCTGAGTCTGGCACTACAGTAGAATCGGGCAAAGCGTAGTCTAGGCAAGCTGGGTCATACACAGGTAGATCAGAGTCCAAACAGTACCGAATCAGAAGCGAGGAAGCAGGGTCAAAAACTAGCTGGGTCATTCACATGCATGAAATATGCAGTTGGGATGTGCCGAACACCCCCCGGTTCGGTTCACAGCAGAACATGCAAACAGGCAAAATGTTTGTTCGAACACTTAAAGTCTATGGGACACGAATGTGAAAAATCAAAAGTGCTAATTTTAAAGGCTAATATGCAAGTTATTGTCATAAAAAGTGTTTGGGGACCCGGGTCCTGCCCCAGGGGACATGTATCAATGCAAAAAAAAGTTTTAAAAACTCACGTTTTTCGGGACCGGTGATTTTAATAATTCTTAAAGTGAAACAATAAAAATGAAATATTCCTTTAAATTTCGTGCCTGGGGGGTGTCTATAGTATGCCTGTAAAGTGGCACATTTTCCCCGTGTTTAGAACAGTCCCGCAGCAAAATTACATTTATAAAGGAAAAAATAATCATTTAAAACTTATCTCGGCTGTAATGAATTGTTGGGTCCCGGCAATACAGATAAAACTCATTGAAAAAAACAACATGGATTCCCCCCAGTCCATTACCAGGCCCTTTGGGTCTGGTATGAATATTAAGGGGAACCCCGCACCCAAATAAAAAACAAATGCGTATGGGTCCCCCAGGCCCTATATACTCTGAACAGCAGTATATATACTATACGGCCTGCCCTATAAACTCTGCAGAAGATTGGGCCTTAGTTGTTGGTGGTACCAGAACACTGTAAGTCCTCACAGTTACTCTTGTTGGGTGCAGGAATGGGCCCTGCTGTGAAATATTATATCAAGAATTGTAAGCGAATGCTCCTGTTAAACAGGGGCAGAAAAATTGGGCCTTTGGTGGTTGTGGTGGTGGTGCCACAACACTGTAAACCCTCACAGTTACTCTTGATGGGCGCAGGAACGGTCCCGGCTGTGAAATATTAGATCAAGAATTCTAATTACATGCCCCTGTTAAACAGGGTCAGAAAAATTGGGCCTTTGGTGGTGGTGGTGCCATAACACTGTAAACCCTAACAGTTAGTCTTGATGGGTGGAGGAACGGGCCCTGCTGTGAAATATTATATCAAGAATTGTAATTGAAATTGAATGCCCCTGTTAAACAGGGGCAGAAAAATTGGGCCATAGGCAGTGGTGGTGGTGCCCTAAAGCAAAAATATTCTTAGAAGCTAGCATCATCAAGATTGAGGAAGAATAGGATAGTCACTCAGCATAATAGAATAGTCACTCAGGAGAGGAGGTTGGCGTCAACCACCTCTGAGCCTGCCCCTGCAGAGCTGACAGAATCTCTGCCCCAGTGTGGCTCCTGTCCCCTAAGCGGACCAACTCAAGAACCACATGGCATTTTTTTGTGTGTTTGAGTGCTTGCGTAGCCCCTTTAATTGCCTACAGAATACCGCTGGTTCAGAGGAAAAATCTGCAGAGATAGAGGAAGAAGAGGAGGGGGTGGAGGAGAGAGCTTTGGCAGAATCACCACTAGCATTTTGGAGGCGTGGTGGCGGAACAAGCTCCAACAATACTGAACCCTGTCCTGCATCCTTCCCAGCTGCCAGCAGAGTTACCCAGAGCTCCATGAAAGAAAGGTAACGTCCCTGTCCATGCTTGCTGGACCATGAGTCAGCGGTAATATGCACCTTACTGCTGACCGCCCTGTCCAACGAGGCCAAGACATTACCTTCCACATGCCGGTAGAGAGCCGGCATGGCCTTCCGTGAAAAGAAATGGCATTTGGGAACCTGCCACTGAGGTACCGCACATTCCACAAATTCATGAAAGGGGGTAGAGTCTACCAGCTGAAAAGGCAGCAGTTGCAGTGCTAGCAATTTGGCCAAGCTAGCATTCAGCTAAGCTATTATCTGACCATTTGTTGTAGACCGATGTTACTTCAAAAGGAGGTGGGAGGTGACATCACCCCCCCACCCTTTAAGGGAATGCAAGGGCTTAGCATGTGGAAAGGGAGGGTGAGGGGGGGTGGGGTTTTTACCAGAGTGTATTTATCTGAATGCAGACCCAATAGTCAGTTCTTTTTGCCGGTGATCTGAGACGACATGGTGACGTAGTGAGTTTTCTTTCTCTCTTTCTCTCTCTCTCTCTCTCTCTCTCTCTCCCTCTTTCTCCCTCTCTCTCCCTCTCTCTCTCCCTCTGCCTCTCTCTCTCTCTCCCATGTTTAAGATTAATCTTACTTTGCGTTTGCTCTCTGGTTCCTATTATCATGTAACATTGGTATCATGTTTGTCATAGCAATATTCCTGTTGGTATTACCATGTAACATTGGTCATAGGTGATATAATTTTAGGTTAGAGTAATGTTCCTATTATGTATCGTGTAACATTGGTATCATCTTGCTATGAGGTGGTATCATTTCTGTAAAAATAAATGTAATTGTTTTCTCTTTTTGCACCGTTATCGTTTGATTTCATTTTATATAGACAAAAGGTTTAATCACTGATAGTAAGCATTTAAGCGAGGTTAGGAATATCTCCGTAACAGATGGTGCCCCGTGTCTAGGCGAATATTTTGATGAGACTGATTTTTGAATAATGTATGTATATAGAATGAAATTGCAGCAGGGTATCGGTATGAATGATAAGGGCTCTGTTTGGAATCAATTTCAGTTGACCCTTTGATTAAGATTAGGCCAATCTTTGGGATTGAAACAAACCTGTGCGTATAGGGCTGCGTTTCCACTGGCGCAACTCCAATGTCCTGTGACGTTGAAATGCAGCTTTAGTGCGACTGTGGTGTGGTGTTGAATGCGATTTTGATAGAGTCACTGCAGCTTTGAGTCACATAGATTGGAATGGGTGCTATTGAAATCAATGGTAAGCGATTTGTAATGCGACTTTGTGTCCAAGGTCGCATGGCGAATTGCATCAGTGGAAACGGAGACTAAATCACACTGAATTATCTGGATGTATGCAAATCTATCTTTCTGTGTAAACTACTAACGGGGGGATTGTAAGCTTGTGGGGCAGATTTTGATGTTTGGTGCGAATGGAGTAGTGCGGTTTTTTTCGGTGTTGCAATCTGATGGAGACTATTTTTTTTTCCTGTGTGTGTGTGGGAACCCATGTGGTATGTGCCAAGCTGGTTTTGGCGGGAAAAAAAATTGGGCATCATCCACCATTTTGTCATGTCCATGAGATGTGCGGTGGTCATCCACCATTTTGTGGTGGCTTGGCTTGTCGGCCATCTTGAGAGGTGTTTAGAGTTTGAGATGGGAAGTTCCAGGTTAGCAAACAAAACTGCCTCCTGCACTACAAGCAATCAGAGGGTCTAATCTAGCTTAACGCTTGGGAAGCCCTGTGATACAGTCATTATTATTTTTATTTTTTTTGGAATACCTTGGAGAAGTCCACGGGGGAGATTAAACTATTTATTTAGTTGGGAAGTATTTCCAGGCTAATTTTTTGAAGGACTATAGTCAGAGCAGTGGTTGTTCTGGCAGAGTAGTGAAAAAAGGTTTGCAACGGCGACAGGGGCGGTACCTGTCGACCCAATCATTGGTCAGAGAGTAGCTAACTCTGGGAAACAGTTCAAGGTCTTTCGTCCGTAAAGGATGGGTAATAAAATCGCTTCAAAGAGGGAGTCTAACCGTGGGGAACCTTACCACTTGACCCCGAAGGAAGAAAGGATTTATACAGGGGCCTTGAGTTGGGAAATATGCAATGTTGGGAATGGTGGACTGGGAAATTGTATTTTGAGAAAAAAATGGTACGGTCAAGCCAAATGCTTGGGAAAGAGATGCTTATTGTGCATGGATGGTAGAATAATGATGAACAGGGGGACAAGGAGGAACCTGACCAAACAGATGTTATGGGTTTAAGAAGTACAGGTTATGATAGAAAAGATTCTGATTTGTGTGATGTCTAGAGGTCATCTTTGACCAAGTGTGTGAATGTGTGTGTGTGTGGAGACTATGCGAGAGGTGTAGTGCGGATCTGTGACCTTATGTTCTCAGCTGCTGACAGCCCGAAATGACCCCCCTTTCTTTCCAACCAGATCTGTGAGAATGTAAAATGAATTGTATTGACATGCAAATGACCTGAGCCAGGCTGTAATAGTTTTTTGTGAAAGTGCTTTTACTAAAATGTGTTTGTGTTACAGAAGACGATTCAGCAAGGGATTTTGTGGTGAAGTATTATGATTGGTTGATAAATGGTACCGTTAAAAAAGTTTAGGACATTTCGTTCCAGTTTTGTGAAGTTTTGTACTGTAATACAGTTTTGGGTGGAGAGCAAACAGGGGGCATCACCATTATTGTAACATCTAGATGCAGGTAGAAAGAAGCCATAATATTGTTTTGAATAGTGGAGGATTTCATGGTGCTTTGCAGCTCGTCTGACAAACACGTTTATCGCGAGACAGGTCAGGCCGTGTAAAATAATCGGAATTCCTGTGATTAACATAAACGTGAGGAGTAGTACGCTAACAGCCCCGGTCAGGCCGTGTAAAATAACCGGGATTCCGGGGGTCGATTATGGTAATAAAGTCGTAAACCATAATCGCTCCGAAAATAAAGCGCAAGGGTGTCCTGGACGCGGGACACTTCATAAGCGATTCGAATCGTCATGGGTAATGTGCCGTCCATGCTTGGGGAAAAAAAGAAAAAAATAGGCTCCCCACCAGTCAGACAGCTGCACCGCACATGAGATCTGGGTTTGGGGCTCCGGACATGAGACCCCTTAAAGGATGACATATCTGGTCAGAGGGTACAGTAAGGTGTACTCCTTTGGAAGGTACTTTTGCTGGAGGACCAAAACCTCAGAATAAAGGTACCTTGGATGTAGTTGAGCTGTGGCTTCAGAAATCTGTAATGATGAGTGTTGATGGAGGTGTAGTACACGCTTTCGTGATTCTCAGAGGCGGAACGGTGGTTTGTATCTGAATGTTTGCATGTAGTAACGTGAATATATTCAAACTTACCGCGGCGATCCTCCGATGCATCGCGGCTGTTGTATGTTTGTAGGAACGGGAAAAGTAAGGGTTACAGAGGGTTTTGTTTGAATCGGTTTTGAAAGAATGTCATTGATAATTTACCAATGTACAGGAATGTCATTATTGTTTTACCATTCTTTGCAGGTCAAATATGAAGAATAGAGTAATGATTTTGCTTATAAGTATTTTTCAGGTCCAAGGAGTTTTGTACTCAGAGAACAGGTGTATGTAGACAGCGGTACATATGGATAAATACGAGTCTAAGGCGGTAAAAGTATCATAGGCTATTTCATTGTTTCTTTTTTCCTGCACCACGCATTTCTTCCGTCAGTCTGTAATGAGGAAGAAAATGGGAGGAGAATGATAAATGTAAGAGTGACAGTTTTTTTCCGGCACAGTACAAGTTGCTAATTTTTTTCTCACCATGGTGAATAATTTTTTTTTGGGGGAAACCAAAACCACGTGGTGTTAATGTGTATTATGTAATACATATTAATTAAAAGTTGAGCTCAACAATTTTTGGTATTTTAAAAAAAAGTGCACGGGTTATGTAATGTAATGTATATTTGTGTTTCATATGCTAATGTCTTGTTACTGGAATTGTTTTTTGTAAATTGCGAAAAATGGAATGTTTATCACTAACTGTTATTGGAATTTTATCCCTCAGAGTCGATAATTGGGTTTTCTGGCTTTCAGAACAAGAGGAAATCGTAGCCTCCAGAGAACAACATGATAAAAAAGTGTTTTTTCCTGGTTGGTCGGGTTTCACATGTAAAATGTTTTAGGTTGTCGCCACCATTATCTAGTTGGAATGTCTAGTTGTCAGTCCATTCGGTTGTGTTTTGGACCACCCAGTGTGTGTTGTATGTTCTGATCTACTGAGTAGCAGAACCAATTAACTGAAGTCTGCATAAAAGTTGAGTAAGACTGCTGGGGATAATTGGCATTCTAACACATATGTGAGGCTAAGGAGCATTATAAATCTCTGCCAGGGGTGCTGCACTTCGTGGTAAAAGGGTAATGGTCTGATGTTACTTTGGGCGAACTTGTGTTCAGGAATAGGACTGCTTACACCCCCCCCCCCCCCTCGCTGTCATTGTAATTAGGTACACGCCCAACCATACCTGGCTGTACGAGTTTGGCTCATTGCCTGAAGCTAAGGTATGCTAATGTCCCTAGCTATCTGTGTGTCCCCAAATGTAGTTCAAACCTGTTTTCCTACCGTGTCACCAAGCAATCCCATCTCTCTGAAATAGGGGAAACCAACACTTCTCATAGTTTCCTGCTGGGACTGTTTATGTGGCTATTTGTTACCAATTGCCTAATAAATATCTGTGTGTTTCAAGGCACACCGGTCGGCTCGGGTACCTCCTAATGTTCAGTGGTCTCAGTGCTGCAAGGGATTTGTCTTAGTCTGCTGGTCAGGTGTGTCTGGCAGCAGCAGTTTCTCAAGCTGGATACACATTATGCAATTTTGTTTTTCCATTTATTTTAGATTTACCTGCAGATGTGTGGTATGAGGGCCTGCCTGCTTGCATACAAGTTGAGAGGGTATAGGTCTGGCCTCATATTGTATAGTTTTGGTTGAGTCTGGGAAAACAAAAATTGTGCAGGAAGGTTGTATGGGGTGTTACCAGCGATTGGCTGTTCCAAGAGCCCTCACGTCCGAGGTATTATCAGATAGAGGTGTGGGCATGCCGTATTCTCCTCAGTTTACACCCATAGGTGTCCTTCCTGTCCTAGAGTCCTTGTGTACCTTAACTAGTTGTCTGTGTCTTGCAGGCCAAGAAGACCAGTGCCCCAGTGTGGCACTAGGCTCCTGTCATTCATGTGAGTACTGTCTGAATAGTGTAGGCAGCTTGTGTTGTAGGGGTGAAGTATAACACTGTCTGAATACCGAATTGAAAGAGGAGGGAGAAGGTGTGCAGTCTATATGAGGGATTGGGTGTACCTGGTGGCAGGTGGTTTTCAATCCGGGTATCCAGACCATATCCCATGACTTAGGAAAAAGAGAGGCTTGATGGCGACTGTCTTTGGAGCGGGAGGCGGGTCACTGGGTACCATAAACACTATGGAGTTGGAGATAATCAGGAACACATTGGGAGGTCCTGGGCTACATATCAGGGAAAGGGTAGGACATTCAACTTGCACTGGCCAGAATTAAAAACCTCGGAGAGTTGACTGACTCTTACTCAGTGTGACAAGTTCCACCTTATAAAGACAGGCAGGTGGGGTAGTATCTGAATTGACTATGAGTCCTATGGAGTGGTGGATGACTCAGTTCAGGGTTGTAAAAATGTAACTAGTACTAGTCTCATCCCTAATGGCAGGGACGGAACATTGTGCCTATATTACGGTCAATTTGGGTACTATCCTATCACTCTACTGGGTTACACACTGGAGTCCATCTGGTTCTGAGGGGTTTGAGTCCGGACAGGGATGGAAAGGAGGAAATGTTTTTTTTGTTTTGTTTTTTTTGGGGGACAGGTGGGACACTGAATATGGTGCAGGTATCTACAGTATTCCATCACCACATGGCGCTCCAGCATCTTATAATGGTTGATGAAAACCTATTATCCTATATGTACTGAATACACACTGAATCAAGCGCGGTCATGGTACCAGTGGCTTGCTCCCAGAGATGTGCGGACACAGAGTACAGGACGCTTATCTCGGAGGAATAACCAGGAGAGGAGGGATGTGTTCAGCACTATATGGGGGGGAAAGAGAACCACAGTGTAAAGTGGCTCAAGATTTCATCAACCATGGTGAGAGGTTGGTAGAGAGTGTGAGATGGTACAGGGCAGATATAGGTCATTGGCTCTGGTGTGCACACATGGGCAGGTGGAGTTGTCAACCAGCATCAAGCTGATTGTACAAATCTCTCTATGAGGGGCAGTGGCCTGATGAGTTAGCATCACCACTCAGTGAGACTGTGCCAAAACACGTCGCCTACACTAATCCAAAGTGGTAGTCGAATGCCTGGATGGGCTGTACTGGTTTGGATTGTGAAAGGTGTTACAGAAATGCAGACTCGGTCTGTAGAGTTGAGGGCACCAGTGGCTTACTGACTGGGGATTCTATCTTGTTGCATTTGTGGCTAAGGAACCCACCTGTGATCAGAGGGTACGGAAGCTGGGGGCAGGTTGATATTTCCCTCTGTCAGAGGTGTGAACACAATGTCCCTTGCACGGCCAATACACAGTGGTGAATGTATTTCACGCTGTGTTCTGGATGGGGAGATCATTGCTGGGAAGGAAGCACCTGGGTATTATTTGGGATATAGGCGAGTTTGGTTATTTGACCTAGAGGATACTGATGTGGCGTTAGGCATGGAACAAGGGTGTTTCTTGAACCTAACAGTAGGTAGGGGTGCATGATATACCCTGGGCATGGTCACTGGGATAGAATTTTGTGGGTTTTTGTCATTGCTTCGATGGTGTAGGTGTTAGACTCAATACCGGATGCTGGGGTACTGATGCTGACATCACATGGCTAATGATACACTGTTTTCAGCATCAGGTTGAATTGTACTCAGCAGGGTACACTACCTCGGGGAGTCTATTGTACCTACACTCTTGTCCTTGGGAGGGATATAGAAGGAACCCCGGGTTTCACCCCTATAGCCCCGAAAGAAAGTTTTTTTATAAAACCTGACATCCCCTTACACTTAGTGAAACTTCCGTTGGGATTCGGGGAGGAGTTAAAAGATGGGTAGTTAAACTTTGGGCAACAGGATTTAATGGGTGCCAACAGTTAGGGCAAGGCGTGAATAAAAAGGCCCTTCTCTAGGGGTTGATAATCTAAGAGGAGGGGGTGGAACAAAAATAATAGCCGCTGGGATGGAGCGGGCTGGGGTAACATTTTAGGTGGAGGCGGGGTAGGCTTCCTGGAATAAAAGAGTATTTAGGTGTGGAAAGGGGAGCGCCTGGCTGGGCGTATGGTTTTAAAGGTGGGGAGGTCCAGAGGTTCTGGAGCAGTCCTGAGGTGGAGCATGGGAGGAGATAACAAGGGAGATGGAAATCAGGATGTTCTGGGGCCAAAAACTTTAGTAAACTCCACCCTGTTGCGGTCCCAATGCGGGTCACTATTAAGAGACCGATTTAGAGTAGCTTGCGCATTTAAGAGAGGACCCTAGAACTATATTTTTCTTGTTTTTGTTCTAGGGATAAGCCTGTTCAATCTGTAATATTAGAGGACAGTCGGGGTGACTAAATTCTAAAAAAGTTTTTTTGGCAACCATTGGTTTAGCCTCTCCTTTTTAAAATATTTTTATTTTTTTTTGTTTTTCTACCCGACTTGTAAATGGTTAGTGACAGTGATCCTGTTCACCTGTTGATCACTAATAGGATAGAAGAGTTATCTATTTTTATTTTTTTCCTCCTTTATTTTATTTTTATTTTTAGTTATTTTTTATTTTTTTCTGCCAAGCTGCTGCTGCAACAGCCACAATATATTATTTTTTGAGGCACTGTTTCAGGACAGTTATATATTGTTTGTTTGTTTTTTTTGAATGCAGAGTCAGTGCTCTTTGACATAAAGGGAAATGGGTGACAAACGGTCTGGGTCGAAGCAGCATTGAACCTGTATGTTTTGTTTATTGTATTCTTTTTTCTCTTTTCTCTTTCCTACTTTCTTTGGTTCATATTCTGCTTTATCTTGGAAAATAAATGTATTCATCTTCTGAAACTTTTGTTTGAATATCAGAGATGAGTTGTGAATTGTAAGGGTTTACCGGCTCTGCCTGACTCCATTTTTAAGAGTCCAGTGGGTTCCATAGAATGGGTTCCTGAAACATACAAATACCATATTTCACAAAGTATCCCTGGACATCCAGGTCCTATGTCTTAATGTAATTTTACCTCCCCTAATCTGCCCACTGCTTTAACCTGAGCCCCGTGAGCAGGTGTGGTGAACCCAGAGACCTAACAATAGCAGGCAGTGTTGACTATCCCTACCATCAAGGGCAATGGATGATACTGGCCGTGGCTCGGTCTCGGTACCCTGTGGGGATCCCACCTTACTCGTCCACATTGCACCCCTCATAAGATATTCAGTCTTAGTGGCCACACCACTACTCTTGTCTGACATTCCGCCAATAACTCCTGTCTGACATTCTCCTTTTTGTTCTTTTTTTTTTTGTATTCATGCACGACTGTCCGGAGGCCCGCCCAACCACCACCTGAAGAAGCAACGCATCTCTTAAGAAAAACGTGCCACAAATAAGACTCTTCTGAAACTTTCCTTCACCATGCTGAAAAGTGCTGTCTCGCGGTCCGATCCAATCGTGACAATCATAACACCATATTTCCAAGCTACAGGACTAAATATGCAAGGATCCCACCAGTAATGTTTGAATCCTGCACCTCCAATGCAGCGGGGCGATGAAGCATTGCAGTACAGACTCTCATGGGTCGGATGTGAAGTCTCAAAGGCACCAGAACTGTCTCAAGTCTACCTTGATGGGTTACGGCGGGTTCAAGAAAGGAAGAGGCCGCAGTGGTTGTGGGGGAAGGGTCAGGGCTTCTGGGCCGTTGTGGGTGGGTACAAAATCTCTAAGGGACTTCATAAGTTCAAGAATGAACTTCAGGGGGGACTGTGGTGGAGATTTTTCAAATCCATATTTATAACAAGAAGCTTCAAGAGAACTCTCTAATTAAAAGGAATCTACGTGTATATATGGTTGTATATGTTTTTACAAGTAGAATCAACAGCATACACAGCTGTGGAATTTCATCTGACAAAAGCCTATTATCTTACCATTTGTTGTAGACCGATGTTACTTCAAAAGGAGGTGGGAGGTGACATCACCCCCCACCCTTTAAGGGAATGCAAGGGCTTAGCATGTGGAAAGGGAGGGTGAGGGGGGGTGGGGTTTTTACCAGAGTGTATTTATCTGAATGCAGACCCAATAGTCAGTCCTTTTTGCCGGTGATCTGAGACGACATGGTGACGTAGTGGGTTTTCTTTCTCTCTTTCTCTCTCTCTCTCTCTCTCTCCCTCTTTCTCCCTCTCTCTCCCTCTCTCTTTCCCTCTGCCTCTCTCTCTCTCTCTCTCCCATGTTTAAGATTAATCTTACTTTGCGTTTGCTCTCTGGTTCCTATTATCATGTAACATTGGTATCATGTTTGTCATAGCAATATTCCTGTTGGTATTACCATGTAACATTGGTCATAGGTGATATAATTTTAGGTTAGAGTAATGTTCCTATTATGTATCGTGTAACATTGGTATCATCTTGCTATGAGGTGGTATCATTTCTGTAAAAATAAATGTAATTGTTTTCTCTTTTTGCACCGTTATCGTTTGATTTCATTTTATATAGACAAAAGGTTTAATCACTGATAGTAAGCATTTAAGCGAGGTTAGGAATATCTCCGTAACAACGTGCACCACCATTTCAAGTTTGCATGCGAAGAAATCTTTATTCAAAAGACTGAGTTTGATTCTATGTCAGGCCTGACTAGGGAGGGGAGATAGAATATTGTTTAGTGCGCCATAGGGCACGTAGATAGCAATAGCTGCACGTGGTGGATTACCGCGCTGTGCTATTGCCATATATATATATATATATATATATATATATATTACATCTATTGCTGCAGGGCTCTGTAAGCCACTTATATGTTATGTTTCAAACCATGCCCTTTCAACCTAAAGTAAAGCTGTTATACCTTGCCACTTGCTATCACTGTGTTATCATTACTCATAGTGCTTACACTTAATCTGGGGTTAAAGTGTGTATGTTACCAGGTGTAGATTGCGATAGAAAACATCCCTAGACTAACTGTGCCACAGGGGACTATACAAGATTGCCGGGGGTTGGTGGAGCTGTACTCGGGGCCCGAAAAATCAAACCAGCGGCTCTCTTAACTGGGGGTAGCGCTACATTTAATAATGTTAACCTAAAGAACTGGTTTACACTCACTGAGTGGTTGCTAGAGGTTACTGCACATCCCTACTGCTCACTGATTGGTTGCTAGAGGTTACTGCACATCATTACCATCCACTGATTGGGTGCTAGAGGTTACTGCTTATCATTGCCACTAACTGGTTTCTAGAGGTTACACCACATTATTACCGCTCGCTGATTGGTTGCTGAAGGTTACAGCCTTTTATCCATTTTTATCATCTTTTTTTTTTTTTTTACAACACATGCCTGTGGAATAACAATAATTACCATACTTACGCACCAAAAACATGTCAGCAGACACAAAATAGGTACCAAATTTACACACCAGAAATACGCCTGCAAACACCAACTCAGTTATAGAGTCAGTACTATAATGACACATCAGAAACATTTCCGCAGATATAGAGTCAGTACCATACTGACACACCAGAAACATGTCTGCAGATACAGAGTCAGTACCATACTGACACATCAGAAACATGTCTGCAGATACAGAGTCAGTATCATACTGACACACCAGAAACATGTCTGCAGATACCGAGTCTGTATATGCGGACATGTTTCTGGTGTGTCATTATGATACTGAGTCAGTATCATACTGACACACCGGAAACATGTCCGCAGATACAGAGTCAGTACCGTACTGGCACACCAAAAACATGTCCGCAGATACAGAGTCAGTACCATACTGGCACACCAAAAACATGTCTGTAGGGCAGTGTACAGAGGAGATTAGAGTACAGGGTAGTGTACAGGGATCAGTAGGGCAAAAGACAGGGGATCAAGAGAGCACAGTGGGTACAGTAAAAGGGGCCAGGAGAGCGCAGGGCAAAGTATGGGGGATGGGACAGGATGGCACACACCAGGGGTCAGGAAGGCATAATATGGGGATTGGGAGGGCACACACCTGGGGGTACAGGAAGGCAAAGTATAGGGTCTTGGAGGGCACAGTACAGGGAGCAGGAGGACACAAATCAGGTAGGTCAGGAGGATACGCACTACGGTGGTAGGAAGGGCACATACCAGGGGGGTCGGAAGGGCACAGTACAAGGATCACGAGGGTACACAACAGGGGGTTTGGAGGACGCACACCAGGAAGGTTTGACGGACACACACCAGGGGGTGTCAGGAAGGCACACACTGGGAGGTGGGTCAGGAGGGCACACACCAGGGGGGGGGGTTGGGAGGGGCACAAACCAGGGGGGGTTGGGAGGGGCAAACACGGGGGGGGTTGGGAGAGCACACACCAGGGGGGTCGGGGCAGTGAAAACCTGGGGGCAGTGACAATGCTTTAGTTAATGCTACATTAAAAAGCGATCTTCCCACTTTTCAGCTAACACCCGGCACGTCTATGCTATACTGCAGTAGCTCAGCAGACTTAGCATAGAGCTGCCTGCAAACTAAGCCACAATGATTCATTAGGTGATTTTACCTTCAGGCACACTCGTTTGGCAGCCTCTGCTCACAGCTACTGTCACACCACCCTTCTCCAGGCAGGCACGATCTCGGAGCTCAGCTCATCCCGCCCACTCAATAGCAGAAGCCTTGAGGCTCCACCCTGGGGATGGTCCTTAGTCTTGCTAGAAAGCAGCAGGGAAACTGCTGATGAGCGAGGTAGGGGAAGGTGCAGGGGGCGGAGATGTGGAGGACAGTGGACAGCAACAAGTGAAATGGCTGTATGCTGTCCAGACCGCGGCTCTGCTTTCGGTAATGCAGCCGGGGACAAGAGCACGGCGGGACAGGCGGCAAGTATGCCCAGTGCGGGCTAAGGGGGCAGCAGCTGCTTTGGGCCCCCAACAGTGACAGGGCCCAGGGCACTTGCCCCCATTTGCCCTGCGGTAAAGACGGCCCTGCAAGTAGGAGTCGTTTGTAAGTTGGATGTTTGAAAGTAGGGGCCTGCATTATATACTCTGCAGAAATTTGGGCCTTAGGTGTTGGTGTTGCCACAACACTGTAAGGCCTCACAGTTACTCTTGGTGGGCGCAGGAACGGGCCCTGCTGTGAAATATTGGATCAAGAATTGGAATTACATGCCCCTGTGGAGCAGGGTCATAAAAATTGGTGATCCAAGACCAGGGATGTGCTGAACACCCCCCTGTTCGGTTCGCACCAGAACCTGCGAACAGACAGAATGTTCACGTGAACTTTAGAACCCTATTAAATACAATAGACTCAAACGTTGGAAATCTAAAGTGCTAATTATAAAGGCTTATATGCAAGTTATTGTCCTAAAAAGTGTTTGGGGACCCGGGTTCTGCCCCAGGGGACATGTATCAATGCAAAAAAAGTTTTAAAAATTGACGTTTTTACGGGAGCAGTGATTTTAACCACTTGCCGCCCACCCTATAGTGGATTGATGGCGGCAAAGTGGTTTCAAAATCCTGACTGGAGGTCATATGACGTCCTGAGGATTTTGAGCCGCTGCGCGCCCCCGGGGGCGCGCATCGCGGCGATCGTTGCTGCGGGTTGTCAGTCTGACACCCCGCAACACCGATCTAGGTAAAGAGTCTCCGACGGAGACTCTTTACCATGTGATCAGCCGTGTCCAATCACGGCTGATCACAGTGTAAACAGGAAAAGCCGGTCATCGGCTTTTCCTCACTCGCGTCTGTCAGACAAGAGTAGAGGAGAGCCGATCGGCTGCTCCTCTGACAGATGGGGTTTGTGCTGATAAATTATCAGCGCAGCCCCCCCGAGGATGCCCACACTGGACCACCAGGGATGCCACCAGACCACCAGGGATGCCAGCACCAGGTATGCCACCCTAGACCAACAGGGATGCCAGTTAGTGCCCCCTAATGGATGCCAATCAGTGCCCACAATGGATGCCAATCAGTGCCCACATTGGGCATCACTGATTGGCAGGCATTATTGCTTGGCACTGATTGGCATCCATTACAGTACATCAGTGCCGCCTATCAGTGCCCACCTGTGCCACCTATCAGTGCCCATCCATGCACATTCGTGCCGCCTATCAGTGCCCATCCATGTCCATCCGTGCCGCCTATTAGTTCCCATCCGTGCCGCCTATTAGTGCCCATCTGTGCCGCCTATCAGTGCCTATCCGTGCCACCTATCCGTGCCCATCTGTGCCACCTATCCGTGCCCATCTGTGCCGCCTATCCGTGCCTATCCGTGCCACCTATTAGTGCCCATCATCAGTGCCCATCAATGCCACCTCATCAGTGCCACCTCATTGGTGCCCGTCAGTGCAGCCCCATCAGTGAAGGAGAAAACATACTTATTTAAAAAGTTTTGTAACTGAAACAAAAAAAATACATTTTTTTTCCAAATTTTCGGTCATTTTTATTTTTTTTTGCAGAAAAAAAAAATCCCAGAGGTGATCAAATACCACCAAAAGAAAGCTCTATTTGTGGGGAAAAAATGATAACAATTTATTTTGGGTACAGTGTAGCACGACCACGCAATTGTCATTCAAAGTGCAACAGCGCAGAAAGCTGAAAATTGGTCTGGGCAGGAAGGTGTATAAGTGCCCTGTATGGAAGTGGTTAATAATGCTTAAAATGAAAAAATAAAAGTGAAATTTTCCTTTAAATTTCGTACATGGGGAGTGTGTATAATATGCATGTAAAGTCGCGCATGTTTCCCGTGCTTAGAACTGTCCCTGCACAAAATGTCATTTTTGAAGGAAAAAAAGTCATTTAAAATTCACTCGTGGCTATTAATGAATTGTCGGCTCCCGGCAATAGAAAAGTCATTGATAAAAAAAAAAAAAGTGTGGGGGTCCCCCCAAATTCAATTACCAGGCCCTTCAGGTCTGGTATAGATATTAAGAGGAACCCCACCGCAAATTTAAAAAAAAAATGCGTGCGGTTCCCCCCAAATATCCATACCAGGCCCTTCAGATCTGGCATGGATTTTAAGGGGAACTCCACCCCAAATTTTTAAAAAAATGGCGTGGAGTCCCCCCAAAAATCCATACCAGACCCTTATCCGAGCACGCACCCTGGCAGACCACAGGAAAAGAGGGGGGATGAGAGAGCGCCCTCCCCCTCCTGAACCATACCAGGACACATGCCCTCAACATGGGGAGGATGTCCCCATGTTGATGGGGACAAGGGCCTCATCCCCACAACCCTTGCCAGGTGGTTGTGGGGGTCTGCGGGCAGGGGGCTTATCGGGATCTGGAAGACCCCTTTAACAAAGGGGACCCCCAGATCCCGGCCCCCCCCATGTGAATTGGTAAGGGGTACATTGTACCCCTACCATTTCACGAAGAAAGTGTAAAAAAATGTAAATAAAAACACACAAACACCTTGGAAAAGTCCTTTATTTAAAAAAAAAAAAAAAAACATTCCAGCGAGGAAATCCAGTGTCCCGCGGTGATCCCGATGTCCAGCGCTGTCCGTCATTGGCTGAGCCTGAGCGGACCTGATGGGGAACTTCCTCCGCAGTCTATTAAATGTATAGACCCGCCCCTTCTAAAGTTCCCCATCAGGTCCGCTCAGCCAATGAATAGGTGTAAGGCTAAGCGGACCAGATGCGGAACGTGAGAAGGGGCGGGTCTATTCATGTATTACACAGTGAAGGAAGTTCCCTATCAGGTCCGCTCAGGCCAATGACGTAGGCGGGGTCTGACATACCGAGGGGGCGGACCTGATGGGGAACTTCCTTCACTGTGTAATACATGAATAGACCCGCCCCTTCTAACGTTCCGCATCTGGTCCGCTTAGCCTTACACCTATTCATTGGCTGAGCGGACCTGATGGGGAACTTTACAAGGGGCAGGTCTATTCATGTATTACATAGTGAAGGAAGTTCCCCATCAGGTCCGCTCAGGCTCCGCCAATGACGGACAGCGCTGGACATCGGATCGCTGCGGGACACTGGATTTCATCGCTGGAATTTTTTTTTTTAATAAAGGACTTTTCCAAGGTGTTTGTGTGTTTTTTTTTTTTTTTACATTTTTTTTTTTTACACTTTCTTCGTGAAATGGTAGGGGTACAATGTACCCCTTACCAATTCACAGGGGGGGCGGGATCTGGGGGTCCCCTTTGTTAAAGGGGTCTTCCAGATTCCGATAAGCCCCCTGCCCGCAGACCCCCACAACCACCTGGCAAGGGTTGTGGGGATGAGGCCCTTGTCCCCATCAACATGGGGACATCCTCCCCATGTTGAGGGCATGTGGCCTGGTACGGTTCAGGAGGGGGGCGCTCTCTCGTCCCTCCCTCTTTTCCTGTGGCCTACCAGGTTGCATGCTCGGATAAGGGTTTGGTATGGATTTTTGGGGGGACTACATGCCATTTTTTTATTTTATTTGGGGTGGAGTTCCCCTTAAAATCTATGCCAGATCTGAAGGGCCTCGTATGGATATTTGGGGGGAACCGCACGCATTTTTTTTTCTTTTTTACCAATGACTTTTCTATTGCCGAGAGCCGACAATTCATTAATAGCCGCGAGTGAGTTTTAAATGACTTTTTTTCCTTCAGAAATTACATTTTGTGCAGGGACAGTTTTAAGCAGGGGAAACAAGCGCCACTTTACATGCATATTATACACACCCCTCATGTATGAAATTTAAAGGAATATTTCACTTTTATTGTTTCACTTTAAGCATTATTAAAATCACTGCTCCCAAAAAAACGTCAGTTTTTAAAACTTTTTTTTGCATTGATACATGTCCCCTGGGGCAGGACCCGGGTCCCCAAACACTTTTTATGACAATAACTTGCATATAAGCCTTTATAATTAGCACTTTAGATTTCTCCCATAGACTTTTCAAATTTGCCGCGAACACCCCAATTTGTTCGCTGTTCGGCGAACGGGCGAACAGGCAATGTTCGAGTCGAACATGAGTTAGACTCAAACTTGAAGCTCATCCCTATCCAAGACTGATTCATTTTTATGAATGTCAGCCGATCGACCCATTCGGTGGACAGGCGCACCCTGTGATCGGTTACAAAGCCTCCAGCAGCACTGAATGTGCGTTCCGAAAGAACGCTGGATGCAGGACAGGCCAGTAGCTCAATTGCATACTGTGCAAGCTCTGGCCAGTGATCCATCCTCAGGACCCAGTAACCCAGAGAATTTTCGGTGGGAAAGGTGTCCAAGTCTGATCTTGCCCCTAGGAATAAAAAAAAAGACAACACAGGTTTGGGCAGCTCCGGGGGTCTTTCTGCCGGGCCCCCGCTATCTTCTGCTAGCTCTTTTGCTAGCGGGTGTCCCGGGCTTCCTCGCTGTCTTCTTCCGACTTCGGGGGTCTTTCTGCCGGGCCCCCGCTATCTTCTGCTAGCTCTTTTGCTAGCGGGGGTCCCGGGCTTCCTCGCCGTCTTCTTCCGACTTCGAGGGTCTCTTGTTCTGTTCTCCGGTTGTTCTCCCGCTCTCCGACGCCTTCTGCACGATCTCCCGTTCTTTCTGCCGGGCCCCCACTATCTTCTCGCAGCTCTTTTGCTAGCGGGGGCTGGTCTTCTTCGTCGCCTTCTTCCTTCTTTTCTTCGCCCGATGTTGCCTCGTCGCTGTCCACCGCCGCAATGATCTGGCCGAGCAGCGGTGCCACTTTTATTGGCATGGGGCGTGGTCACCGGATGATGCCACCGCTGACCCCGCCCCCGTTTCACGTCACAGTCCCATCATTCCCCGGGACTGTGACATCATACGGGGGCGGGGTCAGCGGTGGCATAAGCCGGTGACCACGCCCATGCCAATAAAAGTGGCACCGCTGCTCGGCCAGATCATTGCGGCGGTGGACAGCGACGAGGCAACATCAGGCGAAGAGAAGAAGGAAGAAGGCGACGTAGAAGACCGCCCCCGCTATCTTCTCGCAGCTCTTTTGCTAGCGGGGGCTGGTCTTCTTCGTCGCCTTCTTCCTTCTTTTCTTCGCCCGATGTTGCCTCGTCGCTGTCCACGCCGCAATGATCTGGCCGAGCAGCGGTGCCACTTTTATTGGCATGGGGCGTGGTCACCGGATGATGCCACCGCTGACCCCGCCCCCGTTTCACGTCACAGTCCCATCATTCCCCGGGACTGTGACATCATACGGGGGCGGGGTCAGCGGTGGCATAAGCCGGTGACCACGCCCATGCCAATAAAAGTGGCACCGCTGCTCGGCCAGATCATTGCGGCGGTGGACAGCGACGAGGCAACATCAGGCGAAGAGAAGAAGGAAGAAGGCGACGTCGCCTTCTTCCTTCTTCTCTTCGCCCGATGTTGCCTCGTCGCTGTCCACCGCCGCAATGATCTGGCCGAGCAGCGGTGCCACTTTTATTGGCATGGCCGGCAGAAGGCAGAAAGAACCGGAGATCGTGGAGAAGACACCGGAGAACAGAACAAGAGACCCCCGAAGACGGCGAGGAAGCCCGGGACCCCCGCTAGCAAAAGAGCTAGCAGGAGATAGCGGGGCCCGGCAGAAAGACCCCCGAAGTCGGAAGAAGACGGCGAGGAAGCCTGGGACGCCCGCTAGCAAAAGAGCTAGCAGAAGATAGCGGGGGCCCAGCAGAAAGACCCCCGGAGCTGCCCAATAAATTACTTTTCAAACCTGTGTTGTCTTTTTTTATTGACTTATTTTGCCACCAGGTGAATATGTAGGGGTACAATGTACCCCATACTCATTCACATAAGGTGGGGGGCCGAGATCTGGGGGCCCCCTTATTAAAGGGGGCTCCCGGATTCCGATAAGCCCCCCGCCTGCAGACCCCGACAACCAACGGCCAGGGTTGTCGGGAAGAGGCCCTTGTCCCCATCAACAGGGGGGCAGGATGCTTTGGGGTGGGGAGGGCCGCAGGTCGCCCCCCCTGCTCCGAAGCACCAAACCCCCCATGTTGAGGTCACACGGCCTGGTACGGTTCAGGAGGGAGGGGGGCCACTCTCTCGTCCCCCCCCCTTTTCCCCTGCGGCCTGCCAGGTTGAGTGCTCGGATAAAGGGTCTGGTGTGTATTCTAAGGGGACCCAACGCAATTTTTTTTTGTTTTTGGCGCGGGGTTCCCCTTAAAATACATGCCAGACCTGAAGGGCCTGGTATGGATTCTGGGGAGACCCCCACACCATTTTTTTGGGGGGAGGGTCCCCTTTGAATCCATACTAGACCCAAGGGCCTGGTATGGACCTGGGGGGGACCCCACGCTGTTTTTTTTTTTTTGGTTTTGTTTTTTGAACTGTTTTTTTTTTTTTTTACATTTCCTTTAACAACCAGCTATAAACAGGTCAAACAAAAAATCGCCGCAAAATTGCAGTACTTGCGTTTTGGATGCGGGTCCATTGAATTCTATTACATCCAAAACACTGTTTTTGTCCTGGCAAAAAAAATCTGCAGTTGCGTTTAAAATCGTTTTTCACAAACCCTCAAAATGCCTTCAGACGCCAAAGTTTTCCACGTTTCAGACGCGGTACCAGCGTTTACCCGCATTTTAGTTTAGAAGCGTTTTTAAAGGTGACCTATTTTTTTACATTGATAAACTCCAAATTTATGGCAAATGAGGAAAAACCATAAAATATATATATAGATATAGATATAGATATAGATATAGATACAGTAGATATAGATAGATATATATATCTCTATATATATAAAAATGAAATTGCTTCCATTGCATTGTGGACAATCCACAACTTGGGGAAGCTGACGTGGCAAGTGGACAATCCACAACTTGTGGCAAGTGATGTGGCAAGTGACACGCTAAATACAACTACACTGCTGCTCTCAGCCGCTCATATCACTCTGGTCTCACTAAATAGCTAAAATCGTAAATAATACTGTTTTTGGAGCTTAGGGCGGCTCCTTATCATATACACGCAAATGTGGTAAAACACGGCATGCAAACGCCACAAAGCGCGCCTTTCTAAACGCCACTTTCAACCTTAGTTCAGAAAACTTTGCACCAGCGTCCCGTCTACATGGGGCCTAAAACCGCCTATGCCATTTACAGCTCAAAAACGCCATGGTGGCCATGAGGCCATAGGCTAACATGGAGAGATGTTTTTAAGCTGCAAAAAACGCTCAAACAAGCGGCTTGAAAAACGTCCGTGAGCATGCAGCCTTATATTAACCACTTGCGCACTGCCCAGACCAAGTTTCACATTTCAGCGCTGATGCACTTTTAATGACAATTGCGCGCTCATACAACACTGTAACCCAATGAAAATGTTTTATTTGTTGGCACACAAATAGAGCTTGCTTTTGGTGCTATTTGATCACCTTTGTGTTTTTAGTTTTATATTTTTTCGAAAAATACAAAAGACCGAGTTTAAAAAAAAAAAAATGGATATTTTACCCACTTCAGCACTGGGCCTATTCTGGCACTTCTGTCCTTCATGTAAAAATCATAAATTTATGGCTATAAAATTTACTTCAAAACACCAAACATTATATATGTTTTTGGAGCAGACACCCTAGGGAATAAGATGGCGGTCATTGCAAATTTTTATCTCGCTCGGTATTTGCGCAATAAATTTTCAAACGCCTTTTGTTTGCTAAAAATATTACAGAACAGTAAAGTTACGGCCAATTTTTTGGTATAATGTGAAAGATGTTGTTATGCTGAGTAAATAGATACCTAACACGTCACGCTTTAAAATTGCGCACACACATGGCATGACACCAAACTTCAGTAATTAAAAATCTCCCTAGGCGATGCTTTAAATTTTTTTACAGGTTACCATTTTGGCATTACAGAGGAGGTCTAGTGCTAGAATTGTTGCACTCGTTCTAACGCACGCAGCAATAACTCACATGTGTGGTTTGAACGGCGTTTACATATGTGGGCGGGACTTACGTGTGTGTTCGCTTCTGAGCGCGAGCTACCGGGGACATGGTCGTTTTTTCTTATTTTTGCTTTTTTTTTTTATTTTTGTTTTTTTACTTTTTTGTATTTCTTACTCTTTTTTTTATTTTTTTGGATCACTTTTATTCCTATTACAAGGAATGTAAACATCCCTTGTAATAGGAATGTGTGTGACAGGTCCTCTTTATGGAGAGATGCGGGGTCAATAAGACCCTGCATCTCTCCTCCAGGCTGGAAAGCATGATATTGGTCCAAAAAAAACACCAATCTCATGCTGACAGCCGAGATCACGACTTGGTTAACATACGGGAACACGGTGTGATGTCATAACGTCGTGCCCGCGCCTCCGACGGTCATAGAGATGACTGATGACCATCTGGTCACCAATCATCTCCAAATTGTTCTTAGAGCCCCAGATGGCACGGGAGAGCCCGGAGAAGCACCGGATGGCAGCAAGAGGGGGGGGGAACGTCCCCTCCCCCCGCCTATAAGAACGATCAAGCGGCGGAACTGCCACTATGATCATTTTTATTGTGCACCGAATCGCCGGCTGAAAAGAATGATATCTGAATGATGCCTGCAACTGCAGGCATCATTCAGATGTCACCACACAAAGCCAAGGATGTCATTTGACGGTGGGCGGTAGGAAACTGGTTAATATTTTTTAAAAAGGTAATTTTTCTTCATTCATGTACACTGATGAGACTGCACTGATGGGCACCGATAAGGTGGCAAGGGTGGGCACTGAGAGGTGGCATTGCTATTTGGCACTGGTGGGCAGTGAGAAGTGGCAATGATAGTTGGCAGTGATGGGCACTGATAGGTGCCACTGATTGGCACCAGTGGTGGGCATTGATAGGTGGCACTGGCAGGGGCTACTAATTGTCACAGATGATGCAGAATTGCCTCTTCCTCTTCGGGCCCCATGTCCCTTGCACATAAGCTGGTGATTGCCTTTTTTTATGCTCACGCTGTCAGCACAAGGAGAAAACAAAAACCATTACCCAGTTTTTGTTTACATCACGTGATCAGCTGTCATTTGCTGACAGCTGATCACATGGTAAAGGGCAGGGATCGGCCCCTTACTCGGATCTGTCATCACCTGAGTCTCAGTGACTCTGTGACCACAGCACGTGCAAAGGGGAGGACGTTTATTGACGGACTCCCGGCAATTGAGGACCATGCTGTGGCCGTCGATCAGTTATAGCGCTGATCTCAAGTGATTAAAGAGAGTCTAAATGGGCCATTGACATGCATCACAATTCAACTTAGGAATGAGTCTTTGAAAAGTTAAACTAAATAATTTGGCCACTTTATCCTTCCAAATAATTCACTTCCTGTCATATAGCCACACAGGAAGTGAGGGAAAATCCCTGACAATGTCTTTCCTTGGGGACACACAGGTCAGTCTAAATACTTTCCCCATTATGCACATTGCACTCCAGCATATTGCGGGGTACACCACAATTTATTAGGTTGTTTGGACTGTGGGGTTTATTTACTAAAGGCAAATCTACTTTGCACTACAAGTGCACTTGCTGTATATCTGAGGGGGACATGCAAGCCAAAAAAAAACACCATCTTTGCAACCTCCAATCACCAGTACTTTCCCTCAGATTTTCAGCAGCTACACTTTTACTGCAGAGTGGATTTGTCTTTACTAAACCCCAAACTATACAATGATTTGGGGTGTACACAACAAAGTGCTAGAGTGCAATTTGCTTAATGAGCACACTAGTTAGATTGATCTGTGTGTCCCCAAGAAAAGACATTGGTAGGGTTTTACCTTCACTTCCTGTTTAGCTGTGTGACAGGAAGTGAAGCCAATGTTAAGAAAAGGAGACACAAAAGCCAAAACTACAAAAAATAGAAAATAAATCTTAAAAAAAAAAAACACACACGCAGGGGTTCTAACACTTACTTTGTTTCCCTCAAAATGCCCACAATTAGAATTGTATGGCCTTGAGCTATTTTTAAGTGCAGTGCTCTAAATCAGTGCTTCTCGAGTAACCCCAACAGGCCATGTTTGCAGGTTTTCCTTCATCTTGCACATGTGCTTTAAATCACAGTCAATGGTTTTGATTTTTGGAGAGCAATTCTCGATAAGATAAATTCACAAAACATGTCGTGTTGGGGGTACTTGAGGACTGAGGCTGAGAACCACTGCAGTAAAAAAGGAAAATTGAATACTTACCGCTCTGTATTTTTCATTTCCTGGTGACGCTCCATGGCAGCACACAATACAATACATGCATATACTACCATGAAGGCACCAGATTAGACAAATGACACCTGTTTTGTTTTGACATGCCAATCAGCTGTCACATTTGTTGCAAAGAAAGCACAAAACAAACATCAAAACTTTGCATCATATTTTATTGTTCAACAAAACAAAAGGGAAGGCAAAATAAAAAACATGGTCAATTTGAAACGGTTACAAACTCAACATCTTGAGCAATTTTTGGCCAAAAATAATGCAGCACAGACAATTAAATCAAAGTGAACAAACAACACACATTAACAACATCAGAATTTTTTCAGGGGAACATTTCCCCCCCCACCAAAAGTTAACCAATCACTTGTTTTGCAAAGACATAAAAAATAAAATACATGTGTTACACAAACGCGATAAGGACACCAACATGTACATTTTAAAAAATGTACACACACACTCTTCTCAGGGCAAGCGACCAAATGCTCTGTGAGCTTTATATAACATATGTTTGTGTGCTAATGAGGCAATTGAAAACACATGCACAGTCCATGAAACACCCAAAATGCAAGTTCACTCAATGTAGAGACTGAAAAAAAAACTAACTGGCTGGGCATGTGCAGAACAACACCAATGCAGCTAGCAAAAAATAACCCCCCCTCCCCCCGTCCAAAATTAAGCACATCATCCAGCATGCTACAAAATTAGAGATGGGACAATCACCCCTCCAACCCCCCCCCCACCAACAAATACCATTGCAGTCTATGGGAACTGACTTGTTAATTTTGCTAGTCCACACTTGGCTGGCTTATCTTCTAGTTATTGGCCTTAAAATGGGGGCCCAGGTCCCACCCTAAGGGACATATATCAATGTCACCAATTTGGAAAACACCAAAAACAAAACAAGGAGAAGTGCCTTTAAATATGCCAAATTGCTTAAGGGCCATTTTACACCACATGCAGTGCATTGCATTTTTTATGCATCCAAAATGCATGGAAAGTTTGTTACATGGCTCTAAATGGCAGTGTTTGTTCCAGTGCATTCCAGTTCCACCAAAAAAGTAGAACATGCTGCATTTTACCTGCACTGGACTGTACTGGAACGCAACAAAACGCATCATAAACGCACTGGAACGCACAGGAACACATCTAAATGCACCAAAAACGCACTGGAACACACTTGTCCTTATCTATGGTTAATAAAAAAGAGGGGTGAAAAAAAAGCACGGGACTGCATCAAAAACGTACCAAAAATACACTGGAACGTATGAAAAACGTGCATGCAGAAAAGCACCTGGAACGCATCCGGATTGTGTTTCTATGGTGTGAACTGGCCCTAGTTCACACTATAGAAACGCAGTCTGGGTGCGTTCCAGGTGCTTTTCTGCATGCACGTTTTTGACACATTCCAGTGCATTTTTGAGGCGTTTTTGATGCAGTCCAGTGTTTTTTTCCCCCTCTTTTCACTTAGGACAAGTGTGTGCAGTGCGTCTTTGGTGCATTTAGGTGCGTTGCGGTGCATTCCAGTGCATTTTTGGTACGTTCCGTTGCGTTTTTGATGTGTTTTACTGCGGTCCAGTACAGTTCTGTACCTAAAAAATGCAGCATGACCAATTGTTTTTTTGCTTTCTGTAACGCACTGGAACGGACTGCAGTGGTGTGAACTATGCCATTGGCATTAATGTGATCAACTTTCTTTGCATTTTTCAGGCATCAAAAAAACGCACTGCACTGCATCCGGTGTGAACTGGCCCTAAATATCATACCGGGGGGGTGTCTATAGTATGCTTGTAAAGTAGCACATGTTTTCCATGTTTATAACAGTTGGAGAGCAAAATGACATTTCTAAAGTAAAATAATAGTAATTTAAAAGTCCTTGCGGCTGTAATGAATTGCTGGTTCCTGTCAATACAGATAAAAGTCATTGAAAGTCTTTGATTACACAAAAAAAAGCGTGGGGGTCCCCCCAAATATCCATACCAGGCCCTTCAGATCTGGCATGGATTTTAAGGGGAACTCCACCCCAAATGTAAAAAAAAAATGGTGTGGAGTCCCCCCAAAAATCCACACCAGACCCTTATCCGAGCACATAACCTGGCCGGCCGCAGGGGAAAAGAGGGGGACGAGAGCAGCCCCCCCTCCCTCCTGAACCGTACCAGGCCACATGCCCTCAACATGGGGAGGATGTCCCCATGTTGATGGGGACAAGGGCCTCATCCCCACAACCCTTGCCCGGTGGTTGTGGGGGTCTGCGGGCGGGGGGCTTATCGGAATCTGGAAGACCCCTTTAACAAAGGGGACCCCCAGATCCCGGCCCCACCCTGTGTGAAATGGTAATGGGGTACAAATGTACCCCTACCATTTCACGAAGAAAGTGTAAAAAATGTAAAAAATGACAAGAGCCGGTTTTAGACAATTCCTTTATTAATGTCTTCTCCTTTTCTTCCATCTTCTTCTTCTTCCATCTTCTTCTTTTCTCCATTCGGGTTTCTTCCTCCATCTTCATCTACATCTTCATCTTCATCTTCCTTCTTCTTTCGGTGTTCTTGTCCGCATCTTGCTCTGACGTCTTCCCTTCTTCTTTCTTCTCCGGCCGCTTCGTTTGAATTGGAGGTTCCCGCTGTGCGACGCTTCAGTTCTTCAGTTCTTCAGTTCCCCATTGGGTCCGCTTATACCCGGTGACCCCGCCCCCCTCTGACGCACATGGATTTCACGGGGACTTTCCCCATGGTGTCAGAGGGGGGCAGAGCCACCGGGGGCAGCGGACCAAGTGGGGAACTGAGACGTCGCACAGCGGGAACCTCCAATTCAAACGGAGCGGCCGGAGAAGAAAGATGAAGGGAAGACGCCGGAGCAAGATGCAGACGAGAAGACCGAAAGAAGAAGGAAGATGAAGATGAAGATGAGGATGAAGATAAAGATGAAGAGGAAGATGGAGGAAGAAACCCGAATGGAGAAAAGAAGAAGATGGAAGAAGAAGAAGAAGAAGGAAGAAGATGGAAGAAAGGAAAAGACATTAATAAAGGAATTGTCTAAAACCGGTGTAGCATGCAGATCACTAGCCCGTGTAAGATGCTACCCCCGGACGCTACTGCCATGTGCCACTTTGAGACAGGAGAAGCAGAGTGCAGAGCTGCTCACGATGTCTACGGCTCACTCGGATTAACCCCTCACTCGCTGATCTATCGGCTGAAGAAAGGAAGACACAAACTCCATCTAGATGACAACAGTTGCCCGCGGGACATGGCGAGGGTTCACGGCGGACACACAGGTTAGTTGTGAGGAAGGCACAGGGGCCACACTTTATCACACACACACACAGGCTGGATTGGTTTGGCACAGGGGCCACACTTTATCACACACACACAAACACAGGCTGGATTGATTAGGCACAGGGGCCACACTGTATCACATACACACAGGCTGGATTGGTTTGCCACAGGGGCCACACTGTATCACATACACACAGGCTGGATTGGTTTGGCACAGGGGCCACACTGTATCACATACACACAGGCTGGATTGGTTTGGCACAGGGGCCACACTGTATCACATACACACAGGCTGGATGTTTGCCACAGGGGCCACACTGTATCACATACACACAGGCTGGATTGGTTTGGCACAGGGGCCACACTGTATCACATACACACAGGCTGGATTGGTTTGCCACAGGGGCCACACTGTATCACATACACACAGGCTGGATTGGTTTGGCACAGGGGCCACACTGTATCACATACACACAGGCTGGATTGGTTTGCCACAGGGGCCACACTGTATCACATACACACAGGCTGGATTGGTTTGGCACAGGGGCCACACTGTATCACATACACACAGGCTGGATTGGTTTGCCACAGGGGCCACACTGTATCACATACACACAGGCTGGATTGGTTTGCCACAGGGGCCACACTGTTTCACATATGTACCATGAATATCACTATCCCCTGAGGGTCACAACGGACACATAGGATTCTTGTAAGGAGGGGACAGCTCTACCATGAATATCACTATCCCCTGAGGGTCACAACGGACACATAGTATTCTCATGAGGAGGGGACAGCTCTACCATGAATACCACTATCCCCTGAGGGTCACAACGGACACATAGGATTCTCGTGAGGAGGGGACAGCTCTACCATGAATATCACTATCCCCTGAGGGTCACAACGGACACATAGGCTTCTTGTGAGGAGGGGACAGCTCTACCATGAATATCACTATCCCCTGAGGGTCACAACG
Source organism: Rana muscosa (assembly GCA_029206835.1). NCBI lineage: Eukaryota > Metazoa > Chordata > Amphibia > Anura > Ranidae > Rana > Rana muscosa. The sequence continues at coordinate 204,108,711 of CM055127.1, forward strand.
GACACATAGGATTCTTGTGAGGAGGGGACAGCTCTACCATGAATATCACTATCCTCTGAGGGTCACAACGGACACATAGGCTTCTTGTGAGGAGGGGACAGCTCTACCATGAATATCACTATCCCCTGAGGGTCACAACGGACACATAGGATTCTTGTGAGGAGGGGACAGCTCTACCATGAATATCACTATCCTCTGAGGGTCACAACGGACACATAGGCTTATCGTGAGGAGGGGACAGCTCTACCATGAATATCACTATCCCCTGAGGGTCACAACGGACACATAGGATTCTTGTGAGGAGGGGACAGCTCTACCATGAATATCACTATCCCCTGAGGGTCACAACGGACACATAGTATTCAGTCCGTTACAGCGTGACGAATGTGCTATCTCCATTACAAACGCTAGTTTTAAGAGAACGAGCGCTCCCGTCTCATACTTGATTCTGAGCATGCGCGGTTTTTTTCCCCTCGTAAAAGCATACACACTACCATTTTTCACGACGTTAAAAAAAAACGACGTGAAAAAATAGAGCAGGTTCTAATTTTTTTTAGCCCATTTTTCACGTCGTTAAAAATGCTCTGGAGCCTACACACGGTCGTTTTTATTGCCCATTTTTAAAAATGGCATTTTTAACGTCATGAAAAACGATCATGTGTACGCGGCATAATCCTTTCTTGTCCGCTAGCAGGCGGTAAAACCGCCCCCCCTCGCGGGCAAAATGCAAGGAAAATCCGCCCATAGCGTTGGTTGAAAAAACACCTGCGTTTTAACGCCGACGCTATGGGCGGTCCGGTGCGAAAGGGCTTTAATACAGTGATCAGTGCGAATATTATGCACGGTGACTGTACTAATGACACTGCAAAGGAAGAGGTTAACATCTCATAGCAAAATGTGTCCCTTTCATTGTATATGTGTTAGACCCCTTTTTTTTGTGGCGTTTTTCAGACACATTGGCATTAAAAAAAAAAAAAAACGCCTGTAAAGCGCCTGAAAGAAGGTGCATCTGCAATCCCAATGTGAAAGCCTGATAGGTTTCATACTAAAGCACCTGAAAATCAACCCAGTGTGAAAGTGTTGTTAGGGTTTAAAAAAAGCGCCTGAAAGAAGCCTCATCTGCAATCCCATTGTGAAAGCCAGAGTGGTTTCAGAGCCCTTTCACACTGGCAGCGCACGAAAAACGTTGGTAAAGCTACGCCAAGAACTTGTGCGTTTTTCCGGCGCTTTGGCGTTATAAAAAATCGCCTCAATGGGAAGAGGCACTTTAAGAGCGGTGTATTCAACGCTCACAAAGCGTTGAAAATAAGCTGCTTGCAGGACTATTTTTCACGCCCTGCCAGCGCAGCGCCTTACTGTGAAAGCATTCGGGCTTTCACATTGGTATTACAGATGAGGCTTCTTTAAGGCGCTTTATTTTAACGTTAAAGTGGTTGTAAACCCACATTTAGTTTTTTTTTTTCCCCCCACCTGTAAGAGAAAGGCATAATGAGCTAGTATGACTAGCATATTAGCTCATTATGTACCACTTACCTTAGATCGGGGCCCCCGAAGCCGTCCGCGTCCCTCCATCTAGCCGCATCCATCGCTGCGGCGATAGCCGGAAGGTTACTTCCGGGTATCTCCGCTGCAGCCAATCACAGCGCCGCTCCGGCGCTGTGATTGGCCGGAGCGGCAGTGACGTCACTCCGCTAGTGGCCGAAAAACGGTTAATACCGCACGTAAACCGCGGCTATAGCCGCGGTTTGCGGACGGTATTAGCGCGGTGTCCCATTGATTTATATGGGAAGGAGCAGTATACACAATGCTCATTCACCGCTCCAAAATGCTGATTGCAGGAAATTATTTTTTTTCTCCCGCAAATGCAACGACTCAGTGTGAAAGCCCTCGGGCTTTCAGATTGAGAATGCTGTGACAGGATTATTTCAGGCGTTATTTAAGCGCTATTTTTAACACTAAAACACATGAAATACGCCTCCAGTGTGAAAGGGGCCTTAGTGTGAAAGAACTCTGGCTTTCACATTGGGATTGCAGCAGGGGCGGATCCAGAGTCTTTTCTCGGGGGAGGCACTGCCAAAAAATATGTTTTAAATTCACCAGAGAAATTACCGTTTAACATTGGAGTCTATGGAAGGGGTGCCCGGCTTTAAAAAATCAGTGCTCCCCGGCCGTAGGTTTTCCAGACACCAAACTTTGCACACTTGTAGAAGAGATATTGGGCTACATGTGTGCCAAGATTGGGGTCCAGAAGACCTACGACCGGCCGGTACCGGGTCCGCAAATTCACCAGAGAAATTACAGTTTAACATTGGAGTCTATGGAAGGGGTGCCCGGCTTTAAAAAATCAGTGCTCCCCGGCCGTAGGTTTTCCAGACACCAAACTTTGCACACTTGTAGAAGAGACATTGGGCTACATGTGTGCCAAGATTGGGGTCCAGAAGACCTACGACCGGCCGGTACCGGGTCCGCAAATTCACCAGAGAAATTACAGTTTAACATTGGAGTCTATGGAAGGGGTGCCCGGCTTTAAAAAATCAGTGCTCCCCGGCCGTAGGTTTTCCAGACACCAAACTTTGCACACTTGTAGAAAAGACATTGGGCTACATGTGTGCCAAGATTGGGGTCCAGAAGACCTACGACCGGCCGGTACCGGGTCCGCAAATTCACCAGAGAAATTACAGTTTAACATTGGAGTCTATGGAAGGGGTGCCCGGCTTTAAAAAATCAGTGCTCCCCGGCCGTAGGTCCCCCAGACACCAAACTTTGCACACTTGTAGAAGAGACATTGGGCTACATGTGTGCCAAGATTGGGGCAGCAGCAGCTGCAGAACAAGTACTGTATATACTCGAGTATAAGCCGACCCGTGTATAAGCCGAGGCACCTAATTTTACCCCAAAAAACTGGGAAAACTTATTGACTTGATGTGACAGGAGGGTCACTTTGGACACAGGGTGAGCCAGGAAAAAATGGACATTAAGAAATATCTCTTGGGCTACCTAAAATCGGTCTGTAATATTTATCCACCATATCCCCAAGGATATCTGTGAAGGACTATTTACTGTTTCTGAACTCAACAGGTTAATTGAGAGATGCTGATGTGTCACCTATCTGCTTGTGTAATGCTAATGAGCCTCACCTAGGCTACAGGTCCTTTCATTGTGATGATGTGGATTGGAGCTTAGTAGACCGTCTGGCTGCCTATTATTATGGGATGTTTAAGTGTCTTCTGTGGGGGGGGGGGGAAATCACCCCTCCTGCTAAGACTGGTTATCAAAGGAGAAGTTTGAACACACCTGACCTGTATCACCATTGTCATTGGATAGTTTAAACCCGCCCTGTTCCTCCAAGGATGGGAGGGAAGGGTTTTGAAGAGAAATGTGTTACCATGTGTTTTGAAAATAAAGTTATTCCCTGTTTTGGAACTTGAAATACAGAGCGTTATCTCGTATCTCTGGAAGGATTAATCCTATGGGAAGTGGTCGCCTGGCTGTGGAGGGTCGATAGTGGTTGTGTGTTCAGAGAGGGAATATTCTAAATGGCGTATACCCCTTTCATATTGGGGGGTGCCGTTACATTGGTTGGCAGCAGCGGGATTTTCCCTCCAGTTCCTGGGACACTCCAAACCACCACAGTGAATGACCAGCTATGCAGCCGGCAGGAAAGCCACGCTGAAAGACTTACTTGAGAGCCGTGGAGGGTCCGGTGGGACAAAGAACAAGGCCATCTTGATCAGGGAGCTAACCGAGATGGATCAGAGGGTTGGTGATGCAGGACCCCGGTCAGTTGAAGACCTGTTTCAGCAACGTGTTCAACAGCGGTTGGCATTATATGGTGCTAACTCATCAGAGACCGCCATACAGGAAGCCATTAAAGGCATCCAGCTGCAGGATGCGCGACGAGAAAAAGAACGACAGCGACAAGAAAAAGAACAACAGCGACAAAAGAGAGAACTAGAGCGACAAGAGAGAGAACTAGAGCGGCAACATGAGTGGAGAATGGCGGAAATACGACAATCGGAGATCGCCTACAGACAGCTGCTAGAATCTGCTCAGCAGCAGGGTGGGGCTCCCTTTGCCTGGGACTATCAGGAAATACCAGTTGACAACTATGAAATCCTGGCTGAAGAATCAGCAGTGGAAAATCTGAAGATTGCCATCCCTAAAGCCGAAGTGAATGATACGGAGTTCCAGGGAGCTAGCCTGGCTGAAGAATCGGCAGTGGAAAATCTGAAGATTACCACCCTTAAAGCCGAAGTGGATGATATGGAGTTCCAGGGAGCTAGCCTGGCTGAAGAATCGGCAGTGGAAAAGCTGAAGATTGCCCTCCCTAAAGCCAAAATGGATGATATGGAGTTCCAGGGAGCTAGGGCAGTTGGCTCATCTCCCCAGCCACAGATTACAGAAGGTATGGATTTAAGGGACTATTCAGAGGATGTTAGGGATTATGCATCGCCTGCCCAAGTACTGGCAGCAGGACAGAGTACTGCAGACCCCTGCTCTACACCCGTGGCAGTTTTGGAGGCCCGAGGTGAGAAGGTGATGGTTCCTCTTTCCCAGGGGATTTCAGAGATGCAGGGGGGAGAAGCAGCCCTTTTCCCTCCCCAACAGTTAGCCAGAGCAGATGGTGTGGAGTCCCCAGCAGAAGTGCTGGCAACAGGGCAGAGTGATAGCAACCTCTGCCCAGCACCGGAAACAACTGTGGAGTTTCAGGGAGCCGGGGCAGTTGGCCCCCCTCTCCAGCAACAAGCTGAGGTGGTAAAGCTTTTACCCCCAGCTGAACCACTGGTAGCAGGGCAGAATGCTACTGGCCGCTGCACACAACTGCCACTTGAGCGGATATCGGTGGATGGGACTGCGGTCTCCACTCACAGCGACCCAGCACAAGAGCTGGCAACAGAGCAGAGTGCCGCGGGCCTCTGCTCTCAACTAACAGAAGAGGGAGTTCCTGTGGTACTGGATGGGACTTCGGTCCTCACTGACACAACCCCAGAAAATGGTGTGACACTGGGACAGGAGGATGTCAGCCTTGCTTTGCAAGCACTGGGGTATTTTCACCTACCACAAGGGGATGGGACTTCAGTCTCCACTTGTATACCCCAGGGATGCTGGGCAGTCCGCCCAGATCCCCAACAGCATGACGGATTGAGCCCAGTCACCCTGTCTTCTCCCAAGCGGCGGGTATGTTCTCTGAGAGAGGCAGAGGTTGGCTGGGTAAGTAATGCTCTGTTTGGAGCAATTTATTTGGGGTACTGTGTGGCTACCGGCATTAGAAGAATGGACCTATGGACTAACTTCGGAGTCAACCCGTCTGGGGTCACCTCCTTTGTTAGTCTTCTGCCGAAAGGGGAGATGTGTGACAGGAGGGTCACTTTGGACACAGGGTGAGCCAGAAAATAATGGACATTAAGAAATATCTCTTGGGCTACCTAAAATGGGTCTGTAATATTTATCCACCATATCCCCAAGGATATCTGTGAAGGACTATTTACTGTTTCTGAACTCAACAGGTTAGTTGAGAAATGCTGATGTGTCACCTATCTGCTTGTGTAATGCTAATGAGCCTCACCTAGGCTACAGGTCCTTTCATTGTGATGATGTGGATTGGAGCTTAGTAGACCGTCTGGCTGCCTATTATTATGGGATGTTTAAGTGTCTTCTGTGAGGAGGGGGGGGGGAATCACCCCTCCTGCTAAGACTGGTTATCAAATGAGAAGTTTGAACACACCTGACCTGTATCACCATTGTCATTGGATAGTTTAACCCGCCCTGTTCCCCCAAGGATGGGAGGGAAAGGGTTTTGAAGAGAAATGTGTTACCATGTGTTTTGAAAATAAAGTTATTCCCTGTTTTGGAACTTGAAATACAGAGCGTTGTCTCGTATCTCTGGAAGGATTAATCCTATGGAAAGTGGTCGCCTGGCTGTGGAGGGTCGATAGTGGTTGTGTGTTCAGAGAGGGAATATTCTAAACGGCGTATACCCCTTTCATATTGGGGGGTGCCGTTACACTTGAGTATAAGCTTAGGGTTTCCATCTGCATGCCTCACTGTGCCTCACTTTGCCTCACTGTGCCCATGCCTCACTGTGCCCACGCTTCACTGTGCCCATGACTAGACTGATGTTTAACATAGGAGTCTATGGAAGGAGTGCCCGGCTTTGAAAAATCGGATCTTACCGGCCGTTGGTCCCCCGGAAACCAAACTTTGCACACTTATAGAGAAGACATGGGGCTACATGTGTGCCAAGTTTGGGGTCCAGGGGACCAACAACCATCCGGTACCCGGTCCGCAAATTCACCGGAGAAATTACCGTTTAACATTGGAGTCTATGGAAGGGGTGCCCGTCTTTAAAAAATCTGTGCTCCCCGGCTGTAGGTCCCCCAGACACCAAGCTTTGCACACTTGTAGAGGAGACATGGGGCTACATGTGTGCCAAGATTTGGGTCCAGGAGACCTACGACCGGCCGGTACCGTGTCCGCAAAGTCACCGGAGAAATTACAGTTTAACATTGGAGTCTATGGAAGGGGTGCCCGACTTTAAAAAATCAGTGCTCCCCGGCCATAGGTCCCCCAGACACCAAACTTTGCACACTTGTAGAGGAGACATGGGGCTACATTTGTGCCAAGTTTGGAGTCCAGGGGACTTACGGCGGGCCGGTACCGGGTCCCCAAATTCCGGGAGATCAGGCGCAAAAAAAAAAAACAGAGCAAGCAAGTGAGTGTGACAGATGGTCTCGGGGGGGGGCAATTGCCCTGTTGCCCCCCCCCCTGGATCCGCCACTGGATTGCAGATGCAGCTTCTTTCAGACGGTTTACAGTCTCTTTTTTTAACTCTAAAGCGCATGAAAAACGCCACAGGGTGAAAGGTGTCTAAAAGTCTCCTGCTTATACATCTGGGTTTAAGCTTTCTTGTCTTTCATTTTCAGGTAAAATTAACAGCCAGTTTCCACTTTGGGCACAAATCATTCCCTAAAATGATATCTAAAACTTGCGCTGTGTACAATCGCAATGAAGGTCTGGAAGTGCCACACCACAAACACTGAAGATCAGCGGCGATGTACAGGCACAATGCCAGGAGTGGCAATGACTGCAGCAGGTAGGCGGAAAAAGGTAAATGTGAAATTCATGTCATCTATACATTGAGCCCTGGTTTAGACTACCAAGATTTATTGTTGACTTTAAAATTATGGGTGACACAGAATGTCAAGTCAGTAGAAAAACGTGATTTCATGGATGCCATATTTATTGAAGTAACTTAAGTAGCTGCAGGGCCGCCATCAGGAATTTTACCCTTACACAGCTTCAGGCATGGGCCCCCTGCATCAGAGGAGAACGGGGGGGGGTCTGCAGCTGGATGACTTTCACACTGGAGTGGTGCGCTTGCAGGACTTTTCAAAAAAATTCTGCCAGCAGCTTCTTTGGAGAGCATTATGAGCGCTCAACTCACCGCTCCTAAAGCGCCACTGCCCATTGAAATCAATGGACGGCGACGCCTAACTGCCGGCAAAGCGACGCTCTAGCAGCACTTTGTGGTTGGTTTTAACGTTTTTTTTTGTTCTATAGGGGGGTTAAAAACGCCCAGCTGTTGACCAAATAGCGCCGCAAAAACAACTGTAAAGCGTCGCTAAAAATAGCGGCATTTTTAGCGCCGACGCCCGTGTTGGCTCAGTGTGATAGGGCTCTAAATGTATTAATTATTTTAAATAACAAGCATGTCAAACGTGCCTGATCTGTGCAGTGATTTTGCACAAATCAGCCTTGATCTTCCTTTTCTCGGTTCAATCGCCAGCGCTCCTGGCACCTCCCTCCTGCATAGTGCCCCCACAGCTATAGTCTTGCAAGGGGGGATCCCGAGCCAAGTCGCTTGTCTGTGTGTCGATTCGGACATGAAGCCACGACTCAGATTTTGATTGACAGCAGCATGAGCCAATGGCGACTGCTGTGTGTCTCATCAAATCAGGCTTTGTAAGCTGCAGTTGTTATTTTAATGAAAATGTGTAGGAAAGGAGTGGTTTAGGTGAAAACTAATTGCCACATACCTGGGAGTTTTGACTTATGATAGCACTAATGCAAATCAAACCGTAATATAGCATCTGTCAATATGGTGATTGGAATGGAACACTGCGTTTTGTATATTGCTTATTATAAAATAATAACTATGTATTTTTCAGAACACAAGCGAGATCTAAAAAAAATGCGGCTTAAGAAGAGGAGCAAAAACAGGAGGAAGAGCAGATGGACCCTATTAACCTGTAAAAACAATAAGATTAAAGATAATCTAATCCCATAACATGTTCTGTGACACTGTTTGTGGCAGAGGAGGCTGCAGGAGCACCAGTGGCGTAACGTGTGTTGTCAGTGCCCAGATGTAAGGCAAGAAATTTTCTCCCCCTAACCTATGGACTTTTCTCACTCCCTGAGTACCTTACTACAATAGTACTGACCAGACTGATTGCTATACAGAACACTACACTAACCTACCTGACCACTACACTAACCTACATGACAACTACACTAACCTCTACACAGACCTACATAATTGATAGACTAACCGTTACACTTACCTATCTGACCACTGCACTTAACTACCCGATTACTACACTGACCACGACACTGCACGCACACTGGCACCAACTTCCTGACGCCTACACTGACCTACCTAAACAATAAACGGAGCAACCTGCCTGACACAGACCCAAATGACTCCTACTTCCTGCAATACTCACACCCTCCACCACTACACACAGCTCGGTGAAGATCCATCCTCCCCCCTTACCTATCATCTTTTCTTGCCTTCATCGATCCATCATCAGGACTCTCCTCATCACAGGGTGTGCATAATTGCTTTGGAGTCCCCGCCACCGACATCTACCTGCTCCATGGTGTCCCTGCCGGGGTCAGGCCAGTGCCATCCACACCCGCTCCATGGTGTCCCCGCCGGGCGTTAGGGCAGTTAACGGACACTGCACCTCCATGCTCCCATCTCCTCCAAGCCCCGCACCAGAGGGACAGTCGAAGGAAAAGACAGCAGCTCATGAAATGTATCCCCCCTAAATGTTGTGCCCGGGGCTAGGGCATCCTATGCACGACCCACAGCATTGGACCAAAGTACTCTAGAAGATCTTCAAAGTGAATGGGCCTTGTCAAACTACACACTGCGTAAATTAATATGTGTTCTGCAGCTGATGTCCTATAAAAATGCAGTTGCATCTTCCTGAGCACACTGAATGTAATACATTACTCTTAGGCGTGTTTAAAAATAATGTGGCATGAGAACAAATTGGCCATGAGAATTGAACTTGTGCAGACTGTACAATCATTCATAGACCAGGCGTGACAGCCTTATGCCCCGTACACACGATCGTTTTTCATGCCGTTAAAAATGCCATTTTAAAAAATGGCCATTAAAAATGATCGTGTGTAGGCTCCAGAGCATTTTTAACGACGTGAAAAACGGCCATTAAAAATTCCGGACATGCTCTCTTTTTTCACGTCGTTTTTCATGTCGTTTTTTTTAACGACGTTAAAAACGATAGTGTGTATGCTTTCACGACGTGAAAAAAAACGCGCATGCTCCGAAGCAACTATGAGACGGGAGCGCTCGTTTTGGTAAAGCTAATGTTGGAAATGGAGATGGCACATTCGTCACGGTGGAATTAATAGCATCGTTTTAATGCTGCGCATTCCGTTCTTCTTTTGATAATGCTTTAAAATTACCCTCTTTTGATAATGACATTGAGAGTTATGCCAAACTTGTTTCTAAAGTAATTCCAAATTGCTCTAATGATTATAAAATATTATTTATAAGCCACACCTCCCTCCTAAATAATACTAATAATAATAAAATAATGTAATTCTCCTTTTTTATTTAAATTTTATATATTTTTTTTTTTTGGCCTTTTTTTTAGTATTTTGACTTAAATTATTCTTGTGTAAAGTTACCACAACAACCTTCCAAATGTGTCTCATTTGGCCTCAGGGAGGTTTGTGTCCCCTGATAATAACAATAATATAATTTGAGATGTCCCTGCCTGCTTCCTAGCAAGCTCTCTTTTGAAATACAAATCACATAGTCAAGTATTTAAAGGGCACTCAATTTTTTTTTATTTCAGAACATTAACAAAATAAAGTGGAAGGCAGCACTGGAGAGCCTGCTTGCATTTGTGCATCCCTTTCACCCCACAACAACCATACAAGATGTCCAAACCAAAATAGAGATTAGATCCCCCAAAAAAATGAGCCCAATCTTGTCTTGAGCTCCCAGAGGTCAGGAGCCACAGCAGATAAGTCCTATATGTCCCCAGTCTGTGGTACTACAGCAGGCATTATTTTCTCCTCTTCCTTGTAGCCTTCTCTCCAGCCTTCTCTGCAGCCTTGGTTGGTTTCTTCCTTGGAGGCTGGGGATCAGGAGGAGAGGTTGTGGCAGGAGGAGTAGTAGGAGGAGGAGGAGGAGGTGGAGGAGTAGGGACAACCTCCGTTATGTCCGTGTACCTAGTGAGTTCACCCAGCACGCCCTTATTGATGACTTTCAATAGCAGGGTCTCACAGAATTTTTTTTGCTGCAACTCCATTTGCCCTAGTTTGTGGGCGAGGACTGCGGCAAATCCCTCATCAACAGAGGGTGCCTCTCTGAGGGCCGCTGTTGCCTCTCTGAGGAAGGCCCTGGTTTCCTTCTCCACCTGCCTACCTCTCCTTGGCCCTCGTGGTTTAACTACCAGGGGAGGCATCTGGGCTCTTGTGCTGGGCCAAGCCTCCTCCTGGGTGCCACTGGGCCCTGCCTCCTCCTGGGTGCCACTGGGCCCTGCCTCCTCCTGATCCCCAACATCACCCTCTTCCTGGCTCTGCTCTGGCTGTAAAAAAAGAAAGGGACATTATTTATTTTGCCACATCATCATTCACAGACATTGTTCACCTCTAGACATTGTTGAAATCAATGCCAAAAGTTATGTCATTTTCATTGATTACGCATCCTGGTTTTGTTGTCTTGGGCACATAAAATTAGGCCACTACTGTATCTTGCTCTTCACAAACTTTATTGGTAGAAGTGTACATACCTTTAACAATACTAACATCTATTTAAATTCTACAATTTTGTACGATAGAAATATAGATAGCAAAACTTTACCTGGCTCCATATCTCCAAATCTGCCTCCTCAAGGCCCTGATCTTGATCCTCAGAGGAAGCCAGAGCAGGGTTGACAGGAAGGCTGGAGGACTGGCTGCAGGGAAGGCTGGAGGGTTGGGTACAAGGAAGGCTGGATTGACCTCTGGGGGGAAGGGTGGAGAGAGATTCCCGCACTTCCAGCTGGTCATCCAGAAAAGCAAGCTTACTGTAGTACCACAGACTGGGTTTATAAACCTTATCTGCTGGTGCACCTGACCTCTGGGACCTCAGGACCATAGTCCTCTGGGTCCTGTATGTCCCTCTGATGGTCGCAATTTTGTTTTTGACATCTTGGAGAGTTGTTGTGGGTATCTTTGTTTGCACAAATGCAAGCAGGCTCTCCAGTGCTGCTTTCCTGGCGTCTTTATTTTTATTACCGCCACTTTTTGTTTGCCATAATATAGGGAGCTCTTGCCATTTGTCGATGAACTCCCCCATGAAGTCTGGGTTTTTAAAAGTATTCATGATATCTGTAAAAGCGAGAAACCAAAAAAAATATATATTTCAGGCAACATTCCTCAACTGTGCATTGTCTACATATTTTGAGCACACAAATCTCCTCGTCTGATGAACCTCAAAAAGTAAAATTGTTAGGTACCTTGGTCACGACGTTCGTTGCTAACTCCCTCTCCTGAAAAATGAACGTATTTCCCAGACATGGATCTTCACTTTATATACACAGCGCATGCGTGAAACTCCGCACTCTTTCCCCGCCCCTGACGTTCGATATTGTACTTTCCCCGCCCCTTCTCGCTCGTAGTGCTGAACAAAACATGGCGGAGACACAGGTGGCTGAGATTACCTCTACAGAGGATGAAATTACAGAGGAGCCCAAATCAAGACCCAGGAGATATAAGGCCTCCAACATGTCATTCGAGGAAATGGTGGAGATGGTCGCCATTTTAAAGAAGGAGGATTATGATGCCAAGCATGGTCCGTATAAAAGGCCTAATCTGGTCAAGTCCAGAATTATGGGCAAAGTGGTCAAAAGTCTCCACCAAAAATTCGGGGTGTGCAGAACGAAGGAACAGCTCAGAAAACGATGGTCAGATCTGAAGTTGCGGGAGGCCGACCAATATAAAAGAATCAAGAAAGTTATATTAAAAAGTAAGTTGTTTTTTTTTAGTTTCCATGGTACATATTATTTTCTTGTATTCTGTCGTGTATTTTTAACTTTCATATAGTACACTGAAAGATACCATCTTTCAGGTTCGTCCGCATAGTAAACGGACGTATTAAACCTCTTTCTCCGTACAGTTCCTCAAACGATGTTTTAGGATCATCCAGTGTGAACACCCATGTTTTTTGGTTTATTTGGGGGAGTAAATTTGGGCCACACTTATTTTTGGTGTGCTAATCCAAAGGACATTTGTTCATTTGAAAAAACGATATGCATGGTAATGTTAAAGGGAGTGAATGCTCAGCAGCTGATGAAACATCTGAACGCAGTAGTACAAGTGTGGGCCTAAAGCCAAAAAGCTTGAGGGAGTCACACACAGGTGATCCAGTGTAGATACTTTGGGGTGTTACAATGTTTCAAATTTGTTTACAAAATGTATATGCTCTGTTTTGGGCTATGTATCCAATCATTTGTCCTGGTTGGCACAGGGGGTAAAAATTAAAATGGAGCATACTTCAAAAGAATGATTACCAAGTTTTTTTTCATGTTTCTTATTTTAGCAAAATTGAGTCGGTACTAATGAAACTATTCCTTTTATTTCAATCTCCCTAGGGATTCGAAAAGCTACCTCAGATGAGACGAGAATTGCAATACCTACAACAATACCCCCAGAACCCCAGGATGGAGAGGAATGTGATGTTGTGGAAGTGGAAAGTGGCACCACCACAGGTCAGAGTGAAACCAGACACATGCATGTTAAATAGATGTAGGCCTACATATTCTATCCTACATATTTCTTTTTACATTTAGGTGCAGTTCTGGCCGAAGACCCCAATAAGTTGACACATCACAGTGCCCAGATCCTGATCCAATACCTGATGGTCTGCTGTCGTGACCTCGAAAAAATTAAGGGAGATTTGCTAGAGATCAGGGCAAATACAAAGCGGGTGGAGGAAAGGCTCCAAAATATCATGGCTGTGCTTGGGCGTGTCTAATGTTTTTACACCAAATAACGTTTTACTTGCAGAGATTTCTTTTTTTTTTTGTTATTTTACCCTTTAATGACTAGCACATGTTTAGCTTTTTCAAAATTTGGAGAAATATAGTTTGTTTATGCATGGCTGGTCATGCGTTTTAATACACCTGAAATTAAGGGAACATCCACATTTCTACGGAAGTTGCCCACCTAAACAAAAAAAAAAAAGGTATTTTTACATAACAAATCATTGTGGCTTCATTATGTAAATGTGGTGCTGAGTGAACTAATCAATGTTTGTTGTTTACACTGACAATGAAGGCTAATTAAAAGATTTTTTAATCCACATGGCAAAACAAGTGCACTAGGTAAACCTACCAGAAACATCAAACATTATACAATAAAAATGAAAAACCAATCTTTACTCAAGAAAAAGTTTTATTTTTTTGGTCTAAAATTATTATAGATTGTCTGGCATTTCAATGGCCCCCCTACCCATAAAATAGTCCACATATTGGTTACGGACCTCACGTCCGGTTGGGGGGGCCAAGCCAGGACGGCCAGGTTCCAGGGCCACCAAAGTTTCTGCATTGATTAAAGAGGCCTCAGGCCCACTCAAAGATATATAACTCGTTGAATGCACCCTTAGGAAATTATGCAGCACACAGCACGTCATAACCACATGGTTCCATTTGTATGGGGCAAGGTGGATGGAGGTAAGGAAGAGGCGAAATCGGCTGGCCATGATCCCAAACGCATTTTCCACCACCCTTCTGGCTCTGGCCAGCCCATAATTGAAAACCCTCCTCTCAGGGGTGAGGGTGCGTTGCGGGAATGGCCTCATCAAATGGGGTCCCAGGCCAAACGCCTCATCCGCCACAAACACAAAAGGTAGTCCCTCCACATTCTGCTCCGCTGGTGGCAAGGCCAGCAGATCCAAAAGGAGCCGTTCTCCAAACTCCGTCTGGGCAAAAACTCCTCCATCAGACATCCTGCCATTCTTGCCAACGTCCACATAGAGGAACTCGTAGGTGGCCGACACCACTGCCATCATCACGACGCTGTGGAACCCCTTATAATTATAATAAAAGGATCCCGAATGGGGTGGTGGGACGACCCGAACATGTTTGCCGTCGATGGCTCCTCCACAGTTCGGAAAGTTCCATCGCTGGGCAAACTCGGAAGCCACATTCTGCCATTCATGTGGCGAAGAAGGGAACTGTGGAATTAAAGAAATAACAAATTAATACTTGGAGCCAGAAACATTGAAAGCTGATTTCATACACACATTCATGGCCAACATTGGTAGAAACTGTTCAATACATAAAAATTTGGAAGCTAGAAAAAAAAAAAAAAAAAAACATTATGGGGGGGGGGGGGGGGGGGTTGAAGATGAGTTGGGAATATCACACATGAAGGCTGTAGCACTCTGTATTGAAGTTAACAAGAATGAAACATTCCTAGGCCAAATTTAGGGTGCGTTTTGGGTAAAGCACTACGATGGAACATATAATAAAAAACATGGAAATGACTAGGCAAGGTAGGTATGGCCCCAGGATAGCATGCTGGAGAGGTTAGGTAAGCCAAATTTACAGGTAGGCCTCAAACCCCAAACTTTAAATAATAAAACATGGGGAGAAAGGGGACATTCCCTGCAGCTAAGAATCATGTGAATTAGGGACTGCAAATAAAGCAAATTAAAAATATCCAAAAATAAAAACCATACAATGTGAATTTTTGAAGAAGAACACTTACCTTAATATAGTCCTACTGCAAAACTTGAAGGATGGCAGAACAAGTCTCTGGTATAATGATCCCCAGAGCCTGGGGGGATATGCCTGTGGAGAACTTAAGGTCCTGCAGGCTTCTCCCAGTAGCCAGGTATCGCAACGTGGCGATGAGCCTCTGCTCAGCACTGATGGCTTCCCGCATAACGGTGTCCTGCCTGGTAATATAGGGGGACACCAAAGCCAACAGCTGCTGAAATATGGGGTCAGACATCCTGAGAAAATTCCTGAAATCATCAGGATTATTCTCCCTGATCTCCCGCAACAAAGGCATGTGACAGAATTGGTGCCGCTGGAGCAACCAATTCTTGGTCCATGAACTCCTCCTGACCCTGCTCATGGCATGGAGTCGGGATACAGCATGAACCCCTGCACCAACTACAGCACGAACTCTACGACGAGTACGTAGCCGCAACATGGCTAGATAACGGTCGGCTGAACAGAACGAACTAGAAGAACGCACGGAAGAACAGCAAGGCCTATGAAGAACAAGCTGAAAAACACGAACGTGCAGAGCAGGCCGCACTGAATAAACAGATACGAACTGACTACAAGCAGTGCTAAACAGATACGAACCCACAGGCGCAAACTGAACTCCCGAAAACGATCTTCAAAGCACGAAGACTGAAAAGCGCGAATCGTCTCTCACCAAACTTTTACTAACACGCGGAAACACGGAATTAGCAAAAGCGTCCCAAAGGGTGGCGTTATTCGAACGGAACTTCCCCTTTATAGTGCCGTCGTACGTGTTGAACGTCACTGCGCTTTGCTTGATCGTTTTTTTTAATGATGGTGTGTACGCAAGGCAGGCTTGAGAGGAAACATGAAAAAAAAACGAGGAGAAAAACGTTGGTTTAAAAAATGACATTAAAAACGATCGTGTGTACGGGGCATTAGGCTCCATGTACACAGAAGCTGATAAACTGCAGTTTATTGGCGTTTTTAAAAAAAGAACATTAACTAAACTCTATGTTAGCCTATGTGTTCATGTACACAACAACGTTTTTTAGCGTTAATGAGCAGTGGAGTTATTGGGCTTTTTTGTGAACGCAAGAAATTTGCGTTTTTTTTGGCTGGAAAAAACGCTGGTCGCGAGCGTTTTTTGATACATTAAAAAAAATCTAAACTGGAAAACGCTAATAAAAAAAATGCTGATAAAAGCTAGCTTTTTCTGCTGCTTTCAAAACAACCGTTTTTGAGCTACTGTTTACATGGAGCCTTAGTTGTGACAAGACTGCTAAGCACCATACAGGGGTCTTAGGCTCCATGTACACAGAAGCTAAAAAACGGTTGTTTTAAAACAGCAGAAAAAGCTAGCTTTCATCTGCATTTTTTTTAATAGCGTTTTTCAGTGTAGGTTTTCATTTTTTATTTTTTACAATGGATCAAAAAACGCTAAAGACCAGCGTTTTTGAGCATTTATGAGCGATTTGCGTTTTTCTACGCAAATTTATTGCGTTTAGAAAAAAGCACACTAACTCCACTGCTCATTAAAGCTAAAAAAACTTTATGTGTACATGAACACATAGGCTAACATAGCAGTGCAGTTAATGTGCTTTTTAAAAAAACGTCAATAAACTACAGTTTATCAGCTTCTGTGTACATGGAGCCTTATACAAAGACCTAAAAAAGTAAAATAAAGCATGGCAGATTAAAAATTAATTGTGTCACACTCTGTATTGCTGTAATTGTTTTTTTTTTCTTCTTTTTTTACAACATCAAAGTCACCTTC
The DNA here is from genome assembly GCA_029206835.1 of Rana muscosa. Taxonomy (NCBI): domain Eukaryota; kingdom Metazoa; phylum Chordata; class Amphibia; order Anura; family Ranidae; genus Rana; species Rana muscosa. The sequence goes on from CM055127.1 coordinate 204,125,487, forward strand.
AAATTGCATTCACAGCAGTAGTAACCAAGCTGAAATGTTGAGTTAACATAAGGTGCACTTTTGTCTATAAAAAAATTGGGTTTTAACAACATTGTCAAAGTGTGTTACATTTCCCTAGGAGAGGGAGTGACTGTAGGCCACAACAGTTGAGGGGTGGGGGATTGTCAGTGGTTAGAGGGCCAATACTTTTGGGGATGGGGTGGTCTGTCAGTGAGGGTTTTTGGTCATTAGTTGGTGGGTGGTCCTCGGGTAGTGAGTTGAGGGGTGGGTGTCTATCAGTGAGGGGCAGGGGGCAATAGTTTGGCATGGGGGATGTCAGTTTGGGTTCTTTCTGTAGGGGTGAGGGATATTAGGATGTACACAATTTCACAGGCTGCATGATTAAAATAAGAGGAGAATTGGAGGGGGATTCAGAATTGCATGGCCTGTATTTTAACCAAAGGGGGTGCAGACCGACACCCCCACTTAAAAAATTGAACCTTAGACCACAAAAATTAGTTTTTGTCTTTGTGGGGTCCTATAATAGTTTTGCTATTTTTTTTTTTACCCTGGGCCCTTTGTTTTGGCTGTTGTGGGGTCCTAAAGTTCGGCAACTATGGCCAATCATGTTACTGTCAGCGTGGTCACAGTAGCTAACATTTCCGTGGCCCATGAGCCCAAATGTTTTACAGAGGTAGGGGAGGTCTACATCTACCACCCAAAGATATCTGTGGTTGCTAGCCTGAAATTTACAGATTTACTATTTCTGTGGCCCTTGAAGAACTTGTGGGCCTCTGGCAGCAACACTGAATATAAAATGCTGTGTCCCACCAGAATACATGGACCATGGGGGGGGGGCATACTCTATCCCCTGCCTGGTCCCAAATTTAATTTTGCGTAGGCCACAAAAAAATGTGTAGACACTAGAGTTCCTGTAGTATTTCTGTGCCTCTAGTCCAGAAATTTCTGCCACCTTGTAATAGTGATATTACTTTCGATGCGGTCAAGGTAGAGAACTTTAAGAGACCGCAGCTCTGGCACCAAATGAGTCTGAGCCCCCACAGCTCAGGGCCCTGGACATGTATGTGGCCAGAGGTGTGGCCCCTCAAAGTTCACTACCACAACTGTGCCATAGATTAACATAGCGGGCCAAGGTAGCCTAAATTTAGGACCCCATGGTAGGCAAAACACACGGAACCAAACTTTGCAGAGATATAATATAGGATCACCAGGGGCCACACACATTTTAGAGGGACAATGCTCAACTGTAATGGTACTAGAATGTTGATAGGATTTGGATAAACACTGCAGGACACGTGAACTGTAGAGCCCTGCTCTTCCGTTTACAGTTGGTTAACGAAGAGCACAGAGATTCATGCGGAACCAAGCACTAACCTGTCCACCTTACCCACTGAAGGCCACATACTTCCAATGGTACTGTGAAAAATCAGGATAGTGACACCTAAATGTTGGGGTTGTAAAGGAAGAGCTCTCCTACCTCTGTGCTAAATTTTGGCAACCAGACTCATTATAGGCACACGCTGTGGCCCTGCTACTGTGTGCAGTACAAGATTCCCATACCAAACAAAAGTGAGGGTCTTGTGGTACCTGAAACCCAGGAGTTAGAGGCACCAAACTTGGCACAGAGATACTAGAGTACCCCCAGGAAACACAGATTTTTTTTTTATTCGTTTTACAAGGACTGGCATAGGGGTCAACGTTGGAGAAATTCTGGTGAACAGGTATGGCATAGCCCCACTATGCAGGTACCATTACATACGTAAGACTATGGAGATTAATATGGTACCCAGAACTCCCTATTGCCTGGTACCTTCCCTTGGAGCCACATACTCTCAATGTGCCAGGTCCAAAATAGACCATGAAAATTTGGCCTGCCTAGTGACCTACAAATTTACAAGGTGGTAGAGAATGACCTACCCTACTTATGTGACAAATTTGAACCACCTGACATGTTCAAGGCCAAACCTCTGGTACTCCAACTGTGCCTGCTTCTAACTAGCCATAACATGGCAAACTGACTGAAGTTCAGTATCCTGTAATACACAAACCAACATGAGTTGAAGGCACCTAACTTGTCACAGGGATAGATACTAGAGGACCCCGATTCATTCTGGGCCTGAGCTGGGGCCCCACACAAAAAAGTTTGATCGTGTTATTGCACCAATGATAACGTGACAGGCCAAAGTCTAGGGCCTTGTACTAACTGAACCACTGTTCACAGTAATGTATAGAAGACCCAAGGGGCCCCACACATTTCTGTAGGGTGATGCTTGATTTGTCACAGGCATCAGTATGGTTTTCGACATGAATTATTATACCCTCTGTTAATAATACAGGCTGTGATATTATGTGTACCTCTCATTATAACTAAACCTATGCTAAAAATGCAGGCTGTGAAACCTGTATCCCATTATATGACCAATCGGTTGGCATTTAAAGTAGCACTGTGCTGAATAGCAAACATTACCATGATCATGAGATAAAAAAATAATTAAATAAAGAGAAAAATTAAGGAAATAAGAAACATTACTACAGTATAAGAAAGAAAAATACCATTGACCATTTTATTGCAAAAAATATATAATTGTCAAATTCTTAAGAACAATCTATTAGATTTAATGAATGGGACATGAAAACAAAAATAAAAGTACATAAATACCCGACACCAATGCTAGCAAGACTCATACTACATGTATATAATAATAGTCCATTGAAGTATTTTATCACAAGGTGTAACAAAAAAGGTGGGCATCAATAACAAAGAATGGTTATGCCCATGAAAAGGAAGGGTGGGCCAGGTCAGCTTGATCGATAATCCATCTTATGACAGCTGATACAAGGGTGGAAAATTTTTAAGTTGAACTGGATAAAGAACTGGTAGTCATGTGTTGATGTCAAAATTGCAGATCTGCCTGGTAACAGCCAAAACAAATGGGGAACCTGAAAAAAAAACATTAGAGTAAGAAACTGCATAAAATTGATAAATATGTCATAAAATACTTACTCTTTTTTAGCCTCAATGATATAAATGGCACCCCAAACGATGAATGACATTGCAGATAAATAAAACACAAAGGTGCATTGATGAATGCTAAAGAAGGGTGTGTTCTGTACAACATAATGAAAAGAATATCATCGGAAACACAGAGATGCACACTTATACATTTTTTAATTTAAATATAATAAATACACTAAGTGAGTGAGGAAACATACTTGCACCAAAACAATAAAAATGATTAATTCCTGGTGACTGGCTACGCAGTTTATAGATAGGTCACCACTCCCCAGACTGACAACACCCACTAACAAATACAGACACCCCAGACTTAAACCCCTGTTGATACCCAAGACTGGAAGATCTACACCACAGCCAGCCTGACATCCCCCTAAAAAAAAAAAAAAGAACTGACAGCTCTGACTGACAACCATCCAAAAGAAACACCAGAGTGAGACCCTAACACTAATACACGTCGCCCACAAGTAATGACAACACAGAATGACCCATACAGACCATGAAATTCTGTATCCCATCTATATCCACTCATAATGCAGTCTGATAAAATATGACCACTACAACTACACACGCGATGACATCCTCCAGGCCGACCCTCCCCCCCCGGACTACTGCTCCGTTACTCCACAACTACCGCTCCACCACTCCCCACAGACACCACCCCAGCCAACTATTGCCCCACTCCCACTACCAGCCCCCTAACGCTCCGCCATTAACCCCCCCCCACAAATCCTCACCCCACCAACTACTGCCCCACTCCCACTAAAAAACATCCACCACACCAGTAATGACCACTGCCCCCCCACTGACAGACCACCAATCAAATCTAACACCCCAACCAACTAACACACGCCCCACTGACCACCAATAGAATCCAAAACCCAAGTGAAATCCCCAGAGATAAGCACTAAACAATCAGCATTCAAGTGATTAATTGATCCTGCGTGCAGATCGGTATACCATGAAAGATGGTGCGAATAGCAAATAAAGTGAAAGTTCAATATGCACACAGGAGGACAGTAACGGGGCACACAGCATGATAGGAGCGTGAGGGGATACAATCTTTCATGGGATACAGATCTACACACAGGATTGTAGCATGAAGATCGGTATCCTCTACCCCACTCTGTCCTGTAAAGCACGATCCTGTGGGCCCGCTCTGTCATGTAAGGGGTTATTTCTATTACGTTGTGTGTAGCCGATAGATCGGCGTGTGAGGGGGTTAATACGAGTCAGCTGTAGACTTCGAGAGCAGCTCTGCGCTCGGTTTATTTTCTCAAACCGGTGCATTAGCAGTAGCGTCAGGGGGGGGTAGCGTCTTAGATGGGGTAGTGATATGCATGCTACAAAAATAATGCGTGGGCGTCCCCACAAAATAACATTAACAAGGCCTTCAGGTCTGGTATGGATATTAAGGGGAAACACCCGTAATTTGAAAAAAAAAATAAAAAATGGCGTGGGGTCCCCCCCCAAAATAACATAAGAGCCTTATCCGAGCACGCAACCTGGCAGGCCGCAGGAAAAGAGGGGGGGATGTGAGACCAACCCACCCCTCCTGAACCGTACCAGGCCACATGCCCTAAACATGGGGATGATGTTTTGGGGGTCTGTGCCCCATAAAGCACCCTGTCCCCATGTTGCTGGGGACAAGCGCCTCATCCCCACAAACCTTACCAGGTGGTTGTTGGGGTCTGCGGGCGGGGGGGCTTTTCGAAATCTGGAAGTCACCCGCGCCCACGTCATAGGGAAAGCCGGGAACACACACCCTCTGATATTCATGGTAGAGCTGTCCCCTCCTCACAAGAATCCTATGTGTCCTCTGTGACCCTCAGGGGATAGTGATATTCATGGTAGAGCTGTCCCCTCCTCACAAGAATCCTATGTGTCCGTTGTGACCCTCAGGGGATAGTGATATTCATGGTAGAGCTGTCCCCTCCTCACAAGAAGCCTATGTGTCCGTTGTGACCCTCAGGGGATAGTGATATTCATGGTAGAGCTGCCCCCTCCTCACAAGAATCCTATGTGTCCGTTGTGACCCTCAGGGGATAGTGATATTTATGGTAGAGCTGTCCCCTCCTCACAAGAAGCCTATGTGTCTGTTGTGACCCTCAGGGGATAGTGATATTCATGGTAGAGCTGTCCCCTCCTCACAAGAATCCTATGTGTCCGTTGTGACCCTCAGGGGATAGTGATATTCATGGTAGAGCTGTCCCCTCCTCACAAGAAGCCTATGTGTCCGTTGTGACACTCAGGGGATAGTGATATTCATGGTATTCATGGTAGAGCTGTCCCCTCCTCACGAGAATACTATGTGTCCGTTGTGACCCTCAGGGGATTGTGATATTCATGGTAGAGCTGTCCCCTCCTTACAAGAATCCTATGTGTCCGTTGTGACCCTCAGGGGATAGTGATATTCATGGTACATATGTGATACAGTGTGGCCCCTGTGCCAAACCAATCCAGCCTGTGTGTATGTGATACAGTGTGGCCCCTGTGCCAAACCAATCCAGCCTGTGTGTATGTGATACAGTGTGGCCCCTGTGGCAAACCAATCCAGCCTGTGTGTATGTGATACAGTGTGGCCCCTGTGCCAAACCAATCCAGCCTGTGTGTATGTGATACAGTGTGGCCCCTGTGCCAAACCAATCCAGCCTGTGTGTATGTGATACAGTGTGGCCCCTGTGGCAAACCAATCCAGCCTGTGTGTATGTGATACAGTGTGGCCCCTGTGGCAAACCAATCCAGCCTGTGTGTATGTGATACAGTGTGGCCCCTGTGCCTAACCAATCCAGCCTGTGTTTGTGTGTGTTTGATAAAGTGTGGCCCCTGTGCCAAACCAATCCAGCCTGTGTGTGTGTGATAAAGTGTGGCCCCTGTGCCTTCCTCACAACTAACCTGTGTGTCCGCCGTGAACCCTCGCCATGTCCCGCGGGCAGCTGATGTAATCTAGATGGAGTTCGTGTCTTCCTTTCTTCAGCCGATAGATCAGCGAGTGAGGGGTTAATCCGAGTGAGCCGTAGACATCGTGAGCAGCTCTGCACTCTGCTTCTCCTGTCTCAAAGTGGCACATGCGCAGTAGCGTCCGGGGGTAGCAACTTACACGGGGTAGTGATCTGCATGCTACACCGGCTCTTGTCATTTTTTACATTTTTTACACTTTCTTCGTGAAATGGTAGGGGTACAATGTACCCCCTTACCAATTCACATAGGGGGGGCCGGGATCTGGGGGTCCCCTTTGTTAAAGGGGTCTTCCAGATTCCGATAAGCCCCCCGCCCGCAGACCCCCACAACCACCGGGCAAGGGTTGTGGGGATGAGGCCCTTGTCCCCATCAACATGGGGACATCCTCCCCATGTTGAGGGCATGTGGCCTGGTACGGTTCAGGAGGGAGGGGGGGCCGCTCTCGTCCCCCCCTCTTCCCCTGCGGCCGGCCAGGTTGCGTGCTCGGATAAGGGTCTGGTGTGGATTTTTGGGGGGACTCCACGCCATTTTTTTTTTATTTGGGGTGGAGTTCCCCTTAAAATCCATGCCAGATCTGAAGGGCCTGGTATGGATATTTGGGGGAACCCCACGTCATTTTTTTTTAAATTTGCAGCGGGGTTCCCCTTAATATCCATTCCAGACCTGAAGGGCCTGGTTATGGAATTTGGGGGACCCCCACTCACTTTCAATGACTTTTCTCTATATTGCCGGGAGCCGACAATTCATTATAGCCGCGGCTGCTTTTAAATGCCTTTTTTTTTTCCTTTAGAAATGTCATTTTGCTGGCGCAATGGCAAGTTCAGAGCTGCGCCTTTTCAACTTATGCAAACTGAGTTATGTGACTTGACATTTACTAAGATTTTGCCGGCGCAGTGTCTTGGTGCGTTTGAACCATTGAAATTCCCGCGCTGAGCTAAAAAAAAAACTCCCGCAGCTCGAATCGTACTTGCCGGCGCAGCGGGCTGGTTTTGAAAAAGTTACTTTCTCACTCTATTTTGGCCATGTTTGTTATTTGGGCATGTGTCACTTCGCTTCCTCACATCACCCCATGTCACCCTCATTATATTCTCACTTACAGCTTCTTTATATTTAGAGTTTAACATGCCGTGCGCGCCTCCTCACCCACATTGATGGGCTGGTGAGGGGTCGACGGGAGTGGTGGCCTCACTTGACGCAGAGAAAGCCTTCGACTCTGTAGAGTAGGGCTACCTCTGGGGGGTGCTCGACAGCTTCGGGTTTGGGCCAGGCTTCCTGAAATGGGTACGCATGTTATACAGCTCCCCATCTGCTAGAATTCGGACCAACGGCTGCCTATCAGACGTCTTCCCCTTGGGTCGCTGCACGAGACAGGGGTGCCCCCTCTCCCCGGGTTTATTTGCCCTTGCTATGTAACCACTGGCCATCCCGTTGAGAGCTGAGACAAGGGTCCGGGGATTGAAAATAGGCACAATTGAAGAAAAGCTGTCTCTGTATGCGGATGATGCCCTGCTATACCTGGCGGACGCCTCTTCATCCCTGCAGGTGGCTTTAGATCTGATTGATCAATTTGGGGGCTACTCCGGTATTCGCATCAACTGGGACAAATCGGTCTTGTTTCCCCTATGTCCCTCAGCCCCGCGCCCCACGACACAAACGCGGCTCAAGTGGGTAGACGAGTTTACATACCTGGGCATCAAGATTAGCGGCAAGATTGGCGACTATGTTGACAAAAACATACAACCACTCATGACCCTAGTGACCAAGTGTGCAGTGTGGCGGTCCCTCCCTCTGACGCCAGTGGGTAGAGTCAACCTTTTGAAGATGGTCTTTCTCCCGAAATTCCTGTACTTCTTTCGCAATACTCCCTCGTATATCCCTAGGTCATTCTTCTGGAGGTTGGACAGCTTGCTGATCTCTTTTGTCTGGGCTGGGAGACCCCCCCGGGTGGCGAGGAAGACCTTGTATTTGTCTTTGTCCGGAGGTGGTCTGGCGCTCCCTAATTTTTTGCTTTACTACTGGGCAGCTGTCCTGGTTACGGTGAGATGGTGGTTCTCCCAGCCTAGACAGAATCCGGCGGTCACACTTGAGGCGGCTATTTTGGGCTCTTATGCGGCCTTGAGCAATCTACCGTTTCGTGGCCTCAAGGCCAGCCCCTGTATGACGACCCTCATGCGGACCACAGTTAAGGTCTGGCAGGAGGCTCGACTAATGTACCGGCGACCCAACTTGGTGTCCCCGCATATACCCTTGTGGGCTAACCCTATGCTGCCTCACATGAATAGTATCCCAGATCCATCCCTGTGGGCAAAAAGGGGAATAGTTACTCTGAAACATATAGTGAAAGCGGGTACGATTATGCCTTTCCAAGAACTCAGACAGGCGTATCTCCTGCCAGTCTCTTTCCAATTTAGGTACTGGCAGCTGAGACATGCTTTTGAGGCCCAATTCCCGGAGCCTATAACCCTGGAGTCAGACTCTATTGAGCGACTCTTATCCTCCGCTCTCATGGACCGCCCCCTCTCGTCCCTGTACCTATACCTCACAGTACAGTATGATGCCAAGCTTACTAAGCCGTGGGAGGAATGGAGGGCTGATATTCCGTCGCTGGACGAGGAGGAGTGGAGGGATTGCCTCGCATCTTATATCCCTGTTATGATAGCTGCAAAGGATAGGTTTATACAATTTAAATTTCTCCACAGAGCCTACTACACCCCGCAGAGGCTGGCACGTATTTACCCGCAGCGAGATCCCAATTGTCAGAGATGCAGGCAGGAGATAGGTACGTTTTGGCACATGGTCTGGTCGTGTTCGAAACTCCAGCCCTATTGGGAAGATGTGGCTTCCAGACTGACGGACGTGACTGGCTTAAACGTGCCGACTGACCCCAAGATCCTACTGCTGAATCATATGGAGGACGTGGAAGGGGATAGATATTGTAAACTCTGCCTGACCTTCTCACTATTTTATGCTAGGCGGGAAATCCTGCTTAAGTGGAAATCTGAGGACCCCCCCACATGCGCCGCCTGGCAGCGCTCAGTCGACTCGGTACTTTCTCTATATAAATTGACTTATGAGAGTAGACAGTGCCCCGCGAAGTTCGACAAAATTTGGTCTTCATGGCAGACCACTCGCTCTGACTTGGAACCTCCCCCTGGGTGTGACTGACTGGGCTGTTTGTTGGGGATGGCTCCCCCCCACCCCTCTTGGTCCCTGGACTTTACTGCTACTCAGGGTTGTTGTGTGGTCGGGGAGGGGTGAACTAGAGTCGTTTTATGCACGACCGGGGTTGGGCCAATGTTTGTTGATTATTTGCATTTAGCAACGAATGAGAGGGGTGTGATCCCCCGGATGTGACGCATTATCCTGTTTGTTTGCTCTGTACTGGTGGATGTGCTATTTACTGGTTGTATTGTAATGCTGATTTGTCTAATAAAATCTCTCTGTTAAAAAAAAACATGCCGTGCGCCAGGTCCATAGTGGCGCACTGAGCGCCTCCTCCCGTCCGCCGACAACACTATAGTAAATGGCAAATAGAGCTGCGCTACAGGCGCTAATGTTTTGTAAATACCAAAACAGCCATTGCGCATGCAGATGCGCCAATACTCATGACGCAAACGTTTCGTAAATCAGCCCCTATGTGTCCTATTTACCTCTCTTTTCTCTGCCCCTTCTTTCCATTTTTTGTTTTTTCTTTATTAGCAACTATGGAACTATATGTTTGGACCGACTACTATTGAACGGGTCTAGCAGTATTTGCAATCAATGTCTGTGCTTACCCACACATAGATATATTGGGAATTTTTTTGCACGACATGATTGCTATTTCCATCCCCCATGCCCGTGCGCAGTCCCTGGGATAAGTGGCTGTTTAGATTTACACACAGCCACACATACCACGATGGGACTAGGGCTGATATATGATGTAACATTAAAAACACAGCAATACCATATATCTTACAGTTGCATCTATGGGGATTTGTCTAATAAAATTAATATAAGGCTCTGTTTATAATAATCTGAGTTCTACTAAAAAACACATAAAATAATAAAAATTTAAGAATAGAATGATCACTTACGCTCACAAGTGTTTCACTTTTCATTTTCCCCTTTTAAAATTAGATATTTCGCTACATCGGAATAAAGTGAAAAAAACACACAGATTTGCCAGGACGGTTGTATGTTTACTTTTGCATGCTATTAAGCCGCAAGAAATTATAGACCATGATGGCAAATGTCGGAGCAGTTATAAACAATAATATTTTTTACGATCACTATTTTTTTTTGTACCTCTTTTCCGTTTTCATTTTTATTGTGCTATATATGTTCTTATGTTTTTTATACATGTTGAAACTGTTTTTTATACAGTGTAATATTGGTATCGGTTATGGTTTCATAGTAATTGGGTACAACAACTGTTTTAGCTACATTAGTACAATTTTAGTATGTGAATACATACGTATACACAAAACAAATTAATAACATCCAGCTCTGGGGACACCATGACGATAACTACTAAAAAATGATAAAAATACATATATACACATATGTATGTAAAACATGTTAACAATAGCTTGCACAGTATATTTATATACTAGTTTGTTTTTATTAATAGACCACAAACAGTATGTAAGACACACTTATTGATCTTACGGACATATATTTTTATATATGGAGACACTTCTTTCTTTCTTTCTTTTCTTCTTTCTTCTGTTCTCGTTTTATTTATTTTCCTTTTCTCCTACATTTATTTTCATATTCATTTTTTTTTTTCTCACATTAGCTCACCCCTCATTATTATCACTAATTCCATTCACGATATTTATTCATTTACACATCAATTTATTACATTTTTTTTGTATACTATATCGTCACACATCTTTATTTCACTCTCAATTTTATTTTCATATTTATTTATATTTTTATAACGGCAACACACACACATACTTTATTAGTCCACTGTTAATTATCACAATTATCATCAATTACACACATATTATATGCATACACATAGTTTACTATTTTTAGTTTATTTTATGCACTAGTTAATTGTCTTATATTACACCTCTATATACACAATAATCGTAATAACCACAGTTTTTTTTTTCTTTTTCCTTTTTCTTTCTCTCTGGGTTACTTTTTTGGCTCCCGAGGAATTGTTTCTTTCATTTAAGTTATATTTCATTTTATTTTATTTTCACTTACCTTTCAAGTGTCCCTCTTAAAGTTAGAGTGCGTGTTATACGCCTGTGCGTGTTATACGCCGATAAATACAGTATATGCAATGGGTTTTCCACTCACAATACTTTCCAACACTAATTGGTTCTTAATTGGTTCCTAATTGAGGCTTTAGATCACATGAGTATGTGTTTTTTCTTTCTATATTAGAGGTGTGATATTTGTAACGAATTAGCTATGAGTAAGCACTGACCTGCAGTGCGAAACATGTAAGCAGTTACCCCGGCTATGCTGTGATGAAATTTGGTGTTATTTTCCATCTTTTACAATAAAGGCGACCGTCAAAGGTTCTTTGGAGTGCGGCTGTCCATATTTTTTATTTTATTTTTTTTCTTCATACACTGCTGTCCTCTAGTCTGTCCACTTAATACTTAATACTTAGCAACCACATAGTGTATATGGATGCATTACGGATGCATCCTACATTGATGCCCATGGTGTTCTATTACAGGTGCCGGCTGTCCGTCCTACGCGCCCCCTCTCGGGTCTCTCCCTCTCCAATATGACTCCTTGCAGGTTGCACACGCCTTGGTGGCGCCCTACCTTTGGGTGTCAAATGTCCGGGAGGCTGCTGATTTCCCTTGAGATGCTAGTGATGGAACTCCGGTTAGAAACCATGGTTCTAACACACAGTTGACTGGTAATCATATACTCTATATTTTTTACTATTGGGCATACATCCATGTAGAGAATTGAAATTCAATACATATATTTCCCACAGCAAACCACCCATCCTTTGAAGAGATCCATTGGGATCGAAACGCGTCAGTAATTTATAAAGATGCATGTGAAATGTAAAACTGTATGGCAATGTTGTGTCTTAATTCTGTGTGGTTATTTATACATGTTTTTATTGGAGTATATACATGTTGGGACTGTACTTAATGTGTATACACAATACATTTTTAATATGCATTACTGTAAATTACTTTCGGAATTTTGCTGTCATTAAGCCCCTTGGGGAAACTTCCTATTCTTCTGCCTCAAGAGCCCTGTCCATTATTCCACGCAGCGTGTGCTCCAACAGGTGGACAAGAGGGACAGTGTCACTGATGCATGCACTGTCACTGCTCACCATCCTCGTGGCCTCCTCAAATGGTGAAAGGACAGTGCATGCATCCCTGATCATGACCCACTGGCATGGAAAAAAAAAACAAGCTCCTCTGAGCCTGTCCTGGTGCCATATTGGCACAGATGCTTATTGATGGCCCTCTGCTGTGTGTGCAGCCGCTGCAGCATGGCCAACGTTGAGTTCCACCTGGTGGGCATGTCACAGATTAGGCCTTCTTGGGCAGGTTAAATTCCTTTTGGAGGTCAGCCAGCCGGGCACTGGCATTATATGACTGGTGGAAATGCACACAGACTTTCCTGGTCTGCCTCAGGACTTCCTGTAAGCCCGGGTACCTGCCCAAGAACCGCTGCCCCACAAGTTAAGGACGTGAGCCAAACAGGGCACAGGGTCAGTTGTTCCTGTCGGAGGGCGGAGAGGAGGTTGGTGCCATTGTCGCAAACCACCATTCCTGGCTTAAGCTGGTGTGGCGTCAACCACCTCTGAGCCTGCCCCTGCAGAGCTGACAGAATCTCTACCCCAGTGTGGCTCCTGTCCCCAAAGCACACCAGCTCAAGCGCCGCATGGCATCTTTTTGCCTGCGTGCTTGCGTAGCCCCTTGGAACCAGCGGTGCTCCGTAGGCGTTCAAGGACAAAGCACAGGAAGAGGCCACGGAGGAAGAAGAAGAGGGGATGGAGGAGAGAGGTGTGTCAGAATCACCAGTAGTAGCATTTTGGAGGCGTGGTGGCGGAACAACCTCCAACACTACTGCACCTTGTCCTGCATCCTTACCAACTGCCAGCAGAGTCACCCAATGCGCCGTGAAAGATAGGTAACGTCCCTGTCCATGCCTGCTGGACCATGAGTCAGCGATAATATGCACCTTACTGCCCTGTCCAGCAAGGCCAAGACATTGCTTTCCACATGCCGGTAGAGAGCCGGAATCGCCTTCCGTGAGAAAAAGTGGCGTTGGGGAACCTGCCACTGAGGAACCGCACATTCCACAAACTCACGGAAGGGGGCAGAGTCTACCAACTGAAAAGGCAGCAATTGAAGTGATAGCAATTTAGCCAAGCTAGCATTCAACCGCTGGGCATGTGGATGGCTGGGAGTGAACTTCTTTCGGCGGTGCAGCAGCTGGGGCAGGTAAATTTGCCCTGTACAATCTGACGTTGGTGTACCGATAGCAGATTGCCCGCAAGTACTTGGCTGTGTCACACCTATTTCTACACCTTCATTCCTCTCAGTGCAGGTTTCAGAGGGGACTGAAGGTATAGTGGGGTTGGAGATCCCAGCTGATGAGGAGCAAGGAGAGGTCCGCTCTGTTCTTTGGTGTGGGTCTTTTAGGTATGCTTGCCAACGAACTGCATGGCAGGTCGACCTATGTCTGGTCAAGCATGTGGTGCCCAAGCGGCTGATGATTTGGCCACGCAACATACGCTTGAGACATATGTTGCAAATAGCAGTGCTGCGATCTGATGCACTTGTCTCAAAAAAGGCCCACACAAAGAACTTTTGGAATAACGCGCAGAGACAGCAGCGCCCTGCATAGGCGGAGCTCTGCGGTGTGATGCAGTCGGTGTGCTGCCGCTAAGCTGGCCCCGGAGGGCATCCTGCCTCATTGGAGATGTGCCTCCTGCTCCTCCTCCTCCTCCTCTCTCCTATCAGGCACCCACATAGAGTCCGTGACCCCATCATCCCCTCCCTCCTCATCACTGTAGCAAACCTGGCAGTATGCTGCAGCTGGGGGGAACATGACTGCCAGATTGCTGTCCTTCTTTGGCACCCCCTCTCTCTGGGCTCACGTTACTGCCTTCCTCTAGCTGGGTACCATCATTGGAGCCTTCAAAACGCTGCGCATCCTCCTGCAGCATGTACCCAACACTGTGGTCAAACAGTTCGGGGGACTCCTCAGGAGGACATGGTGGGGCTAGGGAAGGAGTGACTGATGCCATTGAGAGAAGAGGATGCTTTGACAGCTGCTTTGCCAGACAAAATACCCTGAGCCTGGGTGAGAGAGGATGAGGGCGGCTTGGTCATCCACTCTACCAGCATGTACCCAACACTGTGATCAAACAGGTCGGGGGACTCCTCAGGACATGGTGGGGCTAGGGAAGGAGTGACTGATGCCGTTGAGCCGAAGGAAAAGGCAGCTTTGGCAGCTGCTTTGCCAGATAAAGTACCCTGAGCCTGGGCGAGAGAGGATGAGGGCGGCTTGGTCATCCACTCTACCAGCATGTACCCAACACTGTGATCAAACAGGTTGGGGGACTCCTCAGGACATGGTGGGGCTAGGGAAGGAGTGACTGATGCCGTTGAGCCGAAGGAAAAGGAAAAGGCAGCTTTGGCAGCTGCTTTGCCAGACAAAGTACCCTGAGCCTGGGTGAGAGAGGATGAGGACGGCTTGGTCATCCACTCTACCAAGTCTTCGGCATGTTGCGGCTCAACATGGCCAGCTGCTGAAAAAAAGGACAAGCATGTCCCACGGCCACGTGCTGATAAGGATGCACCGTGTTCACGACCAGCACTGTTGCCTCTAGACACAGAGCCTGCTTGCCCTCTTTTATTGGCTTGTGACTGTCTGTCTCTCCTTGTTGTCCTTCCAGACATACCAATGGCCTGCAGTGAGATGTAGCTGCACAAAGCTGGGATGTGTGTGTGTGTGTGTGTGTGTATATATGTATATGTGTGTGTGTGTGTATATATATATATATATATATATATACACACACACACACAATAGACACGTGCATTCGTTTTCGTCCGAATTTTGGGTATTTTCGTTTTCGTTTTAACAAACGAAAATGAACGCGAAGAATCTGAAATCTGAAAGATCCGACTTAAAAAAATGCTTTATTTTCGTTTTCGTTGAGACAACAGTTCGATATAGATAGGAGATTCGACATGATGCTGACAATAGCAATCTGTGTTTATCGAACATGTGGTCGAATGTGCCTAACCTTATTCTACATCAGGCATGTCCAAAGCCCGGCCCGTGGGCCAATCACGGCCTGCGTTCTGGTTTTGAACGGCCCGCCTGGTTGTCTGGACATATATATCTTTTGTGGCCCCCCAACGATCTCCCAGCACAGGGGCCACAAAAGATATATATCAGGCATCACTAAATGGTGGATCGTGGGCCGAATCCGGACCCAGTAGTGGCCCGCAGCCTTGCTAAATAGTGAGTGTTCTGTCCCCTCTGCCGGCTCCCGCTTGCCCGCCACAAACATCATTAATTATATGGGAGGCGCGGCAGGTCTCTCCTTTACATCATCGCATCACTCCCCCTTCCTCCCCCTTCTCACACACCTTATTCACACAAGCCTGGAAGCGCTGCAGGTCCGGACAAAGGGCGGGATCTTTCAAGTTACAAAGCAGGTGATTGGTTGCTAGACAGTGGGGAGGTCCCAGCAACCAATCACCCGCCTTTAACTTGAAAAGTCCTGCCCTTTGTCTGGACCTGCCATGCGTGCTTCCTGGCTTGTGTGATAGAGGTAGGGCAGTGTGGGGAGGGGGAATGCTGCGTTGATGAAAGGGACAGTCTGACTCTATTATCGAGGGGGGACTGTGATGGAGGGAGTCTGTAATGGGGGTGGGGGGCTGAGATGGAGTGAGGTCTATGAAGTGGGCTCTGTGATGGACTGGGGATGGACTGGGGATCTGTGATGGACTGGGGATCTGTGATGGACTGGGGATCTGTGATGGACTGGGGATCTGTGATGGACCGGGGATCTGTGATGGACTGGGGATCTTCTTCACAGACCTTTATTTAAAATTTTAAGTTTTTTTCCTGAAACTTCCCTCTTTAAAGTGAAGGTGCGTGTTATACGCCAATAAATGCGGTGTATCCAAATAACACACAGAGCTCATCTCTTTACTCACACACAGCCACAAAGGCAAGATAATTCTTGTTGGGCAGTGTATTAGTGCTCGGATGAACACACTTAAGCCTCGTACACATGGCCGAGAATCTCGTCAAGAAAAAACACGTTGTTTTTCTTGATGAGATTCTTGGACAAGAAACTTGTCCCGGCCGAGTGTACAGACGCTCCATTCAAAGAACCTGCGGTTCTTTGAATGGAGCGAACGCGGTGACGTCATCGACTACGACGAGCGTGCGCTCGTCACATTCGATGCCGTCGCCGCCATCTTGCTACACCCTACCTATGCCTAGGAAGCTACCGCGCATGCGTCAAAGTCATTTCGAGCATGCGCGGGCTTCCCGGAGGACAGGTAAGTGTACACACACACACACACTTTTCTCGTTGAGAAACCTGCTGACAAGAATCTCGACGAGAAAAAAGAGAGCAGGTTCTCTTTTTTTCTCGTCGAGATTCTTGTAGTTTTTCTTGACGAGAAACATGATAGCCGCGTACACACGACCGATTTACTCGGCAAGAAAGCTCTTCCAGAAAGCTTCTTGCTGGTTCTTGCCGAGAAACTCGGTCGTGTGTACGAGGCTTAAGACCGAATTTTAATGGTTCAAAGAATGCCAGGCAAAATGGTCGGCCCTCACGCATGTTCACTTCATCAAATCTGGCCCTCTTTGAAAAAAGTTTGGACACCCCTGTTCTACATAGAGAGCAAAGCTTTGACAAAGAGAGAAAAGATTCAACATTATAGAGACAGTGTTGGGGTAGACCATTCGACATGAATGACGAAGAATCGACAAAGCAGCAAAAAACATACAAATGTTGAATCTGTCATTGAAGGCTTATGGTGTCTGTCGAAAGTTCTAAAAAGATTCGACAAGCAGCTAAACTGTACGAAGCCACAATCGTACATTTACGGTCAAATGCTCGGCTCATAGGCTATAGAAGAATTTGAATGTTGGATGACTAGTAATAATTAAATCTATAAATTAATATTACTAGTGTCATACAACATTAGAATTCTTCTATAGCTTGTAGGTGGAACATTCGACCGGAAATGTACGATTGCAGCATCGTACAGTTTAGCTGCTCCATCGAATCTGTCTAATATACAACACCTAGGATGCATATATATCCTCCACACACTATAACTGCAGCTAATTGACTCGCCTGCCTGCTCTATCTAACTAAAATGAAATGACACGGTCTCTCTCTCTCTCTCTGTCTATCTTTCTCCGCCGCAACACACTACACAAGGCTGCCACGCAGGCGGCCTTATATAGTGTGGGGCGTGTACTAAACCCCCTGAGACATAATTGGCCAAAGCCACCCTGGCTTTGGCCAATTATGGCTTTCCGTTCTTACCGCACTGTGATTGGCCAAAGCATGCGGGTCATAGTGCATGCTTGGCCAATCATCAGCCAGCAATGCACTGCGATGCCGCAGTGAATTATTGGCTGTGACGCGCCACTCGAATTTGGCACGAACGGACCATAATGTTCGAAATTCGAACGGACGAACAGCCAATGTTCGAGTCGAACATGAAGCTCATCCCTATCCAGCACCACATACGTGATAGCTCCACTGTGTGTCTCGGATCGTAAGCGGGGATATCCCTTAGTAATCCTGGAGACTATCTTTATTAGCTCAGACAAAAGAAAAAAAAACATATAACAAAACTGCAGAACGATAATAACGAACCAAGCTCTAAGGGGCCAGGGTGGAAAGACCCACCTGACCTGCATAACAAAGTTCAGTGGACTAAATAGCCCAATACGCCACAAATGCTTGGTTTCCCACTTGCTGATGGTATTCTAAGGGGGGTAAGTGGGTATACCTGGGAATTCTGCCCTCAGGTAAAAAGTGGGGAAGTATTCCTTGGTAAGAGCGACTGCGGGTAAGGGGGTAGTTCAAGCAGGTAAGAAGAGACTTTTGCTAGAGCCTAAGAGACTATAGTGATAAGTTCCGAAAGAATAGAAAGATAAGAGAAAAAACAAACTGGGTTTTCAATCCTCATCTCCGCATATAGCAGGTATTAATCGATTCAGACCATCAGGAGTCATGCGACTTGATCCCTGGAGCATTGACGGTTCCTCCTGTCACATTGGGGTGATGGGGTAGCCCATATTGGGGTTTGGACGAGGGGTAGAGAGGAGTCTCTGTGCATTCTGAGGTTCCAGGAAGCCTGGTTTTACCAATATTTCCTTGCCTTCAGCAACTGTGGTAGCCGTATAGGTGGTGCCGTTATGGGGGACCGAAAGCTTGAATGGGAACCCCCATCTGTAATGGATCCTGTCCGATTGCAGAACTGTCGACCTCCTTCATCCTTCTCCTCTTGTCAAGAGTCGCAAGGGATATGTCTGGATATATTTGAACCAAGATCTCAGCTAGTTGGATACGAGGGGTATTACGAGATGCTCGCAGGACATCCTCTTTCACTGGCAAGTCTTTCAAGCACATCACAATGTCTTTGGCGGGTTTTCTGTCAGGGTTTGGGCCCTAAAGCTCTATGGATCCTGTTGCAGGTGAAGGAGGCCTCAGCGTGATTAGGGAGTGAAACAACTTCTCAATGGCCGCAGATAAGTCTGCAACCGTCTCTGGCACTCCACGCACCCTGATGTTTTTTCTCCTATTACAGTTGTCTAAATCTTCCAGGTGGGTTTGTAATTAAAGCACAGTGTCAGATAGGACCTCATGATCTTTGCAAAGATCTACATAGGCAAGATGTAGTTCATCGTGTTTAGTTTCTAACATGTCTGTCTGTCCCCCAAGTGCTGCAATCTCCTGGGTCACAGTGTTGGTGGATTTGTATAATTCCACTTGGAATTTATGGGCCAGCTTGTCATACATAGTGGACAAACTTTCCTCCAGGTCAGTGAGATGGGGAAAGTACTCACTCAGTTCTAAAGAGGCTGAAGAAGTGTGTCAGGGAGGCCTGCAGGAGCTCGTGATGGCTGGACGCCATCTTGTGACATCGTGGTCTGTTCCCATACCCGGAGAAGGTAGTTCGTTAAGGACCGTTGTGCGGGTTTTTGTTTGGTTTTTCTTGGACATTGGCATGCACAACAGTTTCCACAGGGGTGCTTGGGCAGTCAAGGAGAACATTTTAAGCTTTTTAGCCCTGGGGAGTTAGTGAAAGTCTCTGCTTTGCTCGGAGGTCCGACTCCTAGCTTCTGTCCAGCTTCGCGCCATGCATGCGCCCCCCTTACCTTACATTTTTTCAACATTAAACTTAATTTGCCATGTAGTTGCCCACTGCATTATTTTGTTTAGGTCTTCTTGTAAGGTTTTCACATTGTGCATAGAAGTTATTGCCCTGCTTAGCTTTGTATCGTCCGCAAATACTGAGATTGAGCTGTTTATCTCATCCTCTAGATCGTTTATGAATAAATTAAACAGGAGTGGTCCCAGGACAGATCCTTGGGGGGCCCCACTTTCCACACTAGACAATTCTGAGTACCCGCCATTAATACACCCACGTTTTAATAAATCAAGTAAAAGTTGTTATGTTATCTGTAGAAGCCCTCTTTAAGAATGGCTGTGGCAGCTAAAAATCTGAAGATGGATGTGATGTCCATTTAAAAGCTGAAGACACAGTATGTCTTTATGTTCTGACGAAGCACGTGATGACGTGTGAAATGTGTCAACATAGGCTGCTCCGGTGAGAGTGGAGCCTGCGGACTTAGCCTGTAGCTGTGATACTACACGCTATCTTTGAAAACCCAGTCGTTACAGGATATCTAGCCCCGCTTGTGGCATCGAGACATCCACAAGCTAGCTTTGATTACTCTGCACCAGGGATGAGCCGAACACCCCCCCTGTTCGGTTCGCACCAGAACCTGCGAACAGACAAAATGTTCGTGTGAACTTTAGAACCCTATTAAATACAATGGACTCGAACGTTCGAAATCTAAAGTGCTAATTATAAAGGCTTATATGCAAGTTATTGTCCTAAAAAGTGTTTGGGGACCCGGGTCCTGCCCCAAGGGACATGTATCAATGCAAAAATAAGTTTTAAAAACGGCCGTTTTTTCGGGAGCAGTGATTTTAATAATGCTTAAAATTAAAAAATAAAAGTGAAATATTTCTTTAAATTTCGTACCTGGGGGGTGTGTATGATATGCATGTAAAGTGGCGCATGTTTCCCGTGCTTAGAACTGTCCCTGCACAAAGTGTCATTTTTGAAGGAAAAAAAGTCATTTAAAACTCACTCACGGCTAATAATGAATTGCCGGCTTTTATCAATACATACAAAAGTCATTGACAAAAAAAAAGCGTGGGGGTCCCCCAGAATTCAATTACCAGGCCCTTAAGGTCTGGAATGGATATTAAGGGGAACCCCGCCGCAAATAAAAAAAAATGGCGTGCGGTTCCCCCTAAATATCCATACCAGGCCCTTCAGATCTGGCATGGATTTTAAAGGGAACTCCACCCCAAATAAAAAAAAAATGGCGTGGAGTCCCCCAAAAATCCATACCAGACCCTTATCCGAGCACGCAACCTGGCCGGCCGCAGGGGAAAAGGGGGGGACGAGAGCGGCCCCCCTCCCTCCTGAACCATACCAGGCCACATGCCCTCAACATGGGGAGGATGTCCCCATGTTGATGGGGACAAGGGCCTCATCCCCACAACCCTTGCCCGGTGGTTGTGGGGGTCTGCGGGCGGGGGGCTTATCGGAATCTGGAAGACCCCTTTAACAAAGGGGACCCCCAGATCCCGCCCCCCATGTGAATTGGTAAGGGGTACATTGTACCCCTACCATTTCACGAAGAAAGCGTAAAAAAAAAAAAAAAACACACAAACACCTTGAAAAAGTCCTTTATTAAAAAAATAAAAAAATAAATAAAAACATTCCAGCGGTGAAATCCAGTGTCCCGCGGCGATCTGATGTCCAGCGCTGTCCGTCACTGGTTTTGCCTGAGCGGACCTGATGGGGAACTTCCTCCTCAGTGTTTTAAATGTATAGACCCGCCCCTTCTAAAGTTCCCCATCAGGTCCGCTCAGCGGACCAGATGCGGAACATGACAAGGGGTGGGTCTATACATGTATTACCACAGTGAGAGAAGTTCCCCATCAGGTCCGCCCCCTCGGTATGTCGGACCCGCCTACATCATTGGCCTTAGCGGGGAACTTCCTTCACTGTGTAAATAAAATTTACACAGTGAAGGAAGTTTCCCGCTCAGGCCAATGATGTAGGCGGGGTCCGACATACCGAGGGGGCGGACCTGATGGGGAACTTCCTTCACTGCGTAATACATGTATAGACTCTATAGACTCTATACATGTATTACGCAGTGAAGGAAGTTCCCCATCAGGTCCGCCCCCTCGGTATGTCGGACCCCGCCTACGTCATTGGCCTGAGTGGGAAACTTCCTTCACTGTGTAAATTAAAATTTACACAGTGAAGGAAGTTCCCCGCTCAGGCCAATGACGTAGGCGGGTCCGACATACCGAGGGGGCGGACCTGACGGGGAACTTCTCTCACTGTGGTAATACATGTATAGACCCGCCCCTTGTCATGTTCCGCATCTGGTCCGCTGAGCGGACCTAATGGGGAACTTTAGAAGGGGCGGGTCTATACATTTAAAACACTGAGGAGGAAGTTCCCCATCAGGTCCGCTCAGGCAAAACCAGTGACGGACAGCGCTGGACATCGGATCGCCGCGGGACACTGGATTTCACCGCTGGAATGTTTTTATTTTTTTTATTTTTTTTTTAATAAAGGACTTTTTCAAGGTGTTTGTGTGTTTTTTTTTTAAAAAAAATACGCTTTCTTCGTGAAATGGTAGGGGTACAATGTACCCCTTACCAATTCACATAGGGGGGGGCGGGATCTGGGGGTCCCCTTTGTTAAAGGGGTCTTCCAGGTTCCGATAAGCCCCCCGCTCGCAGACCCCCACAACCACCGGGCAAGGGTTGTGGGGATGAGGCCCTTGTCCCCATCAACATGGGGACATCCTCCCCATGTTGAGGGCATGTGGCCTGGTATGGTTCAGGAGGGAGGGGGGGGGCGCTCTCGTCCCCCCCTTTTCCCCTGCGGCCGGCCAGGTTGCATGCTCGGATAAGGGTCTGGTATGGATTTTTGGGGGGACTCCACTCCATTTTTTTTTTCATTTGGGGTGGAGTTCCCTTTAAAATCCATGCCAGATCTGAAGGGCCTGGTATGGATATTTAGGGGGAACCCCACGCCATTTTTTTTTATTTGCGGCGGGGTTCCCCTTAATATCCATTCCAGACCTGAAGGGCCTGGTAATTGAATTCTGGGGGACCCCCACGCTTTTTTTTAATTTTTTTTTATCAATGACTTTTGTATGTATTGATAAAAGCCGACAATTCATTATTAGCCGCGAGTGAGTTTTAAATGACTTTTTTTCCTTCAAAAATGACATTTTTTGCAGGGACAGTTCTAAACACGGGAAACATGCGCCACTTTACATGCATATCATACACACACCCCAGGTACGAAATTTAAAGGAATATTTCACTTTTATTGTTTCACTTTAAGCATTATTAAAATCACTGCTCCCGAAAAAACGGCCGTTTAAAAAAAAAAAAATTGCATTGATACATGTCCCCTGGGGCAGGACCCGGGTCCCCAAACACTTTTTAGGACAATA
Organism: Rana muscosa; assembly: GCA_029206835.1. Classification (NCBI taxonomy): domain Eukaryota; kingdom Metazoa; phylum Chordata; class Amphibia; order Anura; family Ranidae; genus Rana; species Rana muscosa. Next base: position 204,148,234 of record CM055127.1, read on the forward strand.
ACTTGCATATAAGCCTTTATAATAGCACTTTAGATTTCTCCCATAGACTTTTCGAATTTGCCGCGAACACCCCAATTTGTTCGCTGTTCGGCGAATGGGCGAACAGGCAATGTTCGAGTCGAACATGAGTTTGCCTCGAACTCGAAGCTCATCCCTACCCGGCACCATCAAAGGCACCCATATGGGATTCGGGAGCTGACTCACTACATCTCACATCAGTGATATGGAGGGTGAATAGACTAAACATAGACATGAGCAGATGGGTATGGTGAGAGCCTGCAGGCAGCCTCCTTTATTATCTATTCAATTAACAAAGGAAGTGGCATTTGGCCATCCGCACTGTATTACCAGTTTCCAAAGTGGCCCCAGGGACACTCTACATTGTCAGTAGCTATGCTTGGACATGGTTTTCCATGCTCAACAGGGCACCTTTTTGTCCAGCCTCCCTTATGGTGACAGGCCGGAACTTTATTTATTGCAAGTGGATAGCAAGTGGATGCCAGAGGAATTAAATTACTTAAATATGCATATGGAGGGATAGCTGGAAGCATGCAAAGACTGCTGGATTACTACTAACCAAAGTAATTTTCTTACATCGCTGTTAAGCGACTGACCGACTGCATTATTCCACCTAATTATTTCCAAGTTTCACTTCATGATATCACCTCATTCTGTAAATGGACACTTATTACGCTAAGAAATTGGACTTTAAACGGCACATGGGTACTTCATGTAAAAATCTAGAGGCTTTAATTGTAGAAATATATAAAAACAGTAGTACATTTAAGACTGTTTGTATAATTATAATCAGTACATGGCCCAAAATAATGCTCTCATATTACTTCCAACAACTACAGTTATTTTTGTAAACTCAAATGAGTAAGGTACATATCCAAAAGACAGTAACAGTTGAACAATACAAATGTGAAGTGAATAGCCTTAAAATGGGTCCAAATGCAGAAGAACTTTCTTGCTCTACATGTTACGCGTATCATTACGCTTCTTCAGGAGCATGGTGGTAGGAGGCCGTATTGAATAGTATAACACGAGCCTAGGTACCAAGGCACTGGCAATGTATCTAGGGTAGATAGCCAGTCAGGATTGTAAAATCACAATAGTAGACAACGGTGTAAAACAAGGCACAGTCTGCTGGTAAGCAAAAAAGGGATTTTTTCAGGTATAGTTTAGTCGACCCACCAGAATATGCAAAAAAGGTGGTAAGACCAATGCGCACGATCTGTCCAACGTTTTCGATCGGTTTTTTATCCATCGGAAAAATTTAAAACATGTTCTATTTTTTAAAACCGATGGAAAAAAGACCGATGGGTCCCATACACGATCGGTTGGTCTGATGAAAACCATCCATCGGACGGTTTTCATCAGTCAAACCAATCGTATGTACAGGGCTTTACTGTTTTTTGGATATGTACCTTACTCATTTGAGTTTACCAAAACAACTGTAGTTGTTAGAAGTGATATCAGAGCATTATTTTGGGCCATGTACTGATTATAATTATACAAACAGTCTTAAATGTACTACTGTTTTTATATATTTCTACAATTAAAACCTCTAGATTTTTACATGAAGTACCCATGTGCCGTTTAAAGTCCAATTTCTTAGCGTAATCAGTGTCCATCTACAATTATCGGGACGTTGGCACATTTTCACCTGTGTATCTGCAGTGTCACCCTGTGGGGATGCACATTTAAGCAATTTCTTTAAAATCACCTCATTCTGGACATGAACAGTACATTATTTCATCCAAGCAATACTCTGCTTTGATAATCTGATGTTGCCATTGAGTCCATAGCACATTAAAACTCATCAATACTGTCAGTATCCCTCAGTACTTGCTGAGGTTCATCTATTTCCTAAGCTTGGATTATCCTGATACATCTGAAGAGCACAGTTCGAAACAGAGAGAACGATTGGCCGTTGTCTGCATGATTCTGAGCTCAGCTGTGTGTGATTTTAATGTTGCGACAATGTTGTCTAAAGTTTAATTATTTGTTTGGAGGGTTGCTGGACATCGACCAGCAATCTGTTTGACACTATTTTTGTAAAATAAAGTATTTTTTCACTCATTGCTAAACCGCGGTTTTTAATGGTTGCTTTTTGACCCTCGGCTGTTGATATACTTGCCATTTATAGCCACCCTTTAGACTCGCCCCTGTAGCCAGTTTTCAATCCAGGTACTCACCCTATGGTCCATGCTGACAGACCTCAGTTTGTACAGTAAACATTTGTATGGATCTGTATCAAATGCCTTTGTAAAATCCAGATACACCACATCTACAGGGCTTCCTGTATCTATATGGCAGCTGACTTCTTCGTAGAAGATTAATAGATTGGTCTGGCAAGAACGATTCTTCATGAATCCTAGCTGATTACTACTAATGATACCATTTTCATTACTAAAATATTGTATATATAGTCCCTTATCATCCCCTCCAATAGCTTGCAGACTATTTATGTTGGGCTAACTGGCCTGTAATTACCAGGGATATATCTCAGCCTTTTCTTAAATATTGGTGCCACGTTGGCTTTTCTCCAATCAGCTGGCACCATACGAGTCAGTAAACTGTCCATAAAGATTAGGAACAATGGTCTAGTTAACACCTGGCTGATTTCCTTAGGGCCCTTCAGGTCTAAGCCATCTGGCCCTGGTGACTTGTTGTTGTTAAGTTTTTCAAGTCTACTTCTGATTCTGTCTTCTCTAAGCCATGAGGGTGCTTTCAGTGAGGTGTTATTAACATTACCATTAAAGTCTTGGTTACTGAATCCCCCTTTTCCTTTTGTGAAGACTAATGTCGCGTACACACAATCAGAAATTCCGACAACAAAACCGTGGATTTTTTTCCTACGTAATGTTGGCTCAAACTTGTGTTGCATACACACGGTCACACAAATCTTATAGGAAATTCTGAACGTCAAGAACGCGGTGACGTACAGTACAAGACGTACGACGAGCCGAGATCAATGAAGTTCGATAGGCAGTTCGGCTCTTCTGCTTGATTCTGAGCATGCGTGTTTTTTTGTGCGTCGGAATTGCATACAGATGATCAGAATTTCCGACAAGAACTTTTCTTGTCAGAAAATTTGAGAACCAGCTCTCAAATTTTTGTGGTTGGAAATTCCGTCAGCAAATGTCCGATGGAGCGTACATACAGAATACATTCAAAACCTTTTTTCTGTCTTTTGTAGCCAAATTTCCTTCACTATTCTTTATGGGGCCAATATGTCCAATATGTCCAATAACTCTCACTTTCTTACTATGTATATGTATATTTTTTTTACACTCCTCCGCCATGTGCCTTTCGTGTTCTATCCTAGCCACCCTGATTTCACCCTTAAAATTCTTACTTAAATCTTTTTAATGTTGGAATGCTGACAATGACCCCTCAGCCATTTCTTTTGCTTTTATATGCATTTTTACATTGGAGTTTAGCCACCCAGGATTTATTTTTACTCTTTAAACTTATTTCCCATTGGAATGCACTGGCCAATACTTTTATTTAGTATGCTCTTAAAGCACTCCCATTTTTCCTACGTGCTCTTTGTTCCTAGGATATTATCCCATTAAATATTGTCTAGCAAAGGGCACAGTTTAGGGAAGTTGGTTCTTTTGAAATTCAGTGTACATGTATTACCCTTGTGTTTCCTACTTCTGTGATTTATGCTTAAACAAATTGACATGAGTGCAGGGTGGGTCACAGTGGGCCCCCACCCTCAGGGGCCCATGTGCAGTGAACACCCTGCACCCATGGATGATAAACCACTGGCATAGATATAGGATCAGGAAAGAAAAAATGAGTGATCAAAGTTTAGCCATTCTCGCAGTAGTGGCAAAGTAGAAACAAAACATTTGGTCAGATTTTGTTTTGGAAGAAGTATTTTTTTTCTTTTTTCTTTTTCTTTTGTGTAACGGATACGTTATGTGATGTGATATCTGTTTAACCACTTCAGCATTTACTCACTTCCTGACCAGGCCATTTTTTGCGATACGCTGCGACGCTCTACCGAAACAAAATTTATGTCCTTTTTTTCCCACAAATAGAGATTTATTTTGGTGGTATTTGATCACCTCTGCGGTTTTAAGTTTTTTGCGCTATAAACAAAAACAAGTGACAATTTTGAAAAAAAACTATATTTTTGTACTTTCTGCTATAAAACATTTCCCCAAAAATATGTAAAAAAATAATTTATTCATTAGTTTAGGCCAATATGTATTCTGCTACATATTTTTGGTAAAAAAATCCCAGTAAGCATATATTGATTGGTTTGTGCAAAAGATATTGCGTCTACAAAATACGGGATAGATTTATGGTATTTTTATTATTTATTTATTTTTTACTAGTAATGGCAGCAATTCTTGATTTTTATCGGGACTGCATCATTGCGGTGGACAGATTGGACACCTAACTGACATGTTTGACACTTTTTTGGGAACCAGTGACATCAGTGCTTAAAATATGCACGGTTATTGTACTAATGACACTGGCAGGGAAGGAGTTAACATCAGGGGCAATCAAGGGGTTAAATGTGTTAACTGCAAGTGTTTTGTAACTGTATGGGGGACTGTGTGACTGGGGAAACACACAGATTCATCTTTCTGCTTTGCAGAAAGACAGGATCTGTGTGATCTCCCCTGTCAGAATGGAGAACTGCCTTGTTTACACAGGCAGATCCCCATTCTGTCACTGTGCGGAATGATTGCGGGTGGCTGGCGGACATTGAGTCCGCCGGACCGGCTGATTGGTTTCCCCGCTGGACAATGGGAGCGTGCGCGCACCCACAAAAGCGAGTTCCTGTGCCGACATACAACTATGGCGATTTGCGGGATCGTGCCACCTTGCCGCAGTATAACCACTTAACGACCGGCCACTGTAAAAATACGTCGGCAGAATGGCACCGACAGGCAAAGTCACGTATATCTACGTGATTGCCTTTGTATAGTTGGGGGGTCCGATCGGACCCCCCTTCTTTACAGTGAGCGGTCATTTTCCATTGGGGAGCAATCCGGGATGAGGGGACGGCCGTTTGACTCCGGCCACCCCCTCGCGATCGCTCCCAGCGAATGATATGCTTCCTCTGCTGTGTAAATGTAAACACAGGCAGAGGAAGTGATGTCATCTCTCCTCGTGTCGGTCTTTTCGATCCGGCGCGAGGAGTGAAGACATCTCACAGTAAGTGCACCAACAGCCCACTGACACCAGTACACGTAGGCACACTTTTCACCCCCCAGTCACCCCCAGATCACCCCCCAGATCACCCCCAGTACCCCCAGTCACAGTGCACCGTTTGCAGTGGTCATTTTTTTACTGATCACTGCAATCAGTGTCATTTGTGACAGTAAAAAGTTGCAGGGCAGTTAGGTTTAGGCCCCTTTAGGTCCAAGGTAGCCCCCTAACCCCCCTAATAAAGATTTAACCCCTTGATCGCCCCCCAGGTAACCCTTTCACCCCCTAACGCCAGCGTCACTAAGCAATCGTATTTCCGATCGCTGTATTTAGTGCCGGTGGTGCCCTAGATAGCCAGTTATTTATTTTTAGTTTCGCTGCAGGTTTTTATAGCGTCAGGTACCCCCATATATTATTTTAACCCCCTGATTGCCCCTGGAGTTAACCCTTTCACCAGTGATCACGTATAAGTTTTACTGGTGACACTGGTTAGCCGGTTAGTTATTTAGTTATTTAGGTTACCCGTCAGGTTTTTATATAGCGTTGGGTACCCCCATATATAACCTAATAAAGGTTTTAACCCCCTGATTGCCCCTAGTTAACCCTTTCACCAGTGATCACCATATAAGTTTTACGGGTGACGCTGGTTGGTTAGTTTGCTTTTTATAGCATCAGGGCACCCGCCGTATATATCCCAATAAAGGATTAACCCCCTGATCGCCCGGCGGCTGATATCAATTAGGTTTTAGCACCAGAGAGGGTCTGCGTCGCCCCAGGCAGCGTCAGGTTAGTGCCAGTAACACTAACACCCACGCGCAAAGCATACATCTCCCTTAGTGGTATAGTATCTGAACAGATCTATACTAGCGTCCCCAGCGGTTTAGGGTTCCCAAAAACGCAGTGTTAGCGGGATCAGCCCAGATACCTGCTAGCACCTGCGTTTAGCCCCTCCGCCCAGCCCAGCCCACCTAAGTGCAGTATCGATCGATCACTGTCACTTACCAAACACAACACACATAACTGCAGCGTTCGCAGAGACAGTCCTAATCCCTGCGATCGCTAACAGTTTTTTTGGTAGCGTTTGATACATTTGCTGACAGTCAGGTGCTTTTTTTACCTGTGAATCTTACTAGTGTACCCCTAAATTTAGAGCCCAAAATGGCAAGACGAAGGTACACTAGTAAAGAGGCCTACGAGATTCTGAGCATGACAGATAGTGAAGAGGAGGTCACGCATCTGTCAGATTCAGGCTCAGAATATCTTCCCGTAGAAGACAGTGAAGTCAGCGGCTCCTCGTCAGATAGCTCTGACGACGAAGTTGAGGTCCCTGCTAAGGTCAGGCGTACCCGATCCCAATCTTCTGAGGTTGTTGAGGAGCAAGAACCGCAGGTCTCTCGTATCATGGAGCAGAGTAGTACTAGCGCCGCTATTCATTCTGGTGAATTGGCAAGCACCAGCGGCCTAGTACAGCCTGGGCGTACATCCAGCACTGCAGTATCACGTGGTGACGTGGCGAGTCCCATAAGTGCAGTTCAAGCTGGCGAGGTGGCAAGCACAAGTAGTGTCCCGCTGCCACCAAGAAGACAAAGGCAGGCCCCTCGTGCCCATAGTGCCCTTCCTGCAGAATTCGCCTATCCTGATTGGGTCCCCACCACTTCTGCAGAACCCGTACTTCCCCCATTCACTGCCCAACCCGGTATTCAGGTGGAAACAGCTGATTTTATGCCAATTGATTTTTATTCATTGTTTTTCACGGAAGATCTCTATAGATCTATTGTGGACCAGAGTAATTTATATGCTGGTCAATTCATCGCCGCTAACCCCCAGTTGCCTTCCATTGCCAAAGATTGGAAACCAATTACGGTTTCTGAATTTAAGACCTTTCTGGGCCTTTCCCTCAACATGGGCACACATAAATTCCCGTCATTGTGTGCTTATTGGTCCACGCACCCAATTGACCACATGCCCGTGTTCTCTGCCTCCATGCCCAGGACACGATACGAGCAGATTTTGCAGTTCATGCACTTCAATGACAATGAACTTTGTCGTCCACGTGGAGACCCTGAATACGACCGGCTCTATAAAATTCAGCCCCTCATAAACCACTTCAACAAACGTTTTGCAGCCTTGTTTTTTCCCGATCAAGTTGTCTGCGTTGATGAGTCCCTGATTAAATTTTCTGTCCGCTTGTCTTTCAAGCAGTACCTTCCCAGCAAGCGTGCCAGATACGGGGTCAAGCTCTATAAGTTCTGTGACAGGTCAACAGGCTATGTATGGAGCTTTACGGTTTATGAGGGAAAAGACAGTCAGGTTGAGCCGGTCAACTGCCCGGATTACATAGGGAGCGCTGGCAAGATAGTGTGGAACTTGGTGTCACCCTTATTCGGAAAGGGGTACCACTTGTATGTGGACAATTATTACACGAGCGTGCCACTGTTTAGTCACTTGTTTGATCATCAGATTGGAGCATGTGGCACCGTGCGACCTAATCGCTGGGGCTTTCCCCAGCGGCTTGTAGATGCCCGTCTTAGGCTGGGGGAGAAAGCCTGCTTGAAGTGTAATAACTTGCTCGCTATGAAGTGGAGGGACAATAAAAATGTTTTCCTTCTTACCTCCCTTCATGCAGACATGACAGTCCAAATTCGTACGGCGACTGGTGTTGTGGAGAAACCCCTCTGTGTCCACGAATATAACCAAAATATGGGAGGGGTGGACCTCAACGACCAGTTGTTGGCGCCGTATCTAATTGACCGTAAGGCGAGACGCCGTTTTTAAAACTTCGTTTTGCATTGATACATGTTCCCTGGGGCAGAACCCGGGTCCCCAAACCCTTTTTAGGACAATAACATGCATATTAGTCGTTATAATTAGCACTTTAGATTTCGAACGTTTGCGTCCATTGTATTTAATAGGGTTCTAACGTTTGCGCGAACTTTCGGTCTGTTCGAGGGTTCTGGTGCGATCCGAACGGGGGGGTGTTCGGCTCATCCCTAACTGTTATATATATATATATATATATATATATATATATATATATGTGTATATATATACATATATACATCATTGACTTTGCAGGGCCCTGCACAAGTCAACTGTGCCTTTGTTAAATTTTTCTATCTTTTTTACCACTGAGTAAACTTGATTATGGTTAAGCAGAAAACTGTGTGGAGTTCTCTATTACCTTGTATAGCCACTTGTCCCGCAGAGTAACAACTATACATATATATACCATTTTACTGTTGTGTAGTATTATTGTGTTCCCAATCATCATTGGGATCCACAATTATTGTGCAGACCAGTTGTGCCAAGGGAGGGTTCGAGCCAAGTTCTTGGGGTTGATAGCCAGAGTACAGACCCAAAAACAAAACCAGCAGCTCTCTTGACTGGGGGTAGTGCTAAACAAGGGGGCTCGTCCGGGATCTACTGTACTCTGCAATCAAGCCCCATCCCATTAGTGCCAGCATGGACCCTTTCATTGTGGACCAGTGGTGTGAATCGGTAGGCGCCCGTTCGGACGTGAGCATGGCAATTGAACTCCCTGGTAAGGACTGGGAAAAGGAAGAAGTTGTCAAAATTATAAAGACATTATCCCCACATAGGAAAGCATGGGTGCTTTGTCTCAGGCCAGATCAGGGGACTTCTAGCACCCATTCACTGTTGGAGTGGAGAGGGGAAATACCAGAGAGTTTCATAGGAAAGAGTGTGCACTTGGGGGGCAAGACCAAGTTTTATATAGTACACCCAAGAGCCCAAAGTGAAGAGTCCCCTGGTACTGGTCAGGAAGAACCAGAAGGAGGAACTACAACCTCCCCAGCACCCCTGATCACGATTGGTCCAGAGCTCCTTAACGCTTTGGGAGACCTCATGTCAAAGTGCCAAAAGAGAAACACAGTATGTGTGGAAGCTGGATACAGGAAACTGAGGATTTTCTCAGGGAGACAGCCTGTGCCGGCTGGGGAAGAAGAATTTGATACTTGGATAGAGCAAGCCATGCAAGCTCTAGAAGGATAGGAACTGCCAGAGGCCCAAAAGAAGCAGTGCATAAATGAGAGCTTGAGAGGAGCCGCTGCGGAAGCTGTCAGGAACCTATGGTTCAGTAAAGCCGCTTGTACAGCCTACGACTATTTGGTTATGCTACAGGAAGAGTTAGGACAGTTGGAAAAGGCTGTTGACCTCATCTATCAATTTAAACACACTCTCCAACAACCAGGAGAGTGCCTTTCTGAATATATCAGAAGACTGAACAAAATGTTATGCCAAATAGTCTTGAAGAAAAGAATGGCACCATCTGCTATAGACCAGGCTAGGATGCAGCAAATCCTAAGAGGGGCCTTACGTTCTGATCCAGTTTGGCTCCACTTGAAAACCTCAGTGGGTGTCATGTCATTATGTTACCCTGACTAGGGATGAGCTTCGTGTTCGAGTCGAACATACGTTCGACTCGAACATCGGCTGTTCGATTGTTCGACGAAGATCGAACGATTTGGGCCGTTCGCGCCAAATTCGAGTGACGCGAACGGCCCACAATGCACTACGCCATCGCAGTGTCATCCAGGCGCTGTGATTGGCCAAGCATGCACTGTGACCCCGCATGCTTGGCCAATCACAGCGCCGGCAGCGAGGAGAGCAATGATTGGCCACAGGCAGGATGCCTGTGGCCAATTATTGCTGAGGGTGTTTAGTACACGCCCCACACTATAAAAGGCCGCCAGCACGGCGGCCTAGTGTAGTGTGTTCCGGAGCAGGGATAGAGCAGCATAGGCAGGGACAGTGACTTTTATTTCTTTCTTGCTTAACCTGGATTCCTTTAGTTTAGGGAAAGAGAAGGATAGGTAGGGAGAGTGTCAGTGTGTTTTGTGCTTGTGCTATAGTGTGCTTAAAAAAAACATTTTTTCTAGGGACAGAAAACTGTAGGTAGGGAGAGTGTCAGTTTCTTTCACTGTGCAAGTCCTTGTTTCTAGGGACCTGGAAGGACAGTGAGTGAATTCTCCTTGTGCTATATTGTGCTTAAAAAAAAATTTTTTCTAGGGACAGAAAACTGTAGGTAGGGAGAGTGTCAGTTTCTTTCACTGTGCAAGTCCTTGTTTCAAGGGACCTGGAAGGACAGTGAGTGAATTCTCCTTGTGCTATATTGTGCTTAAAAAAAACATTTTTTCTAGGGACAGAAAACTGTAGGTAGGGAGAGTGTCAGTTTCTTTCACTGTGCAAGTCCTTGTTTCTAGGGACCTGGAAGGACAGTGAGTGAATTCTCCTTGTGCTATATTGTGCTTAAAAAAAACATTTTTTCTAGGGACAGAAAACTGTAGGTAGGGAGAGTGTCAGTTTCTTTCACTGTGCAAGTCCTTGTTTCCAGGGACCTGGAAGGACAGTGAGTGAATTCTCCTTGTGCTATATTGTGCTTAAAAAAAACATTTTTTCTAGGGACAGAAAACTGTAGGTAGGGAGAGTGTCAGTTTCTTTCACTGTGCAAGTCCTTGTTTCCAGGGACCTGGAAGGACAGTGAGTGAATTCTCCTTGTGCTATATTGTGCTTAAAAAAAACATTTTTTCTAGGGACAGAAAACTGTAGGTAGGGAGAGTGTCAGTTTCTTTCACTGTGCAAGTCCTTGTTTCCAGGGACCTGGAAGGACAGTGAGTGAATGCTCCTTGTGCTATAGTGTACTTAAAAAAAACATTTTTTCTAGGGACAGAAAACTCTAGGTAGGGAGAGTGTCAGTTTCTTTCACTGTGCAAGTCCTTGTTTCCAGGGACCTGGAAGGACAGTGAGTGAATTCTCCTTGTGCTATAGTGTGCTTAAAAAAACATTTTTTCTAGGGACAGAAAACTGTAGGTAGGGAGAGTGTCAGTTTCTTTCACTGTGCAAGTCCTTGTTTCCAGGGACCTGGAAGGACAGTGAGTGAATTCTCCTTGTGCTATATTGTGCTTAAAAAAAACATTTTTTCTAGGGACAGAAAACTGTAGGTAGGGAGAGTGTCAGTTTCTTTCACTGTGCAAGTCCTTGTTTCCAGGGACCTGGAAGGACAGTGAGTGACTTCTCCTTGTGCTATATTGTGCTTAAAAAAAACATTTTTTCTAGGGACAGAAAACTGTAGGTAGGGAGAGTGTCAGTTTCTTTCACTGTGCAAGTCCTTGTTTCCAGGGACCTGGAAGGACAGTGAGTGAATGCTCCTTGTGCTATAGTGTGCTTAAAAAAAACATTTTTTCTAGGGACAGAAAACTCTAGGTAGGGAGAGTGTCAGTTTCTTTCACTGTGCAAGTCCTTGTTTCCAGGGACCTGGAAGGACAGTGAGTGAATTCTCCTTGTGCTATAGTGTGCTTAAAAAAAACATTTTTTCTAGGGACAGAAAACTGTAGGTAGGGAGAGTGTCAGTTTCTTTCACTGTGCAAGTCCTTGTTTCCAGGGACCTGGAAGGACAGTGAGTGATTTCTCCTTGTGCTATATTGTGCTTAAAAAAAACATTTTTTCTAGGGACAGAAAACTGTAGGTAGGGAGAGTGTCAGTTTCTTTCACTGTGCAAGTCCTTGTTTCCAGGGACCTGGAAGGACAGTGAGTGAATGCTCCTTGTGCTATAGTGTGCTTAAAAAAAACATTTTTTCTAGGGACAGAAAACTCTAGGTAGGGAGAGTGTCAGTTTCTTTCACTGTGCAAGTCCTTGTTTCCAGGGACCTGGAAGGACAGTGAGTGAATTCTCCTTGTGCTATAGTGTGCTTAAAAAAAACATTTTTTCTAGGGACAGAAAACTGTAGGTAGGGAGAGTGTCAGTTTCTTTCACTGTGCAAGTCCTTGTTTCCAGGGACCTGGAAGGACAGTGAGTGAATTCTCCTTGTGCTATATTGTGCTTAAAAAAAACATTTTTTCTAGGGACAGAAAACTGTAGGTAGGGAGAGTGTCAGTTTCTTTCACTGTGCAAGTCCTTGTTTCCAGGGACCTGGAAGGACAGTGAGTGAATTCTCCTTGTGCTATATTGTGCTTAAAAAAAACATTTTTTCTAGGGACAGAAAACTGTAGGTAGGGAGAGTGTCAGTTTCTTTCACTGTGCAAGTCCTTGTTTCCAGGGACCTGGAAGGACAGTGAGTGAATGCTCCTTGTGCTATAGTGTGCTTAAAAAAAACATTTTTTCTAGGGACAGAAAACTCTAGGTAGGGAGAGTGTCAGTTTCTTTCACTGTGCAAGTCCTTGTTTCCAGGGACCTGGAAGGACAGTGAGTGAATTCTCCTTGTGCTATAGTGTGCTTAAAAAAAACATTTTTTCTAGGGACAGAAAACTGTAGGTAGGGAGAGTGTCAGTTTCTTTCACTGTGCAAGTCCTTGTTTCCAGGGACCTGGAAGGACAGTGAGTGAATTCTCCTTGTGCTATATTGTGCTTAAAAAAAACATTTTTTCTAGGGACAGAAAACTGTAGGTAGGGAGAGTGTCAGTTTCTTTCACTGTGCAAGTCCTTGTTTCTAGGGACCTGGAAGGACAGTGAGTGAATTCTCCTTGTGCTATATTGTGCTTAAAAAAAACATTTTTTCTAGGGCCAGAAAACTGTAGGTAGGGAGAGTGTCAGTTTCTTTCACTGTGCAAGTCCTTGTTTCCAGGGACCTGGAAGGACAGTGAGTGAATTCTCCTTGTGCTATATTGTGCTTAAAAAAAAACATTTTTTCTAGGGACAGAAAACTGTAGGTAGGGAGAGTGTCAGTTTCTTTCACTGTGCAAGTCCTTGTTTCCAGGGACCTGGAAGGACAGTGAGTGAATTCTCCTTGCGCTATATTGTGCTTAAAAAAAACATTTTTTCTAGGGACAGAAAACTGTAGGTAGGGAGAGTGTCAGTTTCTTTCACTGTGCAAGTCCTTGTTTCCAGGGACCTGGAAGGACAGTGAGTGAATGCTCCTTGTGCTATAGTGTGCTTAAAAAAAACATTTTTTCTAGGGACAGAAAACTCTAGGTAGGGAGAGTGTCAGTTTCTTTCACTGTGCAAGTCCTTGTTTCCAGGGACCTGGAAGGACAGTGAGTGAATTCTCCTTGTGCTATAGTGTGCTTAAAAAAAACATTTTTTCTAGGGACAGAAAACTGTAGGTAGGGAGAGTGTCAGTTTCTTTCACTGTGCAAGTCCTTGTTTCCAGGGACCTGGAAGGACAGTGAGTGATTTCTCCTTGTGCTATATTGTGCTTAAAAAAAACATTTTTTCTAGGGACAGAAAACTGTAGGTAGGGAGAGTGTCAGTTTCTTTCACTGTGTAAGTCCTTGTTTCCAGGGACCTGGAAGGACAGTGAGTGAATTCTCCTTGTGCTATATTGTGCTTAAAAAAAACATTTTTTCTAGGGACAGAAAACTGTAGGTAGGGAGAGTGTCAGTTTCTTTCACTGTGCAAGTCCTTGTTTCCAGGGACCTGGAAGGACAGTGAGTGAATGCTCCTTGTGCTATAGTGTGCTTAAAAAAAACATTTTTTCTAGGGACAGAAAACTCTAGGTAGGGAGAGTGTCAGTTTCTTTCACTGTGCAAGTCCTTGTTTCCAGGGACCTGGAAGGACAGTGAGTGAATTCTCCTTGTGCTATAGTGTGCTTAAAAAAAACATTTTTTCTAGGGACAGAAAACTGTAGGTAGGGAGAGTGTCAGTTTCTTTCACTGTGCAAGTCCTTGTTTCCAGGGACCTGGAAGGACAGTGAGTGAATTCTCCTTGTGCTATATTGTGCTTAAAAAAAACATTTTTTCTAGGGACAGAAAACTGTAGGTAGGGAGAGTGTCAGTTTCTTTCACTGTGCAAGTCCTTGTTTCCAGGGACCTGACAGGACAGTGAGTGAATTCTCCTTGTGCTATAGTGTGCTTAAAAAAAACATTTTTTCTAGGGACAGAAAACTGTAGGTAGGGAGAGTGTCAGTTTCTTTCACTGTGCAAGTCCTTGTTTCCAGGGACCTGGAAGGACAGTGAGTGAATTCTCCTTGTGCTATATTGTGCTTAAAAAAAACATTTTTTCTAGGGACAGAAAACTGTAGGTAGGGAGAGTGTCAGTTTCTTTCACTGTGCAAGTCCTTGTTTCTAGGGACTGGGAAGGACAGTGAGTGAATTCTCCTTGTGCTATAGTGTGCTTAAAAAAAACATTTTTTCTAGGGACAGAAAACTGTAGGTAGGGAGAGTGTCAGTTTCTTTCACTGTGCAAGTCCTTGTTTCTTTTTTGTTTACAAACGTTTTTTATTTGGGTTAAAAGGTGGTACAAAACCGACATGACAAAAGTAAAAAAATCAATTCCATAGCGTCAGATATACATATGGACTGTATAAAGTAGAAACGTAGAAATACAATTTGCATCATATATATACATGTAAGAAGGAAGACTGGCTCTATAAACGAAGTTACAGTGATGTGCATATATGTTTGAACCAAAAATTAAGGAGAGGCATGTTGATCTGGGTTAAGGAACTCCTTGCTATGTGCGACCCAGGGGTCCCATTTTTGTTTATAAACCTGATTTGTGTTCCGAACAGTATGATAGATTTTTTCCATCAAAATTATATTATTGATTCTAGTTTTGAGTTGTGTTAAAGGAACTGATGGGGATTTCCAATGGAAAGCAATTAACCAGTGGACTGCTACGCATATAGTATGTATTAGTCTAATACCTTGAGTAGAGAGTCCTATAATGGGTGAGAATAGAAGGCAATTATGTAAGGTCAAGGTGATGTTCTTATCTGCAATTTTAGAGGCAAAATTCTCCAACTGCTTCCAGATATGAGTGATTTTTTCACAGCTCCAAAAGATGTGTGTAAAAGAGCCGGTGGAGTTGCATCCTCTGAAGCACAAAGGGGAGACGGTAGGAAAAATGGTGTGAAGTTTAATAGGGGTATAGTACCATCTAGTGAATAGCTTCAACGCTGTCTCTTTAATGGCTATAGACTTGGTACTTTTGTGCAAATTGTTGATGCAGTTGTCCCAGTTCACAGAAGGATATGTGAAGCCTACCTCCTGTTCCCATTTCATCATGTATGGAAGTTTGTTCGTGTCTGTGTTGATAAGTAGGTTGACGTATACTTCCGAGATGAAACCTCTCTTTCTGGGGGATTTAAGACAGAGGGTCTCGAAAAAGGATGGGGGTTGTATATTCGAGGTTTGAAAATACGTGTCAAAAAAATGTTTGATCTGAGAAAATCTATTCCATTCAGTTTCAGGAATTTGGGATTTAGAGATAAGAGAGGGGAGGGAAATGAAGTTTGTACCATCTATAAAATTGGAAAGGGATGTAAGGTTATTGTCTATCCACCAAGAGAAGTCTGTTGGGACCCGTGCAGCTCGGGGAAATTTAGGGTCGCTTATAAAAGATGCATGTGGAGGGGTTTTGGACTTAAGATTAAATTTCTGGTTGTATGTTTTCCATAATTGGTATGACTGTGAGACTATTTGATTTAAGGGGTCAATAGAATAGTTTGGAATTTTGTTTCCCCACAGTAAACTTGAGATGGAGAATGGCAAAATGGAGTTCTTTTCAAAATCAACCCATGGAACTTTTGGGTTGGGGATGTGCCACTGTGCCATTTGTGACCATCTAGCTGATAGGTAATTCAACCAAAAATCTGGGAGGCCAAGACCACCATGTCTTTGAGGACTATATAAGATCGATCTTGAAAGGCGAGGATGGGAGTCCGACCAGACAAATCTATTAACGTCTGATTGGAACTTCGTGAGCAATGTTTTATTCAGTCTAATAGGGAGAGCCCTAAATAAGTACAGGATCTTCGGGAGTAAAGTCATTTTTATTGCTGTGATCCTTCCTAAAAATGATATCTTATAGGATTTCCACATTTTTAATGTTGCTCTTAATTTATGCATCAATGGTATGTAATTCTTGGAAACAAGCTCATTGAATTTGGGAGTGAGATGAATTCCTAAGTACGGAAGGGACTCCAATGTGTAGGAGAAGCTGAAAGAGGAGCGTAGCGATTCTAAATCTGAAGTTGGAATATTGATTGGCATGCCCATCGATTTGGATACGTTGACTGTTAAGCCCGATAAGGACGAAAAGATGTTGAGAGTTTGTAAAAGAATAGGTAAAGCAGTATTTGGCTGGGAGAGGAATACTAACATATCATCTGCATACATGCACAGTTTGTATGTGTTATTGTTTGATGTGTAACCTTTGATGCCTGCATTGAGTAGGATGGCTGTAGCTAATGGTTCGATTGCAAGTGCAAATAACAGTGGGGAGAGGGGGCAGCCCTGACGCGTACCTCTACCTACTTTGAAAAACTCTGAATTGCAGCCTGGTAACCTAATTCTAGTTGAGGGGTTGTGATAAAGTGCATGAAAGCCATGTACAAATTCACCTTCGAAGCCATATCTACGTAGTACTAGGTCTAAGAATTTCCAAGAGACACTATCGAATGCCTTATTAATATCTAGGCTAAGCATTAAAAGAGGTCTAGAATGTATGTTCGCGTCTTGGATAATATTTGAGACCAGTCTAATGTTGTCTGTGATCTGTCTACCAGGGATAAATCCAGATTGGTAAGGGGAGATAAGTGTAGGGATAATTTTGGCGAGTCTATTGGCTAGGAGTCTACTAAAAATTTTGAGGTCATTATTTATAACGGATATTGGCCTATAATTTTGGGGTAAAGTGTGGTCTTTATTTGCTTTTGGGATGAGTGACATGTTGGCTAATAGCATCTCCTCTGGGAATTGTCCTCCTGTGAGAATGTTGTTATATAGTTTGACCAAGTGAGGGATTAGGAGTAGGTGATATTGTTTAAAGTATGAGGATGAAAAGCCATCCGGGCCTGGAGCTGAATTTCTTTTAAGTGATTTAATGATACAAGTCAATTCTTTTTCTGAACATGGCGAATTTAGTGTATCTATTTGAGTTTGGGTTAATTTTGGAAAGGGGAGGTTATCAAACCAAGAAAGTGAGGAGGGAGGAATGGGAGTGTTTGGTGCTGAGAGAAGGTCGGAATAAAAGTCTTTGAATATGGAGAGTATCTCCTGAGGGTGTATAACCAGTTGGTTTGCCCTGTTTTTGAGCTTATAGATGTGTGTAGGTTTTATTGACTGGTTAAGTTTGCGGGCGAACATCGTAGAATAGGAGTTGCATGATAAGAAAAATTTTGCTTTCGACCAGCGGAGCGCTTTTTCTGCTCTAAATGTTAAAAGGGAATCTAATTCGTTGCGTTTATGAGTGATCAACTTATAGATATCTGGGTCATGAGTGTGCTTATGGTCCTTATATAATTTATGGAGGTCCCTAGTGAGGGAGTGGATTTTTTCCCATTTGGTCCTATTACATTGTGCTGCCCTCTTAATAAGATGACCCCTCATGACCGCTTTGTGGGCCATCCATAATGTAGAGGAGGAGACATCAGGGGTAGCATTAGTAGTGAAATATTCTTCTATTTCTGAAGCTATTTCCTGTTGGTGAACGGGATCTGAAATCAAAGACTCATTTAGTCTCCAGGAGTATGGGGTGGAAATGAGGCCTATGAATTTTGTACTCAGGGTAACAATATGATGGTCTGACCAAGAGCAAGGGTGTATTGTAGCGTCTAGGGAATTAGCTAGAATTATAGGGGTACAGAGGATATGGTCTATACGGGAGTATGAGTCATGCGGATGTGAATAAAATGTGTAGTCCCTTGCGCCTATGTTTAACGCCCTCCAAGAGTCTATTAATTGCAGGTCATTTATATGTGTGGTGGTTGTTTTAGAGAAGGTTTTGGAGTTCTGATTCTGTTTGCTTCTATCGAGGTTTGGTTGAGGAACTGAATTGAAGTCTCCGCCTAGAATAATATGTGGTGAGTGAAATTGTTGTAATGTGTTGAAAAATTGTGTGAAGAATGTGGTTTGTGTGTCGTTAGGGGCGTATATGTTAGCCACTGTAATGTCTCTCCCTGCCAATGTACCTTTAATAATAATGAATCTACTGTCTTGATCCTTAAAGACTTGATGAACCTCAATGGGAAAAGAGTGATGGAAAAATATTGCAACTCCCTTAGTTTTAGAGGTGGAAGTGGTATAGAAAGATTGGTTAAATGATTTATGAAAGAATGTGGGGTGTGCATCTGACATAAAATGTGTTTCTTGCAACATTACTATTTTCGCATTCAATTTTTTATATTGCAAAAAGGCCTTTTTCCTTTTGTTAGGGGAATTGAATCCCTGTACATTGTGTGATATTATTTTAATGGTCATGATGTGGGTGTGTAATTTTGGGGAAGCAACAGGAAGGCTGATATCTGACGTTTTCTACGTTGGGAGGAGAATGAAAAAACATATGTTATGAACCTGACCATGGAGAACAAGATGCTTAGAGACAAATGTAGAGATGACTCTATTCTTATTGTGTCTAATCTGTCGGTTAAAAAAAGCATTGTACCAGATTTAAATAACGTAATAAAGCTACAAGAAATGGAACCTATATCAAAGTTAATAAAACATTTGGGGTTAGGAAAAATTATTTTCTCTAACCTACCATGAAATAATAACGGGCCAATTGGCCCAAGACTCAGTCTTGTCAACTTACCAATGCGAACCGGGAGCTTATTGAAAGGTGAAATAAACAAAGATATAAAGAAACAAATGTATTCGCATTTCAGTTGAAAATGAGCTAACCCTCTGGGGGGAGGGAATGCTCTAACTGAGTGGGGGAAAATCATGGCGTCATAGGGTGGAGAGCCACACAAGATGTGTTTTTTTTGTGTAAATACCTGTGTTAGATAAAAATTGATGTTAATAAGTCTCCTTATAAAAGAGAATGCACTATACTTTAGCACCGTGGACAAGGCGGGGTTGCAACAGAGAACAGTGGAGCAATATATACTTCGATATTATGCCTGGGGTGACAGTAATTAAAACATGAGGTATACCTGTAAAATAGGTAGTTTAGAAAAAAGTAGTATAAATCTAAACAGTACAAACAATTTACAAACATTAGTATGGACTAGGAAAATAAAAAGTCCCAAGAACTAATGATCTATTAAATAATTAGTCTTAACACAGAAACCATATTCAACCCTCCCACCCCTCTTCAGAGAAGAAAGGGATGGAATATTATACATGAGAGATATAAATATCAAAGGGATTGCAGTACCATGTCTTGTCAGTAGGTGTCAGTGTCTCACCGTAAATGACCCGTGCTAAGAGGAAAAAAAAAAAAAAAAAAAAAAAACAATACTTTTCCGTTGAGACATTACGCACAAATGAGTGACCATATCAAAAAAAAAGCCTGTGCTTATTGCAGTGACTTGGGTATATAAAAAACTTGAGTGAGAAGTGATAGAAAATGAGAAAAAAAAACCCGGTTAGAGTCCAAAAATGACGAATAACTCTGGGAAGAACTGAAGAACATGTGAGAACCAGAAAACTTTTAAAAAGTAGTGATTTAGTTGAAGTTCAGTGGTCCGGCCTCCTGTCTGAGTCTGCGACTATTTGCCCGTGAAGCTGGGGTGTTCCAGATGGGAGCTGGACGAGACGAGGATGGGGTGCGCGGGAGATTGCCTGCATCCATCAGACCCAGTTTGATTAGGATGTCTTGACCCTCTGGGACTGTGGAGGCAACGTAAGTGGTGCCGTTATGGGGAATAATCAGTTTGAAAGGGAAACCCCATCTATATCTGATCCTCGCCGTGGAGAGCACTGTTGTGATTTCCTTCATCTTCCTGCGTCTGTCTAGGGTTGCTTGTGAGATATCTGGATAGATCTGTATTTGTACTCCATCCAGGACAATGTTTCTCAGTCCCCTGGCCGCCCTCATAATATCTTCCTTTACCAGGAAATCTTTCATGCATAACACTATGTCTCGAGGGGGTTTATCGGGGGGAGGTTTTGCCCTTAAAGCACGGTGTATGCGGTCACAGATAAATGATTGAACATTCTGTTCTGGGAGCAGATTATGGAAAAGCTTGTTTGCATATACAGGTAGATCTGTAATGGATTCCGGGACCCCTCTAATTCTGAGGATGGACCTCCTATTCCTGTTCTCTAAATCCTCCACTTGCTCCTGTAATTGTATGAAGGCTGAGGAAAGTGAATCATGCTCCCTAGATAAGTCATTGAAAGCTATGGACAGCTCATCGTGCTTGTTTTCTAGCAAATCGGTTCTTGTCCCTAATGCAGCTATTTCTTGGGATAATGTGTCAGTGGACCTCTGAATCTCTGCTTGAAATTTATGTATAAGTTTAGAGCACATAGCCTCCAGACTCACATCCAAATCTGCTTTAGTCAGTGGAGGGTACTCACAGTTCTCTGTTGAACTCGAATCCAGCGGTGACTGAGATGGCTGTATCTGAGGCTGAGCAGGGAATGAGGAAGGTGAAGAGGGCAGCGTGTCAGCGCCATCTTTAGCCATCCTGCCACGCTTCAGAGATCTGAGGCAGTAATGGGTAAAATTTTTCTGCTTCTGGCTGCTCCTCCGACTTTTCTTCTTAGAAGACTGCATGCACAGATTCTTATGTGCGGGGGTGTTGTTGGTCTGTTTCCGTTCCGGTGATTATGGCCCCGATAATGTGGCTTTTAGCCCTGTGAGACCCGGAGCTCTCTCTAGAAGCTGCTGCTCCGTCCCATGCCGCGCATGCGCCCCCGCAAGTCCTTGTTTCTAGGGACTGGGAAGGACAGTGAGTGAATTCTCCTTGTGCTATAGTGTGCTTAAAAAAAACATTTTTTCTAGGGACAGAAAACTGTAGGTAGGGAGAGTGTCAGTTTCTTTCACTGTGCAAGTCCTTGTTTCTAGGGACCTGGAAGGACAGTGAGTGAATTCTCCTTGTGCTATATTGTGCTTAAAAAAAACATTTTTTCTAGGGACAGAAAACTGTAGGTAGGGAGAGTGTCAGTTTCTTTCACTGTGCAAGTCCTTGTTTCCAGGGACCTGGAAGGACAGTGAGTGAATTCTCCTTGTGCTATATTGTGCTTAAAAAAAATATTTTTTCTAGGGACAGAAAACTGTAGGTAGGGAGAGTGTCAGTTTCTTTCACTGTGCAAGTCCTTGTTTCTAGGGACCTGGAAGGACAGTGAGTGAATTCTCCTTGTGCTATATTGTGCTTAAAAAAAACATTTTTTCTAGGGACAGAAAACTGTAGGTAGGGAGAGTGTCAGTTTCTTTCACTGTGCAAGTCCTTGTTTCCAGGGACCTGGAAGGACAGTGAGTGAATTCTCCTTGTGCTATATTGTGCTTAAAAAAAATATTTTTTCTAGGGACAGAAAACTGTAGGTAGGGAGAGTGTCAGTTTCTTTCACTGTGCAAGTCCTTGTTTCTAGGGACCTGGAAGGACAGTGAGTGAATTCTCCTTGTGCTATATTGTGCTTAAAAAAAATATTTTTTCTAGGGACAGAAAACTGTAGGTAGGGAGAGTGTCAGTTTCTTTCACTGTGCAAGTCCTTGTTTCCAGGGACCTGGAAGGACAGTGAGTGAATTCTCCTTGTGCTATATTGTGCTTAAAAAAAACATTTTTTCTAGGGACAGAAAACTGTAGGTAGGGAGAGTGTCAGTTTCTTTCACTGTGCAAGTCCTTGTTTCTAGGGACCTGGAAGGACAGTGAGTGAATTCTCCTTGTGCTATATTGTGCTTAAAAAAAACATTTTTTCTAGGGCCAGAAAACTGTAGGTAGGGAGAGTGTCAGTTTCTTTCACTGTGCAAGTCCTTGTTTCCAGGGACCTGGAAGGACAGTGAGTGAATTCTCCTTGTGCTATATTGTGCTTAAAAAAAACATTTTTTCTAGGGACAGAAAACTGTAGGTAGGGAGAGTGTCAGTTTCTTTCACTGTGCAAGTCCTTGTTTCCAGGGACCTGGAAGGACAGTGAGTGAATTCTCCTTGTGCTATATTGTGCTTAAAAAAAACATTTTTTCTAGGGACAGAAAACTGTAGGTAGGGAGAGTGTCAGTTTCTTTCACTGTGCAAGTCCTTGTTTCCAGGGACCTGGAAGGACAGTGAGTGAATGCTCCTTGTGCTATAGTGTGCTTAAAAAAAACATTTTTTCTAGGGACAGAAAACTCTAGGTAGGGAGAGTGTCAGTTTCTTTCACTGTGCAAGTCCTTGTTTCCAGGGACCTGGAAGGACAGTGAGTGAATTCTCCTTGTGCTATAGTGTGCTTAAAAAAAACATTTTTTCTAGGGACAGAAAACTGTAGGTAGGGAGAGTGTCAGTTTCTTTCACTGTGCAAGTCCTTGTTTCCAGGGACCTGGAAGGACAGTGAGTGATTTCTCCTTGTGCTATATTGTGCTTAAAAAAAACATTTTTTCTAGGGACAGAAAACTGTAGGTAGGGAGAGTGTCAGTTTCTTTCACTGTGTAAGTCCTTGTTTCCAGGGACCTGGAAGGACAGTGAGTGAATTCTCCTTGTGCTATATTGTGCTTAAAAAAAACATTTTTTCTAGGGACAGAAAACTGTAGGTAGGGAGAGTGTCAGTTTCTTTCACTGTGCAAGTCCTTGTTTCCAGGGACCTGGAAGGACAGTGAGTGAATGCTCCTTGTGCTATAGTGTGCTTAAAAAAAACATTTTTTCTAGGGACAGAAAACTCTAGGTAGGGAGAGTGTCAGTTTCTTTCACTGTGCAAGTCCTTGTTTCCAGGGACCTGGAAGGACAGTGAGTGATTTCTCCTTGTGCTATATTGTGCTTAAAAAAAACATTTTTTCTAGGGACAGAAAACTGTAGGTAGGGAGAGTGTCAGTTTCTTTCACTGTGCAAGTCCTTGTTTCCAGGGACCTGGAAGGACAGTGAGTGATTTCTCCTTGTGCTATATTGTGCTTAAAAAAAACATTTTTTCTAGGGCCAGAAAACTGTAGGTAGGGAGAGTGTCAGTTTCTTTCACTGTGCAAGTCCTTGTTTCCAGGGACCTGGAAGGACAGTGAGTGAATTCTCCTTGTGCTATATTGTGCTTAAAAAAAACATTTTTTCTAGGGACAGAAAACTGTAGGTAGGGAGAGTGTCAGTTTCTTTCACTGTGCAAGTCCTTGTTTCCAGGGACCTGGAAGGACAGTGAGTGAATTCTCCTTGTGCTATATTGTGCTTAAAAAAAATATTTTTTCTAGGGACAGAAAACTGTAGGTAGGGAGAGTGTCAGTTTCTTTCACTGTGCAAGTCCTTGTTTCTAGGGACCTGGAAGGACAGTGAGTGAATTCTCCTTGTGCTATATTGTGCTTAAAAAAAACATTTTTTCTAGGGACAGAAAACTGTAGGTAGGGAGAGTGTCAGTTTCTTTCACTGTGCAAGTCCTTGTTTCCAGGGACCTGGAAGGACAGTGAGTGAATTCTCCTTGTGCTATATTGTGCTTAAAAAAAATATTTTTTCTAGGGACAGAAAACTGTAGGTAGGGAGAGTGTCAGTTTCTTTCACTGTGCAAGTCCTTGTTTCTAGGGACCTGGAAGGACAGTGAGTGAATTCTCCTTGTGCTATATTGTGCTTAAAAAAAATATTTTTTCTAGGGACAGAAAACTGTAGGTAGGGAGAGTGTCAGTTTCTTTCACTGTGCAAGTCCTTGTTTCCAGGGACCTGGAAGGACAGTGAGTGAATTCTCCTTGTGCTATATTGTGCTTAAAAAAAACATTTTTTCTAGGGACAGAAAACTGTAGG
The DNA here is from genome assembly GCA_029206835.1 of Rana muscosa. NCBI lineage: Eukaryota > Metazoa > Chordata > Amphibia > Anura > Ranidae > Rana > Rana muscosa. The sequence goes on from CM055127.1 coordinate 204,171,941, forward strand.
TAGGGAGAGTGTCAGTTTCTTTCACTGTGCAAGTCCTTGTTTCTAGGGACCTGGAAGGACAGTGAGTGAATTCTCCTTGTGCTATATTGTGCTTAAAAAAAACATTTTTTCTAGGGCCAGAAAACTGTAGGTAGGGAGAGTGTCAGTTTCTTTCACTGTGCAAGTCCTTGTTTCCAGGGACCTGGAAGGACAGTGAGTGAATTCTCCTTGTGCTATATTGTGCTTAAAAAAAACATTTTTTCTAGGGACAGAAAACTGTAGGTAGGGAGAGTGTCAGTTTCTTTCACTGTGCAAGTCCTTGTTTCCAGGGACCTGGAAGGACAGTGAGTGAATTCTCCTTGTGCTATATTGTGCTTAAAAAAAACATTTTTTCTAGGGACAGAAAACTGTAGGTAGGGAGAGTGTCAGTTTCTTTCACTGTGCAAGTCCTTGTTTCCAGGGACCTGGAAGGACAGTGAGTGAATGCTCCTTGTGCTATAGTGTGCTTAAAAAAAACATTTTTTCTAGGGACAGAAAACTCTAGGTAGGGAGAGTGTCAGTTTCTTTCACTGTGCAAGTCCTTGTTTCCAGGGACCTGGAAGGACAGTGAGTGAATTCTCCTTGTGCTATAGTGTGCTTAAAAAAAACATTTTTTCTAGGGACAGAAAACTGTAGGTAGGGAGAGTGTCAGTTTCTTTCACTGTGCAAGTCCTTGTTTCCAGGGACCTGGAAGGACAGTGAGTGATTTCTCCTTGTGCTATATTGTGCTTAAAAAAAACATTTTTTCTAGGGACAGAAAACTGTAGGTAGGGAGAGTGTCAGTTTCTTTCACTGTGTAAGTCCTTGTTTCCAGGGACCTGGAAGGACAGTGAGTGAATTCTCCTTGTGCTATATTGTGCTTAAAAAAAACATTTTTTCTAGGGACAGAAAACTGTAGGTAGGGAGAGTGTCAGTTTCTTTCACTGTGCAAGTCCTTGTTTCCAGGGACCTGGAAGGACAGTGAGTGAATGCTCCTTGTGCTATAGTGTGCTTAAAAAAAACATTTTTTCTAGGGACAGAAAACTCTAGGTAGGGAGAGTGTCAGTTTCTTTCACTGTGCAAGTCCTTGTTTCCAGGGACCTGGAAGGACAGTGAGTGATTTCTCCTTGTGCTATATTGTGCTTAAAAAAAACATTTTTTCTAGGGACAGAAAACTGTAGGTAGGGAGAGTGTCAGTTTCTTTCACTGTGTAAGTCCTTGTTTCCAGGGACCTGGAAGGACAGTGAGTGAATTCTCCTTGTGCTATATTGTGCTTAAAAAAAACATTTTTTCTAGGGACAGAAAACTGTAGGTAGGGAGAGTGTCAGTTTCTTTCACTGTGCAAGTCCTTGTTTCCAGGGACCTGGAAGGACAGTGAGTGAATGCTCCTTGTGCTATAGTGTGCTTAAAAAAAACATTTTTTCTAGGGACAGAAAACTCTAGGTAGGGAGAGTGTCAGTTTCTTTCACTGTGCAAGTCCTTGTTTCCAGGGACCTGGAAGGACAGTGAGTGAATTCTCCTTGTGCTATAGTGTGCTTAAAAAAAACATTTTTTCTAGGGACAGAAAACTGTAGGTAGGGAGAGTGTCAGTTTCTTTCACTGTGCAAGTCCTTGTTTCCAGGGACCTGGAAGGACAGTGAGTGAATTCTCCTTGTGCTATATTGTGCTTAAAAAAAACATTTTTTCTAGGGACAGAAAACTGTAGGTAGGGAGAGTGTCAGTTTCTTTCACTGTGCAAGTCCTTGTTTCCAGGGACCTGGAAGGACAGTGAGTGAATTCTCCTTGTGCTATATTGTGCTTAAAAAAAACATTTTTTCTAGGGACAGAAAACTGTAGGTAGGGAGAGTGTCAGTTTCTTTCACTGTGCAAGTCCTTGTTTCCAGGGACCTGGAAGGACAGTGAGTGAATGCTCCTTGTGCTATAGTGTGCTTAAAAAAAACATTTTTTCTAGGGACAGAAAACTCTAGGTAGGGAGAGTGTCAGTTTCTTTCACTGTGCAAGTCCTTGTTTCCAGGGACCTGGAAGGACAGTGAGTGAATTCTCCTTGTGCTATAGTGTGCTTAAAAAAAACATTTTTTCTAGGGACAGAAAACTGTAGGTAGGGAGAGTGTCAGTTTCTTTCACTGTGCAAGTCCTTGTTTCCAGGGACCTGGAAGGACAGTGAGTGAATTCTCCTTGTGCTATATTGTGCTTAAAAAAAACATTTTTTCTAGGGACAGAAAACTGTAGGTAGGGAGAGTGTCAGTTTCTTTCACTGTGCAAGTCCTTGTTTCTAGGGACTGGGAAGGACAGTGAGTGAATTCTCCTTGTGCTATAGTGTGCTTAAAAAAAACATTTTTTCTAGGGACAGAAAACTGTAGGTAGGGAGAGTGTCAGTTTCTTTCACTGTGCAAGTCCTTGTTTCTAGGGACTGGGAAGGACAGTGAGTGAATTCTCCTTGTGCTATAGTGTGCTTAAAAAAAACATTTTTTCTAGGGACAGAAAACTGTAGGTAGGGAGAGTGTCAGTTTCTTTCACTGTGCAAGTCCTTGTTTCTAGGGACCTGGAAGGACAGTGAGTGAATTCTCCTTGTGCTATATTGTGCTTAAAAAAAACATTTTTTCTAGGGACAGAAAACTGTAGGTAGGGAGAGTGTCAGTTTCTTTCACTGTGCAAGTCCTTGTTTCCAGGGACCTGGAAGGACAGTGAGTGAATTCTCCTTGTGCTATATTGTGCTTAAAAAAAATATTTTTTCTAGGGACAGAAAACTGTAGGTAGGGAGAGTGTCAGTTTCTTTCACTGTGCAAGTCCTTGTTTCTAGGGACCTGGAAGGACAGTGAGTGAATTCTCCTTGTGCTATATTGTGCTTAAAAAAAACATTTTTTCTAGGGACAGAAAACTGTAGGTAGGGAGAGTGTCAGTTTCTTTCACTGTGCAAGTCCTTGTTTCCAGGGACCTGGAAGGACAGTGAGTGAATTCTCCTTGTGCTATAGTGTGCTTAAAAAAACATTTTTTCTAGGGACAGAAAACTGTAGGTAGGGAGAGTGTCAGTTTCTTTCACTGTGCAAGTCCTTGTTTCCAGGGACCTGGAAGGACAGTGAGTGAATTCTCCTTGTGCTATATTGTGCTTAAAAAAAACATTTTTTCTAGGGACAGAAAACTGTAGGTAGGGAGAGTGTCAGTTTCTTTCACTGTGCAAGTCCTTGTTTCTAGGGACTGGGAAGGACAGTGAGAGAATTCTCCTTGTGCTATAGTGTGCTTAAAAAAAACATTTTTTCTAGGGACAGAAAACTGTAGGTAGGGAGAGTGTCAGTTTCTTTCACTGTGCAAGTCCTTGTTTCTAGGGACCTGGAAGGACAGTGAGTGAATTCTCCTTGTGCTATATTGTGCTTAAAAAAAACATTTTTTCTAGGGACAGAAAACTGTAGGTAGGGAGAGTGTCAGTTTCTTTCACTGTGCAAGTCCTTGTTTCCAGGGACCTGGAAGGACAGTGAGTGAATTCTCCTTGTGCTATATTGTGCTTAAAAAAAATATTTTTTCTAGGGACAGAAAACTGTAGGTAGGGAGAGTGTCAGTTTCTTTCACTGTGCAAGTCCTTGTTTCTAGGGACCTGGAAGGACAGTGAGTGAATTCTCCTTGTGCTATATTGTGCTTAAAAAAAACATTTTTTCTAGGGACAGAAAACTGTAGGTAGGGAGAGTGTCAGTTTCTTTCACTGTGCAAGTCCTTGTTTCTAGGGACCTGGAAGGACAGTGAGTGAATTCTCCTTGTGCTATATTGTGCTTAAAAAAAAACATTTTTTCTAGGGACAGAAAACTGTAGGTAGGGAGAGTGTCAGTTTATTTCACTGTGCAAGTCCTTGTTTCTAGGGACCTGGAAGGACAGTGAGTGAATTCTCCTTGTGCTATATTGTGCTTAAAAAAAACATTTTTTCTAGGGACAGAAAACTGTAGGTAGGGAGAGTGTCAGTTTCTTTCACTGTGCAAGTCCTTGTTTCTAGGGACCTGGAAGGACAGTGAGTGAATTCTCCTTGTGCTATATTGTGCTTAAAAAAAACATTTTTTCTAGGGACAGAAAACTGTAGGTAGGGAGAGTGTCAGTTTCTTTCACTGTGCAAGTCCTTGTTTCTAGGGACCTGGAAGGACAGTGAGTGAATTCTCCTTGTGCTATATTGTGCTTAAAAAAAACATTTTTTCTAGGGACAGAAAACTGTAGGTAGGGAGAGTGTCAGTTTCTTTCACTGTGCAAGTCCTTGTTTCTAGGGACCTGGAAGGACAGTGAGTGAATTCTCCTTGTGCTATATTGTGCTTAAAAAAAACATTTTTTCTAGGGACAGAAAACTGTAGGTAGGGAGAGTGTCAGTTTCTTTCACTGTGCAAGTCCTTGTTTCAAGGGACAGAGAAGGACACCTGAAGGTAGCCCTTATTGCTTTTTTCCCATCTCCCTGCAGGCCATTTATTAGAATGTCTGGAAGGCAAACAAGGAGAGGCAGACAGTCAGGAGGCAATAAAAGAGGGCAAGCAGGCTCTGTGTCTGGGGGCAACAGTGCTGGTCGTGGACGCGGTGCATTGTCATCAGCACATGGCCATGGGACACGCTTGTCCTTCTTTTCCGCAGCTGGACATGTTGAGCCACATCATGCCGAAGACTTGGTAGAGTGGATGACCAAGCCCTCCTCCTCCTCCTCATCCTCTCTCACCCAGACTCAGGGTACTGGCAAAGCAGCTGCCAAAGCGTCCTCTTCCCTGGTATCAATGTCAGACTCATCATCAGTCACTCCTTCCCTAGACCCACCATGTCCTCCTCCTGAGGAGTCCCCCGAACTGTTTGAGCACAGTGTTGGGTACATGCTCCAGGAGGATGCCCAGCGTTTCGAAGGGTCTGATGATGAAACCCAGCTACAGGAAGGCAGTAGGGTGAGAGCAGACAGAGGGGATGCTCAAGAAGGACACCAATCTGGCAGTCATGTTCCAGCAGCTGCAGCATACTGCCAGATTGGCTCCAGTGATGAGGAGGGAGGGGATGATGAGGTCACTGACTCCACGTGGGTGCCTAATAGGAGAGAGGAGGAGGAGGATGAGGAGGAGGCACATCTCCAATGAGACAGGATGCCCTTTGGTGGCCAGCGTAAGGGCAGTACACCGACGGAATCACACCGCAGAGCTCCGCCTGTGCAGGGCGCTGCCTCTGCCCGTCATTCAAAAAGTTCCTTGGTGTGGGCCTTTTTTGAGGCTAGTGCATCAGATCGCACAGCTGCTGTTTGCAACATATGTCTCAAGCGTATATCGCGTGGCCAAAACATCAGCCGCTTGGGTACCACATGCCTGACCAGACATATGTTGACCTGCCATGCAGCTCGTTGGCAAGCCTACCTCAAAGACCCACACCAAAGAACAAAGCGGACCTCTCCTTGCACCGCATCAGCTGGGATCTCCAACCCCACTATACCTTCAGTCCTCTCTGAAACATGCACTGAGAGGAATGAAGGTGTAGAATTAGGTGTGTCACAGCCAAGTACTTGCGGCCACTCTGCTAGCAGTACACCGACGTCCGATTCTAGCAGGCAAATTTCCCTGCCCCAGCTGCTGGACCGTCGAAAGAAGTTCACTCCCAGCCATCCACATGCCCAGCGGTTGAATGCTAGCTTGGCTAAATTGCTAGCGCTTCAACTGCTGCCTTTTCAGTTGGTAGACTCGGCCCCCTTCCGTGAGTTTGTGCAATGTGCGGTTCCTCAGTGGCAGGTTCCCAAACGCCACTTTTTCTCACGGAATGCTATTCCGGCTCTCTACCGGCATGTGGAAGGCAATGTCTTGGCCTCGCTGGACAGGGCGGTCAGCGGTAAGGTGCATATTACCGCTGACTCATGGTCCAGCAGGCATGGACAGGGACGTTACCTTTCTTTCACGGCCCATTGGGTCACTCTTTTGGCAGCTGGGAAGGATGCAGGACAAGGTGCAGTAGTGTTGGAGGTTGTCCCACCGCCACGCCTCCAAAATGCTACTACTGGTTGTGACACACCTCTCTCCTCCACCCCCTCCTCTTCTTCTTCCTCCATGGCCTCTTCCTGTGGTTTGTCCTATGAACCAGCGGTGCTCCGTAGCCGTTCACGGGGCTACGCAAGTACGCAGGCAAAAAGATGCCATGCCGTGCTTGCGCTGGTGTGTTTGGGGGACAGAAGCCACACTGGGGCAGAGGTCCTGTCTGCTCTGCAGGGCCAGGCCGAGAGGTGGTTGACGCCACGCCAGCTTAAGCCAGGAATGGTGGTTTGCGACAATGGCACCAACCTCCTCTCCGCCCTCCGACAGGGACAACTGACCCATGTGCCCTGTGTGGCTCACGTCCTTAACCTGGTGGTGCAGCGGTTCTTGGGCAGGTACCCGGGCTTACAGGATGTCCTGAGGCAGGCCAGGAAAGTCTGTGTGCATTTCCGCAGATCTTATAATGCCAGTGCTCGCCTGGCTGAGCTGCAAAAGGAGTTGAACCTGCCCAAGAACCGCCTTATATGTGACATGCCCACCAGGTGGAACTCAACGTTGGCCATGCTGCAGCGGCTGCACACGCAGCAGAGGGCCATCAATGAGTACCTGTGCGACTACGGCACCAGGACAGGGTCAGGGGAGCTTGGTTTTTTTTCTCCACGCCAGTGGGGCATGATCAGGGATGCATGCACTGTCCTGGCACCATTTGAGGAGGCCACGAGGATGGTGAGCAGTGACAGTGCATGCATCAGTGACACTGTACCTCTTGTCCACCTGTTGGAGCACACGCTGCGTGGAATAATGGACAGGGCACTTGAGGCAGAACAGAGGCAGGAAGAGGAGGACTTCCTTGCCTCTCAAGGCCCCCTTTACCCAGACAGTGTTCCTTCTGTCCCACCCATCGCACAGGAAGAGGAAGAGGAGGAGGAGGAGGAGGAGGATTGTGTCAGCATGGAGGTGGAGGCTGGCACTCAGCATCATCAGCAGCAGTCTTTTAGGGATGATTTACAGTCCCAAGAAACCAGTGGACTTGTACGTGGCTGGGAGGAGGTGACTGCGGATCATGTCGTCCTTAGTGACCCAGAGGACTCCGGAGCGAATGCCTCAGCTAACCTACGCTGCATGGCCTCCCTGATCCTGCAAAGTCTGCTGAAGGATCCTCGTATTCTTCGGATCAAGGAGAGGGACCATTACTGGCTGGCCACTCTCCTTGATCCACGGTACAAGGGTAAGGTTGCGGACCTTATGTTACCGTCGCAGAGGGAGCAGAGGATGAGACAACTCCGGGAGGCCTTGCAGAAAGGTCTGTGCAACGCGTTCCCAGAGACTGGGAGGTTACAAACTCCTGGTCCAGGACAACGAGTTGCTGAGGCTTCGGTCAGTCAAAGAAGGAGCGGTGGGGAAGGTGGCCGTCTGACCGATGCGTTCAGACAATTCTTCAGTCCGCAGCCCCAAAGTATGATTGGTTCCAGCAACCATCGCCAGCGTCTGATAAACATGGTGCAGGAATATCTAGGGGCAAGGTCAGACTTGGACACCTTCCCCACCGAAAATCCTCTGGCTTACTGGGTCTTGAGGATGGATCACTGGCCAGAGCTTGCACAGTATGCAATTGAGCTACTGGCCTGTCCTGCATCCAGCGTTCTTTCGGAACGCACATTCAGTGCTGCTGGAGGATTTGTCACGGATCACAGGGTGCGCCTGTCCACCGACTCGGTTGATCGACTGACTTTCATCAAGATGAACCAGTCTTGGATCACCACCAGCTACCACACACCTGATGCTGATATAACAGACTAATTGATTTTAACATGTCACGTCCCTTCAAGACTGATGCTGATGCTGAGTGCCTGTGCTGTTATGTTGACTGGCTATCCTCCTCCTCCGAGTCCTCAATGATACGATTGATGATGATAGCTTGGAAGATCATTTTTGTTTATGGGTGCCGCCACCAGTGGCTAAGGCCCAATTTTTCAGCCCCTGTTTTACAGGGGCGTGTACTTACAATTTTTTTAGCAATAATTTGCCATAGGGCTCATTGCTGTGCTCCAAGTACAGTATCTGTGAGGGGTTGTAGTGTTGTGCCACCAGTGCCTAAGGCCCAATTTTTCAGCCCCTGTTTAACAGGGGCGTGTCATTACAATTTTTGAAGCAATACTTTGCAACAGGGCTCATTGCTGTGCTCCAAGTACAGTATCTGTGAGGGGTTGTAGTGTTGTGCCACCAGTGCCTAAGGCCCAATTTTTCAGCCCCTGTTCAACAGGGGCATGCAATTACAATTCTTGATGTAATAATTCACAGCAGGGCCCATTCCTGCACCCACCAAGAGTAAGTCTGAGGGCTTACAGTGTTGTGGCAACGCCACCACCACCACCACCACGAAAGGCCCAATTTTTCAGCCACTGTTCAAAAGGGGCATGTAATTACAATTCTTGATCTAATAATTCACAGCAGGGCCCATTCCTGCACCCACCAAGAGTAACTCTGAGGGCTTACAGTGTTGTGGCAACACCACCACCACCACCACCACCACGAAAAGCCCAATTTTTCAGCCCCTGTTCAACAGGGGCATGCAATTACAATTCTTGATCTAATAATTCACAGCAGGGCCCATTGCTGCACCCACCAAGAGTAACTGTCAGGGCTTACAGTGTTGTGGCACCAGCACCACCATCAAAGCCCCAATTTTTACTACCACTGTTCAACAATTATATGTAATTAAAATTCCTGATATAATAGTTGACAGCAGGGCGTTCCAGCACCAACCAAGAGTAACTGTGAATGCTTACAGTGTTGTGCCAACACCAACAACTAAGGGGCCTATTTCTGCAGAGTATATACGGCAGGTCCCTACTTTCAAACATCCAACTTACAAACGACTCCTACTTGCAAACGAAAGAAGACAACAGGAAGTGAGAGGAAATCTACCCCTAGGAAGGAAAATTCTCTCCTGTAAGAATAAATATGGGAGAAAGGTGTCTCCTCTGTACTGATGCTTTATCAGCAATCCTTGTTTCAAGAAAAACACCACATTTCAAAAACAGTTGTCATTGGGACGGAAAGTGAGGTGAAATGTTCTGAACAGGGGCACAGACAGCAAAACAAATGTTACAGGGGTGATAACCCTTACCTATGTTTCCCAAAAAGTTTAAAAATAGATTTTTGGGCTGGAGCTACAGTTCAACAATGTACCTGTTCAAAATTACAAACACATTCTACATAAGAACAAACCTACAGTCCCTGTCTTGTATGCACCGCCTGTATACGGCTGTTCAGAGTATATAGGGCCTTTTTTATTTTATGTGCGGGGTTCCCCTTAATATCCATACAAGACCCAAAGGGGCTGGTAATGGGCTGGGGTAGGGGGGGGGGTGGTCATGGGGTAGCTATGCCATTTTTCTTAAAGATTTTCATCCATATTACCGGGACCAGACATTACATTAAAGCCGCAAGAAGTTTTAAATGGCTTTTTTTTCCTTTAGAAGTGTCATTTTGTGCAGGGACAGTTCTAAACACGGGAAACACGTGGCACTTCACAGGCATACTTTAGACACCCCCCAGGTACGATATTTAAAGGAATATTTGACTTTTTTTTTTCACTTTATGCATCATTAAAATGACTGCTCCCGAAAAACGACCGTTTTTAAAACTTCTTTTTGCATTGATACATGTCCCCTGGTGCAGAACCCGGGTTCCCAAACCCTTTTTAGGAAATAACATGCATAATAGTTGTTATAATTAGCACTTTAGAATTCGAACGTTCGCATCCATTGTATTTAATAGGGTTCTAATGTTCTTACGAACTTTCGGTCCGTTCGCGGGTTCTGGTGCGAACCGAACCCGGGGGTGTTCGGCTCATCACTAACCCTGACCTCATCAGAGTGGTGAGAGATGAAGAGGCACTGTTGAACGAGCGACCATTCAACCCATCTCTACTCCTTCAGCAGGGGTCAGATCTGCAGTAACTATGGAACGGGACTCTGAAGTAGCTATCCTAAAGTCCCAGATGACACAAGTGTAACGGCACCCCAAGTATGAAAGGGGTTAACGCCATTTAGGATATTCCCTTTCCGAACACAAGGCAACTACTGACACTCCCCAGTCAGGCGACCGAGATCCATAGGAATAATTCTCCCCCAGATACGAGACAAACGTTCTGTATGAGGTTCAAACAGGGAATGAATCTTTATTGCAAGCACATGGTAACACACTTCTCTTCAAAACACTTCCCTTCTATCCTTGTGAAACAGGGCGGGTTAAACTGTCCAATGACAATAGTGATACAGGTCAGGTGTGTTCAAACTTCTCCTTCAGTAAACAGTCTTAGCAGGAGGGGTTGCTGGAGTGATTCCCCCCCCCCCTTTCCTCACAGCAAGACACTTAAACATCCCATAATAGGCAGCCAGAATGTCTACCCAGCTCCAATCCACATCACCACAAACAACAATGAAATGGTCTTTAGAAGCTAGTCTGGATTCATTAACATTACAACAGGCATCCAGGTGGTTGGAGGTGATGACATTAACATCTTTCAACTAACATGTTGAATTCAGAATCAACACACAGTAAATAGTTCTTTACAGATATCCTGGGGAATATTGTGGATTAATATTACAGACCCATTTTAAAGCAATCCAAGACATATTGTCAATGTCCATTATTTTCTGGCTCATACTTTCTAAGAACTTCTGGGTTCCATGAGCCCACCCGTTACATCTCTCCCCTTTTGGCAGGAGACTAACACAGGAGGAGACCCCAGACGGGTTGACTCCGAAGTTAGTCCATAGTTCCATTCCTCTAATGCCTGGACAACCCATCAGCATTGCCATTTTGCTTACCGGGTCAGTAGCTGATGGTGAAGTTGTAAGGTTGCAGGGCGAATAATGGAATTCAGTTCTGGAACAGTCACTTGCTTTGCTCTCTCAATGGCTCCCAAAACTTGTTGCTGATGCTCTTGGGTGAGGTAAGGCAAAACCTGGGCGCAAATCCCATTTAACCTTTTGACAATTTCAGCCTGTTTGTGCATTTCAATGTTCAAGCCATAGGACATCTCATAATACATGACGTAGTGTCGTTGCATCTCCGATTTCTCACTGGCCAACTTGTCACATTCCAATTTTAGACTGTGATATTGTGCCTGATCTAAGGTACATGTTGGGAAGATAGTCTTGCCCGGGTCTCGGCAGCAAGCGGGTCGGTTCCAGCAGCACAGGTCTGGGCACAGGTTGTCACTGGGTTGGCTTCAGCGGGGCCCATCGGGGCGTAAGCAGAAATGAGGGGGGCCAAATCATTCCCCAGTAGTACATCCGCTGGCAAATCCTTCATCACCCCCACATTTACGTGTCCCGAACCAACCCCCCAATCCAGGTGAACACGGGCAACGGGTAGCCGGAAGATGGTGCCTCCCGCTTCTCTTACGGCTACAGTGTCTCCGGTGTGTTGGCTCTCTGGGATGAGGTTCTTCTGTAGTAGGGTCATGGTGGCACCCGTATCACGTAGGCCATTGGCTACCTTTCCATTGACCCTGACAGTCTGCCTGTGTTGCTGCCGGTTGTCCCGGTTAGCTGCTTGTATTGGATCAGCCTTGTGCAGGACGCCCCAATATTTTCCTCCTCAACGCAGTGGGCCGCAGGCATGGATGTGTGGGGGTTCCCCCTTGCTGGCTGTCTCCATGACTGGGACTGCCTGGCTGGATTCAACGGACAGTCTGGCTTTTTGTGCCCTAGCTGTTTACACCCGAAACACTTGATGGGTTGTGAATAGCCCTGGGAGTTGAACCTGGTCTGCTGAGAATAAGTGGCCGCTGGAGGTGGTGCAGATTGATAATCCACCCGAGCTGTTGTCTTGACCACAGGGTTATCCAGTTTGCGGGCGTCTGTGTATTCGTCCGCCAGGCGAGCTGCTTCAGCCAAGGTGAAAGGTTTTCGTTTCCCGGACCCACTCTCTGACTTCCAGGGACAGTTTGTCAAAGAAGTGCTCCAGCAGGAACACCTGCAGCACCTCTTCCCTGGATTCTGCTTGGCATCCAGCGACCCAGTGGGATGCCGTGCGGTGTAGGCGGCATGCCCACTCGGTATACGAGTCTCCGGTCTGCTTGCTCGTCTCTCGGAACCGCCTCCGGTGTGACGGCATACCTGGCCAAAAGTGCTTCTTTTACCAGTCCATAGTTCATAATATCCTCAACTGGGATGGCCCTGAACGCTTCACTGGCCCGGCCAGACAATTTCCCAGTAACCCATTTCTCTGTGGGCACCCAATGTAGGGCACATTGCCGTTCAAAATCGGCAAGGTACCCATTAATCTCCCCTTCAGTTTCAATTAAATTTTTAAAAGCAGCAAAATGTATTTTTCTCCTTTCAGTTGGTGCTGCTTTGACTTCTGCTGCTGCAGAACGTCTTTGCTGTAACCAATTTGCGTCCACAGCCGCTATAACTCAGTCTATGATCTCCGCTGTAGGGTTAGGACCATAATGTGCCAGTCTTATGTTAACAGCCCGATCAAAACTTGCCTCTTCGGGTGTCCTGTTTGTTACGCTGGGTCTTTCGGTTATGTTGGGTTTTTCAGCTCCATCCATTTTTACTAATTCTGCAATGTCCCTCTTCTTACGGTTGTTGGCCGGTCGGCCCCGGTTCTCCAGTAAGTCCTTGAGGGTAGAGTGCTTTAGCCGTTCATACTGTGCTTGTCCTGTGTCCTATTGTAGCTGTCCTTTATAGGCTGTGGAATCATCCCACTGCTTGCCAACAATTGTAACGGCACCCCAAGTATGAAAGGGGTTAACACCGTTTAGGATATTCCCTTTTTGAACACAAGGCAACTACTGACACTCCCCAGTCAGGCGACCGAGACCCATAGGAATAATTCTCCCCCAGATACGAGACAAACGCTCTGTATGAGGTTCAAACAGGGAATGAATCTTTATTGCAAGCACATGGTAACACACTTCTCTTCAAAACACTTCCCTCCTATCCTTGGGAAACAGGGCGGGTTAAACTGTCCAATGACAATGGTGATACAGGTCAGGTGTGTTCAAACTTCTCCTTCAGTAAACAGTCTTAGCAGGAGGGGTTGCTGGAGTGATTCCCCCCCTTTCCTCACAGCAAGACACTTAAACATCCCATAATAGGCAGCCAGACTGTCTACCAAGCTCTAATCCACATCACCACAAACAACAATGAAAAGGTCTTTAGAAGCTAGTCTGGATTCATTAACATTACAACAGGCATCCAGGTGGTTGGAGGTGATGACATTAACATCTTTCAACTAACATGTTGAATTCATAATCAACACACAGTAAATAGTTATTTACAGATATCCTGGGGAATATTGTGGATTAAAATTCAAAAACCCATTTTAAAGCAATCCAAGGCATATTCTCAATGTCCATTATTTCTGGCTCATACTTTCTAAGAACTTCTGGGTTCCACGGGTCCACCCGTTACAACAAGTAATGGAGAGGCTGACTTCATTGATGGCAAAAGCTTCAGGAGCAAGTAAGAAAGGAGGAATCACAACGGAAGTGATCCAGACTGCATTCACTTCTCCATCTCAACGCCCAAAGGATGAGGACGTTTTCTTCAACTGTGGAGGGACTGGACACTATAGACGAATGTGCCCCTGCCCGAAGAAAGCTGAAGCACCATACTGCAAGTCGGCGGAAAACTTCAGAGGGCCCCGGTGAAGGAATCAACTGGGTGCCCATCAGTCTAAGCCAACTCCGGAAAGTTCCATAGCACAGGAAGACAACAGAGGGAAAATTGTTATTTACCAAACACCCCTGTTGTCGCCTCTAAACGACATAATACCTCCCACTCCATGTCCAAAAATGCTCAATGGCGGGAGATCAGTGCATACCAGGCCCAACAAGGATTGAGATGCAGAAAAAGGCTCAAGAAGAAAAGAGGGAAAAAAAGTGCGGGTTACAGAGTCAAGTAAGAAGGCTTATCCAAGTAAACTCCCTGTCAAATTAGTGGGGCCCTCCCCAGTGGTCTCAATCCAGGTAAAAGGAATCTATACGAAGGCCCTCCTTAATACTGGAGCCCAAGTAACTCTGCTATATGGAGACTTTGACAACAAGCACCTCAGACATCTACCGCTACAAAAGCTTGAAGACCTGGAGATATGGGGCATAGGGACACAGAGTTTCCCTTATGGATACCTTCCAATCAAGTTGACCTTTGACCCCTCAGTGGCGGGAGAAGCCGAGACCTTCGACGCCCTGGCTGTAGTTTGTCCCCAACCGCCAGGAGCCAGAAAGAGTTCCCTCATCATAGGAACCAACACTGAGCTAGTCAGAAGGCTGTTGACACCTGTGGCCCAAGAACAGAATACTTCAACCCCAAGAGTCCATCTTATGCTACAGCGGGTCTATCAGCGCTTGGTGTTGGAGCAGATTGCCCCGACAGAGGGGGTTGGGAAGATCTGGAAGCTGGATAGGACGGAGAAAGTTTTTTACAACTGGGAGAGGTGACTTGTTTGAGAGCCGATATAAAGCTTACCTGGGAACAACCCAGCCCCTTTGTCGTTCTTGAACCGGATCCACATGAAAATCAGAGGGGACTAGAAGTAATTCCCGAAGTGGTCCCATTGAAGGCCCTTAAGAAAAATCACGGGAAGATCTGAGCATTAGGAATACTACTACCACACCAGTAAGGGTACCAGCCAGAATGCTGTTGGGCCAAGTAAACCCAGCCACCCCAGTTGCCCTATCTGACTTGAAGGAGGAAAGGGGTGAAGTTACTGTGGAGAAGCTCTGCTCTGAAGACACAACCCCCCCACCAGTATGGAACGAGAGGGCCAAGGCCCAACTTGCTTGATGGCAGAAGATCGTCTCCAAGAATGAATTTGATGTGGGATGTGCAAAAAGTGCCACCCAAAAGATTTGCCTACAGGAAGATAAGCCGTTTAGGGAAAGAGTCCGACGGGTTCCCTTGGCTGACCTAGAAGATCTGCATGAGCAACTAGCAGAACTTAAGAGGATGGGCATTATCCGAGAGTCTCGAAGCCCCTACGCCTCTCCAATAGTGGTAGTTCGGAAGAAAAATGGGTCCTTGAGGCTGTGTATTGACTACCGAACACTGAACAGAAGGACTATACCTGATCAGTACACCACCCCCGAATAGAAGATGCTTTACAGAGTTTGTAAGGGTTAAGTGGTTCAGTGTGATGGACTTTAAGAGTGGGTACTATCAAATTTCCATGCACGCTGAAGATCAGGAGAAAACAGCTTTCATCACCCCAGTGGGTTTCTTTGAGTTCAACCGCATGCCCCAGGGCTTGTCGGGAGCCCCAGCCACTTTTCAAAGACTGATGGAGAAAACAGTGGGAGACATGAACCTCATTGAAGTACTGGTGTACCTAGATGACATTATTGTGTTCGGTAGAACTCTCGAAGAACAGGAAGAGCGGTTGGAAAAGGTCTTGAAGAAGGCCTGAAGCTTTCTTTAGAGAAGTGCCAATTCTACCAGTCTTCAGTCCATTACCTGGGCCATATCGTGTCTGCTGAAGGGGTAGCTACAGACCCTGAGAAGCTGGATGCTGTCACCTCTTGGCCAAGGCCCACCAACGTGACTGAGCTTAGGCCATTCCTGGGGTTCTGCTCCTATTATAGAAGATTTGTCGAGGGGTTTGCCAAGATTGCCCGGCCCCTCAATGAACTACTGAAGAGTGAAGGGGAAGATGATGCCCAAGAACGGGTCGACCCAGTGAAACCCACAGCAGGGCCCAGAAAACCTAAAGAGTCTATCCAGGACCAGTGGACCACCCAGTGTGAAGAGGCCTTCATCCAGTTGAAGGAAAGCCTAACCACTGCCCCCGTTTTAGCCTATGCAAATACGACTAAACCCTATGAGTTACATGTTGATGCCAGTAGAGCTGGGCTAGGCGGAGTACTCTACCAAGAGCATGGCGGTCACTTGCGGCCTGTTGTCTATGTGAGTAGAAGTCTGGCCCCCGCTGAGAAGAATTAGCCCACACACAAGCTCGAATTCCTGGCCTTAAAGTGGGCTGTATTGGACACATTGAAAGACTACTTATACGGGGCTGAATTCGTGGTCAAGACGGATAACAATCCTCTCACTTACCTCCTGACTACCGCTAAACTGGATGCTACAGGACACAGATGGTTGGCTGCCCTTTCGGGTTTCACATTCAGCTTAAAATACAGACCTGGGGTTGGAAGCAGGGATGTAGATGCCCTCTCCAGAAGGTCCCATGCCCCCAGTGACCCTACGGAAGAGTGGACTCAGTTGACCCCAGAAGGAGTGAGAGCCCTATACCAGGGAGGAACTTCAGGCCAGAGGAGGATCAAGGACCGAAGAGATTGGAGTTTCAGCTGTTGGAGTACCCGGATGTTATTGTAATGTGACTCAAGTCGGAGAAGAGGGGTTACCTAAACTGTCCAAGAAAGACTTGAGAAGGGATCAATTGGAAGACCCCCTGGGAAAGCTGGTGTTGAAGGCCTTGGAGAACCAGTGCCCTGAGATGCTTCTAACAGACTCTACTAAAGAAGCCCGACTGTTACATAGAGTGGGACCGGCTGCAAATACATCAAGGGGTGATCTACTGAAGGGGCCCCTCTGAAGGTCTGGAAGAAAAATGGCAACTGTTCCTGCCTGCTAAACACAGGAAGGTGATCCTAACTGCTCTCCACGATGATCATGGTCATCTGGGGTCTGAAAGAACTTTCCATCTCATGAGAGACAGATTCTATTGGCCCTGTATGCGGGCCGAAGTAGAAGGGTACTGTCATTCTTGTGCCCGATGTGTCCAGAGGAAGACCCTGCCCCATCAAGCGGCCTCAATGGGCCATCTACAAAGTCAGGAACCCATGGAACTGGTGTGCATTGATTTACTCTACCTAGAGCCTGATCTGAGTGGACAAGGGAATGTTTTAGTGGTCACAGACCATTTCACCAGATATGCTCAAGCATTCCCAACAAAGGACCAGAAGCTCTTGACAGTAGCAAAAGAACTTGTGGAGAAGTTCTTCGTGCACTATGGTCTGCCCCAACGCCTTCATTCAGATCAAGGGAGAGACTTTAAAAGTAGGCTGATAAGGAAGTTGTTGGATTTATTAGGCATTAAAAAGACTAGAACAACCCCGTACCACCCACAAGGGGATGCTCAGCCTGAACGGTTTAACCGGACTCTCTTAGACATGCTGGGGACTCTGAGCTCAGAAAATAAATAACACTGGAGCAAGCATGTTGCTGCCATTGAACATGCCTACAACAGCACCAACAGTGATGCAACTGGATACTCCCCGTACCGATTGATGTTCGGGCGAGAGGCTCGGCTACCAGTGGACCTGGCTTTTGGCATATCATCACGCTTCAGCAACATCCCACAAGGGGTATGTGGATCGGCTACGGAAGAGTTTGTAAATGGCCTATGAAAAGGCTCAAGCTACATCTGATCAAAGGGGATTGAGGAACAAAAGAAACTTTGACCTCAAAGTCAGAATACAGGACTTGCAGCCAGGGGATAGAGTACTATTGAGGAATCTAGGTATCCCTGGAAAACACAAGTTAGCTGACCGATGGAGATCTCAGCCGTACATCATCTGCAAGCAGCTGCCAGGCCTTCCAGTATATCAAGTCAGGCCAGAGGGGAGTGTAGGCCCAGTAAAGACTTGGCATAGGAACCATCTGTTGCCCCTTTCTGAAGCAGTTCGCCTACCTCCCACTTCAGATTCACAAGGGCTCCCTTTAACCTCTCAAGGATCCAGACCAGTTACCAGATCTCAGTCAGCACATCCAGATGTGGAAAATGAAGATTTGGAGGAGAGGGATTCTGAGGATGGAGAGATGGAACTTGATTGGTTGTGGTCATCTCAAATGCCAGAACTCATGACCACTCCCTTGTCCCCAGTTGAAGTAGTTGACAGTGGAACTCTTCACCCTGAGGCTCCTGAGTTTGTGCCTCACAGCATGCTCACCAAGGAAGTGGAAGATGTTTTGGATCCCTTGCAAATAGAAGACCATGATGAGACTTCATTGCTTCCTGAAAATGAACTAGACGCTTCTGAAGTAATGGAGCCCAGCATGCCTGAACAAGGGAGAGCAACTGAAGAATCAGCAGAATCTATTGCCCTTGATACTTTGACACCCAAGGAGCAGAGAGAAAGAAGAGTCATTCACCCTCCAAAGAGACTGACTTTTGATCAAATCGGTGAATGCTCTGAAGAAACTGTCCTCACCTCAAGAAGGACAGTTGATATACCTGGTTCCTCCACTGTAAATTTGGTGGAGGGCAACCCTAGCTCACCCCCTGACACAGCTGGTCAGGCCATACCAGTTAAAGAGGCCTGTAGGCAGGACAACCTTCCTTCCGAAGTTTGGTGGGAGGTTCCTCTGCCTGGTTCTTTTGTGCATGTGAACTGCATTATATCTGTACATGCTAACTAAGTTTTTTTTTCCTATGAAACTATAAATGTCTTTGGGGACCAAAGATTTTAAGTGGGGGGAGTGGGTAGCGGGGTGCCACTTTGCAGTGTGATAAAGACTATTATCTTGAGAAATAACCCCAGCTCCCTCGAGTCTCTAAGATATTGCAGCAACTGTTGTTTAACTATATGGAACGATGCATTGTGGAACTTGTGGTGCGGAGAGAGGGGGGACTCCATTGCCGTAGGTATCAAATAGACTACAGTACCCACAGTGCAACTGTACTCCCAAAGTGCATCGCATCTTCGCACAGCATTCTGGGGGAGGTTACTTAAAGCAAGGGAGGAGCTACGCGCGCTCTCTCTGGACCTCGCCTTCCATCAAGCAGGAAGTCTGTGTTGAAGCCTGCTGCCGGAGCGTCTAGGCCAAAAGCCTGGGCCTACAGCTATTGAGGAGGATCTCTCAGCTGAGAGAGGGATCCTTTTCCGTGTGACCAGCTTTCGCTTCCCAGAGACTGGAATCATCCATCCACTGACATCCAGTGCGGCTGTGAGAGGAACCGGAGACTGCAATTTGCGGAGAGGCCGCGGATTGAGGCACCGACAGCGGGACGTGCCAGTGGGACGAGGCTTGTTTGGTGAGAGGGCACCTGCCCGGAATTCATTAACTGTTTGTGTAGGCCAGTGACTTTTTAAGGCCCACCATTAGAGTAGTGCGCCACACGTCAGGACATCGTGCATCTCGCGGTGGCCGCGTGGTTTAAAGTTTGGCATTTGCACCGCCAGAGAGTTTCATCTTCATAAACATTGTGGAAGTTCAGTTGCTTTCTTTTAATACCCCTGTGGATTACAAATGTTATGTGCACCAACGATTGCTAGCGAAGACTTTTACTACTGAAGGAACTGTACACTGAATTTAGTCAGGCCTGACTAGAACTGATAGTAACGCGACACGGGTACAATATTGCCCATTAGGAGGAGCTCGCAAGCATAGGTCTTTTACTTGTGTAGAAAGTGTGCATTAAGACTGTGTTTATTACTGTTATTTAATAATTATATATATATATATATATATATATATATATATATATATATATATATACACATCATTGACTTTTCAGGGCCTTGCACAAGTCAACTGTGCCTTTGTTTAATTTTTCTATCTTTTACCACTGAGTAAACTTGATTCTGGTTAAGCAGGAAACTGTGTGGAGTTCTCTATTACTCTGCGGGACAAGTGGCTATACAAGGTAACAACTATACATATATAGATACCATTTTACTGTTGTGTAGTATTATTGTGTTCCCAATCATCATTGGGATCCACAATTATTGTGCAGACCAGTTGTGCCAAGGGATGGTTCGAGTCAAGTTCTTGGGGTTGATAGCCAGAGTACAGACCCAAAAACAAAACCAGCAGATCTCTTAACAGGGGGTAGTGCTACATATATAAATAATATATTATTGTTTGTGCAGAAAACATTAACTCTCTAGCTTCATGAGAACATTACCCCTCTTACTAACTATTGTGTATGGTAAACAGTAGAGATGGGCTCGATGTTCGAGTTGAGCCTAAGTTCGACTCGAAACATCGGGTGTTCGTCTGATCGTAGAACTGACATATGGGGCACTGGCAGGTCGTTCGCCCGCCGTGGAGAGCCCCATAATGCACTGCAGTGCATTGAAGACTGCTGATTTGCCAAAGCATGCACCTGACCTATATGCTTTGGCCAATCACAGCGTGATGTACAGTGAGAGCCATGATTGGCCAAAGGCATGGTGCCTTTGGCCAATCATGACTCAGGGGCTAAGTCCATGCCCCACACTATATAAGGCTGATTCCAATGACGGCCGTGTATAGTGTGTATTAATGGAGAGAAATTATGCAGGTTACTTAGTGGATTGAGTGTGCAGTCAGTGTATATAATACAGTGCAGAGCATACAGTGCAGAGTATATAGTGCAGTCAGTGTAGTGTATATAACGCAGTACAGAGTATATAGTGCATTCATTGTAGTGTATATAACTCAGTGTAGAGTATATAGCGCAGCCAGTTTAGTGTATATAATGCAGTGCAGAGTATATAGTGCAGTGTAATGCAGAGTATATAACACAGTGCAGTACAAAGTATATAGTGCAGTGCAGAGTATATAGTGCAATGTAGTGCAGAGTATATAGTGCAATGCAGGGTATATAAAATTGTGTAGTGCAGAGTATATAATACAGTGCAGTGCAGAGTATATAGCGCAGTGCAGAGTATATAATACAGTGCAGTGCAGAGTATATAGAAAGGAGTGCACACAATGTAGCTAGGTGGAGCTGTTGCAGAGCTTTTTTTGGCACGGAAGTCAGTTGCTGGGACAGGGTGGTGTGAGAGGGAGTGTGAGAGCAGAAGACCAGACTGGACCCCCACACCTGAGAGTGGCAGAGTGGCAGACCGGACACCCCCCCGACCAGACCGGACCCCCCACGACGAGAGCGGTAGCAGGCGACCCGGGAACCTACAGTGGCGGCAGAGCAGGACAATGTGGTGGTGGAGCGGGAGTACTAGGGACACTATTACCCCACAGACGTGGACAGAGGAGGCAGGAGGACATCCAGCAGGACCGGGAGGTGGAAGGCTGACAGGGAGAGGCAGCGGGTAAGTGAAGTGCAGACCGCAGGTGACCGTGTGAGAGACTGATTGGAGAAGCGGCAGCACTGAAGGCTACTAACTGGTAGTGTCAGATTACAAGGAGGGGCTGTGCAGAGTGACAGACGCAAACAACAAAACCTGACTGACAGTGTATGCAAGTACCTGAGTATTGTGAGTACCTGAGCCGAACACCCCAAGGTACGGTTCGCAGCAGAACATGCGAACAGGCAAAAAATTTGTGCGAACACGTGAACACTGTTAAAGTCTATGGGACGCGAACGTGAAAAATCAAGTGCTCATTTTAAAGGCTTATATGCAAGTTATTGCCATAAAAATGTTTGGGGACCTGGGTCCTGCCCCAGGGGAAATGTATCAATGCAAAAAAAAGTTTTAAAAACTGACGTTTTTTCGGGAGCAGTGATTTTAATAATGCTTAAAGTGAAATAATAAAAATGAAATATTTATTTAAATATCGTGCCTGGGGGTCTCCTTAGTCTGCCTGTAACGTAGCACACCTTTCCCACGTTTATAACAGTGCCACAGCAAAATTAAATTTCTAAAGGAAAAAAAATCATTTAACACTGCTTGCGGCTGTAATGTATTGTCGGTTCCCGGCAAAATAAATAAAAATCATTGAAAAAAAAAAGGCGTAGGTCCATCCCCCCAGTCCATTACCAGGCACTTTAAGTCTGGTATGAATATTAAGGGAAACCTTATAAAATAAATAAAAATGGCGTGGATGTCTGCCCCAAAATCCATACCAGGCCCTTCAGGCACTATATACTCTGAACAGCAGTATACTGTATATACTATACGGCCTGCCCTATATACTCTGCAGAAAAATTGGGCTTTAGGTGTTGGTGGTGCCAGAACACTGTAACCCCTCACAGTTACTCTTGTTGGGCGCAGGAATGGGCCCTGCTGTTAAATATTATATAAAATGTTTTAATAACATGGCCCTGTTAAACACGGACAGAAAAATTGGGCCTTTGGTTTTGGTGGTGCCAGAACACTGTAAGCCCTCAGTTACTCTTGTTGGGCACAGGAATGGGCCCTGCTGTGAAATATTATACCAAAATTTTAAATTCCATGCACCTGTTAAAACGGGGCAGAAAAATTGGGCCTTGGGTGGTGGTGCCACAACACTGTAACCCCTCACAGATACTCTTGATGTGAAATAATATATAAAAAATTGTAATTACGTGCCCCTGTTAAACAGGGGCAGAAAAATTGGGCCTTGGGTGGTGGTGGTGGTGCCACAACACTGTAACCCCTCACAGTTACTCTTGTTGGGCGCAGGAACCGACCCTGCTGTGAAATATTATATCAAAAATTGCAATTACATGCCCCTGTTAAACAGGGGCAGAAAAATTGGGTCTTGGGGGGTGGTGGTGGTGGTGTCCTAAACCAAAAATATTGTTGGAAGCTAGCATCATCAAGATTGAGGAGGAATAGGATAGTCAGCATAGGCAGTCTTCAAGGGATCCCGGATCCAAAGCAAATTCAATCAGTTACATCAGTATCAGGTGCTTGATAGCTGCTGATCCAAGACTGATTAATTTTTATGAATATGAGCCTATCAACGGAGTCTGTGGGCAGGCGCACTCTTTGATCCATTAAAAACCCTCCAGCAGCACTGAATGTGCATTTAGAAAGCACGCTGGATGCAGGACAGGCCAGTAGCTAGATTGCATATTGAGCAAGTTCTGGCCAGTGGTCCATCCTCAAGACCCAGTAACCCAGTGGATTCTCTGTTGGAAAGGTCTCCAAGTCTGCTCTTGCCCCTAGATATTCCTGCACCATTTAACCACTTCAGCCCCGGACCATTTGGCTGCCCAAAGACCAGAGCACTTTTTGCGATTTGGCAATTTAACTCACAATTGCGCAGTCGTGCGACGTTGCTCCCAAACAAAATTTACGTCTTTTTTTTCCCCACAAATAGAGCTTTCTTTTGGTGGTATTTGATCACCTCTGCGGTTTTTATTTTTTGTGCTATAAACAAAAAAAGCGACAATTTTGAAAATAGCATTATTTACTTGCTATAATAAATATCCCCAAAAAACGAATAAAAACAATATTTTTTCCTCAGTTTAGGCCGATACGTATTCTTCTACATATTTTTGGTAAATACGCGTTTATTGATTGGTTTGCGCAAAAGTTATAGCGTCTACAAAATAGGGGATAGTTTTATGGCATTTTTATTAATTATTTTATTTTACTAGTTATGGCGGTGATCAGCGATTTTTTATCATGACTGCGACATTACATCGGACACTTTTGATGCCATTTTGGTACCATTGTCTATTATACAGCGATCAGTGCTATAAAAATGCACTGATTACTGTAAAAATTACACTGGCAGTGGGGGCACTGAAGGGGTTAAGTGTGTCCTAGGGATGTGTTCTAACTATGGGGGGATGGGCTATGTGTGATACACTGATCACTGCTCCCGCTCACAGGGGACCTGTGATCAGTGTCCTGTCACTAGGCAGAACGGGGGAAATTCTTGTTTACATCAGCATTTCCCCATTCTTCCTCTATGTGAGACGATCGCAGGACTCCCGGCAGACATCGAGTCAGCGGAAGAACCGCGGTCACACCAGGGGCGGATCCAGGGGGGGGGCAACAGGGCAATTGCCCCCCCGAGACCATCTGTCACACTCACTTGCTTGCTCTGTTTTTTTTTTTTGCGCCTGCTCTCTCGGATTGTGGGGACCCGGTACCGGCCGGCCCCATGTCTCCTCTACAAGTGTGCAAATTTTGGTGTCTGGGGAACCTATGGCCGGGGAGCACTGATTTTTTAAAGCCGGGCACCCCTTCCATAGACTCCAATGTTAAACGGTCATTTCTCTGGTGATTTTGTGGACCCAGTACTGGTCGGTCGTAGGTTCCCTGTACCCCAGACTTGGCACACATGTAGCCCCATGTCTCCTCTACAAGTGTGCAAAGTTTGGTGTCTAGGAGACCTACGGCCGGGGAGAACCGATTTTTCAAAGCTGGGCACTCCTTCCATAGACTCCCATGTTAAACATCAGTCTAGTCATGGGCAAAGTGAGGCACAGTGAGGCATGCAGATGGACACCCTAGGCTTATACTCGAGTCAATTTGTTGCCTCGGCTTATATTCGGGTCGGCTTATACTCGAGTATATACAGTACTTGTTCTGCAGCTGCTGCTGCCTCTCTGAGTCTCTCTCTGTTTCTCACATCAGCCGATCAGCGGCGCAGAGAGAGACTCATCTAATATAGTTACCCGGCGCACTGACACGATACCAGGAGCGGAGGAGGAGGTGGGTGGAGCCTCTTCCCTGCACTTGTTGCTAACGCCTGGGCCGCTTGGCGTCTAGCAACGAGTGACGTCAGTGAGTCACGTCGGGCCACTCTGCGGGCAGGTGCTATAGCGTGCGGCTCCACAGACGGGTAAGAAAGAGGGCGGCTCCGCTTGCGGCGTGGTTTGTGGGCGGGCGGCGCAGTTCGTGGGCAGACCGTGCTGCTCAGTGTGTTGGCAGCGCAGGTGAGAGTGAGAGAGCAGGCTCAGTGTGGCAGCTGGCCAATCAGCTAGCCGGGAGCGGGGGAGCAGAGAGATGAGATCATCTCTCACCGCCCGTGCCTGCCCTGCATTCCTGCAGTGACTTCCGCCCTCACTGTGCAGGCAGCAGAGAGATTACATTACATCTCTGCTGCTTGACTCTGGGAGTCTGGGACACGGCAAGAGACAACCAAAACTACACCTTAGCAGGTAAGTTAGTAACAATCCGCAAGGTGTGGCAGGCGACGTGGCAAGTGACACTCTGCAAATTGTGTCAGGTGACGTGGCAAATGACAATCTGCATCTGGTGGCAGGCAAGTGACAATCAGAAAGGTGTGGCAGGTGACGTGGCAAGTGACAATCCGCAAGGTGTGGCTAGTGACAATCCGCAAGGTGTGGCAGGTGATGTGGCAAGTGACAATCCACAAGGTGTGACAAGTGACAATCCACAAGATGTGGCAGGTGACGTGGCAAGTGACAATCCGCAACGTGTGGCAAGTGACACGCTCAGGGCTCCCACTAATTGAAGGTGACGGTGGCAAGTGACACACTGGGGACTCCCACTGATTCTGCATTGGACTATTTAATTTTATATTACAATGTAAAAATAGAAATAATGCGCTTCAATCATCCTGACACCATAACAACCATGGTGCCGGGATGATTGAAGCGCCGACACCAGACATTTCCCCGATAAATTTCCCACAAAAAAAACATATTTTTTGGCAGTGCCCCTCCCGAGAAAAGACTCTGGATCCGCCCCTGGGTCACACTCACGGAGCTTGTGTAGCGAGCGAGTGCCCACAATGCCGCGTCTTAAAAGGCAGCGTACAGGTATGTTGATATGCCCAGCCCTGCCATTCTGCCAACGTATATCGGCGTGAGCTGGTCGGCAAGTGGTTAATGCTGGCGATGGTTGCTTGAACTGATCAGACCTTGACGCTGAGGACTGAAAAATTGTTTAAAGGCATCGGTCAGCAGGCCAGCTTCTCCACCGCTCTTCTTCTGACTGAACAAAGCCTCAGCAACACATTGTCCAGCACCAGGAAATGGTAACTTCCCAGGGTCTGGAAATGCATTACACAAACTTTTCTTCAAGGCCTCCTGAAGATTAGGGATGAGCTTTGTGTTCGAGTCGAACCCATGTTCGACTCGAACATCGTCTGTTCGACCGTTCGCCGAATTGTGAACATTATGGGCCGTTCGCGCCAAATTAGAGTGGCGCGTCACGGCCCATAATTCACTGCGGCATCGCAGTGCATTGCTGGCTGATGATTGGCCAAGCATGCACTATGACCCACATGCTTTGGCTAATCACAGCGCGCAAAAAATGGAGAGCCATAATTGGCCAAAGCCAGAGTGGCTTTGGCCAATTTATGTCTCGGGGTTTAGTACACGCCCCACCCTATATAAGGGCGCCTCTGTGGCGGCCTTGTGTAGTGTGTTGCGGTGTTGGTTAAGGAGAGAGCTTACAGAGAGAGAGAGAGAGAGACAGTGTCATTTATATTGAGTTAGATAGAGCAGGCAGGCGAGTCAGTTAGCTGCAGTTAGTGTGTAGAGCAGTGTTTTTCAACTCCAGTCCTCAAGGCGCCCCAACAGGTCATGTTTTCAGGCTCTCCATTATTTTTCACAGGTGATTTGATCAGTTTCACTGACTTAGTAATTACCACAGCTGTTTCATTTGATGGAATTCCTGAAAACATGACCTGTTGGGGCGCCTTGAGGACTGGAGTTGAGAAACACTGGTGTAGAGGATATACAGCTGTATATGCATCCTAGGTGTTGTGTATATATATTTATACACTGTATTCAGTTTAGCTAGATACATTCCTGTTATTCTCTATACTGTGACAGGCAGGCAGGTGATTGTGCTAGCTGCAGTGTTTCACTTAGTGTACTGTGTGCTTTGCATAGCATTCACCTAAAGCTTACCTGAATACAATTAGTGGTGTTCTCATAATAAAACCACAGGCAGGGAGCTGCAATAAATTCATTTAGTGTACTGCAGTACTTCTGTCCTTTGCACAGCGTTCACTTAAAGGAACCTGAATACAATTTGTGGTGTTCTCATAATAAAACCACAGGCAGAGAGCTGCAAGTATTTTCAGTTAGTGTACTGTGTCCTCTGCACAGTGTTCACCTAAAACTAACTGAAGACAATTGCTGCTTTTCTCATACTAATACCACAGCAGGCAGTTGATTCTGATAGCTGCATTATAATCAGTATAAATATATATATATAAATATAATCATCCCACCTTTGTGCAGCTACATCTCACTGCAGGCCATTAGTATGTCTGGAAGGCAAACAAGGAGAGGCAGGCAGTCACGAGGCAATAAAAGAGGGCAAGCAGGCTCTGTGTCTAGAGGTAACAGTGCTGGTCGTGGACACAGTGCATCCTCATCAGCACATGGCCGTGGGACACGCTTGTCCTTCTTTTCGGTAGATGCCCATGTTGAGCCGCTACATGCCGAAGACTTGGTAGAGTGGATGACCAAGCCGTCCTCATCCTCTCTCACCCAGGCTCAGGGTACTTTGTCTGGCAAAGCAGTTGCCAAAGCGGCCTCTCCCCTCGGCTCAATGACATCAGTCACTCCTTCCCTAGCCCCACCATGTCCTCCTGAGGAGTCCCCCAAACTGTTTGACCACAGTGTTGGGGACATGCTCCAGAAGGATGCCCAGCGTTTTGAAGGCTGATTATGGAACCCAGCTAGAAGAAGGGAGTAACGTGAGCCCAGAGAGGGAGTAGTAACGTAAAACCCAGAGAGAGGGGGTGCCCAACAAGGACAGCTATCTGGAAGTCATGTTCCCCCCAGCTGCAGCATACTGACAGATTTGCTCCAGTGATGAGGAGGGAGGGGATGATGAGGTCACTGACTCCACGTGGGTGCCTTATAGGAGAGAGGAGGAGGAGGAGGCACATCTCCAACGAGGCAGGATGCCCTCCAGGGGCCAGCTTAAGGGCAGCACACCGACTGCATCACACCGCAGAGCTCCGCATGTGCAGGGCACTGCTGGCTCTGCGCGTTATTCCAAAAGTTCTTTGGTGTGGGCCTTTTTTCAGACGTGAGCAGCAGATCACACGGTTGCCATTTGCAACATGTCTGAAGCGTATCTCACGTGGCCAAAACATTAGCCGCTTGGGCACCACGTGCTTGACCAGACATATGTCGACCTTCCATGCAGTTTGTTGGCAAGCGTACCTAAAAGACCCACACCAAAGAACAAAGTGGACCTCACCTTGCTCCTCATCAGCTGGGATCTCCAACCCCACTATACCTTCAGTCCTCTCTGAAACCTGCACTGAGAGGAATGAAGGTGTAGAATTAGGTGTATCACAGCCAAGTACTTGCAGGCAATCTGCTATTGGTACGTCAACGTCAGATTGTACCAGACAGATTTCCCTGCCCCAGCTGCTGCACCGCCGAAAGAAGTTCGCTCCCAGCCATTCACATGCCCAGCGGTTGAATGCTAGCTTGTCTAAATTGCTAGCAATTCAACTGCTGTCTTTTCAGTTGGTAGACTCTGCCCCCTTCCGTGAGTTTGTGGAATGTGCAGTTCCTTAGTGGCAGGTTCCCAAACGCTACTTTTTCCCATGGAAGGCGACACCGGCTCTCTACCGGCATGTGGAAGGCAATGTCTTGGCCTCACTGGACAGGGCGGTCAGCGGTAAGGTGCATATTAACGCTGACTCATGGTTCAGCAGGCATGGACAGGGACGTTACCTATCTTTCACGACATATTGGGTGACTCTGCTGGCAGCTGGGAAGGATGCAGGACAAGGTGTAGTAGTGTTGGAGGTTGTTCCGCCACCACGCCTCCAAAATGTTACTACTGGTGATTCTGACATCCCTCTCTCCCCCACCCCCTCCTCTTCTTCTTCCTCCATGGCCTCTATATGTGCTTTGTCCTCGGAACCAGCTGTGCTCCGTAGGAGTTCAAGGGGCTACGCAAGTACGCAGGCAAAAAGATGCCATGCGGTGCTTGAGCTGGTGTGCTTGGGGGACAGGAGCCACACTGGGACAGAGATTCTGTCATCTCTGCAGGGGCATGCTCAGAGGTGGTTGGCGCCACGCCAGCTTAAGCCAGGAAAGTTGGTTTGCAACAATGGCATCAACCTCCTCTCCGCCCTCCAACAGGGACAACTGACCCAAGTGCCCTGTTTGGCTCACGTCCTTAACTTGGTGGTGCAGTGGTTCATGGGCAGGTACCCGGGCATACAGGAGGTCCTGAAGCAGGCCAGGAAACTCTGTGGGCATTTCTGCCGGTCATATAATGCCAATGCTCGGCTGGCTGACCTGCAAAAGGATTACAACCTGCCCAAGAACCGCCTAATCTGTGACATGCCCACCAGGTGGAACTCAACGTTGGCCATGCTACAGCGGCTGCACACGCAGCAGAAGGCCATCAGCGAGTATCTGTTGCAATATGGCACCAGGACAGGGTCAGGGGAGCTTGGATTTTTTTTTCCCAAGCCAGTGGGCCATGATCAGGGATACATGCACTGTTCTGGCACCATTTGAGGAGTCCACAAGGATGGTGAGCAGTGACAGTGCATGCATCAGTGACACTGTCCCTCTTGTCCACCTGTTGGAGCACACGCTGCATGGAATAATGAACATGGCACTTGAGGCAGAACAGAGGCAGGAAGAGGAGGACTTCCTTACCTCTCAAGGCCCCATTTATCCAGACAGTGTTCCTGCTGGCCCGCCTATCACACAGGAAGAGGACGAGGAGGAGGAGGATTGTGTCAGCATCAGCAGCAGTCTTCAAGGGATCAATTACAGTCCCAAGACACCCATGGACTTGTATGTGGCTGGGAAGAGGTGGCTGCTGTTCATGTCATCCTGGGTGATCCAGAGGACTCCGGACCAAATGCCTCAGCAAACCTACGCTGCATGGCCTCCCTGATCCTGCAAAGCCTGCGGAAGGATTCTCCTATTCGTGCGATCAAGGATAGGGATCATTACTGGCTGGCAATCCTCCTTGATCCACGTTACAAGGGTAAGGTTGCGGACCTTATCTTGCCATTGCAGAGGGAGCAGAGGATGAATCATCTTCGAGAGGCCTTGTAGAAAAGTCTGTGAAACGCGTTCCCAGAGACTGGGAGGTTACAAATTCCTGGTCCTGGACAACATGTTGCTGAGGCTTCAGTCAGTCAAAGAAGGAGCGGTGGAGAAGGTGGCCATCTGACCGATGCGTTCAGACAATTTTTTAGTACGTATGATCGGTTCCAGCAACCATCGCCAGCGTCTGGTTTTCATGGTGCAGGAATACCTAGGGGCAAGATCAGACTTGGACACCTTTCCCACTGAAAATCCTCTGGGTTACTGGGTCTTGAGGATGGATCACTGGCCAGAGCTTGCACAGTATGCAATTGAGCTACTGGCCTGTCCTGCTTCCAGCGTTCTTTCGGAACGCACATTCAGTGCTGCTGGAGGCTTTGTAACCGATCACAGGGTGCGCCTGTCCACCGACTCGGTCGATCGACTGACCTTCATAAAAATGAATCAGTCTTGGATCACCACCAGCTACCAAGCACCTGATGCTGATGTAACCAAATATATTTTTTTTAAATGTCAGATCCCTTCAAGACTGCCTATGCTGATGCTGAGTGACTATCCTGTTATGCTGAGTTACTATCCTCTTCCTCCTCAATGATCATGCTGATAGCTTGTAAGAACATTTTTGGTTCTGGGCACCGCCACCAGTGGCTAAGGCCCAATTTTTCAGCCCCTGTTTAACAGGGGCCTGTATTTACAATTTTTGATGCTCATTGCTGTGCTCCAAGTACAGTATCTGTGAGGGGTTTCAGTGTTGTGGCACCAGTAATTACAATTCTTGATCTAATAATTCACAGCTGGGCCCATTCCTGCGCCCACCAAGAGTAATGCCGCGTACACGCGATCGTTTTTCACGTCGTTAAAAATTGCATTTTTTAAATTGGGCATTAAAAATGATCGTGTGTAGGCTCCAGAGCATTTTTAACAACGTTAAAAATGGGCTAAAAAAAATGAGAACCTGCTCTATTTTTTCACGTCGTTTTTTTAACGACGTGAAAAGCGGTAGTGTGTATGCTTTTACGAGGGGGGAAAAACGTGCATGCTCAGAATCAAGTATGAGACGGGAGCGCTCGTTCTAGTAAAACTAGCGTTCGTAATGGAGATAGCACATTCGTCACGCTGTAACGGACTGAAAAGCACGAGGCTGAAAAGCGCGAATCGTCGCTCAACAAACTTTACTAACATGAGGGTTGGCGCCATTCAAACGGAACTTCCCCTTTATAGTGCCGTCGTACGTGTTGTACGTCACTGCGATTTGCTCGAGCATTTTTTTTAATGAACGTGTGTATGCAAGACAGGCTTGAGAGGAAACAAGAAAAATCTAGTCGAGAAAAACGTCGTTTTTGAAAATGACATTAAAAACGATCGTGTGTACGCGGCATAACTGTGAGGACTTTACAGTGTTGTGGCAACACCACCACCACCTCCACCAAAGGCCCAATTTTTCTAATATTTCACAGCTGGGCCCATTCCTGCGCCCACCAAGACTTTTTTCATCGGACAAACCGATCGTGTATGGGACCCATCTGTCTTTTTTTCCATCGGTTTTAAAAAATAGAACATGTTTTAAATTTTTCCGATGGATCAAAAACCGATAGCAAATTCCGATCTTCTATGGGCAAGTCCATCGGTTAAAAAACCCACACATGCTCAGAAGCATTGAACTTCATTTTTCTCGGCTCATCGGAGTGTTTTACGTCACTGCGTTTGGAACGGTCGGTTTTTTGACTGATGGTGTGTAGGGAAGACTGATGGAAGTCAGCTTCATCGGATTTCCGATGGACAAAACCATTGGATTAGAATCCATAGGATATCCGATCGTGTGTACGAGGCTTAACTGTGAGGACTTACAGTGTTGTGGCACCAGCACCACCACCAAAGGCCCAATTTTTCCTACCACTGTTCAACAATGGCATGTAATTACAATTCTTGATATAATAGTTCACAGCAGGGCGTTCCAGCGCTCACCAAGAGTAACTGTGAGGGCTTACAGTGTTGGGGCAACACCAACACCTAAGGGCCAAATTTCTGCAGAGTGTATACGGCAGGCCCCTACTTTCAAACCTCCAACTTACAAACGACTCTTACTTGCAAACGGAAGGAGACAACAGGAAGTGAGAGGAAATCTACCCCTAGGAAGGGAAATTCTCTCCTGTAAGAGTTAATATGGGAACAAGGTGTCTCCTCTCCACTGATGCTTTATCACCAATCCTTGTTTCAATAAAAAAAAAAAAAAAAAAAAAAAAAAAAAAAACATTTGTCATTGGGACGGAAAGTGAGGAGAAATCTTCTGAAAAGGTGCATAGGCAGCAAAACAAATGTTACAGGGGTGATAACCCTTCCCTATGTTTTCCAAAAAGCTTGAAAATAGATTTTTTTTGGCTGGAGCTACACTTAAAAAATGTACCTGTTCCAAATTACAAACAGATTCTACTTAAAAACAAACCTACAGTCCCTGTCTTGTTTGCACCGCCTGCATACTGCTGTACAGAGTATATAGGGCCTTTTTTTAATTGGGTTGCGGGGTTCCCCTTAATATCCATACAAGACCCAAAGGGGCTGGTAGTGGGCTGGGGGGGGTGGGAGGGTACCCATGCCATTTTTCTCAATGATTTTCATCCATATTGCCGGGACCAGACATTACATTAAAGCCGCAAGCAGTTTTAAATGACTTTTTTCCCTTTTAGAAATGCCATTTTGTGCAGGGACAGTTCTAAACACGGGAAACACATGCCACTTCACAGGCATACTTTAGACACCCCCAGGTACGATATTTAAAGGAATATTTTTTACTTTTTTTTTTTCACTTTAAGTATCATTAAAATCACTGCTCCCGAAAAAACGGCTGTTTTTAAAACTTTTTTTTGCATTGATACATGTCCCCTGGGGCAGGACCCGGGTCCCCAAACCCTTTTTAGGACAATAACTTCCATACTAGCCTTTTATAATTAGCACTTTTGATTTTGAATGTTCGAGTCCATTGTATTTAATAGGGTACTAAAGTTTGCGCAAACTTTCGGTCCCTTTGCAAGTTCTGGTGCGAAACGAACCGGGGGGTGTTCGGCTCATCCCTACTGAAGATGTTACATCCTCTGCAAAGGCAGGATGTGTTTTGCAACTTTACCCTTGTTAGTGGATCAAGAAGGGTTTCCAAACAGTAATGATCCCTCTCTAGTAATGAGCCGAACACCCCCGGGTTTGGTTCGCACCAGAACCCGCGAACGGACCGAAAGTTCGCACGAACTTTAGAACCCTATTAAATACAATGGATGCGAACATTCGAAATCTAAAGTGCTAATTATAACGACTATTATGCATGTTATTGTCCTAAAAAGGGCTTGGGAACCCGGGTTCTGCACCAGGGGACATGTATCAATGCAAAAAGAAGTTTTAAAAACGGCCGTTTTTCTGGAGCAGTCATTTTATGATGCATAAAGTGAAAAAAAAAGTCAAATATTCCTTTAAATATCGTACCTGGGGGGTGTCTAAAGTATGCCTGTGAAGTGCCACGTGTTTCCCGTGTTTAGAACTGTCCCTGCACAAAATTACATTTCTAAAGGAAAAAAAGCCATTTAAAACTGCTTGCGACTTTAATGTAATGTCTGGTCCCGGTAATATGGATGAAAATCTTTAAGAAAAATGGCATAGCTACCCCATCACACACCCCTCCCCCCCCCCCTACCCCAGCCCATTACCAGCCCCTTTGGGTCTTGTATGGATATTAAGGGGAACCCCGCACACAAAATAAAAAAGGCCCTATATACTCTGAACAGCCGTATACAGGCGGTGCATACAAGACAGGGACTGTAGGTTTGTTCTTATGTAGAATCTGTTTGTAATTTTGAACAGGTACATTGTTTAAGTGTAGCTCCAGCCAAAAAATCTATTTTTAAGCTTTTTGGAAAACATAGGGAAGGGTTATCACCCCTGTAACATTTGTTTTGCTGTCTGTGCAGTGTGCACCTGTTCAGAACAGTTCACCTCACTTTCCGTCCTAATGACAAATGTTTTTTGAAAATTTGGGGTTTTTATTGAAACAAGAATTGGTGATAAAGCATCAGTGGAGAGGAGACAATTTTTTGCCATATTAACTCTTACAGGAGAGAATTTGCCTTCCTAGGGGTAGATTTCCTCTCACTTCCTGTTGTATCCTTTCGTTTGCAAGGAGGAGTCGTTTGTAAGTTGGATGTTTGAAAGTAGGGGCCTGCCGTATATACTCAGCTGAAATTTGCCCCTTACATGTTGGTGTTGCCACAACACTGTGAGCCCTCACAGTTACTCTTGGTGGGCGCATGAATGGGCCCTGCTGTGAATTATTAGATCAAGAATTGTAATTGCATGCCCCTGTTGAACAGGGGCTGAAAAATTGGGCCTTTGGTGGTGGTGGTGTTGACACAACACTGTAAGGCCTCACAGTTAGTCTTGGTGGGCGCAGGAATGGGCCCTGCTGTGAATTATTAGATCAAGAATTGTAATTACATGCCCCTGTTAAACAGGGGCATAAAAATTGGGCCTTAGGCACTGGTGCCACAACACTGCAACCCCTCACAGATACTGTACTTGGAGCACAGCAATGAGCCCTGTTGCAAAGTATTGCATCAAAAATTTTAATTACACGCCCCTGTTAAACAGGGGCTGAAAAATTGGGCCTTAGCCACTGGTGCTGGTGCCACGACACTGCAACCACTCCCAGATACTCTAGTTGGAGTGCAGGAATGAGCCCTGCTGCAACGCATTGCATAAAAAATTGTAATTACATGCCCCTGTTAAACAGGGGCATAAAAATTGGGCCTTAGGCACTGGTGCCACAACACTGCAACCCCTCACAGATACTGTACTTGGAGCACAGCAATGAGCCCTGTTGCAAAGTATTGCATCAAAAATTGTAATTACACGCCCCTGTTAAACAGGGGCTGAAAAATTGGGCCTTAGCCACTGGTGCTGGTGCCACGACACTGCAACCACTCCCAGATACTCTACTTGGAGTGTAGGAATGAGCCCTGCTGCAAAGCATTGCATAAAAAATTGTAATAACACACCCCTATTAAACAGGGGCTGAAAAATTGGGCCTTAGCCACTGGTGGCAGCACCCAGAAACAAAAATGTTCTTCCAAGCTATCATCATCAATCGGATCATTGAGGAGGAGGAGGATAGTCAGTCAACATAACAGGACAGTCTCTCAGCATCAGCATCAGTCTTGAAGGGATGTGACATTTGAAAATAAATTAGTCTGTTATATCAGCTTCAGGTGTTTGGTAGCTGGTGGTGATCCAAGACTGGTTCATCTTTATGAAGGTCAGTCGATCAACAGAGTCGGTGGACAGGCACACCCTGTGATCCGTGACAAATCCTCCAGCAGCACTGAATGTGCGTTCTGAAAGAACGCTGGATGCAGGACAGGCCAGTAGCTCAATTGCATACTGTGCAAGCTCTTGCCAGTGATCCATCCTCAAGACCCAGTAAGCCAGAGGATTTTCGGTGGAGAAGGTGTCCATGTCTGACCTTGCCCCTAGGTATTCCTGCACCATGTATATCAGACGCTGGCGATGGTTGCTCGAACTGATCATACCTTGGGGCTGCGGACTAAAGAATTGTCTGAACGCATCGGTCAGACGGCCACCTTCCCCACCGCTCCTTCTTTGACTGACCGAAGCCTCAGCAACTCGTTGTCCAGGACCAGGAGTTTGTAACCTCCCAGTCTCTGGAAACGCGTTGCACAGACCTTTCTGCAAGGCCTCCTGGAGTTGTCTCATCCTCTGCTCCCTCTGCGACGGTAAGATAAGGTCCGCAACCTTACCCTTGTACCGTGGATCAAGGAGAGGGGCCAGCCAGTAATGGTCCCTCTCCTTGATCCGAAGAATACGAGGATCCTTCCGCAGACTTTGCAGGATCAGGGAGGCCATGCAGCGTAGGTTAGCTGAGGCATTCGGTCCGGAGTCCTCTGGATCACTAAGGACGACATGATCCGCAGCCACCTCCTCCCAGCCACGTACAAGTCCACTGGTTTCTTTGGACTGTAAATCATCCCTAAAAGACTGCTGCTGATGATGCTGAGTGCCAGGCTCCACCTCCATGCTGACACAATCCTCCTCCTCCTCCTCCTCTTCTTCCTGTGCGATGGGTGGGACAGAAGGAACACTGTCTGGGTAAAGGGGGCCTTGAGAGGCAAGGAAGTCCTCCTCTTCCTGCCTCTGTTCTGCCTCAAGTGCCCTGTCCATTATTCCATGCAGCGTATGTTCCAACAGGTGGACAAGAGGTACAGTGTCACTGATGCATGCACTGTCACTGCTCACCATCCTCGTGGCCTCCTCAAATGGTGCCAGGACAGTGCATGCATCCCTGATCATGCCCCACTGGCGTGGTGAAAAAAACCCGAGCTCCCCTGACCCTGTCCTGGTGCCATAGTCACACAGGTACTCATTGATGGCCCTCTGCTGCGTGTGCAGCCGCTGCAGCATGGCCAACGTTGAGTTCCACCTGGTGGGCATGTCACATATAAGGCGGTTCTTGGGCAGGTTCAACTCCTTTTGCAGCTCAGCCAGGCGAGCACTGGCATTATTAGATCTGCGGAAATGCACACAGACTTTCCTGGCCTGCCTCAGGACATCCTGTAAGCCCGGGTACCTGCCCAAGAACCGCTCCACCACCAGGTTAAGGACGTGAGCCACACAGGGCACATGGGTCAGTTGTCCCTGTCGGAGAGCGGAGAGGAGGTTGGTGCCATTGTTGCAAACTACCATTCCTGGCTTAAGCTGGCGTGGCGTCAACCACCTATCGGCCTGCCCCTGCAGAGCAGACAGAACCTCTGCCCCAGTGTGGCTTCTGTCCCCCAAACACACCAGCGCAAGCATGGCATGGCATCTTTTTGCCTGCGTACTTGCGTAGCCCCTTGAACGCCTACAGAGCACCGCTGGTTCCGAGGACAAAGCACAGGAAGAGGCCACGGAGGAAGAAGAAGAGGAGGGGGTGGAGGACAGGGGTGTGTCACAACCAGTAGTAGCATTTTGGAGGCGTGGCGGTGGAACAACCTCCAACACTACTGCACCTTGTCCTGCATCCTTCCCAGCTGCCAAAAGAGTGACCCAATGGGCCGTGAAAGAAAGGTAACGTCTCTGTCCATGCCTGCTGGACCATGAGTCAGTGGTAATATGCACCTTACCGCTGACCACCCTGTCCAGCGAGGCCAAGACATTGCCTTCCACATGCCGGTAGAGAGCCGGAATCGCCTTCCGTGAGAAAAAGTGGCGTTTGGGAACCTGTCACTGAGGAACCACACATTGCACAAACTCACGGAAGGGGGCCAAGTCTACCAACTGAAAAGGCAGCAGTTGAAGCGCTAGCAATTTAGCCAAGCTAGCATTCAACCGCTGGGCATGTGGATGGCTGGGAGTGAACTTCTTTCGATGGTCCAGCAGCTGGGGCAGGGAAATTTGCCTGCTAGAATCGGACGTCGGTGTACTGCTAGCAGAGTGCCCGCAAGTACTTGGCTGTGACACACCTAATTCTACACCTTCATTCCTTTCAGAGCAGGTTTCAGAGAGGACTGAAGGTATAAGGGGGTTGGAGATCCCAGCTGATGCGGTGCAAGAAGAGGTCAGCTTTGTTCTTTGGTGTGGGTCTTTAAGGTAGCATTGCCAACGAGCTGCATGTCTGGTCAACATATGTCTGGTCAAGCATGTGGTACCCAAGCGGGTGATGTTTTGGCCACGCGATATACGCTTGAGACATATGTTGCAAACAGCAGCTGTGCGATCTGATGCACTCGACTCAAAAAAGGCCCACACCAAAGAACTTTTTGAATAACGGGCAGAGGCAGCGCCCTGCACAGGCGGAGCTCTGCGGTGTGATTCCGTCGGTGTGCTGCCCTTACGCTGGCCCCCTGAGGGCATCCTGCCTCATTGGAGATGTGCCTCCTCCTCATCCTCCTCCTCCTCCTCCTCTCTCCTATTAGGTACCCACGTGGAGTCAGTGACCTCATCATCCCCTCCCTCCTCATCACTGGAGCCAATCTGGCAGTATGCTGCAGCTGCTGGAACATGACTGCCAGATTGGTGTCCTTCTTGAGCATCCCCTCTCTCTGCTCTCACGCTACTGCCTTCCTCTAGCTGGGTATCATCATCAGACCCTTCGAAACGCTGGGCATCCTCCTGGAGCATGTACCCAACACTGTGCTCAAACAGTTCGGGGGACTCCTCAGGAGGACATGGTTGGTCTAGGGAAGGAGTGACTG
This sequence comes from Rana muscosa, assembly GCA_029206835.1. Lineage (NCBI taxonomy): Eukaryota > Metazoa > Chordata > Amphibia > Anura > Ranidae > Rana > Rana muscosa. The sequence goes on from CM055127.1 coordinate 204,209,733, forward strand.
ATGATGACATTGATACCAGGGAAGAGGACGCTTTGGCAGCTGCTTTGCCAGTACCCTGAGCCTGGGTGAGAGAGGATGAGGAGGATGAGGAGGGCTTGGTCCTCCACTCTACCAAGTCTTCGGCATGATGCGGCTCAACACGTCCAGCTGCCGAAAAGAAGGACAAGCATGTCCCATGGCCACCTTCTGATGGCGATGCACCGCGTCCACGACCAGCACTGTTGTCTCTAGACACAGAGCCTGCTTGCCCTCTTTTATTGGCTACTGACTGTCTGCCTCTCCTTGTTTGCCTTCCAGACATTCTAATGGCCTGCAGGGAAATGGAAAAAGCAGCAATACAGGCTAAGTTCAGGTGTAATATGGTCAGGAGGTACACTCCGCCCGCTGTAAGTGCCGCAATATCCTGTTGGTGTAACACACCAGGAAAAAGCAGCAATACAGGCTAAGTTCAGGTGTAATATGGTCAGGAGGCACACTGCCTGTGGCCAATCATTGCTCTCCTCGCTGCCGGCGCTGTGATTGGCCAAGCATGCAGGGTCACAGTGCATGCTTGGCCAATCACAGCGCCGGGATTACACTGCGATGGCGCAGTGTATTGTGGGCCATTCACGTCACTCGAATTTGGCGCGAATGGCCCAAATCGTTCGTTGTTCGCCGAACGCGGCGAACAGCCGATGTTCGAGTCGAACCTATGTTCGACTCGAACACCGAGCTCATCCCTATCCCTCTCCTTGATACAATGAATCCTAGGGTCCTTTCATAGGCTTTGCAGATTCAGGGAGGCAATGCAGCGTAAGTTTGCAGAGGCATTCGATTCTGAGTCCTCTGGGTCACTAAGGATCACATTATCCATAACTACCTCCTCCCTGGGGACTGAAAACTCCCTTGAAGACTGCTTCTGAGTGTTATGCTCTACATCCATGCTGACACAATACTCCTCCTCCTCTTCTTCCTGTGTGTTTGGCGTGCCCACAAGAATGCTATCTGGATAAAGGGGGCCTTGAGAGGAAAGGAAGTCCCCCTCTTCTTCCCGCTGTTCTGTCTCAAGTGCCCTGTCCATGATTCCATGAAGCATGTGCTCCAGCAGGAAGACTAGTGGAACTGTGTCACTGATGCATGCATTGTCGCTGCTCACCATCCTTGTGGCCTCCTCAAATGGTGACAGGACAGTGTATGCATCCTTCATCAGTAGCTACTGGCGTGGCAAAAAGAAGCCAAGCTCCCCTGACCCTGTCCTGGTGCCATACTCACAGGTACTCATTGATGGCCCTCTGCTGTGTGTGTATCCACTGCAGCATTGCCAACGTTGAGTTCCACTTGGTGGGCATGTCACAAATGAGGCGGTTGATGGGCAGGTTGCGTTCCCTTGAATGTAAGCCAGCCAAGCACTGGCCCTGTATGACTGGCAGAAATGACCATAGACTTTTCTGGCCTGCCTCAGGAGATCTTGTAAGCCTGGGTACCTGGTAAAGGACCGCTGCACCACCAAATTCAGGACTTGTTCCAAATATGGAACATGGGTCAAGTGTCCCTGTCGGAGGGCGGAGAGAAGGTTGGTGCCATTGTCGCATTCAACCATTCCTGGCTGAAGCTGGCGTGGCGTCAACTACCTCTGAGCCTGCCCCTGCAGAGCTGACAGAATCTCTGCCCCAGTGTGGCTCCTGTCCCCTAGGTAGACCAACTCAAGCATTGCATGGCATCTTTCAGCCTGACTGCTTGCGTAGTCCCTTGAATGCTTACAGAGCACTGCTGGTTCAGAGGACAAATCTGCAGAAGAGGCCATAAAGGAAGAAGAGGAGGGGGGTGGAGGAGAGAGCTGTGGCAGAATCACCACTAGCATTTTGGAGGCGTGGTGGCGGAACAAGCTCCAACAACACTGAACCCTGTCCTGCATCCTTACCAGCTGCCAGCAGAGTTACCCAGTGCACCGTGAAGGAAAGGTAACGTCCCTGCCCATGCCTGCTGGACCATGAGACTGCGATAATATGAACCTTACTGCTGACCGCCCTGTCCAACGAGGCCAAAACATTGCCTTTCACATGCCGGTAGAGAGCCAGAATGGACTTCTGTGAAAATAAATTGTGTTTCGGAACCTGCCACTGGGTTACAGCACATTCCACAAATTCACGGATGGGGGTAGAGTCTACCAGCTGAAAAGGCAGCAGTTGCAGTGCTAGCAATTTGGCCAAGCTAGCATTTAGACGCTGAGCATGTGGATGGCTGGGACCAAATTTCTTTTTATGGTTCAACAACTAGGGTAGGGAAATTTGCCTGCTAAAATCAATTGGTGGTGTACTGCTAGCAGATTGGGTGCAAGTACTTGGGACACCTATTGCTTTACCTTCATTCCTCTCAGTGCAGGTTTTTGAGAGGACTGGAGGTATAGTAGGGTTGGAGATCCCAGATGAGGAGCAAGGAAAAGTCTGCCTTTTTTCTATGATGTGGGTCTTTTAAGTGCTGTTGCCAACGAACTGCATGGCAGGTCATCATATGTCTGGTCAAGCATGTAGTGCCCAAGCGGCTGCTGTTCTGGCCACGCTTGATCCACTTCAGACATAGGTTGCAAACAGCAACGGTGCAATCTGCTGCACACATGTCAGAAAAGCCAGACACCAAAAAACTTTTAAAAGTCAGCGGGGAGTCGGCAGCACCCTACACCTGCGGAGCTTTGCGGTGTAATGCAATAGGGTGGCTGCCCTTAAAGGGGTTGTAAAGGTTTATTTTTTATTTTCTAAATAGGTTCCTTTTAAGCTAGTGCATTGTTGGTTCACTTATCTTTTCCTTCGATTTCCCTTCTAAATGTTTTTTTTTCTTTGTCTGAATTTCTCACTTCCTGAAATTTAGACAAAGAAAAAAAACATTTAGAAGGGAAATCAAAGGAAAAGGTAAGTGAATCAACAATGCACTAGCTTAAAGGAACCTATTTAGAAAATAAACTGACCTTTACAACCCCTTTAAGCTGCCCCCTAGAGGACATCCTGCCTCATTGAAGTTGTGCCTCCTCTTCCTCCGCCTCCTCTCTTCTCTCAGGCACCCAAGTACAGTCAGTGACCTCATCATCCCCTCCCTCCTCGTCACTGGAGCAAACTTGGAGGTATGCTGCAGCTGGGGGAACATGACTGCCAGTTTCTTCTCTTCTGTGGCACCCCCTCTCTCTAGGCTCTAGGCTCATGTTACTCCCTTCTTCAACCTGTGAAAGAACATCGGAGCCTTCAAATCGCTGAGCATCCTCCAGCAGCATATAACTGACACTGTGGTCGAATAATTCTGGGGACTCCTCCGTGCATGATAGTGGGGCTATGGAAAGAGTGACTGTGGGCAAGAAGCCGGTGAAATAGGATGCTTTGGCAGCTGCATTGAATCTCTGCTCTCCCCTCTATACTGAGAGATGAGTATTACTGCAATCATCCCCTCTACTCTTTGAGTACACCTGTAAGTATACTATTTCATATCCATACAACTTTCTCACTAGAAATTACCTGGCACCACCTCAACACTTTAAATTTCAGTTAGAAAATATTTACACTTCACCCTAGAGAATGAGCAATTGGAAAAACATATACATTTTCATACATAAATGTTCCACTAGCTCAAGCATCCAAGAATCTGCTTATACGGTACATTTATTTCTAGTTGATATTGGATCTTCCTGACCATTCATTTACATGGCTCGAGTTCCCCCCTAAAAAACAGAAAAAATTCAAAGGGTCTATTATACACTTTGGGGGACCCCAAAATTACTTTGAAGGCTATATAGGACCCCCCTAAAAAAAATGTTTACTAATTGAAATTTGGGGGTTTTGGGGACACTTTTGGGGTACCTTTCTACACATTTAGTGGGAATACCCACTTATAAGATCTTATCAAGATCCCGTAGTATGCCATTACAAAAATTCTTGACCCTGCCCCTCCTTTCTTCTCTAGACCTGTCTTCTACATTACATTACCCTTCCAATAGGTGCATACAAGAGGTCTTTATCTGCCCATTGCTGCCAAGACTCTGGAAATCTGTTTCACCTCCTACTCATAATGAAAAGCAGAGTAGAGTGAACCAAGATTGAAGAGGCATATGTGATGATTTAGATTGCATTAGACAAGTACTGAAACACATGGACTGACTGATTGCTGTTTAAATTCCCTTCTAATAGGGGGTGTGTCCTGGCTATGGAGGAGTGAGGACGTCCTTTGCCTCAGCTCCGCTCCACCGCTGCCATAAGTGAAGCTACAGAGGAGGATTCTTACCTGCACCAGCTCCCCTCATGTCCCAGCGATTGTAGCAGTCTTCCCAGCCGCCACGGACGGACCGCACTCGGCAGGTACAGCTGGAAACCTATTTCTCCGGGACCCGAGGACAAGGCCATGAGGCCTCCAAAATGGCGCCGACAGGGAAGGCCCAGAAAGCTGCAAAATCTTCACAGCCAGCCACGGCTGCGATGCGGCAGCCGAAAGTGACTGTCTCCACTGCTTCTCCGGTCTCATCTCCAGGGTCGGTGAGTGATTCAGCCCCTCCAACCTCCCCTGCCTCCCCAGGGGAACGTTCAGCAGTATCAGACTTCCTGGGAGATGAGGATCTCAGGCGCCATATTATGTCCCTCCTCACTAAAGAGGACTTGGAGCGCTTCACTAGCAGAATTGAGAAAGCTTTCACTGCTGATATTGCTCAGTTAAAGGCTGACACATCCCACTTGGGAAACAGAGTGGAATCCTTAGAAGAGAGACTGGAGGAGGCTCTCCCCACTATTGCTCTGCTGCAATCTAAATGTCATATGCAACACCATCAGATTGAAACCCTGCTGTGCCTGTTAGATGACACCGAAAATCGCAGCAGAATGGCTAATATTAGGATCCAGGGACTGCCAGAGGCCACGGCCTCACGTGACATTATCCCCACACTACAAGATGTCTTTCGGGACATACTGGGCATGCCTGCATCTACTCCTATTGAAATAGACCGCGCACACAGGGCGCTGCGACCTCCATCTCAGGATGTGGATAATCCCAGAGACATAATTTGCAAGTTGCCCAAATATACTCTCAAAGAACGCATAATGCAAAAGATGCGTGGCAAGCCCTTCTACAATTTTGACGGCGTGCGTCTGTTTTTCTGTCAGGACATTTCCAGACGCACTTTAATGCAGCACAGAGGGCTCCGTCTGCTTTTGACTGCGCTCCAGGACGCAGGACTGCCGTACCGCTGGGGCTTCCCCTTCTTCCTACAGGCGACCAAAGACGGGAGGCAGGTCACACTGCGTACTAAAGATGACCTTCCGCACTTCCTCTCTTCTCTTGGGTTGGACCCAGTTGACTTCTCAGATTGGAGGGGACCATCCGAGGCCCTGGCGATGAGGCTCCCCCAGCCATGGATGACAGCTAAGAGTAAGAGTCGCAAGAGAGATAGACAGCTTCCGATCCACGATCCCTTGGTGGGCCCTTCCACATTTCAAGACTGACAGAGATGACGCCCTGGACATTCCTGTGGTTCCCGTAATCCTTTTTCGACTACTGCACGGTGACCCTGCCATATACACCCTACTACCTCCTAAACAAACCTTTTGATGTGAATGCTAGGCATGCCTAATGCCTTAGGGCTGTTGATCTTGGTTTAGTGCAAGATGACTATTGACAATTACACCTGGGTTAAGGTTATGCCACCCCATCATTAACGCCTTGGCCCTCACTGATTGCCTAAGAACTTACCGTGGCTAGTGTAACCCCCCCCCCACTCAATCTAAGCATTTTGCAAGATGCAGTGGACAGGGATGGGACTCCTACCTTCCTCCACCTAGGCCCCCCCTTTTTGGGTGAAGTTCCCTATTGGGACATAGAGCTGAGGTCTGGGGCCCCCACCCTAGAGGTGGAGGGCCTTACACCAGGCTTACAGATGTTTTTTTTTCTTTATTTTTGGCTACAGTTATTGCCATATTTATGTGCTTCCATTGCCTTGTTTAATAATTTCTTGTGTTTGATTTTCATCCTCCCTTTCACTTCTCTCCTTTCCTTCCCCTTTGCCTCCTCTTCTTTCCCTAGGAGCATCACCTCACCTCTTTGTCTGCGCTGGGCGAGCCGGCGGATTCAGCAATACTCATATTCTCCTCATCCTTCATGGTTTTGCTAAAGGTCGTATCTTATAACGTTAGGGGTCTCTGCTCCCCATGTAAGCGGACTAAATTATGGTGGGAATTAAAGAAGCTAGGGGCTCAGGTGTTTTTTCTACAGGAGACCCATTTCACTCCCCACTCTATGCCTCGGCTGCCCACCCATCTTTGCAATCAGTGGTTCCATAGTACCTCCCCAACTTCCAAATCCAAGGGTACTACGGTCGCGATCCATAAAACTTGCCCTTTCCAACTTGTAGACAGCAAAATAGACTCACAGGGTCGCTATGTTTTCTTAAAAGGGACTGTAGCAGGAAAGAAATACACGCTGGCCACAATATATGCCCCTAATGCTAACCAATTGACTTTCATAGATGCAACCCTAGATCTATTAGCGGACTTCAAAGAGGGCTTTGTAGTCCTCGGCGGAGACTTCAATGTCAGCCCCGATCCTCTCTTAGACACATCAAGCCCCCGACCCTCGTACTCCTACGCCTTTCTAAAAACACTTTCGCAAGACCCTCCAATCTCACCTCCTGCTAGATAGCTGGAGGGTACTACATCCTACAGACAGGGACTTCAGTTATTAATCTGCTGTACATGATGTGTATACTCGCATAGACCATATTTACATTGACCGCCCCACACTGGAGCTCCTGTAATCTGCGTCCATCGGGCACATAACAATCTCTGATCATGCACTGATCGAGATGACTTTCACCCTACCATCAGGCACTCATAGGGCCTGGACGTGGAGATTGTATGAAAACCTGTTGGATGATACTGCAGCAGTGGCCAAGGTGAAGGAGGTCATTACTAACTACTTCAGAGAAAATACCATGGATGGCATTAGTAAGGGAATAGTGTGGGAAGGTCATAAGGCGGTAGTACGGGGAGAATTGATATCCCTTGGCTCCAAACTCAAAAAAACGCCAGGCAGACTTCAAAAGGGTGCTAGATGCCCTTAAGGAGGCATTATTACAACATAAGCATAGTGATATGAGGAAACTGTTTTTGCAATTTCTAGACTGACAAGTACGTAAGTAAGCCAGATACTTATCTCATAAGTACTATGAGCACGGCAATAAATGTGGCCGCATGCTTGCACGGGCCCTCCGTAAGAAACATGCTCAGACATATGTGCAAAAGCTCCATTCCCCTTCGGGCGAAGTTGTGATTCAGCCCTCTAAAATTGCCTCAAGGTTTCAGGAATATTACTCCCAACTTTACAATCTGACCCTTGACCGACCCTTGAACACTCAGACACCCAGGTCAGTGGCCATCCAAGACTACTTAGCCTCGGCTGGTGCCACACCCCTGACTGCAGACCAGTGCACAGACTTGGAGATGCCAATTACCCCCGGTGAGATTGAACTCATAGCGAAGTCCCTGCCCAACGGGAAAAGCCCTGGACAGGACGGTTACACCAAGGCTTATTATAAAGCTTTCCTGCCCCTTTTGCTATCCCCCATGTGCAGCTACTTCAATTCCGTAGCTGAGGGGTCCCCTATTCCCCCAGAGGCGCTACTGGCCCATATTACAGTGCTTCCAAAAGACGGTAAGGACCCCATGGTACCCCAGAGTTCTAGACCTATATTCCTCCTAAATGTTGATGTTAAAGTTCTTGCAAACAGGCTGAAACACATCATGCCCCAATTAGTACACCCAGACCAGACCGGGTTTATCACTGGGAGGGAGGCTAGGGATAATTCCATTAAAGCCATTCAGCTCATCCACTGGGCCCGTAATCATCCTGATCAGAAGTCCTATGTAATTTTGTCGACTGATGCCAAGAAGGCCTTCGACCGCGTTGACTGGTCATATCTGCAAGCGGTGCTAGAGGCCCAGGGGATGGGACTGTGTATGCTGACCTCAAATATGGCCCTATATTCCGCTCCTTGCGCGCAGGTCAAGGTAAATGGGGTGCTCTCCTCCCAGTTCCCAATCAGGAATGGCACGAGACAGGGTTGTCCACTCTCCCCCCTCCTCTTCGCCTTGGTACTAGAGCCGTTGCTGCGTACTGTTAGAGCGAACACAGACATAAAGGGCCTGAAGGTTGGAAAAGTTGAGCACAAACTCTCAGCTTATGCTGATGACGTGCTTTTCCACCTTTCGGAGCCCCTGATTTTGTTGCCAAACCTGATGGGAGAACTTCAGCGGTTTGGGATACTCTCTAATTTTAAAATCAATTTTTCAAAGTCGGTGATCCTACCCATTCAATTGCCCCCCTCCTTGGCAGATAGCTTACAGGCTGCCTTTCCTTTCACTTGGACCAAGTCCTCCTTTTAATATTTGGGCATACAGTTAACAGACCGCTTTGACATCCTATATATGGCCAATTACCCCCACTCCTTGATGCTTTTAAAAATTATCTATCCTAGTGGACCGGGACCCGCCTTCACGTAGCTAGGCCGCATAAATATTATAAAAATTAACATCTTGCTACACGTACGCTTCTTCCTCCAGATGTTGCTTATCCCCCTGCCCAGAGATTTTTTTACCCGAATCTCCAGTATGCTATCTGGGTTTGTGTGGAATACACGGAAACCCTGTATAGCTTTGCGGGTACTGAAACGTTCGAAACAGGCTGGAGGTCTGGGAGTACCGGACATTATGAAGTACTATAGAGCTGTCGCTTTACAGAGTATCCTCAACTGGCGTTTACACACACAGTCCAAGCTTTGGGTCCCCATGTAGAAATGTTTAGCTGGGAGGAATCTAGCATATGCACTGTGGCTGTCCAGGGAGCATAGGGGGCTGTCACCTCCTCGCTGACGGCACACGCTCTTTCAATCTGGGACCTAATTAATCCAACCCTGAACTTATCCCCCCCCGGTGTCCCCGCTGGCCCTGCTGGGTGGATTTCTGTGGTTCCCTCCAGGTGAACAAATTGCCTTTTTTTGGCCCTTGGGTGGAAGATGGTAATGCCAGTTGCGGGAAGGTCATGAGCAATGGTAAGTTATTGAGTTTTGAGACCTTACAGGCCAGACATACCGGCTCACAGATGAATTTTTGGAGGTACAGGCAACTTCACCATTTTTTCAAAATCCATGGTCATTCTATAAGACATTGCCTCCCTCACTCCCTTTGAACGCTTTTTTGTTCTCGGAAATGTACCGCCTATTGGGCTCCGTCGCCTCAAACCCTAGACTTGCACATATGCGGGTCTGGGAGAGAGACCTGAATCTCCAATTCTCCGAAGGACAGCTGACTCACCTATACCAGCTCACTCACTCCAGCTCTGTGGAGTCTAAAATCCAAGAAACTAACTATAAAATTTTGTCGCGCTGGTATAGGTTGCCAGCTGATTTGGCACGTATTTACCCTTCTATGTCGGACCAATGCTGGTGAGCATGTGGCCAGAGAGGCACGCTTTTGCACATATGGTGGGAGTGCCCCCGGATTAAACCCTTTTGGGTGGAGATTAAGTCCCAAATGAAAGATCTGAGGCTTGGATATTCCCCTAATTCCGGTTCATTTCCTCCATGTCCCAGATCCCGATTAGCAGTTATAAGAAGAGCGCATTACCTCATCTTCTAAATGCAGCCAGGCGTTTAATCCCAATCTATTGGAAGCAACTTCGAATTCCAACAAAGGAGGAATGGTTTGACAGAGTGAATGATATTAGAGAAGCTGAACATTGAATAGCGACCTGTAGGGATACCCTAGACCATTTCAACACCATATGGGCACCTTGGACAGCCCATGTGACTGACCCGGGGCATGTATTCTCTAGCCTAGACTTAGCATTGTTAGAATTGGCTGAACCGGCCCTTAGATCCCGGGTGGAGAGAGGCGCTCCGACGCCCTAAGACAGAGGTGGCTTGGCCCCAGATGCGGCTCGCTCGGTGCAGACTTAAAGACTCCGCCTTAAAATCGCAGGTATGCTCCGACCCCCCCCCCCTCGCCTTTCCGTTTCTATCTCTCCACTACCCTTTCCTTTTTTTTTCTCTCTCTCTTTTCCAGCTTCCTCCCAAATATTCGCTACCTTGTGGCTACATGGTTTGGAATGTTGTTTAATTGTTTTTCTACCTGGACTTTTGGTCATAATATTTTGCTGCTGTGAGGGGAGCCGCCCTATATGGGTCAGCGTCCTTTTCCCCTCCTGACACCAAATGTTTATCATGGGAGCACTCGTGTTGGGCGGTGCGCCAGGGGAGGTGTGATGGAGGCTGAATTGGCCCCCCTCTACTGGCGCTGCTGCCGGCGAGTCGCCTTATACCCTTTAGAAGGTGTTGACTACTGATCTATGTGTCATTTCAAGTCTAAGATGGCTCACAAGTGCCTACCATGTACTACAGCTAACTTGCAACCTGTTTTGTTTCCTTTGTCGTTTATTTTCTCTTTTTCCTAAATAAACAAAGATTATACAAAAGAAATTCCCTTCTAATAGTACCTGAGAACTGGGTGATGGTCTATATCAGGGATATGCAATAGGCGGACCTCCAGCTGTTGCAGAACTACAAGTCCCATGAGGCATTGCAAGACTCTGACAGCCACAAGCATGACACCCAGAGGCAGAGGCATGATGGGACTTGTAGTTTTGCAACATCTGGAGGTCCACTAATTGCATATCCCTGGTCTATATGCTTGACATTGTATCTTTACTTCCTGTTAGGATTCTCTATAAATATGTGGACAATGGGTGGAAGAGACCTCAGTCCTTCCTTCAAGCCCAGAATGTTCCTTAGCCTTTTTGACATTCCCTCTATTCCTTGGGGTGAAGTCATTTTTTAAACAACCTTACCTACTTCCCCCTTCTTCCCACTAACCTAACCCCTGTCACTTGAAGGGCCGCCCATACTCTATTTTTTCTTACTTCCTTCCCTCTCTATTTTTTTTTTTACTTCCCTTCCACTCAATAAATGTCTCAGTTCTTCCTTTCTTTCCATTTTCTAAAAGTAATTCACATGTAAACAGTGGCTCATTTTGCACATATATCAGTTCATATTTAGGAAAATGTACCTTTCCAGCCATATTTTGATGTGTTAACTAGGCTGACTCTCAGTTCTTTGCTACCATATGTTCTCAACATTATAGTGTCAGCCTCCAAGTGTGGACATTGGAGACAACTCTATCAGGTTGTGTCCAACATGGTTTCTGTACATGTTGTATTTCTAGCAGTTTTCTTAGATAAAGTTATAAAAAAAAAAAGAAAAAAGTACAACTGGGAATGCCTTCAAGGGGGGACATTGGGGGATAGGGAAAGAGTCCAGCTACATGTATTGCTTTATGGAGGCATTTTATGTCAAGTTTGTTCAGTATCAGGAAGTTGCATAGCAACATTTGTGTGGTCTTGTATACAGCAGACAATTTTTATTCAATTCAGCACTTTAATTGCAAGTGCATGAACAGACAGTATTCAGATGCAGCTTGGTCATTCATTGTGCTTTAAATAACCTTGTTTGTGAATACATCTCCCAGCATACCTATTTACAGTCTTTTCTGGCTGCCATGGTTACAATATAGAGATATGAGAATCTATTGAATCTGATCCTTCTTGGCTAATTTGTAATTTTTTTATTTTCTAAACATGTGCATGTACTGTAGGTTCTACCTAACAAACATGAGTCAAGCAATTTAAGAATCTTTGTTTTTGAAAAGTAATTGAGGAGGAGGGTATGGTCTGGAGCCCATGTAAGTAGATGTGTGTTGCTCAGCTCCTGCTCTAACATCCTGGAAGCTGTAATTGGCCCTGGAGCTGAGGGTTTGTCTCCAGACCTCACACCCACTGGGAAGGTCTGTGGAGGTGTCCCACTGTAGCATATAGGTGGGGGGAGGATTGGTAGCCGGGGGTCACGCTGGGTACCCTGAGATAGCCGGGATACTACTACTGCAGTACCCCTTGTTGTTAGTACACAGCAGCTATACATAGAGCACGTTGGCAACATGACAAGGAAGAAGGGAGAGGAGTCGTTGATACAAATGGCACTGGTAGACAAGCACAGTGGTCTGCAATAGACGAAGGCATGGAAAAAGCCGCTAAAATGGAGCGATTCGCCCATACACTACCAAATGGGGGGCAATCCTCAATGTGGCAGACTAAAGCCATGGCGGGACCCTCTCTTGCAAGTAAAAGCTTGGGACATCTGATGGCAACCATAGGAATGGATCCTGTAAGTACAATTGAACTGAAGCTGCAGTGGAAATCTAGTGTGGATTGCTCATTAGAGGAGGACCAAACTTCGAGAGAAGTCTTGCAAGCAGTTGATGCATGTAAGTCCCCCCTATTGGAAATGTTTGATCAACTGAAAAGGCATAAAAGAGGATCTATCTTTGTTGAGGCATGATTTACAAGAAGTGCAGAAGTGCACAACAACTGTGGTTGGCAGGATTAGTATGGTGGAGGATGATTTGAATCCCCTGAAACAAGAGGTGAAAATAATGAGAGAAAAGGTAAATGCATATTCTTCTAAAATGGAGGATTTAGAAAATAGGCTGTGCAGAAATAATGTGCGGATAGTGGGGTTTCCAGAGAGAAGTGAGGGTACAAACACCATTGACTTTTTGGGAAAGTGTCTTACAGACACCTTTGGGAAAGATTTGTTTACATAATTTTTTGCCTTAGAGAAAGCCCATAGAGTACCCCTTAGACCTCCAACAGAAGAGGCCTCGCCTAGACCTATTCTTATAAAGTTGCTTCATTATAAGGACAACATCACTGTACTGAAAGCGAGAAAACTTAAAGACATTACCTATAATGGTGCAAAAATCAATTTTTTCCTGGATTTTTTTTAACCTGAGCTTCAGAAAAGAAGAATTTTTCGAAGTTAAATATGTTGAGTTATACAGCTAATGCACATTTTGTTTTATTTTATACATAGAGTGGGGGGGGGCTATATAGTGGTGTAGGGAAAGCAGGATATGTTTCCCCCCCGAAAAAAAAAAAACTCTTATTTTTTTACTTTTTTTGAATGGTGGAGTATTGATGTTATCATATTAATGAAGGTTTAGATGTCACATGGGTAATTATGAAAGTGCACTTCATATGCCCTCTATGTACTGTAGGCTTGAGCCAAGGGTGTGTATGAGTATGGGAGTTTTTTGGTTCTTTGTTTGTGCTTATAGATGGTTTTATAGGAGCTTTGAACAGATGGATATTCCATGATTTGTGAGTAAAAGGGGTAGTACATGTTTAATAGGGAAGAAACCACTTATGATTTATTGTTTAGAAATATGCAGTATAAAGATTATAACAGTGGGGGTTATTTACTAAAGGGAAATCCACTTTGCACTTCAAGTGCAAAATGCACTTGAAATTGCACTGAAAATGCACTTGGAAGTGCAGTCCCTGTAGATCCGAGTGGGACATGCAAGGAAAATAAAAAACTGCATTTTAGCTTGCACATGATTGGATAATAAAATCAGCAGAGCTTCCCCTTATTTCAGATCTACCTCTCAGATTTACAGCAACTGCACTTCCAAGTGTACTTTCAGTGCAATTTCAAGTGCACCTTGTACTTGTAGTTTGCACTTGTAGTACAAAGTGGATTTGCCTTTCGTAAATAACCCCCATTGTGTTTTTATTGCACTTAGTGGGAAAGATAAATGAAAATGGCTGGGATAATTTTCTGGTTTATGACATATACAAAGTGTCTTTATGACAGTTAAATCTGTAAGCTTATGCTCTTGGAACATCCAGGGGTTAGGTTACCCCACTAAGAGAAAATCATTTTTTTCAGCTGTATATGCCTCAATACTTTGTCTACAGGAGACACATCTGGTTAAATAAACTATTGCTTGTTTAAAGCAGTATCGCTTCCGTACTCAATATCATTCAGTATATTCATCGTACTCGAGAGGAGTGAGCATTTTATTTGGGGTGGTGTTCTCCTGCAGACAAAGTGATATTGATGAGTGAGGGAAATACATTTTTCTTGTTTTTTTTAAAACACCTCCTGTATACTAGCTAATGTGTATATACCACCGCCTTTTAAAACTGAGTGCTATGTCGCTGATGACGTTTATTTCAGATAAGCCTGGGACCGGTTTTAGTATTTGGTGACTTTAATGTGGTACTAAACATGAAGACCGATAGGTTTCCCCCTGAAGCTGCAACAGAGAGCAATTTTATTAACCTTTTTACTAGGGATGCACCGATATCGGTATCGGTGCCGATACTAGGCATTTTCGGGAGTATCGGTACTCGTGAAAATGCCCCGATACCAGAAACCGATACCGGAAATGACGTCAGCTTCGGCGGACCTCGGGATAAGGTTGCGGCCTCTCCACACGGCAGTGAGTGCTGCTCCCTCATGACATGTGTTTTGCTGCTGCTGCTACATGGCTGCCCCACATGGCGAGCGTCCTCTTTACACCATGTCCCCGCATGGCAGCAGGTGAGTGCTCTTGTTGTCTCTGTTCTGTTGCTTTCTTCTTATATGTGCCTCGCGGCCGGTGATTGCTGTGTTAGTACTACTTACATTGTGTCTCTGTTGCCTAACATGTCCAGCATGGCGGCCGGCCTGTGTTACATAACTTACAATTTGTCCCACATTGTCTCTCTCTTGCCTAACATGTCCAGCATGGCGGCCAGCCTGTGTTTTGTTACAAAACTTAGTGTCCCACATTGTCTCTGTTGCCTAACATGTCCATCATAGCGGCAGATGAGTGCTGCTGTTACATAAATCATCATTGTCCCACATTGTCTCTTGCCTAACATTTTCCTGCATGTGCCTGAGACCATCCTCTGCTTTTTGTATTGTAGAGTTACCAACCATTACAATACCAATTGTACCCGACAGATGGATTTCATGTTCCCCGCTGGTTTACTTGTCCATACCAAGATGCTGGATGCAGCAGGAAAAACAAACAAGCCCTGGTGAGAGCAGCTTCATTATTTTTAAAAATAATAGTAGGTGTCATGGTTGAAAAAAAATAAAATAAAACAAAACATTTGGTCTCAAAATTTTTTCCCCATTTTCCTCATTTTTTTGTCCCCTAAGGTGGAGAGACTTATTTATTTCTGGCTTTAAGTGCAATGCAAAGGGATGCCACTGCCAGCACAATGTCAACTGTCTGGAAGTTTTTTTAATTGATAAAACCAACCAACAAATTGCAGACTGCAAACTTTGTTCTGAAAAAATATCAAGAGGAGGTTCAAAAGTTAGTTCTTATAATACCAGTAATCTCATAAAACACCTCAAAATGAAACACAAGACTGAGCATGGCAAATGTACAGCTGTCACTAGCACTTGCACTCAGCAGCTGACACTGCAGCAAATAATAAAAGTGACTCAAGCGCTGATGTGAATACTAAAAAACCCACCAATAGACGATGAACAAATGATAAAAGCTGCAACTAAAAACTAGTGCTCTGACACTGTGATAAAGTGAATGAGGATGAAGTCATGTGATGTGACGATACGCGTCAGGATTCAAAGCACAGATACACTTACAGCTGCACGTAAGGAGATGAGCTCGGCGCTCTTAGGAGATTGAACCCCTACCCACTTCACAAATGTGAGTTTATTCGGCAATTGCCATTAACAAAGACACCTGTTTTTACCTACTCACACTATGTGGTTCCTTCATATATAAATATATCGCCACTGTGTGGTTACCATCCATCGGAGGGATCTGCATACCAAGCGCTGCAGCACAGACAGACGAGCACGGTGTTCGTAGATTGATGCCCACGCTCACCTTTTACAAGTGAGTGTGTGAACAGCCATTGCAGCGACCCCATCTCCGTGTATCCACAGAGTCACGCTATATACCTTTTGTTTTTTTGTCGTTTTATTTTTTCCATGCACCGCATCTGAGAGGCACCCTGCAGCTACCCCCAAATTTGAGGGCTTTCATCATTGTAACCTGCTACTTACTAACAAGTTTGGTGCTCGTGGATTGATGTCCATGCTTGCTCATTTAAAAGTGAGTGTGAGAACTAATTACAGTCACTCCAGTTTGTGCATCTACAGAGTCACACTATTTTTTTTTTTTCTTCGCTTGTATTTCCATATACATCCTGTGAAAGGAAGAATAGGTCTTCCTCGAGAGGACTGTCTACTGCCCCGGAGTACACCATATGCTGGTTTATTTTAGCTGGGAGGTAAGCTGCTTGTGAGCACTGTGGTGGATTTGCACTGAAGAGTCGTGTGCTAAACACCCTAGCAACCGATGGTGACGGGACTCACTTAAAATATTGGACTGTATCACTTGTCACGTTTACTTTGGATTCAAACTATGGACATTTTATCATAATTTTTGCATTTGTTCTATCTTGTGCGTTTTTTTGGAGTTCACATACGTTTTTCTTTGCACATTCATTTATCATCATTTATTTGTTTATATTTCATCCAAGTTTTCACTTGTGATTATGTTAACGCTTACCCAGTAGGGTAACTTTTCTCTCCCCCCTGCGTTATTGGGATTTGCACTGAAGAGTCATGTGTTAAACACCCTAGCAACCGATGGTGACGGGATTCACTTAAAACATTGAACTGTATCACTTGTTACGTTCACTTCGGATCCAAATTATGGACATTTTATCATAATTTTTGCATTTGTTTTTTTTTGGAGTTCACATACGTTTTGCCTTGCACATTCATTTATAATCATTTACTTGTTTATATTTCATCTAAGATTTCACATGTGATTATGTTAACGCTCACCCATTAGGGTAACCTTTCTCTCCCCCCTGCGTTATTGGGATTTGTGCACGTTCATTGGTCGTGACACTTACATATTTCACATCTGTGTCACTTATTTGTCATTATCACGCCACTTATCTTTAATCCCTGTTTATTAGACCAGCTCACAGCCCTTCCCTCATTCTCTTTTCCTTAGTGTAATCACAGCGCAGCCACCATCATTTAGCTATATTTTCTGTTCGTCTATTTGGATTAGACCCCCCGGTATCTGCTGCAGTGCCCCCCACACCCCAGCTACCCCACCTGCTCAATTTTTGGCTAGCGCGGGTGGTTCTATCTTATACTATTTCAGTATTGCTTTGTGAACCGTGACTCTCAGAAAGGAACCAAAAAAAGATAAATCATAGCGCAAAATGTTTGTGGATAATTGACTATGTTCCGATTAATGCCAAATAACCAAGTGTGACAAATATATTTATGGCCAAATGGGAAGAGCAGGCTATTTTTTCTACCACCCCTGAAGAGTTAATCCTATATAGAAGGTTTATAGATGATTGCATCATTATTTGAAAAGGTGATGAAAACAGTCTGAGTTTTTTGGAAGATTGAATAATAATCAGAAAAATATCAAATTGTCGTACGAAATTAGTGACAAAACCATTCACTTCCTAGACTTGAAAATCCAACAGGAAAAAAACTAATTAATTACTAAAACCTTCTTCAAGCCTGTTGATAGGAACAGTTACATACCAGTAGATAGTTGCCATTATGACCCATGGCTTGTAAATATCCCGAAAGGGCAACTGATAAGACTTAGAAGGAATTGCACCAAAGAGGATGTATATTTGGAACAAGCAAATGAAATAGGAAATAAGTTCATAAATAAGGGATACAATGAAACTTTCATTAAGGAGAAGATCAGGGAGGTACACCAAATTCCCCAGGATCAATTAATATTGGACAAAGAGAAAAAACGGTACAATTTCAAGAAATCCCTCTAATTATGAATTTTAATGTTCAGCACTGACAAGTGGAAAATATTATTCAAAAGCATTGGTCTCTTTTAACACAATTACACACCATTTTACCCCAAAGACCACATTTTATATACAGGAGGGCACCTACCCTAAGAAATATTGTAGTAAAAAATGTGTCGGATCCCCCAAAAAAATTCTAATGGCTTTACTTTTTATCAGGGAAAGGGATTTTACCCATGTAGGAGGTGTTATGCATGCAAAAGAAACAATCTAAATGGCCAAAAATGCTCCAAGTTTGCATCTACCCACACACATAAAGAGTATGAAATAAAAGATTTCATATTGTGTAGGACTGAGGGTGTAGTTTATGTATTGCAGTGCTCCTGTTCCCTGCAATATATAGGGAGGACTAAACGGCCGATGTGGAAGCATATACGTGAACACATACAAAATATTCAAAACGGTTTTCCCAAACATAGTGTGTCCCGGCATTTTGCTTCTTGCCATAATAAAGACCCTAGGCATCTCAAATTTTGGGCAATAGCAAAATATAAACCCCATTGGAGAGGCAGTCACAAAGTTAGAGAACTCAGTAAATGTGAGTCTAGATGAATATATGAAATGGGTACGCTTGCCCCCAATGGGTTAAATATTGACTTTGATTTGAATTGTTTTATCTCAGATTTTTAGCTCTTATTAAGATATTTTATCTACTGTTTTTTACATATGTAGCGCTACCCCCAGTTAAGAGAGCCGCTGGTTTGTTTTCGGGCCCTGTGTGCAGTACCGCCAACCCCCGGCAATCTTACTCGACCCCCGCTGGCACAGTTAGTCTAGGGCTATACTTATACCACATTCAATTGTATTGCATGAATTAATCTCGAAGCAGTAAGACAACACACTAAGGCGAGAGATTGATTATAACGGTTTTACTCTTCTAGTAAATAGCATAGGTATAACATCACACATGCAACTGGCATCAATTCAGCACACTATAATGGCACTGCGCGGTACTACACCACGCGTAGCTATTATGGTGTGCGCGCCCTATGGCGCACTAAACAATATACTATCTCCCCACCCGAGTCAGGCCTGACATGGAGTAAATCTCAGTCACTTCCTATAAGGATTTCTTCGCATGCCAGCTTTCGGTGGTGCACTTGATGAAATTCTAATTTGTAATCCACAACAGGCAGTAACTTGGAATAACTATACAAAAAGGAAAGTAGAGGGTGGGACTTTTTTTCTTTTCTCCTCAATATTCACACACTATCTGGCTTTTTTATCTGTATGCCTTTTCCACTTTGCAACAGGTATCTTCTTCTCTTCCCAATATTCACTCTCTATTTGGCTTTCCTATCTTTAATCCCTTTTATTGCTCCCTTTTTTTTATTTTTATTTTTTCTCAGACTTTTCTCTGTTTCTTTTTCTCCCTTTTTCTTTTCTTTCCCTGCCTAATTAATGTCCTCTCACCTCACACTACCCTCCCCCACACCCTGATACACATCACTTTTTCACATACAGATACACACAGCTTTTAGTGTTACAACATTTTTTCAGTGTGACAGTTTTTAATTTTTTTCTTTTTTTCACAGAGGTCCCCACATTTGGGGTTACCCTACATAGCTTACAACCACTTTGAATTTTATTTTTCCACCCTCACGGGGCGTTGTCAGTATGGGTCGTTGTCGCCCTGCCATGCCTCCCCAGCTCCCGGTTGTGACGCCCTCTGGCTGGTCCGTGACTCTCGTGGATGCACCACCCCCATGCAGACGCATCCGTAAGTTCTGTGGGTTAAATGTATGGGTGGGGGATTTTTCTCCTATTCTATGTTTGCCCACCAGCTCTGTAGCATTCTTTTAGATCATTAAAATGTATCTGTCTTTTTCATCCCCAGATGATCACTTCGGTTTTTGCTCCTGATGAGCGGCCAGCAAGGCCCGAAATGCATAGAGCTAATATCTACCGATAAGTGTATATACCCATCAACCTTTATGGACGTTCCTTCCAATATATACCAAATCCCCCCCTGCTTATGTCTCCTTTTTAAAAAAAAAATGTTTTAGTGGATTACCAAGTTGCATAGGTAGCGACTGCAATGTCTGGAAGATATGTACTGTGTCTCTGCAAATATATGAAATATCCTTGATGGAATATTTATTAACTATTTACTATTGTGCAATATTTGGTTCGGATGAAATATAAAAAAGTATTGATATATAGCAAAATGCATAAAATTTAAATATGAAATTGTATTGCGATTTGAACCAATTAAAAGCTGTCCTCCATCAAAGTTATCTCTTTGTGTCCGTGTGCCTCATAAAAAGTCCCGCCCTCTACTTTCCTTTTTGAATACTAAACCCGGGATGGAGGAGGGGATCTGAACGGCCCCTGAACCTCATTTAAAGTCCCAAAAAACCCCTTCTTTTTTCCCCTTTTTTATCAATCAATTAGGGATGGAGGCACACGGTCGCACTAATATATTTTTTGCATTTTCCACACATGGCTCCTTCGTTAGCTAAACTCGATGTACAGCTCGCGTATATTTTACTTTACAACTAGTTCCTCCCAAAAAACGGTAACATTTTTTTCCAACATCCTTCCCTGCTCCATTTTTTCATTTTTTATAATGCTAATGCGTATGCATGTGGGTGGTCCTGTGCATGTCCTTCATTGGACTTTGCCGTCGCCTTCGCTTCGGGGAGCTGCGACGTGCACTGGGGTCCCCCCCTCTCCCTTCGCCTTGTTGTGGCCTGGGGTGAGTGGGGGTTCCGCCACTGCACGTCGACGTCACGCATAGCACACCGGGCGTGCGGTGTCCTTCGGGCACTGCACCACCGATGTTAGTGTGTTCCATAGCTGGCGCGCAGGGGGGAATGATTGGTGGGTTGGGTGCATCTCGCCTGGTCTTACGGCCTGGTTGATGGCGCCTTCCCTCCTCTCTCCCCCACTTGCATGTGTCAGTGTGACGTTGGGGGCGTGGTTATGGCGGCACTTCCCATATAAGCCTCTCCCTTTGCTGGGCCCTACACTCAGGATCACACACATCACTTCTCAGTTTGGAACAGCACTCACACTGCATAACTTGCTCTCTTCACTTTGCAACAGGTATTTTCTTTTCTCCTCAATATTCACACACTATCTGGCTTTTTTATCTGTATGCCTTTTCCACTTTGCAACAGGTATCTTCTTCTCTTCCCAATATTCACTCTCTATTTGGCTTTCCTATCTTTAATCCCTTTTATTGCTCCCTTTTTTTATTTTTATTTTTTCTCAGCCTTTTCTCTGTTTCTTTTTCTCCCTTTTTCTTTTCTTTCCCTGCCTAATTAATGTCCTCTCACCTCACACTACCCTCCCCCACACCCTGATACACATCACTTTTTCACATACAGATACACACAGCTTTTAGTGTTACAACATTTTTTCAGTGGTAGGCCTCGTACACACGACCGATTTTCTCGGCAAGAACTAGCAAGAAACTTGCTGGCAGAGAGGTCTTGCCGAGTAAATCGGTCGTGTGTACGCTGCTATCGGGTTTCTCGTCGAGAAAACCGACAAGAAACCTCGACGAGAAAATAGAGAACCTGCTCTCTATTTTCTCGTCGAGATTCTCCTCGGCATGTTTCTCGACGAGAAAAGTGAGTGTGTGTACACTTACCTGTCCTCCCGGAAGCCCGCGCATGTTCGAAATGAATTCGACGCATGCGCGGTAGCTTCCTGAGCATACGTAGGGTAGACCAAGATGGCGGCGACGGCATCGAATGTGACGAGCGCATGCTCGACGTAGTCGATGACGTCACCGCGTACACTCCTTTCAAAGAACCGCGGGTTCTTTGAAACGAGCGTGTGTACACTCGGCCGGGACAAGTTTCTTGTCCAAGAATCTCGTCGAAAAAAACGACATGTTTTTTTCAACGAGAATCTCGGCCGTGTGTACGAGGCCTGACAGTTTTAAATTTTTTTCTTTTTTTCACAGAGGTCCCCACATTTGGGGTTACCCTACATAGCTTACAACCACTTTGAATTTTATTTTTCCACCCTCACGGGGCGTTGTCAGTATGGGTCGTTGTCACCCTGCCATGCCTCCCCAGCTCCCGGTTGTGACGCCCTCTGGCTGGTCCGTGACTCTCGTGGACGCACCACCCCCATGCAGACGCATCCGTAAGTTCTGTGGGTTAAATGTATGGGTGGGGGATTTTTCTCCTATTCTATGTTTGCCCACCAGCTCTGTAGCATTCTTTTAGATCATTAAAATGTATCTGTCTTTTTCATCCCCAGATGGTCACTTCGGTTTTTGCTCCTGATGAGCGTCCCGCAAGGCTCGAAATGCATAGAGCTAATATCTACCGATAAGTGTATATACCCATCAACCTTTATGGACGTTCCTTCCAATATATACCAAATCCCCCCCTGCTTATGTCTCCTTTTTAAAAAAAAAAAAAATGTTTTAGTGGATTACCAAGTTGCATAGGTAGCGACTGCAATGTCTGGAAGATATGTACTGTGTATCTGCAAATATATGAAATATCCTTGATGGAATATTTATTAACTATTTACTATTGTGCAATATTTGGTTCGGATGAAATATAAAAAAGTATTGATATATAGCAAAATGCATAAAATTTAAATATGAAATTGTATTGTGATTTGAACCAATTAAAAGCTGTCCTCCATCAAAGTTATCTCTTTGTGTCCGTGTGCCTCATACAAAGTCCCGCCCTCTACTTTCCTTTTTGAATACTAAACCCGGGATGGAGGAGGGGATCTGAACGGCCCCTGAACCTCATTTAAAGTCCCAAAAAAACCCTTCTTTTTTTCCCCTTTTTTATCAATCTTGGAATAACTATACTGGGGGGGGACACTTAAACTCTGTCCTGCTACCGGTCCCCCCTGTGGAACAGCAGATAAACAAACTGTGGGCCTATGCAGTTCTTTAGGCCTGAACACGACACAGTCTATTGGTCTGGGCAGGTGCCCGCTCACCACTCCGGACGCGATCCCAGTCCGGGACTTCCACCTGCTGTGTATCCACACACAGCGTCTGCAACGATCGGGTCCCCGATCCAACTGATGTCCTCACGCGACAAGACAGGATCCACCCAGGCTCCGCAGTGAGGTGGAAGGCTCTTCGGAAGTCACGCACGGCCCCAGGCTTTGGGCCTTGCACTGCAGAAGATCCGCACAGGAAGACTGGTTGCTTCCAGCGCGGTGTCCAAAGAGGCCGAGCTCCGCCTCCCCTCTTCCTTAAATAGCCCCTCCCATGAGTCTCTGCGGTGGAAACTTTCACCCTGAGGCCGGATGGGGTTCTGGGTAACGTAGTCCCGGGGCCTTAAAGGAGACCCCGCTACACATTCCTCCCACTTAAACTCTTTGGTCCCCAAAGATAACATAACCTTAAATTACTGAACGTACAACATCAATCAAAGTTTCATATGATGTCGGCAGAGGAAATTCCCACCAAAACCAAGGTAGCGAACTCCCCTGCCCACAGGACACACTATCATCAGTATCCTGTCTAACTGTGCCAAAGAGTGAGTTGGGGTTGCCTCCCGGTGGGAGAGTCATGGTTCTCCATACTCCTTCTGGCAGTGCCCACAGTGTCTTCAGCACTCCTCCCCATTTGTGGGTAGGTTAATCTCCTAGGAGGTTTTACGGCTCTTCGCTTCCTCTGTCCTCTTGGACTTTCTGTTGAGACAGGTTCTTCTTCTGCAACTGACTTAGAATTTACTTCTGGTTCAGGAGCACTGGACTCCGGGGCAGGGAGGTACAGGGACTCCCTTGGATCTTCTTCAGGTGGTAGGTCAAAAGCACTTTCCCAAGCATCTGACCAAGGACTGGACGGGATGAACTCCGTAGCGTCTGCATTCAGTGTTTGATCTTTGGTATCTTCGTCAGGTGGAAGATCAATAGCTGAAGTTGCCGGGGCCTGGGAAGGCCAAAGCCAACCAAGTTCTTCTCCCTCATCTTCACTTATCTCTGAGCCTTCTGTATCCTCGGTTCGAGGGGTCTGAGACCAAGTGTTTGGTCTAGGAGTGTCCATAATGGACGTTGGTCCAGGGGAATCCATGATAGGGGGTATCCGAACTGCCTCAGCTAGTGGGAGTAGGTGGTTCCGATGCCAGGTCTTCAAAGGCCCCAACTTCCCTTCTGATTTAAGTCTGTAAACGGGTAGGCCCGGTAGTCTTTTGCAAACAACATAAGGTTCAGGTCTCCATCTGTCTGCAAGCATGTGTTTTCCAGGGATTCCCAAGTTCCGCAGCAACACTCTGTCTCCTGGTTGTAGATCTTGGATCCTAACTTTTAGATCAAAATTTCTCTTGTTGCGGGCCCCCCTTTGCTCCGAGGCCGCCTAGGCCGGTTCATAGGCCACTTTTAAATTACGTCTGAGTCTATCAACATATCCCTTGTGGGAAGCAGCAGAACAATGGTCTATGGAGGTGCCAAAGGCCAGATCCACTGGCAGTCTTGCTTCTCTCCCGAACATGAGTCTATAGGGTGAGTATCCTGTAGCGTCGCTGATAGTGCTATTGTATGCATGCACAAGGGCCGCTATGTGGTTGCTCCAATGTTGCTTCTTTTCACCGCTTAAAGTTCCCAGCATGTTGAGCAGGGTTCGGTTGAACCTCTCCGGCTGAGCATCATCTTGTGGATGATAGGGGGTAGTCCTTGTCTTCTTAATCCCCAAGGTATCCAGGAGCTTTCGTATCAGTTGACTTTCAAAATCCCTTCCTTGGTCTGAATGGAGCCGTTGTGGTAGCCCGTAGTTTATGAAGTATTTCTCCATAAGTACCTTGGCCACAGTGGAGGCCTTCTGGTCTTTGGTTAGGAAGGCCTGGGCATACCGGGTGAAATGGTCGGTTACTACCAGAACATTTCCTAGTCCACTCAGGTTGGGTTAGAGGCAGAGAAAATCAATGCATACCAGATCAAGCGGGCTTTGACTTTGTAGATGGCCCATTGTCTTTCTCTGGATGCATCGTGCACATGAGTGGCAGT
The DNA here is from genome assembly GCA_029206835.1 of Rana muscosa. NCBI lineage: Eukaryota > Metazoa > Chordata > Amphibia > Anura > Ranidae > Rana > Rana muscosa. The sequence goes on from CM055127.1 coordinate 204,234,393, forward strand.
ATTCTTCAACTTCAGCCCTCATGCAGGGCCAATAGAAACGGTCCCTAACGAGTTGTAAAGTCCTTTCCGCCCCTAGGTGGCCATGGTTGTCATGCAGGGCAACCAGGACTGTCTCTCTGTACTTCTCCGGCAAGAACAGCTGCCATTTGTCTTCTAGGTCATCAGAGGGGCCCCTTCGGTAGACCACTCCCTGATGCACCTGTAACTTGTCCCACTCTTTCTTCAACAGGCGAGCTTCCTTTGAAGGGTGGCGTGAGAGCCTATTCGGGTCCTGATTCTCCAGGGCCTCTAGGACCAACCACCCCATAGGGTCCTCCAACTGGTCGGATCTCAACTCCTTCTTAGACAGTCTTGGTAAGTTATCTTCCTTAAGTTGGGTTACTCCACATTATTGCTTGGGAACTCCTACAATGGTAACCCCTATCTCTTCTGCTCTTGAGCCGCCACTGGTTTGAAGTTCAGCCCCTTGACAGAGGGCTGCACCCCGTCGGGTGCCACTTGGGCCCAGTCGTCTGTACTGCAAATGGGGACGTGAGATCTTCTAGACAAAGCGTCCACATCTCGGTTTCCAGCCCCAGGTCTGTACTTTAGGCCGAAATCTAAGGCGGACAGCGCCGCCAGCCACCTATGTCCTGTGGCATCCAACTTTGCTGTGGTGAAGAGATAGGTGAGGGGGTTGTTGTCTGTTTTCACTGTGAATTCCACCCCATACCAATAGTCTCTGAGTTTGTCAACTACCGCCCACTTAAGGGCCAGGAACTCCAACTTATGGGTGGGGTAATTCTTTTCGGAGGGAGTCAGACTTCTGCTCCCATACGCAACAGGCCTCAGTTGCTCTTCATGCTCCTGGTACAGCACTCCTCCCAAACCATCATGACTGGCATCTACATGAAGTTCATAAGGCTTCTTAGGGTCTGCGTAGGCCAGGACAGGGGCAGTGGTTAATGTCTTCTTCAACATCTGAAAGGCATTCTCACACTTCTCGTTCCACTGGTCCTTGACTGACTCCCCTGGCTTTCTGGGGCCTGTGTCATCCTCTTCCCCCTCCGTCTTTAGCAGCTCATTCAGAGGCCTGGCTATCCGAGCAAACCCCTCCACAAACCTCCTGTAATAGGAACAGAACCCCAGGAAGGATCTGAGCTCTGTCACAGTGGTGGGCCTGGGCCAGGAGGTAACTGCCTCCAATATTTCGGGGTCTTTGGCTACCCCATCTTCAGACACTATATGCCCCAGATAGTTGACTGATGACTGATAGAATTGGCACTTTTCAGGTGAGAGCTTGAGTCCTTCCTCACTCAGTCTCTTCAAGACTTTCTCCAGTCTCTCCTCATGCTCTTCCAAGGTTCTTCCGAAGACAACGTCATCCAAGTATACGAGGACTTCGATGAGGTTCATGTCTCCCACAGTCTTCTCCATGAGGCGTTGGAAGGTGGCTGGAACTCCAGACAGACCCTGAGGCAACCGGTTAAATTCAAAGAACCCCACTGGGGTTATGAAAGCCGTCTTCTCTTTGTCTTCTGGGTGCATTGGGATCTGATAGTACCTGCTCTTGAGGTCCATAACACTGAACCACTTGGCTCCAGAAAAGCTCTGTAGGGCATCCTCTATCCTTGGAGTGGTATACTGGTCCGGTATGGTTCTCCTGTTGAGGGTCCTATAGTCTATGCACAGCCTCAGTGATCCATTCTTCTTCCGGACCACCACTATAGGGGAGGCATAGGGACTTCTAGATTCTTGGATCACCCCTGTTCACTTGAGCTCGGCGAGCTGTTCCCTCAAGTCTTCGAGGTCTGCCAACGGAACCCGCCTAACCCTTTCCCTGAAGGGTTTGTCTTCCTGGAGGCGGATCCGATGGGTGGCACTCCTAGCACACCCCACATTGAACTTGTCCTGGGAAAAGATCCTTTCCCACCTTACCAACTGGGCCTTGGCTCTTTTCTTCCAAGCCCTGGGCAGATTTGGATTCTCCATGGAAATTTTCTCCCATACAGTACTTTCTCCATCTGTCTTCCCTACATCTGGCGAAGCAACTGGGGTAGCTGGGCTCACTCGGCCCAGTAACAGCCTAGCTGGGATTTCCATGGGACCATCTGTGGTATTTCTGACGCTCACAGGCACTTTACAATGAGCCTTCTTCAGGGCCCTCACTGGAACCACTTCTGGGACTACTTCTAGGCCCGAATGTTCTTCCCTTGGGTCGGGTTCCAACATGACAAAAGGGCCAGGCTGCTCCCAAGTGAGTTTCACTGTGGCTTTCAAGCAGGTTACTTCACCGGGCTGCAGCACTATTCCCCTTCTTCCCAGCCTCCAGACCTTCCCTACCCCCTCTTCCGGGGCCTTCTGTTCCAAGATCAGCCGGTGATAGGCTGTCTTCAACATTGGGTGGATCTCCGTGACTGTGGGGTCTTTCCTTCTTGTCAAAGGGGTCAGAAGTCTTCCGACCAGATCCGTGTTCGTCCCTATTATCAGGGAACTCTTGCTAGCTCCAGGCGGTCGGGGGCACACCACAGCTAAGGTATCAAACACTTCAGCCTTCCCGGCTATGGACGGGTCAAAAGTCAGTTTTATAGGCAGATAGCCATCATAAGGGAAACTCTCTGTCCCAATCCCCCATATCTCCAACTTTTCAATCTTCTGGATGGGTAGGTGACTTAAATGCTTGTCATAAAAGTCCTGGTACAACAGGGTCACTTGCGCCCCAGTATCCAATATGGCTCTTGTGTAGACTCCTTCCACTTGGACTGGTACTATCGGGGAGGGACCCACCAGCTTCTCTGGATATCGCTTCGTAGGGGTCTCTTTCCTTTGATCTTTGCATTGTCCCTTTTGACTTTCTTTCCTCCATTTCTCTTTGGGCTTAAGTCTCTCTTGGGCCTGGTATGCATTGATCTCCCTCCTTTTGGTGGGTGTAACTACCCGCTGAGGGACACTACTCTCTTTCTTTGGGGTACGTTCCTTCTGAGGAACTTTGCATTTCTTCTGAGGGGTCTTCTCCACCCTTTTCATATGCTTCTCATTCAGTTTGGAGCTCACTGGAGATGATGGGCACCCGGTTGACTCCTTCACCGGGGCCCGGCTGAAGTTTTCCGGCGGCTTGCGGTTATTCATCTTTTTTTTCTTTGGGCTGGCACACACTTTGGCGAAATGGCCAGCTCCTCCACAATTGAAACAAATCACATCCCCCCAATCTTCCAGGGATACGGGCGCTGAGGAGTTGGGAAACAGCTCCCTTCTTGGACTTTCCCTCTCTGGCTCCCTTGACTTCTTTTCCATCAGGGAGGTCAGCATCCCCAACACTTGGGATATCTGCGACTTCAAGGTATCCACCTCTGAGTCTCTTTCCAGGGTCATGACCGTCCTGACCATCACTGGAGGAGGATTCACGGTCTCAACTGGTTGGCTCCTCTTCTTCTCCTCCAGCATAGCTTCTTCTTCTCTGACTACTCGGATCAATTCAGGGTACTCCAGGCTCTTCCCGTCCTGTCTTGTACGTAGCGAGTGCGATGGGGTCCAGGGGCTGAGATCCTCTCATCACCTGTTGAACACGGGCCTCATCCACCTTCTGCGGATCAATCCCCTTCTTAAGGATCATCTTGTGCAGTATCTTATCCAGGCGCTTCATGAACTCTGACAGCTTCTCTCCTGTCTTCTGGTAGCAATGCTCCAGCTGATAAGTGAGTTCAGTGATTTTCTCTGTTCCACCGAACACATTCTGCAGGATGTCCAGATAGTCCTGCGCATTACAGTCTGTCTTACTCATCTTGAGATTGCGTATGGCCTCTAGAGCAGGCCCCTTCAAGCTCTCAGCAATTCTCTGCTTCTTTCTGTGGTCTGGGACTTCCCATTCTTCTAGGGCCTGAGTGGCACCATCTAACCACTCCTCGAACCCCTCTTCACCTGAGGGTACAGGTTTCCTCCCTGAGAATATTCTAAGCTTTCTGTATCCTGACATCTGGTAATCTGTAGGATCTTTCTTGCACTGGGCTACAAGTTCTCCCAGGACCTCGCACAACTCTGCGCCAAAAATGGTGGCTGGCGACCCGGGACTTTCCCTTTTTAAGTGTCTTGCTTCTTTTGGGGTGGGTGATGGAGACAGTTTCGGTGTCTGAGACCGTTCTCCTGGCTCAACTGGCAGCGTGTGTATCAGGCTATAAGTCTGGTCATCCATAGCTTCTACACTTGGATTCTTAAAACGCTCTGAGACTCCGTCCTTCCACTCCACCAATGCGTGGGTCAGCGAGGAATTCGTCCTGACATCCACCACCCATGCTTTCTGATATGGTGACAGTGACATCACCAGCTGCCTCACCGCTTCTTCTTGCCAGATCCCTGAGAGTTCTATGACTACTACCCCGGCTGGATCTATGTTGACAGTTTTACACCACTGTCCTACTTCTAGTGGGTCCATGCTGGTACGTTTGGCACGTTAACTTCTATAGTTGGGAAAATACTGGAGAGATTAATAAAAGACCACATAGATGAGTTCTTGTTGGAAAAAAACTATTTAAGCAACAGACAGCATGGATTCATGAAAGACAGAAGTTGTCAAACAAACCTGATTTCTTTTTATGAAGAGGTAAGTAAGACCTTGGATAGAGGGGTGGCTGTGGACGTGGTATACTTGGATTTTGCAAAAGCGTTCGATACAGTTCCCCACACACGGCTCATGTGCAAGGTAAAGTCTACAGGATTGGAAATATCAGTTTGTAAATGGATAGAAAACTGGCTAAAATACAGAATTCAGAGAGTAGTGGTTAATGATTCTTACTCTGAATGGTCCAAGGTTATCAGTGGTGTACCCCAAGGTTCAGTGCTGGGACCCTTACTTTTTAATATGTTTATAAATGATATTGGGTCTGAGATCAAAAGTAACATTTCTGTCTTTGCAGATGACACCAAGCTATGCAGTGGAATAACGTCCTTACAGGATGTCGCCAATTTACAAGCCGACCTCAATGCTCTGTCTAATTGGGCGACTATGTGGCAGATGAGGTTTAATGTTGATAAATGTAAAGTTATGCACTTGGGGGCTAAGAATATGAATGCATCATACATACTAGAGGGAGTACAACTGGGGGGATCCGTAGTGGAGAAGGATCTGGGGGTTTTGGTAGATCATAAGCTCAATAATGGCATGCAATGCCAAGCTGCGGTTTCCAAAGCGAGCAAAGTCCTTTCTTGTATTAAGAGAGGTATGGTCTCCAGAGAGAGAGATATCATTTTGCCCCTGTTCAAATCATTAGTAAGACTTCATCTGGAATATGCAGTTCAGTTTTGGGCCCCAGTTCTCAAAAAGGATATTGGGGAACTGGAGAAAGTGCAGAGAAGGGCAACCAAACTGATAAGAGGGATGGAGGAGCTCAGCTATGAGGAAAGCATAGAGGAACTGAATTTATTCACTCTTGAGAAGAGGAGATTAAGGGGGGATATGATCAACATGTACAAATATATAAGGGGTCCATATAGTGAACTTGGTGTTCAGTTATTCACTTTACGGTCAACACAGAGGACAATGGGGGCACTCTTTGCGTCTAGAGGAAAAGAGATTTCACCTCCAAATACGGAAAGGTTTTTTCACAGTAAGAGCTGTGAAAATGTGGAATAGACTCCCTGCAGAGGTGGTTCTGGCCAGCTCAGTAGATTGCTTTAAGAAGGGCCTGGATTCTTTCTTAAATGTACATAATATAACTGGGTACTGACATTTATAGGTAAAGTTGATCCGGGGAATATCCGATTGCCTCTCGGGGGATCAGGAAGGAATTTTTTCCCCTGCTGTAGCAAATTGGATCATGCTCTTCTGGGGTTTTTTGCCTTCCTCTGGATCAACTGTGGGTATAGAATGGGATTGTACAATATATATATATATATATTTTTTTTTTTATGGTTGAACTGGATGGACTTGTGTCTTTTTTCAACCTGACTAACTATGTAACTATGTAACTATGTTACTTGCTGCAACAGGATCCCGGACACGAGAGCCCCCACGTGTAGTGCTACCCCCAGTTAAGAGAGCCGCTGGTTTGTTTTCGGGCCCTGTGTGCAGTACCGCCAACCCCCGGCAATCTTACTCGACCCCCGCTGGCACAGTTAGTCTAGGGCTATACTTATACCACATTCAATTGTATTGCATGAATTAATCTCTAAGCAGTAAGACAACACACTAAGGCGAGAGATTGATTATAACGGTTTTACTCTTCTAGTAAATAGCATAGGTATAACATCACACATGCAACTGGCATCAATTCAGCACACTATAATGGCACTGCGCGGTATTACACCACGCGTAGCTATTATGGTGTGCGTGCCCTATGGCGCACTAAACAATATACTATCTCCCCACCCGAGTCAGGCCTGACATGGAGTAAATCTCAGTCACTTCCTATAAGGATTTCTTTGCATGCCAGCTTTCGGTGATGAAATTCTAATTTGTAATCCACAACAGGCAGTAACTTGGAATAACTATACTGGGGGGGACACTTCAACTCTGTCCTGCTACCGGTCCCCCCTGTGGAACAGCAGATAAACAAACTATGGGCCTATGCAGTTATTTAGGCCTGAACACGACACAGTCTATTGGTTCTTGGCAGGTGCCCGCTCACCACTCCGGGCGCGATCCCAGTCATATACTTCCACCTGCTGTGTATCCGCACACAGCGTCTGCAACGATCGGGTCCCCGATCCAACTGATGTCCTCACTCGACAAGACAGGATCCACCCAGGCTCCGCAGTGGGGTGGAAGGCTCTTCGGAAGTCACGCAAGGCCCCAGGCTTCGGGCCTTGCACTGCAGCAGATCCGCACAGGAAGACTGGTTGCTTCCAGCGCGGTGTCCAAAAAGGCCGAGCTCCGCCTCCCCTCTTCCTTAAATAGCCCCTTCCATGAGTCTCTGCGGTGGAAACTTTCACCCTGAGGCCGGATGGGGTTCTGGGTAACGTAGTCCAGGGGCCTTAAAGGAGACCCCGCTAGTCCCCCGCAGCCTCTGACCTCCTGTCCCCCGCATCCTCTGACCTCCTGTCCCCCCAGCAGCCTCTGACCTTCTGTCCCCCGCAGCCTCTGACCTCCTGTCTCCCGCAGCCTCTGACCTCCTGTCCCTAGCAACATCTGACCTCCTGTCCCCCCCTCTGCAGCCTCTGACCTCCTGTCCCCCCCTCCGCAGCCTCTGACCTCCTGTCCCCCCCCTCTGCAGCCTCTGACCTCCTGTCCCCCCCTCGCAGCCTCTGACCTCCTGTCCCCCCCTCCGCAGCCTCTGACCTCCTGTCCCCCCCTCCGCAGTCTCTGACCTCCTGTCCCCCCCTCTGCAGCCTCTGGCCCCCCCTGTACCATCCGCAGCCTCTGACCCCCCCTGTACCATCCGCAGCCTCTGACCTCTCCTGTACCATCCGCAGCCTCTGACCTCTCCTGTACCATCCGCAGCCTCTGACCTCTCCTGTACCATCCGCAGCCTCTGACCTCTCCTGTACCATCCGCAGCCTCTGACCTCTCCTGTACCATCCGCAGCCTCTGACCTCTCCTGTACCATCCGCAGCCTCTGACCTCCCCTGTACCATCCACAGCCTCTGACCTCCCCTGTACCATCCGCAGCCTCTGACCTCCCCTGTACCATCCGCAGCCTCTGACCTCCCCTGTACCATCCTCAGCCTCTGACCTCCCCTGTACCATCCTCAGCCTCTGACCTCCCCTGTACCATCCGCAGCCTCTGACCTCCCCTGTACCATCCGCAGCCTCTGACCTCCCCTGTACCATCCGCAGCCTCTGACCTCCCCTGTACCATCCGCAGCCTCTGACCTCCCATGTACCATCCGCAGCCTCTGACCTCTCCTGTACCATCCGCAGCCTCTGACCATCTCTTGTCTTATATCACGTCTGGAGAGGAGTCAAGAGAGGGAGTGCCGCCAGGATGGAGGTCATGGGAGAAGTCAGATATGTATGAACTGTGGAGAGGAAACTATGGGATAAAACCAGAGCCACCAAGCTGGAGCCAAGTGACTGGGCCCTGCACCCTGCACCTGAGAGGAGGTCAGTGACAGTGCCGCCAGGCCAGTTTGAGGGGGGAGTCAATACAATAATGTAAGGGGGCACTGATAAAGGTTTCTCATTATATCAGTAAACCCCCCCCCCCTTACCTTAGGGTTTTCTTTTTGCGGAAGGTGGTCTCTGGTCACCAGAGTCCTCCCCACATTCCCAGAGTTCCCCTTTACATCATAGTCTGCAGGATTCCACCCTTCAGTGCAAGGGGGCACTCTGATGTAAAGAGGAATGAAGTAAAGGGGAATGCAGTGGACTCTGATATAAGTGGGATCTCTGGTCACCAGTGCCCCCTTTATATCAGAGTTCGACCCCTTTCACACTGAGGCGCTTTGCAGGTGCTATAACGCTAAAAATAGCACCTGCAAAGCGCCCTGAAAGAGCCGCTCCGCACACTCCAGTGTGAAAGCCGAGGGCCTTCACACTGGAGCGCTGCGCTAGCAGGACGCTAAAAAATGTCCTGCTAGCCGCATCTTTGGAGCGGTGGAGGAGCGGTGTGTATATACCGCTCCTCCACCGCTCCTGCCTTTTGATATGAATGGGCACCATGGCTATGCCTCCGGAAAAGCGTATTTTGCCAGCGCTTTGCTGGTGATTTTAACCCTTTTTCGGCCGTTAGCGGGGATTAAAAGCGCCCCGCTAGCGGCCGAATAGCTCCGCAAAATTGACAGTAAAGCGCCGCTAAAATTAGCGCCGCTTTATCACCGACGTACCCACCGCCCCAGTGTGAAAGGGGCCTTCCCACTTAGATCATGATCTGCAATGTTCCCCTTTATGTCAGAGTTCCCTTGCACTGTAAAGGGGAATCCTGCAGACTCTGATATATGGGGGAACTCTGTGCTAGCTGGGTTATATTAATCTGACCTTCATGTAAATAAAGAAATATGGTTTTTGACTTTTGTTTAACTTAAACACATTGCTAATAGCTTTAGCTACATGTTTATAGCTTAAATTTATATTTGCACTGAAAACTGCCATTTTAGGCAACTTTTTTTTGCAAATGTGTCTGTGCCAGTAAATGATAAAATTTGTGCTGTTTGTAAATTCCGTGTCTCTCTTATCTATATATATATATATATATATATATATATATATATATATATATATATATATATATAATACACCCTTTAAATGTGCTTCTTAAAATACATGGTTTTCCCTTTTATGTACAAGAAAATAATGACGTTATGATGTTGGGCTGGTATAATAATGCTATGGGGCTGGTATGAAATTATTTCCAGGGCTGGTCCGGCCCTGGTTGTCAGTTTTATTCTTCTAGGTATTAAGATTGGTTCTTCTCAAATGCAGATGCTGGCAGGCAGGCCAAAGATATGTTCCTGCTGGAAATGCAAAAAATATCTTCTGTACAGGTACTACAGGCACAGGCATCTACACCTGAGGTGCTTGAGAAACCAGCTGCCAAAAGGCCTCGCACTGAGCAACAGCCAGGTACCAGTGTGGACAGTGTTTTTCAAGAAATTGCTTATTCATCTACATTTGAGAACAGTGCTCCCACAGATGCTACCATACAACTAGAAGCATATCTTGGAGAGATCACTGTTCCTCGTTCGGACAAACCTCTTGGGTATTGGGCAGTCAATAAACTGCGATTTCCCACTCTTGCCCAAATGGCACAAAAATATCTTTCAGCTCCTTGCAGTAGTGTGGAAAATGAGATTGTGCAGTGTCACACATTCTGACTGACATCAGAAACCGACTTCTAACTTAACATGCAGAAATTCTTCTGTTTCTTAAAAAAAACTTGCTGTAACGGCACCCGAGTATGAGAGGGTTTAACGCCGTTTAGGATATTCCCTTTCCGAACACTAGGGATGAGCTTTATGTTCGAGTCGAACAATTTTGGGCGTTTGCGGCAAATTCGAAAAGCCCGGTGGTTGTGGGGGTCTGCAGGCTGGGGGCTTAGCGTAATCTGGAAGCCCCCTTTAACAAAGGAGACCCCCAGATTCCGCCCCCCATGTGAATTGGTAACGGGGTAACGGGCAAGGTTTGTGGGGATGAGGCTCTCTCGTCCCCCCCTCTTTTCCTGGATAAGGGTCTGGTATGGATTTTTGGGGGAGCCCCACTCCATTTTTTTTTTATTTTGGCGTGGATTTCCCCTTAAAATCCATACCAGACCTGAAGGGTCTGGTATGGATTTTTTGGGGGCACCCCACGCCATTTTTTTTTAATTACACGGGGTTTCCCTTAATATCCATACCAGACCTGAAGGGCCTGATATGGAATTTGGGGGGACCCCCACACATTTTTTATTTTTTTTTATTTTGGTTCCCTGCACAAAATGGCATTTTTGAAGGAAAAAAGTCATTTAAAACTACTTGCGCTATTAATGAATTGTCGGGTCCCGGCAATACAGATAAAAGTCATTGTAAAAAATGGCAGGGGTTCCCCTTAATATTCATACCCAAAGGGCCTGGTAATGGACTGGGGCGGACCCCTGTAATTTTTTCAATAACTTTTCTCTGTATTGCCGAGACCGAAAATTCATGAATGAATAGCCGGAGTAGTTTTAAATGACTTTTTTTCCATCAAGCCTCGTACACACGGCCTAGTTTCTCGTCGCAAAAAAACGTTGTTTTTCTCGACGGTTTTCTTTTCAAGTTTGACGTGATTCTTGTGAAGCTTTCCTTGCATACACACTGTCATTCCAAAATCTCGTCGGTCTAAAAACGCGGTGACGTACAACACGTACGACGGCAGTATAAAGGGGAAGTTCAATTCTCATGGCGTCCTCACTTGGGCTGCTTTTGCTAATCTCGTGTCGCCGCGTATTAGTTAAAGTTTGGGAAGAGACGATTCACGCTTTTCAGACTTTGTGCTTTCAGTTCGTTTTCTGCGGTTCAGTGGGTGCTTGTGTGTTCGTTTCTTGTCTTTCAGGGCGAGTAGTCAGGTCGTATCTGTTTTTCAGTGCGTTCTTGTCCACTCGTTTCTGATTTTCAGGTCGTTCTTCATAGGCCTTGCTGTTCTTCAGTGTGTTCTGTTTAGTTCGTTCTGATCAGACGACCGATTGTCCATGTTGCGGATACGTTCTCATCGTAGAGATTGCATTGTGCACCGACTTTGTGTGTCTGTTGGTCTTCTTGTCTTGGACCAAGATGAGTCTATGAACAGGGTGAGGAGGAGTTCATGGACCAAGAATTGGTTGCTCCGGCGGGACCAATTCTCTCACATGCCTCTGCTGCGGGAGATCATGGAGAATAATCCTGAGGACTACAGGAATTTTCTGCGGATGTCTGACCCCCGTCGTTTTTCAGCATCTGTTGGCTTTGGTGTCACCCTATATTACCAGGCAGGACACCGTTATGCGGGAAGCCATCAGTGCTGAGCAGAGGCTCATCGCCACATTGCGTTACCTGGCGACAGGGAGAAGTCTGCAGGACCTGAAGTTCACCACAGGCATCTCCCCCCAGGCTCTGGGCGTCATAATCCCAGAGACCTGTTCTGTCATCATCCAAGTCCTGCAGGATGACTATATGAGGGTAAGTTTTCGCATTTAATATCACATTCTATGTATTTCATGTATGATAATGTATTGTATTTCTTTCATCCTTCCCTAATTAGCATGATTGTAATATGCTGAGAATGTCCCCTTTGTCCCCATGCATGCTGTACTTTTTTTAAGTAATTTTTTGGCCTACATGCATTTTTACCTTCACTTACCTCTCCAGCATGCTCTCCTGGGCCCAAACACATCTAGCCTAGTCTCTTAACAATGTATTTTTTTCATATCCACTGTAGCCCCCCCCCCTCAAATGTTAAACTCATTTTCCTGAATGTGATTTTTGGGGGGTTCCAAACTCATCTAGCCCCCCCCCAAAGAAAATCAATGGGTCATCAGATGGGGGTGAGCAATGTGCAAATTGTGCTTTTTTTTTTTTAAGAATCCTTAACCAAAATGTTATACTTATGTTGGCCACGAATGTTTTTGTATATTCTGCTTGCAATGTTATTTGCAAAAGTACTAATTTATTTTTATCTTGTTTGATTCCCCAGCTTCCTTCCACACCACAGGAATGGCAGACTGTGGCATTGGAGTTTGCCAGGCGGTGGGACTTCCCCAACTGCGGAGGAGCCATTGACGGGAAGCACGTCCGCATCGTGCCACCACCCCGTTCGGGCTCCTTTTTTTTTATAACTACAAAGGGTTTCATAGTATCATGCTGATGGCGGTGGTGTCAGCACAGTATGAATTCCTCTATGTGGATGTGGGGAAGAATGGCCGGATGTCGGATGGGGGAGCCTTCGCCCAGACGGAGTTTGCTCTTCGTCTACAGAGTGATGACCTTGCATTGCCACCGGATGCAAGGAATGTGGAAGGACTCCCCTTTGTCTTTTTGGCTGATGAAGCCTTTGGCCTGGGTCGGCATCTCATGAGGCCTTTCCCCCAGAGGACCCTTACCCCGGAGAGGAGGGTCTTCAACTACCGGCTGGCCAGAGCCCAAAGAGTTGTGGAGAATGCCTTCGGGATAATGGCCAGCTGGTTCCGTCTATTTTTAACTCCAATTAACCTTGCGGAGTACAAATTGAACTATATTGTTTTTTGCTGTTGTGTTCTGCACAATTTTTTAAGGAAGAAATCTCCTACTTATATGGCCACAGTTGAGCCCGAGGCCGGACTTGCTGCGGACAATGCCCTGCCAGGCCTCGAACATGTCCGTGCTGGCTTGCCCCCCCAAAGTGCCCATGCAATACGGCAGAAATATATTGATTATTTCATGGGTAGGGGGGCCATTCCAATGCCAGAGGATCATTCCTAGTTTTATCTTTGAACAAAAAAAAAAACATATCTGAACTTTAAATTTGTAGATTTGCTTTGTTTATATTTGAGGTGTGTGCTACTTTTTCAAAGTGTACTTGAAGTGCCAAGTGTATTTTCCTTAGTAAACACCAAACCTTTCACTGCTAACCACAAAACTAAATCCAAAAAAGGTTATAGTGGTTAAAAAAAAGAGCAGCCACACTTTATTTTTTTTCTTGTATTTTACTCTGTGCACAATGACACATATGTTTTTTTTTCTTGTCAAAGTATTTTATTAGAGTATACAAGGGGTAATATACAGACATTCTTAAGTATGTATAGTTTTAACAAGTGTGAATGTTCCATTATACTTATTCAAGAACAAATTTTGTTAATTTGAAGGTAATTGCTGTATATCTAAATATGCAATATAGCAATGTTATTAATACATTTAAAAGGATTGCGAGTAATATATGTTTCCTAAAAACATTCAACTTGTCAATAAATTCATATAACCCATAAGATTTATGCTATGATAAGATTATGGATTGTAAAGTCAAACGATATTCTTATGTATACCCAGTGAAATATGAAAAGGAAAAAGGGAATAAGAAAGAGAAAAATATAGGAGATAGAAGGAATAGGAGTAAGAAAAGAGATGGGGGTAAAAAAAGAGATAGAAGAGCAGAGTAGAAGTCCGTGGAGTCAGGCCCGGAGCCGCCGCTGCTACGAAGAATAATTATTTGAATCTTTTGTCTCAGCTACCATGGTAAGAGTACTTTGGTGTCAAAGGTTGATGGCATGTTATAGTTAATCCAGGGCTGCCACAATTTTTCAAATTTGGGGATCGTGGTAATTTCTATTGCTGTCATTTTAGCATGAGTCATCGCACTATTCATCCTGGTCATAGATTTGTTTATGTTTAATTGGGGAGATTTCCAAGCTTTTGCTAATGTTTGTTTAGCTGTTGTAAAGAATTGCACTAGTAGCTTAAATTGTATGTGCGTTATGCTTTCTGGTTTCAGATTAAGTAGTGCTATTGCTGGGTCAAGTGGGATTGTCTTACCCAACATTTCAGATGCCATTTTAAAGAGTTCTTTCCAGAATTTTTGTGCTGTTGGACACGACCATCAAACATGAAACTGTGTTCCTATCTCTATACATCCCCGAAAACATTGTGCTGAATAGTTTGGAACATATTTCGCTATCCTTGCTGGTACGAGGTACCATCTTGTTAGTAATTTATAATTAGCCTCAACAGCTAATATATTGGGGAGGCTGATTTTGTTTTTGTCCATATTTGATTCCATTCTGATGCCCCATACACACGATCGTTTTTCATGCCGTTAAAAATGCCATTAAAAAAAAATGGCCATTAAAAATGATCGTGTGTAGGCTCCAGAGCATTTTTAACGACGTGAAAAACGGGCATTAAAAATTTCGAACATGCTCTCTTTTTTCACGTCGTTTTTCATGTCGTTTTTTTTAACGACGTGAAAAACGATAGTGTGTATGCTTTAACGACGTGAAAAAAAACGCGCATGCTCAGAATCAAGTATGAGACAGGAGCGCTCGTTCTGGTAAAACTAGCGTTCGTAATGGAGATAGCACATTCGTCACGCAGTCACGGACTGAAAAGCACGAGACTGAAAAGAGCGAATCGTCGCTCAACAAACTTTACTAACATGAAGGGTGGCGCCATTCGAACGGAACTTCCCCTTTATAGTGCCGTCGTACGTGTTGTACATCACTGCGCTTTGCTTGATCATTTTTTTAAATGATCGTGTGTACGCAAGACAGGCTTGAGAGGAAACATGAAAAAAAACGACGTGAAAAACGGCAAGAAAAAAATGGCAAGAAAAACGATCGTGTGTATGGGGCATGAGTCTTCTAATTCTCTTTGTAAGTCCTCTTCCCATTTCCGGACATAATGTGGTTTGTCTGCGTCTACTCGGGTCAGTAATTGAGAATATAAGGTATGATATTGCTCCCTTTGTGTGTGGATCCCTCTTACATATCATTTCAAAATTGGTCATTTGGGATATTGGGGTAGAAGAAATTAAAAATGATGTGAATTTTTTTTTTATTTGGAGGTATCTGAATAGTTCTGATTGTGGTAAGCCATAGGTTTTACTAAGGGTCGGGAAGGGGATAAACAATGATGCTGTTATAAATTTATACATATAAAGAATATCCCTAGATGTCCATTCTCTAAAAGATTTGGGGGAGACCCATGCTGGATAAGATGCAGGGTTTTTGTAAAATGAGAGTAGAGGATTGTGTAGAGATTGTAGTTGATATTTAATTTTAGATCTATCCCAGAGGGAGATTTTGTATGTTTTTGCGGTATTTTGAGGGGATCCAAAGTAAGTTCGAGACTGAAATTGGATCACTTTCAGCAGCTTCTATTAATATCTATAGTGGGATTTATTTTTTAGCATGGTATTTACTAAGGCTAGCTATGTGTGCTGCCCTATAGTAGCTTGCAAAATTGGGGCAGCATAAGCCCCCTGGTACTTTGGGTAGAAAAAGTGTGCATTGTTGTACTCTCGATTTTGGTAGAACCCCAAATGAATACAGATGATTTTTTCTGTAGTATCCTTTGATAGTATGCTGGTATCGGGATTGGCAAGACTTTGAACAAGCATAGTATTTTTGGCAATATCGTAATTTTTACGGTATTTATTCTTCCCATCCATGATATCGGGAGGTGGGCCCAGGAGTTCATTAAAGGGGTTGTAAAGGTTCATTTCTTATTTTCTAAATAGGTTCCTTTAAGCTAGTGCATTGTTGGTTCACTTACCTTTTCCTTTGATTTACCTTCTAAATGTTTTTTTTCTTTGTTTTCTTTGTCTGAATTTCTCACTTCCTGTTTCTCCTCACTAAACTTCACACCATCATCCGAGTGGTGTTGAGTCAGCCATAACAGCTTACTGAACAGCTTACTGAGGAGGAACAGGAAGTGAGAAATTCAGACAAAGAAAACAAAGAAAAAAAAACATTTAGAAGGTAAATCAAAGGAAAAGGTAAGTGAACCAACAATGCACTAGCTTAAAGGAACCTATTTAGAAAATAAAAAACGAACCTTTACAATCCCTTTAAGTTTGTTAGATGTTTCAATATCGGTGGATAGTTATGAGAGAATAAATCTGAGAGGGATGCTGTAAGCTTAATGCCTAGGTATGGTAGTGCACCCTCTGTCCATGTGTATAGGAGACCTATTTTGGCGGCCGATAATTCAATGCTTGATAGAGATGTTCATTGCTGAACTTTTCTTGGGATTGATAATTAGGCCTGAAAGAGTGGCAAATTTATTAAGAATTGGGGTAAGATTGGGGCCAGATATTTGTGGGGATGAAAGAAATAGGAGGATATCGTCTGCAAATAAACTAATTTTGTGTTGGTAACCTACTTCTATTCCTGTTATTGTGGGTTCTAATCTAATTAATTGTGCAAGTGGTTCTATGAGTAAAGCGAATAGTAATGGTGAGAGCGGACAGCTTTGTCTTGTACCCCTCTCAATATCAAAGGGTTCAGACCCATATCCTGCATATCTTACATACGCTTTCGGCTTATCATAATGTGCTTTGATCCAAGTCATAAAGTTTGGGCCAAATCCCCATTTTTGTAATGTATATGTCATGTAAGTCCAGGATACTGAGTCATCGAGAGAGAGAAAGCAGGCTGGAATTCCATGCTTTTTCGCTATTTGTGCTAAGAGGACTGCTCTACGAACGTTATCACCTGCTTGGCGTAAGGGCATGAATACTACCTGGTCGTGATGTACGCGATGTACAAGTGTTCAGATAATTGTGTTTAAACGTGTTGCTAATATTTTTGTCAGTAATTTAATATCCACATTTAACATGGAATTGGGACGATAATTACTGCTAAGTGTATCATCTGTTTGTGGTTTTGGAATCATACATATGATTGCCATCAAGGATTCTTGCCTAAATGTTTTGTTTCTCAATACATCGTTATATGCTTCTACAAGCATGGGGGAAAGAATGTCCTTATATGTTCGGTAGTATAATGATGAGTAACCATCTGGCCCAGGCCTTTTATTTATTTTTAATTCCTTAATGGCTGTGATGACCTCATCATTTGTAACTGTTTTTTCTAACAATGTCCTTTGAGATTCCGTCATATGAGGGAGACTGATTCGTGAGAAAAATGAATCGGCTTCAGAGGTGTTAAATTAATTTGTTTCCTTGTATTGGGATTTTAAGTAGGTGATGAATTTTTGGACTATTTTTTGTGGATTGCTAGTGTATATATTTGCCAATTTGAGCTTGATAGGTTTGAAGGATTTGTTGATGGATTTTAATGCCTTTGCTAGAAGTGTATCACGTTTGTTGGATTTCATATAGAATGTATGATTAGTTTTGCGTAACATTTTTTCTGCTGAGTCTGTGAGGAAGAGGTCATACTCTAGACAGGCTTTCTCTAGACGTGTTTTTGGAGAGGAAGTAGGATTATTCTGAAAGGCCATAAATGCTGTGTTAAATTTTTTTTCTAGTTTTTGTGAGTGTTTTCCGTTCTCTTTTCAGGATCGTGTCACTTGGGCAGAATAGAGGTGATGGTGGTATATACCGCATCGTGATCTGACCATGGGATGGGGATAATGGTAGAAGATATTATCTCTGGGACCATACCTATTGTTGTGAATATGTGATCTATTCTGCTGAATGTTTGATGAGGGTTAGAGAAATATGTGTAGTTCCTTTTTGTTGGGTTGGATTCTCTCCAAGTGTCGACCAAATTGTGTTTAGATAGAAGCTGAGAGAGTGTCCATTTAGATTGATATTTTGATGGGGTATAAGGGGACCTGTCTAGGAATGGAAGGAGGACATTGTTTGTTTGAATCCCCACACACAAAAAGTGTTCCTATCTTGTGTGTGTTTATCACTTGAAAGAGATGAGATAGGGATGGTAAGGGTTTAAGGTTAGGGGCGTAATAGACTATAGTTACTGCTGTGTCCATGATATGTCCCGTTAGGATTAGGTAACGGCCTTCTGGGTCTTTTATTTCGGATTGCAACGTGAATGGAGTGGTGCAGTGAAATGCTATAAGCGTACCTCTCTGTTTTGCATTGGCTGAGGCTGTGTATACTTGAGGGTAGGAGTTACTGAAAAATTTGGGAGTAAGAGTTGGTGTAAAGTGTGTTTCTTGTAAGCACACGATATGAGCTTTCTTAGATTGGAATGACCTGAAGGCTTTTGTGCGTTTTTGTGGCACATTAAGACCTTGAACATTCAGTGAGACAATGTTTTTAAAGGGGCCATGGTAGGTGGTACAAAAAGCTTTTCTTACCTGTAGCCTTAATGCGGCGGTCTCCCGGTCCAACCCACACGGACGAGAAAGAAAGGAAGTAAAGAAAGGATCCAGAAATTAAGAAATGGATAAGATTATACAGCATGTAAAAAGTAGGATTTTTAAAACAGCTTACCTGTAAAATCCTTTTCTTGGAGTACATCACGGGACACAGAGCAGCATAGTCATTACTATGTGGGTTATATAGAATTACCTTCAGGTGCTGGCACTGGCAACTTCCAAAACAGGAAGTACCCTCCCCTATATAAGCCCCTCCCATCCGGGAGTACCTCAGTTTTGTAGCAAAGCAATACGTGTCCCCAAAAGAGGGGTGGGAGCTCTGTGTCCCGTGATGTACTCCAAGAAAAGGATTTTACAGGTAAGCTGTTTTAAAAATCCTACTTTCTTGTTCATACATCACGGGACACAGAGCAGCATAGTCATTACTATGTGGGACGTCCCAAAGCAATGCCACATGAGGGGGGGGATACACCATACATAAGCTGGGCGCCATCAGGCATGAGGATCTTTTGCGGCCTGCAACACACTGCGCCCAAAGGCGACATCCTCCTGACTTCTAACGTCCACCTGGTAGAACCTAGTAAACGTGTGTACTGAAGACCATGTTGCGGCCTTACAAATTTGCGCCAGGGAGGCCTGGTGATGCACTGCCCATGAAGTTCCAACTGCTCTCGTGGAGTGCGCCCTAACTTTGAACGGAGGCGGTCTACTTCTCAAGCCATAGGCTTGTATTATGACCTGTCGAATCCACTTGGCTAAAGTAGATTTTGATGCTGCCTGACCCTTTCTGGGGCCTTCCGGCAGAACAAACAAAGAATCCGTTCTACGAATCTGAGCAGTGGCTTTTAGATAAGCTTTAACTGGTCTTACTACATCCAAAGAATGCAATAACTTTTCCTCTACCGAGCTTGGTTTGGGGAAAAAAGAAGGAAGAACCACATCCTGGTTCAAGTGAAACCTCGATACCACCTTAGGAAGAAAGGCTGGGTGAGGACGTAATACTACTCTGTCCTTATGGATAACCAGATATGGCTCTTTACAGGACATGGCGGCTAATTCCGACACTCTTCTAGCCGAGCATATAGCTACTAAAAATATCAATTTCCTGGTGAGTAGAACCAAGGAAATGTGCCGCAAAGGTTCAAATGGCTGCTTCTGCAGAACCGACAGAACCAAATTTAGATCCCATGGGCATATGGGAGCCTTAATCGGTGGAATAATACGAGTCACACCTTGCATAAAGGATTTGACAAGTGAATGCATAGCCAGGGGCCTTTGAAATAGTATTGACAAGGCCGAAACCTGGCCCTTGATAGTACTTAAGGCAAACTTCCTGTCTACAGCCCACTGCAGGAAGTCCAGAATTCTGCCTATAACGTACTTACGTGGATGCCATTTTCTGGCCTCGCACCAAGTGATGTACGCCTTCCAAACTCTATAGTAGATCTGCCTGGATACAGGCTTCCTGGCATTGATTATAGTTGATACCACAGAGTTAGAGAGACCTCTCTTCTTTAGGGTGTGGGATTCAATAGCCAGGCCGTTAAACTTAGAGTTAGTAAGGAAGGGTGGTATATCGGTCCTTGCGAAAGCAGGTCCGGACGACGTGGAAGGGTCCAAGGACTCCCCACAGACATTTTGATGATCTCCGCGTACCAGGCCCTTCGG
Organism: Rana muscosa; assembly: GCA_029206835.1. NCBI lineage: Eukaryota > Metazoa > Chordata > Amphibia > Anura > Ranidae > Rana > Rana muscosa. The sequence goes on from CM055127.1 coordinate 204,254,178, forward strand.
GGGCCACGCTGGAGCCACCAGGATCACCGGCTTCTTCTCCAACCTGACTCTGCGAAGGAGTCGAGGCAACAATTGTAGCGGAGGGAATGCATATATCAGTCTGAACTGATCCCAAGGGAACACCAGAGCATCCGAGCCGCAAGCGAGGGGATCCCTTGTCCGGGAGACAAATCTGTCCACCTTTGCGTTGAATCTGGATGCTAGCAGATCTACATCCGGTGTTCCCCACCGCTGACATATTGCTCGGAAGACCTCGGGATGAAGGGACCATTCCCCTGGGCATAACTGTTGGCGACTCAGAAAGTCCGCCTTCCAATTCTCCACCCCTGGAATGAAGACAGCTGATATACATGGGACATGCTTTTCTGCCCATTCCAGGATGTGACTTACTTCCCTCTGGGCTGCACGACTCCTGGTGCCTCCCTGATGATTGATATATGCCACTGCTGTGGCATTGTCTGATTGAATTCTGACAGGGGACCCTTGGAGTCTGGATGTCCAGGCTACTAGGGCGTACCGGGCTGCTCGTATCTCTAAGAGATTGATGGGCAGGGTTTTTACTACATTTGACCATCTGCCCTGGAGAGACCATTGCTCCAGTACTGCCCCCCCAGCCTATAAGGCTGGCATCTGTAGTGACCACCTTCCAAGATATCGGGCTGAAGGGTTTTCCCTTCTGGAGATTCTGGGGGATCAACCACCAGCAGAGACTCTTCCGAACGGAAGGGGACAAAGCCATCGGGAAGTCTAGAGCCTGAACTTTTCCGTTCCAGGCTGACAATATGGCCCTTTGTAAATTCCTTGAGTGGAATTGGGCGTATGGCACAGCTTCGAATGATGCTACCATCTTTCCTAGCAGCCTCATGCACAGGCGTATGGACGGCTGTCTTTTTGCACAAAGCAGACGGACCAAGGCCCTCAAAGAGGATACCTTGTCTAGAGGTAAGAAAATCTTCCTCTGGTCTGAATCCAGCCGTAGCCCTAGATATACCAGGTTTTTCACTGGCTGTAGGGCTGACTTGTCCAGGTTGATGACCCAACCGTGAGACTCTAGATACTTGATTGTATCGACAATTACCACTTCTAGCTTGGCAACTGAGTGGTCCATCAACAACAGGTCGTCTAGGTATGCCATTATCGTTACACCCCGTGTTCTTAGATCGGCCAACAGTGGGGCCAGAATTTTTGTGAACACTCGTGGTGCTGTGGCCAGACCGAATGGTAAGGCTCTGAACTGAAAATGGCGCCCTTCTACTGCAAAGCGTAGGAATTTTTGATGACCTGGAAAGATGGGAACATGCAAGTAAGCATCTTTGATGTCGATCGAGGCTAACCATTCCTCCCCTTGTAGGGCAGCGGTGACCGATCGGATCGACTCCATCCGGAAAGACCGGACGTTTAGAAATTTGTTTAGACTCTTTAGGTCCAATATGGGTCTTATGTCCCCGTTTGGCTTCGGGACTGTGAAAAGGTTTGAGTAGAAACCCAACCCCCACTCTTCCATAGGAACCTCCATAATTACTCCTTGGAGCAATAGTTGTTCTAACGCCAATAGGAGAGACCCTCTTTTCAGAGGGTCTCTTGGCATGCCTGACCACATAAAATGGGACGGAGGAGACTCTTTTAACTCCAACTTGTATCCCAGAGTTACTGCGGAGAGCACCCATCTGTCTTTGATCGTCTCCCGCCAGGTCTCTGCGAACAACTGAAGTCTTCCCCCCACCCGTTTGAGTGGGGGCAGCCCTTCATAGGCTTGACTTGGAGGCTGGTTTAGTACCTCTTCGGATCCAGGGCTTTTTATTACCCTGTGGCTGTCCCTGATTTTTACCTCCTGAGTTTGACCGAGGAGGCCGTCGGAACTGCTTAGTAGCAGACGTCGCAGGGATAGGAGAGGTAGTCCTCTTAAAAGATGGACCCCTAGACCTCTTTTTACTCGGTAAGAGAGTACTTTTACCACTGGAAATCTTCTGGATATACTTATCCAGGTCTTCGCCAAAAAGGCGTTCCCCATGAAATGGGAAGCTAACTAAGAGCTTCTTACAGGGAGCTTCAGCAGACCAGTTTTTGAGCCACAGAAGCCTACGCATATGTACCAAAGACAGCGTGAGGCGGGAGGCCTGATGGATAGAATCCTTGATGGCGTCAACCGCAAAGCATAATGCTCTAGGCAGATCAGCCAGAGCCTGGGCCTGCTGGTCTAGCAAATCCCTCAGGACCATTTTCATTTGATCCTTTAAAGCTTGGCAGACCCCAATAGCTGCCACTGCTGGCTGTGTAACAGCCCCTGCTGTGGAAAAAGCAGATTTTAATAAAGATTCCAATTTTTTATCCACTGGATCTTTGAACATTTGAACATTATCTACTGGACATGTCAGTGATTTTTTCACAGAAGAGATGGCTGCATCCACCGTAGGAACATTCCATCTCTGGGTGAACTTTTCCTCCATGGGATAGATCACCGGAAACCTTTTAGGCGGAACAAATAGTTTATCAGGATGTTCCCAGTCCTGGTATATAAGTCCTTCCAATAATGGATGTATTGGAAAGGAGCAATTAACCTGGGGAGCTTTTAGCGACCCCAATGAGGAGACAGCAGTAGTTGATGGTTCAACAAGAGGCATTTTAAATGCAGATCGAACCATGTCAGTTAGGGTCTGGACCCACAATCTTTCAGTCTGTGATGCTGAAAATGGTTCATCTACTGTCGATTCCTCAAAAACAGAGCTAACCTCCTCCTGATCCCCTTCAGGTAGGTCGGTCCCTTCCTGGGACTGTTGCTCTGCCAACAGGCACTCTAATGGAGGTGATGGAGATCTGGCGCGCTTTCTTTCCTGTAGAGAAGAAGCGATCAATGCAGCCAATCTCTGCTCCAATCCCTCCAGAGTTGAGGAAAAAACCTCCTCTGTTATATATGCAGGAGCAGGTGGACTGAGGACAGCCGCAGTACCTGGCACTCCCGGGGGTTCCTTATGGGTATTAACCTCTGATTTCTCAGGGGAGGAGGGTGCAGATGACTGCTCCAGATCCTCAGAGCCCGATGGAGACCCCCTACACTTCCTGAGAGGTATATCTCAGAGTTTTTTAGGCGGCATATTCCTTAGTTCAAAGCTGAGGTATTCCAGCCGCAATACACCCCTTACTGAAATAGTCTAATGCAATTTGCTGCTATGTACATCAGTGGGTGTCTACTAATGCGTCTTTCTGGGGATGCCTGTATCAACCGCCCGCTGTAAGCCCCTATACCATGCTACCAGCTCCTTTTCATGCTCTGTGTCCATAGCAAGCAGCGTGGACTGAGTCCTTTTATCTTGCTGGGACGCCCGCACATGCGCAGAAGCGCTGGGCACACAGAGCGCGTCATCCGCCAGGCTCCGCCCCCTTTTTTGAAGCTAAACCTTATAAAAGGAAAGCATGTGTGCGCGCGCGCGCGTGCACGTGTGCGCTCTTGGCGCCATGTAGGGAGAGGAGCCAGGGTCCCTGTTTCACCAGGACTCGGGGATGGAAGGAAACTACTTGGCAGCATGACAGAGGAATGCAGCTTCCCTGATAGAGAGCTCACTCATCTGCCTGGACTTTCACCATGGAAGGAATAGTCCCAAGAAAAAAGACGTTCCACAGCGGCCTCTAGTGGACAAACACAGGTACCGCACCTTTGTCTTTTTTTTTTTTTTTTTTTAAAACCTCCTTTATGAAAAAACATTTCCAGGTTTACAGTTTTTTTTTAAAACTTCCCTTATGAAAAAACATTTCTAGGATTTCTTAGGCATATACAGCTATTAGCGGGAATACCCTTTAGGTAACAGGCAGAAAGACATATTAGGCTTGGGGGTCCCCTCAATAGAACCAAGTTCCTGAGGGGCCCCCACTTACCTTTTCCCCGCCGCAGGACTTTTTTTGGTCCACAGAAGCCCAAACTTCACCTCTCACGGCAGGCATTGTACTAGACCTTCAGGGACCGGGTTCCCAAGGATTCCACTCCCCTGGACCTGTATAGCACCCTGCACAGATAGCCTCTTGGTTTTGGGTATGACCAGAGCTCTGGATCCCAGGGTCCAGCCCTCCTAAGAGAGGCATTACAGGCAAAACCCTGCTCTTCTCTGCAAGGCCCGGGTACCGACCGTTTAGCTATGAAGCTTTTTTGGTCGGATCCGGAATAGCTTGCTAAGGCCCAGAGAACCTGTACACAAGCCCAGATGAATACATGTTAACCTTGGCCAACACCTTAGACACTGGCAAAAAACTGAGGTACTCCCGGATGGGAGGGGCTTATATAGGGGAGGGTACTTCCTGTTTTGGAAGTTGCCAGTGCCAGCACCTGAAGGTAATTCTATATAACCCACATAGTAATGACTATGCTGCTCTGTGTCCCGTGATGTATGAACAAGAAATTATTAAGATGTTAAGGTATTCATAGTTTGCCAGTGTTAAGGTTTGCTCTGTTTGTGTTGAAGCAAGGGTATTAAGTATTCAAGGTTTTTCTATTATAGTTGTTCTTTGGTGAATTTGTCACATTTACAGTTTATAAGTCTTTCAGTCCATAGAATCTTCTTGGCCTTGGGATGAGGCTGTGAAGCGTCCTCTTTTGTGCGCTTGGGTACTTCCATTTCTGGTCTCAGAGTGGGATGCTTTATGTTTAGAAGAGGCTGAGGCTGATCTTCTTCGCGAAGCTGTTGATGCTGTGTTTCCTTCAGTCAAATTAAGGTCCTGGAGAGCTTGTTGCAGTTCTTTTGGTGTTCTGCATGTGATTTTGGTTCCTTGGTAGGTGAAACGTAGGGCAAAAGGGAAGCTCCATTGATATTTCACATTGTGGCGTTGGAGTTCCAGTATTTGTGGTTTCATTGCCCTTCTTTTGGATATTGTCAATTGAGATAAATCTGCAAATATCTGTGTAGCGGCCTCCTCACTCCCCTCTTTCTATTGTCTTTCTTTTGTCTAGGGGTATTTTAGAGGGGAGGGAGCGGGGACACCACGCCTGGCTTCCACCACATGTGTCAGTGCGGTATAAGCAACATTCTTGTATTACCTTCGGGTCAGTGCTGTGCACCTGGATCCTCCCTCCAAGAGTCACCTTGAACAATGTCTGTCAGGAAATGAGTCCCACACCATTAAAGTTCAACACTCCTTTATTCTTCTGCGAATGAACACAATCAGTTGAACTCCCTTGATAGAAACAGAACAGGAAAGGAGGTGTGGATGCGAATAGGCCCAGACACAATGTAGTTCTCCACTTTCCTTCCTGAAAGTGGGTTACGGTCTCCGCACGAGGGGGAATTTCCTTCCAGGCGGTCTCCAACGAGAGGCTCACCTGTCACCGGCAATATGCTGCACCGGGTCTTCAAGTGAGGAGCTCCCCCCGGTCCATTGCGCCTTCCGGATTCGGGTACCCACTCCCGGGTACCTCACCCCAGACTAAAGGTGCCTGGGATGGAACACGACCTCCGGTTGTCCTCTAGGCCTAGGCCACCCAGAGGACCGACACGAACCACCGTCCACAAGCTGAAGGTGCCTGGGTCTTCCACCCCGTGACAAAGATGGCTGGCCCCTTTATACCCTCTCCCAGCAAGCACGGCGGGTTCCCTGCCCCACCATACTGCTGCCGAGGGAGGACAAAAAGGAGGCACAACACACAGCAATGATTCAACCCCAGCCCAGGGCGACAGCGCCATCCACCGGGCTGCAGGGAATTACACATCACCACTGGTCCCCAGTGTCTGGAGTAAATCATGCCCTCAACGGCTGACATAATCCAATCCAGAAACCGACTAACAATTGTACAAAAATATAAAACTTTAGAAAAAACTATCCAACTAAAACATTGTGTCTGAGCCCTGTAAAGAAAAGGGAATAAGACAAAAGAGAAACAACAGCATTGACTCAAAACTTTGAATCACATATTGACATTTGACTCCCCCCCCATCCTGACTAAGACCCACCCCATCCTCAGTGGACTTGATGGGATGTTCTCCTGCAGAGGGAAAAGAAAGGATTAACACATATAACCCTGACACCTATATTCGTGTAATGGAAAATAAACTTCTCCGAGAAGAAATCCCTTTTCTCCAGAGAGTGAGTGCATGAAAAGTGTTTTAACATTGCACAACACTGCCACCTGGTGACAGCATTGCGGTAACTGCACTCGTGGAACTTTCCTCTTTTCTTTTGGCCCTATCTACCCCAGAGTCCATAATCTCTTGCAGGAAAGTGAAAAATAACAGGAACAGTCCTTCACTTCTTTAAGGCACAAAAGCAACGGGCCCCAGAAAGTTCAGCAGCATGATAAGAACGGAGTCTTTCTCTCTCCTTTGGAGAGCATGCCAGGTACCTGCGGGCGTGGGGAACCTGAAGGTGGGTCCACACAAAGTCATTGTACCAGCGCTGCCGGAACACTTCCACCTCATACAGCAGTTCCTTCGACAAGTACGGATACTCCCATCCGTAGTCTGCAGCAACCTTTTGGCCAAATAGGCGTTGTAATCTCGCCAAAGGAGGCATGGTGGCTTTGTCCCCTTCGCCAGGCAACACTATCAAGTCCGGGTGGCGAGGGACCTTGATCACATCTGATCTGGGCATAGGTGCCCGCAGCAACAGTCTCTTTTCCCCGGCCTTCGGTACAGATGGCACCGGGGATGTAGAAGCAGGCTGGGGACGGGACCTCTCTTCAGGCGCTGGTGCCTCCACCCGGGGTGTACTTTCCCCTGTTGACATGGGTGGATCTCTGATCCTCCGAGATGAAGCGAGAGGTACTTTGTCCCAGCCCTTTCCCGGCAAACAAATCGTCTATGGCAACGTCGTCTCCCATGTCCGAGAGCGACTCCAGGTCAGAGGTGTCACCTCCCGCGGACTTGCTAGGCCATGACTTCCCGACACCTCTGCCCACACACCAAGTCTCTCCGCCTGGCTTACCTCGGCCTTTACTTGAAGCGGGATGTTCGGAACTCTTGTCGACGGATCCATCCAGGCCGGGCGTAAGCGGGCGAGACGGTCCACCACAACAGCTGGTCAGGGCTACCATGCCGGTCTTTCTCTTCGGTGGTGGACGCTGCGAGACAGTGGTGACCGAGTCAGCATCCTCGGATTTCTCCCGTTGGGGTTTTACGACCTCCTCCGCGGTCGCTGCAGTGTGCGTAGGGATGGCTCTCACAGCAGTGATTCCTCCTCTCTGAGTGGTGTTGCCCGCAGCATGGCCGGGGTAAATGGTTCTCGGCCTCTCAACCGCCGGATCCACTTCGAACAGGAACTCCCCACAGGCCTCACATCGCCCGAATGGCTTCAGCTGGCACACCAGTCCCGAACAGCCGGGACAAATCACACCCAGGGCCTCAACGTCCATGCACGAGTACAGGGCGAATCGACCCCTTGGCTTTAGCCGGATCCCCGTATCTGTTACCAGACCAGCAGCAGTCAATGTTGTGGTGGAAGAGTGAACTGGAATCCACGATGTCCAAACATGGCGACCTGTTGCTGATCCATCGCACACTGCAAAGTTTTTGCGCCAACGTCCCACGTGTAGTCCTTCACACGTATTGGACTCCTCCCCTTTGCTCCAGTTCACAGGCTTTTCTTCTTCTTTTCTGTTTCTGAGTCACGCCCACGAACTAAGCGATGGGGGTGTGCCTGGTGGCGCAGTGCAATAGAAGCCCCCACGTGTAGTACTTCACACGGCTGAACTTCCCCCTCTTTCCACTCTTCTGCGCGGGCCTTTCCCTTCATTGGGTCATGTCCACGACTTCGAGCAGGGATGCACTTCGGCCAATGAAGGCCTGCCTATTCGCTTAACTCTTCCAACAGACACGTTCGATTCCGTGGTGCACAAACACTATACCGGACCCGAGCCCCCACGTGTAGCGGCCTCCTCACTCCCCTCTTTCTCTCGTCTCGTCCTTCTTTTGTCTAGGGGTATCTTAGAGGGGAGGGAGCGGGGACACCACGCCTGGCTTCCACCACATGTGTCAGTGCGGTATAAGCAACGTTCTTGTATTACCTTCGGGTCAGTGCTGTGCACCTGGATCCTCCCTCCAAGAGTCACCTTGAACAATGTCTGTCAGGAAATGAGCCCCACACCATTAAAGTTCAACACTCCTTTATTCTTCTGCGAATGAACACAATCAGTTGAACTCCCTTGATAGAAACAGAACATGAAAGGTGGTGTGGATGCGAATAGGCCCAGACACAATGTAGTTCTCCACTTTCCTTCCTGAAAGTGGGTTACTGTCTCCGCACGAGGGGGAATTTCCTTCCAGGCGGTCTCCGACGAGAGGCTCACCTGTCACCGGCAATATGCTGCACCGAATCTTCAAGTGAGGAGCTCCCCCTGGTCCATTGCGCCTTCCGGATTTGGGTACCCACTCCCGGGGTTCCCTAGGATCTCCTTCCCTCGTGGAACTCAGTGTTGGGCGCTGAGCTCCGGACCTCCATCCGAGTACCTCACCCCAGGCTAAAGGTGCCTGGGATGTAACACGACCTGAGGTTGTCCTCTAGGCCTAGGCCACCCAGAGGACCAACACGAACCACCGTCCACAAGCTGTAGGTGCCTGGGACTTCCACCCCGTGACAAAGATGGCCGGCCCCTTTATACCCTCTTCCAGCAAGCACTGCGGGTTCCCCGCCCCACCATACCGCTGCCGAGGGAGGACAAAAAGGAGGCACAACACACAGCAATGATTCAACCCCAGCCCAGGGCGACAGCACCACCCACCGGGCTGCAGGGAATTACACATCACTAGGGATGAGCTCGGTGTTCGAGTCGAACATACGTTCGACTCGAACATCGGCTGTTCGACCGTTCGGCGAACATCGAACGATTTGGGCCGTTCGCGCCAAATTCGAGTGACGCGAACGGCCCACAATACACTGCGCCATCGCAGTGCAATCCCAGTGCTGTGATTGGCCAAGCATGCACTGTGACCCCGCATGCTTGGCCAATCACAGCGCCGGCAGCTAGGAGAGCCATAATTGGCTACAGGCAGGTTGCCTGTGGCCAATTATAGCTCAGGGGGTTTAGCACATGCCCCACACTATAAAAGGCCGCCAGCGCGGCAGCCTTGTGTAGTGTGTTCCGGCGCAGGGAAAGACTTACATAGGCAGGGACAGTGTCAGTGCTATTTGTACCTAAAACTTGTGTGTAGGGAGAGAGAAGGATAGGCAGGGACAGTGTCAGTGCTATTTGTACCTAAACCTTGTGTGCAGGGAGCGAGAAGGATAAGCAGGGGACAGTGTCAGTGTCACATTCTTTACTAAACCTTGTGTGCAGGGAGAGAGAAGGATAGGCAGGGAGAGTGTCAGTGTCATATTCTTAGATAAACCTTGTGTGCAGGGAGAGAGAAGGATAGGCAGGGAACAGTGTCAGTGTCATTTTCTTTGCTAAACCTTGTGTGCAGGGAGAGAGAAGGATAGGCAGGGAGAGTGTCAGTGTCATATATTTTTATAAACCTTGTGTGCAGGGAGAGAGAAGGATAGGCAGGGGACAGTGTCAGTGTCATATTCTTTGCTAAACCTTGTGTGCAGGGAGAGAGAAGGATAGGCAGGGAGAGTGTCAGTGTCATATACTTTGATAAACCTTGTGTGCAGGGAGAGAGAAGGATAGGCAGGGGACAGTGTCAGTGTCATTGTTGCTAAGCCTCCTGCACATTATACACCTGAAGTTAGCCCGTATTGCTGTGTTTTCCTGGTGTGTTACACCAACAGGCATTTGCAGCACTTACAGCGGGCGGAGTGTGCCTCCTGCACCTTATACACCTGAAGTTTGCCTGTATTGCTGCGTTTTCCTGGTGTGTTACACCAACAGGCATTTGCAGCACTTACAGCGGGCGGAGTGTGCCTCCTGATCATATTACACCTGAAGTTAGCCTGTATTGCTGCTTTTTCCTGGTGTGTTACACCAGCAGGTATTTGCAGCACTTACAGCGGGCGGAGTGTGCCTCCTGATCATATTACACCTGAAGTTAGCCCTTATTGCTGTGTTTTCCTGGTGTGTTACACCAACAGGCATTTGCAGCTCTTACAGCGGGCGGAGTGTGCCTCCTGATCATATTACACCTGAAGTTAGCCCTTATTGCTGTGTTTTCCTGGTGTGTTACACCAACAGGCATTTGCAGCACTTACAGCGGGCGGAGTGTGCCTCCTGCACCTTATACACCTGAAGTTAGCCTGTATTGCTGCGTTTTCCTGGTGTGTTACACCAACAGGCATTTGCAGCACTTACAGCGGGCGGAGTGTGCCTCCTGATCATATTACACCTGAACTTAGCCTGTATTGCTGCTTTTTCCTGGTGTGTTACACCAGCAGGTATTTGCAGCACTTACAGCGGGCGGAGTGTGCCTCCTGATCATATTACACCTGAAGTTAGCCCTTATTGCTGTGTTTTCCTGGTGTGTTACACCAACATGCATTTGCAGCTCTTACAGCGGGCGGAGTGTGCCTCCTGATCATATTACACCTGAAGTTAGCCCTTATTGCTGTGTTTTCCTGGTGTGTTACACCAACAGGCATTTGCAGCACTTACAGCGGGCGGAGTGTGCCTCCTGCACCTTATACACCTGAAGTTAGCCTGTATTGCTGCGTTTTCCTGGTGTGTTACACCAACAGGCATTTGCAGCACTTACAGTGGGCGGAGTGTGCCTCCTGCACATTATACACCTGAAGTTAGCCTGTATTGCTGTGTTTTCCTGGTGTGTTACACCAACAGGCATTTGCAGCACTTACAGCGGGCGAAGTGTGCCTCCTGATCATATTACACCTGAAGTTAGCCTGTATTGCTGCGTTTTCCTGGTGTGTTACACCAACAGGCATTTGCAGCACTTACAGCGGGCGGAGTGTGCCTCCTGCACCTTATACACCTGAAGTTAGCCTGTATTGCTGCGTTTTCCTGGTGTGTTACACCAACAGGCATTTGCAGCACTTACAGTGGGCGGAGTGTGCCTCCTGCACATTATACACCTGAAGTTAGCCTGTATTGCTGTGTTTTCCTGGTGTGTTACACCAACAGGCATTTGCAGCACCTACAGCAGGCGTAGTGTGATTCCTGCAAAATATACTCCTGAAGCTAGGCCTTATTGCTGGTTTTCCCATTTCCCTGCAGGCCATTAGAATGTCTGGAAGGCAAACAAGGAGAGGCAGACAGTCAGGAGCCAATAAAAGAGGACAAGCAGGCTCTGTGTCTAGAGACAACAGTGCTGGTCGTGGATGCGGTGCATCGCCATCAGCACGTGGCCATGGGACACGCCTGTCCTTCTTTTCGGCAGCTGGACGTGTTGAGCCGCATCATGCCCTCCTCATCCTCTCTCACCCAGGCTCAGGGTACTGGCAAAGCAGCTGCCAAAGCGTCCTCTTCCCTGTTATCAATGTCATCATCAGTTACTCCTTCCCTAGACCAACCATGTCCTCCTGAGGAGTCCCCCGAACTGTTTGAGCACAGTGTTGGGTACATGCTCCAGGAGGATGCCCAGCGTTTCGAAGGGTCTGATGATGATACCCAGCTAAAGGAAGGCAGTAGCGCGAGAGCAGAGAGAGGGGATGCTCAAGAAGGACACCAATCTGGCAGTCATGTTCCAGCAGCTGCAGCATACTGCCAGATTGGCTCCAGTGATGAGGAGGGAGGGGATGATGAGGTCACTGACTCCACGTGGGTACCTAATAGGAGAGAGGAGGAGGAGGAGGAGGAGGAGGAGGCACATCTCCAATGAGGCAGGATGCCCTCAGGGGGCCAGCGTAAGGGCAGCACACCGACGGAATCACACCGCAGAGCTCCGCCTGTGCAGGGCGCTGCCTCTGCCCGTTATTCAAAAAGTTCTTTGGTGTGGGCCTTTTTTGAGTCGAGTGCATCAGATCGCACAGCTGCTGTTTGCAACATATGTCTCAAGCGTATATCGCGTGGCCAAAACATCACCCGCTTGGGCACCACATGCTTGACCAGACATATGTTGACCTGCCATGCAGCTCGTTGGCAAGCCTACCTTAAAGACCCACACCAAAGAACAAAGCGGACCTCTCCTTGCACCGCATCAGCTGGGATCTCCAACCCCACTATACCTTCAGTCCTCTCTGAAACCTGCACTGAGAGGAATGAAGGTGTAGAATTAGGTGTGTCACAGCCAAGTACTTGCGGGCACTCTGCTAGCAGTACACAGACGTCCGATTCTAGCAGGCAAATTTCCCTGCCCCAGCTGCTGGACCGTCGAAAGAAGTTCACTCCCAGCCATCCACATGCCCAGCGGTTGAATGCTAGCTTGGCTAAATTGCTAGCGCTTCAACTGCTGCCTTTTCAGTTGGTAGACTCGGCCCCCTTCCGTGAGTTTGTGCAATGTGCGGTTCCTCAGTGGCAGGTTCCCAAACGCCACTTTTTCTCACGGAAGGCGATTCCGGCTCTCTACCGGCATGTGGAAGGCAATGTCTTGGCCTCGCTGGACAGGGCGGTCAGCGGTAAGGTGCATATTACCGCTGACTCATGGTCCAGCAGGCATGGACAGGGACGTTACCTTTCTTTCACGGCCCATTGGGTCACTCTTTTGGCAGCTGGGAAGGATGCAGGACAAGGTGCAGTAGTGTTGGAGGTTGTTCCGCCGCCACGCCTCCAAAATGCTACTACTGGTTGTGACACACCTCTCTCCTCCACCCCCTCCTCTTCTTCTTCCTCAATGGCCTCTTCCTGTGCTTTGTCCAAAAAGATGCCATGCCGTGCTTGCGCTGGTGTGTTTGGGGGACAGGAGCCACACTGGGGCAGAGGTTCTGTCTGCTCTGCAGGGGCAGGCCAAGAGGTGGTTGACGCCACGCCAGCTTAAGCCAGGAATGGTGGTTTGCGACAATGGCACCAACCTCTTCTCCGCCCTCCAACAGGGACAACTGACCCATGTGCCCTGTGTGGCTCACGTCCTTAACCTGGTGGTGCAGCGGTTCTTGGGCAGGTACCCGGGCTTACAGGATGTCCTGAGGCAGGCCAGAAAAGTCTGTGTGCATTTCTGCAGATCTTATAATGCCAGTGCTCGCCTGGCTGAGCTGCAAAAGGAGTTGAACATGCCCAAGAACCGCCTTATATGTGACATGCCCACCAGGTGGAACTCAACGTTGGCCATGCTGCAGCGGCTGCACACGCAGCAGAGGGCCATCAATGAGTACCTGTGCGACTACGGCACCAGGACAGGGTCAGGGGAGCTCGGCTTTTTTTCACCACGCCAGTGGGGCATGATCAGGGATGCATGCACTGTCCTGGCACCATTTGAGGAGGCCACGAGGATGGTGAGCAGTGACAGTGCATGCATCAGTGACACTGTACCTCTTGTCCACCTGTTGGAACATACGCTGCGTGGAATAATGGACAGGGCACTTGAGGCAGAACAGAGGCAGGAAGAGGAGGACTTCCTTGCCTCTCAAGGCCCCCTTTACCCAGACAGTGTTCCTTCTGTCCCACCCATCGCACAGGAGGAGGAGGAGGAGGAGGAGGATTGTGTCAGCATGGAGGTGGAGCCTGGCACTCAGCATCATCAGCAGCAGTCTTTTAGGGATGATTTACAGTCCCAAGAAACCAGTGGACTTGTACGTGGCTGAGAGGAGGTGGCTGCGGATCATGTCGTCCTTAGTGACCCAGAGGACTCCGGACCGAATGCCTCAGCTAACCTATGCTGCATGGCCTCCCTGATCCTGCAAAGTCTGCGGAAGGATCCTCGTATTCTTCGAATCAAGGAGAGGGACCATTACTGGCTGGCCACTCTCCTTGATCCACGGTACAAGGGTAAGGTTGCGGACCATATCTTACCGTCGCAGAGGGAGCAGAGGATGAGACAACTCCGGGTGGCCTTGCAGAAAGGTCTGTGCAACGCGTTCCCAGAGACTGGGAGGTTACAAACTCCTGGTCCTGGACAACGAGTTGCTGAGGCTTCGGTCAGTCAAAGAAGGAGCGGTGGGGAAGGTAGCCGTCTGACCGATACGTTCAGACAATTCTTTAGTCCGCAGCCCCAAGGTATGATCGGTTCCAGCAACCATCGCCAGCGTCTGATATACATGGTGCAGGAATACCTAGGGGCAAGGTCAGACTTGGAAACCTTCCCCACCGGAAATCCTCTGGCTTACTGGGTCTTGAGGATGGATCACTGGCCAGAGCTTGCACAGTATGCAATTGAGCTACTGGCCTGTCCTGCATCCAGCGTTCTTTCAGAACGCACATTCAGTGCTGCTGGAGGATTTGTCACGGATCACAGGGTGTGCCTGTCCACCGACTCGGTTGATCGACTGACCTTCATAAAGATGAACCAGTCTTGGATCACCACCAGCTACCAAACACCTGAAGCTGATATAACAGACTAATTTATTTTCAAATGTCACATCCCTTCAAGACTGATGCTGATGCTGAGAGACTGTCCTGTTATGTTGACTGACTATCCTCCTCCTCCTCAATGATCCAATTGATGATGATAGCTTGGAAGAACATTTTTCTTTCTGGGTGCCGCCACCAGTGGCTAAGGCCCAATTTTTCAGCCCCTGTTTAACAGGGGCGTGTTATTACAATTTTTTATGCAATGCTTTGCAGCAGGTCTCATTCCTGCACTCCAACTAGAGTATCTGGGAGAGGTTGCAGTGTCGTGGCACCAGCACCAGTGGCTAAGGCCCAATTTTTCAGCCCCTGTTTAACAGGGGCGTGTTATTAAAAAAATTTATGCAATGCTCGCAGCAGGGCTCATTCCTGCACTCCAACTAGAGTATCTGGGAGAGGTTGCAGTGTCGTGGCACCAGCACCAGTGGCTAAGGCCCAATTTTTCAGCCCCTGTTTAACAGGGGCGTGTAATTAAAATTTTTGATGCAATACTTTGCAACAGGGCTCATTGCTGTGCTCCAAGTACAGTATCTGTGAGGGGTTGCAGTGTTGTGGCACCAGTGCCTAAGGCCCAATTTTTCTGCCCCTGTTTAACAGGGGCATGTAATTACAATTCTTGATCTAATAATTCACAGCAGGGCCCATTCCTGCGCCCACCAAGAGTAACTGTGAGGCCTTACAGTGTTGTGTCAACACCACCACCACCACCACCAAAGGCCCAATTTTTCAGCCCCTGTTCAACAGGGGCATGCAATTACAATTCTTGATCTAATAATTCACAGCATGGCCCATTCATGCGCCCACCAAGAGTAACTGTGAGGGCTCACAGTGTTGTGGCAACACCAACATGTAAGGGGCAAATTTCAGCTGAGTATATACGGCAGGCCCCTACTTTCATCCAACTTACAAACGACTCCTCCTTGCAAACGGAAGGATACAACAGGAAGTGAGAGGAAATCTACCCCTAGGAAGGCAAGTTAATATGGGAAAAAAAGTGTCTCCTCTCCACTGATGCTTTATCACCAATTCTTGTTTCAATAAAAAACCCAAATTTTCAAAAAAACATTTGTCATTAGGACGGAAAGTGAGGTGAACTGTTCTGAACAGGTGCACACTGCACAGACAGCAAAACAAATGTTACAGGGGTGATAACCCTTCCCTATGTTTTCCAAAAAGCTTAAAAATTGATTTTTTGGCTGGAGCTACACTTAAACAATGTACCTGTTCAAAATTACAAACAGATTCTACATAAGAACAAACCTACAGTCCCTGTCTTGTATGCACCGCCTGTATACGGCTGTTCAGAGTATATAGGGCCTTTTTTATTTTGTGTGCGGGGTTCCCCTTAATATCCATACAAGACCCAAAGGGGCTGGTAATGGGTTGGGATGGGGGGGGGGGGTTGTGATGGGGTAGCTATGCCATTTTTCTTAAAGATTTTCATCCATATTACCGGGACCAGACATTACATTAAAGCCGCAAGCAGTTTTAAATGGCTTTTTTTCCTTTAGATATGTAATTTTGTGCAGGGACAGTTCTAAACACGGGAAACACGTGGCACTTCACATGCATACTTTAGACACCCCCCAGGTACTTTTTTTTTCACTTTATGCATCATTAAAATGACTGCTCCCGAAAAACGGACGTTTTTAAAACTTTTTTTTGGATTGATATATGTCCCCTTGTGCAGAACCCGGGTTCCCAAACCCTTTTTAGAACAATAACATGCATAATAGTCGTTATAAATAGCACTTTAGATTTCGAACGTTCGCATCCATTGTATTTAATAGGGTTCTAAAGTTCGTGCAAACTTTTGGTCCGTTCGCGGGTTCTGGTGCGAACCGAACCCGGGGGTGTTTGGCTCATCACTACACATCACCAATGTCTCTGTCAAGTTCAAATTTACACCCGGGGAAAGTACATACCCGCTACATCTGATAATTGTGTCCTTGAAAGACTAAATTGTTTTGTTCTCTGGCTGCATTCAGTAACTGTTCTTTTGTCCGATAGTAGTGAAATTTTGCAATAACATCTCGAGGAGGTCCATCAATTTTTTTGGGCATTAGAGCCCTGTGCACTCTGTCCATCTCCATTCTTTCTATTGGTATGCTTGGCATTAATTATTGGCATAGTGCAGTTATTGTTGACTGCAGGTCTATTATAGATTCTGGTAAGCCTCTAAAGCGCAAGTTAGACCTCCTTGCGCGATTCTCAAAGTCCTCCAGTTTATTTTGAAGTGTAATATTATCTTCCTTCAAATTTTCCATTTCTGACTGGTGGTCTAGTGTAATATTTTCAATGTCCTCCACTTTAATTTCTAGTGCTGCTGTGCGGTGTCCCAATTCTCTGATTTTCTTTTGTTAAATTGGTGGTAATTTGTTCTGATATTTGCTTCAGTGCTTTGTGAAGCATTCTTTCAAATTGTTTTAAAATATTTGAGGGGGTAGAAGCTTCTTGTGGTAATATTTGTGACTGATAAACTTCAGCCTCTGAGTCAGAATCTCCTGTGGAGATATGATGTGGCTTTTTAAGCTTGCCTTTATTCTCTGAGGTGAATGTATCTGAGGAGACTGGCGCTTTTTTCTGTGAGGAATTCCGCGCTTGTGTGCCGCTATTGGGGTTCATTTTTGTTTTGCTGCGGGCTCCTCCGTAAACCATTATCCTTCCAAAATGTGCCCCTCACCTCTATAGTACTTGAGACAGCTTTTCCAGTAAATTTGGGGTGACGGGCTGTATCTATCTTGCGGCTTTTTCCCCTTCACGGAGCGGAGCTCTAGTCAAGCATTACCGTCCCGCTAGCCTCCGCGCATGCGCCTCACATGTTTTTTTTTTTGACATTTTTTGTGTCTCTACATTTTAGAAACCCATTTTTGGCTTTTCGCCTAACATGGCAAATTTTGGTGATAATAAAATTACAAAAACTCTCCAACATTCCTCCAAATACAACAATGTTTAACGTGTATATAGGCAAGATCTCAGACCTTTTTTAGAAAAACAAATGTCTATCTGCCCCTCATCAAAGATGGAATGTTGTCACCCCTGAACAAGACAAAATTCGAAGATGCACACAATTTTAGGGAGGGTAAAATAGGTTATTTCCTTCCTCATTCCTATTGTCAACATGTGCTACCCACCATCATGGGGGATCATTCTACATGTTTTGGGGGGGGGCAACCCCTTCTTCCTTTCACCTACTTGAAAACACGTACATGGTGATCCCGTGATGGCAGATAGCACATGTTGACCCACTGTGTGCATCTTCTAAATGTGTTTTTGCGACAAAGTGCTACAAAAGTGAGCAAAATTTTTCAAAAAAGGGGTGTTTTAGTCTACTCGCCCCAACACATCTATGATGTCCTTAAATGTATTCTCCATATCATGAATACCGTATTTATCGGCGTATAACACGCACCGGCGTATAACACGCACCCCAAGTTTAGGAGAGAATTTTAAGGAAAAAAACTTTTAGGAGGGAAATTCAAGGAAAAAAAACTTACATTTAAATGCAGCATGCAGCCTTGCCCAGTGTCCATCTGCAGCCTTGCCCAGTGTCCATCTGTCCATCTGCAGCCTTGCCCAGTGTCCATCTGTCCATCTGCAGCCTTGCCCAGTGTCCATCTGTCCATCTGCAGCCTTGCCCAGTGTCCATCTGTCCATCTGCAGCCTTGCCCAGTGTCCATCTGTCCATCTGCAGCCTTGCCCAGTGTCCATCTGTCCATCTGCAGCCTTGCCCAGTGCCTTTGCGATCGTGTCAGTCTCGGCGGTTTTTTAAATTTGGCGCCGATTTCTGTGGAGAGGAGTGAGCGGGGCCGAGTGTACTTCGGCTAGACTCGGCTCCTCTCACAGTCCCGCCCATCTCCACTGACTGCGCCACTGACGGAGAAAGCCGAGTGTACTTCGGCTAGACTCGGCTCTTCTCACAGTCAGGGGCAGGACTGCGAGAGGAGCCGAGACTAGCCGAAGTACACTCGGCTTTCTCTATGTCTGCGGTGCAGTCAGAGATGGGCGGGACTGCGAGAGGAGCCGAGTAAAGCCGAGTGTACTTCGGCTTCGGCTCCGCTCGCTCCTCTCGCTCGTTTTCAGCAGGGGAATTCGACGGAGTATCGGCGTATAACACGCACCCACGATTTTCCCCTGATTTTAAGGGGAAAAAAGTGCGTGTTATATGCCGATAAATACGGTACTTTTTTTCATGAAGTCCAGTTGAGTACTACAATCCATTACTTGTTGGATGAGTCTTTGTGCACTATCCCTGGAGAATCGTGGACTTTCAGCAACATATTCATCCCCTAAAATAAAAAGAAAAGGGGGCGTGGCTTGGCGCGTGATAGAGATGGACGCTTAGTTTTAGAGCTCCGACAGCATCGTGGCCTTAACCCGTCTTTCTGCACCCAAACCGCCTTGCCATGAGCAAGAAAAACTACTATACACCTCGCTCAAGATCCCGGAGGCTTTCGGCAGCTTACCAAGGGCGAAACATCTCGGATCTCCAAGAATCTGCCGTCTGCCCGCTGCGGCCTAGAGGGAAGCAAGATGGCGCCGCCACACGTGGAGGAGGAATTTAGCGAAGATTCGCAATCAGCGATTGAGGACAACGGTAGGGGAACCCCTCATCCAGATTTACCCCTCACATACGCAGGGATGTCAGGCTTCGCTGCTGATATAAAAGCAACTTTTTCCGCGGCGAATACAGACCTCAAATCCAGCATGCTGGTACTCACAGACAAGATGGCCACTGCCGAGGCTGCAGGGAAACACAGAGATGCGGCGATTCATCGGCTAGAGAGGGTGACCTGTTCCCAGACTCAGCACTTTATCGAGATCAACAGACATCTCGAGGATTTGGACAATAGGGGAAGGAGAAATAATATTAGGGTACGGGGGATCCCTGAATCGGTAGAAGCAGACCAAATTACTCCTGCTCTGGAAAGAGTTTTCAATAGCCTGCTTGAACGGCCAGAGGACACTGCCATAGAATTTGTGAGAGCACACAGAGCTCTCAGAGCCAAAGGTCCTGACAATATGCCTCCTAGAGACATGATTTGCTGTCTGCAGAACTTCTCATTAACCACCTCGCACCCGCCGTACGAGAATATACGGCCGCAAGGTGGTTGTCAAATGCCGGGAGGCCGTTATTATACGGCCTCTGCTATTTGGCCACTGGGGGGCACGCGAGCGCCGCCGGCGGCGCGCGCACGTACCCGGCGCTTCACTGCAATGCCGATGCGTGTGCCTGGCGGCCGTGATGTCCGCCAGGCACCCCCGATCGGCGGTTACAGAGACAAGGACATGGATCTCTGTGTGTAAACACAGAGATCCATGTCCTGTCAGGGAGAGGAGACCGATGCTGTGTCCCTTGTACATAGGGACACAGATCGGTCACCTCCCCCAGTCAGTCCCCTCCCCCCACAGTAACAATCACTACCAGGGAACACATTTAACCCCTTCCTCGCCCCCTAGTGTTAACCCCTTCCCTGCCAGTCACATTTATACAGTAATCAGTGCATATTTATAGCACTGTTCGCTGTATAAATGTGAATGGTCCCAAATTAGTGTCAAAAGTGTCCGATGTGTCCGCCATAATGTCACAGTCACAAAAAAAATCACTGATCGCCGCCATTACTAATAAAAAAAAAATATATATAAAAATGCCATAAAACTATCCCCCTATTTTGTAAACGCTATAACTTTTGCGCAAACCAATCAATAAACGCTGATTGTGATTTTTTTTTACCAAAAATATGTAGAAGAATACGTATCGGCCTAAACTGAGGAAAAAAAAAAAATTGGGATATTTATTATAGCAAAAATCAAAAAATATTGCTTTTTTTTCAAAATTGTTGCTCTATTTTTGTTTATAGCGCAAAAAATAAAAAACACTGAGGTGATCAAATACCACCAAAAGAAAGCTCTGTTTGTGCGAAAAAAAGGACGTCAATTTTGTTTGGGAGCCACGCCGCACGACCGCGCAATTGTCATTCAAAGCGTGACAGTGCTGAAAGCTGAAATTTCGCCTGGGCAGGAAGGGGGTATATGTGCCCAGTAAGGAAGGGGTTTATAGGAAGACATTATGAGGAAAGCCCGCAGGAGTGACCAGATCGTTTTCAACGGTGAGACAATTATGCTGTTCCATGATCTCTCCCAGATTACACTAAAGAACCGCAGAGCTCTAAGACCTCTTCTGGACCGACTGTGGGAGAAGGATATGAGTTACACCTGGTGATTCCCATTTGCCCTATTGGTCAACCACAACGGAAAACAGCACATTTTGCGCATGCCCGATGACCTTCCTGATTTCTGTCAATTGCTTCAGCTGGGTCATGTGGATCTCCCAGAATGGTACCAGGAATTCACCCTACCTCCATCCTGGATCCCCGTTGCATTCTCCTGACAAACACCAAACTAAGAAGATGAAACCCTCCAGATACGGAGGATCGCAGGCTGGGACCCCAAACAGGCCTCGCACCTCCAGAGGGTGTGAGGATGCTTGAATAAGGCGTCTACATACCGGGTGAACCGCCTATACAAGTAAGTAACTCTAATGTACAGAATCATCCCACCCTTTGGTTCTACACCATGACTATCGCTGTTATGATGGGGCCTGGTGATTTTGCCCATGTTTATGGCTTGTTTCGCTGTTACCAAGAGATTCACGACCCTTAAGTGAGTCAGTCTGCGAATTCTATCATCTAAGTACACTTTGGGACTTCCACAGAAGTATAACCCTGGTGCGGCACACGCTGCTCGAGTAACGTGACAAACTGTCATTATCTGGGGTTTTCTACACCTAACCTGATGCTTGCTACATTCCTGATGGAATTTGCCTACGGGGTTTTATCTTCTGCATAGATGACGGGTTACCCCTGTAACAGCACCCCAAATATGAAGGGGATTAACGCCGTTTCCTCTGTCCCCTCTCCTGGACACACATCCACTCGCTACCAATCTTCCACAGCCAAACGACCCCTTCCCATAGGAATTAATCCTTCTGAAGAAACGAGACGCACTCTGTATCCTTCTGGGGTAGAATGACTTTATTGAGAAACATTGTAACTTTTATATATATCCAATACTGCATTGGTTTAACAT
The DNA here is from genome assembly GCA_029206835.1 of Rana muscosa. NCBI lineage: Eukaryota > Metazoa > Chordata > Amphibia > Anura > Ranidae > Rana > Rana muscosa. The sequence goes on from CM055127.1 coordinate 204,275,569, forward strand.
GAACAATGGCCCAGCTCCACCCACACATCACAAGACTCAACACATCATCCTGACGTCTGCTTAGGCTTCAAAAGATCCCACACAATAGAATATAACGATCCCCAATACACATCTTATCACAAAGTGTTGGCAGCCAGTCTGTCTGCCGGATACCATACACACAGGCATGGTGTTAATTATCTCTATTCACACCAGACCTTCCCAAGTCATAATGAACAATAGAATGCAAATCACCTTAATTCCTCCCAGCAATGATTACACAAAGACAAGGGGCTGGGGGTGATGACATTAGCATCTAACAGTATGTGTCCCAACATCATGAAGGCGTCACTTTTCAATTACCCTGTTGAGGTCATAATCAAACAGTAAATAGTTCTTTGCAGATATCCTGAGGAATATGGCGGATCAATATTACAGATAAAATGTAGATAAAATGTATGTACAGCATTGAATATGGCTATCATAGACCATATTGGGGTTTTTCCATTCACCCTGTGTCCAAAGTGACCCCCTTGTCACAACCCCGATTTACAAACCTTGGACCACTCATACAGACTTACCCTCACCACTAGTGATGAGCCGAACACCCCCCTGTTCGGTTCGCACCAGAACCCGCGAACGGACCGAAAGTTCGAACGAACATTAGAACCCTATTAAATAGAATGGATGCGAACGTTCGAATTCTAAAGTGCTAATTATAACAACTATTATGCATGTTATTGTCCTAAAAAGGGTTTGGGAACCCGGGTTCTGCACCAGGGGACATGTATCAATGCAAAAAGAAGTTTTAAAAACGGTCGTTTTTCGGGAGCAGTCATTTTAATGATGCATAAAGTGAAAAAAAAAAGTCAAATATTCCTTTAAATATCGTACCTGGGGGGTGTCTAAAGTATGCCTGTGAAGTGCCACGTGTTTCCCGTGTTTAGAACTGTCCCTGCACAAAATGACACTTCTAAAGGAAAAAAAAGCCATTTAAAACTGCTTGCGGCTTTAATGTAATGTCTGGTCCCGGTAATATGGATGAAATTCTTTAAGAAAAATGGCATAGCTACCCCATGACCCCCCCCCCCTACCCCAGCCCATTACCAGCCCCTTTGGGTCTTGTATGGATATTAAGGGGAACCCCGCACATAAAATAAAAAAGGCCCTATATACTCTGAACAGCCCTATACAGGCGGTGCATACAAGACAGGGACTGTAGGTTTGTTCTTATGTAGAATCTGTTTGTAATTTTGAACAGGTACATTGTTGAAGTGTAGCTCCAGACCAAAAATCTATTTTTAAACTTTTTGGAAAACATAGGTAAGGGTTATCACCCCTGTAACATTTGTTTTGCTGTCTGTGCCCCTGTTCAGAACATTTCACCTCACTTTCCGTCCCAATGACAACTGTTTTTGAAATGTGGTGTTTTTCTTGAAACAAGGATTGCTGATAAAGCATCAGTACAGAGGAGACACCTTTCTCCCATATTTATTCTTACAGGAGAGAATTTTCCTTCCTAGTGGTAGATTTCCTCTCACTTCCTGTTGTCTTCTTGCGTTTGCAAGTAGGAGTCGTTTGTAAGTTGGATGTTTGAAAGTAGGGACCTGCCGTATATACTCTGCAGAAATAGGCCCCTTAGTTGTTGGTGTTGGCACAACACTGTAAGCACTCACAGTTACTCTTGGTTGGTGCTGGAACGCCCTGCTGTCAACTATTATATCAGGAATTTTAATTACATATAATTGTTGAACAGTGGTAGTAAAAATTGGGCCTTTGATGGTGGTGCTGGTGCCACAACACTGTAAGCCCTGACAGTTACTCTTGGTGGGTGCAGCAATGGGCCCTGCTGTGAATTATTAGATCAAGAATTGTAATTACATGCCCCTGTTGAACAGGGGCTGAAAAATTGGGCCTTAGGCACTGGTGGCACAACACTGCAACCCCTCACAGATACTGTACTTGGAGCACAGCAATGAGCCCTGTTGCAAAGTATTGCTTCAAAAATTGTAATGACACGCCCCTGTTAAACAGGGGCTGAAAAATTGGGCCTTAGGCACTGGTGGCACAACACTGCAACTCCTCACAGATACTGTACTTGGAGTACAGCAATGAGCCCTGTTGCAAAGTATTGCTTCAAAAATTGTAATTACACGCCCCTGTTAAACAGGGGCTGAAAAATTGGGCGTTAGGCACTGGTGGCGGCACCCATAAACAAAAATGATCTTCCAAGCTATCATCATCAATCGTATCATTGAGGACTCGGAGGAGGAGGATAGCCAGTCAACATAACAGCACAGGCACTCAGCATCAGCATCAGTCTTGAAGGGATGTGACATGTTAAAATCAATTAGTCTGTTATATCAGCATCAGGTGTGTGGTAGCTGGTGGTGATCCAAGACTGGTTCATCTTGATGAAAGTCAGTCGATCAACCGAGTCGGTGGACAGGCGCACCCTGTGATCCGTGACAAATCCTCCAGCAGCACTGAATGTGCGTTCCGAAAGAACGCTGGATGCAGGACAGGCCAGTAGCTCAATTGCATACTGTGCAAGCTCTGGCCAGTGATCCATCCTCAAGACCCAGTAAGCCAGAGGATTTTCGGTGGGGAAGGTGTCCAAGTCTGACCTTGCCCCTAGATATTCCTGCACCATGTTTATCAGACGCTGGCGATGGTTGCTGGAACCGATCATACTTTGGGGCTGCGGACTAAAGAATTGTCTGAACGCATCGGTCAGACGGCCACCTTCCCCACCGCTCCTTCTTTGACTGGCCGAAGCCTCAGCAACTCGTTGTCCAGGACCAGGAGTTTGCAACCTCCCAGTCTCTGGGAACGCGTTGCACAGACCTTTCTGCAAGGCCTCCCGGAGTTGTCTCATCCTCTGCTCCCTCTGCGACGGTAACATAAGGTCCGCAACCTTACCCTTGTACCGTGGATCAAGGAGAGTGGCCAGCCAGTAATGGTCCCTCTCCTTGATCCGAAGAATACGAGGATCCTTCCGCAGACTTTGCAGGATCAGGGAGGCCATGCAGCGTAGGTTTGCTGAGGCATTCGCTCCGGAGTCCTCTGGGTCACTAAGGACGACATGATCCGCAGCCACCTCCTCCCAGCCACGTACAAGTCCACTGGTTTCTTGGGACTGTAAATCATCCCTAAAAGACTGCTGCTGATGATGCTGAGTGCCAGCCTCCACCTCCATGCTGACACAATCCTCCTCCTCCTCCTCCTCCTCCTCCTCCTCTTCCTGTGCGATGGGTGGGACAGAAGTAACACTGTCTGGGTAAAGGGGGCCTTGAGAGGCAAGGAAGTCCTCCTCTTCCTGCCTCTGTTCTGCCTCAAGTGCCCTGTCCATTATTCCACGCAGCGTGTGCTCCAACAGGTGGACAAGAGGTACAGTGTCACTGATGCATGCACTGTCACTGCTCACCATCCTCGTGGCCTCCTCAAATGGTGCCAGGACAGTGCATGCATCCCTGATCATGCCCCACTGGCGTGGAGAAAAAAAACCAAGCTCCCCTGACCCTGTCCTGGTGCCGTAGTCGCACAGGTACTCATTGATGGCCCTCTGCTGCGTGTGCAGCCGCTGCAGCATGGCCAACGTTGAGTTCCACCTGGTGGGCATGTCACATATAAGGCGGTTCTTGGGCAGGTTCAACTCCTTTTGCAGCTCAGCCAGGCGAGCACTGGCATTATAAGATCTGCGGAAATGCACACAGACTTTCCTGGCCTGCCTCAGGACATCCTGTAAGCCCGGGTACCTGCCCAAGAACCGCTGCACCACCAGGTTAAGGACGTGAGCCACACAGGGCACATGGGTCAGTTGTCCCTGTCGGAGGGCGGAGAGGAGGTTGGTGCCATTGTCGCAAACCACCATTCCTGGCTTAAGCTGGCGTGGCGTCAACCACCTCTCGGCCTGGCCCTGCAGAGCAGACAGGACCTCTGCCCCAGTGTGGCTTCTGTCCCCCAAACACACCAGCGCAAGCACGGCATGGCATCTTTTTGCCTGCGTACTTGCGTAGCCCCGTGAACGGCTACGGAGCACCGCTGGTTCATAGGACAAACCACAGGAAGAGGCCATGGAGGAAGAAGAAGAGGAGGGGGTGGAGGAGAGAGGTGTGTCACAACCAGTAGTAGCATTTTGGAGGCGTGGCGGTGGGACAACCTCCAACACTACTGCACCTTGTCCTGAATCCTTCCCAGCTGCCAAAAGAGTGACCCAATGGGCCGTGAAAGAAAGGTAACGTCCCTGTCCATGCCTGCTGGACCATGAGTCAGCGGTAATATGCACCTTACCGCTGACCGCCCTGTCCAGCGAGGCCAAGACATTGCCTTCCACATGCCGGTAGAGAGCCGGAATAGCCTTCCGTGCGAAAAAGTGGCGTTTGGGAACCTGCCACTGAGGAACCGCACATTGCACAAACTCACGGAAGGGGGCCGAGTCTACCAACTGAAAAGGCAGCAGTTGAAGCGCTAGCAATTTAGCCAAGCTAGCATTCAACCGCTGGGCATGTGGATGGCTGGGAGTGAACTTCTTTCGACGGTCCAGCAGCTGGGGCAGGGAAATTTGCCTGCTAGAATCGGACGTCGGTGTACTGCTAGCAGAGTGGGCGCAAGTACTTGGCTGTGACACACCTAATTCTACACCTTCATTCCTCTCAGTGCATGTTTCAGAGAGGACTGAAGTTATAGTGGGGTTGGAGATCCCAGCTGATGCGGTGCAAGGAGAGGTCCGCTTTGTTCTTTGGTGTGGGTCTTTGAGGTAGGCTTGCCAACGAGCTGCATGGCAGGTCAACATATGTCTGGTCAGGCATGTGGTACCCAAGCGGCTGATGTTTTGGCCACGCGATATACGCTTGAGACATATGTTGCAAACAGCAGCTGTGCGATCTGATGCACTAGCCTCAAAAAAGGCCCACACCAAAGAACTTTTTGAATGACGGGCAGAGGCAGCGCCCTGCACAGGCGGAGCTCTGCGGTGTGATTCCGTCGGTGTACTGCCCTTACGCTGGCCACCAAAGGGCATCCTGCCTCGTTGGAGATGTGCCTCCTCCTCATCCTCCTCCTCCTCCTCTCTCCTATTAGGCACCCACGTGGAGTCAGTGACCTCATCATCCCCTCCCTCCTCATCACTGGAGCCAATCTGGCAGTATGCTGCAGCTGCTGGAACATGACTGCCAGATTGGTGTCCTTCTTGAGCATCCCCTCTGTCTGCTCTCACGCTACTGCCTTCCTCTAGCTGGGTTTCATCATCAGACCCTTCGAAACGCTGGGCATCCTCCTGGAGCATGTACCCAACACTGTGCTGAAACAGTTCGGGGGACTCCTCAGGAGGAGGACATGGTGGGTCTAGGGAAGGAGTGACTGATGATTTGTCTGACATTGATACCAGGGAAGACGACGCTTTGGCAGCTGCTTTTCCAGTACCCTGAGCCTGGGTGAGAGAGGATGAGGAGGAGGAGGAGGGCTTGGTCATCCACTCTACCAAGTCTTCGGCATGATGTGGCTCAACATGTCCAGCTGCCGAAAAGAAGGACAAGCGTGTCCCATGGCCATGTGCTGATGACAATGCACCGCGTCCACGACCAGCACTGTTGCCCCCAGACACAGAGCCTGCTTGCCCTCTTTTATTGCCTCCTGACTGTCTGCCTCTCCTTGTTTGCCTTCCAGACATTCTAATAGATGGCCTGCACGGAGATGGGAAAAAAGCAATAAGGGCTACCTTCAGGTGTCCTTCTCTGTCCCTTGAAACAAGGACTTTCACAGTGAAAGAAACTGACACTCTCCCTACCTACAGTTTTCTGTCCCTAGAAAAAATGTTTTTTTTAATCACAATATAGCACAAGAAAAATTCACTCACTGTCCTTACAGGTCCCTGGAAACAAGGACTTGCAGAGTGAAAGAAAAAAAACACTCTCCCTACCTACAGTTTTCTGTCCCTAGAAAAAATGTTTTTTTTAATCACAATATAGCACAAGAAAAATTCACTCACTGTCCTTACAGGTCCCTGGAAACAAGGACTTGCAGAGTGAAAGAAAAAAAACACTCTCCCTACCTACAGTTTTCTGTCCCTAGAAAAAATGTTTTTTTTAATCACAATATAGCACAAGAAAAAATCACTCACTGTCCTTACAGGTCCCTGGAAACAAGGACTTGCAGAGTGAAAGAAAAAAAACACTCTCCCTACCTACAGTTTTCTGTCCCTAGAAAAAATGTTTTTTTTAATCACAATATAGCACAAGAAAAATTCACTCACTGTCCTTACAGGTCCCTGGAAACAAGGACTTGCAGAGTGAAAGAAAAAAAACACTCTCCCTACCTACAGTTTTCTGTCCCTAGAAAAAATGTTTTTTTTAATCACAATATAGCACAAGAAAAATTCACTCACTGTCCTTACAGGTCCCTGGAAACAAGGACTTGCAGAGTGAAAGAAAAAAAACACTCTCCCTACCTACAGTTTTCTGTCCCTAGAAAAAATGTTTTTTTTAATCACAATATAGCACAAGAAAAATTCACTCACTGTCCTTACAGGTCCCTGGAAACAAGGACTTGCAGAGTGAAAGAAAAAAAACACTCTCCCTACCTACAGTTTTCTGTCCCTAGAAAAAATGTTTTTTTTAATCACAATATAGCACAAGAACAATTCACTCACTGTCCTTACAGGTCCCTGGAAACAAGGACTTGCAGAGTGAAAGAAAAAAAACACTCTCCCTACCTACAGTTTTCTGTCCCTAGAAAAAATGTTTTTTTTAATCACAATATAGCACAAGAACAATTCACTCACTGTCCTTACAGGTCCCTGGAAACAAGGACTTGCAGAGTGAAAGAAAAAAAACACTCTCCCTACCTACAGTTTTCTGTCCCTAGAAAAAATGTTTTTTTTAATCACAATATAGCACAAGAAAAATTCACTCACTGTCCTTACAGGTCCCTGGAAACAAGGACTTGCAGAGTGAAAGAAAAAAAACACTCTCCCTACCTACAGTTTTCTGTCCCTAGAAAAAATGTTTTTTTTAATCACAATATAGCACAAGAAAAATTCACTCACTGTCCTTACAGGTCCCTGGAAACAAGGACTTGCAGAGTGAAAGAAAAAAAACACTCTCCCTACCTACAGTTTTCTGTCCCTAGAAAAAATGTTTTTTTTAATCACAATATAGCACAAGAAAAATTCACTCACTGTCCTTACAGGTCCCTGGAAACAAGGACTTGCAGAGTGAAAGAAAAAAAACACTCTCCCTACCTACAGTTTTCTGTCCCTAGAAAAAATGTTTTTTTTAATCACAATATAGCACAAGAAAAATTCACTCACTGTCCTTACAGGTCCCTGGAAACAAGGACTTGCAGAGTGAAAGAAAAAAAACACTCTCCCTACCTACAGTTTTCTGTCCCTAGAAAAAATGTTTTTTTTAATCACAATATAGCACAAGAACAATTCACTCACTGTCCTTACAGGTCCCTGGAAACAAGGACTTGCAGAGTGAAAGAAAAAAAACACTCTCCCTACCTACAGTTTTCTGTCCCTAGAAAAAATGTTTTTTTTAATCACAATATAGCACAAGAAAAATTCACTCACTGTCCTTACAGGTCCCTGGAAACAAGGACTTGCAGAGTGAAAGAAAAAAAACACTCTCCCTACCTACAGTTTTCTGTCCCTAGAAAAAATGTTTTTTTTAATCACAATATAGCACAAGAAAAATTCACTCACTGTCCTTACAGGTCCCTGGAAACAAGGACTTGCAGAGTGAAAGAAAAAAAACACTCTCCCTACCTACAGTTTTCTGTCCCTAGAAAAAATGTTTTTTTTAATCACAATATAGCACAAGAAAAATTCACTCACTGTCCTTACAGGTCCCTGGAAACAAGGACTTGCAGAGTGAAAGAAAAAAAACACTCTCCCTACCTACAGTTTTCTGTCCCTAGAAAAAATGTTTTTTTTAATCACAATATAGCACAAGAAAAATTCACTCACTGTCCTTACAGGTCCCTGGAAACAAGGACTTGCAGAGTGAAAGAAAAAAAACACTCTCCCTACCTACAGTTTTCTGTCCCTAGAAAAAATGTTTTTTTTAATCACAATATAGCACAAGAACAATTCACTCACTGTCCTTACAGGTCCCTGGAAACAAGGACTTGCAGAGTGAAAGAAAAAAAACACTCTCCCTACCTACAGTTTTCTGTCCCTAGAAAAAATGTTTTTTTTAATCACAATATAGCACAAGAAAAATTCACTCACTGTCCTTACAGGTCCCTGGAAACAAGGACTTGCAGAGTGAAAGAAAAAAAACACTCTCCCTACCTACAGTTTTCTGTCCCTAGAAAAAATGTTTTTTTTTAATCACAATATAGCACAAGAAAAATTCACTCACTGTCCTTACAGGTCCCTGGAAACAAGGACTTGCAGAGTGAAAGAAAAAAAACACTCTCCCTACCTACAGTTTTCTGTCCCTAGAAAAAATGTTTTTTTTAATCACAATATAGCACAAGAAAAATTCACTCACTGTCCTTACAGGTCCCTGGAAACAAGGACTTGCAGAGTGAAAGAAAAAAAACACTCTCCCTACCTACAGTTTTCTGTCCCTAGAAAAAATGTTTTTTTTAATCACAATATAGCACAAGAAAAATTCACTCACTGTCCTTACAGGTCCCTGGAAACAAGGACTTGCAGAGTGAAAGAAAAAAAACACTCTCCCTACCTACAGTTTTCTGTCCCTAGAAAAAATGTTTTTTTTAATCACAATATAGCACAAGAAAAATTCACTCACTGTCCTTACAGGTCCCTGGAAACAAGGACTTGCAGAGTAAAAGAAAAAAAACACTCTCCCTACCTACAGTTTTCTGTCCCTAGAAAAAATGTTTTTTTTAATCACAATATAGCACAAGAACAATTCACTCACTGTCCTTACAGGTCCCTGGAAACAAGGACTTGCAGAGTGAAAGAAAAAAAACACTCTCCCTACCTACAGTTTTCTGTCCCTAGAAAAAATGTTTTTTTTAATCACAATATAGCACAAGAACAATTCACTCACTGTCCTTACAGGTCCCTGGAAACAAGGACTTGCAGAGTGAAAGAAAAAAAACACTCTCCCTACCTACAGTTTTCTGTCCCTAGAAAAAATGTTTTTTTTAATCACAATATAGCACAAGAAAAATTCACTCACTGTCCTTACAGGTCCCTGAAAACAAGGACTTGCAGAGTGAAAGAAAAAAAACACTCTCCCTACCTACAGTTTTCTGTCCCTAGAAAAAATGTTTTTTTTAATCACAATATAGCACAAGAAAAATTCACTCACTGTCCTTACAGGTCCCTGGAAACAAGGACTTGCAGAGTGAAAGAAAAAAAACACTCTCCCTACCTACAGTTTTCTGTCCCTAGAAAAAATGTTTTTTTTAATCACAATATAGCACAAGAAAAATTCACTCACTGTCCTTACAGGTCCCTGGAAACAAGGACTTGCAGAGTGAAAGAAAAAAAACACTCTCCCTACCTACAGTTTTCTGTCCCTAGAAAAAATGTTTTTTTTAATCACAATATAGCACAAGAAAAATTCACTCACTGTCCTTACAGGTCCCTGGAAACAAGGACTTGCAGAGTGAAAGAAAAAAAACACTCTCCCTACCTACAGTTTTCTGTCCCTAGAAAAAATGTTTTTTTTAATCACAATATAGCACAAGAACAATTCACTCACTGTCCTTACAGGTCCCTGGAAACAAGGACTTGCAGAGTGAAAGAAAAAAAACACTCTCCCTACCTACAGTTTTCTGTCCCTAGAAAAAATGTTTTTTTTAATCACAATATAGCACAAGAAAAATTCACTCACTGTCCTTACAGGTCCCTGGAAACAAGGACTTGCAGAGTGAAAGAAAAAAAAACACTCTCCCTACCTACAGTTTTCTGTCCCTAGAAAAAATGTTTTTTTTAATCACAATATAGCACAAGAAAAATTCACTCACTGTCCTTACAGGTCCCTGGAAACAAGGACTTGCAGAGTGAAAGAAAAAAAACACTCTCCCTACCTACAGTTTTCTGTCCCTAGAAAAAATGTTTTTTTTAATCACAATATAGCACAAGAAAAATTCACTCACTGTCCTTACAGGTCCCTGGAAACAAGGACTTGCAGAGTGAAAGAAAAAAAACACTCTCCCTACCTACAGTTTTCTGTCCCTAGAAAAAATGTTTTTTTTAATCACAATATAGCACAAGAAAAAATCACTCACTGTCCTTACAGGTCCCTGGAAACAAGGACTTGCAGAGTGAAAGAAAAAAAACACTCTCCCTACCTACAGTTTTCTGTCCCTAGAAAAAATGTTTTTTTTAATCACAATATAGCACAAGGACAATTCACTCACTGTCCTTACAGGTCCCTGGAAACAAGGACTTGCAGAGTGAAATAAACTGACACTCTCCCTACCTACAGTTTTCTGTCCCTAGAATAAATGTTTTTTTAAGCACAATATAGCACAAGGACAATTCACTCACTGTCCTTCCAGGTCCCTGGAAACAAGGACTTGCAGAGTGAAAGAAAAAAAACACTCTCCCTACCTACAGTTTTCTGTCCCTAGAAAAAATGTTTTTTTTAATCACAATATAGCACAAGAAAAATTCACTCACTGTCCTTACAGGTCCCTGGAAACAAGGACTTGCAGAGTGAAAGAAAAAAAACACTCTCCCTACCTACAGTTTTCTGTCCCTAGAAAAAATGTTTTTTTTAATCACAATATAGCACAAGGACAATTCACTCACTGTCCTTACAGGTCCCTGGAAACAAGGACTTGCAGAGTGAAATAAACTGACACTCTCCCTACCTACAGTTTTCTGTCCCTAGAATAAATGTTTTTTTAAGCACAATATAGCACAAGGACAATTCACTCACTGTCCTTCCAGGTCCCTGGAAACAAGGACTTGCAGAGTGAAAGAAAAAAAACACTCTCCCTACCTACAGTTTTCTGTCCCTAGAAAAAATGTTTTTTTTAATCACAATATAGCACAAGAACAATTCACTCACTGTCCTTACAGGTCCCTGGAAACAAGGACTTGCAGAGTGAAAGAAAAAAAACACTCTCCCTACCTACAGTTTTCTGTCCCTAGAAAAAATGTTTTTTTTAATCACAATATAGCACAAGGACAATTCACTCACTGTCCTTCCAGGTCCCTGGAAACAAGGACTTGCAGAGTGAAAGAAACTGACACTCTCCCTACCTACAGTTTTCTGTCCCTAGAATAAATGTTTTTTTAAGCACAATATAGCACAAGGACAATTCACTCACTGTCCTTCCAGGTCCCTGGAAACAAGGACTTGCAGAGTGAAAGAAACTGACACTGTCCCTACCTACAGTTTTCTGTCCCTATAATAAATGTTTTTTTTAAGCACACTATAGCACAAGCACAAAACACACTGACACTCTCCCTACCTATCCTTCTCTTTCCCTAAACTAAAGGAATCCAGGTTAAGCAAGAAAGAAATAACAGTCACTGTCCCTGCCTATGCTGCTCTATCCCTGCTCCGGAACACACTACACTAGGCCGCCGTGCTGGCGGCCTTTTATAGTGTGGGGCGTGTACTAAACACCCTCAGCAATAATTGGCCACAGGCATCCTGCCTGTGGCCAATCATTGCTCTCCTCGCTGCCGGCGCTGTGATTGGCCAAGCATGCGGGGTCACAGTGCATGCTTGGCCAATCACAGCGCCTGGATGACACTGCGATGGCGTAGTGCATTGTGGGCCGTTCGCGTCACTCGAATTTGGCGCGAACGGCCCAAATCGTTCGATCTTCGTCGAACGATCGAACAGCCGATGTTCGAGTCGAACGTATGTTCGACTCGAACACGAAGCTCATCCCTACTCACCACTTCTACTCAGCTGGAACAAAAACTTTATTCAATCAATCGTTAACCATCTTTTATTTCCGCAGGTTTGAGTGTAATTTCTGAAACAAGGTCCCCTGCTTTGAATCTTAGTTGAAACTTGTATTATCACTATTTGGGAGGGACGACAGACTACTGTACTTAAATTCTGGCTCGTCTGATATAGACATAATTATAGGATAACTTGAAGGTGACCGGCTATATGCGCTCTTCATAATATTGCAGTTTGTAGCAGATATAACGCGCATACTAGAAAGATGTGCCTCTTCCCCATATCCAAGATGGGGTTATTGCCTTGTATTAACCGGTACTTATAGTTCTTTTTCTTTCTTATTTCCGTTATCAGAAGTTAGTATTTTCTCTTTTATAGTTCAACGAACTGGGGCCATACTGGCCACCAGTGGTGCAGAAATGACTCCTTTTCAGTTTTTTTTTTTATATATGCTTACACAGGCCGCGACCTGTCATAGTTCATACCCTTGGTTTATACGTTTATAGATAATAACGCTAGACTTCGCTTGGTCAGGCCAAAGCACACTACCCCCTGGAGTGTCCCCTACAGGGTGCATTGACCCTATAGGGAACACTAATTTTATATACCTTGGGTTCCGCGGAAACCAAGGTGATTACAATACCTCCTGATTATTCTTCTTTCCTTTCTTATTTACCTGTTTCTTTCTGACTTTATCCCATCTACTCTCCCCCTCTTTGATCTTTACCTCCTGGGTGTCTGGGCGTGTATGTAATTTGTCCAATATAATGGATAGCTTAACACCTTTGCATTTGAGATCTATTTTCAGAAACCTCCTTGGCGTTACTCCCTGAGTCCGCACCATGGCTTATTCCTCATTGGGCCGCAACCCCACAGTGATTTCCCACAACACCAAGGGCTTGAACATCCCTGAAAAGTGTTCCACCCTCCTGAGAGACCTTAGGAAAAGTAAGCCACGCTTTTATTTTTTTGCAGGAGACCCATTTTAAGACCCATCATATCCCTTAACTCACTGACACATATTTTACACAAGCGCATCACGCGACCAATGACCTGGCTAAAACCAAGGGGGTGTCCATACTCATCAGTAGGGATGCCTCCTTTGTACTTACTGACAAGCTAATAGACCCAGAAGGCAGATATCTCTTTTTAAAGGGGAAATGTGGGGGTGCTACTATTACATTAGCTAATGTTTATTTTCCTAACACATCCCACTTGACCTTCACCAAGCGTATGATCGATGATCTGAAAGGCTTTAGCTCGGGCTGTCTGATTCTGGGAGAAGACTTTAACTTACCATTGAACCCTCTCTCAGATACCTCTACAGGCAAAACATACATTACTTACAAAATTCTCAAGAGGCTTAAACTTTCATTAAATTCCCTCCAACTCGTTGATACCTGGCGTTTCCTTCACTCAGATGAGAAGGATTTCACTTTTTATTCCATACCACATGATCGCTACTCCAGGATCGACTATATATTTGTTTCCCAAAGAGATCTAGAAAAGAATGAGGAGGCCCACATTGGGATCCAGACCATCTCAGACCATGCACCAATATCCCTGTCCCTAGACCTGATAGCACCCACCAAGAGATCTGATACATGGCGGCTGAATGCATCATTATTGACGGATCCAACCCTGCTACCGCAAATTGCCACCTTACTCAAGGACTACTTTGAGCTTAACACTAAAGTAGGGATGGACCCCATGATGATCTGGGAGGCTCACAAAAGCATCATCAGGGGAGAACTTATCAAAATGGGTACCCAACGCAAAAAAGAAAGACCAAGAAATTAAGAGACTGACGGAGAAAATCCTCTCTAGAAACAAAAACACAACCAAACATTATCTGCACAATCAGCTACAGAACTGTTAGACACCAGAAAGACCCTACAACAGATTATAGACGCTAGGACTAAACGTTTCTTTTTCTTTAAAAAAAAAAAATCTACTATGAACATAGTGACAAAACAGGCAGGTTTCTAGCGAGAGCCCTACGGACAACTAATGGTACCCAAAACATCCTGGGAATACGGTCTAAATCGGGGAAAATTGATGTGGCCACTAAACAAATAGCCCATCACTTTCACAAATATTATACCTCCCTGTATAACCTTCCTGAACAAAGGATAGCTGGCCAGGATCTGAGAGATAGGTCGAGTTTTATACTAAATTACCTAAAAGAATCAAACCTTCCTACCCTGACAACACTGGACGTAGAACAATTAGAAAGACCCATTGAGGCCTTGGAACTCCAACAGGCCATCAAGGGCCTCAAGAAAGGGAAGAGCCCAGGTCCAGATGGCTTTACTGCCATTTATTACAAAACCTTCCTGACCACTCTGCTTAAGCCACTCCTGACAGCTTTGAATTCCATGTCAACACCCAGGGAAATCCCCCCCAGCATTTCTTTCAGCCCACATAACGGTCATCCCCAAGCCAGGCAAGGACCCCACTGACTGCGCCAGCTACAGGCCAATATCATTACTTAACCTAGATGTAAAGCTCATGTCAAAAATTATCGCCAACAGGCTGAGGCCTCTGCTCCATGAACTGATAGGTCCTGAACAGGCTGGATTCATCCCAGGTAGGGAAACAAGGGACAACGTTATTAAGGCGCTTAACCTCATACACGTTGCCGGGGGGCCTCGAGGGCCTTCTCCTATCCACGGATGCGGAGAAGGCCTTTGATCGCATGGCGTAGGATCACATGCTGGAAACCTGCAGGTTCATCGGCTTGGGGAGTCATATGATGACATGGATATCATCCTTGTATAGAAACCCTACGGCGCAACTCAAAATAAATGGTTCCTTGTCAAATACAGTCAAAATAAGCAATGGAACGAGACAGGGCTGTCCCCTCTCACCCCTCTTGTTTATTCTGTCACTCGAACCCTTTATCAGACGAGTTGTAGCACAGAACGCAATTCGGGGATTCACAGTGGCAAAAAAGGAGTACAAAGTTGCGGCCTACGCGGATGATTTATTGTTCTTTATTACAGATCCGGACATCTCGCTGCCCTCACTAATGAGAGAATTCTCCTTTTATTTGGTTTGGTGTCCAACCTAAAAATAAATTTTACCAAATCAGAGGCGATGAATGTCTCTATCCTTGCAGTCTCTATAAACTTGATAAAATCCTCTAGCCCCTTTAAATGGGTGGACTCAGCTATTAAATATTTATGGGTATGGCTGATCCCCACGTTATCTCAGATATACGAGAAAAATTTTACTCACTTGCTGAAGACAATAGGTACTGATCTCCATGCCTGGCATCCTAGACACTTCTGGTTCGGGAGGGCAGCGATATGCAAGATGGTGATATTACCGAGAATCCTCTACTTGCTGAGGAATCTACCAATAAAGATTCCCTTGTCCGTTTTTCAGGCTCTTCACTCTCTGCAAATGACCTTCATATGGGCCCATAAACGCCCTAGGGTTAGATTTGCCCTGCTATCCCAAAACAAAGTGAAAGGAGGTATGAGCATCCCTGACTATAAACACTATTACTTTGCCTCGCATATCACCAGAATCATAGACTGGCATTGCGATCACTCTATTAAAGACTGGGTGGGACTGGAGTATGCCACTAGCTCTACCCCTCTACGATTCTCACCCTGGACGCCCTGGTCGAGCCACTCAACTGCACTGAAGACACATCCCCTCATTGGTACAACGTTAGCTGTTTTCCATAAATTAACTTCAATGCCCAACTTTCCCTCACATCTGAGCCCATTAACACCTCTACACAACAACCCTGACTTTCTCCCAGGAGTAGGGAATAACACTCTCCTGACGCTGACTTACCCCTTATGGCCAAACACTGCTTCAACAACAACAAATTTAAAGACCTAGCACACATCAGAAAAGACGCAAATCTACCTGACCTACCAATGTGGACCTACTTTCAAATACGAAGCTACCTTACTCAGGCATCCAAAATGACAGACTTTAGCAGACAACTGACTGAACTGGAGTCGATCTGCTTCACAGCAGAACCGATATCCAAAGCAACTTCACTCACATACAAGCTGATTCAGAACGGTAACATCCCTGGTGAAAATGGACTCAGGGAGCGATGGTCGAAGGAATTAGACACGCCACTTACGGAAAAGCAGTGGCAAATGGCCTGTGTATTTGCACATACGTGCTCTCTGAGTACCAGAACTCAGGAAACGGCATATAAGTTACTTACCCACTGGTATGCCACCCCTGTGAAGTTGAATTCTTGGTTTCCTCAAACTTCAGACGCATGCTGGAGATGCCAATCTAGCAAAGGCACCTTGCTACACATCTGGTGGTATTGCCCAGTACTACAGCCCTTTTGGTCGGAGGTAAAGAGACTGGTTTTCCAAATCACAGAAACAAAACTGACACTGGATGTCTTGTGCTGTCTTCTCCATATCACAAACTTTACCATCAAAAAATATAAACACCCACTCTCTAAACATTTACTAAATGCAGCCAAAGCTCTTATCCCACTATTCTGGAAATCTTTGCGGGTCCCGACCATTCGGGAATGGCTTTGCAAAATTTCAGAGATTTGTGAGATGGAGGAGACAGTAGTTCAATCTAATGAGAATGTGGAGCTTTTCCACGACACTTGGTCACCCTGGTATGTGTTGAGGTACTCCCAGGCATACTCAGATCTTGTAGACACACACTGAGGTTGTTAGAGTTTTTAATCCTCTTTAACCATACTTTACTCGCTTTTTGTAAAAGATTGCATATCTGGGTGTACCCACTTAGACACTTTCGAAGACAAATATCTGATCTCTCATCTCATCTGTACTTTACTATTTCCCTTTATTTCCACCCTTTCCCTATTTCATGAGAATAGTTATATTTCATTAGTGATGGGATTTTCTTCCACCTTAATTGTTTGTTACGCATTGACTATATATTTACATTACGTTTAACTATAATACCTCATTCTGTCAGAATACGATCTTAGGTTGCTATAATTTGTAACGATTTTTTCTTTCTCGTACATCACGGGACACAGAGCGGCATAGTCATTACTATGTGGGTTATATAGATACCTTCAGGTGCTTGCACTGGCAACTTCCAAAACCGGAAGTACCCTCCCCTATATAAGCCCCTCCCATCCGGGAGCACCTCAGTTTTTTGCCAGTGTCTAAGGTGTTGGCCAAGAAGTAACATGTGTTTTTTACTGAGCTTGCGTACAGGTTCTTTTGGGCCTCAGTAAGCTATTCCGGATCCGACCAAAAAAGCTTCATAGCTAAACGGTCGGTACCCGGGCCTTGCAAGAGAAGAGCAAGGTTTTGCCTGTAATGCCTCTCTTAGGAGGGCTGGACCCTGGGATCCAGAGCTCTGGTCATACCCACGACCAAGATGTTTTCTGTGCAGGGTGCTATACAGGTCCAGGGGAGTGGAATCCTTGGGAACCCGGTCCCTGAAGGTTTAATTACAATGCCTGCCGTGATAGGTGAAGTTTGGGCTTCTGTGGACCAAACAGAGTCCTGCGGCGAGGAAAAGGTAAGTGGGGGCCCTCGGGAACTTGGTTCTATTGAGGGACCCCCAAGCCTATTTTGTCTTTCTGCCTGTTACCTAAGGTATTCCCGCTAATATTCTGTGTATGCCTGTTACTACTGAGAAAATGTAAAAATTTCAATAGTAGGCAAGAAAAAAAAAAAAATGTAAGACCGCGGTACCTGTGTTAGACACTAGAGGCCGCTATGGTTCTTTTTCTTGTAATGTGGATTTTTTTCTTCCAAAATCAAATCCAGGCAGTTGGTAAGTTCTCTGCTGGGAAGCTGTCTCCTCTGCCCTGTTGCTGCGCTCATCCATCCCCGGGCCCTGTGGCAGGGACCCTGGCTCCCATCTAGCTCCTTATTTCTTTCAAAAAAGGCGCCGAAGGCGCACGTGCCCGCGCGCGTGCGCGTGCACGCGCCTCTATATATAGAGGCGATCTGGAAAAAGGGGCGGAGTGGGTGGATGACGCTCGGTGTGCGCTGCGGCGCTACTGCGCATGTGCGGGCGTCCAGTTTGTTTTAAAGCACAATCATAGCTGGCTATTGAAGTGCACAGACAGAGCTAGCAACAGTATAAAGGCACACAGAGGCGGTTGATGCAGGCATCCCCTAGAAAGGCACTTTAGTAGACACCAACTGTTATATAGCAGCAATTGTGCTAGACTATTCTCAGTAAAAGTGGTGTATTACGGCTGGAATACCTTAGCTTTAGGCTTAGGAATATGCCGTCCAGAAGCTCCGGAACTGAATCTTCCAGGAAGCGAAGGGGGTGTCATCGGGCTCTGAGGATCTTGGGCATGCTTCTGCTGCACCAGTCTCCCCTGAAGTTCAGAGGTAAGTGACCGTAGAGACCCCGCAGGGGTACTTGGTACTGTGGCTGTCCTCAGTTCACCTGCTCCTGTGTATGTAACAGAGGAGGTTTTTTCCTCAGCTCTGGGAGGATTAGAGAGAGATTGTCAACATTGATCGCTGCCTCCCTGTCAGGGAAAGCACGCCCGATCTCCGTCTCCTCCTTCAGAGTGCCTGTTAGCAGAGCAACAGTCCCATACAGGGATCGACCTGCCTGAAGGGGATCAGGATGAGGTTGATTCTGTTATAGAGGAATCAACAGTGGAGGAACCTTTTCTCAGCATCTCAAGCTGAAAGATTATGGGTTCAGTCTCTGACTAACATGGTCCAATCAGCATTTAAAAATGCACCTTGCGGAACCATCAACCACTACTGTATCCTCGTTGGGGTCGCTAGAAGCCCCCAGACTGTCTGTTCTTTTCCACTTCACCCTTTACTGAAAGGGCTCATTTACCAGGATTGGGAACATCCTGAGAAAATATTTATTCCCCCCAAGAGGTTTCCGGTGGTCTATCCCATGGAGGATAAGTTCATCAAAAAATGGAAGGTCCCTACAGTGGACACAGCCATCTCTTGTGTGTATAAATCACTGACATGTCCAGTGGATAATGTCCAAATGTTCAAGAACCCAATAGATAAAAGATTGGAGTCCTTATGAAAATATGCTTCTTTCTACAGCAAGCTTGGTAAAACAACCAGCAGTGGGGTCTGCTAAGCAGTGAAGGATCAGTTGAAACAGGTCTTGAGGGACTTGACAGATCAGCAGGCCCTTGCCCTAGCTGATCTACCTAGAGCCTTAGTCTTTGCGGTTGACGCCATAAAGGATTCAATCCATCAGGCCTCCCGCCTTACGCTGTCTGTAGTACATATGCGTAGGCTTCTATGGCTCAAAAACTGGTCTGCTGAAGCTCCCTGTAAAGAATGGCTGGTTAGCGTCCCATTTCATGGTGAACGCTTATTCAGGGAAGACCCGGACAAATATATCCAGAAAATTTCCAGCGGTAAAAATACACTCTTGCCGGTTAAAAACAGAGTTAGAGGTCCCTCTTTTAAGAGGCCTGCTTCTCCAGTCCCTGGGGCATCGGCTGTGTAACAGTTCCGACGGCCTCCTCGGTCAAATCCCGGGGGTAAAAATCAGGGACAATCGCAGGGTAATGAGAAACCCTGGGTCAGGAGAGGTACAAAACCTCCCCCAAACTTAAATTCATTGAAGGGTTGCCCCCACTCAGTCGGGTGGGGGGAAGACTCCAGTTGTTCGCAGAGACCTGGCGGGACGCGATCCGAACAGATAGGTGCTCTCCGCAGTATGTTTGGGATACAGATTGGAGTTAAAAGACTCTCCTCCTTCCCATTTTTTGAGGTCAAACGTGCCAAGGGATCCCCGGAAGAGAGAGTCCCTCCTGTCGGCACTAGAACAACTATTGCTCCAAGGAGTAATTATGGAGGTTCCCCTGGAATGGGGGTTCGGGTTTTACTCAAACCTCTTTACAGTCCCGAAGCAAACGGGGACGTGAGGCCCATATTAATTCTAAAAGGGCTAAACAAATTCCTGTATATCAGGACTTTTCCGGATGGAGTCGATCCGATCGGTGGCCACTGTCCTACAAGGGGAGGAATGGTTAGCCGCGATCGACATCAAAGATGCTTATTTGCACATTCCCATCTTTCCAGTCCACCAAAAATTTCTACGCTTTGCAGTAGAAGGGCGCCATTTTCAGTTCAGAGCCTTACCCTTCGGTCTGGCCACAGCACCGCGAGTGTTCACAAAAATTCTGGCCCCATTATTGGCCAATCTAAGATTGCAAGGTGTAACGATAATGGCATATCTAGACGACTTGTTGCTGATAGACCACTCAGTGAAAAAACTAGAAGTGGTCGTTCACAAGACAATCAAGTATCTGGAATCTCACGGTTGGATTATCAACCGAGACAAGTCAGCCCTAAAAAACAGTCAAAAGTCTGGAATACTTGGGGCTAAGGTTGGATTCAGGCCAGAGAAAAATATTCTTGCCTCAAGGAAAGGTGTTGTCTTTGAAAGATTTGATCCACTTAGTGGGTACAAAAAGACAGCCATCCATACGCCTGTGCATGAGGCTGCTGGGAAAAATGGTAGCATCATTCAAAGCAGTACCCTACGGTCAATTCCATTCAAGGCTGGGGAGCAGTACTGGAGCAATGGTCTCTCCAGGGCAGATGGTCGGATGCAGAAAAGGCCCTGCCCATCAATCTCTTAGAGATACGAGCAGCCCGGTATGCCCTAGTAGCATGGACATCCAAACTCCAAGGGTCCCCTGTCAGAATTCAATCAGACAATGCCACAGCAGTGGCATATATCAATCATCAGGGGGGCACCAGGAGTCGTGCAGCCCAGAGGGAAGTAAATTACATCCTGAAATGGGCAGAAAGATATGTCCCAGCCATATCTGCGGTATTCATTCCAGGAGTGGAGAATTGGAAGGCGGACTTTCTAAGTCGCCAGCAATTATGCCCAGGGGAAGGGTCCCTTCACCCCGAGGTTTTCTGGACAATATGTCAGCGGTGGGGAACACCGGATGTAGATCTTCTAGCATCCAGATTCAACGCAAAGGTGGACAGGTTTGTCTCTCGGACAAGGGATCCCCTAGCTTGCGGCTCGGATGCCCTAGTGTTCCCTTGGGATCAGTTCAAGCTGATATATGCATTCCCACCGCCACAATGGTTACCTCGATTACTCCGCAGAATCAGGGTAGAAAAGAAACCAGTGATTCTGGTGGCTCCAGCGTGGCCTCGAAGAGCGTGGTACGCGGAGATTGTAAAATGTCAGTGGGGAGTCCTTGGACTCTCCCACGTCGTCCGGACCTGCTTTCGCAAGGACCGATATACCACCCTTCCTTACCAGCCCTAGGTTTGACGGCCTGGCTATTGAAGCCCACATTCTAAAAAGGAGAGGGCTCTCTAATCCTGTGGTATCTACCATGATCAATGCCAGGAAGCCGGTATCCAGGCAGATCTACTATAGAATCTGGAAGGCGTACATCGCGTGGTGTGAGGCCAGGAAATGGCATCCACGTAAGTACGTAATAGGTAGGAGTCTGGACTTCCTACAGTGGGCTGTAGATAGGAAGCTTGCCATGAGTACTATCAAAGGTCAGATTTCGGCCTTGTCAATATTTTTTCAAAGGCCCTTGGCTTCGCATTCACTAGTCAAAGCCTTTAGACAAGGAGTAATGCGTATTAGTCCTCCGGTTAATATTCCCATATGTCCATGGGATCTAAACCTGGTTCTGTCGGTTCTACAGAAACAACCATTTGAACCATTACAGCATAGTTCCTTGGTTCTTCTCACCAGGAAATTGTTTTTTCTAGTAGCCATTTGTTCGGCTAAAAGAGTGTCGGAATTAGCAGCTATGTCCTGTAAAGAGCCATATCTGGTTATCCATAAGGACAGAGTAGTGTTACGTCCTCATCCAGCCTTTCTTCCTAAGGTGGTATCAAGGTTTTCATTTGAACCAAGATGTGGTTCTTCCTTCTTTTTTCCCCAAACCTAGTTCGGTAGAGGAAAAGTTATTGCATTCTTTGGATGTAGTAAGAGCAGTTAAAGCTTATCTAAAAGCCACTGCTCAGATTCGCAGAACGGATACTTTGTTTATTCTGCCGGAAGGCCCCAGAAAGGGTCAGGCAGCATCAAAATCTACTTTAGCCAAGTGGATTCGACAGGTCATAATGCAAGCCTATGGCTTGAGAAGGAGACCGCCTCCGTTCAAAGTTAGGGCGCACTCCACGAGAGCAGTTTGAACTTCATGGGCAGTGCATCACCAGGCCTCCCTGGCTCAAATCTGTAAGGCCGCAACGTGGTCTTCAGTACACACGTTTTACTAGGTTCTACCAGGTGGACGTTAGAAGTCAGGAGGATGTCGCCTTTGGGCGCAGTGTGTTGCAGGCCGCAAAAGATCCTCATGTCTGATAGCGCTCAGCTTATGTATGGTGTATCCCCCCCTCATTGGGCATTGCTTTAGGACATCCCACATAGTAATGACTATGCCGCTCTGTGTCCCGTGATGTACGAGAAAGAAAATAGGATTTTTATAACAACTTACCTGTAAAATCCTTTTCTTGGAGTACATCACGGGACACAGAGCTCCCACCCCTCTTTGGGGACACTTATTGCTTTGCTACAAAACTGAGGTGCTCCCGGATGGGAGGGGCTTATATAGGGGAGGGTACTTCCGGTTTTGGAAGTTGCCAGTGCCAGCACCTGAAGGTATCTATATAACCCACATAGTAATGACAATGCCGCTCTGTGTCCCGTGATGTACTCCAAGAAAAGGATTTTACAGGTAAGCTGTTATAAAAATCCTATTATTGCTGCACACTAAACACTGACGTATGCCTTTTCTTTTCTGTATGACTATCATTTAGAGCTGCGACTCCATTACTGCTTCTTCATATTTCTTTCAATAATCTTGATGTTAAAAAGATAAATAAAAAGAAAAATATAACACCTCCAGGCCTACATCTCTTTTACCTGAAGCTGTGGAGACAGATACTGACCTGTTGTAGTGACAAGTTCAACCACCTCATCCACCTATACTTCCTCCAATTCTCCTTCCTCCATCTCTCCTTTATCCAATTCAACTTCCGCCACATCCTCAGGTTGGGCTTGTTGGGGAGGTTGGGGTTCTTTAGAAGGTGTGGGGTTCCTGGGCTCCGAGGAGTGGTGTCCTCCCAGTCTTCTCTCCCCTATGAGATTGAAACAAATGGTACAGTTAACACACACATATATGAAGTCATAACTAGAAATATGAAACATTGCTTGTAGGTGGGGTACACTTGTCTGTTTTGGCACAGTTCCAAGCTGAAGACCAGATTGGAGAACTGAACAAAGCTAGACTACTGACCTTTTTGTGACAATTTTATCACATGCCCCCCCCCCCAGTACCCACTGTAGCACCTGTGGTGGACACCCTAAAAAGGTTGTTCTGGTGGCCCACACTATACTGTAGATGTGTAAACAACTGCTGAGTGTCCTCTCCTTTACATTGATTTAAGTTAGCATTTCATTCTCTTTTCAAACACATCATCTAGACAACAATGTCATAACATTTAGTGATTTTAAACATACATTTGACATATATTGTCAAATCATTGTATGTAGTGTGCAAACGATGTGTCAATATCGACCGATTACTGTGCCCACTAAATTGTAGAAGATGTCATTTAAGAATGTTAATTAATAAAAAAAACGACAACAGGGAGCAACATGCAAGTTGTGAAATACAACAATAGGGACACAGGAGAAGTACTTACTTTTTTTAAGCATTCTGTTAATGCTCCGTAACTGCTCCGACTCCCTCAGTTTGAGGTCAGACCACCTCTTTCTGAGCTGCTCCTTGGATCTTTTCACCCCAAAATTCTTCTTCAGACTTTTCACTACTTGCTTCATAATTTTGTCCTTCCGAAGATTAGGGTGGGAATACGGCCCATGCTTTGCATCATAATCAGAATTGTTCAATATGGCCACCATCTCCGCCATCTCCTCAAAGGTCATATTAGATGCCTTGTAGCGCCTCCTTGTTCGTGACGTTTCCCGCTCTGGGCTTGTCTCCTCATTAGAATTCTCTGAATTCACAGACACCTGCTGTGACTCCGCCATGTCGCCTGCGTGCCGAAAGAGAAGGGGCGGGGAAACATCGAGAAAGAACGTCATGGGTGGGCGACGTGTGTCACGCATGCGTAGTGTATATAAAGCTAACACACATGTGACATACCTACATTCTGTGTGCGGAGGAAGAGTTAAGAGCGCCGAACGTTAAGACCGAAGGTATCATTTAATACTTGGTACATCAGTGGCCTATACTGCATAGAGATTGTAGAGGCATATATGGGCATAAAGATTACTCGAGTTTAGAGTGTGATTGACATTTGTATTTTTGTCTGCTGTTTTGTCTTGCAGAAACAATGAATGTGTTTCTTGAGAAAGAATTCCTTTCTGAATTCATTGATAGATTAAGGGAGCTGCCCGCTCTCTGGGAGACAAAAAATCCCCAGCACAAAAAAAATGGGTAAGGAAAGCAGCGCTGGAGAGCCTGCTCCCATTTGTGCAAACACAGGTGCCCAATGCAACCGCTGAGCAGCTTGACACCAAAATTGGGACCTTGAGAGGCACATATAGGACTGCGCACAATCGGGTCCTGGCATCTCAGAGGTCAGGAGCAGCAGCAGGGAAGGTATATGTCCCACATTTGTGGTACTACGACAGGTTGGCCTTTCTGAATGACCACATTACACCGAGGGAATCACTGTCCAGCCTTCCCTCCAGCCAAGATGATCCTTCCCAGGATCAGGAGGAGCCTTCCATCTTGGATGAGGACCCAGATCTGTCAGTCTGGAGCCAGGTATAGTATTTTCAAAACCTTTATTGGGAAAAAATTTATGATGAAAACTAGATGTTAAGATGTGACCAAATTTAGTCAATCAAGAAAAAGTGTTTGACATAGCAATAGACAGTAGTGGTCAAAAAGGTTTGGGAGAAGATTGTAAAATGATGGGGGCCTAATGAGAGTATTATAAACAAAAATGTATAAGTATTTGCAACAGTCAATGATCTGAACATTGTGGCTGTTCCTTACTAAAAGCAAATCCACTTTGCACTACAAGTGCAAACTGCAAGTGCAAAGTGCAAAAAAAATTGCAAAGAAATTGCACTTGGAAGTAAAGTCTCTGTAAATCAGAGGGGTAGATCTGAAATGAGGGGAAGCTCTGCTTATTTTATTAGCCAATCATGTGCAAGCTACATTTCTGCTTTTTCTTTGCCTTGCATGTTCCCCTCAGATCTACAGCGAATGCAATTCCAAGTACACTTTCAAAGCAATTACAAGTGCACTTGTAGTTTTGCACTTGTAGTGCAAAGTGGATTTGCCTTTACTAAATAACCCCCTGTGTGTGATTGATGAAACAAAACTCTAAAATATGTGACTTTTTTTACACCGAAGGATGTCAGCCAGGATGACAGGTCGGAAAATGTCAGGCAGGAGGAGGCTGGGGTTATTGGCAGAGAGGAGGTGCCTGGTCCAAGTGGCAGAGAGGAGGTGGCTGGTCCAAGTAGTAGGACAAGGTGTCAGGTGCCTCCAATCTGCATGCCACCAAGAAGGGGCAGGAGGGATAGGGCTATGAGTGTGGCAGCACTGGCCTTCATTAAAGAGGCACATGCCACCCTCCAGCAGCCCCCAACCCCTGATGAGGGCTATGCGGCATTGGTGGGCATAAAAATGGCCCAGATGCAACCTGAGCAACGGCTACTTTGTGAGGCCCTGCTCATGTCCCTTTTAAATAAGGGGTTGAGGGGCATACTCACAGAGACCACTGTTATCTGTGACCACGGCCATCCTCCTGCACCTTCTTATTATCCTCCACCTCCTTCTTCTCCACCTCCTTTTCACAACCTCCTCCTTTTTCTCCTCCACCTCCTTCTTCTCCAGCTCCACCTTCTTCTCCACCTCCACCTCCTCCTCCTGACATGAGTACACCTCCTGAGGCACCGCCTCCATCCAGGCAGACAAGGAAGGCTGCAGAGAAGGCTGCAGGGAAGCCTACCAAGAAGGCTGCAGGGAAGCGGACCAAGAAGACCAGGAAGTGATTCACTTGCTGTAATGTGGTCAGACAGAAGGCAGCCTGTTGTAGTTCCACAGACTTGGGACATGCATCTAACCTGCTGCTGTTCCTGACCTCTGAGTCCAAGACCAGATTGGGCTCACTAATGTATGTGCTTCTCAAGGTCCCAATTTTGGTGTCCACACAGTTGCACAAATTGCAGCAGGCTCTCCAGCGCTGCCTTCTAGTTTGGTTATTCTTATTTTGTAGACCAGAATAAATGGATTTTTTTTTTTACTGTTAATACTTGCCTATGTGTTTTTGTTAAAGCTAAATATTTAGCTGGTGAGTAGGCAGGTAATTGAAAAAAATTACAAAGCTAGATTTTAAATGGGACAGATAACACCAAAAAAACGCCTTGGAGGCCAAAAAAGAGAAGATCATTTTTTTGTAATTATGTCAAATTTACACCGGAAAAAAAAAAATGGAGGTCACTAGAAATTAAATACGATTTTAAAATGCATATCTTGCCCAAAAAAATGTGAAATAAAAATAACAAAAAAAAAATGACATCTTGCTCGAGAAAATAAAATAACATATTCATGAGATCTGGATTCAGAAATGTTGCTAAAAATTAGTCAGAAATCTGTGTGAATATCTGCAGCCAAAAAAGATCATAATTGCTCATCACTGTACAGTAGGTGCCGCCGACATTGTATATTCATTGCGATCCTATCACGGAGATTCTCGGCGACGGGTGCCAACATCTCGGCGACAGAGTGGCGACACATCTCGCGCTCGCTGCAATAGCGAGGAGACGCGGCACTGTATTGAACGGGGATCCGACGTGGATTCCCGCCAATACCAGGCACTGTGTTTGGTATGAATCCTGAGCGGGAACTCCACGCCAATTTTTTTTTCTTTGAATTTTTTTTTATTTCTTTTCCATGTCATTTATACATACATCCATTTCATTTCTGTATTACAATATATATATACTTTGTCATGTGTTAATACATTCTCCTACTCATTCCCATTCCCCATCCGTCCACCCCCCGCCCCCCGTGCCTCCACTTCTATCCATTTATCCCATATATTATTACATTTCTTTTTGTTACCCCTTTTGGTGTATATAAATTCTTATTTTATTATAGTGTCATGTACTACCTTCTCCCATTCTATTACTGTAGGGGGACTTACTGCTTGCCACTTCTGTGAAATAAGTTTCCTTCCCTGAAACAAGCATCTCCTTATCGCAGTGCACTCATCCTTTGAAGGTCCCCTCTCTTCCACAAGACCCAGCACGCATAACCTGGCCTCCGGCTGCAAAGGTGTCCCAAATACTATATTTATCTTTTCAACTATTTGCTTCCAATATTGGTACAACTTAGGGCATCTCCAGACCATATGTATTAGGTCTCCTTTGACCTGACCACATCTCTGGCATCCTGGGTCAGGGCCCGGTGCCTTTTGACCCGCCATTTCTTTTGTTGCCAATTGTATCTCTTCCAGTGTGAGTGGTGCCTCCAACCCCTCTCTATCTTGCCCTGTCAACCGGAGTATCTTCAGGCCTGCGAAGAAGGTGTCCATTTCCCCCTCTCTACTATTATGCCAAGTACTGCTATACAGGTTCTGGTAGTATTTTTTAAACACTTGCATTATTTCTGGGGTGCCTCTCTTAATTTCCCCATCCTCATCATAAATCGCCGGGATAGTAGATGGGGGGTTATCGCCCCTAACGGTTAAGGCCAAGATCCTCCCCACTCTCTCACCCTCGCCAAAAAAATTCTGTTTCTGAAATAATTTTTTATTTCCTGCCTTTCTTCTTCTTATTTTTTTATATTCCTCCTGCGCCTCTAGCCATTTCTTATATTCCTCCGTGCTTGGGTTGCTTATATAACTAATCTCTGAGCTCCTCACCTTTTCACTCGCCACAAGTTCCTTGGCATGCGTTTGTTTTTTAATCAGCGATATTTTTTGAATCAGGATTCCCCGTAGGAATGCTTTCAAGGTGTCCCAGATTATTCCCGTCGTGGCAGAGCCAGTGTTTACTGCTATAAACTCTTTCAAGCTGCCACTTATTCCCTCAGGGTCTTTAATTACCTCTAGCCAGAATGGATTTAGCTTCCAGTCCCTTTTATTGTATCCGCTATTCAACTTTATTTCAAAGATCATTGAGGAGTGGTCCAAAATGCTTCTAGGTTCATATACCACCTCTCCTAACTCCCCCATCGCCTCTTCGTTACAGAGTACGAGATCTATCCTGGACAGAGTCGAGTGTGTCCTTGAGTGGCAGGAGAATTGTTTTTCCTCTGGGTGTCTCCTCCTCCATACATCAATCAGTCCCATCTCCCCACAAAATTGGAAAAGAGGGCTGCCGATCGTCTGTACAGAGGGGGGGCCCACCGGGAACCTGTCCATTCTTTTTATTCATAGTCATATTAAAGTCTCCTGCCACTATTACAGGCACTCCCGGCCTATCCACAACAAACTCCATCAGGTCCCACAGAATTTCTGTACCAAACGGAGGGGGAATATATATGCTTGCCACCACGTATTCCCTTGTCTCTATCCGGCAATGAAGAAATACATAGCGTCCTTCGGTGTCAATCTTACTATGGCTGCAGGAAAACACCATCCCTGAATCTATCAACACGCTCACACCCCTCGAATAAGAGGTGTGGGTGGAATGGTATTGAATCTGATATTTCCTGTGTTTTAACATGTTAACGGTTCCCTTGTCCAGATGTGTTTCCTGCAGGCATAGTAAAAGGGAACAAAAGAGGGAAAGAGAGACTGAGTTCTGCATATTAAGGTCAATGACCAAGTCAATGACTATTTCCAGCTTCCTGTATCTTCCCTTCTTTTGTATTCATCCAGGACATCAGTTCAGCAGGCGTATTAAAGAATGTGCTTTCCCCGTTTACGGTTATCCGTAAACGTGCCGGATAGAACATTGCATATTTAATCCCCTTTTCTTGCAGTCTGTGTTTACACTCAAAAAATTTGGCCCTTTGCCTCTGTAGCTCTGGGGAAAAGTCTGAATAGAATGAAATTCTTGTTCCGTTAACCAATACCTCTTTCATCTCTCTTGCCTTTTGGAGAATTGTGATTTTGTCTGGAAAGTGAAGAAGTTTGATAAGCATGGGTCTAGGACGTCCGCCCTCAGCTGGGGCTCTAAAAGGTATTCTGTGGGCCCGCTCAATTGAAAAGTGCTTTGATAAGCAATCCTGACCAAACACTCCCAGGAGCCAGTTTTCCATGAATTCAGTGGGGCGGCTACCCTCGCTCTTTTCGGGGAGACCCAGTACCCTTATATTTTTCCTTCTTAACCTGTTTTCCATGTCGTCAATTTTATTGACGCACAAATTCAGCTGTTCTTTCATTATTTTCATGTCCAGTATCATGGGGTTAACATCGTCTTCCACCTGGCTGAGTCTTTCCTCTAAGGCAGAGGTGCGCTCCCCAACCCCCTGTACTTCATGTTTTAATGTTGACATTTCCTCCTTTATCCCTCTCAGCTGGTCAAATATTTCCATTAGAGAGGATTTGCAATTGTTTATTGTGGATAAAATCTCTCTCATAGAGGGCTCATCCTCCATCACTATTCCCGTATTTGGCTCTGTCACTTTTTCCTGTGCCTTTACTTTTGACCCCAGCTCACCTGCAGCCTTTCCTGCCATCTCTGTAGTTAATGTTTGGCCCAGACTTTTCCGTTGGGAATTCGCTTGTTGAGCCCCTTGCCCCTTTGTTGGTGTATGGCCTGTTGTACTTCCCGGAACATATACATATTTTTCCAGTTTAGCTGCTGCTGCTGCCTGGTTATGCACATCTGGTATATATATATAACGTTTTTTACTGCTCACCTCCGGCTCCAAGTTGTAGTGAAAAAAAAAAAAGAGAGGAAATGCTTCCACAACGTCCTTCGTCCTGAGAGCAGCCGTATCTCGCCTAGGAAATGTAAAGCCGATGGGCTCGTGGTAAAGATAACGGCCAGGTATTATAACGAGAGGCAGTGCAGACAGGTAGTACCATGCAGACAGGTAGAGCGATATCACCGGGTCAGGGAAGATGGCTCCAGCTGGTTCCTCCAGCAAGTCTCAGGTTGTGCTAGTCAGCTGCCCGGGTCGGGTATGATCACACAGAGCGCACGTACTGGGTCTCAGAATGACACATCCATGCTCGTTGGATCGGTGAGTCTCACTGTCTTCATTCGCTTCCTGCCAGCTGCCTCGTCTCCGACGCCGGCACGCGCTACAGATAGTCAGCCGGTCAGATAGGCAGGACCATCCCTCTCCTCCTCTCTCTTTCTCCTGCCCCTCCCGCTGAACTACTCAGTCATTTCGGCGTATATTGTAGAGCGAGGTACGAGGAGCGAGGAGCGAGCGGGCTGCTCTCCTCTCACAGCCGCATCCGGTCCGCGCCAATTTTTAAATAAAAAACCGGCATGGGTTCCCCTTCCAGGAGCATACCAGGCTTTTTAAAGTAATTTATTACACAGCTCCGGGGGTCTTCTTCCGACTCCGGGGTCTCTTCCGACTTCGGGGGTCTCTGGTGTCGTCTCCGCGCTCTCCGGTTCTTCTCTCGCTCTCCGGTTCTTTCTTCCTTCTGCCGGGCCTCCGCTATCTTCTTCCAGCTCTTTTGCTAGCGGAGGCCCGGTCTTCCCCATCGTCTCGTCCGGCTCTCCGTTGTCCTTCTGCCGGCCCCTCCACTATCTTCTTCCAGCTCTTTTGCTAGTGATGGGGCCGGTCTTCCCGTCGTCGCCGTCGGCGTCTTCTTCCCTCTTCTCCTCCTCAATGTTGACTCGTCGCTTCCTCTCTCTGTAATGCTAAATCTTCGGTCCGCAGTGATTTATATAGGCTTCTCATGACGTCACAGTCACATGCTCTGGGTGGCCCTGGAGCATGTGACTGTGACGTCATGGGAACATGTGACTGTGACGTCACGAGAAGCCTATATAAATCGCTGCGGACCGAAGATTTAGCATTACAGCGAGAGGAAGCGACGAGTCAACCTTCGAGGAGGAGAAGAGGGAAGAAGACCCAGACGGGAAGACCGGCCCCTCCACTAGCAAAAGAGCTAGAAGAAGATAGTGGAGGGGCCGGCAGAAGGACAACGGAGAGCCGGACGAGACGACGGGGAAGACCGGGCCTCCGCTAGCAAAAGAGCTGGAAGAAGATAGCGGAGGCCCGGCAGAAGGAAGAAAGAACCGGAGAGGAGAAGAGGGAAGAAGGCGACGGAGAAGACCGGGCCCCGCTAGCAAAAGAGCTGGAAGAAGATAGCGGAGGCCCGGTAGAAGGAAGAAAGAACAGGAGAGCGCGGCGACGACACCGGAGACCCCCGAAGTCGGAAGAAGACCCCCGGAGTTGTGTAATAAATTACTTTAAAAAGCTGTGTGTGTGTTTTTATTGCCATTTTTTCCACCAGGTGAATGGGTAGGGGTACGATGTACCCCATACTCATTCACATAGGGTGATGGGCCGGCATCTGGGGGGCCCCTTATTAAAGGGGGCTCCCAGATTCCGATCAGCTCCCGCCCGCAGACCCCTACAACCAACGGGCAGGGTTGTCGGGAAGAGGCCCTGTCCTCATCAACATGGGGACAGGGTGCTTTGGGGTGGGGGGGCCGCAGGTTGCCCCCCTGCCCCAGAGCACCAAACCCCCCATGTTGAGGGCATGCGGCCTGCCAGGTTGCATGCTCGGATAAGGGTCTGGTTTGGACTTTGAGGGGGACCCTCACGCAGATTTTTCGGCTTAGGGGAGTCCCCTTCAAATCCATACCAGACCCAAGGGCCTGGTATGCTCCTGGAGGGGGAACGCATGCCGGTTTTTTATTTAAAAATTGGCGTGGAGTTCCCGCTCAGGATTCATACCAAACACAGTGCCTGGTATTGGTGGGAATCCACGTCGGATCTCTGGCAATGCGTGTCGCTCATTGTGAAAGGAAAAACAAAATTTTTCCTTTCCCGATGACAAGACAGCTCGGCGCTGGCTCTCGCAACGGAGCTCCCTTGGGTGTCAATCTCGCCGCTAGAAGAGGCGAGATTGACACAATATCAGCGGCATCTACTGTACCATTCTAAAGAAGATTTTAATGTGCAGCATTTAAACGATGCAAAAATTGTTAAGGCGTGACGAATTTGCTATCTCCATTATGAACGCTAGCTTTACAAGAAGGTGCGCTCCCGTCTCATACTTCAGTCTGACCATGCGTGGTTTTTAAAGACTCGGAAAAGCATACACGCGAACAGTTTTCTCGTCCAAAAACAGTCTGACGAGAATCACGCCGAGAAAAAATGAGACTCCAATGAGAAAAAAGACCGCAGGTTGTCTTTTTTCTCGTCGAGATTTTGGACAGTTTTCTCGATGAGAAAGCATACACACGAACAGTTTTCTCGGCAAAAAAACGGTCGTGTGTACGCGGCCTCAGAAATGACACTTTGTGCAGAGACAGTTGTAAACACGGGAAACATGCGCTACTTTACATGCATACTTTAGACCCCCCACAGGTACGAAATTTAAAGGAATATTTCACTTTTATTGTTTCACTTTTATTGTAGCATTATTAAAATCACTGCTCCCGAAAAACATGAGTTTTTAAAACTTTTTATGCATTG
Source organism: Rana muscosa (assembly GCA_029206835.1). NCBI lineage: Eukaryota > Metazoa > Chordata > Amphibia > Anura > Ranidae > Rana > Rana muscosa. The sequence goes on from CM055127.1 coordinate 204,307,936, forward strand.
ATACATGTCCCCTGGGGCAAGACCCGGGTCCCCAAACACTTTTTATGACAATAACTTGCATATTAACCTTTAAAATGAGCACTTTTGATTTTTCTTGTTCGTGTCCCATAGACTTTAACGGTGTTCACGTGTTCGAACAAATTTTTTGCCTGTTCACATGTTCTGGTGCGAACCGAACCGGGGGGGTGTTCGGCTCATCCCTACCGAACACCAAGGCTAATTACCTAATTATTTTTAGCAGCCTGGCTGTCTCCTGAACTTCAATACACATTATCACAGGAATCCTTTCATACAATACAGGGTCAATTAGCCCAAGCCCCCATGAAAAGATCCTTAGAAGTTAGTCTGGATTCATTAACATTACAACAGGCAGACAGGTGCCTGGGGGTGATGACATTAGCATCTTTCGACTAACATGTTGAGTTCAGAATCAAACAAACAGTAAATAGTTCTTTACAGATATCCTGGGGAATATTGTGGATAAATATTACTGTCCCATTTTAAAGTAATCCAAAATATATTCTTAATGTCCATTTTTTTCTTGCTCACCCTGTCCCCAAAAGTGACTCTCGTTACACTTGCCACTTGCGTTTGAATTGGAAAAGTAATCTACCGCTTGTTACTGTACAACTGTAAGGCATCATGCACAGTTGCATGCTGCAGCTCAAAGCAACTGCTCCACCTGGCATTCAAGCATTTTTTTTGCGTTTCCTATGCCTGTTAACTCCCCTCCATGTTGGCCATTAAAAAAAAAACAATTCTGCCTGTAAACTGCCCTGCCACTAAATTTCTGAAGTGAAAAAGTGAATCACCTATAGTGTGCAAATTGCACACTATAGGTGATTCACAGTGCAATGCATGGCCATGCATGGGCGACACATAGCCTAATATGGAGGCATAGAGGTAACACTACAGGCAAATGAAAGGCTCAAAAAGAGGGAGCTCAAACGCCTGTAGAAGCAGCTACTTTGAGCTTTATTGTGCTTGTGGCCTTACTGCTGCTAAGTCATTGGCTCCTTGCCATCCTGGAATGAACCTAAAAATGTTTCTTTCACAAGTTTCATAAGAAGTTGAACTAGAAGCTAAGCTAGCACTTTTTTTTTTTTTTATGTTTACAAAATAATGTAAGTTTTGAGGTACTGTTCTAGTTGCTCCTCCTCATGTCTAACATTATTTAACTGTATTGCACTTGGGTTGGTTGTTGTGAACTTGTGATGTTTGTTTTACACGTGACATCAATGATGACATAATATTTCATGTTCTGTGACATTTGAGATTTTCAATTTCAAGGCATAATGCCTGCACATGACTGCACAGTTGTACAATGCAGCCCAAAGCAGATGCTCCTCAAGGAGTTTGAGTTTTTTTTCCTGCCTGTTATTAACGCCTCCCCTCCATGTCAGCCCATTGCACACTAGTTTCAGGAGTTTAGTGGCAGGAAAGTTTACAGGCAGAAAAAAAATCCAAAGATTTCCATTTCCAATTTCTTTGGATTTTTTTTTCTGCCTGTAAACTGCCCTGCCACTAAACTTCTGAAACCGCATATAGTGTTCCTTGGCCATGAATGAACACATAGGCTAACATGGAGGGGAAGAGGTAACAGGTAGAAAAAAAAAAAAAGCTCAAAAGAGCTAAAACACCTGGAGAAGCAGCTGCTTTGAGCTGTTCATGAGGCCTTACTGCAGCCTAATTGCCAACCTAACCTGCCATCCTGGAATGAACATAATTTGTTCTGTCTGTGAAATGTGTTTCTTTTACTCATGTGTAGGAAGTTGAACTAGAAACAAACACGTTGTTTTTTTTTTTGTTTTTTTTTATAATGTCTTGTGAGTTGACTGAGGTACTGTACTGTTCTTGCTTCTCCTCATGCCTAATCATTGTGAACTTGCAATGTACATGTCATTGACATTTGACATTATTATATATAACATGTTCTGTGCAATTTGCGCTTTAACAGCTTTGTGACCAGCAAATAAAAATGTTTTATTTCTTTCATAATGTCTTTTGAGTTTCAATTCCTCATATTATCAGGAAAATGTATAATCTTTCATTATTTTAAAAAAAAATGTCACGTATCTGTAATTGGTATCGGTGAGTACATGAGGTACAGTATCGGTACTCGTACTCGGTGTCAAAAAAGTGGCATCGGTGCATCCCTACTTTTTTACCTAAAGCGGAGGTCCGCCTAAAAATATTAAAAGCCAGCAGCTACAAATACTGCAGCTGCTGACTTTTATTAAATGGACACTTACCTGTCCAGGGTGCCCGCAATGTCGGCAGCCGAAGCTGATCAATCGCTCGGCTCTCGGCTGCCCCGCCGCCATCCTCGGCGAGGGAATCAGGAAGTGAAGCGTTGCGGCCTCACTTCCCGGTTCCCTACTGTGCATGCGCGAGTCGCGCTGCGTGTCCTAAATGGTCCCCACTATCTTTTGGGACCTGTGTGTTTCCCAGAAGACAGCGAGGGGATGGGAAGGGGTGTGACTCCCACAGGAGTCTATGCCCTGAAGTGGGTGCAAATACCTGTATTATACAGGTATCTGCACCCCCTCCCCCTGAAAGGTGCCAAATGTGACACCAGAGGGAGGGAGGGTTCCATTTTTGTGTGGACCTCCGCTTTAAATGATTGGGGAGGCAGGTCTGCAGAACATATAGAGAATGAGAAATCGGAGTCATCAATATTCCTGCTTTTCTAGAACACATTCAAGGCTTTCTATAATTGACCCAGCCCTGGGAACTGATGGTATGATTTAAAGAGCAATGAGTATCAATTATATGCCCAGGGGTCTCTCCGATCATTCACCATTAATGGTGTTGCTGCACCTAGGAGGGGACTGTCTTCCAGTAGGGTGGAGTGCAAGCCCTGTTTGGCTAGAGTTGACACCAGAATTGGTATTGGTATCCCTGAAGGAATTTATTGACTTGAATGTATTGACTGCACCCCAAGTTATGGGGAGGTAGTACAAGTCTTCCTTAGATGATTGTTGATAAAACAAATATTGAGAATTAAGAGGAATACTAAAGACTATGAATTAATGGTGTTGAATAAAGTCATGCTAATGGGAAAAAAGTATATAGAAAGCTCCTCTCCTATTACAATCTCAGATTGGTTGAGTAAGCAGCAGGAATATAAAAATGTATCGGTGGTAAAAGCTGACAGTAAACGGTTATTTCAAAAGCAAAGGTTTTATGAAGAGGGAGAGAGCGTAGAACATGTTAACCCTTTTGGCAAAAACATAACACCTTCAGCTATTTTACCTTCTATTAAGACAATTAGGGATAGAATAACCATATTCCCCAGAATTTGCATATTTGTTTTAAAACTATAATGGAAAGCTGTTTCCAGTGTAATGATTTGGATGGGGAGATGTGGAACGAACTTGGTAGATTGGAGGTTTCACACCACTCTAGGGAAAATAGAGATATGTTGGATGCCCCGATAAACCTGAATGAGCTACAACTGGCTGTGTCACATTTGGTCAATCAGAAATCTCTGGGGCCAGATGGTTTACCTGTTGAGGTATATAAGCATTATGGGGAGGTACTGTTGCTAGAGCTGCTGAAGGTGTTAAACTGGGTGGTGACAGAGGGAGCTTTGCCTTACAGCCAGCATCTTATAGACTGATATCCCTGTTGTGCACAGACATTAAGCATTTAGCAAAGATTCTAGCCACTAGGTTAAGTAAAGTTATACTTATACACCCGGATCAATCAGGGTTCATACCAGGTACTGTAGATAACCTAGTATAAATATTAGAATACAGTATATTAAAATGTATAAATTCTGACCACTAATGTGGGAACAAGGGCACTGTTGTCATTGGAAGCTGCTAAAGCGTTTGACAGTGTCAAATGGCAATATTTATGGCAAGTGTTGACAGCTTTTCAGTTTGGACTCCTTTATCTACTTGACCTCCTGAAGATTTAACCCCCCATTCATGACCAGGCAATTTTTTGCGATACGGCACTGCGTTACTTTAACTGAAAATTGCGTGATCATTCAGCACTGTACCCGAAGCAAATTTATGTATTTTTTCCCCACAAATAGAGCTTTCTTTTGGTGGTATTTGAGTACCACTGCATTTTTTTTGCTCTATAAACAAAAAAAATACCGACAATTTTGAAAAAAAAAAAAAACAATACTTTTTACTTTCTGCTATAAACATATCCAGTAAAAAATAAATAAAAAAATTAAGTTTCTTCATAAAGTTAGGCCACAATGCATTCTGCCTCATTATTTTTTTATATTAGTAACAATGGTGATCAGCGACTTATAGCGGGACTGCGATACTAACTGACAATTTTGATGCTTTGTGGGAATCAGTGACACTAATACAGTGATTAGTGGCAAATTTTTGCACTGTCACTGTATTAATGACACTGGTTGGGAGGGGGTTAAACATCTAGGGCAATCAAAGGGTTAACTGTGTGTCTAGCCAGTGTTTTTGTGCAAACTGTGTGCTGCTTTTACTAAGGAAAGTGATGGATTTTATTCCCTGCTTTGCAAGGATACAAAATTCATCACGTCCTCCTTGTCAGAAAGGAGCTCTGCCTTGCTTACATAGGTAGAGCTCCATTCTGTGTCTCTGCCTGATTAACAGTGGGTGCCCACAGAAATCCATTGCCTGGAACCCTCAGATCGGCTTCTGCTGGGAGTAATCCCAGCAGAAGTAGCCCACCGGCAGCGCATGTGCGTGCCCCCTAAGCTGAAGTGCAGAATCACGTATGTATATGTGATTCTGCACAAGAGGGCCACCCTGTAGCAGTATATCTGACATAGGGTGGTCCTTAAGTGGTTATTAACCACTTGTCCACCGCCCACCATCAAATGACGGCGGGCGGAAGACTCTCTTGTTCTGACAGGACGTCATATGACGTCGCGCCTTTAAGAGCCACTAGGGGGTGCCCGCCGCGTCACTGGGGACCCGATGCGCTTGCCCGGCAACCGCGATGGCCGCTGGGCACCCCGCGATTGCCCAGTAACCGAGCAGGACCGTGGATCTGTGTGTGTAAACACACAGATCCACGTCCTGTCTGGAAGAGGAGACCGATGGTGTGTCCCTTGTACATAGGAACAACCATCGGTCTCCTCCCCCAGTCAGTCCCCTCCGCCCACAGTAAGAATCACTTCCATGGAATACATTTAACCCCTTCCTCGCCCCCTAGTGTTAACCCCTTCCCTGACAGTCATGTTTATACAGTAATCAATGCATTTTTATAGCAGGGATCGCTGTATAAATGTGAATGGTCCCAAAAATGTTTCAAGTGTCCGCCGCAATATTGCAGTTACGATAAAAATCCTTGATCGCCGCCATTACTAGTAAAAAAAAAAAAAAATGCTCCAAATCTATCCCCTATTTTGCATCTGCTATAACTTTTGCGCAAACCAATCAATATACGCTTATTGCGATTTTTTTTTATTTATTTTTTTCCCAAAAATATGTAGAAGAATACGTATTGGCCTAAACTGAGGAAAAAAAATGGATATTTATTATAGCAAAAAGTAAAAAATATTGTGTTTTTTTTTTTCAAACTTGACGCTCTTCTTTTGTTTATAGCGCAAAAAATAGAAACCGCAGAGGTGATCAAATACCACCAAAAAGCTCTATTTGTGGGAAAAAAAGGACGCAAATTTTGTTTGGGTACAGCATCGCACGACCGCGCAATTGTCATTCAACGTGTGACAGCGCTGAAAGCTGAAAAATGGCCTGGGCAGGAAGGGGGTGAAAGTGCCCAGTAGGCAGGTGGTTAAAAGGGTGAGGATATAAGGCCCCTAAAGAGAGTGAGATTTAAAAATGAATGCTCAGAATTCTTTCCATTGGCCCAGGTGATGAGGCAGGGGTGTCCTTTGTCACCCCTCCTCTTCTCCCTGGCAATAGAGCCATTTTCCATAGTGATCAGGTCATCGCTGGATGTTCGAGAATTTAAATGGGCATTGGGGGAGGAGAAGATCACTTTATACTGTATGTGGATGATGTCCTTTTTTAGGGGACACCCAATCCTCTTTGATTACAGTAATATAATTTCTGTCTTCCAATTTTCGGGCCTGGTTAATAATTGGAACAAATCGGTACTCTTGCCGGTGGAACCCCTGGAGGTAGAGATAACAGATAAAATCAAATATCTGGGAATATATGTGACAAGGAACCCTAAGCAATTCACAATTAATAATGTGGCCCCTTTAATAGCTAGTTTTAAACAGAAGAGTGTCACCTCCCACTATCAATGGTAGGTTGTTGCAATTTAATTAAAATGGTTTGGATGCCACAGCTATTGTGGGTTAATCTGCTATGTTTGTGTGTTATATTCACTATGCGATTTCCATCAATATGCTGTCATTGTTTGTAACTTCCATCCATCTGTGTAAGTATCGGTGGTTCTCCTTTCTCGCTCACTCTCCGGTCTGAGGCGCCCTTTGCTTCACTCCCGGTACACAGGGGTCCCGTTTTACCCCACTTCTGGTGGGGTGGCTTGGGACATTGTTTTGGCTATGGGTTCCTGGTTTCTCCTTTGTTCTGCGCTCCACCTTTTTTAAAATTTACCAATATGAGTGCTAATTTGCTGCTATTGTTTCATCTCCTATTAAGCCTTCTTTGTCTAGTAATTTTAGCTAAAATGGTTGGTTATCTAAAATCTTCCTCCACAGTATATTTCTTGATTTTAACATCATGGATTGAGGATAAAAATAGTGCAAAAATAAAACAGTTACTTATTTGACTCTCAGTCTAACAAGTACACAGCTCATATCATTCTCATTTTAATGAACAGTGTTCACTGTTTCGATGTTGCATTTTATCTGAAACTGGAAGACATTTTAATAGCATTGCTGCATTTCAACCAATCTGGTGACAGACACAAGTGAGTGGTATAAATTATCTAGCCATTCTCTGGCATTTATTTCAGTGTAAGTGTATTTATTTCAAGCAAAAAGACCAATAGTCATTTATCAAGAGACAAATAATCTTTTCTTGGCAGTAAAGTCTGCAAAATTCTTACATTTAAGCATTAAATCTCATCCTTTTGACAGGAGTTTGAGAGCATTAAGACTTTGATTTAGCTTGATCTTACAGAATAGTTTCTCATAATTATTTTTGTTTTAGAAGATATATGCTGGTCCATTCCTGCCACTCTTTATTAAACCTGAAGTCTCCATTTTTCATTCACTGGTATTACTAAATTACCTCGCCTTTCCTTGTTATGTGACACATTCCGTTAGCAGCTTCTCACTGAAAAATATAATACATTTACACCTAAAGCATAAACATCAAAAATCTGTTCTCTGGTATTGCTTGCTCATGAAGAAACAGGTCCCTATTACTTTTTGAAGAGGAACAGTATAATTAAACTATTGTTATAAATAGACAACCGTGTTGTCATATTATTTACTAAACTACTGTTATTTAAAATATTGATTCAATTAAAATATTAGTTTAACATTTCTTTTAAATACATATTCCACTAGCAATTGTGGTAGCTCAATCGTGCTGCTAAAATCACTTGAAATTGTTCAGAGAAGACAAGTGACTAATTTCCATGTGATAGAACTACTGTTTTCCTATGGCCTAGTTACAGTAACAGCATTAATGGCACACAGTTGGAGCACTGTATAATATTTCTATAGTCTTTGTAAGTGCATCCCCTCCTATATCTCTAAAGTAAAAAAAAAGCATGACAGATCATCAAATAACCATGGGAGAACAGTCTGTTTGTCATGGCTTGGGTCACCTGCTGGTGGCACTGTTGCTTTAAGCACCAAAGGGTGTAATTCTGGTGGCCACCAGCGGGTGTCTCCAAGTAGAAGGATTTTTCATGAATCAAGCTGCACCTGGTGTGAGCTGCTGGGAGTAAAATAAGCCTGCCCTTCACTAAGGTTCAGGGCTTCAGTATCCCCTCTGCTAGCCTTGTCCCTGCCTGACCTGATCCGTTGCCTGAATCTGTTCCTGATCCGCTTCCTGCCCTGTCCTGGACTCTGTTTTCCTGTACCTTGTACCCAGTCCCTGAGTCTTGTCCCCTGATTCCAGCTTCCCCTTGCTACTGCTCCCTCCATCTGGCCGCCTTGTCTCTCATCCCTGCCTTGATTACATATATATGCTCCTGTTCTTGTATATATTAGCTGGTTAGTTAGTTAGTTAGATTAGGTGTTTTGGGGTTTGCTGTGTTTTATTGTATTTGTATGCTTTACTTGTTTTTGGTTTGCTGTTTGGTTTGCACATGTGCCTTTATCTTTAATAAATATATTTTTCTCACCTACTTTTGTGCCTGTTTCCTTAGGTGCAGCCCACTGATCTGTTTAAACCTGTGTTGGACGCCTGTGTTAGGCATCCCTGACAGAATACTGAAGCCATACAAACAGATCAGATGCACTTGAATTGGGCCTGGGCACATGCTATTGCTAAAAAAAATGCATCTGGAAGATATTCTGTATCTTTCGCTCCTGGCAACAGATGACAGAGATTTCTGTTATCAGACACTAAGTGAATACACTAGAGAGCAGTTATTGGAATGCATCCGCATAGCTCATGTTTTTGTTGATCAGGGTAGTTTTTTGTTTGAGGACGTGCAGCCATTGATTCGGATCTGTACAGAGTTGGCCCTGTCTGATGCCTCTAGTGGAAGTAATGATTATACACCTCCTTTTAATGCAGCTCAGGTAGAGTCTTTGGTGTGGCTGTTGGAAGATCACTCAGCCTTTTTCCATGATCAGTCCTCAGCTTGTACACAACAGGTGCTTGCAGCATGCATTGATTCAGTGCAGTCTCTGGTCAGACAAGCAGTGTGCAAACCTGATTTTGTAAAACCATTATTACAGGCCTGGTCAAGTTTGTTGTACTCAGTCCCTGTCAGCTCCCAACCATCCATTTCTATGTCTAGACACCAACCTGCTGGGATGTCTTCCTCTCCTTTACCCCCAATTCCCACTTTTGCTGAACACTACACCCTGCTAACAATGAAGTACAAGTACCCTGTTTCCTCATGGTGCACTTACCCTGCCTTTAACCCTTGTGCTTCTTCTCGGCTGCCTCCATCAGTTCCACCAAAATCGCTTTCAAAGTCTGCACCCTCTGTTTCACCATCCCTCCGCTCTTCACCTCTACCAGCTGCATCCATTACCTACAGCCCTGTATCCATATACAAATCCTCAGTGGCAAAACCAAAGAAAAAACTGACGTTTTTTTCCAACCCATTCAATCCTGCCACTATCCCAACCTGCCTCCACTCCAGCCAACTTGCTTCAGCCTGTTCCTGTACCAACGGAGCTGCTCCAGCCTGACTCCTTGCCAGCCAACCTGCCCCGGTCCGTCCTCATGCCAGCTGATCCTGAACCTGATGACCCACTTAACCCTGCCAACTCTCTGCCTGCTGTCCAGTCTGAAATTCCAGTACCTGCTGCCCGGTTTGAAGTTCCAGTACCTGCTATCCTGTCCGATGCACCTGTTGTGCCAACACCTGCTGTTCTGCCTGATGTGCCAGTGCCTGTGCCTGCTGCCCAGTCTGAAGTTCCAGTACCTGCTGCCTGGCTTGAAGTTCCAGTACCTACTATCCAGTCCGATGCACCCGCTGTCCTGCCTGATGTGCCAGCGCCTGTGCCTGCTGCCCAGTCTAAAGTTCCGGTACTTGCTGCCCGGTTTGAAGTTTCAGTACCTGCTATCCAGTCCGATGCACCTACTGTTCAGCCTGTTGTGCCAGCACTTGCTGTTCTGCCTGATGTGCCAGCTCCTGTGCCTGCTGCCCAGTCTGAAGTTCCAGTACCTGCTGCCCAGTTTGAAGTTTCAGTACCTGCTATCCAGTCCGATGCACCTGCTGTTCAGCCTGATGTGCCAGCACCTGTGCCTACTGCCCGGTTTGATGCTCCAGTGCCCGCTGTTCAGTCTGATGCTCCAGTGCCCGCTTTTTAGTCTGATGCTCCAGTGCCCACTGTTCAGTCTGAAGTCCCGGTGCCTGGCTTCCAGTCTGAAGTCCCGGTGCCTGGCTTCCAGTCTGAAGTCCCGGTGCCTGGCTTCCAGTCTGAAGTCCCGGTGCCTGGCTTCCAGTCTGATGTCCCGGTGCCTGGCTTCCAGTCTGATGTCCCGGTGCCTGGCTTCCAGTCTGATGTCCCCGCTTACTGGTCCGATGTGCCCACTTTCCAGTCTGATGTCTCAGTGCCTGCCTTCCAGTTCGATGTGCCAGCTTCCCAGCCTGATGTCCCAAAGCCCACTGTCTTGCTTAGTGATCCCGTACCTGGTATCCTGCCTGACGATCCAGTATCTGATGGTCCCATTCCTGATACCCTGCCTGGTGGTTCCTTTGCCGCTGCCCAGCCTGATGACCCGGAGCTCGCTGCCCAGCCTTATGATCTGGTGCCCTTTACCCAGCCTGCTGTCATCGTACCTGCTAAACCAGTTCCTGGTGCTCAGCTTGCCGCTGATTCTCCCCTGTTTAATTTTCAGCCTTATTGTGATGCTCTCGTGTTGTCTGCTACCGATAGGTCCATACATCTTCCCCCACCTGTTTTCATCTCATGTTCAATTTTCGGACTCGGGTGGCATGCCTCCCAATAGATTAAGAGACTCTGGCCGGAAAAGCGCAAAGAAGTCCGCAGTCACAGGGGAGACTTTTTGGGACTTTTCCGCACCTACATGGACTGCCAGGTCAAGGGCAGAATGGAGTGTCCGGAGGCCACTCCTTGGGGGGGGGGGGGGGGGGAATGTCATGGCTTGGGTCACCTGCTGGTGGCACTGTTGCTTTCAGCACCAAAGGGTGTAATTCTGGTGGCCACCAGCAGGTGTCTCCCAGTTTCATGAATCAAGCTGCACCTGGTGTGAGCTGCTGGGAGTATATAAGCCTGTCCTTCACTAAGGTTCAGGGCTTCAGTATCCTCTCTGCTAGCCTTGTCCCTGCCTGACCTGATCCGTTGCCTGAATCTGTTCCTGATCCGCTTCCTGCCCGGTCCTGGACTCTGTTTTCCTGTTCCCTGTACCCAGTCCCTAAAGCCTCGTACACACGACCGAGAATCTCGACGTAAAAAAACCCATTGTTTTTCTCGACGAGATTCTTGTCAAGCTTTCCTTGTATACACACTGTCAATTCCAAATCTTGTCGTTGTAAAGCGTGGACACGTACGACGGCAGTATAAAGGGGAAGTTTGATTCCAATGGCGCCACCCCTTGGGCTGCTTTTGTTGATCTTGTGTTACCGCGTGTTAGTAAAAGTTTGGGGAGAGACGATTCGCGCTTTTCAGTCTTCGTGCTTTCAGTTCGTTTTAGCGTGACAAATGTGCTATCTCCATTACGAATGCTAGTTTTACCAGAAGGAGCCCTCCCGTCTTATACTTGATTCTGAGCATGCGCGATTTTTTAAGACTCGGAAAAGCATACACACGACCAGTTTTCTTGTCGGGAATCAGGCCGACGAGAATCCCAACGAGAAAAACGAGAATCCTGACGAGAAAATAGAGAGCGGGTTCTCTATTTTTCTCGTCGAGATTTCTGACAGTTTTCTCGACGGGAAACCATACACATGAACGATTTTCTCGGCAAGAAAGCTCTCCTAACAGTTTTCTTGTCGTTTCTTGATGAGAAAATCGGTTGTGTGTACGAAGCTTGAGTCTTGTCCCCTGATTCCAGCTTCCCCTTGCTACTGCTTGTCTCTCATCCCTGCCTTGATTACATATATATGCTCCTATTCTTGTATATATTAGTTGGTTAGTTAGATTAGGTGTTTTGGGGTTTGCTATGTTTTCTTGTATTTGTATGCTTTACTTGTTTTTGGTTTGCTGTTGTTTGGTTTGCACATGTGCCTTTAATAAATATATTTTTCTCACCTACTTTTGTGCCGGTTTCCTTAAGTGCAGCCCACTGATCTGTTTAAACCTGTGTTGGACGCCTGTGTTAGGCATCCCTGACACTGTTTTACTAATACCATAATAGATGCTTCCACACAGGTAAAGAAACATGAATAATCAGCATTACATGGAAGAGGTAGGTTGATATATCTGTTGACTAGGCCAATATAAGAGTTCTGGCTAGTTATAGGATTTGATATTCTTGACTGTTGTGTCACCAACTGCCTCCACCTTGTGAGTAAACCACCACCAATGATCAAGGTGTGCTTTTACCAGAGAGCATCGACCCCCTATTATGGGGGGTCAACAAGGGCCTGTATGTTATAGATATTCCACCCAAATGCGAGATCCACATAAGTTATACAGGAAATGTGACTCCAGGGGGCAAATGAGAAAAAACAGCAACTCCTCTCAGTCCAGTTGCAAGGACAGGAAGTGACACCCTTGCCTGATCGGTTTCGTCACAACTGACTTTTTCCGGGGCATATGTGTCTTTCCCCATCATCGCTTTAAATAATCCAACATGTCAGAGCCTCAATTTCATCCCCCGCTGTTGTATGGTCCTCCCGTGTGACCAAGCCTCAGTCTGATCCCAGCGGCTTCTGTGGTTCAACACCTCAGGCCAAGCCTCGATTGAAGGGAGATTCCTTTTCATTGGTGGAGTTCTTAAATACCCTTGTAACGTACCTTAGGTGTGAGCCTGACATGCGGAGAGGGACCTCCCGTACAACCCCAGCTCGGAGACCACTGAAGTGGGTATAGTGGTGGTAAGAGCACGATGAGGTAAGGGTGCCTGTCTGATCCTTACTGCTTGGAGTGGTGGAGCTGAGTGGAGACTGGAATGGCTGGTTCCGGAAGCAGCAGATGCAGGTCAGCAGGTGCAGGTTGCAGAGCAGAGAATGCAGGTCAGCGGGTGCAGCTTGCAGAGCAGAGGATGCAGGTCAGCAGGTGCCAGTTTGCAGAGCAGGGATGCAGGTCAGCAGGTGCAGGTTTGCATTGAAAAGGATGCAGGTCAGCGTGTGCAGCTCGCAGAGCAGAGGATGCAGATCAGCTGGTGCAGGTTTGCAGAGGCAGACAAGCCGGGTCATACACATCAAGGTAAACCTCATAAGTGGCAGGCAGAGAGTAGTCAAAGTCCAGGCCGAATCTTGGCAACAGGCAAACTGGCAGATAACTGAGCAGGGTCAAATGAGCCGAGGTCAGGACTGGAGACAGAAGCGTGGTCAGGAAGCCGGGTCAAACACAGGAACAGGCTACAGGCACAGAATCAGGAACTCAGGGAACAGAAGCAGATCAAACCGCAAGGGGCAACATCTCTGGCACGCCTTTTATAGGAAGTTCATGGGAGGAGCAAGGGGTTCAGGGTTCAACAGTAATCAGGACACCAAGCAGAGTAGTCTAATGGGTCAGATAGGTTATCCAGCAGATCAGGCAGGAAACTGTCCAGCATCCCAGATAGCTCAACGGGAAGAGTCGATGCCAGACACAGAAGAGGTCCCAGGTTCAAGCCCAGTACGTCCCTGACAACCCTTAATCAAAATAATAGAGGTATTAAACTTAACTATGAAATGAGTCAGAAGGAGATCAATTTCTTAGATCTCCTGATCAAGGTGGAGGATGGTCAACTGATGACCTCCCCTTTTTTCAAATCTACGGAGCGTAATGCATATATCTCGCCTGATAGTTGTCATCAGCGGCTATGGCTGGAAGGGGTTCCCAAAGGGAAATTATCTCCATATTAAGCATAACTGCACGACTCTGGAGGACTTTGAAACTCAGGCAAGAACTCTCACTCAAAGATTCATAGAAAAGGATTATGATCCAGTTTCTCTGGAAGCCACTTTATATCAGGTTAGAGTAACTGATAGGAATACAATACTCATAGATAGGACGAACGAGCAAAATGGACATGTAACCAATTTTTCCTTAACCACTTTAGCCACGGAAGATTTGGCTGCTCAATGACCAGGTGTAAGAGTCCAGGGCTTACTACGCATGCACCAATGGTGCATTGCCACAAGAGGAAATCCGTGCCAACTGAGCATGCACCAAAGACACCTCAGTGTGCCAACCCACACCTGCACAGAAGACCTGATGGAAAAAGTTAGGAAAATGCCCAGGAGGCACACAGGAAGTGACCTCAACCTGATAGAAAAAAGGCGGGAAAATGCCCAGGAGGCGCACAGAAAGTGACCTCAAACTTCCCTATATAAGGCCAGCCCAGACACTGCCAAATTGCTGGTTTATCTTCAGTCACCCTTTGTTACTGTGCTAGTGTGTGATCTGTCTGAACTTGTTGTGACCTGGAAACCTATTTGACTACTCTTGATTGCTGCTTGCCATTGACCTCGGATTTGTACATTGACCATTCTACTTCTTTGCCCCTTTTGTACTCAGCTGCCAGATTGGAACCAACACCGGCTTGGATCTCGACCATATTTCTTCTGATTAACTCTTCTGTACTTCTTTGCCAGAGCGGAATTGACCTCGTTTTGGATCTCGGGTTAAGACTTGCACTCTGCTCCGCACCCCTGGCACCCATGCCACTCGTTGTCCACCAAGTCTCTGTCTCCATCTCCAGAGGCTTCAAGGACCCGAAGTGCAAGGGAGGCCTCCCCACTACTTCAGTCTCACCTCAGGTACGTGGCCCTCTTTACATCGGGCACTGCGTCGCTTTAACTGACAATTGCGCGGTTGTGCGATGTTGTACCCAAACAAAATTGACGTCCTTTTTTTCCCACAAATAGAGATTTATTTTGGTGGTATTTTATTACCTCTGTGTTTTTTTTATTTTTTGTGCTATAAACAAAGAGTGCCAATTTTGAAAAAAAACACAATATTTTGTACTTTTTGCTATAGTAAATATCCCAATTTTCTTTTTTTTTAACAATTTTTTCCCTCAGTTTAGTCCGATATGTATTCTTCTACATATTTTTGGTAACAAAAAAATCGCAATGAGGGTTTATTGATTGGTTTGCGCAAAAGTTATAGCGTCTACAATCTATGGGAGAGATTTATGGCATTTATATGGCTTTTTTTTTTTTTACAACTAATGGGGGTCATCTGTGATTTTTTACGATATTGCGACATTGCAGAGGACAGGTCGGAAACTTTTGACCCATTTTTAGTAGGGATGAGCTTCGTGTTCGAGTCGAACATACGTTCGACTCGAACATCGGCTGTTCGATCGTTCGACGAAGATCGAACGATTTGGGCCGTTCGCGCCAAATTTGAGTGACGCGAACGGCCCACAATGCACTACGCCATCGCAGTGTCATCCAGGCGCTGTGATTGGCCAAGCATGCACTGTGACCCTGCATGCTTGGCCAATCACAGCGCCGGCAGCGAGGAGAGCAATGATTGGCCACAGGCAGGATGCCTGTGGCCAATTATTGCTGAGGGGGTTTAGTACACGCCCCACACTATAAAAGGCCGCCAGCGCGGCGGCCTTGTGTAGTGTGTTCCGGAGCAGGGAAAGAGAAGCATAGGCAGGGACAGTGTCATTATTTTTCCTTTACTAATCCTGGATTCCTTGTGTTTAGGGACAAATAAGGATAGGTAGGGAGAGTGTCAGTGACAGTGTGCTATTCTGTGCTAATCCTTGTTTGTAGGGACAGAGAGGTACAGTGAGGGAAAGTGTCAGTGTGCTATTCTGTTCTAAAACTATTTTGCTGAACCATATTTTCAATCCTTGAGTTTAGGGACAGAGAGGTACAGTGAGGGAAAGTGTCAGTGTGGTATTCTGTTCTAAAACTATTTTGCTGAACCGTATTTTCAATCCTTGAGTTGAGGGACAGAGAGGTACAGTGAGTGAAACTGACAGTGTGCTATTCTGTTCTAAACCTATTTTGCTGTTCCATATTTTCAATCCTTGAGTTGAGGGACAGAGAGGTACAGTGAGTGAAAGTGACAGTGTGCTATTCTGTTCTAAACCAATTTTGCTGTTCCATATTTTCAATCCTTGAGTTTAGGGACAGAGAAGGACACTCGTAGAAATTATCAGTGTGCTATTCTGTGCTAAATCTTGTTTGTAGGGAGGGACAGAGTAGGACAGTGAGGGAAAGTGTCAGTGTGCTATTCTGTTCTAAAACTATTTTGCTGAACCATATTTTCAATCCTTGAGTTGAGGGACAGAGAGGTACAGTGAGTGAAACTGACAGTGTGCTATTCTGTTCTAAACCTATTTTGCTGTTCCATATTTTCAATCCTTGAGTTTAGGGACAGAGAAGGACACTCGTAGAAATTATCAGTGTGCTATTCTGTGCTAAATCTTGTTTGTAGGGAGGGACAGAGTAGGACAGTGAGGGAAAGTGTCAGTGTGCTATTCTGTTCTAAAACTATTTTGCTGAACCATATTTTCAATCCTTGAGTTGAGGGACAGAGAGGTACAGTGAGTGAAACTGACAGTGTGCTATTCTGTTCTAAACCAATTTTGCTGTTCCATATTTTCAATCCTTGAGTTTAGGGACAGAGAAGGACACTCGTAGAAATTATCAGTGTGCTATTCTGTGCTAAATCTTGTTTGTAGGGAGGGACAGAGTAGGACAGTGAGGGAAAGCGTCAGTGTGCTATTCTGTTCTAAAACTATTTTGCTGAACCATATTTTCAATCCTTGATTTGAGGGACAGAGAGGTACAGTGAGTGAAACTGACAGTGTGCTATTCTGTTCTAAACCTATTTTGCTGTTCCATATTTTCAATCCTTGAGTTTAGGGACAGAGAAGGACACTCGTAGAAATTATCAGTGTGCTATTCTGTGCTAAATCTTGTTTGTAGGGAGGGACAGAGTAGGACAGTGAGGGAAAGTGTCAGTGTGCTATTCTGTTCTAAAACTATTTTGCTGAACCATATTTTCAATCCTTGAGTTGAGGGACAGAGAGGTACAGTGAGTGAAACTGACAGTGTGCTATTCTGTTCTAAACCAATTTTGCTGTTCCATATTTTCAATCCTTGAGTTTAGGGACAGAGAAGGACACTCGTAGAAATTATCAGTGTGCTATTCTGTGCTAAATCTTGTTTGTAGGGAGGGACAGAGTAGGACAGTGAGGGAAAGTGTCAGTGTGCTATTCTGTTCTAAAACTTTTTTGCTGAACCATATTTTCAATCCTTGTGTTTAGGGACAGAGAAGGATAGGCAGGGGACAGTGTCAGTGTCATTGTTGCTAAGCCTCCTGCACAGTATACACCTGAAGGTAGCCCTTATTGCTGTTTTTCCCATCTCCCTGCAGGCCATCCATTAAAATGTCTGGAAGGCAACCAAGGAGAGGCAGACAGTCAGGAGGCAAAAAAAGAGGGCAAGCAGGCTCTGTGTCTGGGGGCAACAGTGCTGGTCGTGTACGCGGTGCATTGTCATCAGCACATGGCCATGGGACACGCTTGTCCTTGTTTTCGGCAGCTGGACATGTTGAGCCACATCATGCCGAAGACTTGGTAGAGTGGATGACCAAGCCCACCTCATCCTCCTCATCCTCTCTCACCCAGGCTCAGGGTACTGGCAAAGCAGCTGCCAAAGCGTCCTCTTCTCTGGTATCATTATCTTCATTAGTCAATCCTTCCCTAGACCCACCATGCCCTCCTCCTGAGGAGTCCCCCGAACTGTTTGAGCACAGTGTTGGGTACATGCTCTAGGAGGATGCCCAGCGTTTGGAAGGATCTGATGATGATACCCAGCTAGAGGAAGGCAGCAGCGTGAGAGCAGAGAGAGGGGATGCTCAAGAAGGACACCAATCTGGCAGTCATGCTCCAGCAGCTGCAGCATACTGCCAGATTGGCTCCAGTGATGAGGAGGGAGGGGATGATGAGGTCACTGACTCCACGTGGGTGCCTAATAGGAGAGAGGAGGAGGAGGAGGATGAGGAGGAGGCACATCTCCAACGACGCAGGATGCCCTTGAGTGGCCAGCGTATGGGCAGCACACCGACGGAATCACACCGCAGAGCTCCGCCTGTGCAGGGCGCTGCCTCTGCCCGTCATTCAAAAAGTTCTTTGGTGTGGGCCTTTTTTGAGGCGAGTGCATCAGATCGCACAGCTGCTGTTTGCAACATATGTCTCAAGCGTATATCGCGTGGCCAAAGCATCACCCGCTTGGGCACCACATGCTTGATCAGACATATGTTGACCTGCCATGCAGCTCGTTGGCAAGCCTACCTTAAAGACCCACACCAAAGAACAAAGCTGACCTCTTCTTGCACCGCATCAGCTGGGATCTCCAACCCCACTATACCTTCACTCCTCTCTGAAACCTGCTCTGAGAGGAATGAAGGTGTAGAATTAGGTGTGTCACAGGCAAGTACTTGCGGGCACTCTGCTAGCAGTACACCAACGTCCGATTCTAGCAGGCAAATTTCCCTGCCCCAGCTGCTGGACCATCGAAACAAGTTCACTCCCAGCCATCCACATGTGCAGCGGTTGAATGCTAGCTTGGCTAAATTGCTAGCGCTTCAACTGCTGCCTTTTCAGTTGCTAGACTCGGCCCCCTTCCGTGAGTTTGTGCAATGTGCGGTTCCTCAGTGGCAGGTTCCCAAACGTCACTTTTTCGCACGGAAGGCTATTCCGGCTCTCTACAGGCATGTGGAAGGCAATGTCTTGGCCTCGCTGGACAGGGCGGTCAGCGGTAAGGTGCATATTACCGCTGACTCATGGTCCAGCAGGCATGGACAGGGACGTTACCTTTCTTTCACGGCCCATTGGGTCACTCTTTTGGCAGCTGGGAAGGATGCAGGACAAGGTGCAGTAGTGTTGGAGGTTGTTCCACCGCCACGCCTCCAAAATGCTACTACTGGTTGTGACACACCTCTCTCCTCCACCCCCTCCTCTTCTTCTTCCTCCATGGCCTCTTCCTGTGGTTTGTCCTCGGAACCAGCGGTGCTCCGTAGGCGTTCAAGGGGCTACGCAAGTACGCAGGCAAAAAGATGCCATGCCGTGCTTGCGCTGGTGTGTTTGGGGGACAGGAGCCACACTGGGGCAGAGGTCCTGTCTGCTCTGCAGGGGCAGGCTGAGAGGTGGTTGACGCCACGCCAGCTTAAGCCAGGAATGGTGGTTTGCGACAATGGCACCAACCTCCTCTCCGCCCTCCGACAGGGACAACTGACCCATGTGCCCTGTATGGCTCACGTCCTTAACCTGGTGGTGCAGCGGTTCTTGGGCAGGTACCCGGGCTTACAGGATGTCCTGAGGCAGGCCAGGAAAGTCTGTGTGCATTTCCGCAGATCTTATAATGCCAGTGCTCGCCTGGCTGAGCTTCAAAAGGAGTTGAACCTGCCCAAGAACCGCCTTATATGTGACATGCCCACCAGGTGGAACTCAACGTTGGCCATGCTGCAGCGGCTGCACACGCAGCAGAGGGCCATCAATGAGTACCTGTGCGACTACGGCACCAGGACAGGGTCAGGGGAGCTCAGGTTTTTTTTACCACGCCAGTGGGGCATGATTAGGGATGCATGCACTGTCCTGGCACCATTTGAGGAGGCCACGAGGATGGTGAGCAGTGACAGTGCATGCATCAGTGACACTGTACCTCTTGTCCACCTGTTGGAGCACACGCTGCGTGGAATAATGGACAGGACACTTGAGGCAGAACAGAGGCAGGGAGAGGAGGACTTCCTTGCCTCTCAAGGCCCCCTTTACCCAGACAGTGTTCCTTCTGTCCCACCCATCGCACAGGAAGAGGAGGAGGAGGAGGAGGAGGAGGATTGTGTCAGCATGGAGGTGGAGGCTGGCACTCAGCATCATCAGCAGCAGTCTTTTAGGGATGATTTACAGTCCCAAGAAACCAGTGGACTTGTACGTGGCTGGGAGGAGGTGGCTGCGGATCATGTCGTCCTTAGTGACCCAGAGGACTCCGGACTGAATGCCTCAGCTAACCTACGCTGCATGGCCTCCCTGATCCTGCGAAGTCTGCGGAAGGATCCTCGTATTCTTCGGATCAAGGAGAGGGACCATTACTGGCTGGCCACTCTCCTTGATCCACGGTACAAGGGTAAGGTTGCGGACCTTATCTTACCGTTGCAGAGGGAGCAGAGGATGAGACAACTCCGGGAGGCCTTGCAGAAAGGTCTGTGCAACGCGTTCCCAGAGACTGGGAGGTTACAAACTCCTGGTCCTGGACAACGAGTTGCTGAGGCTTCGGGCAGTCAAAGAAGGAGCGGTGGGGAAGGTGGCCGTCTGACCGATGCGCTCAGACAATTCTTTAGTCCGCAGCCCCAAAGTATGATCGGTTCCAGCAACCATCGCCAGCGTCTGATATACATGGTGCAGGAATACCTAGGGGCAAGGTCAGACTTGGTCACCTTCCCCACCGAAAATCCTCTGGCTTACTGGGTCTTGAGGATGGATCACTGGCCAGAGCTTGCACAGTATGCAATTGAGCTACTGGCCTGTCCTGCATCCAGCGTTCTTTCAGAATGCACATTCAGTGCTGCTGGAGGATTTGTCACGGATCACAGGGTGCGCCTGTCCACCGACTCGGTTGATCGACTGACTTTCATCAAGATGAACCAGTCTTGGATCACCACCAGCTACCACACACCAGATGCTGATATAACAGACTAATTGATTTTAAAATGTCACATCCCTTCAAGACTGATGCTGATGCTGAGTGCCTGTGCTGTTATGTTGACTGGCTATCCTCCTCCTCCTCCTCAATGATACGATTAACGATGATAGCTTGGAAGATCATTTTGGTTTATGGGTGACGCCACCAGTGGCTAAGGCCCAATTTTTCAGCCCCTGTTTAACAGGGGCGTGTAATTAAAATTTTTGATGCAATACTTTGCAACAGGCCTCATTGCTGTGCTCCAAGTACAGTATCTGTGAGGGGTTGCAGTGTTGTGCCACCAGTGCCTAAGGCCCAATTTTTCAGCCCCTGTTCAACAGGGGCATGCAATTATAATTATTGATCTAATAATTCACAGCAGGGCCCATTGCTGCGCCCACCAAGAGTAACTGTCAGGCCTTACAGTGTTGTGGCACCAGCACCACCATCACCACCACCACCACCACCAAAGGCCCAATTTTTCAGCCCCTGTTCAACAGGGGCATGCAATTATAATTATTGATCTAATAATTCACAGCAGGGAGCATTGCTGCGCCCACCAAGAGTAACTGTCAGGCCTTACAGTGTTGTGGCACCAGCACCACCATCACCACCACCACCACCACCAAAGGCCCAATTTTTCAGCCCCTGTTCAACAGGGGCATGCAATTATAATTATTGATCTAATAATTCACAGCAGGGAGCATTGCTGCGCCCACCAAGAGTAACTGTCAGGCCTTACAGTGTTGTGGCACCAGCACCACCATCACCACCACCACCACCACCAAAGGCCCAATTTTTCAGCCCCTGTTCAACAGGGGCATGCAATTATAATTATTGATCTAATAATTCACAGCAGGGACCATTGCTGCGCCCACCAAGAGTAACTGTCAGGCCTTACAGTGTTGTGGCACCAGCACCACCATCAAAGGCCCAATTTTTACTACCACTGATCAACAATTATATGTTATTACAATTCCTGATATTATACTTGACAGCAGGGCGTTCCAGCACCCACCAAGAATAACTGTGAGTGCTTTCAGTGTTGTGCCAACACCAACACCTAAGGGGCCAATTTCTGCAGAGTATATAAGGAAGGTCCCTACTTTCAAACATCCAACTTATAAAACTACTACTACTTGCAAACGGAAGAAGACATTAGGAAGTGAGAGGAAATCTACCCCTTGGAAGGAAAATTCTCTCCTGTAAGAATTAATATGGGAGAAAGGTGTCTCCTCTCTACTGATGCTTTATCACCAATCCTTGTTTCAATAAAAACACCACATTTCAAAAACAGTTGTCATTGGGACGCAAAGTGAGGTGAAATGTTCTGAACAGGGGCACAGACAGCAAAAAAAATGTGACAGGGGTGATAACCGTTCCCTATGTTTTACAAAAAGCTAAAAAAAAGGAATTTGCCATGGAGCTCCACTTAAACAATGCAGCTGTTCAAAATTATAAACAGATTCTACATAAGAACAAACCTACAGTCCCTGTCTTGTATGCACCGCCTGTATACGGCTGTTCAGAGTATATAGGTCCTTTTTTATTTTGTGTGCGGGGTTCCCCTTAATATCCATACAAGACCCAAAGGGGCTGGTAATGGGCTGGGGTAGGGGGGGGGGGTTGATGGGGTAGCTATGCCATTTTTCCTAAAGATTTTCATCCATATTACCGGGACCAGACATTGCATTAAAGCCGCAAGCAGTTTTAAATGACTTTTTTCCCTTTAGAAATGTTATTTTGTGCAGGGACAGTTCTAAACACGGGAAACACGTGGCACTTCACAGGCATACTTTAGACACCCCCCAGGTACAATATTTAAAGGAATATTTGACTTTTTTTTTCACTTTATGCATCATTAAAATGACTGCTCCCGGAAAACGTCCGTTTTTAAAACTTCTTTTTGCATTGATACATGTCCCCTGGTGCAGAACCCGGGTTCCCAAACTCTGTTTCGGACAATAACATGGATAATAGTCGTTATAATTAGCACTTTAGAATCCGAACGTTCGCATCCATTGTATTTAATAGGGTTCTAATGTTCGTGCGAACTTTCGGTCCGTTCGCGGGTTCTGGTGCGAACCGAACCCGGGGGTGTTCGGCTCATCACTAATTTTTAGTACCACTGACATTTACAGAGCGATCAGTGCTATAAATATGCACTGATTACTATGTAAATGTCACTGGCAGGAAAGGGGTTAACACTTGGGGGCGATCAAGGGATTAACTGTGTTCCCTATTGAATGTTCTAACTGTGGGGGAATGGGACTAACTAGGAGAGATGACAGATTGTGGTTTCTACTTTGTAGAAGCACAAGATCTATCTTCTCTCCTCTGACAGCATTGGGATTTGTGTGTTTACACACACAAACCCCCGTGCTGCCGCTCATGCACGTGATCGCTCGTGGCCAGCAGCGATTACGCCTGCCGGCCACGCGCATCGGATTCCTTGCTGTGCATTTCACCCAGGAGAGATATTTTGCCACAGTATATCTGCGTGAGCCAGTCAGGAACCAGTTAATTACCTCCTATTCCACACAGCATCTAGCCATTAAACGCATTATGCGTAAGCATTGGCATATTCTTTTAAATGATCGAGTTTTGGGCCCTGTCATGCCCCCTAAACCCCAAATTGTATACAGGGGGGGCCCTTTTTTAAGACTTAAAGTAGCACACAATATTTTAGATCCCCCTTCTAGATCCCATCAGCTTTTTCATAGCCTTACATGGTATTTTAGATGTGGACACTGTCAGGTCTGGGATCTGAATCAATGCAAACAAAGAAAAATGCTGGAGTTTTCTTCTAGGGTCACTTAAAAAAAATAAACAATTAGGTCCCTCATCACTTGCAGAACCACTCACGTGGTCTAATTACTTTGGTGCCCATGTGGATTACAATATGTGGGCTGTACCACCCGGGTACTGAATGTAAGACTTAATGAACACAAAGTCAATATCCGCAAAGGATATAAGAATCACAGCGTATCTAGACATTATGATTTAATGCATGGTAGGGATCCAGCTGGAACGTTCTTTATGGGTATAGAGAGCTTCACTTCTCACTGGAGGGGTAGCCTTAAAGCAAGAACTGTCCAAAATCAAAGCCAAATGGATTTTTTTTTCTTAAGTTACGTCCCACACGGGTTGAATGTGGACTGGGACGTTAATTGTTTCTTAGATAATTCCTAAGTGTCTTTTTAAATATATTTTTAAGGTGTATATATATTTTGTTGCATTTTCATACTTTTATTAACCAACATTCTATATATTGTGAGGGGGTTAGCTCGGCAGCGGGTGTGTGTGACCCCCGGGATGGGCTCCCCACACAAAAACAGGCCCAGCAGACGGAGCTTGTGGTTTTCAAAATCAAAAAGGTGCGGTTTATTTTCTATTTACAGTGACAAAACACAGCAAAGCAAAAGAAACATAAACAAAATAAATCCTGGTCAACTTGACCTCTGATTAAACATACAGGTTTCCTAACTAACAACTGGGATCAGCCTAGTGCTGTCCTAGTCCCTAAGTCCCTGGGTTTAAATGTCCAAGCAAATAGCCACACAGGCTTTGTCTCACCGCACAAGGGTTCACTCTCTCCAGGAAGTCCACACAGGTCTGCTTCCAGGCATGAGCTAACACCTAATGAATCTGGGAGTTCTTATAGAGGCCTAAATGAGCTGACAAGCTTCAGCTGGTCTCATCAACTCCCTGTCTGCACGACGCCCCACACTCTCCCTAGAGGTATGAGTCATCCACTAGCCTCAGCTGGGCTTATACAACTCTCCACCTAGTTGTATAAGTCGGCGTAAAGCCTGAATCTGGGCGAAATATATCTACCCCCCTGGATGCAACCAGGTGACTTTACCTTCCTGCTGTCACATACCCCCCCCTCTTGTTTTAACCTTGGGGTTGGAACACCAGCAATCAGGCATTCATGTACTCGAGACAAAGCATCCACATTCCCCATTTGAACGCCAGGGCGATGCTTTACTGTGAAGTTGAATTCCTGTAGGGCCAGGAACCACCTATTTACTCTTCTATTTGTCTCCTTGTTTTGAGCCATCCACTTTAACGGAGCGTGATCCGTAACCATGTCAAAGTGCGTACCTAGCAGGTAGTACCGAAGGGAATCTAGAGCCCACTTCACCGCTAAACACTCCTTTTCAACGGTGGCGTAATTTACCTCATGGGACTTCAACTTCCTGCTGAGGTAAATGACTGGGTGCTCTTCCCCGTTTTAGACCTGGGACAATACTGCTCCTAACCCCACATCTGACGCATCACTTTGTACGACAAAGTCTTTAGAGAAGTCGGGTGAGTACAACACTGGCTGGCTACATAAGGCTTGTTTCAAGAATTGGAATGCTGCCTCTGCCTCGGGGGTCCATTTAATCATGACCGACCCTTTCCCCTTCGTCAGGTTGGTTAGGGGCACAGCCTTAGAAGCAAAGTGGGGAATGAATCGCCGATAATACCCAGCGATTCCCAGAAAGGCTCGTACCTGCTTCTTGCTGTTGGGACGTGGCCAACTCTGGATGGCCTCGACTTTGTTGAGTTGGGGTTTTATTACTCCCCTCCCAATGGTGTACCCAAGATATTTGGCCTCCTCCTGCCCAATGGTACACTTCTTGGGGTTAGCCGTAAACCCCGCTTCCCGAACAGAGTCCAGGACTGCTTGCACTTTTGGCAGATGTGAGGCCCAATCTGTGCTATGGACAATTACGTCACCCAGGTAAGCCGCAGCATACTTCCGATGGGGCCTCAGCATCTGGTCCATTTTCCGCTGGAATGTGGCCGGCGCATTCTGTAACCCGAACGGCATTCTTTTATATTGGAACGCCCCGTCTGGGGTTACAAATGCGGTTTTCTCTTTGGCCGACTTGGCCAGGGGGATTTGCCAATACCCTTTTGTGAGGTCAAGAGTCGTCATGTATCGGGCTGTTCCCAGCCGGTCGATCAACTCATCTATACGTGGCATGGGGTAGGTGTCAAATTTTGTAACTTTGTTCAACTGACGAAAATCGTTACAAAATCGCCAGCTCCCATCCGGTTTAGGCACCAACACAATGGGACTAGACCAATCACTTTGGGACTCCTCTATCACCCCTAAGTTCAGCATTTTCTGTACTTCCTCCTGTATTGCCTCCCATCGGGCCTCTGGGATCCGATAGGGTTTTAACTTCACCCTTTCACCGGGCGGGGTAATGATGTCATGCTCTACCCCAGATGTTTGTCCCGGCAGCTCAGAGAATACCTCCTTGTTGCGAAGCACAAACTCCTTAACCTCCTGTTGTTGGGGTTGTGACAAGGTGGCTGCTATTCCAACCTCAGGAATCACGCAACCAGTTTGAGCTGGTGACCAAGTGTCTGCGACTAGGGACTCTCTATCCCTCCAGGCTTTCAACAGATTAACGTGATAGATCTGTTCGGGCTTTCGCCTTCCTGGTTGTCTGACCTTGTAATTCACTTTGCTCACTTTTTCCATTATCTCATAGGGGCCTTGCCATTTGGCAAGGAATTTACTTTCAACCGTAGGGACAAGTACCAGTATCCTATCCCCCGGGGAAAAGGTACGGGTCTTGGCTCCACGGTTGTACACTCTCTGCTGTGCTAACTGCGCTTGGGCCAAATGTTCCTTCACGATGGGCATTACCTGTGCAATTCGGTCTTGCATCAGGGCGACATGCTCAATCACACTCCTGTGGGGAGAACTCTCACTTTCCCAAGTTTCCTTGGCAATATCCAACAGCCCTCTTGGGTGTCTCCCATACAGTAACTCAAAGGGGGAGAATCCCGTAGAGGATTGGGGCACCTCCCTAATAGCAAACATCAGATAAGGAAGTAGACAGTCCCAATCCTTTCCATCTCTATCCACCACTTTCTTCAACATTTGTTTTAGGGTTTTGTTGAATCTTTCAACCAGCCCATCGGTTTGGGGGTGATACACAGATGTACGTAATTGCGTCACTTTGAACAATTTACACAGCTCCTTCATAACCCGGGACATAAAGGGTGTACCTTGGTCCGTAAGCAGTTCTTTACAAATACCCACCCGGCTAAACACAAGAGATAGCTCTTTGGCTATGGTTTTGGCCGAGGTATTTCGGAGAGGGATCGCTTCTGGATAACGGGTGGCATAGTCCATTATAACTAATATGTACTGGTGCCCCCTAGCGGACTTGATTATAGGACCTACCAAATCCATGGCGATCCTCTCAAACGGGACCTCAATGATGGGTAGAGGGACCAGCGGGCTACGGAAATGTGGCATCGGGGCCGACCTCTGACACACAGGGCAGGAGGAACAATAATTTTCTATGTCCTTCATCACCCCCGGCCAATAGAATCTCTGTAATACCCTCTCTCGGGTTTTCTCTGTCCCCAGATGACCTCCAAGAATGTGCCCATGGGCCAACTCCAACACCAACTTCCTGTAAGGTTTGGGCACCACAAGCTGCTCAACGGTTTCTTCTGCCCTTTTTGCCACCCGATACAGTAGGTCCTTTTCTACGCTGAAGTATGGGTAAGTGCAGGTATTATCTGGGTTCACTAACTCGCCATCTATTTTCACTACGTGTTCCCGTGCCTTTATTAGGGCGGGGTCTTTCAACTGTTCTGTGGCAAAGTTTTCCCTGTGAACCTCAAGATCAGAAAACTCCACAGACGGTAGGTTTTCGTCTGAGGAGGTGGGCTCCTCTCCAGTTTCTTGAGTCTCCCCTGCCAATACTGATAAGGGAAATTCCGGAGAGTCCTCACCACTCTCAGGGGAGTTCTGGCTATCACATTCCTGGTACATAGGGGCACCAGTGAGGGGCTCAGGATCATCCCACAGTTCCCAGAACTTCGGAAAATCCCTCCCCACAATGGCGTCATGCGGTAACTGAGATACTAAGCCCACTGGATGAGAGAGGGTACCTTTGGGGGTCTCGAAACACACTGTAGTCACTGGATACTCTCGGGTGTCCCCATGCACACAAATAACAGCTACCTTGCTATTCCTAGAGACCTCTGTTTTAACTAACTCAGCCTTTATCAGGGTCACAAGGCTACCTGAATCCAGCAATACCACAACATTTCTACCATTAACACACATTTTGCATAAATGTTTCTCAGTTCCTCGAATGGCAGTGCATGCGACTGTCGCACACAGCGACTGACGTCTGCCCGTCAGAAAGTCACACTGCATGGGTTCCTCCACAACCGGGCAATTGGCTGCAATATGTCCCGCTTGCCGGCAGCGGTAGCAAACGATCCTTCTTGCCGCCTCTTGAGCCGCTGATTTCCCAGGCTGTTCTCGCCAAACTTGGGGTAGAACTCCCACCCTCTCACTCTCTCCACCCTCACCCCTTGGAATCCTCTTATCCGCCCCTGGGGATGGTCTGGTCTTAGGGTGGAAAGTCTGAGTGTCTCTGGAAGAGGCCGTCAGGTTCTCTGTAGCCAAGTATTTCTCCACACGATCCACAAGACCATCGGCCGTCTCTGGGTCTCCATGGCTTACCCACTTTTGGATGGCAGTAGGAAGAGCTCTCAAAAACCGATCCATTACAACACGTTCCACAATCTTTGGTGCGGACAAAGTCTCTGGCTGTAGCCACTTTCTGCTCAGGTGAATGAGATCATACATTTGAGACCTGGGGGGTTTTCCAAGCTGGAAAGTCCAGTTATGCACACGCTGAGCCCGGACAGCCTGGGTGACACCCAGCCTTACCAATATTTCAGCTTTTAGCATCACATAGTCTTTTGCTTGGTTAGGCTCTAGGTCATAGTAAGCTTTCTGCGATTCACCAGTTAACAGAGGAGCCACCAGTCCAGCCCACTGCTCCTCAGGCCACTTTTCTCTTTCAGCGGTCCTTTCAAATGTGGTCAAAAATACCTCTGGATCATCCTCTCCAGTCATTTTTGTCAATAAACGACTCACCCCAAAGGACGCGGTATTAGTGGGACGGCTTTCCTCACTGGTCTGCGGACGTTGCTGCATTACTGCTTCCATCTGTTGTTGTAGTCTCTGCTCTTGCTTCTGCAACAGGTCTATGAAGCGGGCCTCAGATTGCTGCTGGGCTCGTTGCTGAGCCTCCAGACTCTGTTGCAAAGTTGCGTTTGTCTGCTGCTGGGCTGCAAGGCTCTGTTGATGAGCTTGCTGCTGGGCTGCGAAGTTCTGTTGTTGAGCTGCAAGGCTCTGTTGATGAGCTGCAAGGCTCTTTTGCAAACCTGCATTTGTCTGCTGTTGATTGGCATTTGCTAGAGCCAGCTGCTTCAGTATCTCCTCCATGCTGGCTTAAAAAAAAACTGCCACTGGTTCTCCACCAACTGTGAGGGGGTTAGCTCGGCAGCGGGTGTGTGTGACCCCCGGGATGGGCTCCCCACACAAAAACAGGCCCAGCAGACGGAGCTTGTGGTTTTCAAAATCAAAAAGGTGCGGTTTATTTTCTATTTACAGTGACAAAACACAGCAAAGCAAAAGAAACATAAACAAAATAAATCCTGGTCAACTTGACCTCTGATTAAACATACAGGTTTCCTAACTAACAACTGGGATCAGCCTAGTGCTGTCCTAGTCCCTAAGTCCCTGGGTTTAAATGTCCAAGCAAATAGCCACACAGGCTTTGTCTCACCGCACAAGGGTTCACTCTCTCCAGGAAGTCCACACAGGTCTGCTTCCAGGCATGAGCTAACACCTAATGAATCTGGGAGTTCTTATAGAGGCCTAAATGAGCTGACAAGCTTCAGCTGGTCTCATCAACTCCCTGTCTGCACGACGCCCCACACTCTCCCTAGAGGTATGAGTCATCCACTAGCCTCAGCTGGGCTTATACAACTCTCCACCTAGTTGTATAAGTCGGCGTAAAGCCTGAATCTGGGCGAAATATATCTACCCCCCTGGATGCAACCAGGTGACTTTACCTTCCTGCTGTCACAATATATATATATTTTTATGTTTTTTATGTACTGTATATCATATGCATATGATGTATCATTACTGTGGTCTGATTAATGGAGCCCGATTCCGTCCTTTGCTGGTATGGCAGCCTATAGGTCCGTCTTGTTTGCTATAACAGGATGTGGCCGCTATTGATAGAATGGAGCTGCGAGTTCAGCGCTTCCTGAAAGATGAGTCACAGGTTGCCGCATCTCTCGGGGGGTAAAACCTGTGACGTAATCACACAAACACAGCAGGTGAGGATTTGTACACTGGTCCGATTAGAACAAGGCTTGGCCTGACATGTTGAACCACAAAAGCCGCTGGGATCAGAACGAGGCTTGGTCGCACGGGAGGACCATACAACAGCGCGGGATGAAATCGAGGCTCTGACATGTTGGACTATTTAAAGCGAGGAAAGACACCTTTTCCCCTGGAAGAAGTCCGTTGTTGTGACGAAACCGGTCGGGCAAGGGTGTCACTTCCTGTCATTGCAACTAGAGGATACACACTTGGAAGCCACAGTGTTCGGCATATGCTGTTTTATCTACTTTTGGATGTAAGTGCAATACCTTCATTAAACCCTATTTGTAAAGGTTTTACACTATATTGGCGTTTTCTCTCTTATTTGGGGTACACTGTCCAGTGCTACGGTTGGACTGGGAGGATTGCTGTTTTTATCATTTGCCCTCTGGAGTCACATTTCCTGTACAACTTATGTGGATCTCGCATTTGGGTGGAATATCTCTAACATACAGGCCCTTGTTGCTCCCCTGTAATAGGGGGGTCGACACTCTCTGGTAAGAGCACACCTTGATCATTGGTGGTGGTTTACTTACCAGGTGGAGGCAGTTGGTGACACAACAATCAAGCATATCATCATTTCATTATATGTCACGATAGTGACTCTTGGACTCACTTGTTTTTTTTGTTTTATTTAGCACAACACATTTATTCTACACGTCTTATTTTGTGATAATATCTCACTTGAGTGGTGCAGCTGTAAAATTTGTTATTATTGATCACAAGCACAGTTTATTTTTGTCTTTCATAGTTATAGGATTATAATGAGAGAGGATTCACACAGTATAATAGTATTATAGTGCTAGCAGTGGCGGCTGGTGCTCAATTTTCTTGGGGGGGGGGGTAGCCCACGGCCTCCCCAGCCTGCCAAACAATCCCCCCTGCGCGTGCTCGCTCGATCGCTGC
Organism: Rana muscosa; assembly: GCA_029206835.1. Taxonomy (NCBI): domain Eukaryota; kingdom Metazoa; phylum Chordata; class Amphibia; order Anura; family Ranidae; genus Rana; species Rana muscosa. Next base: position 204,338,411 of record CM055127.1, read on the forward strand.
TTTCCCCGTCACTTGGTCGCTGCATTGCTCGCCTGTTGCCGCCAGGCCCCCCGCCAGTCCCTGCACTTACCCCATTCATGTCGCAGCTTCCCCCCTGCATCTCTTCTTGAGTCACGGCAGTCGCTTCTCCTCCCAGTTAATCAGGACTTAGGACCCGCAGCCAATCGGGTCTTAGGACTCCCAACCAATCGAGTCTCAGGACCGGGAGGAGAAGCAGGAAGGCAATACCAAATATTAATTTGCTATTGTCACACAAGTGAAGCCCTTTTTGAGCCTGCGGCTCTATTCATGTGCTTAAAAAACAAAAAACAATTGGAATCCATGCATTTGGCGCCCTAAATGTAGATTAAGGTCCGGACGCAAGAATTAGGGGGGGCGGCACCCTTGCACCCTACATGAGTGGCCGCCACTGAGTGCTAGCAGTTTTGATAAGATGTTATAAATGTGCTACCAATCAATTTTGTATAAAAATTAAAATTTCTTAAGACTATGCTTGTGCTCCTATGGATTTAAAATGATGCATAAAATATGATTGCTTCTGGGAAATTATAAAGGTGCCTCCGGTGTATAATATTTATTAGAGATGGGCCAAACACCCCCTAGTTCAGTTTGCACCAAAACTCTCAAACCCTATTAAAGTCTATGGTACCTGAACTTGAAAAATCAAAAGTGCCCACTTTGAAGGCTTATATACGAGTTATTGGCCATAAAAATGTATGGGGGTTCGGGCACTGCCCTGGGGGACATGTACTAATGCAAAATGTTTTTTTTAAAAAGAGATTGTTTCTAAACAAGCAATGGTTTTAATTAGGGTTGTCCCGATACCACTTTTTTAGGACCGAGTACAAGTACCAATACCGATTACCGATACTTTTTTGTAATGTCGTGTGACAGTTTTCAAACCACAATACAGACTAATGATATCTTCTTTATAATTATGAAGAACTCTAACTCAAGACATTATAAAAGAATAAAACAGTTTTATTTGCTTGTCACGCAGTAGTAAAAAACTCAAAGAATTTTCACAGAACATGTTGATAAATACAAAAAATATATTTTACAACATCAAAATATATTAATAACAACAATAAATAACAAATGTAAAATCACACAACCAACCAAAAGTGCAAAACAGTAAAAAACTATAACAGTGCATTGTTTAATCATGGGAAACAGTATGGTTTGGATTAACAGGCAATATAGCTAATAGAATTATTATTTCTCAAAAGTTAGTGGCAAGTTCTTTTTAAGGAATAAAAACATCTCTGCATGTTCAGCCATAAGCCTGTTTCTGCTATCAGTAAGGACGTTAGACGCTAAGCTGAACAGTCTTTCACTTTCCACACTATTGCATGGGGCAGAAAGAACATTTTGGGCCATTTTAGCCAGAGTTGGAAATCTCACTTTATGAACTGCCCAGTACTTCAGGGGTTTCTCTGAACAAGGTACAGTGATCTCTCCCAGGTAAGCTTCCAGCTGTATAGTAGCAGCTTTTGGCGCACTGCTCGGACGTAGATGAACCTTCACCAGCAATTTCTGCAATTACACTGTCCAGACTGGTACCTGGCTGGTCACGGTGAGGTCTTTTGGAAGCTGGTTCTTCATGTTCCTCAGATACAATTGTCTCTTCAGAAATGTTTTGCAGTTCCAGTATTAACATTTCTTTTGTCTCCCATCGCTCGCTCTGACGGTTGCGGCAATACCTCACATGTGTGAATTGAACACTGTTTACATATGCGGGCGCGACTTCCATATGCGTTTTTCTTTGCTGCGCGAGTTTGCGGGGACAGGGGCGCTTTAAACATTTTTTTTTCTTATTTATTTTATTTATTTTTATAATAAAAAATAGTTTTAAAAAAATAAATAAAAATGTGATCACTTTTATTAATGTCACAAGGAATGTAAACATCCCTTGTGACAGTAATAAGTGGTGACAGGTACTCTTTATGAAGGGATCAGGGGTCTAAAAGACTTCAAAGTATTCAGATTGCCGAAAACAGTGATTCTGAATACTGTGTATTTTTTTAAATCCGGCCCCATTGGCAGTCGAGTAACCCGGACGTGACGTCATGACATCGCTTCCATGGTTACAGTGAAGAGACTGAATCAAAGCCGTTTGCAGCTTTGTTTCAGTCTCTCTCTAGGCACCGGAGGAGGCGCATCGTGGATCGGGTCTCCCGGTGGGACGGGAGGCCCAGTAATAGCGGCGGAGGTGGTGGAAGGGATTTTAGCCGCATCGGTTGTTATCCCTGGAAAGCCAATCGCTGGCTCTAAAAAATGATACCGGGATGATGCCTGCGGCTGCGGGCATCATCCCGGTATAACCCCGAAAGCCGAGGATGCATATCTGCGTCCGCTCGGCGGGAAAGGGTTATACCTAGAATTAAGAAAAAAATTAACAATTAATCAAATCAATGCAGCATATTCTTTCTGTGAATTAAGAAAAATATTACATTTTATAGCAGAAAAATTAACATTACCTTGGATCGAGTAAAGTTGCGATACAGTAAAGTGGGTTTCGCTCAGTATCACAGAAGCGCTTCTGCAAAGCAGCAAGCAAAGTGTTCTTCATTGTTTTGATACCATGGTCCTCATCCACTTTTGATAAAACTTTCTGTAGCACTGTGACTGCAGGAATTACATCAGAGGCGAACACATCTGAACAACCCACTTGGCGAGTCATCTCTTCAAAGGGAGCCAAGATATTGATCGACTTCTCTATCAGATTCCACTGATTTGCAGTAATGGTGGCAGGGAGCTCATGTTCAGACACATACACTCCAAGGGCCCGTTTCTGCTCAAATAGAGACTTCAGCATGTAAAATGTGCTGTTCCAACGAGTCTGCACGTCTTTTTGGAGTCTTCTTAATGCCTGACCAAGCTGTATCTGGATGTCCTGCAGCCGAGAGTATGCCAGGTTACAATGCTTGAAGTGGCCAATTATTCTGCGCCCGACTCCCACAGCATCTGTAATGCTGTGCTGTGATAAAAGTCCCTCTGAGACAGCAAGCTGCAGTGTATGTGCAACACATGAAATACTGGGAAGTCCAGCACCTTCCATACCTTTTTACCATGTTTTTAGCATTGTCCCGGACCACAACATGAACAGAACTTTTGGGAATCGCCCAAGTCTGAAGCATTTCCTCAAGTATGTTTGCTATTGCTTGACCGGTGTGGGAGCCTTCAAATTTCGTAGCGTGGAGCATTACCTGATGCAGAGAGAATTCGCCGCTGCGCCGTTAAGCTGATGAGAGAGAGTGGACTCACACTACTGCTCCAGATGTATGTGGTGAAGCTAATTGCCTTTATGTCCTTCTGCAACATGATAGTAATGTGCGTTTTAACCGTGCCGTGGATCTTTGGTAAGATGACGTCTGTTATGTAATGGCGATTGGGAATGTCATACTTCGGCTCCAACACATTTAGAAATCGCTTAAAACCCATGTTCTCAACAATTGAAAGAGGTTGATCATCCAGAATAATAAATTGGGTCAGCGCCTCTGTTATCTTTACAGCTCTGGGGTTGTCTCTTGACAGCTTTTCTCTTCTGGCAAAAGTTTGCTGCAAAGTTGGCTGCTGAGTGCTACTGCTAGTACTGATGGTAAATTCTCCATGCTCACTTTTATGTTTTAGCTTCAAATGTTTTATCAGATTACTGGTATTGTAAGAGCTGATTTTTGTACCTCCTCTAGATAATTTTGCAGAACAAAGTTTGCAGTCTGCCATCCGTGGGTTGTCCTCGTTAATTTTAAAATACTTCCACACAGCTGACATTCTGCTGGTGTCTCTGTGCAGTGTGCACTGAAAGGCTCTGATTTGTGCGACCTTGGGTGAAAAAAGCAAAATAAAAAATTAAGCGTCCATTGTTTAACTACTTCTATATCGGGCACTCTCACCCCCTTCCTGCCCAGGCCAATTTTCACCTTTCAGCGTTGTCACACTTTGCAATGCGCAGTCATGCTACACCGTACTCTAATTTTTTTTTGTGTAATTTTTTTTCACACAAATAGAGCTTCTTTTGGTGGCATTCATTTTATTTAATCACTGCTGGGTTTTATTTTTTTTGTAAAAAAAAGCCTTTCTAATGCCCCATACACACGATCGTTTTTCTTGCCATTTTTTTTCTTGCCGTTTTTCACGTCGTTTTTTTTCATGTTTCCTCTCAAGCCTGTCTTGCGTACACACGATCGTTTAAAAAAACGATCAAGCAAAGCGCAGTGACGTACAACACGTACGACGGCACTATAAAGGGGAAGTTCCGTTCTAATGGCGCCACCCTTCATGTTAGTAAAGTTTGTTGAGCGACGATTCGCTCTTTTCAGTCTCGTGCTTTTCAGTCCGTGACTGCGTGACGAATGTGCTATCTCCATTACGAACGCTAGTTTTACCAGAACGAGCGCTCCTGTCTCATACTTGATTCTGAGCATGCGCGTTTTTTTTCACGTCGTTAAAGCATACACACTATCGATTTTCACTTTGTTAAAAAAAACGACATGAAAAACGACGTGAAAAAAGAGAGCATGTTCGAAATTTTTAATGCCCGTTTTTCACGTCGTTAAAAATGCTCTGGAGCCTACACACGATCATTTTTAATGGCCATTTTTTTTAATGGCATTTTTAACGGCATGAAAAACGATCGTGTGTATGGGGCATTAGGTTCCAGGAAAATGGGAAAGCTGCGCCAAGATAATGAAAGATTAAATACAGTATATGATGAAGGTTTGAGAAAATAGTCCATATGAAGAACCAGTCCTCCTTAAATGGCACCACAGTGACTCGATGTCCCTTACATTGGTGGTCAATAGGAAGAATGCTCCTTACATTGGTGGTCAGTGGGAAGAATGCTCCTTACATTGGTGGTCAGTGAGAAGAATGCTCCTTACATTGGTGGTCAGTGAGAAGAATGCTCCTTACATTGGTGGTCAGTAGGAAGAATGCTCTTTACATTGGTGGTCAGTAGGAAGAATGCTCCTTACATTGGTGGTCAGTGGGAAGAATGCTCCTTACATTGGTGGTCAGTGAGAAGAATGCTCCTTACATTCGTGGTCAGTAGGAAGAATGCTCCTTACATTGGTGGTCAGTGGAAAGAAGGAGGAGGACACACCCAAAGAGCTCTCTGAGAGAACCAGCCTTTTTTCAAGCCTGGGCCTTGCCTGCTAACTTGGCCCAGGAATAATGCCTGATCCTGGGGTAGGCCCTAGGAGGGATTCCCCTGATGATACGGGGCCTAGTGAGGAGGAGGAGGTGGTGGAGGATCTGACTGTGGGTCCAGGCCCTGGTGAGAATGTGGATGTCTACAGACAGAAGATCATCGATCGTTTTCGGGCGATCGGAAGAGCTGAGGAGAAACTTAAATATTTAAAAGCTGAGCATAAAAACTTCAGGGCCAAGTATTGCCAGGCCTGGAGTAAGAATCGTTTGGCCATGAAGCCTGAGTTACAGCAGAAGAAAGAAAAGGTAAAGAAGCAATCTTTATTGTTGGAGAAATTAAAAGATAAAAGTGGAGCTTTTGAAGAAATTTTTTTAAATGAGAGATTTGCTAGCCAGACATTGGTGAGTTCTGTGGATCAGCAGCCGCAGGTAACAGACAACCCGGCTTCATCTGCCTATCCACCTCTCCCCCCATGTCAGGCTGGGGAATCACCAGCGGCAACCAGCCAGGGGGTTGAGAGTGAACATGGCACCCTAAAGTTCATCCAGCAGATGGAGTCACCCCTAAGGGCAGACAGGTCTGCTGGTGAAGCATCAGAAGTCCCTGTGGAGGAGCAGAGGGGTTACAGACCGGCAGAGCCAGCACTGGTGGAGAAATCCCAGTGCACTGTGCAGCCTCTTTCCACCATGTCTGCCCCTCCAGCTGTAGTGGATGGTGTCCCAACTGAGGAACAGAGAGAAGGAGCTCTGCAAACAGCTGCCTGTTTGGAGTTTCTGCTGTGGAGAAATCCTCTGCAGTCTTGGAGGGAAAACCCCTGGCAGAGGTGTCATCAGCCCACCAGAGCAATGTGGATGGATCTGCATCATGCCCCGCGCACATGGATTTTGTTACTACTGCTGGAACCTGTAGTTTAAGGTGACCAGATTTTTTTAATTAAATCCGGGGACATATTTTTTTTTACTAGTAATTACGGCAATCAGTGACTCTCTGCCTGTCAAGTGTTACTCTCCGGCCCCGGCTACTACTGGGTGGGGAGCTGAGGAAGATCACTCCGCCAGGGAAGAAAAGGAGATAAGCAGGCAGGCGGCTGGCCGGGACTTGAGCCAAGGCAGAAGAATATGCGAGCAGAGCTGAATGGGCATGCACCCGAAACTGAAGAAATATTCCCTCCGCTCCGACCAGCACATGATCATCTTAAAAGGGCACAGATAATGGAAAAAAATACACCCCCCTAAGCTAGTAGGAGCGGAGGAGCAGGGGGGTGTAATTCAGTAAATTTTCTTTTGTTTATTTTGCACTGACTGTCTTTGAAATTGCCCCAGCCCCTGTTCAAATTCAATCCGGGGACAAAACCGGGGACAGACTTGGTCCAGGGACAGTGTCCTCAATCCGGGGACTGTCCCCTGAAACCGGAGATGTCTGGTCACCCTACTGTAGTTCCACAAGCAAGATGGCTGCCAGCTCCAAAGAGCCTGTTTAACCTTCACCTGGTCTGGTTGATGCAGGTGGGGGAGGGGAGCAGTACAGTGCAGCATGTGAAGTGGAAACAGCCATGGTAGTCTCCTGCAATGATTCACCTCTTGCTGTATTAGAACAACCTTCACTCTGCTTAGCTGAAAATCCTGTCCTGATGGAGAAGAGTCTGCCTGGAGGTGAAGTATATATGGGTACAGCAGTGAGTGATGACACAGCAGGAACTATAAATGTGCCAGAAAATAATGACAGCAATAATATTGATAAAGTAATGGATGTGAAGGGGTTAATGTTGCTGCTATAGGTAAAAATTACATTTCTCCTCCTGCTCAGCAGAGGAAATACTCATCAGGTGTGCAATTGTTATCTGACAGAGTTGTGTCAGACGTTTCTAAACGCACAACTGGATCCTCTGCAGGGAGGTCTGTGAGCACTGGAAGCTATGCGTCAGTTTTGGGGAGTCGCACCAAGGAGGGTGGGGGGAATGCTGCAAATGTTAGTGGTCACAATTTGGGGAGGTTTGGTGGTCAGATGGTTAGTGGGTACAAGAGAAATGTGGTCCAGTTGAAGTGGGAGGGGGAGGGGACCCCACCAGTAAGGGGGAGGGTGGCAGAGTTGGTTCTGGAAATGGGGTTTAAAGTTTCGGATATTTTTGCTTTGATTTGCCCCGTGGGGAGTTATGAGTTTGATTTGTCCTTTGTAAAGCCTGAGGGTCTGGATTTATTTTGGGAACGATTTAGGAGGTGTGGTGGCCTTCCCCAGTGGAACGGTTGGTTGCCAAAGGTGATTTCCAGGCAGCCTCTGATAAAATCTGTGACGATCCTGGTGCGTAATGAATCTATACCAGAGGCTGATTTGATCGTATGGCTACGCCGATATGGTGAGGTCCTCGCTCCACTGTGGAAGGTCCTTGATCTGCATGGGATTTGGACAGGGGCCAGGACGGTGTCATTAAAATTAGGGGTGCTGGGAAATGTAGTCCAACATATGCCCTGTTCAGCCTTTCTGAATAGGGATAGGCTGAACCAGGGCTTTTTTTCTCAGACAATAGGTGCAGGAACTCCCCTTTTCCCAGTCACTTGTTTTCTCCGCCCCTACCCACCTCCGTGCACCGTCCCTTGGTTCCATCCCCTACCCAGCTCCCAGTACTGCCCCTTTTAGACAATACAGAACCAAGTATCATTTTGTGGTGCTAAGTAATTTGTATGGAATTTGGTAATGATATCAAGAAAAGTAGTAAAATAGATCTCCTTCAGCCAGCAACAATAGATCCCCCTAACAATCTACCACCCGCAACAAAATTTCCCCCCCAGCAACAATAGACTCCCGGCAGCATCAACAGATCTCCGCACAGCCAGCATTAATAGACTCTCTGGCTGCCATCAACAATAGACCCCTCCCCCAACAGTAGATCGCCTTTAGCAACAACTGACCCCCCAGCAACAATAGGTCCCCCACCAGCAACACTAGACCTCCTCAGCAACAATAGACCCCCCTGCAAAAATAGATCCCCTCCAGCTAGAATAGATCCGCCAGCAGTGAGCATCAATACCCTGCAGCACACCCCAGCACCCCTTGCCATTACATGCAGTCAGTCCAGGAGGTGCCGGAACTGCATTCCCCCGCGTTCCCGCTGAAAAAAAAGACCTGGGCTGACCATTTTTTACCAAGGTCAGCCTAAAATCTGTAACAAATGTGGTGAAAAGGGCCATTTTGCATCTACCTGCACCTGTAAAAAGTGTTCAATGTGCCAGGATCTGAGCCATTTGGCTAAGGATTGTACCAAAATTCGGTGCAATTTGTGCCAAAAGCTCGGTCATCCTTATAGTCAATGCCCAGAGGCCTTGCATAACTTGCCGGGATTGGAGGCTGAGCTGCAGAGGCTAGATAAGGAGGATGAGGTTGCTGAAACTGTTGTTGTCCCTCCTGTGTCTGACATCTGTTGTTTCTGATTCTGTTTCCCCTAGAGATGTGGTCCCTGAGTCTGTCCCTCCTGTGGTAGTCCCTAATCCGTCTATACGTAGATCCTCCAGACTGGCGGAAGCTGCTGGGGGGGCAGGTTTAGCGGATCTTCCCACTCAGCCTCCAGTCCCTGCCCCTCGGACGTGCAAGCGTGGTCAGGGGAATGTGGGGGTGCTGGATGGGGATGGGGCCGATGGAAGGGTGTCCATTCCGCATGTCTCACCCTCTGTTGATGGGGATTCGGATGATGAGGGGTGGGAGAAGATTAGGAGGAAGAAAAAAAAGAAGAGGAAGATGAGAAAAGCGGTAATTTCTTCCTCAGTCTGACCCAGGAGGGGTTCCTCTTGGCAACACTTTTTCTGTTTTGTCGGGTAATGAAACGTCAGATATATCTTTCTCTTTATCATCTATGGATGAGGGGGAGTAACGTAGTTTGAAGACAGCTTTTTCTGGTGATGAGAGTGGGGTAAAGGTTAAGAAACTACTACCTCAATCATCCTGATGGCAGTTCCCACTCCGATAAAGGTGGCGATCATTAATGTCGCCAGCATTAAATCTGCAAGAGTTCGTGATATTGCCTTATTTTTGCTCAGCGAGCTTGATGCCGAGATTTTATTTTTACAAGAGACCTGGCTCCATACTTTGGCCGATGTCCACCTGGCAAAAAGGGAGTGGAGATGTGGTCCCTCCTTTTGGTCTCTTGTTGCTGAGCCTGCAGCGGAGTTGCGGCCCTTTTTTAAAACCAATATGGTAACGTGGCGGCGGGTAATTGAGGTAGAAATGGGTAGATGCATGGTCTTGGACATTTCTGTTAGGGTACAGGACCTGCGCCTGATTAATATCTATGGGCCGCAGTCAAAATGGGGCAGGAAATGCCTCCTCACAGAGATCAAGCCCTTCCTTTTTACGTCCCAGCAGGTTGTCTTTGGAGGTGACTTTAACACCATAATTAGGCCTGAAGACAGGAGAGGCTCCATAGAAAGGCTGGGTTACGATAGCATTTTTCTTAGAGATATGGTGAGACAAGCAGGCCTGATAGATGTGCATATCAAGCACTGCCCTGGCAGCACGGTATTCACATTTCGGAGAGGGAATAGTCAGAGTAGGATAGATAGGTTTTTTTTTAAAGGAGAATTCTGCTTTCTCGGCTCCTGAGTTGAGGGCGGTGGAGTTCTCTGACCACTGTATGCTGTCTGTGACTCTGAATGCCTCGGACACTCCACCCAGGGGAAGGGGTACCTGGAAACTGAATTTGACTCTCCTGGAAGATGTAGAGGTAAGACAATCCAGAAGGATGTTGCACCTTTCCCACAGATTGTTCCCTGCAATGATAGAAAGCCCGGAGAGGAAGGGGGGTTAGGAAGTATTGTAATTGGCTGCAGATCCAGCCTAGGGCTATGTCTGCCCCCATCAACAGGGCAGAATGATTTCTATTGTCCACAGCAGCGGCATAACATGAAGATTGTGGGCCACGTGCCATGATACTCAAAGTTGCTGCTCACACTCAAAGCGGTGGGCTTGTATGTAAAATAGGAAACTCAGAGGGCCCTCTGACTTCCAGATTCACATACAAGCCCACTACTTTTACCCAACAGCTCAGAGTGTGGCCTGCCTACCCCAATGTTGTGTGCACGGTTGACCAGGGCTGGTAGGGGCTGTACTGGGCTGGAAGTGGTGGCTGAGCAGAGAGTTCACTGCTGGGGGAAAGGGCTTGCCCCGTCACTATTTATAAGTGGAACCGGAAGGGGAGGGGGTTAAAGTGTCACTGATCACCAATGATAATGGGATTTTTTCTTTTTATAGGTGGGGGGATTTAAAGTTTCCTAAAACTCTTTTATACTGAGTCTATAGTGAATGTACTCCATCAGTCACTGACATAGCAGATTGAAAATAAAGTGACAATTAATGGCACCAGAAAATTTGTGAAATAGCAATGAGTGAAGCTGACCCTTTAAGAGTGGATAATCCACTCCAAATATGTGAATAAAAATAAGAAAAAAGGTATGGTGCTACCTCGTATACACCTTCATCTTTAACACTTGTGATAAATTCATAAAAACAAGAATATTTCCCCAAAAATTTGTTTTACAAAGAAATATAAATATGTGCAAAAATAGTCCAAATAAATCTATTCAGTACATCTTCACAAAGAAACAATCACCAATCACTGTGAAAGAAATATGGCAAATGATATCCTTCAAGTAGTGCTCCACCACAAATAGTGCATGAGAAATGCAAACTCACCAGAGCCTTATGCCGCATATACACGACCATTTTTTATGACGTTAAAAATGCAATTTTTTAAATTGGGCATTAAAAACGATCGTGTGTAGGCTCCAGAGCATTTTTAACGACGTGAAAAATGGCCTAAAAAAAGGAGAACCTGCTCTATTTTTTCACGTCGTTTTTCACGTCGTTTTTTTTAACAACGTGAAAAACGGTAGTGTGTATGCTTTTACGAGGAGAAAAAAAATTGCGCATGCTCAGAATCAAGTACCGTTCGTGTGTATGCTTTCTCATCGAGAAAACTGTCCAAAATCTCGACGAGAAAAAAGACAACCTGCGGTCTTTTTTCTCATCGGAGTCTCATTTTTTCTCGGCGTGATTCTCGTCAGACTGTTTTTGGACAAGAAAACTGTTCGCGTGTATGCTTTTCCAAGTCTTTAAAAACCACGCATGGTCAGACTGAAGTATGAGACGGGAGCGCTCGTTCTGGTAAAACTAGCGTTCGTAATGGAGATAGCACATTTGTCACGCTGTAACGGACTGAAAAGCACGAGGCTAAAAAAAGCGAATCGTCGCTCAACAAAGTTTATTAACATGAATGGTGGCGCCATTCGAACGGAACTTCCCCTTTATAGTGCCATTGTATGTGTTGTACGTGAGTATGCAAGACAGGCTTGAGATGAAACAAGAAAAATCACGTTGAGAAAAATGTTGTTTTTGAAAATGACATTAACCACTTGTCCCCCGCCCACTGTCAATTGACGGCGGGCGGAGGATACTCTCGTTCTGGGAGGACGTCATATGACGTCCTCCCTTTAAAACGAGCTAGGAGGCGCGCGCGCCCGCCGCGTTCACAAGGCCCCGGTGCGCGTGCCCGGCGGCCGCGATTGCCGCCGGGCACCCGCGATTGCCCGGGAAACAAGCAGGAAAGTGGATCTCTGTGTGTAAACACAGAGATCCACGTCCTGTGAGGGAGAGGGGACCGATGGTGTGTCCCTTGTACATAGGGACAACCATCGGTCACCTCCCCCAGTCAGTCCCCTCCCCCCACAGTAAGAACACTTTGAGGGAACATATTTAACCCCTTCCCACCCCCTAGTGGTTAACCCCTTCCCTGCCAATCACATTTATACAGTAATCAATGCATTTTTATAGCAGGGATCGCTGTATAAATGTGAATGGTCCCAAAAATGTGTCAAAAGTGTCCGATGTGTCCGCCGCAATATCGCAGTCACAATAAAATATCGCAGATCGCCGCCATTTCTAATAAAAAATTTTTTTTTAAAAATGCTATAAATCTATCCCCTATTTTGTACACGCTATAACTTTTGCGCAAACCAATCAATACGCGCTTATTGCGATTTTTTTTTTTTTACCAAAAATATGTAGAAGAATACCTATCGGCCTAAACTGAGGAAAATTTTATTTAAAAAATAAATAAATGGGTATTTATTATAGCAAAAAGTAAAAAATAGTGTTTTTTTTCCAAACTGGACGCTCTTCTTTTGTTTATAGCGCAAAAAATAAAAACCGCAGAGGTGATCAAATACCACCAAAAGAAAGCTCTATTTGTGGGAAAAAAAGGACACAAATTTCGTTTGGGAGCCACGTCGCACGACCGCGCAATTGTCATTCAAATTGTGACAGCGCTGAAAGCTGAAAAATGGCTTGGGCAGGAAGGGGGTTTTCGTGCACAGTAGGGAGGTGGTTAAAAACGATCGTGTGTACGCGGCATTAGACTCAAAAAACTTTGTGAGAAGAATGTATTTCTCTCAACCAACAGCGCGAATGGGAACTATTCCTTAATCTTTGATGATAAAGCAATATAACTCGGGGGAAACATATAAGCAATCATAGCGCAATATGTTTGATGCTCGTGTGTACAGGCAAATAAGTAAAGCAATTCGCACTTACATTAGGTTGTGCTATAAATTAGCACTGACATGTACAGCTTAGAATGGATGTGCACACTGTTCTAGCAGCCGCAGCGTGCGTTTCAAAACATGAGGATCAGGAACCAGCCAATCCGCATATGATGTCAGTGGAGAGCTGACATGCAGCCTCTATGCATTTTGTGTTATACACGTCATCAGGAAGCTTGCCCGCCGCCATTTTCTTGGAGCCTAATATACCCCTCCATTCATTATCATTGGCTAAAGAGATGTTAATGGCAAGTTATTCATCTGAGCACTTCCGGAAATAGCGACGTTCCAAACTACATATTTTTATATAGTTCTGCCATACATGTTGGTGCTCACTTTCACAAATTCATATACAAAAAACTTACTACAATAAGATAATTAGTATTTTGTTCATTAATAGTATTTACATCAACAATTGATCAACATAACCCTATATAACTAAAACAAATGACATAAATGACACGATTCTAATTAATCAAAAACCAAATAACAATCTATATAATTTAATTACTGACTTTAATGAACATAAGACAATTATAAAAAATATATACCGTATTTATCGGCGTATAACACGCACAGGCGTATAACACCCACCCTAACTTTAAGAGGGAAGTTTCAGGAAAAAAACTTTATACAGCCCCCTGCGTATAACACGCAGGCACAGTTTACCCTCTATTTTCAGGGTAAAAAAGTGAGTGTTATACGCCAATAAATACAGTATATAAAAATTGCTATAGGTAATATGATCTAAAAATATTAATAACCCTTTTTTTTTGCTAAAAGTATCCTCTAATACCATCTAGTGGACATGGATTAAATTACAACCATATATTAAATTAAGAGAAAAAAATGGGAATCTATCACCCTTCAGACACTAATTTAAAAATCTTCTCCAAACTTTTTTGTCGATGGCCCTAAAGGAAGATCTACCATCAATCCATATTAATGTTTAATATTCATGGGTAAGGGATTTAATAGTGTTAAATTAATAAACCCCAAAATGGCTGGAGATACTGTACTAATAATTTGATATGTAGCAATTCATATAAAAAAAATTAAATTATATATATATATATATATATATATATATATATATATGTGTGTGTGTAAACCTGTTGGGCCACAGAGATCCCATCTCATGCATCCACCATGTTTCATTCTGAGAGATTTGTTTATGGAGGTCACTTCCCCTCCAATGTCTATAGACCCTATCTATACCAATACATTTTAATCCTGATGGGTCTCTTTTATGCTTTTTTCTAAAGTGGTTAGACACATTACTCTTAATGCAACCCATCTTTATGTTATTCATGTGTTCATTTATCCTCTTAAACAGGGGTCTAGTGGTTCTTCCCACATATTTTAAACCACAAGGGCAAGTCAGAAGATATGTGACAAATCTAGTGTGACACGTTATAAATTTCTCAATCTCATATATCTTGCCATTATCACTCTTAAAATTTTCTACCCTTTTTCTTTTATGTGGTCATACACAGGTGGTTAGGTGGTTATACACAGCCAGTGTTCTCGTTGGCTGAAATTCAGTAGGAATTCCACCTGCCCATAAACCGCCTGATTTGTGACAAGTGGAACACAACTTTGGCAATGCTGCAGAAGCTGCATATGCAGCAGAGGGCCGTCAACAAGTACCTGTGTGAGTAAGGCACAAGGACAGGCTCAGGACAGCTCAACTTTTTTCCAATGCCAATGGCTGCTGATAAAGGATGCTTGCACTGTACTGTCACCATTTGAGGAGGCGACAAGGATAGTGAGCCATGACAATGCAGGCATCAGTGGCACAATCCCGCTTGTGTTCCTGCTGGAGCATGCTCTGCGTAGCATTATGGACAGGGAACTCAAGGTAGAGCAGTGGGAGGAAGAGGAGGAATTCCTTTCCTCTCAAGGCTTTATGAAGACATCATTCTTGTGACTCCACAGAACACACAAGGATTATGGAAGTTTCCTACCTTAAGAGATGTTTTTCAGTCCCCAGAAACCTTGGGAGTAGTACGTGGCTGGAAGAAGGCAGTTCCAGATACTGTAATTCTCAGTGATTCGAAGAACTCTGCTACTCATGCCTCTGCAAACTTGATGTGCATGGGTTCTCTCATACTTCAAATCCTGCTAAAGGACCAGAGAACTTGTGGCATTAAAGAAAAGGATCAAAATCATTTGGCGACCCTCCTTGACCACCGTTACAAGGGGAAGGTCTCGGAACTCATACTGCCCTCGCAGAGGGAGCACAGGGTGAAATATCTTGAGGAAACCTTAAAGAGCAGTTTATGTAACACCTTTCCAGACTCTGGTAGGTAGGTACAGTCTCATGAAAAAGCTAGTTTTGAGGCTTCTGTTGGTCAAAGGAGGCAAAAACAGACATGGAAAGCTTTCCAGTAGATCATCCACTGGGTTTCTGGCTCATGAGAATAGGCCACTGGCCAGAACTTGCCTAGTATGCAATACAGCTGCTGGGCTCCCCTGCATCCAGTGTGCTTTCCAAATGCTGCCAGAGTTTTTTTGACAGATAAAGGAGTACGTCTGTCCACAGAATTCGTTGACTGGTTGACATTTGTCAAAATGAATCAGTCTTGGATTACCAGCAGCTATCAAGCCCCTGATGCCGATGTCGCTGATTAAGTGTTATTGGGATCTGGAATTTCTGCAAGACTGTCTAGGCTGCCTAGCTTTGTGGGTGTTGATTTTATCTTGTAATTTTTTGGTATAAGTTTCATGGGCACAATTAACACCCAAGGGCCAATTTTTCTGTACCTGTGTGACAGGGACATCATTTTTTTTTTTTTATAGCAAGGCCAATTCTTGCTTTCATCAAGATTACCTCTAAAAGGTTATAGGGTGAAGGCACCACCAACACCCAAAGACCAATTTTCCCGCATCTGTTTGACGGGGTATCAAATTAAAATTGTTTACAGCAAGGTCAATTCTTGCTTTCACCAAGAGTACCACTAGAAGATTACGGGGTGAAGGCACACACCAACACCCAAAGACCAATTTTTCCACAACAGTTTGACCGGGGGAACATCAAATTATTATTTTTTACAGCAAGGAAAATTCTTGCTTTCATCAAGCGTACCTCTAGAAGGTTACGGGGTGAAGGCACCAACAACACCCAAAGAACAATTTTTCCGCAACTGCTTGACTGAAGCATCAAATTTTATATTTTTTATAGCAAAGCCAATTCTTGCTTTCATCAAGAGTACCTCTATAGGGTTACGGTGTGAAAGCCCCACCAACATCCACACCTGTTACTTCTATCCAAGATCTGCGAAAGAGACACCAGGCTTCATCTAAAAAAAAAATGTTAATCTTGGCCTGAATGTTCTATAATTTGGCTTCTTCACATTAGGCTTGCTCACTGTGGTGCAAAACTTTGTTATTTTCATCCAAAGTCTTCCAAAGAGACACCAGAATTTATCCAAAAAAATCTCTAATCGTGTTCCGATTGTTCTAAAATGTCAATTTAAATGTATTTTTTTTTTCTTTATAAATGTCAGTTTTGCTGCAGCAAGTTCAGATGCACCACTTTACAGGCAGACTAAAGGGACCCCCCAGACACTTAAATTTAAGGGAATTTTTCATTTTTATTTTCTCACTTGAAGCATCATTAAAACTAGGGTTGTCCCGATACTAGTATCGGTATCGGGACCGATACCAAGCATTTGTGTGAGTACTTGTACTCGCGCAAATGCTCCCGATGCCCAGTCCGATACTTTTGATGAGAGAGTGGGTGGAGAGGGGCGGAGAGCGGGGCGGGGGGTGGAGAGCGGGGCGGAGAGCAGAGCGAGTCCTCAGGCGGGTAAGAAAAATTGAATTGTATCATGCACACAGACTTGTTTTCCTTCCTCCCTTATGATCCAATGGTTGCTACTTGCTTGTCTTTCTGCTGGTCAAATGCTCCCGATGCCCAGTCGTATACTTTTGATGAGAGAGCGGGCAGAGAGCGGGGCGGGGGTGGAGAGCAGGGTGGAGAGCGGGGCCAAGAGCAGAGTGAGTCCTCAGGCGGGTAAGTAAAATTTAATTGTGATATGCACACAGATTTGTTTTCCTTCCTCCCTTGTTATGATCCAATGGTTGCTTGTCTTTCTGCTGGTCACCCTGGTATTTTGCTCAATGTGCTCCCCCTGACTCTCCTTCCTGTTTGTTTTCGATGCTGGAGGGGAGGGAGTTTTGATAAGCTATTAACCACTGAGAATGGCCCAGGGGGAGGGGGGAGCTGGGGGGGCTGCCTTTTCTCATGAATAAGAACTAACTCTTCGGGAGGGCAGGATATGGGGGGGGCCCTCTTCCCTGGAATCACCTGAACTGCAGTGCCACCCGCTGACAGCTATTCTGTATTGCACCTATAGTGCTTAATAGAAGTGTAAAATCCAGTCAGTTAATGTGAAAAATTAGAGGTTCCTCAAGTCAAGAGGTTGCCGGGGGTTCCTTCAGCAGTGATTAAATTCCAACTCGCAGATAATAAAATAGTGACCCCAATGAATGTTTTCGCTATCTGTAAAGGAGCATTCTTCCCACTGACCACCAATATAAGGGGCATTCTTCCCATTGACCACCAATGTAAGGGGCATTCTTCCCATTGACCACCAATGTAAGGGGAATTCTTCCCACTGACCACCAATGTAAGGGGAATTCTTCCCACTGACCACCAATGTAAGGGGAATTCTTACCACTGATATAATTTACATAAATGAAAATAAACATAGCAAATCTGCTCTCAAACAAAAAATTACTTTACAGCAAAAACAAAACTCATCATGAACATGTGATTATTGGGGATAATCTTACTACGACTCACACCACTACACCAGACAAACCTGCAAGATCAAGAAACAAACCCACACCCATTATGCATGCAGCCCTTCTTCAAAAAGAAGATACTAACCAACAAAAGCTAAGGGAGTGAAAGACACAGAAAAAGAAAAGAACTCCTCACCCAGAGATGGGCAGTTCACCAAAAGCAGGTCTGATATTCCTCCACGCCCTTTTCCAGACCGCCCGAGGCTCCCTGCCCTTCTCAAGACCCCGAATTTTCCCAACCTCACCCAGAATATCGTACACCACCACCTCGACAGAGGACTTTCTTCCGCAGGGTAATCTGGCACCGTGCATTCCATGTGAAATAACGGACAACTATACTAACTAGAAAAAGTGTATTGAAATAAAAATCCCAGAAAGTCGGAAATGCCCTGTACACCCACTCTGCATAACTGCAATAGAAAAGGGGGATGCCTAGAGCCCTCCCCACACTTTTATACACCCCTTATGTTAAAAGGGACACTGCAGCAAAAAGTGGTCCATAGACTCCAGTTTACCAACACACTCCGCTCTAGGACAATCCCAATCATCCACAGGGCGATACTTCAAGTTCCCTCTCACATAGAGCCTTCCATGGAAAGCAAGCCAGGCTTTATCCCTAAACTTCAAAGGGATTCTTTCTAAATTGATTAAACGCAACCCCTCCCTCATTACAGAGCCTGGGCAATCCCTTAAGGCCAGTGACACACTGAAAGCAGAGCTCAAAATCCTCTTCTCCAGAAGCTTCCTGGGGAGGGACTTGATATCCTCCGCTGTCACCTGCCACTGCCAAAGTATTTTCAGACACGGGGCAACATAAGCCAAGGGCTTGCCATGTTGGACTCTCAGACTGGCCCGCCTTCTTCCCAGCATCGCAGAAAAGGCCTAAAACAAGTTTGAAAAATACCCACCCATCCCGGCGGGTTCTTTGCTAGCATGCTACCAAGATTGTAATTTAAAAAGAGCAGAGAAAATAAAACTATTGGGTTGACCATTCCTAAGCCACCCTCCCGCCTAGACAGGTAAGTTACATTGCGTTTGATCAGGTTCAGCCTATTTCCCCATAAAAGTTGGAAAAAACAGCTGTACACCCTTGCATAGAGAGATTCCAGCAAGATACAGACGAAGCTCACATATAAAAAGATTGGGACCAGGTACGTTTTGATCAAGTCAACCCTCTCCCTCAAGGAAACCTTCCATTTCTTCCAGCTTGCTACTTTGGCATTGGCACCCACCAACCTGCTTTCCCAATTTCGATGACCATAGTCACCAGGACCAAATTTGATGCCCAACACTTTAATTTCCTGCTGGGGCTCTGGGAAGGCATCCGGAAGTTTCAAGCTTTCACCCTCCTCACCCATCCAGAAAACGTCACTCTTTTCATGGTTGACTTTAGAACCAGAAGCCTCCGTGTACTGCTCTATCATAGAGACCACCTCCAGCGCCTCCTCCGTCCCAGAGACAATAACAGAAACATCATCAGCATAGGCCACGACCTTCAAAGGCAGCACACCAGCAATGCCCAAAGGCACCCCGCACAAAGAACCACTCTCTAGCCTTCTTAAGAAGGGGTCGATTGCGAATACATATAGCAGGGGGCTCAGAGGACATCCCTGGCGCACACCAGGGCCAACCTCAAAAGGCCGTCCAACCCAACCATTAACCAGTGGGAAGCTCTCAGCCCCTCTATATAATGTTTTTAGCCAATCTATAAACCTCCCCTGCAGGCCGTATCTACCAAGTAGCAAATACAAGTACTTGTGATTGACTCTATCAAAAGCCTTCACCTAATCCAATGCCAGCAAGTACTTTCTCCATCCAGCAGCCCTGCATCATTCCAAAGCCTCCCGGACAGCTAAAACCGCTGAAAGGGTATTCTACCTTGGACCGAGCAGTGTTGATGACTGGACAACAAATCACCTGCCACAGACGACAAGCGGCAAAAAATAATCTTTGCCAAGATCTTTCTATCAACATTGAGAAGACTGATGGGGCGCCAGTTCTCAATCATTGAGGGGTCTTTACCTTTTGGCAGAAGAATCACAGCGGATTGCCTCATGGAGGGAGGGAGCGAACCCTCTTCTAGACAGCTGTTATAAACCTCTGCTAAAAAGGGAGCCAAAATGGACTTAAAACACTTGAAGAATTCAGCTGTTAATCCATCTGGCTCAGGCAATTTTTTGGTAGCCAGCTTTTCTATAGCATGAACTACCTCATCCGCTGAAATTGGTTCTGTCAAATCCATCAAAGGCAATGTACCATTTCCCAATCCTGGAGTAGAATTCAGAAAGCTTTCCATCCTGTCCCGACAAAGGTCCTTTCTTCCCAGAAGGTCTGCGTAATATTATCTGAAATCTCCAGGATCCCTGATCTGGACTTCACCAGGGATGCTGTACCATTCCTCAGGCCTATGACCGTCTTAACTGCTATGCCTTGCTTACAGTTCTGGTAAGGATCAGGCGAGTGATATTTTCCATAATCCCTCTCCAGAACCAAAGAGGCATGCCGGTCGTATTGACACTTCCTAAGAAGAAGCTTCACCTCAGATCTCCCCTGGATCTCCTGTATACGAGACAAGATGATCAAGCTTCCTCCGCAAATGCTGGTAGGCAATGTACATACCAAGCTGCTTCTTCTTACTTATGGCCTTGAAAAGTCCAATTGACCTTTGTTTCACAAGCTCCCACCACTCTGACTTACTGCTGCAAAAGTCCAGAATAGAAACCTGTGCCTGAAAAAAATCCTCACAGGGTTTACTATCAGAGTCTGTGGATTATAGGAATAGTTCAGCTCCAGCCCACCTAGTCCAGTGATACCACTCAGTTTGTGCTTTCTTAAGTAAGCCTTTGCTAGATGTGTTAACTCATAGTTAAAATGTAAGTTCACTAAATCAAGAGTATTTTCTGTTGTAGGTGATTGGGTGTTTTTCCAGAGTCTAGTTAAACTCAGCCGAGCTGCAAGGAGGATATTGGTTATTACCAGTCTCAACGGCCCTGGGACCGTCTCAATCGTCAGATTGAGCAGTGCCAATGCTGGTGAGGGTGGTATGTGTCTCTGAGCGATATCCGACAGGATGTGGAAAATGGTTGTCCAATATTGTTGTATAGAAGAGCAAGACCAGAGGATGTGAAATAGGTCACCTCTCTCTGAGTTGCATCTCCAGCAAGTGTTTGAAGTTGTGTTGCCAAATGACGCAATTTTCGTGGGTGTGAGATACCACCGTAAAGATATTTTTTGAGTGAGTTCCCAAAATGCGGAGTTTGAAAATAGATCACAGGGCTATTTGCCATTGTGTGTCAGTGAAGCCTTGACCTAGGTCAGTGTCCCAGTGAAGGTGCGGTTTAGATTTAGTAAGCTCCTGTTTTTGGTGAAAAATGTTATAGAAGAGGGAAATGCCCTTCCGCTTTGAGGAGGGATTAGTCAAAAATGTCCACACCCTAGGAGGGAGTGTGTAGCATGGATGAGCTAAGTGACATAAGCAGTGTTTAACTCGGATGTAATTAAAGAGATCCGTATGATGGTTGAATTTCTGCTGTAGATGTTGGAACGGTATCAGGACGTTCCCCTGGAATAGATCTTGTATTAAGGCCTTTTGATACCCAGTGTGTCAGAGAAAGGTCTGTAGTACAGTGTCATAGTGTTTCTATCGGGAGAGGTGGGGAGAATGTGTAAGGCATTGTTGATTCTAGGTTCACTAGTTTTTTCCAAGCCTGAGCGGAGGCTCTTATCGTGGGGGGTAGTGTTTTGGAAATGGGAATGCCATGTGAGATTCCTAGAATACAGCTTTGTAAGGTGTGGTGTTTGTTGATGTTTCTAGTTGTCCCCATATAGTGTGGGGAGGATTGCGGAACCAGTCTTGTAGTTGAGTCAGTATTGATGCCCAGTAATATTCTTCGAACCCAATTGATCCTGCACCACCTGCAAGCTTGTGTTTGAGTGTATGTTTTGTGCAACAAGGTTTCTTTCCTTGCCACAGTAATTTGTTAAGAGTTGTTTGGAGAGATTTGAAATATGATGACGAGATAGGAATGGTTCTATACAAGTAAAGTAATTGTGGAAGATGTATCATTTGAATGTGGCGAGTCTGCCCGACCATGATAGTTATTGTTTAGCTAATTTTTGGACATCATTTTGGAGTTTGGTAAGGAACGGTTTAAAATTACAAGTAAACACATTTTTTGATGATCTTGTCAGTTGTATCCCTAGGTATGTTATATCGTGTTCTGCCCATGTGAAGGGGTATTGAGTTTGGAGCAGGTTCCTGGAGGTGGCATCAAGGCCTAGATCTAGGATATACGATTTGGTAGCGTTTACTTTATAATAGGAAACTTCTGCTAGGGATAATGTCGGGTTGGTAAGCATAAGGATGACATCGTCTGCGAATAGACTGATTTTGTGGGTCTGGTGTCCTATCTCAAATCCTGATATTTTAGAGTTCTGTCTAATGTGCTCTGTCAGGGGCTCCATGAGTAGATTGAAGATCAGTGGTGACAACGGGCATCCCTGCCTAGTGCCATTGGTGATGGCGAATGATTGGGATAGCATATCTGCAGAAAATCCTTGAGCCGATGGGGTAGTGTAAAGAGCTAATATGGCGTTCAATATTTGTCCTTTGAAACCAAACTTCTGGAGGACCTGATGTAAATAGTTCCAGTGGATTCTGTCGAACGCCTTCTCTGCGTCCAGTGCTTGGAGCAGAGAAGGCGTTCCACTAGTCTCGGAATATTGTATGACATCAATTAACCTTCTCGTGGCGTCTGACGCTTGTCTACCGGATGTGAAACCTGATTGGTCTCTGTGGATCAGATTGGGCATGATATGAAGCAGTCGTGAGGCAATAATTTTTGCGTATATTTTCAGGTCTAAATTCAGGAGCGAGATTGGGTGGAAGTTTTGGGGCGCCACAGGATCTTTCCCCGGTTTAGGTAGGGTGATGATCAATGCTTGTAGGGATTCATGTGGGAATTTAGAGGAAGAGGCCGCATCGTTGTACAGGGCAGTTAGATACGGAGCTAGTTGTTGCGCGAATTGTTTGAAGTATTCCCCCGTGAGTCCGTCGGGCCTGGTGATTTACCTGGAGAAAGAGTTTTGATAGTCTCTATTACTTCTTTTACCGTGAAAGGGTCATTCAGACGGGAAGTTTGTTCTGTCGTTAGCGATGGGAGTCTAATGTGTTTAGGAAAGTCATTAATGTCATCTGGGGTGGGTTGGTGGGTGTCGGGGTCTCGCTTTAGATTGTATAAGTCACTATAGTAATCGCTGAAGGCATCAGCTATTGCTTGTGGATTTCTGAGTGATAATTTTGTGTGGGGATGGAATAAGTGATCTATCTTGTTTTTTATTCTCCTACCTTTAATACGTTGGGCAAGGGCTTTACCTGCTTTGTTGGACGTGGAGTATGAGTTGGCTTTTAATTTTCTCTGGATTTGTTCGTACGATTGGAGAAGGTGGAGCCTGAGTTCTTGTCTAAGGGTTAAGATTTGTGTTGAGCATGTTGGTTTGGGACCAGATTTGTTTTGCTGTTCTAAATTGGCTATTTGGGACAAAAGAGTGTCTATCCGCAGTGATCTTTTCTTTTTGTGGTGGGAGCTGAGTTTAATTAGTATACCTCTAATATACGCTTTGTGCACATTCCACATCACGCCCGGGTCGGACACTGAGCCCGAGTTAAGTTCAAAATATGTGGTTATTTGGTTTGTTATCTCTGGAGAGTAGGTTGGATGTTGTAAGATATAGTTATTCGCTCTCCATAGGTAAGTATTTTTTTGTTTTGAAGAATCAGATTCGGTAATGGTGATAGGGGCATGGTCCGACCAAGACGTGGTGTGGATTACAGCTGCGCTAATGTTTTGGAGTAGCCATTTATCAGTGAAAAAATTGTCAATACATGAGTACGTTTTATGGAGCGGAGAGAAATGTGTAATCCCTCTCCGTTCCATGTAGGCATCTCCAAATGTCAAATAAATCATGGGAAACAATGACGTTTTTCAGGGGGGGGATTCCCTGCGTTTTGACGCAGAAATAGTCTAGATTGATCTCAGGCACTAGGTTAAAGTCCCCACAGAGAATTAGATGACCTTGTTTCAGGGGGTGGACAATACGCATGAGTTTGCAAAGAAAATGTATTTGTCTGACTTTTGGAGCATAAATATTCACCATAGTATAGGTAGTGTTATTTACAGTACACACAAGAATAATGTAACGACCTTCTGGTTCTAGAGTAACATTTTTCAATTGGAATGTGACTGAGTTCTTCACTGCTATCATCACCCTTCTTTTTTTTTGAGGTGAAGGGGGCGGAGAAAACATGAGAAAAATGTTTGTTCACACAAGCAGGCACAGCTGCAGAAATAAAATGTGTTTCCTGTACACACAGGATGTCACACTTTAGGTCCACTTTAGGTCCAGGGCTGTTTTCCAAAGTGCATTGCATTTATGGATAGTATCGTGATCGGCATTGTAGGTGATGTAAAGTTACAATAAAAAATAAATAAATAAGTCACAGACACTTACAGTTTGATGAGGACTGATGAGCTCCCTGGACTCGGAGGCTGGAGCGTTCTTTAAGTGTATGTTCTGATAGATCCGGTGGATGGGTGAGTTCGCGCGTTGCGTGCAATGAGGTGGCTGTAAAACAAAAATGTCAACTAAAAGAACTAAACAAGATAAAATTGGAACTCGTAGATCACTTGAGACTGGTGGAATGCCCACCGGTTAGAGCGTTAGGTGGAGTAGAGAAAGAAGGTTTTCAACTAAACCACTATAGAGGGGTAACAAATGTCAATATTCAACTGTAATAAAGGAAAAAAGAAAATCAGAAAGCTGTAAGCCAGGGAGAGCATCTATCTTGTAGATATAGAGGCCCAATGGTTTTAAAGTAGCAGTCCTGTTCAGGTGCCACGTCCTCCTTGAGTGCGGCGTGATGTGTAGGGGCCACGTTGCTCCAGCGGTGAGATGGGATCCTGCAGTGGATCAGAGATGATTCCCCAAAAGTGGAGTAGTTGCATGCCCTAGTGGAGGGAGTTGATCACGTGTGATTCGCCATTTCTTGTTATAAGCAGTGATGCAGGGTAGAGCCATTTGAACTGAATCTTGTGGTTGTGGAGGCCTTTGGTGATTGGATTGAGTTGTCTCCTCATCTGTAGGGTGTATTTTGAAAGATCTGGAAATAGTAGTACTCCGACGTACGGCCCAGGAAGCGTTGGATTGTTTCTCATTGCCATGAGCAATCTCTCTTTGATGTGAAAGAAGTGTACCCTCATCAAAATATCTCTAGGGACTGAGGCTGCCAAGTGAGAGGGTTTAGCAATTCTATGTATGCAATCGATTATCAAATCTCTGGGTGACGCGTCAGGTAGGATCAAGTGCATTAGTTTCTTGGCATATTTAGGAAGGTCTGTTGGCAGAATGGATTCAGGAACTCCTCTGAGTTTTACATTATTTCTCCTGGACCTGTCTTCTAAATCGGCCAGCTTGGCCCTTACCCAGGTTTGTTCATCTTTTAGTTCAGCATAGGAGTCAACTAGGTCATTCACTGTTGATGTGTATTCCTCCATGCTATGTTCTAGGTGAGACACCCTGTTGTCCATAACATGCATGTCAGCAGTCATTTTAGTGAACAGGGATGACAGGTCTGTCATCAGTGAGGTCTGGAGTGATAGCAACATGTCCTTGAGTGTGGTGTCAATCACCGGTTGTCCAGATGTGGGGAATAAGGCCATGGAGGATTGCAGGGCCTGGTTAGACTGGAAGGGGCTGAAAGCCTGGGCCTTGATTTGTGAAGGCTGTGACTGCGGCGGCGGATCCATCCGCATGCGGGCTTTCGCCGGGCTGCCTGTAATGGGGTTATCCCCGGCTCTGTGGGTTGGTGACAAGGGAGGGCAATGAGGGTCTCGTTCCCCCGGGATCCTGTCTGGCAGATCCGTGTGGGCCTCCGGGATCGCGGCCGCGCTGGCGCCATGTTGGATCTGACTAACCTTGCTGAGCGGCTTTGTGAAGAAGGCAGTCAGGTTTTTTTGGCTGATGCTCCGTCATCCTCTTTCTGGACATGGCTGGCTGTGATGTCTGGGCTATTAGGAGGTAGGATGGCTCTGGATTGTCCACGGAATTGGGCCTTAGTCGCGCCGTTTCTCCCCCTTAGCTGACGAGCACAGAGTCTAAGCAGCCATCTCCAGCGCTGGCAGACCACGCCCCCCCACTAAACACATTTTTCATTCACATGTCTAATCTCAACAGGGTCCTACTATTTTAAACTCTCAGCCTTCTCCCTCCTTTTCATGGGGTTCCTGGTCTTATTCTTACTTTCTGGGGTAGCTCTGTCTTTCTTGATGTGTCTCCCAACGTCTTGTTCTGAAGCTCTAGGGACCACACTGTGCTTAATGCAGAGCCACTCCCCCCTCATTTGAATTTCAATTTTAATACGATTTAAAAAAAAAACATGAGAGATATGTTTCATCCCTATCAGAGATAGTTAGTTAAAAAAGGGGTATTGAGTGTATAAAATTAGTTAATTAATTATTTCTAAAAGAGGACACCAGGGATAGTCGGACAGGGTGCCACCTATGTACATATATGGGATATGTATTTTCCTATCTAAATTTCAGTTTGATCTGGTTTTAAGCAGCTTTGGTAGGTTCATTTCTCCCCATGTTGATATACCAATTTTTTGATGTTTGTATAACATAATGTTCTATCTACTTTGAAGTATCTGCATACTCAGTATATGCCAATTCTTTTGATTGTATTTTTGATGGTTTTTAGTGCTATCAAACCCATAAAGTGAGCACTCATTCCTGCCTTTTTGCTATCCATAGCATTTATTGCAGCACACCTGAAATCTCCTGAAGAAGCTTTGTAAAGCGAAAAATGTCGAGTGGTAGTGTGTGTATTCATGCTTGTGAACAGAACCAACTATCTCTGATAGGGATGAAACATCTCTCATGTTTTTTTTTTTAAATCCTTGTAATAAAATTTCAATTATTTTCATCAATTTGCAATTGATTCTATTTTTCTTATATAAACACCTTAAAAATCCCGAGGTTTGTTACCTAATCTCCCCCTTCTTTTTCTTTATGCATTTGTTGGGATGTGGTGTTTTCATCTGATCTCTTTGCCTCACTCTTAAAAGTATCATTCAGTAATAAATCACCTTTTCCACCATTACCAATACTGTCAACTCCTTCTTTCTCAGTGTTTGTTAGGGCCAGGCCTAAGGAGGGACCACACACAGGTGAGCAACCATTCCCCATGGGACCTGCACAAAGATTTGCCTGTTGTCCAACACTCTGTGGGCAGTTGAACTAACAACTGACACTGACCAAAACTAATTGGGTAACTACAGTAATACTAGACAAATTCTTGTCCACATATCATTTTTACCACATCTTTCCAAGCTTTGGTCAGGATTTCTGCCATTTTCTGGTCAATGCTTGGTCCTTCCATCACATGAAGTTTTGTCACTGGTGCAGTACACGTGCCCTTCACTGATATCAACACTGACCAGCACCCTCCCAAATAGCAGAAGCAGAAATTATTTCCATTTGGCTGTTATCAGTGGTGTATTTAGGTTTTGTGCTGCCCTAGGCCTGACTAAACTCATGCACTCCCCCCTAATTTAAACAGGACCAACCCCTTCCTGACAATTCCACACCCCTTCCTGTTTAAGACACACCCTATCATCTGTAAACCACATCCTTTAGGCATATTTGGCACCTTTCAGGGGGGAGGGGGGAACGGGTACCTCTTTTTGATAGGTACCCTTCCCCACTTCCGGGAGACTGGGCCGCCCCTTGGAAGTTCGGCCCCCCACCTCCCTCCTCCACTGGGCCATTAAAAAAAAGCGTACCGCGCTTAGCACGTGCAGTAGGGTTTTGGCCGGATTCCCTTACAATGAATGACGGTGGCAAAACCCTAGTGCCAATCTTAAAATCGGCTGAGGTGTCAACATCGTGGGAACCCTGGACAGGTAAGTGTCCTATTATTAAAAGTCATCAGCTACAGTATTTGTATATGTGCTGCTGACTTTCAATGTTTTCATGGAGGGTGGGGGTGGAACTCCTCTTTAATGAGTTTGCATTGATTTCAGCATGCATGGAGCACTTTATTGCAATATCATGATCTGCATATTAATGCTTTGGTCAGGATTTCTGCCATTTTCTGGTCAATGCTTGGTCCTTCCATCACATGAAGTTTTGTCACTGGTGCAGTACACGTGCCCTTCACTGATATCAACACTGACCAGCACCCTCCCAAATAGCAGAAGCAGAAATTATTTCCATTTGGCTGTTATCAGTGGTGTATTTAGGTTTTGTGCTGCCCTAGGCCTGACTAAACTCATGCACTCCCCCCTAATTTAAACAGGACCAACCCCTTCCTGACAATTCCACACCCCTTCCTGTTTAAGACACACCCTATCATCTGTAAACCACATCCTTTAGGCATATTTGGCACCTTTCAGGGGGGAGGGGGGAACGGGTACCTCTTTTTGATAGGTACCCTTCCCCACTTCCGGGAGACTGGGCCGCCCCTTGGAAGTTCGGCCCCCCACCTCCCTCCTCCACTGGGCCATTAAAAAAAAGCGTACCGCGCTTAGCACGTGCAGTAGGGTTTTGGCCGGATTCCCTTACAATGAATGACGGTGGCAAAACCCTAGTGCCAATCTTAAAATCGGCTGAGGTGTCAACATCGTGGGAACCCTGGACAGGTAAGTGTCCTATTATTAAAAGTCATCAGCTACAGTATTTGTATATGTGCTGCTGACTTTCAATGTTTTCATGGAGGGTGGGGGTGGAACTCCTCTTTAATGAGTTTGCATTGATTTCAGCATGCATGGAGCACTTTATTGCAATATCATGATCTGCATATTAATGCACTTTCACTGAATGTTGACTGTTTAATGGGTTTGTATTGATTTCAGCATGCATGTAGCACTTTGCACATGCCAGTGGCGGCTGGTGCTCAAAATGTTTTGGGGGGCGCAAACAAACTAACAAATTCAGAAAAAAAACACATCAAATGCAGCCACTGTGCCCATCAAACGCAGCCACTGTGCCTCATCAAATGCAGCCACTGTGCCTCATTAAATGCAGCCACTGTGCCTCATCAAACGCAGCCACTGTGCCTCATTAAACGCAGCCACTGTGCCTCGTTAAACGCAGCCACTGGGCCTCGTTAAACGCAGCCACTGTGCCTCATCAAACGCAGCCACTGTGCCTCGTCAAACGCAGCCACTGTGCACCGTCAAACGCAGCCACTGTGCCTCGTCAAACGCAGCCACTGTGCACCGTCAAACGCAGCCACTGTGCACCGTCAAACGCAGCCACTGTGCATCGTCAAACGCAGCCACTGTGCATCGTCAAAGACAGCCACTGTGCATCGTCAAAGGCAGCCACTGTGCATCGTCAAACGCAGCCACTGTGCATCGTCAAACGCAGCCACTGTGCATCGTCAAACGCAGCCACTGTGTCTCGTCAAACGCAGCCACTGTGCCTCGTCAAACGCAGCCACTGTGCCTCCTCAAATGCAGCCACTGTGCCTCCTCAAACGCAGCCACTGTGCATCGTCAAACGCAGCCACTGTGCCCCGTCAAACGCAGCCACTGTGCCCCTTCAAACGCAGCCACTGTGCCCCATCAAACGCAGCCACTGTGCCCCATCAAACGCAGCCACTGTGCCCCATCAAACGCAGCCACTGTGTGCCCCATTAAACGCAGCCACTGTGCCCCATCAAATGCAGCCACTGTGCATCATCAAACCCAGCCACTGTGCCCCATCAAATGCAGCCGCTGTGCCCATTAATTGCAACCACTGTGCCCATACTGAAATTAATGCAAACTCATTAACAGTCCACATTCAGTGAAAGTTAATTAATATACAGATCATGATATTGCAATAAAGTGCTCCATGCATGCTGAAATCGATGCAAACTAAATAACAGTCCACATTCAGTGAAAGTTCATGTACTGCAAAGTTTGTAGTACATGAACTATCACTAAATGTGAACTGTTTAATGAGTTTGTAGCATGGATCACTTTATTAGAATATCATGATCGCTATATTAATTTCCATAATGAGCATGTTTGCGATTGACACGCTCACATTACAAAAGTAATAGTGAAATAATGTATTCAATTGTACCTGCTGTCATGTACAAATAAAATAGTGCTGTAATGGCCTGGGGATTTCCCTTGTGCTCCTCTCTCGCTCTCTCTCCTCCTCCTGACGTCACAGCCAGACCCTGCCCCAGTGCCAAGGAGAAGATTCAGTGAAGGAAAGCTGTGCGGAGGAGTGTGGGCGGAGCATATGGCTCCACTTCCGGGCTGTCACCTTACACGCAGCCAGTCACCGGCCGCTTATGGGGGCGCGAGTCGCCCCCCACTCCCCTCGGCCATGCACGCCCATATACTGTTCGATGCCCTTATTTGCAAGTGTCGGCGCCGCGCCAACAGCAAGCCGGCCACCATGGGCTGCATATGTGCGGGAGGCAGCCGCGAGAGACGGGAATCGGGAAGACAGGTCGGGGGGGAATTGTTTGGCCTAGGCCTTGTCGGCCTAGGCCAAAACACAGCACTGGTTGTTATAAGAAGAGAACTCTGACATTTTTGACTTGTCTCTAACAAATACATTTGGTAATACACCATTACTTAACGCAACAATCCACATTGGTTTACGCATTTCAATGTCATACGAGTACTATCGGTACTTTTCACCACAGTGTCTCTGGGTATCTCAACTTGCACCTCTTAATGTGTGACAGACAGAAACTCTTTGAATGACGTGTCTATTTAAGGCCCTTCTTTCTTATGAGGTCTAGCAGGTGAGGCACTATCCACACCATTTACTAACCACTGCGCACCTTGCACCTTGGACAAACACAGTGTTTTTCATCATCGCATCACACAGAGAAACCTTTAAAATGTCTGTTACCTCTGCTGTGTCAAACAGTTCTCCTGAGTGCTTTCCACACAAACCTGTATTTGGAAGCACCCTCACAGGAAACTGTGAGATCACTTGCCACACTGTTAATACGCACAATACAAACCACTTACATTTATTATCAATATTACCTAGCACAGCCTGTACTACCTGGCTCCACCTATAAGTACTGGCACCCAGGCATACAGGAAGTGGCGGCCCGTCAATAGGGGGCGTAGGGGCGCTGCCCCCCAAAGCTACTTATTTAAAAAAATAATCTTTTTTTTTTTAAAGTGTCCCTTTAAGTGGGTGTGTTAAGGGCGCCGGACACGGGGTGCTATTGGAGGCATGACCCATGTGTAAACACGTGATTGGGGCTAAGAAGCTCTATTGGCGTAGTTTAGAGTGTGTTTGGGGCGCAAAACCTTGTAGCCACGAAAACTCCACCTCTAGGCTCTAGCATTAGATTTCCAGTGCTTGTAATTGATTGGGTCCATAGGGTGGGGCTTTAATCAGACCTGCAGTGTCATTGGCTCACAGGTTGCCTGTCTCCTTCAGTAACAGTAATTGAGGGGGAGATCACCAGCAGAAGAGAACTGGTCAGGGCAGACAGGGAGCGATGTGCAGAGGCAGCTCCATTCATCTCCCTGTGACACAGACTCGGCATCCAGCAGTGCACACAGAGGGATCACACAGAAATCTTCAAGTACATTTCTACATGCCAGGACTGGAGGGGGAGGGGG
The DNA here is from genome assembly GCA_029206835.1 of Rana muscosa. NCBI lineage: Eukaryota > Metazoa > Chordata > Amphibia > Anura > Ranidae > Rana > Rana muscosa. The sequence continues at coordinate 204,369,609 of CM055127.1, forward strand.
CAGAAGGGGCTATTATCACTGTGTCCTGAGAGACTGTAATGGGCACAGCGGGTGTACAGACCTGGGAACTCAGTACAGGGATGGTGGGAACTCCTTATAATGGGCACCTCAGGTGTACAGACCCAGGAACTCTGCACAGGGATGGTGGGAACCCCTTATAATAGGCACAGTAGCTGTACAGACCCAGGAACTCAGTACAGGGATGGTGGGAGCCCCTCATAATGGGCACCGTAGGTGTACAGACCCGGGAACTCAGTACAGCCTGTCCTTATACATTTACTTGAGATCACTTAGACCCGGTGGGTCTCTATAGTGGGAGGTAGCGCCAACACCCCATTCTTTTATATTATATCCTATTCTCCCTAGAGAGTTTTTAGGGGGGCTGCAACCTCTGTCTGGTGTTTTCCTGAGCGCGGATTCCCTACTTTTTTAATAATAGTCTAATGTCCATAAAATTTCATAATCTACCCAATAGACCTCATGCACACAGGGTGTTTGCTTTACTCCTCTAAACATCAGAACTCCTGGCAGGAGAAAAGCCCACTGCAAACGCGTCATGTGTTTTATCGTAAATGTATCCTATTGCCGAAAATATTTATTTGTTCTGGCCATTTAAATGCATTACCTCTCAAATGCGCCTAAATGCGTCTAGCGTTTCAGTGTGTTTAGCTTTTTTCTGCGCTTCACCTCCTCTCCTAAACGTGCTTTCCATGTGGTTTTTTTTTTCAGACTGTAATTGCTCTGCATCTAATATGTCTGTAAACGCCTGTGTGCACATGGACACATAAGCTAACATACAGGTGCTTTTACAGGCTGAGAAAAACAATGTCAAATGCCAGTATTTTTTAAGCTTTCAGCTTTAATCTGAGCCCTTTGTAATCTCATGTAGCCATATTCCTAAGCGATCATCGCAAGTCTTTTTCTGTGCTTGATATACCATCAGTCCGATTCATGCTTCAGAGCTCAAGTTTAAGGCCCCGTTCACTGTTGTGCAGAGAGGCTCACAGCAGGGGCCCGGTGCAATCCTGTTCTCCATTTCAGAGATAAATCGGGCCTGAATTTTTGCCTGCATTTGGACCTACCACAAAGCATATTTCCAGGTTGTAAGTTGGCAAATGTCATTGCAGATCCCTACTTGTTATTGCTTGTATTAAAACTTACATAACACAGTTGGTGTTCTGTACATTGACCGTGTACAATACACCACCCTACATCTACACCATGTTTAAACATTTGCCAGTTTTATGAGTAATAGGGGGCAGCAGATGAAACCACATAGGTAATTGTAATTGTAAAAATACAAAATGTAGTGTAGTACTTACATTTTTTTCTTATTAAAAGCAAAATTACCTTTTAAATGCAACCCCTGTCGTCTAACGTTTAATGTTGTAGAGAGGCTATGCAATGGGTTAATAAAGTCAGAACTTAAAATGCAAGTTTAAACCATTTCCTAGTCTGTGATCTCCAGATATCTTCTGGGTTTTAAAACAAATTGAAGCTTCGTCGGTGTATAATGTGCAGTCTGGTACATGAGGCTGATGGTGGTGAAGCAAACGGAGCCATCAGGAGTGTCTTATTGCATACTGGAGGAACGTCCGGGGTGTCCTGATTGGGTCCACTACATGCAAGTTAAAGGCCGCGGCTAGGTCATAGCCGACCGCGCTTCTTTACCTGCTTCTGGTAAGCAGCCATTCTTACTACGGTGGTGGTTGCTAAAGCACGGTGATGTTTTGTATTGTCCTTGCGCTATCACCCTATGGTCTTCTCCCCCTGTTTGTTACTCATTGCATACGGAGCCATCAGTGGCAGCACACTGTAAGCTGGAGGAGTGTCCTGGGTGTTCTGATTGGGTCCAAGTTCATTCCACCTACTACAGGCAAGCTAAAGGCTGCGGCTGGGTTATAGCCGACTGTGTACTTTTGCTTGCTTCTGGTAAGCAGCCATTTTTTACGGTGGTGGTCACTCCGGGGTCAAGCACGGTGTTACTGTATCGTACTAATCTGGATGGTTTTCAGTATTTGTGTTCCTCTTCTCTGATTTCACACCAGCACCTGGGGATCATTTCTATGGACTAGCTTTTTTTTCACTCTTGACTTTTGAGGACTCTGTAGCAACATTCATTGGCACAGTTATTTTCTTATTATATTTATTTGTGTTTATCCCACTATTGCTGCTGCCTTTTTTCCTTTAGTTAGTCCTATATGCTAGTCCTAGCGCAGTTTTTTTCCCACTCTATATGATGTGCAGAGCCCTGTGTATAATGTGCAGCCTGGTATATGATGTGTAGGGATGAGCTCTGGCGTGTTCGCATACTCCACGTGCAGAACCCGCCAGGAAGTCGGCACGGCGCTGCGCTAATCACAGGCAGGGAGGCATTGTCCCGATGCTTGGCTGCAGAGATTGGGAAATGTCTCCCTGCCTGTGATTAGCACAGCGCCGTGCCGATTTCCTGGTGGGCTCTGCACATGGAGTATGCGAACGTGCCAGAACTCATTCTTAATGATGTACAGAGCCCTGTGTATAATGTGCAGCCTGGTATATGATGTGTAGAGCCCGGTGTATAATGTTCAGCCTGGTATATGATGTGCAGAGCCCTGTGTATAATGTGCAGCCTGGTATATTATGATGTGCAGAGCCCTGTGTATAATGTACAGCCTGGTATATGATGTGCAGAGCCCTGTGTATAATGTGCAGCCTGGTATATGATGTGTAGAGCCCTGTGTATAATGTACAGCCTGGTATATGATGTCCAGAGCCCTGTGTATAATGTGCAGAGCCCTGTGTATAATGTGCAGCCTGGTATATGATGTGCAGAGCCCTGTTTATAATGTGCAGCCTGGTATATGATGTGCAGAGCCCGGTGTATAATCTACAGCCTGGTATATGATGTGCAGAGCCCAGTGTATAATGTGCAGCCTGGTATATGATGTTCAGAGCCCGGTGTATAATGTGCAGCCTGGTATATGATGTGTAGAGCCCTGTGTATAATGTGCAGCCTGGTATATGATGTGCAGAACCCTGTGTATAATGTGCAGCCTGGTATATGATGTGCAGAGCCCTGTGTATAAATTTCAGCCTGGTATATGCTTTGCAGAGCCCTGTGTATAATGTGCAGCCTGGTATATGATGTGCAGAGCCCTGTGTATAATGTGCAGCCTGGTATATGATGTGCAGAGCCCGGTGTATAATGTGCAGCCTGGTATATGATGTGCAGAGCCTGGTGTATAATGCTGACACTATGAGTGGAATACAGGGGACGGAGTGGGTGGATTCTATAAGGGGTGTGGCTTATGAGAAGTGGGATGGGACAACCATGGAGGGGCGGGGTCTTGTCCCCCCCCATCCTAAAACCTCATCAGCCGCCACTGCATACAGGGAATGTGCTTTTACCAGTAAAATCTGTTCCAATAGCATATTTGTCATTTTAATACACTCCACATCTAAACCCAAGACTTTTCTAGACACTTTTCCCTTATCAAAGACATGGAAGGACTCATTCACTGAAATTCGAGAGGATGAGATATTTAAAGAGATCTCCACCTCACTGGAGATATCCACTTTCACAGCCTGATGTTCCCCCGAAGCGCTGTTAAATGTAAGTCTCTTACTCATCCCATCTACATCAGTATCAGTGAGCCACTGTTGGTCATAATCTGTTACATTGTTTCTTTTACACTCTACATTATCTACCTGTTGGGCTGTGGACAACACATCTGCCATGCATGTGCCCTTAATCACCAGCCAATGTGTAATCCCTCAATCAGGCATAGGGATGAGCTTTATGTTCGGGTCGAACATTGGATGTTCACTCGTTCGCCGAATAGCGAAAAATTGTGGGTGTTCGCGGTAAATTCGAAAGCCGCGGAACACCCTTTAAAAGTATATGGGAGAAATCAAAAATGCTAATTTTAAAGGTTAATATGCAAGTTATTGTCATAAAAAGTGTTTGGGGACCTGGGTCCTGCCCCAGGGGACATGTATCAATACAAAAAAAGTTTTAAAAACTGAAGTTTTATCGGGAGCAGTGATTTTAATAATGTTTAAAGTGAAACAATAAAAGTGAAATATTCCTTTAAATTTCATACCTGGGGGTGTCTATAGTATGCCTGTAGAGTAGCGTGTGTTTCCCGTGTTTAGAACAGACCGTGCACGAAATGACATTTCTAAAGGAAAAAAAGTCATTTAAAACTACTCGCGGCTATAATGAATTGTCGGGTCCTAGCAATACTGATAAAAGTCATTGAAAAAAACGTCAGGGGTTCTCCCCAGTCCATTACCAGGCCCTTTGGGTCTGGTATGGATATTAAGGGGAACCCTGCGCCAAAATAAAAAATAAAATGGTGTGGGGTCCCCCCAAAAGTCCATACCAGACCCTTATCCGAGCACGCAACCTGGCAGGCCGCAGGAAAAGAGGAGGGACGAGAGAGCGCCCCCCCTCCTGAACCGTACCAGGCCACATGCCCTCAACATGGGAGAATGTCCCCATGTTGATGAGGACAAGGGCCTCATCCACACAACCCTTGCCCGGTGGTTGTGGGGGTCTGCGGGCGGGGGGGGCTTATCGGAATCTGGAAGCCCCCTTTAACAAAGGGGACAGATTCCACCCCCCTATGTGAATTGGTAACGGGGTACATTGTACCCCTATCATTTGACAAAAAAAGTTACAAAACTACAGTAAACAGTTTTGGACAAGTCCTTTATTAAAAAGAAAAAAAAAAGGAAAAAAAAATTCCAACGATGTAATCCATTCTTGAGCGATATGGAGAAAAAAAAAGCCAACTCGATCCTGCCTCTATGGGAGGCACCCACGGAATGACGCTCTCCCGCCGTGACAACTGTTTTATAGCTGAGGGCGGGGCCACCCTTCACTTGCGCGGGTGACCCCACCCCCCTCTGACGCAACAGGGAAATGCAGAGGTTACTCAGTGACATTTACAGGTGACCCCGCCCCCCCTCTGACGGGCAAGGGTTGTGGGGATGAGGCCCTTGTCCCCAACAACATGGGGACATCCTCCCCATGTTGAGGGCATGTGGCCTGGTACGGTTCAGGAGGGTGGTACTCTCTCATCCCCCCTCTTTTCCTGCAGCCTGCCAGGTTGCGTGTTCGGATAAGGGTCTGGTATAGATTTTTGGGGGGAACCCCACACATTTTTTTTTTATTTGGCGCAGGGTTCCCCTTAAAATCCATACCAGACCTAAAGAGTCTGGTATGGATTTTGAGGGGGACCCCTACCCCATTAAAAAAAAATTGGCTCAGGGTTCACCTTAATATCCATACCAGATCTGAAGGGCCTGATATGGAATTTGGGGGGGAACCCCCACGCATTTTTTTTTTTGGTTAGGGGTTTCCCTTAATATTCATACCAGACCAAAAGGGCCTGGTAATGGACTCGGGGGGGGAACCCCAGCAATTTTATTCAGTGACTTTTATCTGTATTGCCGGGACCGACAATTCATTATAGCCGCAAGTAGTTTTAAATGACTTTTTTCCTTTAGAACTTTCACTTTGTGCAGGGACTGTTCTAAACACGGGAAACACGCACTACTTTACAGGAATACTATAGACACCCCCAGGTCCGAAATTTTAAGGAATATTTCACTTTTATTGTTTCACTTTAAGGCTCCATGTACACAGAAGCTGATAAACTGCAGTTTATTGGCGTTTTGGCGTTTTTTTTTAAAAGCCCATTAACTGCACTCTATGTTAGCCTATGTGTTCTTGTACACATAACGTTTTTTAGCTTTAATGAGCAGTGGAGTTACTGTAATGGGCTTTTTTCTGAACGCAGGAAATTTGCGTTCAAAGTGCCGTTTTTCGGCAGAAAAAAAAACAAAAGACGCAAAATGCTAATAAACGCTCATAAATGCTCAAAAACGCTGGTCGCGAGCGTTTTTTTGCGTTTTTTGAGCCATTGAAAAAAAAAAAACGCTACACTGAAAAACGCGAATAAACGCTAGTAAAAAACGCTGATAAAAGCTAGCTTTTTCTGCTGCTTTAAAAACAACTGTTTTTGAGCTTCTGTGTACATGGAGCCTAAGCATTATTAAAATCACTGCTCCCGAAAAAACGGCCGTTTTTTTTTAACTTTTTTTTTGCATTGATACATGTCCCCTGGGGCAGGACCCAGGTCCCCAAACACTTTTTATGACAATAACTTGCATATTAACCTTTAAAATTAGCAGTTTTTATTTTTCATGTTCGTGTCCCATAGACTTTAACGGTGTTCGCGTGTTCGAACAAATTTTTTTGCCTGTTCGCATGTTCTGCTGATAACCGAACCGGGGGGTGTTCGGCTCATCCGTAATCAGGCATAGCAGATGTTATGTCCACCTCAATGTTACACATGGACACTTTGTCCAGTAATACAAGTATAGCGACCTCACCCTTTTCCTCCCGTCTCTTTGGCTCACTCATGAGAGGAAAAGGCACAAGGTGCCACCATGCCCGTACCCTCTGGTTTGCAGAGGTTAAGCACACTTGTTTCACTTACGGGTCTTGCAGCAAAGTTCTCCTCAAAGTTGGTTTCTCGCCTCAGTGTGCAAGGACAGAGTCTCTATACCCCAAGTAACTCCAATTCCACACAAGTATATCACTCCAACGTAGAGCTTTATTTTTCTTTGCATGAAGAGAGGAAGATGTTAAAAGGATAGACAGCATTCAGGCACTTCTGGCTTGGTCGCCACTCGGTCCCGAGTAGGTATAGCTCACCCTTACAACAAAGGGGCCATTCCAACAAATTTATTTGAATTCATACGAACAAAATATCCCAAAACGGCTACCTTTTTATAGTCTTCCGAAAATTCACAAGGATCCAGAAAACCCTCCCGGTCGACCAATAGTCTCCGGGAATGGGTCAATTTCCGAGAATCTTAGTCGCGTCATTGATGCCTATCTACAACCTTACGTTCCTTCATTGCCTTCCTTTGTCAGAGATACCATCCAATTTCTACATTTTCATTGATAAATTTCAACTACCTAACCACTGTATTCTCGTCGCCATTGACATCGAGGCCCTATACAGTTGCATTCCCCATTCTAGGGGTTTAGCGACTGTACAGAGAGTTTTGCAAACAGGCAAACTTCATGACCATGCTTTGAATGATTTCCTTTTGGACGGCCTTAAATACATATTGGATCACAACTATTTCAGCTTCAACCACTCCCACTACCTCCAGATGCAGGGCGTAGCGATGGGGACTTGCTGTGCCCCATCCTATGCCAATTTGTACCTGGGGGAGTGGGAGGAGTCCCTCCTGGGTGGCGAGGGCCCTGTCGAATACACGAGCCACATCACCAAGTGGCTACGGTATATCGACGATGTCTTCGCCATCTGGGAGGGACCTGAGGAGAAGCTGTTAGAATTTTTTGAATTGTTGAACCACAATGATCGGAATTTGAAATTCACGATGACCTATGACCGTCATAGCATCACTTTTCTGGATGTAAAAGTGTACATCAATTCTGAGAACCAATTGTGCAGCACCCTGTTTCGCAAGGCAACCGCCGGAAACACGGTGCTCCACGCTGCAAGTTTCCACCCCTCTCCACTAAATAACGCCATCCCCTATGGGCAATACTTGCGCCTCAGGCGCAATTGCTCTAATGACATTCTTTTTAAGGAGGAAGCCAGAAAACTTCAAAACAGACTACTTATATGGGGCTATAGTCGAACCTGCCTACGCAGAGCATACAATCAAACTTGTCTTAAATTAAGATCGGATTTACTATCCAAATCGAAACCTAAATTAGAAACCCTCTCTGACATCACACAAATTATCATGCGATTTTCTCGTCAACATATTGCCATTAAAAATATCCTGTTAAAGTATTGGACCATCTTAACTGATGACCCTAAAATCAGACCTCACATATCTTTGTATCCATCTATCACTTACAAACGAGCTAGGTCTATCAAAGATATGCTCATTCAAAGTGAGTTTAAGGATGAACACAAACGATTTAAACATTGCCCGATTATGGGTTCCTTTCCCTGTGTGCACTGTTCTCACTGCCCACTAATAAGGAAAGAAAAAGTATTTACTCTCCCCAATGGAGAAACCTTCAAACCTTCACACTTCGTGAATTGCCAGACCCGTGGGGTGGTTTATATCATGGAGTGTGAATGTGGTGCCTATTACATTGGCAAGACTAAGCAAGAATTCTGACGACGCATATCCAAACACATTTATAGCATGCAAATAGGTAATTACTATCTTCCCATTGAAAGGCATGCTGTGTTCACACACAACTATACTGTACCCAAGGTCACATTTTCAGCACTCCATCGCACCCACATACCAAACTGTGGTGGCGATTGGAATAAAACGTTATTGCAAATCGAGCAGAGGTGGATTTTTCGCTTGCAGGCTACGGTATTTCCTGGCCTCAACGAAGCCATCTCTTTTGCCCCTTTTCTAAAAGGTTTTTCTTCTGGGAAGACTCAGTGACACTTTCAATACTTCACCACCAATATTTTGTTAATGACCTATTTTGTTATTCTAATAACCTCTCATGCTCCCGCCCTTGGTTTTTTGTTCTGTCTTCTGTCCAGAATGCACTAGGCATGTTTTCTTATATATATTCTTAAAATGTTTAAAATTTAAAATATGTAATTGTCAAATCTATGTGTTTATCCCTATGACCATTCTCTATACATGTCACTATGAATGTCCCTATGATCATTACGATTGCATTAGCTCTGTTTGAATCATTATAATTTTGTACATTTATACAAACAGTTTATTGTTCAAAATTATGGTCTGTAAATAGTGCAGATCGCTAATATTATTAATTTCCTTTATCCCTTTCCTGTTTTTATTAGGGGTTCCTCTGGCTCTGCCCAGGCTCGCCGATCGTCTCTGGTCCTCCATTTTGGGATTTTCCCTCTCGTCCTGTCTTCCTGGCAGAGTGAGGGGGCCCTTTCCTGCCTACTGTCTGGTGAATGGTGGGTTCTCACCTTCCCTGAGCACTGGGCGGGTGTTGCCCCCATCAATGTCCGCTAGGGGGCGGATTATTTCCGCCCATAGCGGCATCTTCTTCTCTGCCAGCGGCGTCCTGGATCGTCTCCAAACGCCGTGAACGTGCCCGCGCGCGCACTTTGGTGCGCGCGCGTGACGTCACGACTAGCGTTCTTACGGCGGAGACGACGGGAGACACCGAGATTGCGATCCTCCAGAACGCCAAGGGAGTCACCATGGAAACCTCACCTTTGGCCTGTCATCAGACGATGAGTATGGGGCGGGTTCATCACTCACCTACTGGACATCAGACATCACAAAAATTCCCTACTTAAGCCGTGGGTGATCTGACTCCATCAGTCGATCCCCGGCTCTTGATTGATGTGGTTGTGTGCTTGCTGGCCTGCCAGATAAGGTAACCTTTACTCTCCTTTAAACCTTTAGAGGGAGTTCACTTGTTCTACCATTCTAATCTATTAATCTCTATCCTCTTAGATCCATTTAGGGACTATTTCATTGGTCCACAAATTCCATGCTTTGATAGTTTGGATGTTTTTTTCTTCACCAAGGTTAGCATCTTTATTATTATATTTAATCTACTGCACACAATAGCCCGCTGCCACTCACTTTTCACTCATTTTTTTCTATCACTTTATCAATTTTTTTTCCTTTTTCTCTTTCTTCACCTTTTTAGCACTTCACATGCCATTTTACATACATTTTTTTTTCTTTTTCCCCATTGTTTCTTTTTTTCCCCCTCCCCTCTCCTTCCCTTCCCTCACTTTTATCCCTTCCCTTCCCTTGTTCCCACCCTATCTGTGTTCCTTTTTCTTTCCCCTCTGTCTTTCTCCTTCTTCTTTCCCACACATTTTTCTTCAATTTTTTCATTCATTTATTTTTATTTTTTAAGTTTTTAATTTTAATTTTAATTTTTATTTCATTCATATTTATTATTATTCTTTTTTTTATTTTTTTTTCATTTTTTAGTTTTTTAGTTCACACCACTTTTGTTCACACAGTCTCCCTCCCATACATCACCACGCATCACATCTATTCTAGCACTATCCCCTTTCTATATTCTTTCATCATCATCGCATTTATTTCATTACCATCCCTCTTTATATTTTTTATCATCATACACACTTGTACATTCACACATATTTTCATTTTATATACCTATTTCTCACTCCCACCTCTCCAGCTCCCCCATCCCTCACCACCATCCTCACATTTTTCCTTTTCACCACTTCACACATTGTTTCACTTGTTCATTCACCTCACTCATTCAACACTCATTATCTGATATACCTCATTCACCCTCTTCTCTCTCCTCTCTCGTTCTTTTCTTTTTTTTTTTCTTTCTTCCCTCTCTTTCTTTCTCCTTTCCCCTTCTTCTGTAGGCCTATTACACAGGGGCCCCTTTCACGTTTTCCTTTTTACACCATCCTACCAACTATTTAAATCTCTATTATATTAGTTATAACAACAATATATAAAAGGTGGTTTGACCACTACCAGCTTGCCACAACCCCTTCCTAATATTTGATTATATAGTAATCCTTTACATTTATACAATCGTATGATGTATGCATCTACGATAGGGATGAGCTTCGTGTTCGAGTCGAACATACGTTCGACTCGAACATCGGCTGTTCGATCGTTCGACGAAGATCGAACGATTTGGGCCGTTCGCGCCAAATTCGAGTGACGCGAACGGCCCACAATGCACTACGCCATCGCAGTGTCATCCAGGCGCTGTGATTGGCCAAGCATGCACTGTGACCCCGCATGCTTGGCCAATCACAGCGCCGGCAGCGAGGAGAGCAATGATTGGCCACAGGCAGGATGCCTGTGGCCAATTATTGCTGAGGGTGTTTAGTACACGCCCCACACTATAAAAGGCCGCCAGCACGGCGGCCTAGTGTAGTGTGTTCCGGAGCAGGGATAGAGCAGCATAGGCAGGGACAGTGACTTTTATTTCTTTCTTGCTTAACCTGGATTCCTTTAGTTTAGGGAAAGAGAAGGATAGGTAGGGAGAGTGTCAGTGTGTTTTGTGCTTGTGCTATATTGTGCTTAAAAAAAACATTTTTTCTAGGGACAGAAAACTGTAGGTAGGGAGAGTGTGTCAGTTTCTTTCACTGTCAAAGTCCTTGTTTCCAGGGACCTGGAAGGACAGTGAGTGAATTCTCCTTGTGCTAAATTGTGCTTAAAAAAAACATTTTTTTCTAGGGACAGAAAACTGTAGGTAGGGAGAGTGTGTCAGTTTCTTTCACTGTCAAAGTCCTTGTTTCCAGGGACCTGGAAGGACAGTGAGTGAATTCTCCTTGTGCTAAATTGTGCTTAAAAAAAACATTTTTTCTAGGGACAGAAAACTGTAGGTAGGGAGAGTGTGTCAGTTTCTTTCACTGTCAAAGTCCTTGTTTCCAGGGACCTGGAAGGACAGTGAGTGAATTCTCCTTGTGCTAAATTGTGCTTAAAAAAAACATTTTTTCTAGGGACAGAAAACTGTAGGTAGGGAGAGTGTGTCAGTTTCTTTCACTGTCAAAGTCCTTGTTTCCAGGGACCTGGAAGGACAGTGAGTGAATTCTCCTTGTGCTAAATTGTGCTTAAAAAAAACATTTTTTCTAGGGACAGAAAACTGTAGGTAGGGAGAGTGTGTCAGTTTCTTTCACTGTCAAAGTCCTTGTTTCCAGGGACCTGGAAGGACAGTGAGTGAATTCTCCTTGTGCTAAATTGTGCTTAAAAAAACATTTTTTCTAGGGACAGAAAACTGTAGGTAGGGAGAGTGTGTCAGTTTCTTTCACTGTCAAAGTCCTTGTTTCCAGGGACCTGGAAGGACAGTGAGTGAATTCTCCTTGTGCTAAATTGTGCTTAAAAAAAACATTTTTTCTAGGGACAGAAAACTGTAGGTAGGGAGAGTGTGTCAGTTTCTTTCACTGTCAAAGTCCTTGTTTCCAGGGACCTGGAAGGACAGTGAGTGAATTCTCCTTGTGCTAAATTGTGCTTAAAAAAAACATTTTTTCTAGGGACAGAAAACTGTAGGTAGGGAGAGTGTGTCAGTTTCTTTCACTGTCAAAGTCCTTGTTTCCAGGGACCTGGAAGGACAGTGAGTGAATTCTCCTTGTGCTAAATTGTGCTTAAAAAAAACATTTTTTCTAGGGACAGAAAACTGTAGGTAGGGAGAGTGTGTCAGTTTCTTTCACTGTCAAAGTCCTTGTTTCCAGGGACCTGGAAGGACAGTGAGTGAATTCTCCTTGTGCTAAATTGTGCTTAAAAAAAAACATTTTTTCTAGGGACAGAAAACTGTAGGTAGGGAGAGTGTGTCAGTTTCTTTCACTGTCAAAGTCCTTGTTTCCAGGGACCTGGAAGGACAGTGAGTGAATTCTCCTTGTGCTAAATTGTGCTTAAAAAAAACATTTTTTCTAGGGACAGAAAACTGTAGGTAGAGAGAGTGTGTCAGTTTCTTTCACTGTCAAAGTCCTTGTTTCCAGGGACCTGGAAGGACAGTGAGTGAATTCTCCTTGTGCTAAATTGTGCTTAAAAAAACCATTTTTTCTAGGGACAGAAAACTGTAGGTAGGGAGAGTGTGTCAGTTTCTTTCACTGTCAAAGTCCTTGTTTCCAGGGACCTGGAAGGACAGTGAGTGAATTCTCCTTGTGCTAAATTGTGCTTAAAAAAAACATTTTTTCTAGGGACAGAAAACTGTAGGTAGGGAGAGTGTGTCAGTTTCTTTCACTGTCAAAGTCCTTGTTTCCAGGGACCTGGAAGGACAGTGAGTGAATTCTCCTTGTGCTAAATTGTGCTTAAAAAAAACATTTTTTCTAGGGACAGAAAACTGTAGGTAGGGAGAGTGTGTCAGTTTCTTTCACTGTCAAAGTCCTTGTTTCCAGGGACCTGGAAGGACAGTGAGTGAATTCTCCTTGTGCTAAATTGTGCTTAAAAAAAACATTTTTTCTAGGGACAGAAAACTGTAGGTAGGGAGAGTGTGTCAGTTTCTTTCACTGTCAAAGTCCTTGTTTCAAGGGACAGAGAAGGACACCTGAAGGTAGCCCTTATTGCTTTTTTCCCATCTCCCTGCAGGCCATCTATTAGAATGTCTGGAAGGCAAACAAGGAGAGGCAGACAGTCAGGAGGCAATAAAAGAGGGCAAGCAGGCTCTGTGTCTGGGGGCAACAGTGCTGGTCGTGGACGTGGTGCATTGTCATCAGCACATGGCCATGGGACACGCTTGTCCTTCTTTTCGGCAGCTGGACATGTTGAGCCACATCATGCCGAAGACTTGGTAGAGTGGATGACCAAGCCCTCCTCCTCCTCCTCATCCTCTCTCACCCAGGCTCAGGGTACTGGAAAAGCAGCTGCCAAAGCGTCCTCTTCCCTGGTATCAATGTCAGACTCATCATCAGTCACTCCTTCCCTAGACCCACCATGTCCTCCTCCTGAGGAGTCCCCCGAACTGTTTCAGCACAGTGTTGGGTACATGCTCCAGGAGGATGCCCAGCGTTTCGAAGGGTCTGATGATGAAACCCAGCTAGAGGAAGGCAGTAGCGTGAGAGCAGACAGAGGGGATGCTCAAGAAGGACACCAATCTGGCAGTCATGTTCCAGCAGCTGCAGCATACTGCCAGATTGGCTCCAGTGATGAGGAGGGAGGTGATGATGAGGTCACTGACTCCACGTGGGTGCCTAATAGGAGAGAGGAGGAGGAGGAGGATGAGGAGGAGGCACATCTCCAACGAGGCAGGATGCCCTTTGGTGGCCAGCGTAAGGGCAGTACACCAACGGAATCACACCGCAGAGCTCCGCCTGTGCAGGGCGCTGCCTCTGCCCGTCATTCAAAAAGTTCTTTGGTGTGGGCCTTTTTTGAGGCTAGTGCATCAGATCGCACAGCTGCTGTTTGCAACATATGTCTCAAGCGTATATCGCGTGGCCAAAACATCAGCCGCTTGGGTACCACATGCCTGACCAGACATATGTTGACCTGCCATGCAGCTCGTTGGCAAGCCTACCTGAAAGACCCACACCAAAGAACAAAGCGGACCTCTCCTTGCACCGCATCAGCTGGGATCTCCAACCCCACTATAACTTCAGTCCTCTCTGAAACATGCACTGAGAGGAATGAAGGTGTAGAATTAGGTGTGTCACAGCCAAGTACTTGCGGCCACTCTGCTAGCAGTACACCGACGTCCGATTCTAGCAGGCAAATTTCCCTGCCCCAGCTGCTGGACCGTCGAAAGAAGTTCACTCCCAGCCATCCACATGCCCAGCGGTTGAATGCTAGCTTGGCTAAATTGCTAGCGCTTCAACTGCTGCCTTTTCAGTTGGTAGACTCGGCCCCCTTCCGTGAGTTTGTGCAATGTGCGGTTCCTCAGTGGCAGGTTCCCAAACGCCACTTTTTCTCACGGAAGGCTATTCCGGCTCTCTACCGGCATGTGGAAGGCAATGTCTTGGCCTCGCTGGACAGGGCGGTCAGCGGTAAGGTGCATATTACCGCTGACTCATGGTCCAGCAGGCATGGACAGGGACGTTACCTTTCTTTCACGGCCCATTGGGTCACTCTTTTGGCAGCTGGGAAGGATGCAGGACAAGGTGCAGTAGTGTTGGAGGTTGTCCCACCGCCACGCCTCCAAAATGCTACTACTGGTTGTGACACACCTCTCTCCTCCACCCCCTCCTCTTCTTCTTCCTCCATGGCCTCTTCCTGTGGTTTGTCCTATGAACCAGCGGTGCTCCGTAGCCGTTCACGGGGCTACGCAAGTACGCAGGCAAAAAGATGCCATGCCGTGCTTGCGCTGGTGTGTTTGGGGGACAGAAGCCACACTGGGGCAGAGGTCCTGTCTGCTCTGCAGGGCCAGGCCGAGAGGTGGTTGACGCCACGCCAGCTTAAGCCAGGAATGGTGGTTTGCGACAATGGCACCAACCTCCTCTCCGCCCTCCGACAGGGACAACTGACCCATGTGCCCTGTGTGGCTCACGTCCTTAACCTGGTGGTGCAGCGGTTCTTGGGCAGGTACCCGGGCTTACAGGATGTCCTGAGGCAGGCCAGGAAAGTCTGTGTGCATTTCCGCAGATCTTATAATGCCAGTGCTCGCCTGGCTGAGCTGCAAAAGGAGTTGAACCTGCCCAAGAACCGCCTTATATGTGACATGCCCACCAGGTGGAACTCAACGTTGGCCATGCTGCAGCGGCTGCACATGCAGCAGAGGGCCATCAATGAGTACCTGTGCGACTACGGCACCAGGACAGGGTCAGGGGAGCTTGGTTTTTTTTCTCCACGCCAGTGGGGCATGATCAGGGATGCATGCACTGTCCTGGCACCATTTGAGGAGGCCACGAGGATGGTGAGCAGTGACAGTGCATGCATCAGTGACACTGTACCTCTTGTCCACCTGTTGGAGCACACGCTGCGTGGAATAATGGACAGGGCACTTGAGGCAGAACAGAGGCAGGAAGAGGAGGACTTCCTTGCCTCTCAAGGCCCCCTTTACCCAGACAGTGTTCCTTCTGTCCCACCCATCGCACAGGAAGAGGAGGAGGAGGAGGAGGAGGAGGAGGAGGATTGTGTCAGCATGGAGGTGGAGGCTGGCACTCAGCATCATCAGCAGCAGTCTTTTAGGGATGATTTACAGTCCCAAGAAACCAGTGGACTTGTACGTGGCTGGGAGGAGGTGGCTGCGGATCATGTCGTCCTTAGTGACCCAGAGGACTCCGGAGCGAATGCCTCAGCAAACCTACGCTGCATGGCCTCCCTGATCCTGCAAAGTCTGCGGAAGGATCCTCGTATTCTTCGGATCAAGGAGAGGGACCATTACTGGCTGGCCACTCTCCTTGATCCACGGTACAAGGGTAAGGTTGCGGACCTTATGTTACCGTCGCAGAGGGAGCAGAGGATGAGACAACTCCGGGAGGCCTTGCAGAAAGGTCTGTGCAACGCGTTCCCAGAGACTGGGAGGTTACAAACTCCTGGTCCTGGACAACGAGTTGCTGAGGCTTCGGCCAGTCAAAGAAGGAGCGGTGGGGAAGGTGGCCGTCTGACCGATGCGTTCAGACAATTCTTTAGTCCGCAGCCCCAAAGTATGATCGGTTCCAGCAACCATCGCCAGCGTCTGATAAACATGGTGCAGGAATATCTAGGGGCAAGGTCAGACTTGGACACCTTCCCCACCGAAAATCCTCTGGCTTACTGGGTCTTGAGGATGGATCACTGGCCAGAGCTTGCACAGTATGCAATTGAGCTACTGGCCTGTCCTGCATCCAGCGTTCTTTCGGAACGCACATTCAGTGCTGCTGGAGGATTTGTCACAGATCACAGGGTGCGCCTGTCCACCGACTCGGTTGATCGACTGACTTTCATCAAGATGAACCAGTCTTGGATCACCACCAGCTACCACACACCTGATGCTGATATAACAGACTAATTGATTTTAACATGTCACATCCCTTCAAGACTGATGCTGATGCTGAGTGCCTGTGCTGTTATGTTGACTGGCTATCCTCCTCCTCCGAGTCCTCAATGATACGATTGATGATGATAGCTTGGAAGATCATTTTTGTTTATGGGTGCCGCCACCAGTGGCTAAGGCCCAATTTTTCAGCCCCTGTTTTACAGGGGCGTGTAATTACAATTTTTTTAGCAATAATTTGCCATAGGGCTCATTGCTGTGCTCCAAGTACAGTATCTGTGAGGGGTTGGAGTGTTGTGGCACCAGTGCCTAAGGCCCAATTTTTCAGCCCCTGTTTAACAGGGGCGTGTCATTACAATTTTTGAAGCAATACTTTGCAACAGGGCTCATTGCTGTGCTCCAAGTACAGTATCTGTGAGGGGTTGTAGTGTTGTGCCACCAGTGCCTAAGGCCCAATTTTTCAGCCCCTGTTCAACAGGGGCATGCAATTACAATTCTTGATCTAATAATTCACAGCAGGGTCCATTGCTGCACCCACCAAGAGTAACTCTGAGGGCTTACAGTCTTGTGGCAACGCCACCACCACCACCACCACGAAAGGCCCAATTTTTCAGCCCCTGTTCAAAAGGGGCATGTAATTACAATTCTTGATCTAATAATTCACAGCAGGGCCCATTGCTGCACCCACCAAGAGTAACTGTCAGGGCTTACAGTGTTGTGGCACCAGCACCACCATCAAAGCCCCAATTTTTACTACCACTGTTCAACAATTATATGTAATTAAAATTCCTGATATAATAGTTGACAGCAGGGCGTTCCAGCACCAACCAAGAGTAACTGAGTGCTTACAGTGTTGTGCCAACACCAACAACTAAGGGGCCTATTTCTGCAGAGTATATACGGCAGGTCCCTACTTTCAAACATCCAACTTACAAACGACTCCTACTTGCAAACGAAAGAAGACAACAGGAAGTGAGAGGAAATCTACCCCTAGAAAGGAAAATTCTCTCCTGTAAGAATAAATATGGGAGAAAGGGGTCTCATCTGTACTGATGCTTTATCAGCAATCCTTGTTTCAAGAAAAACACCACATTTCAAAAACAGTTGTCATTGGGACGAAAAGTGAGGTGAAATGTTCTGAACAGGGGCACAGACAGCAAAACAAATGTTACAGGGGTGATAACCCTTACCTATGTTTCCCAAAAAGTTTAAAAATAGATTTTTGGGCTGGAGCTACACTTCAACAATGTACCTGTTCAAAATTACAAACAGATTCTACATAAGAACAAACCTACAGTCCCTGTCTTGTATGCACCGCCTGTATACGGCTGTTCAGAGTATATAGGGCCTTTTTTATTTTATGTGCGGGGTTCCCCTTAATATCCATACAAGACCCAAAGGGGCTGGTAATGGGCTGGGGTAGGGGGGGGGGGTCATGGGGTAGCTATGCCATTTTTCTTAAAGAATTTCATCCATATTACCGGGACCAGACATTACATTAAAGCCGCAAGCAGTTTTAAATGGCTTTTTTTTCCTTTAGAAGTGTCATTTTGTGCAGGGACAGTTCTAAACACGGGAAACACGTGGCACTTCACAGGCATACTTTAGACACCCCCCAGGTACGATATTGAAAGGAATATTTGACTTTTTTTTTTTCACTTTATGCATCATTAAAATGACTGCTCCCGAAAAACGACCGTTTTTAAAACTTCTTTTTGCATTGATACATGTCCCCTGGTGCAGAACCCGGGTTCCCAAACCCTATTTATGACAATAACATGCATAATAGTTGTTATAATTAGCACTTTAGAATTCGAACGTTCGCATCCATTGTATTTAATAGGGTTCTAATGTTCGTTCGAACTTTCGGTCCGTTCGCGGGTTCTGGTGCGAACCGAACCCGGGGGTGTTCGGCTCATCACTAATCTACGATTACTTCTATTGATGTCTTGCTATGATCCACTTCAGGTGTGATGGCCCCCTCTTCTTCCGCGCCATGTTAGGCGCAGAATCTTGTTCTCCTGTGAAGACCCCCCCCCCATTATGTAGCAGCGATGTTACGTGTTACATAATGTTGATATTGTTTTGTACTCCCAATTCATTCATGTACCAGAGCTCATATCTTGATTCAATTTTACTGGTGTAAACTTCTGTTTTCACAAATAAAGAACTTTTTTTACCATACATGTATCCAATCTCTGCTGCCTTCGAAAACCCCAATTGGGGGAAACTTCCCATTTCTAGCTCACCCGGATAGCCACCTATGGTGCTAGCAGCCGGCGTGCAGCTCGAACAGTCAATCTAGATCCCTAATAGATGCGTCTAGGTGATCCTCTGTCACAGGATCTATAGTGTCCCAAACCTCTTGATGGTCCAGATTGTTAGGCCCTTGGGTTCCGGATGGATGACATCCCCCTGGAGAGTTACTTCGGAATGGTCCTCCCCCAGCCTCCTCGTCCAGAAACGGGTCTCCTCGCAAGGCAGCACCCTGAGATTCTTCCTTCCGAAGCGGGCTCCAGCTAAAGGTGCTGGGCCCAGGGCTGAAGTTGCAGTCCCAGGAGTAAAGGTGCCTGGGACTGAGGCGTACGTGGCCCCATGGCCTGGAAGGCCATGTACTCGACTCCTGAACCCGCAGGTTCCCTCGGGTACAGGTCCCCGGATCACTCTCCTGGATAATGGCGTCCGTCCCTTTTGTATCCTCTCCCAGCATGCACAGCAGGCCGACCCCGCCCACCGCACGGCTGCCGAGAGAGGACACCAAATCGCCACTCCAACACCTGTGGTTCAACCCTGAGTACAAGTGACAGCGCCACCCATACTGTTTAGGGGAACTGCAAGCCAGGTGAAGCAGCAGCAAGGCAGAGTCCAGTAATTGAAAGACTTGAGCCAAATATCACTCAAGTCACCCCTAAATTTGGCATAACATAACCTCAATTTAGGACCCCGCTACACAAGTTACAAAGTTACATAGTAACTTTTTCAACCTGACTAACTATGTAACTAAGTCCATCCAGTTCAACCATAAAAAAAAAAGTACTTCCTTGCACCAATCATTCTAGTCCATGGTGCTTCCATCATGGGCCCTACGTAGTACCACATCACTTTCTCCAGGAGGCACCTGGTACTCACAGCAGATACATTGCATTTGTGTCAGGCTAGGAGCAGGTAACAGTTCAAATGTGCTGATTATGCAAAGAGTTCAATGAACAAGAGCACATACCATGAGCAGGTCTAAGCAGAGCAGGTCAGCTGGTACTTGTAGTTCACTGCTGTGGATGAAGGTAGATGTTTTCTGGACCTTGTAGTTCACCGCTGCAGAGGAAGGTAGATGTTGGCTAGACCTTGTAATTCACTGCTGCAGATAAAGGTAGATGTTGGCTGAGCAGCCAAGAAGTAATGCTGAGTCTGGCACTACAGTAGAATCGGGCAAAGCGTAGTCTAGGCAAGCTGGGTCATACACAGGTAGATCAGAGTCCAAACAGTACCGAATCAGAAGCGAGGAAGCAGGGTCAAAAACTAGCTGGGTCATTCACATGCATGAAATATGCAGTTGGGATGTGCCGAACACCCCCCGGTTCGGTTCACAGCAGAACATGCAAACAGGCAAAATGTTTGTTCGAACACTTAAAGTCTATGGGACACGAATGTGAAAAATCAAAAGTGCTAATTTTAAAGGCTAATATGCAAGTTATTGTCATAAAAAGTGTTTGGGGACCCGGGTCCTGCCCCAGGGGACATGTATCAATGCAAAAAAAAGTTTTAAAAACTCACGTTTTTCGGGACCGGTGATTTTAATAATTCTTAAAGTGAAACAATAAAAATGAAATATTCCTTTAAATTTCGTGCCTGGGGGGTGTCTATAGTATGCCTGTAAAGTGGCGCATTTTCCCCGTGTTTAGAACAGTCCCGCAGCAAAATTACATTTATAAAGGAAAAAATAATCATTTAAAACTTATCTCGGCTGTAATGAATTGTTGGGTCCCGGCAATACAGATAAAACTCATTGAAAAAAACAACATGGATTCCCCCCAGTCCATTACCAGGCCCTTTGGGTCTGGTATGAATATTAAGGGGAACCCCGCACCCAAATAAAAAACAAATGCGTATGGGTCCCCCAGGCCCTATATACTCTGAACAGCAGTATATATACTATACGGCCTGCCCTATAAACTCTGCAGAAGATTGGGCCTTAGTTGTTGGTGGTACCAGAACACTGTAAGTCCTCACAGTTACTCTTGTTGGGTGCAGGAATGGGCCCTGCTGTGAAATATTATATCAAGAATTGTAATTGAATGCTCCTGTTAAACAGGGGCAGAAAAATTGGGCCTTTGGTGGTTGTGGTGGTGGTGCCACAACACTGTAAACCCTCACAGTTACTCTTGATGGGCGCAGGAACGGTCCCGGCTGTGAAATATTAGATCAAGAATTCTAATTACATGCCCCTGTTAAACAGGGTCAGAAAAATTGGGCCTTTGGTGGTGGTGGTGCCATAACACTGTAAACCCTAACAGTTAGTCTTGATGGGTGGAGGAACGGGCCCTGCTGTGAAATATTATATCAAGAATTGTAATTGAATGCCCCTGTTAAACAGGGGCAGAAAAATTGGGCCATAGGCAGTGGTGGTGGTGCCCTAAAGCAAAAATATTCTTAGAAGCTAGCATCATCAAGATTGAGGAAGAATAGGATAGTCACTCAGCATAATAGAATAGTCACTCAGGAGAGGAGGTTGGTGCCATTGTCGCATACAACCATTCCTGGCTGAAGCTGGCGTGGCGTCAACCACCTCTGAGCCTGCCCCTGCAGAGCTGACAGAATCTCTGCCCCAGTGTGGCTCCTGTCCCCTAAGCGGACCAACTCAAGAACCACATGGCATTTTTTTGTGTGTTTGAGTGCTTGCGTAGCCCCTTTAATTGCCTACAGAATACCGCTGGTTCAGAGGAAAAATCTGCAGAGATAGAGGAAGAAGAGGAGGGGGTGGAGGAGAGAGCTTTGGCAGAATCACCACTAGCATTTTGGAGGCGTGGTGGCGGAACAAGCTCCAACAATACTGAACCCTGTCCTGCATCCTTCCCAGCTGCCAGCAGAGTTACCCAGAGCTCCATGAAAGAAAGGTAACGTCCCTGTCCATGCTTGCTGGACCATGAGTCAGCGGTAATATGCACCTTACTGCTGACCGCCCTGTCCAACGAGGCCAAGACATTACCTTCCACATGCCGGTAGAGAGCCGGCATGGCCTTCCGTGAAAAGAAATGGCATTTGGGAACCTGCCACTGAGGTACCGCACATTCCACAAATTCATGAAAGGGGGTAGAGTCTACCAGCTGAAAAGGCAGCAGTTGCAGTGCTAGCAATTTGGCCAAGCTAGCATTCAGACACTGAGCATGTGGTGTACCGCTAGCAGATTGGCCGCAAGTACTTGGGATACCTATTGCTATACCTTTATTCCTCTCAGTGCAGGTTTCTGAGAGGACTGGATGCATAGTGGGGTTGGAGATCCCAGATGAGGAGCAAGGAGAAGTCTGCCTTGTTCTTTGATGTGGGTCTTTCAAGCGCTGTTGCCAACGCACTGCATGGGAGGTTGGTGTACACATGTCTGGTCAAGCATGTGGTGCCCAAGCGGCTGCTGTTTTGGGCATGCTTGATCCGCTTCAGACATAGGTTGCAAACAGCAATGGTGCGATCTGCTGCACACGTGTCAAAAAAGGCCCACACCAAAGAACTTTTCAAAATCAGCGGGGAGTCAGCAGTGCCCTGCACCTGCTTAGCTCTGCGGTGTGATGCAATAGGGTGGCTGCCCTTAACCTGCCCCCTGGGGGGCATCCTGCCTCGGAGATGTGCCTCCTCCTCCTCCTCTCTTCTATCAGGCACCCAAGTAGAGTCAGTGACCTCATCATCCCCTCCCTGCTCGTCACTGGAGAAAACTTGGCAGTATGCTGCAGCTGGGGGAACATGACTGCCACTTTCTTGTCCTTCTTGGGCACCCCATCTCTCTAGGCTCACGTTACTCTCTTTCTCAACCTGGGTATCAACATCAGAGCCTTCAAATTGCTGCGCATCTTCCAGCAACATTAACCCACACTGTGGTTGAATAGTTCGGGGGACTCCTCCGTGCATGATGGTGGGGCTACGGAAGGAGTTACTGTGGACAAGGAGCCAGTGGAATAGGCCGCTTTGGCATCTGCATTGGAAGGCAAACTACCCTGAGCCTGGGTGACAGAGGATGAGGAGGATGAGGACGGATTTGTTATCCACTTCACCAACTCTTCTGCATGTTGTGGCTTAATAACACGGCCAGCAGCAGAAAAATAGGACAAGCGTGCCCCACGGCCACATGCAGAGGATGCACCATGTCTACGACTAGCACTGTTGACTGTAGACACAGAGCCTGCTTGCCCTCTTTTAGTGGCCTGTGAAAGTCTGCCTCTCCTTGGTGGCCTTCCGGACATGATGTCAATTTTGTATTGCAACACCACACTACACTGTATTAGATACTGTGTACACCACCAGAAAAGTAGTAACAAGTGCACTACGGCTGCACTGTATTGTGTACTGTGTACACGACCAGAAAAGTAGTAGGAACTGCACTACAGCTGCACTGTATTGTGTACTGTATACACCACCAGAAAAGTAGTAGCAACTGCAGTACGGCTGCACTGTATCGTGTACACCACCAGAAAAGTAGTAGCAACTGCACTACGGCTGCACTGTATTGTGTACTGTGTACACCACCAGAAAAGTAGTAGCAACTGCACTACGGGTGCACTGTATTGTGTACACCACCAGAAGTGTGGTAGCAACTGCACTATGGCTGCACTGTATTCTGTACTGTGTACACCACCAGAAAAGAAAAGTAGTAGCAACTGCACTACGGGTACACTGTATAGTGTACACCACCAGAAGTGTAGTAGTGTTATGTTTGTGCTGGAACACTGTGACCCTTCACCCTTTTCCCCTGATGCATGCTGGGGGAGGGGCTGTACCAGGAAGTAAGAGTGTGTGTGTGAGACTGGAAGCAGCAGCAACATGAATACATAGATCTGGTAATGACAGAAGCCTGTTGTATTAAGACTCCTCCATGTAACAAGTCATCATGTTCTGAGTGAGTAATAAACCCTCTCAATGGTTAAGAAGTTCATCCGGCCTGTGAGTAACTTGCTGAGCAGATACTGGCAGCATTGCTAGCAACACCCTGAGAGACCCTGTGTCTAAGGGACATAACAGTGGCAACGAGGATTGTGGATTTTAGCACACATGGCCTTCATAGGGTTTATTCAACCATTTGATCCTGCTGCTGAATCATGGAGCTCCTGGGTGGAGAGGCTAGAGCAGTATATGGAAGCAAATAGTGTGGCTGCAGAAAATAAAGTTGCAGTTTTCCTCACAACATTGGGTCAAGCTGCATATGGCACTCTCAGAGACCTAATTTCTACAGACAAGCCAGCCTCTAAGCCCCTGCCTGAGTTAATTCAGAAGCTACATGAGCACTACAGCCATTAGAGATTGCAGAGCGGTTTAAATTCTACAGTAGAAGGCAGCATGCCGGGGAGGACATAAAGACTTGTATCATTGCTTTACGTAAACTAGCTGCCACTTGTCAGTTTGCAGACTATATTCCACTCTGCTATCACCCGACACCCAAGACGGCCGTCTCCAAATCTGCCTAAACCTCGCCACCCTAATTCTTCTATCTCTAGGACAGCAACTTGCTACCGTTGTGGTAACACTACTCACAGTGCACCTGTTTGCAAGTTCAAGGATGTTGTTTGTTTTCTTTGTGGAAAGACTGGCCATATTGGGCGTGTTTGCCACAGCTCACGCTCCCCGAACTCTACCACAAAAGTTAGATGTAAACAGACATTTTATATGGATACTGACAATAACGGCTCCAGCTCTGATGAGGAAACCTGTGTCCAGCATGTTGGACTGTTTCGGGTAGCTGGGATTACTCCTGCGATAAAAGTGGATGTCGCACTCAATGGCTGTCCTATCTCCATGGATGTTGATACAGGGGCGGCTGTGTCTGTCATTTCATGGACTGATTTAAAGGCATCGGGTCTGTCCCTACCGCTCCAACCTACAAATATCACACTACAAACCTACAGCAAGGAACTACTACAGCACTTGGGTTATGTGAAACCCCTTGTTACATTAGGCAACCGCAGTCAAACTCTACGCCTTTATGTTTTCAATAAATGAGGTCCTCCGCTGTACGGTAGGGACTGGATCAAAGCCCTGGGCATGCCTCCTCTTGCCATTGCCCAATGTACATTGCTTTCTGAGGTAGACCATTGGGTGGAATCCCTGAAGTCACGCTTTAAGGGGGTTTTTGAGGACTCTTTGGGCACAGTAAAAGGAAAAATGGCCCACCTCCTCTTGAAGCCTAGTGCTACACCTCGTTTTTGTAAGGCAAGATCACTACCTTTTGCCTTGAGAAAGAAAGTGGAAGCAGAGATGGACAACCTATTGGCTGAAAAGATCATAACTAAAGTTGATAGAAGTGAATGGGCATCGCCAATTGTGCCTGTCAAGAAAAAGAATGGAGACATTAGAATTTGTGGAGATTTCAGGGTTTCCCTGAACAACCAACTTCTTGTGGATCAATACCCATTGCCTCATTGGCTTCCTGGCATTATTGATGGACCTCTTGGACAACAAATGTACCTAGTTCGCCTGGAGAATGGCGTTTGTGTTCGAAGACACCTTTCGCAATTGAGAAAGCGCATTTTCCTGCCAGTAGAAACAAACCCAACCTCTCTTTCTACCCAACCGCCAGAGTCTACTCAGTGCTCTACTGGTGACATATGGCATGGTGTCTGGCATGATCCCACAAGTTTACAACCAACCCCTGAAGCGGTTTGTGACCATATTCCTGAGAAGCCCGGACATTTGCCTGGAGTTGCAGAGACTTGTCTGTTGGACCCCCACTGACACCTCCAGAACCTTTAACAGCCTCTACTCCTCCTAGTGCTGTGCCTTTTCGTAAGTCTGCCCGCCAAAGACATCAAACTCCTCTTTGGCAAAGCACTGAAATCTTACGGGACACTTTGGAGGTCAGGAAACAGAGACAAAGGGCTCATAACGTGATGCGGGAGCCACAGAACTGAGTTGGAGATACTATTTGCTGAACTGATCCTGCTTGCCTTGTTATTTTATGTGTTGAGTATTTTGTTCTCTTGTTATGTTTATTTTTTTTCTTTTTGTTTTTTATTTGTTTTTATGGGAAAAAGCGGAGATGTGATGTTTGTGCTGGAACACTGTGACCCTTCACCCTTTTCCCCTGATGCATGCTGGGGGAGGGGCTGTACCAGGAAGTAATAGTGTGTGTGTGTGTGTGTGTGAGAGAGAGACTGGAAGCAGCAGCAGCATGGATGCATAGATCTGGTAATGACAGAAGCCTGTTGTATTAAGACTCCTCCATGTAACAAGTCATCATGTTCTGAGTGAGTAATAAACCCTCTCTATGGTTAAGAAGTTCATCCGGCCTGTGTGTAACTTGCTGAGCAGATACTGGCAGCATTTCTAGCAACACACTGAGAGACCCCGTGTCTAAGGGATATAACAAGTAGCAACTGCACTACGGCTGCACTGTATTGTGTACTGTGTACACCACCAGAAAAGTAGTAGCAACTGCACTACGGGTGCACTGTATTGTGTACACCACCAGAAGTGTAGTACTGCACTACGGGTGCACTGTATTGTGTACTGTGTACACCACCTGAAGTGTAGTAGAAAAAGTACCCCAGGAATGCATTGCAGTCAGATATAGGCTACGCTGGATGCAGAGTATATATACAGTATATATATATATATATATATATATATATTTTAATACACTGCCTGAAGTATATTATAAAAAGTACACCAGGAATGCACTGCAGTCAGATATAGGCAACACTGGATGCTGAGTGTGTGTGTGTGTATATATATATATATATATATACACATACATACATACTAGACTGTATATATATATATATATACATACAGTGTGTGTGTGTATATATATATATATATATATATATATATATATACATACATACATACATACTCGAGTATAAGCCGAGTTTTTCAGCACTTTTTTTGTGCTGAAAGTTCCCCCCTCAGGTTATACTCGAGTCACCTTTTTGCGCCTGATCTCCCGGACTTTGGGGACCCGGTACCGGCCGGGCACCCCTTCCTCAGACTCCCATGTTAAACGGTAATTTCTCTGGTGACTTTGGGGACCCATATACCAGACGGTCGTAGGTCCCCTGGACTCGAAACTTGGCACACATGTAGCCCCATTTCTCACCTATAAGTGTGCAAAGTTTGTTGTCTGGGGGACCTACAGCCGGGGAGCACAGATTTTTCAAAACCGGGCACCCCTTTCATAGGCTCCCATGTTAAAAGTCAGTCTAGTCATGGGCACAGTGAGGCATGGGCACAGTGAGGCATGGACATGGACACAGTGAGGCATGCAGATGGACACCCTAGGCTTATACTCGAGTAAATATGTTTTCCCATTTTTTTGTGGTAAAATTAGGTGCCTCAGCTTATATTCGGGTCGGCTTATACTCGAGTATATACAGTATATATATATATATATATATATATATATATATATATATACACACTGCCTGAAGTATGTTAGATAAAGTACACCAGGGATGCACTGCAGTCAGATATAGACTACACTGGATGCAGAGCATATATATATATATATATATATATATATATATATATTCATATATATATATAATATTGGACTGGCTGTATATACACTGCTCAAAAAAATTAAAGGAACACTTTGAAAACACATCTCAACGGGGCAAAATCTCATGCTGGATATCTATACTGATATGGACTGGGTAATGTAATGAATGAAAGGATGGCACATCATTTGATGGAAATGAAAATTATTCACCTACAGAGGGCTGAATTCAAAGACACCCCGAAAACCAAAGTGAAAAAATTATGCAGCAAGCTAGTCCATTTTGCTGAAATTTCATTGCAACAACTCAAAATGGTCCTCAGTAGTTTGTATGGCCCCCAAGTGCTTGTATGCATGCCTGACAACATCAGGGCATGCTCCTAATGAGACGGCAGATGGTGTCCTGGGGTATTTCCTCCTGTTCTCAGTCTATTTTTCTCACCACTAGACAAGTTTGTATCTTTGCACTGAAAAAAAAACCCAGCCTATGAGGTTGATTGACAAAACCATCTGGACGTCGTGCTTCAGGCTATTTTAAGATCCAGAAAGGACTTTCTGGTTGTGACAAAGTGTGACCTTACATACGTGAATATTCTGTCAAGGCTAGTCCCTACCAGGACAGCTGGTGAAGGTGAGAAAGTCTCACAGGTATAAACAGGTTGGAGGCCCGTGGATAAGGTTTTAAACTGGACTAAACATCATGTTATTTTAAAAAGCCCCCATTTCAAGTACGCAGGCAGATGTTCTCTTTGGGTGAGCTAGTTTGAAAGTCGGATTTTGAGGTTTGAAGATTGACGGTCCAAGGACAAATGCAAAGAAACAAGAACAGGTAAAAGCTGCAGAAAAACAAACAAGGAGCCTCTAAGTGCAGAAGTATAAAACTTTTAATATCCCCTAAAAGGGTTAAAAACACTTACAAGATTGTGGATGAAACAGGCATGTAGCAGGTAAGTGCATCCAGGAGATGTTCCAGTAGCAGGTGTCATGGAAGTTGGCTGTTTGCAGAGCACACAGCCATTTCTCCCTGTGCTCATAAGCACACACTTCATCTTAATGTAATAATGCATCTTAAACTAAAATTCACTCACCTTCTATTCATCCCATTCATACAAGTCAAGAGACATCACCACCCTGTCCTTCTCATCTCATCATCACAGCCTCACTGACCGTCGACGCCCACAAAAGGTGCTTTTATTAAAACTCCCAGCAGGAAGTGATGTCACAACATGTGACCTCCTCCATAGCAAGTGACCATATAAGGATATAATACAACAAAAGTACCAATCACAGACATGTATACATTCAAATAGACTAGCAGTGACGTGCACCGCTTCCAATGATGGGAACCATACGAAAGCTATGGCTCTCAATGGGCCACAATTGTCGTATCGTTATGCTATAGTTCTAGTGGATGCAGATCTGTCTGCTCTGAGTCATTTAATGCCAACGCCAAGAAGTGGCCAGTCCCTTGGTGAGGCATAAAACAAATATCCCTAAAAGGAGCAAACATTGCTGTGTCCACAGGAAGGTTTTTTCCGCCACCGGTCTTCCACCAACGTCTGTATGTGTGAATACGTTCATATAAGCGCATTACAGCAAAATTGACACTGGGGGACATCTGACAACATACATTAATAAAATTTTCCACAACAGTCCTCCCTTTTTTGTCATATGCTCCCCATGTCCATCAATGAAACTTGATCTGCTTCTTACACCTGGAAATGAATCAGTCCATACGAGTCCATAAAAAGGAAAACACGGCTTGACATGTAGACTCTGTTCTTCAGGAGCATGACATATAAGGAGGACAAGACATGGTGAGCTGTAGTAATCGCCGATCCGTCTGTGATCCTCTGTGTCTTGTACGTGGGTCCGGCTTCGGGGCGTCTCATCAAGGAAGCTCTGGTCACGCGTCCAATCAGGCAACAGGAGCACCTCGTCACGACATATAGAAAGAATAGAAATAAAAACAACATGAGTATATATATTCCAACTTCCTTTAACCACGATCCGCTGTAAAATAAAAAATTAGATCCCCAAAGGTTGCCAGACCCTTAAAAGGACTCCCAACCTTCACTAGCTATAGCTCTGGCTTCAACAGTAACATGAAGAATCCCATCCTCAATGGATAAGAATTGTTCAATCGTATCCTAAGCTCAAGCCCCGCCCACCTTGTACATGCAGGACACCATGCCCAGACCTAGTCGGGGTTGGTGAACAATTCCCTTCTAGCTGCCAATGCCATTCTTAATTTCTTGCGCCATCAGATCTTCGCGATCGGCCGCGACATAAGATGCTGGGACAGCTTCACCATCACGCATGAACCTCTTGCATTGGGGGAATTACATTATAAGCTGCAGATCCGCATAAACACCAAACTAAAGTTCAAACACACTTGTGGGCTGCCTAGTTGTCCCAAACCGACAAGAGGCAGAGCTATTAAAACTATAACCAATTTTACCCTCTAAAAATGCATTGTTAGATTCCATTGACAAGTGTCTGTTCGGAGTCTTCACCAGTTTGTCAAAAACTCCTCATACCCATAATAACATCATAAATGGCATGTACCGCTGTCATCGCTGGGGACTAAAACTCGGTGGAGATTTAGAACAGACCTAGCAATCGGTCCTGTTCGCTTTCTGAGCTAGTCAGGAAATACACTTTAAATAATAACTTGGGATGCTTTTCATGGTTACCCTTGATAAAATTTACTAAACAAAAAAATATAAATAAACAAAGATACTACTCATTCTTTGGTGTGGTTGAGCCGCTTCTTGCAGTGGCTGGCGTGGTCTCATCCCTCAAGCTTCTTTACAATGACCCAGTCACCTGGTTGGAAAGAATATAAACTGGTTATTGTGACATTTTGAAGTTCATGTCACAGCAATCGCACCCACCCCATCAGCTGAGAATGTAAGTGACAGCTAATGAGGAAAGTACAACCCTGGTTTTGGTTGACCTCCAAACGACCCTCATATGACAATAACCCAGACATCGGGACTGTGGTCACTGCATAACCTGTGCGTGGCTTACAATACCTGGAACCATTGACAAAAGGTTCTTAGCATCTGGGGTGGGAACCTACTTCACCAGACTGCTGCTTGCCGATTCAAATTCTATCAGAGAAAGACAGTCTTGGCACAAACTTGGTTAGAATTACAGAGGTTAACGTTATTTGTTAAAAAAAAAAAAAAAAAAAAACTGTCATTCTTACATTTATCATTCCCCCCCCTTTTCTTCCTCATTAGACTGAAGGAAGAAATGCATGGTGCAGGAAAAAATAATCAATGGAATAGCCCATGATACTTTTACCTCCTTAGACTCATGTATTTATCCATGTGTACAGCAGTCTACATACACCTGCTCTCTATGTACAAACAAACTCCTTGGACCTGAAAAATACTTATAAGCAAAATCATTACTCTATCCTTCATATTTAACCTGCAAAGAATGGTAAACAAAAAAGACATTGCTGTACAATGGTAAATTGTCAATGACATTCTTTCAAAATCGATTCAATGAAAACCCTCTGTAACCCTTACTTTTACCGTTCCTACAAAAATACAACAGCCGCGACGCATCGGAGGATCGCCGCGGTAAGTTCGAACATATTCACGTTACTACATACAAACATTCAGATACAAATGTGGGGGAGATACTTCATAGTTTCCAAAAACAAAAAAAACAAAACAGCCAGAATTCTACCTTCAAGCCTCATACACACAACCAAGTTTTTCGTCGTTAAAAACCCGTTGTTTTTCTCGACGAGATTCTTGTCAAGCTTGACGAGATTCTTGTCAAGCATTCCTTGCATACACACTGTCAATTCCAAATCTCGTCGTTGTTCTGTGCGGTCACGTCCAGCACGTACGACGGCAGTATAAAGGGGAAGCTCGATTTCAATGGCGCCACCCCTTGGGCTGCTTTTGCTGATCTCGTGTTTCCGCGTGTCAAGTAAAAGTTTGGGAAGAGACGATTTGCGCTTTTAAGTCTTCGTGCTTTCAGTTCGTTTTCTGGGGTTCAGTTTGTGCTTGTGGGTTCGTATCTTGTCTTTCAGGGCGTGTAGGCAGGTCGTATCTGTTTTTACAGTGCGTTCTTACCCGTTCGTTTCTGAATTTCAGTTCGTTCTTCATAGGCCTTGCTGTTCTTAAGTGCGTTCTGTTTAGTACGTTCTGATCAGACGACCGTCTCCTAGCCATGTCGCGGGTACGTTCTCGTCGTCGAGTTCGTGCTGTGCGGGCGCTTGGTGTTGGTCTGCTTGTCTTGGACCAAGACGAGTCCATGAACGGGGTGAGGAGGAGTTCATGGACCAAGAATTGGTTGCTCCAGCGGGACCAATTCTGTCACATGCCTCTGCTGCGGGAGATCGTGGAGAATAATCCTGGGGACTACAGGAATTTTCTGCGGATGTCTGACCCCGTTTTTCAGCATCTGTTGGCTTTGGTGTCCCCCTTTATTACCAGGCAGGACACTGTTATATGGGAAGCCATCAGTGCTGAGCAGAGGCTCATCGCCATGTTACGCTACCTGGCGACAGGGAGAAGTCTGCAGGACTTGAAGTTCATGACAGGCATCTCCCCCCAGGCTCTGGGCATCATAATCCCAGGCACCTGTTCTGCCATTATCCAAGTCCTGCAGGAGGACTATATTAGGGTAAGTTTTCTCCTTTAACATCACATTCTATGTATTTCATGTATGCTAATGTATTGTATTTCTTTCATCCTTCCCTAATTACCATGATTGTAATATGCTGAGAATGTCCCCTTTGTCCTCATGCATGCTGTAATGTTTTAAATGCCCCTTTTTTGTCCTCCATGCATATTTCCCTTCACTAACCTCTCCAGCAGTGGTGGCTGGTGCTCAAAATGTTTGGGGGGCCACCCAAAAAATTTAAAATGAAAAAACATCCATTTCCACGACTGTGCCCATTAAACGCCACCAGTTGTCCCCTCAAATGCAGCCAGTTTGTCCCCTCAAATGCAGCCAGTTTGTCCCCTCAAATGCAGCCAGTTTGTCCCCCAGCCCTGCACTTACCTTCCTCTGGTCAGCGCCGTCCTTCTTCTCTCCTCGATGTCTTCTCCCGCCCTCGATGTTGCATCAGCCAATGAGGTTACCAGTAAACAGACTCTGTGAACATGATTGGCAGAGGAGCCTGTCAGTGTTTAACCAAGGAACGCACCCCCCTGCGTCCCCTGGTTAACTTTTTGGAAGCCAATTACAGCCCTCAGGCTGTAATCGGCAAGCCTATCAAAGCCGCTGGCTCTGATAGGCACTTCCAAAAACAAACCAGCCGCTGTTATTCAGATGGCCGCCGCTCAACAGGGGGCCATCCACCTGAATAGTGGGCGGCATCGACAATACATAGGTTCATGCAAGGCATGAACCCATGTATTGTTCTGAGTGACTGTCGCAGGAGAGAGAGAGGGGCAGCGCTCCTGCACCCACTATGGACGCTCCGCCACTGCAATGCTATCCTGGGCCCAAACACACCTAGCTGAGTCACTTCCCAATGTATTTTTGCAGCTCCATTGTAGTGCTTTACCCTCCCCCCCCCTAATCACCCCCTAAAATTTCTCAAAATGTTAGTTCTCCTTATTTTTGAGCATTCCCAAACTCATCTAGCCCCCCCCTAAATATTTTTACAATGGACCATCAGAAGGGGTGATGAATATGATACTTGAGCCTTCGATTTGAGTTTTTTAAAACACATTAAATGGAAACTTAGAATGATGTTGGGCTAAAATGTATTTTAGTATAATCTGCTTGCAATGTTATGTGCAAAAATACTAATATTTTTTTTATCTTGTTTGACTCCACAGCTTCCTTCCATGCCACAGGAATGGCAGACTGTGGCATCGGAGTTTGCCACGCGGTGGGACTTCCCCAACTGCAGTGGAGCCATTGACGGGAAGCACGTCCGCATCATGCCGCCACCCCGTTCTGGGTCCTACTTCTACAATTACAAGGGGTTTCATAGCATTGTGCTGATGGCGGTGGTGTCAGCACGGTATGAATTCCTCTATGTGGATGTGGGGAAGAATGGCCGGATGTCCGATGGGGGATCCTTCAGCCAGACAGAGTTTGCCCTCCGTCTCCAGAGTGATGACCTTGCATTGCCACTGGATGCAGGGAATGTTAAAGGACTCCCCTTTGTGTTTTTGGCTGATGAAGCCTTCGGACTGGGACCACATCTCATGAGGCCATTTCCCCAGAGGACACTCACCCCGGAGAAGAGGGTGTTCAACTACCGGCTGGCCAGGGCCCGAAGAGTCGTGGAGAATGCCTTCGGGATAATGGCCAGCTGGTTCCGCCTTTTCATGACACCAATTCACTTGGCGGAGTACAAAATTAACTACGTTGTTTTCTGTTGCTGTGTGCTACATAATTTTCTGATAAGGAAATCCACAAATTATATTGCCTCAATTGTGCCTGAGGCAGGACTACCAACTGGCAATACCCTGCCGGGCCTAGAATCTGGCCGTCCTGGCTTGCCCTCCCAAAATGCCCGTGAGGTTTGCCAGAAATATCTTGAATATTTCACGGGTAGGGGGGCAATTCCTATGCCAGGCCAAGTCTGAATCTTTTTTGAGAAAGAACAAAATAAATATCTGGTTTAATCTGTATTTTTTTTTTTTTTTTGCTGTCTCCTTGTTTGTTTTAGTGCATTTGTAGTGCCAAGTGTATTTTCCTTTAGTAAATACCAACCATTTCACTAGTAACACCAAAAATATACACAATGAAGGTTAGAGCGTATTTGATAAAGAAGCTACACTTTGTGGTTGTTCAAACATTTTACTCTGTGCACATTCACACACATGGTAAATATAACACTATGTTTTTTGTTTGTTTTTTGATGCCCAGAAACAGGCCTTTTTTTTTTTTGTAAGAAAATACAAAACCATCAGTAGTATCCAACAAACTACAACATTGTATACCTCTCGGCAATATGAGACATTCAATTTCACAAAAAATTTCTCTATCTGCCCGTCATAATATGGGGTATTGGCACCCCTGACCAAGCCAAAATTTGAAGATGCACACAATTTAGAGTCTTTTTAAAATGGGATTTTTGACGCCTGATCCCTATTGTCAACATTTGCTATCTGCCATCGGGGGTTATCAATGGACATGTTTTGGGGGTGCAACCCCTTCTTCATTTCACCTACTTGAGATGCGAGGAAGGGGTTGCACCCCATAAACCCGTACATGGATATCCCCTGATGGCAGATGGCACATGTTGACACACTGTGTGCATCTTCAAATTTTGGCTTGATTGATTGTCAAAAAGCAAAAAATTGGGGGAAGAACAATCTGAAAAAATAAAATGGGGTGTTTTGTGCCTTATTCAATTCGCCCCAAAACATCTAGGATGTCCTTAAAGGTTTGATCCATCACATTAATTCTTTGCTTAATTCTGTCCAGTTCTGTGCTACATTCCATCACTTGCTGGATGATTCGTAGGGCACTCTCAGCAGAGAAACGCGTACTTTCTTTCACCCCAACATTTTCATCCCCTATAAAAAAATACAAAAGGTATTATAACTCTGCAGGCCTACATCTCTTACCTGAAGCTGTGGTGACAGATACTGACCTGTTGTGGTGACCAGTTCCACCACGTCATCCACTTCTCCTTCCTCCACTTCTCCTTCCTCCACCTCTTCAACTTCCTCAACATCCTCAGGTTGGGGTTCTTGGTGAGGTTGGGGTTGTTTATAAGGTGTGGGGTTCCTGTGCTCCCTGGAGTGGTGTCCTCCCAGTCTTCTCTCCCCTATGAGAATCAAACAAAAGGTATACTTAGCACACAGATATTTTCGTTAAAAAAACACGATACATTGCTTGGAAGTGGGGTACAAGTGTCTGTTTGGGACGAATTTCAAGCTGAAGACATTATTATAAAAAAAAACAATCTTGACTATTCACCTTTTGGCTGACATTTTTTACACATGGAGGCACACCAAAAATGCACTGATGCACCTGTGTGGGGCACCCTAAAAAGGTGGTTCTGGTGGCCCACACTATAGTGCTCAAGAGTTCAGATGTGGAAACAGCTGCTAAATGTCCTCTCCTTTACACTCATTAAAGTTTGCATTTCATTCTCTTTCCAAACACATCATCTAGCCCAGTGTTTCTCAACTCCAGTCCTCAAGGCGCACCAACAGGTCATGTTTTCAGGATTTCCCTCAGATGAAACAGCTGTGGTAATTACTAAGGCAGTGAAACTGATTACATCCCCTGTGCAAAATAATGGAAAGCCTGAAAACATGACCTGTTGGGGCGCCTTGAGGACTGGAGTTGAGAAACCCTGATCTAGCCAACAATGTACTAACATTTATGGAATAAAAACAGGCATCTCTCTAAATTATTGGAACCCTGTAAATTCGCAAAACATTGTATATAGTGGGCGAACGATGTGTCTGTCACAAACGATTACTGGGCCAAACCAAGTTTTAACGATGACATTTTGTAAGGTACAATACTAAAATGCAACAACATGGAGCAACATGCAAGTTCTGAAATACAATAATAGGAACACAGGAAAAGTACTTACTTTTTTCTAGAATTCTCTTAATGCTCCTTAACTGCTCCGGCTCCCTCAGTTTGAGGTCAGACCACCTCTTTCTGAGCTGCTCCTTTGATTGTTTCTCCCCGAAATTCTTCTTCAGACTTTTCACTACTTTCTTCATTATTTTGGACTTCCTTAGATTAGGGTGGGTATACGGCCCATGCTTTGCACCATAATCCGACTTTAGCAATTTGTCCACCATCTCCGCCATCTCCGCGTAAGACATATTCGATGCCTTGAATCTCCTCCTTGATCATGACGTTTCACGGTCTGGGCTGGTCTCCTCCTCGTTATTTGAAGAATTAGCAGACACCTGCTGTGACTCCACCATATCTGTCTGCGCAAAACAAAAGATCAAGTCTTCTGGACAGCAGCACTCCAATAAAAAGCCTTTATTTTGTAAAATCTTCAAAAATCCAAATACAGCACAGCAAGTCACAAAATTATGGTTAGAGCTGACTAGTTTCACACTTTCTTAGTGTTTAATCATAGCTGCCTAGTGCACAAATGATTCCCATGATATACCCCAAAAAAGCTCATATGACCCAACCACAAGTGTAGGTGATTAAGTGCTAACAAGTGTTAATTGAAAATTGATTGCATGCTGACTAACCTGTGTCCAAGAAATAAATGTTTTAAAAAAAAAAATATCTGTCTGCGCGCCGAAAGAGAAGGCGCGGGGAAAAGTTGATACTGTGAACGTCATGGGCGGACGACATGTGCGGAGCGACGTGTGCGGAGTTTCACGCATGCGTGGTGTATATAAAGCAAACACATATGTGACGATACTACGTTC
The DNA here is from genome assembly GCA_029206835.1 of Rana muscosa. Taxonomy (NCBI): domain Eukaryota; kingdom Metazoa; phylum Chordata; class Amphibia; order Anura; family Ranidae; genus Rana; species Rana muscosa. Next base: position 204,406,015 of record CM055127.1, read on the forward strand.
GGTGTGCGGAGAGAGGAGGAAAAGTGACGGACGTGAGAACGAAGGTATGTGATTTTTATACTTTGTGAAATCGGTGGCCTATACTGCCTAGAGATTGTTGGAGGATATATATGGGGAATCAGATTCACAGGAGGTTAGACTGTGTGACTGACATTACTTTTTTTGTCTTGTTTTTTGGCTTGCAGAACCAAAATGAATGCTTTCATCAGCGATAGGGAATTCCTGGCTGAATTTATATACCAGGTAAGGGAGCTGCCCACTCTGTGGGAGACCAAAAACCCCATTCACAGGAAGAAAGGTGTAAAGAAAGCAGCGCTGGAGACCCTGCTCCCATTTGTGCATACCAAGGTACCCACAGCAACCACACAATAGGTGGATAGTAAAATTGGGAGCTTGAGAGGCACATACAGGACTGAGCGCTTTAGGGTCCTGGCTTCTCAGAGGTTAGGAGCAGCAGCAGCGGATGTATATGTCCCGACTTTGTGGGACTACAGCAGGATGTCCTTTCTGAATGACCACCTTGAGGCAAGGCCATCACTGTCCAGTCTTCCCCCCAGACTTCCCTGCAGCCAACCTGAGCCTTCTCTGGAGAAAGAGGAGGCAGCCATCCTGGAAGAACCTGATTTGGACATCTGGAGCCAGGTATAGTATTTTCTCAAAATGTGTTATGAGAAAATTAATGCGTGAAAAATAATATAATATGTAAATACCCCAAAAAATTGGGAGCAAAAAGTGATCTCAATATCAATAGACAGTAGTGGGCCCAAAATTGGCGGACAAGAATGAAATCTGATGGGGGTCATAATAATAGTCTTTTCTATTGATTTACATTCAATTTGCAACAGTCATGAGCTATAATTTGTGTGTAAATGATGAACCAAAAACTAAAACTATGTCCCTTTTTCATACACAGGATGACATCAGCCAGGAGGAGGGTCTGGAAAGTGTCAGGCAGGAGGAGGCAGGGCCCACTGTGAGCCAGGAGGAGGCAGGGCCCAGTGGCACACAGGAGGGGGCAGGGCCCAGTGGCAGACAGGAGGCGGCAAGGCCCAGTGGCACACAGGAGGTGGCTGGGCCAAGTAGCAGGACCAGATCTCAGGTGCCTCCCATCCGCCTTCCTAAAAGATCCAGGAGAGACAGGAGCACAAGTGAGGCAGCAATGGCCCTGATTAGAGAGGCACATGCCACCCTCCAGGAGTCCACATCCCCTGAAGAGGCCATTGCCGGCCTAGTTGGGGCCAAATTCCAGGTGATGAGCATGGAACAACGCCTCCTATGCAAGCCCCTGCTGATCACCTTGCTGAACAAGGGGGTGATGGAGAGAATTACCCCCAATACGGTCATATGTGAGGTCATCCAACTTTCCCAACCTCAACCTCCTCCTCCTCCTCCTCCTCCTCCTCCTGCAGGCTGCAGGGAAGGCTTCAGGGAAGGCTGCAGGGAAGGCTGCCAAGAAGACCAGGAAGTGATGGCCTTGCTTCATTGTGGTCTGACAGAAGGCAGCCTGTTGTAGTACCACAGACTTGGGACATGTATATCACCTGCTGCTGTTCCTGACCTCTGGGAGTCCAGCATCAGATTGTGCTCACAACTGTTGTGCTTCTCAAGCTCCCAATTTTATTGGCCACACAGGGTTGATGTGTGCTCTGGGGTCCCATGGATGCACAAATGGCAGCAGGTTCTCCAGCGCTGCCTTCTATTTATTTTGTTAGATACATGAATAAATTTTTTTTATTTTTACAGTTAATACTTGACTATGTGTTTTTATAATAATTATAAATTTAGCTTTGGAGTACGCAGATAACAAATAAAATAAAAGGGACAGATAACACAAAAAATCTCCTTGAAGGTCTAAAAAATATAAAAAAAAATAATTAAGGGGTAAACTTGACACAACAAAAATAATAAATAAAATCATGGAGATAACTATAAAATAAAGAAGCATTTAAAATGAAGATCTGTATTCAAAATTAAAATAATATAATTATTAAGGAGATCTTGCTTGATATAATACAGCTAAATAATCATGAGATCAGCATGAAAAAGGTTTAAAATAGTTAGTCAGAACTATCAGGGAGAATAAAAATATGTATACACATATGTGTGCATACATAAAAAGAAAAAAGGGCATGAAAAACGCATAGTACACCAGACAGAGAGGAGGATGAACATTATAGAGGATTGCTTTATACAATAGCACTAGATTCAAAATCCTCCAAGGGCCAAAACACTTAAAGAAAAAATCAAAAACATAGGAATTATTATCAGGGGGAATAAGGGTATGCATACACGTATGTATGCATACAGAAAAACACATGAAAAACGCATAGTACATCAGACATGGAGGGAGTTGAAAATATGGGAATTATTATCAAAGGGAATAAGGATATGCATACACATATGTATGCATACATGAAAAATGCATAGTACACCAGACATAGAGGATGAACAATATAGAGGATTGCTTTATATAATGGCACTAATTTCAAAATCCTCATTTAACCCTCCAGGGGCAAAAACACTTAAAGAAAAAATCCAAAACATTACCCTACGACAAAGCTTGTGAAAGCGCTCAGCTGATGGTAGGTCTCTGGGCATCGCCTCAATCACCCAAACCAAAAGACCTTCAGTAGATTTTTGGTGATGTTCAAGGTAGTGCCTAGGGACACTATGACACTATGATTGTCTATACCATCGTATTACCAGTGGCTTTTCACAATATGTTGATCAGTTCCTCCAGCCAATTGCTCAATCACTTACCTGTGGGTTTCACTTGATGTACACCTCCATACCACATGATGTGGGATTGTGTGCTGTCCAATCCTTTTTATGTCAGGATCCCTTATTGAATTCCAGCAAGCATCCTTTATTTTAGAGGCAACTGCTTTTTGCCTCACTCATAATTACTTTCAATTTGGAAAATACTTTTCTGCAGGTAAACGGGACTGTGATGGTAGCTAATTTTGCGCCATCATATGCAAATATTACTATGGGATACTGGGAATCTTCTCACATTTGGCATAACAACCTCTTTTCATCTCACATCATGTTTTATGGAAGATATATAGATGACATGATCATTATCTGGGATGGCAGTGTATCCTCAGGCCTCGTACACACGACCGTTTTTCTCGTCCAAAACAGTCAAGAAAAGTGCCGCGAGAGTTTTTTTGTCTAGAAAAACGTTTGTGTGTATGGTTTTACGACGAGAAACTTGCCGAGAATCTCGACGAGAAAATAGAGAACCTGCTCTCTATTTTCTCGTCAGGATTCCAGATTTCCTCGTCGTGTTTCTCGTCGGCCTGTTTTGTGCCGAGAAAATGGTTCGTGTGTATGCTTTTACGACTCTTCCAAAAGCGCGCATGCTCACAAGCAACTATGAGACGGGAGCGCATCTTCTGGTAAAACAAGCCTTCATAATGGAGAGAGCATATTCGTCACGCTCATAAATATTTCATCGTTTAAATGTTCTGCATTGAAATCTTCGTTAGAATGTTACATTAATCAAAACGAGTGACCTTCTTTTGCTGCTGATATTCACACAGAGTTATGCCTTATTTTTAACCTTTTTCATGCTGCTCTTTATAAGATTTAGGTGTATTATATCGTGCAAGTTTTTAGGAATAATTTAAATGGTTTGATTTTTCAAAATGATGTTAATTATAATTTCTCAATGTTTTGATAGCGATCTCCCATTTAATTTTGGAATCTATTTTATTTAAATTTCCCACCATGTTTTTGTGCTAATCAGATTTAGTTATTCTTTTGGGGGGGGGGTGATATCTGTGCATTTTCTTGTCAGTCAAATGTATCTGCTTACTCCAAAGCTTGATTTTGTTTATTTAAAAATACACATAGTCAAGTATGAACTTAAACAAAAAACACATTTATTCATGTTTATAAATTAAATAAAGAGAAGGCAGCGCTGGAGAAGCTGCTGCCATTTGTGCATCCCAGGGACCCCAGAGCACACAGCAACCCTGTGTGGACACTAAAATTGGGAGCTTGAGAAGGCCCACATTTCTGAACACAATCTGATGCTGGCCTCCCAGAGGTCAGGAACAGCAGCAGGTGAGATATATGTCCCAAGTGTGTGGTACTACAACAGGCTGCCTTCTGTCCGACCACAATGAAGCAAGGCCATCACTTCCTCTTCTTCCTGGCAACCTTCCCTGCAGCCTTTCCTGAAGCCTTTCCTGAAGCCTTTCCTGCAGCCTTTCCTGCAGCCTTCCTTCTTCGTTTGGCTGGAGGCTGGCCCACTGGAGGGGTACTCCTGTCAGGAGGAGGAGGTGGAGGTGTAGCAGAAGGGGGTGGGGCAGAAGAAGAAGGTGGAGGTGTAGCAGAAGGGGGTGGGGCAGAAGAAGAAGGTGGAGGTGTAGCAGAAGGGGGTGGGGCAGAAGAAGAAGGTGGAGGTGTAGCAGAAGGGGGTGGGGCAGAAGGTGGAGGTGTAGCAGAAGGGGGTGGGGCAGAAGGTGGAGGTGTAGCAGAAGGGGTGGGGCAGAAGGTGGAGGTGTAGCAGAAGGGGGTGGGGCAGAAGGTGGAGGTGTAGCAGAAGGGGGTGGGGCAGAAGAGGAAGGTGGAGGTGGAGGTTGAGGTTGGGTCAGTTGGGCCACCTCACATATGGCGGTATTGGGTGTAATTTTCTCCATCACCCCCTTGTTGAGCAAGGTGATGAGCAGGGGCTCGCATAGGAGGCGTTGCTCCATGCTCATCACCTTAAACTTAGCCTCCACTAGGCCGGCAATGGCCTCTTCAGGGGATGTGGGCTCCTTGAGGGTGGCATGGGCCTCTTTAATAAGGGCCATTGCTGCCTCACTGGTGGTCCTGTCCCTCCTGCCTCTTTTGTGAAGCCGGATGGGAGGCACCTGGGATCTGGTGCTTCTCCTTTGCCCTGCCACCTCCTGTCTGCCACTGGGCCCTGCCACCTCCTGGCTGCCACTGGGCCCTGCCACCTCCTGGCTGCCACTGGGCCCTACCACCTCCTGGCTGCCACTGGGCCCTGCCACCGCCTGGCTGCCACTGGGCCCTGCCACCTCCTGGCTGCCACTGGGCCCTTCCTCCTCCTGCCTGACAGTTTCCAGACCCTCCTCCTGGCTGATTTCATCCTGTGTATGAAAAAGGAACATAGTTTAATATGTTGGTTTAATCTTTGCATCAAACTTTGTAATCCTGATGGAAGCAATTAGAATGTAAATGCATAAATCCTTGCTTTAAATTTACCACTACATCAGCTTGACTATTTACCACACAATTAAGTGCAGACTAATGTCTACAGATCTTGATTTCACTTGTGGAATACAAAATAATGTATGTTTCTCATCCTGACATATTTGGGAAACATTAATTTTATCCCAATACATTTTCGAAAAATACTATACCTGGCTCCAGATGGACAAATCAGGATCATCCAGGATGGCTGCCTCCTCTTGCTCCAGAGAAGGCTCAGGTTGGCTGCAGGGAAGTCTGGGGGGAAGAGTGGAGAGTGATGGCCTTGTCTCAATGTGGTCATCCAGGAAGGACATCCTGTTGTAGTACCACAAAATCGGGACATAAACATCATCTGCTGCTGCTCCTGACCTCTGAGAAGCCAGCACCTTAGAGCGTTCAGTCCTGTAGGTACCTCTCAAGCTCCCAATTTTAGTGTCCACTTGTTTTGCTGTGGCTGTGGGCACCTTGGTATGCACAAATGGGAGCAGCTTCTCCAGCGCTGCTTTTCTCACCCCTTTTTTTTATGGATGGGGTTTTTCGTCTCCCACAGAGCCGGCAGCTCCCTTACCTGGTCAATAAATTCCGCCAGGAACTCTTTGTCGCTAATAAAGACATTCATGGGGCGTGGCCTGGCGCGCGACGAGGATGGCAGCACACTAGAGGAGCTCCTCAGCACACACGACCATTAGAAGCCCTACACCCGACCACAGGCTCTCAGATGCCGGGCAGAAGGCTGTATTCTACTCCCCGCTCCCACCTGCGCCGCAACACCGGATCATCCGCAGCGAAAAACATAGCGGACATCTTTAAAACTCAACAATCAGGCCGCAACGGATCTCCGAGATCCAAGATGGCGCCGCCGCAACACGAGGCAGACGACAGTGAGGACTCCCGACCAGCGCCTGTAGACTCTAACAGGGGTAAGCCTGCACCAGACCACCCCTTAACGTTGGCAGATATGTCTGTGATAGCCGCGGACATCAAAGCAACTTTCTCAGCGGCTATCACGGACTTGAAAACAAGCATGATAGTCATTAATGAAAAAATGGCGGCGGTGGAGCACGCAGATTAGCACAGGGACAGGGCCATACACAGGTTAGAGCTTACCACACAGGCCCAAACGCAGCATTTCATTGACATGGATCGGCATATAGAGGATTTGGACAATAGGGGCAGGAGGTGCAACATTAGGGTGCTCCCCGAATCTGTCGAGCATGAACAGATTGTCCCGGCCCTCAGGAGAGTGTTCAATAGTCTATTAGAACACCAAGAAGATATGGAGATAGACTTTGTACGGGCACATAGGGCTCTTAGACCCAGAAGCTCTGACTCAGCACCCCCAAGAGACATCATATGTTGCCTGCAGAGCTTTGGCCTTAAAGAGGATATTATGCGCAAAGCGCGGAGAAATGACAGGATCATTTTTAATGGTGCGACAATAATGTTGTTTCAGGACCTGTCCCAGATAACTCTGAGAAACAGACGGGCCCTACGCCCCTTGTTGGATCGTTTGAGAGAAAGGGACCTGAAATACTCGTGGCGCTTTCCGTTCGCTTTGACTGTATCTTACAATGGTCACTTGCATATATTACGTTCTCCAGCAGACCTTCCTGAGTTTTTTGAATCACTAGATATGGAACATGTAGCCCTCCCTGAATGGTACGCGGAATTTTTACACACTCCTCTGGAGAGGAGCCCTCCCGCCTCTCCCTTCATGTCACCTGACACCAGACTCTCTAAGAAAGCTAAGAAGGGGCGAGGTGGGAGCAGCAGACCCGACACACCGGGCAGACATGCGGGGCCTTCCAGGGACCGAAACGCAGAGTGACACTCCGCAGCATTGCTGGTACTCCCCTACTCCATGTCCCTGCTAACTGCCTTACCTTTCCACCTGTGGTGAGACCTTTGTTCACGCTCTGATCAGCTACCATTACTCACCTCACCCATGTTGCCGTGTTGGTAATTAATGTCTGACTTGGGCCCTCCGGGGTAACTATTCACCGCCTCCCTAACTTGAATCCAGGCTGGAGTCCTTTCCTGACGCACAGATCGATCTGGAATACTGAGGATTGTTTGCGTCTTTATACAGCCATTATACCTAATCAACCTCTATGATCGGCCTCATTGAAATGAATGTCGGAGTTTGATCTTTGACCCCTCTAATGACTTGCCCTGGACGTGGCTTAATGTCAGAAAAAGTCCCCCTTTTTTTTTTTTTTTAAATATATACTTTGTCAGCCGCAAGGTCTACCTTCTCATCCCAAGAGATGTAGCCTTGCTCCATAAGGGGGTTGTGTCTGCGACGCCCTGGTCTTCCAACCCCTATCGAATGCTTCAACTCTCTTACAGACTTATCGTGGAAGATTCTGGGTGCACTTGGTCCTCCATTTTCCGCTAATGGGGATCCGCATGTACACAGACAATATATATGCCTATAAGTCTTTGCTCAGCGGACCAGAAGGGGTTTATAACTACACTTATCCCTAATGCTCCCTTTTCTGTGAGCGGTTGTTTATTGTTTATTGTTTTTTGTTCATTTATTGCCTAAGAAAATCTAGTTACACCATGGTCGGGTGTACAATACATTGAATTGTTTAATATGTTTTCTCTAACTTGGTTGTGTGGGCGGTGACTGGGAGGATCCTTTCATTTTATCGGATCTCCCTTGACATCGCTCTTCTGGGTGGGCTGTCGTCGGGTCGTGTGTCTCCCAACGACCCCACAGAGAGCTCCTTGCTCCCCCTTTTGGGAAGCAGGGATCTCTACTATAAATTGGCAACTATCCCTTCCTGAGGGGGGTTTTTGACCGCTCAGGAAGTGGGACGATTTCTACGCCATCTTCTTATTGTGTCTTTCTCTTTGACCTTCTGCTTTATTTCTCCCTTCTCTCTTTCCCCCCCCTCCCCCCTCCCCTTTTTTATTTTTTTTTATTTTTTTTTTATCAAAAAGTCTTTTTTTTTTTTAGAAGTGCTGTTGGATTGTTGTCTTAGTTTTCAAACACAGATACTAATTCCCACGGTATAGTCTTCATTTTGATTTATTGCAGAGTGATCCTAGGGACACCTCCTTCTGACCCCCCTCATGGCATACTCTTCCCTGGGGCAACGCCCCACGGTGATATCGCATAACATCAGGGGCCTAAACATCCCAGAACGCCGCTCCACTCTTCTGAAGGAACTAAGGATAGGTAGGCCCCATTTTGTATTTCTTCAGGAGACCCATTTCAAAACACGCCAGATACCGAGACTCACAGATTCATATTTTACTAGAGCGATCCACGCCACGAATGATGAATCTAAGACCAAAGGGGTATCCATACTGATCAGTAGAGACGCCTCTTTTGAGTTGTCTGAACAACTCTGTGATACGCAAGGTAGATTTGTATTCCTGAAGGGGACATATGCAGGCACACCTGTAACACTTGCAAACGTGTACTTTCCAAATAGAGCACATGTTAAATTCTGTCAGAAAATAGTCAGGGAACTCCAGGGGTTTGCGGCTGGTTGCACGATTCTTGGGGGGGATTTTAATGTGCCTCTGAATCCCCTCTTGGATACGTCCAATGGCAAGACATGTGTCTCTTATAAGATCCTCAAGAAGTTTAAATCGCTACTGCAATCCTTGCAATTGATAGACACTTGGCGCTTCCTTGACCCGGACGGCCGTGATTACACCCACTTTTCTGTTCCCCATTCAAGATATGCCAGATTGGACTATCTGTTCATAACACAGAGGGATCTTCCCAGGGTTTCGGGGGCACATATAGGTCTTCAGACGATCTCTGATCATTCCCCCGTATCCCTTTCACTAGACATGTCACGTGTGACCAAACAACAACCCACTTGGCGCCTGAACGCCTTGCTATTGACTGACCCAGATCTACTACCGAAAATCTCAGCCGAACTGACAAACTTTTTTAAAACTAATATCACCCCAGGGATGGACCCTCTGATCGTATGGGAGGCCCACAAATGCACTATTAGAGGGATGTTGATTGCGCTGGGTTCTAAACGCAAGGAAGAAAGGGAGGCCACCATTCAGACTCTGATTACGACGATCAATTCCTTAGAGACACAACACAAGCAATCTTTGTCGATAGACTCTGCTACTCGGCTGTTAGAGACTAGGCGGGAATTACAGTTGTTACTTGATTCTAGAGCGAAGCGCATGCTATTTTTCCCCAAAAAAATTTACTACGAATCCAGGAATAAGACGGGCAGAGTGCTGGCCAGAGCCTTGAAGGAACATGCTTCCTTCAACAATATTGCCGGTATTAGAAACTCAGCGGGGAAACTAGATGTTGCATCAGAGGCGATTGCGGGACATTTTCATAGTTTCTATTCTAAACTCTACAACTTACCCCCCCAACATAAACAGCCACATATGGAAGGAGACAGGATACAGATTATCCAAGAGTATTTAGCTAAAAGTGGTCTTCCAGCTATATCAGAGCTTGACTCTATTTCACTGGAATCCCCAATTTCCTCCTTGGAGCTCAGACAGGCTATCAAACAGCTCAAAACTGGCAAAAGCCCTGGACCGGATGGGTACTCGGCAATCTACTATAAGACCTTTATAGACACCCTAACGGAACCGCTGAAAGAGGCTCTGAACTCCCTGTCTGGGCCCAAGGAGATCACTCCCGACTTCCTGACCGCACACATAGCAGTGATTCCGAAACCAGGAAAAGACCCCGGTGAATGTGCTAACTATAAGCCCATTTCCCTGTTGAATTTGGACGTGAAGTTGTTCGCAAAGGTCCTGGCCTTGAGGTTGGGCCCACTTCTGCCAAAGCTAGTTGGTTTGGAGCAGGTGGGCTTCATTCCTGGCAGGGAAGCAAAAGATAACGTTACCAAAGCGTTGCTTCTGATTCATGCAGCGAAGGTGCGAAAGATCAAAGGCTTTCTCCTCTCCACTGATGCGGAGAAGGCCTTCGATCGGGTGGCATGGGACTTCATGTTGGCAGTATGTGCCCGAGTAGGCCTGGGTCCGCACATGCTGTCGTGGATTTCAGCATTATATAAGAACCCCTCTGCATACCTAAAAATAAATGGTACTCTATCTAAAAAAGTATCCATCTCTAATGGCACCAGACAGGGATGCCCATTGTCACCCCTGTTGTTTATTCTTTCATTGGAACCTTTCATAAGGACGATCCAGAATAACCCGACGGTTCACGGTTTCCAGATTCAGGATAGGGAGTTTAAAACGGCAGCATATGCAGATGATCTTTTATTCTTCCTGACCGACCCAACATTGACCGTCCCCAGTCTCTTAAAAGAATTCGCCCAATTTGGCTATTTAGCAAACTTAAAGATAAATTATTCAAAATCGGAAGCACTCAATATTTCACTCCCAGAAGCTGTGCTTTCCCTGACTAAGGCCAACTCCACATTTCGGTGGGATCCCATCGCCCTCCGGTACTTAGGAACATGGCTGACCCCACAACTACAGTCTATTTACGAGGTGAATTATCCCCCCATGCTCAAAACCTGCGAAACAGATCTCAACAACTGGCATCTAGGCACCTTCTCATGGTTTGGTCGCGCGGCCATCATCAAGATGGTGGTCCTCCCTAAATTTCTATACCTGATGCGCACCATACCTACCAAGATCCCTCCGAAATTCTTTAAAGCACTAAACTCCATCATTCTGAAATTTTTATGGCACCACAAGAAACCAAGGGTGAAATTAACTACTCTGATGATGCCTAAAGAAGCAGGTGGGATTAATCTACCGAATTTTAAAAACTATTATTACGCAGCACATATAGCCAGGGTCATCGATTGGCACTGCCACGACGACACGAAAGATTGGGTTAAGTTGGAAGCGACCTTAAGCGCGTTCCCACTCATGCACTCACCATGGATCCCAGGGTCGGGCCTTTTCTCCAGTCTAAAAAGCTGCCCGATCACACATAATACATTAGACATTCTGAGAACACTAGTTAAAAAGAATAAGACAAATATCACCACGATCCCCAGTCCTCTGACCCCGCTGAAAGACAACCCTGACTTCTCCCCAGGTATTCATAACTCCACGCTCCATTCAGCAATGACTGGTATCTCCTTACGAATGGGTGAATGCTTTCTAGGTACTAAGGTTAGAAACTGGACATCCCTTAAGACTGATTGTGACTTACCCCACCTAAAACAGTGGACTTATTTTCAGATCCAGGGTTACCTAGGTAAGTTTAGAAACTCTCAAGATCTTTACAGACCTCTGACCGAGATGGAAGAGGCCTGTCATAACAAAACCCCAGTATTTAAGGCCACCTCTCTAGCATATTCCTGGTTGCAACACCCGGGAGATATGGGGGAGAGTGTACATAGGAGAGAGTGGTCCCGAGACCTAAACACGGAGATACCGGATAAACAATGGAAATATGCAAGCATCTTGGCACACAAATGCTCCATAAGTACTAAATTACAGGAAACCAGCTATAAGTTACTGACACGGTGGTATCACACGCCCGTAAGACTGCACAGATGGGATAGCCAAAAACCTGAGATATGTTGGAGATGTCAAAATGAAAGGGGCACGTTAGCTCACATTTGGTGGCATTGTGCTCTGATCACCAGCTACTGGTCAGAAGTTCGGACACTGATTAAACAGATCACTGAAACTAAGCTAAACCTAGATGCTGCATGTTACCTGCTTCATATATCCAGTTTTTCACTTAAGAGATACAAACATTCCCTGACAAAACACCTTTTGAATGCGGCCAAGTCCCTAATTCCCTTGTATTGGAACTCGTCTCGAGTCCCATCCATTTCTGAATGGCTAAATAAAGTGGGGGAAATAGCCACCATGGAAGACACCCTGGCCCAGGATGGTGGTAATGCGAAGAAGTTTCACGACATCTGGCAACCGTGGTTTGATTTTAAATATTCTCGGGAATATACACATGAGGGTAAGAACACACCCTCCTAAGACTGTTCGTTACAGTAACCTCTCCTGCGGCTGGCCCTTAGAAGCTGACCGCCTTTTGAGACCAATCCGTCTACTCTTCGTAATAAACGTAATACCCCCCCTTTTTTTTTTTTTTTCTCTTTCTCCCCTTCTCTCTTCTTCCCCCCCCCCTCTGCTTTGATTTGCTTACCCCCTACTTTCTCTTTCCCTTTTCTTAAATCTAAACACTGCTTCAATTGAGATAGCGGATGTTGCAATAATGTTTGCTCAGAAAGTACAAGCCGATATTGCTCTTTTATCCCTTCTAACTAGAAGACACTGTTGCGTTCTCACTTTTTGACTATGTACAGATTAACATTACTTCCTATGAAGTTTGCTCTGAGGACTGGTAGTAATAACGTGTAATAGCTTTATTTCTTCACTATTCATTCACCTTTCTCATTGTCAGTCATTGCTCACGCCCGTGACTATCACCTGACAGCAGTCTTCAGCTAAACATTGACACTGATTTTTTGCCACAATGTACTGTTTCGATCGCAATGTTTGCAGTTGCATCTGCGTCCTTTGATAAGTGCACTTCTGTATTGTTTTTATTCTTTTTCTTAATAAAAACTTTGAATGACAAAAAAATAAAGACATTCATATTGTATCTGCAAGTAAAATAAATTATATTTAAATAATGTGAGGCAAACAGTCTAACCTCCTTAACATCCTAGTCACCATATATATCCTCCAACAATCTCAAGACAGTATAGGCCAACAAATTTTACAAGTCACAAAATCACATACCTTCGTTCGCACGTCCATCACTTGACCTCCTCTCTCCGCACACTGAACGTACTATAGTCACATGTGTGTTTGCTATATACACACCACGCATGCGTCAAAATTCGAACACGTCGCTCCGCACACGTCGCCCGCCCATGACGTTCTAACTTACATCTTTTCCCCGCCCCTTCTCTTTCGGCGCGCAGACAGATATGGCGGAGTTACAGCAGGTGTCTGATAATTCCGCAACTAGCGAGGAGACAAGCCCGGAGACCGAGGACACGTCACGATCAAGGAGGAGATTCAAGGCATCGAATATGTCTTTGGCGGAGATGGCGGAGATGGTGGACATCTTGGTCAAGGCTGATTATGATGCCAAGCATGGGCCGTATAGCAAACCAAATAGAAGGAAGGCCAAAATCCTCACTAAAGTTGTGAAGAGTCTGAGGGCGAAGTTCGGGGTGAAACGCTCAAATGAGCAGCTCAGAAAGAGGTGGTCAGACCTCAAACTGAGGGAGCCAGACCAGTTGAGGATCATAAAGAGGATGCTCGCTAAAAGTAAGTAAAATGACGACGTTTCTGCTATTAATATTTTTAGAAACTGACATGTTTTTTTTTTTATCATAGTGGACTCCCTTCCAAAATGTAATATTTTGAACTAGGTTGGGCACAGTAATCGTTTGTTACGTTACCGACACTTCGTTCGGCCACTATCCGCGGTTTTGGCTTATTTAAGAGCCACAAAAGTAATTAGACATCTGCCATGATCAAGTATTGTGGATAATTTTTAAGTCTAGATGATGTGTTTGTAAAGAGAATGAAATGCAAACTTTAATCAGTGTAAAGGAGAGGACACTCAGCAGCTGCTTCCACATCTGTACTTTGGAGCACTATAGTGTGGGCCAACAGACCCGCCTTTTTTGGGTGTCCCACACAGGTGCATCAGAGAATTTTTGTGGTGCCTACATGTCCAAAAAATTACATCCAAATGTGAATACTAAACATATTTGGGGTCATAAATAATGCATTCTTCTTTAAATTCCGCACAAACACACACTTGTACCCCACTTTCAAACAATTTAGCCTGTTTTTAGTTTAACAAGGAGATTTACAGTGTGCTAAATAGACCTTTGGTTTTATTCTCATAGGGGAGAGAAGACTGGGAGGAGGACACTCCAGGGAGCACATGCACCCCACAACTTCCAAACAACACCAAACTCCCAAAGACCCACAACCGAAAGATGTGCAGGAAGTTGAGGTGGAGGAAGGAGAAGTGCAGGAAGGAGAGGTAGATAACGTTGTGGATCTGGTCACCACAACAGGTCAGTATCTGACACCACAGCTTAAGGTAAGCGAGGTAGGCCTGCAGAGTTTTATTAATTTTTTTTGGGGGTTTTTAGAGGATGTAAATGTTGTGAAGGATAGCACACGGTTCTCTGCTGACAGTGCCCTCCGCCTCATCCAGCAAGTGATGGAATGTAGCACGGAACTGGACCTAATTAAACAAAGAATCCATGTGATGGAACAAACATTTAAAGAAATTCTCGATGTTTTGGGGAGAATTCAATAAGCCATCCAAACACATTTGTTTTTACATGTTTGTTTTTATAATTTTTTCGAATTTTTTGAGTAACAAACCAGCCAAAAATTGAATATGCACACAGTGTGTGAACATGTGCTATCTGCCATCAGGGGATATCCATGTACGTCTTTTGTGGGTGCAACCCCTTCCTCGTATCAAAAGTCGGTGAACTGAGGAAGGGGATGCACCCCCAAAACACGTCCATTGATCACCCCTGATGGCAGATAGCACATGTTGACAATAGGGATCAGGATTGTAAACTTCCTATATGAAAAAAATTAAAAATGTGTGCATATTCAATTTTTGGCTGGGCAAGGGGTGGCAGGACCCCATATTAGGACGGGCACATAGAGACATACCGGTAGTTTGTGTAAGTGAATGTCTCCGATTGCTCAGAGGTATCCAATGTTGTAATTTTTGATATGCAAATGATATTTTTGTATTTTCATAAGCCAAAAATTGCCGGGTTGTGGCCAGGCCAACCCCAAAGTAAAAAAAAAAAAAAAAATGAAGAGAATGTGCACAGAGTAAAATGTTTGACCACAAACAACGTGTAGCTTCTTTTTATAATACCCTCTAAGCTTATTTGGTTCTTTTGTAAGGTAACATAGTGAAATGGTTGTTATTTACTAAAGTAAAATACCCTTGCCACTACAAATGCACAAAGACAAACTAGGAGACAGGAAAGAACAAATAATTAAAGGTTTAAACAAGATTTTTATTGGGATACTTAGACATAGGCTGGCATAGGAATTGCCCCCCTACCCGTGAAATACTCCATGTATTTGTCCCGAACCACACGGGCATTTTGGGGGGGCAAGCCAAGACGGGCAGATTCCAGGCCCGGAAGGGGATTTGCAGGGGAAAGTCCAGCCTCTGGCAAAACTGAGGCCATATAGGAATTTGATTTTTGGCTCAGAAAGTTGTGTAGCACACAGCAGCATAACACTACATAGTTTATTTTGTAGTCCGCCAAGTGGATGGAAGTCATAAAAAGGCGGAACCGGCTGGCCATTATGCCAAAGGCATTTTCAACGACTCTTCGGCCCCTGGCCAGCCGGTAATTGAACACACTCTTCTCTGGGGTCAGGGTCCTCTGAGGAAATGGCCTCATAAGATGCCGTCCGAGTCCGAAGGCTTCATCAGCCAAGAAAACAAAGGGGAGTCCTTCAATATTCCCTGCATCCGGTGGCAATGCAAGGTCGTCACTCTGGAGACGGAGGGCAAACTTCGTCTGGATGAAGGATCCCCCATCGAACATCCGGCCATTCTTCCCTACATCAACATAGAGGAATTCATACCGTGCTGACACCACCGCCATCAGCACAATGCTATGAAACCCCTTGTAATTGTAGTAGTAGGACCCAGAACGGGATGGCGGCACGATGCGGACGTGCTTCCCGTCTATGGCACCACCGCAGTTGGGGAAGTCCCACCGTGTGCCAAACTCCGATGCCACAGTCTGCCATTCCTGTGGCGTGGAAGGAAGCTGTGGAGTGAAACAAGATGAAATAATATTAGAAAAACAAAGTCATACATTACAAGGAAATTCTATCCCAAAAAATTAGAGACCAACATCAATCTAATTATACATTTATTAAGGTGTGTAAAAAAAGGATAATGGAAGGCTCATTTATCATATTCATCACCCCCTCTGATGGGCCATTACTAAATTATTTGGGGGGGGGGAGATGTGTTTGGCCACAGGATAGCATTGCAGTGGTGGTGCGTCCAGAGTGGGCGCTGGAGCACTGTCCCCTCTCTCCTGTGCCCATCACTCAGAACAATACATAGGTTCATGCGTTGCATGAACCTATGTATTGTCTATGCCGCACACTATTCAGGTGGATGGCCTCTTGTAAAGCGACTGACATATGAATCATTGCGGCAATTAGGGGGTTAAAATTGCAGAGCAGAAACAGGTATTAAAATAGTCTTGCAAATTACAACCTGAGGGATGTAATTGGCTTCCTCAAAGAAAAATCGGGGACGCAGGGAGGGGGGCATTCCTTGTGTAAACACTGACAGGCTGCTCTGCCAATCATGTTCACCAAGTCTGTTTAATGGTAACATGATTGGCTGATGCAACATGAAGGGAAGGAGAAGACATCAAGGACAGAAGAAGGATGGCGCTGACCACAAGAAGGTAAGTGCAGGGCTGGGGGGAAACTGGCTGCATTAGAGGGGACTAAATGGCTGCATTTGAGGGAACAAAATGGCTGCATTGGAGGGGACAACTGGGGGCGTTTAATAGGCAACAGAGCAAAAAAGGAGGAAGTTTATTTCCTAAATTGGGGTTTGAACCCCCCAACATTTGGAGCAACAGGCGCCCCTGCTGGAAAAGTTAGTGAAGGGAAATATTTAGGGAGGAGAAAAAAGGGGCAATCTAAAGCTTCCAACATGCATGGGGACAAAGGGGACATTCTCAGCATATTACAATCATGGTAATTAGGGAAGGATGAAAGAAATACAATACATTAGCATACATGTAATACCTAAAATGTGATGTTAAGGGAGCAAACTTACCCTAATATAGTCCTCCTGCAGGACTTGGATGATGGCAGAAGAGGTGTCTGGGATTATGAGGCCCAGAGCCTGGGGGGAGATGCCTGTGGTGAACTTCAAGTCCTGAAGACTTCTCCCTGTCGCCAGGTAACGCAACGTGGCGATGAGCCTCTGCTCAGCACTGATGGCTTCCCGCATAACGGTGTCCTTCCTGGTAATATAGGGGGACACCAAAGCCAACAGTTCCTGAAAAACGGGGTCAGACATCCTCAGAAAATTCCTGTAGTCCTCAGGATTATTCTCGACGATCTCCCGCAGCAGAGGCATGTGGCAGAATTGGTCCCGCTGGAGCAACCAATTCTTGGTCCATGAACTCCTCCTCACACCATTCATGGACTGGTCTTGGTCCAAAACAAGCAGACCAACACCAAGCGCACGCACAGCACGAACTCGACGACGAGAACGTCCAGGCGACATGGCTAGGAAACGGTCGTCTAATCAGAACGTACAGAACAGAACGCACTTTAGAACAGCAAGGCCTATGAATAACGAACTGAAAATCAGAAACGAACAGGCAAGAACGCACTGTAAAACAGATACGACCTGCCTAGATGCCCTGAAAGTCAAGATACGAACCCACAAGCACAAACTGAACGGCAGAAAACGATCTGAAAAGTACGAAGACTGAAAAGCGCGAATCGTCTCTTCCCAAACTTTTACTTCACACGCGGTAACACGAGATCAGCAAAAGCAGCCCAAGGGGTGGCGCCAAGAAAAAAGATCTTCCCCTTTATAGTGCCATCGTACGTGCTGAACGTGAGCGCGGAGAGCAACGAGGAAATTGGGAAATGACAGTGTGTACGCATAGAAAGCTTGACGAGAAAATCGACAAGCTTAACAAGAATCTTGTCGAAAAAAACGACGTGTTTTTTACGACGAGAAAATCGGTCGTGTGTACGAGGCCTCAGTCTCTGATTTTGTTGCTTACTAAAACAACAATAATATGGGTCTTAATTTCACTTCAGTCATACACCAACATCAGTTGGCCTTTCTTGATCTGGAGCTCTTCTTTATTAGGAAGGACATCTATGCCAAGAATTTTACTAAGCCTACGGCAGGTAATTCATTTCTCAATTATAAAAGTTGCCATCACCCTCAGTGGCTTAACAATATACCTAAAAGCCAGTATTGCAGATTGAAAAAGAACTGCACTAGGGATACCGATTATGAGACTCAAAGTAAGATCTTGGAGAAAAAATTCCTTGATAAAGAATTTCCAGCCGATATTGTCAAAACAGCCTATTCTTTTTATAAAGATACGTCTATTGCATCACATCCAAGCCGACACTAACAATAAAAATGATATACGGTTCATTACTCAATTTCACTCCCGCCACAGACAGATGGAGGGCATCGTGCGGAAACATTGGCCCTTATTGCTGCAGGAGTAACACCTTGTCCCTGCTTTACCAAAAAAGCCCAAATTTGCTTATAGAAAGGTCCCCAACATAAAAGGTAAAGTGGTGCCAAGTAAGTTAAAAGAAAAACCCTTACCGCCAGGGTATTCTATCCCTACATTTTTAGCTATTTCAGGCATGTATCAGTGCCGAAAACCCCTTTGTAAGACCTGTAGGTTTGTCAAGCATGGCCAGAAGGGCTTTTGTGTAAAAGGAAAAACGTATCCCATCAAAGGTTTCCAGACTTGTTCCTCTGACCATGCAGTCTATTGCTTGACATGTCCTTGTGGTTTGTTCTATGTAGGGTGAACCATTAGACCACTGCGCAAACGGTTTGGTGAACACCGCCGTTTTATCACCAATGGTCTAGACAATCATAGTGTCCCTAGGCACTACCTTGAACATCACCAAAAATCTACTGAAGGTCTTTCGGTTTGGGTGATTGAGGCAATGCCCAGAGACCTACCATCAGCTGAGCAAGCTTTGTCGTAGGGAAATGTTTTGGATTTTTTCTTTAGGGTTCATGGATGAGAAAAAGAAAAAAAAAATATTTAAAAAAGGTATTTTTACCTTCATTTCATTTTGTAAATAATTAAAATAAGCTATGTGGAGTATCTGGAAATAGTAGTTTAGTTGTTTATTGTTGTTTATTATTATTTTAGTTTGTGTGTGACCCAGCCTGGGTATGCCCAATAAGCTCTGTATTGTATTTTTTTTTACCTTGAGGCTGGATTCACACTTGTGCGTTGCGTTTTTGAGCTCCGGAGTATTTGGCAAGATATCAATCAGTGGTTCGGCGGTTCATCTGCGTTCTAGCTGCGGATTTGAGAGGAAGAGGGGAGGGGAGAGAAAGGGGGACGTGTACAGTGGGTGACCGCAATCTCGCAGCTGTTATCATGAGGGGGAACTCCACGCCAAATTTTAAATACAAAAAATGGCATGGGTTCCCCTCCAGGAGCATACCACGCCCTTTGGTCTGGTATGGATTTTAAGGGGAACCCCTACGCCGAAAATACGGCGTGGGGTCCCCCCAAAATCCATACCAGACCCTTATCCAAGATGGCAGCCCGGCTAGTCAGGAAAGGGGGTGGGGGCGAGCGAGCGCGCCCCCCCTCCTGAACCATACCAGTCCACATGCCCTCAACTAAGGGGGTGGGTGCTTTGGGGTAGGGGGCACCTTGCGCCCATGTTGATCGGGACAAGGGCCTCTACCCGACAACCCTGGCCGTTGGTTGTCGGGGTCTGCGGGTGGGGGGCTTATCGAAATCCGGGAGCCCCCTTTAATAAGGGGGCCCCCAGATCCCAGCCCCCCACCCTATGTGAATGAGTATGGGGTACATCGTACCCCTACCCATTCACCTGGTGGAAAAAAATGTCAATAAAAAAACACACTACACAGGTTTTTAAAGTAATTTATTAGGCAGCTCCGGGGGTCTCTTCTGACTTCGGGGGTCTTCTTCTGACTTCTCCACTCTCCGGCCTCTTCTCCCGCTCTCCAGTTGTTCTCCCGCTCTTCTGCCGGGCTCCTCCGCTATCTTCTGCTCTTTTGCCGCTCTTTTACTAGCGTTGGCACGGTCTTCCCCGTTGTCTTATTCCCTCTTCTCTGCCCCGGATGTTGACACAACGCTGCTTCACGCTGTAATGTTGTGTGCGTGGTGCACAACGACCTATATAGGCATGGGGCGTGGTCACCGGGTGATGCCACCCGGTGACCCGCCCCCGTATGACGTCACAGTCCCGGGGCATGATGGGGCTGTGACGTCATACGGGGGCGGGGTCACCGGGTGGCATCACCCGGTGACCACGCCCCATGCCTATATAAGTCTATATAAGTCATTGCGCATAAGTCATTGCGCACCGCGCACACGGCATTACAGCGGAAGGCAGCGTTGTGTCAACATCGGAAGCAGAGAAGAGGGAAGAAGACGATGGGGAAGACCGGGCCAACACTAGCAAAAGAGCAGAAGATAGCGGAGGAGCCCGGCAGAAGAACCGGAGAGCGGGAGAACAACCGGAGACCGGGAGAAGAGAGCGAGAGAAGAGGCCGGAGAGCGGAGAAGTCGGAAGAAGACCCCCAAAGTCGGAAGAGACCCCTGGAGCTGCCGAATAAATTACTTTAAAAACCTGTGTAGTGTGTTTTTTTTTCCACCAAATGAATGGGTAGGGGTACGATGTACCCCATACTCATTCACATAGGGTGGGGGGCCGGGATCTGGGGGCCCCCTTATTAAAGGGGGCTCTCGGATTCCGATAACCCCCCGCCCGCAGACTCTGACAAGCAACGGCCAGGGTTTTTGGTAGAGGCCCTTGTCCTCATCAACATGGGGGCAAGGTGCTTTGGGTTGGGGAGGCCGCAAGGCACCCCCTACCCCAAAGCACCAACCCCCTCATGTTGAGGGCATGCGACCTGGTACAGTTCAGGAGGGGGGGCGATCGCTCCTCCCCACCCCCTTTCCTGACCAGCCGGGCTGCGTGCTCGGATAAGGGTCTGGTATGGACTTTGGGGGGACCCCACGCCGTTTTTTTGGCATAAGGGTTCCCCTTAAAATCCATACCAAACCTAAGGGTCTGGTATGCTTCTGGAGGGGAACCCATGCTGTTTTTTTTATTTAAAATTTGTCGTTAAATTCCCCCTCATGATTCATACGTACCATAGAACATAATGGGCAGACAATTCGCACTGCAATGCCTAGAAAACGCACACGTTTTTTGGGCAATGTGCAGTGCGAATGCATCGCACATATGTGAACCAGCCTCATTGAAATCAATGTATTTTAAAATGTTATGCGAATTGGATGCGGTGTAAGCCGCAACCAATTCACATAGGTGTGAACCCAGCCTCAAAATTACAATAAAAACAACGTTAAAAAAAAAATTTTTTGGGCTTACTAACTTTTCTCGAGAATTTATTGAGATTTTTGCAGACAATGTATCTGTCTGGGCAAATTTTTATGAATTATTCAGACTTCTTTTTAAATGTAAATATTCCTTTTTTGCACATTAAGGTACCCGTTTGATTGACCCTATTGATCAATTGTTTTTTTTGTTTAAGCTAATGAAAGAAATTCTGAAATACTAATTTTAGAGCCCTTTGTCATCAAACCTAAATCTTGTTCAATTTGTTTATAGAACAGTCTAAAAGGAAAGAGTAACCGATACTACAAAACGTACATATTACTGACAGACTTGGCAATCTATATAGGTTGATTATATTTGTTTTTTCATCTGCTAAAGGAGGATACAAGGATGCTTTTGTTGTAGTTATTTTTTTTAAAAATCAATTGAGGTAATTCTAGCTACAAGTAATATTGTTTTAACAAGAGCTAAGTTGTTGTGAACTTATGAAAGGTCACAGCATTAAGCTGGACCACCATGGGTTAGCTCAAAGGGAGAAAACTTGCAGTTCTTCTGCTTTATTTTATTCCCACAGGTTTTTGGGGGTTGCTGCAGGATCCCTGGGCAGCAATAGCCTTGGGATTGGTGGATGCAGGCAAGCAGCTGATTGGGCAGTTTTGGCGGTGACTAGCCCGCGCGGGTGAAGCTAGCAAAGGACAGGGAGCAGTGTACCTCAGACCGTTCCTGACCAGACAGCGACGCAGAGCTCCTGTATCATAAAGCGCCATTCTCCCAACAGCCGTGAGGCCCTCCTGTGTCAGCTGTTAGAAAAGGCGGAGAGTAGAGGCGGTGAAGAATGGCTGATGCGGTGCCTGGAGGAAGAGAGCAGCTTGGCTCCACCCGAATTTATTTCCCCTGTGATGGAAGAAGGCTCGACTTCGGGCAGGGGCAGATCAAGACAACAGCCAGGAAGAAAGAAGAAACGTCTGAGAACAGCGTCTTCTCCTCAGCTGGCAGGTCAGGAGAGGGCAGACAGTGTCCTGTCACAAAGTGCATCTCGTCTGCGGGAGAGCAGCAGCGCTACTCACCCTATACCTGAAGAGGCGAGTGAGCATAAAGAGGTGGTCCCTGATGGTGAGATGTGTATTATTTCTCCTATATCAAAATTTTCAGTGCTAATTGATTCTTTGTCAAATGTGTTACAACAGTTTAAAGGGGCACATGTTAATGGTGCGGATAATGTTGTGAATTTACAAGGAGCACAGGTGGCTTGTGCTAAACATACTTTACAATCCAGGAACAGTGGTAATGGTGAAATTTTAGGGGCACAAGTTATTGGTGCAGAACAAGGCATTCAGCTGTGGAGTAATGCAGTGGGAGAATGTCAGAGGGCACAGGTGACTGGTGCTGAACATATGATTTATAATGCTTCCAATGAAGCGAATAAATGTGTTGCTATAGATAATATGCATTATATGAATGATGTTGGTGCCATTTGGCAGGATTCTAATGTTCCTATGTTGCAGGAGAAAAAATGTTTACCCACTCTAGGGCTGTTAGCCCTCCAATGTCTATTAACCCCTCATTGCCTCTCAGACCCTCGGCTAGCACAGTGGGGGAATCTTCCTTTAAAGAGCCCCTTCTATGTGTTTTATCACCACTGGGATTTCATTTACTCAAGGCGGTTAAAGACAAGATTTGGAGGATCGAGTTCCTTGATATACTATCATTGTTACCAGCTTCCAAAGAATTCTTATCTAAGTCTGATAGGCAAGCTGGTGATAGGGCTGAGGAAGATAGGAGAAGGGCTATCCCTAAAACCTTCCAGAACTGGTTGCAAGCTTTTTGCATCTATGCAGCAGTCTTGGGTTAACGCTTCCCTGGGAAATGCTCAGGTTTGTTCCAACACTTGGACATAATTGCCGAAGCATTTCGCCACTTTGGAGGATCTGCTTGGTTCACATACGACGAGAATTTTCATCAAAAATTGGCAGTCCATCCCTCGTTACACTGGGGTTCGAAGGACGTGGGTTTGTGGCTCAATCTTATGTTACCAACAAAACCACAGTTCACTCCTAGACTGCAACCCAGCACTCAAAATGCATTTCGCAATAGACATGTGCATTAGTTTTCGTCCGAATGCATTTTCGTCCGTATTTCAGGTATTTTCGTTATCGTTTTAACAAACAAACGAAAGCGCAGAATCCGAAAACCAAAAGATCCAACATAAACAAATGCTTTTTTTTCGTTATCATTGCAACAACAGTTCGATATATAGTAGGTGCCGCCGATTTTGTATCAATCTCGCCTCTTCTAGCGGCGAGATTGACACCCTACGAGCCCCGTTGCGAGAGCCAGCGCCGAGCTGTCTCGTCATCGGGAAAGGAAAAATTTAGTTTTTCCTTTTGCAATGAGCGACACGCATTGCTGATATTGAGGCCGGTATACGGAGATCCGACGTGGATTCCCGCCAATACCAGGCACTGTTTGGTATGAATCCTGAGCGGGAACTCCGCGCCAATTTTTAATTAAAAAAACGGCATGGGTTCCCCCTCCAGGAGCATACCAGGCCCTACGGTCTGGTATGGATTTGAAGGGGAATCCCCTAAGCCAAAAAATCGGCGTGGGGGTCCCCCTCAAAATCCAAACCAGACCCATATCCGAGCACGCAACCTGGCAAGCTGCAGGAAAAGAGGGGGAAACGAAAGAGCGGCCCCCTCCCTCCTGAACTGTACCAGGCCGCATGCCCTCAACATGGGGGGCTTGGTGCTCTGGGGCAGGGGGCGACCTGCGGCCCCCCACCCCAAAGCACCCTGTCCCCATGTTGATGGGGACAAGGGCCTCTTCTCGACAACCCTGGTCGTTGGTTGTCGGGGTCTGTGGGCGGGGGGCTTATTGGAATCCGGGAGCCCCCTTTAATAAGGGGGCCCCCAGATGCCGGCCCCCCCACCCTATGTGAATGAGTATGGGGTACATTGTACCCCTACCCATTCACCTGGTGGGAAAAAAATGTCAATAAAAAAACACACACAGCTTTTTAAAGTAATTTATTACACAGCTCCGGGGGTCTTCTTCCGACTCCCGACTCCGGGGGTCTCCTCCGACTTCGGGGGTCTCCGGTGTCATCTCCGCGCTCTCCGGTTCTTCTCTCGCTCTCCGGTTCTTTCTTCCTTCTGCCGGGCCTCCGCTATCTTCTTCCAGCTCTTTTGCTAGCGGAGAATCCCGGTCTTCACGTCGTCTTGTCCGGCTCTCCGTTGTCCTTCTGCCAGCCCCTTCGGTCTTCCCTTCGCCATCTGCATCTTCTTCCCTCTTCTCCTCCTCGATGTTGACTCGTCGCTTCCTCCTGCTGTAATGCTGGCTGTTCGGTCCAACGATTTATATAGGCTTCTCATGATGTCACAGTCACATGCTCTCATGATGTCACAGTCACTTGCTCTGGGGCCAGGATGGGTTTTTGGTCCCTTCTTTTCAAGGTTCGGGTTGTACCCAGGTACAGAATTTGGTATCTGCCTATACACATGCTGATGTGGTCCTGGATAAAATATCTAAAGAACTGTCAGACGGCAGGATTGCTGGCCCCTTTTCGGTTCCGCCATTTCTGGATTTTCGCCTTTCACCATTAGGAATAGTTCCTAAAAAGGAGACGGGCTGTTACAGGATGATACACCATCTTTCTTATCCCCCAAAATGTTCACTGAATGATGAAGTCTCGGATGTGGTAGCCCTGGTGTGCTACTCTTCTTTTGATGAGGCGTTAGTCATGCTAAGGTGGTCGGGCCAAGGTTCTTTGTTAGCTAAGGCTGACATTAAATCGGCCTTTCGCTTACTCCCAGTCCACCCCCAAGGTTTCAACTCTTTGGGTTTTCAGTTTATGGGTCAATTCTATTTTGACAAATGTATGCCCATGGGGTTTTCAGTGTCTTTCTTTTATTTTGAAGCATTCTCCACTTTTCTACATTGGGTTTTGTCCGAATTTCACCCCATGGGGCTATTCTCCAATATGTGGATGATTTTTTATTTATTGGACCAGAAGGTTCCTCTGAATGCCTAGAAACCTTGCAGCCATTTTTTGGTGTTTGCGAATACTTCGGTGTGCCTCTTGCATCTGAGAAAACGTTTTTTCCCCTCTACCTCCCTCGAATTTGTGGGAATAACGATTGATTCTGAACAGAAGCTCCAGAAGATGAGATCATTGATCTCAGTTTTCCTATCCAGAAAGAAGGTTCTTCTAAAAGAAGCCCAGTCTCTGCTGGGGCTTTTTGCATTTGCATTTTTGCATTTGCAGCGAGAATTAATTCCTATGGCTAGGGTTTTTCACGCAGATTTTCCCTTGCCATCAGGGGTATTAAAAACCCATGCGTTCACATTCGTATCTCTAAAGGTATTAGGGAGGACATAAATATTTGGGATGCCTTTTTGAGTAACTTTAATGGTTCCACGATATGGCAACAAGAATTTGCAGATAGCACTCAGTTGGAATTATTTACAGATGCGTCCATGTCTGTAGGCTTTGGGGCTTTTTTGAGCGGTCATTGGTGTGCTGGTGAATGGCATGAGGAATGGCTGCAGAAGGATGTTCTACAGAATCTGGTCCTTCTGGAATTATTCCCGGTCATAGTTTCTGTGGTAATTTGGAAAGAGGCCTTTATGAATCGTAAGATCCTACTTCACAATGACAACAAAGGTGTCCTTTTTGCTGTCAATACCTTATCTTCGAAGTCTGAAACTGTGATAAAATTATTGCGTTTTCTGGTTTTACATTGCGCTTTAACATTTGGCTGAAAGCAGAGCACATAGCGAGTATACATAATAACATTGCTGATGCTTTGTCTCGTTCACAGTTCAAGAAGTTTCGGGACTTGGCTACAGCGGCGGACCTCTTGCCCAGATTTCCTCTGGGGCTTAATTTGGGACTGATACTCTGTAATCTCAGGAACTCCATGTCAAGAAAGACGTGGTTGGATTATAAACTTTCATGGTCTAGGTGGTGTTCTTTCTGTCAAGGTTTAAGTTTGGATCCATTGAGCATCACCTCTTATGTCGCTTTATCTTTCTTATCTTTTCTTATCCAGTCACACCTTAGCCCGGCTTTCATTAGCAAAATTTTAGCCGGGGTCTCATTTTTTCTGAAATTTGCAGGTCTACCGGCTCTATCCTCTTTCTTTCAGGTTACCCAAGTTCTCAAAGGATTCAGGAAGGCCAGGCCTTCTCCAGACAATAGGCGTCCAATTTCAGTCGCCTTGTTGGCTAATCTCCTTAGAACTCTACAGGAGGTTTGTTCATCTGATTTTGAGTCCCTTCTTTTCAGAGCGGATTTCTCAGTCGCTTTCTTTGGAGCCCTTAGGATTGGGGAATTTACGGCTGCAAATAAACAATCTTTATCTTTTCTTAGGTTTTCTCGTGTTAATATAGAAGCAGGTTTTCTTCACCTTTTCCTTTGTAGGTCCAAGTCTTCTCCTGTCGGGAAGGATCAATGGTTCTCTTTAGTGAGCTCATTGAATGAGTCCAAATGTCCTGTCCTTTAGGTTACAAAATATATGTCAGACCTGTTTCTTTTGATTCCTTTTTTGTTCACAAGGACTTATCGTCTTCGACTAGGTACCAATTCTCAGCTGTATTGGCTGCCTGCTTGAAACGCCTGACCCTGTCTGGTTTTCGCTTTTCTTCCCATTCTTTTCTAATCGGGGCGGCCACTACAGCTGATTCCTTGGGTTTTTCAGAAGAAAAATTTAAAAGTATAGGCCGTTGGGGTAGTGCCAGATATAAGTTATATGTTCAACCTGAGCTTTTATCTTGTGAATTTTTTCTTTTCAGATCACCTCAGGACAATTGTTTGGATAGTAGGCCACTCCTGCGTGTTTTGGGCGGCCAAGCATTCCGAATCCAGAACTTACTCCACCAATCTTGGTCTGGACTCTAAGTCTTTTATGGTTTTATGGTCGGGTGTCAGAGGTTTGCGTTGGATGAATCTTAGGGAACAATTATCCTATTTGGCCAGCATATGGCCTTCCCCCCAAATTTTGGTCATTCATGCGGGTGCAAATGATATTGGTAAAATGGGTACCTGGGATTTATTATGTGAAATAAAGAGGGATCTGCATTTCATAAAGCTTATGTTCCCATCCACGGTCTTGACATTTTCTGAGATGATCCCCAGGCTTTTGTGGTCTCCTCATGGTGGCCTGTTCTATTTGGATAGGATACGGAGGAGACTTAATAGGACAATTCATATGTCTCTAATTTCGTCTGGCGGTTTTTCTTTTCGCCATTCTAAATTGGAAGGGTTTGTTCCAGGTTTGTTTCGGAAAGATATGCTCCATTTATCTCCCATAGGCCTGGACATTTTCAATATGGGTCTGCAAAACTTGATTGAATCAGTCACGGTGGTGGGGCGGCCTCAGCCAGTACCTTCATTACTGTCTCCGGCCGGTGGGGAGTAGTCGTCCAGCTTTGACTAGATGGACACCAGTTAAATGTTGATAATATAATTTGGCCATGATGGCTTATTTAATTTTTATTTAAAAGATTTATGTTAACCCCTTATGGATAACACCATGGCCATATAAATTCCAAGTTAAAATAAATATGTGTTGGATTATATTGTTGTGTTGTCTCTTTTATTTTGAATACCTTTGTGCTAGCCCATGAAAGATCACAGCATTAAGCTGGACCACCATGGGTTAGCTCAAAGGGAGAAAACTTGCAGTTCTTCTGCTTTATTTTATTCCCACAGGTTGTTGGGGGTTGCTGCAGGATCCCTGGGCAGCAACAGCAATGGGATTGGTGGATGCAGGCAAGCAGCTGATTGGGCAGTTTTGGCGGTGACTATCCCGCACAGGTGAAGCTAGCAAAGGACCAGGAGCAGTGTACCTCAGACCGCTCCTGACCAGACAGCGACGCCCGCCCTCCCTCCCTATCTTCGGAGTCATGTTGTTGTCCAAACAGGGGAGTAGTCATCCAGCTTTGACTGGATGGACACCAGTTACGTTTTGATAATATAATTTGGCCATGATGGCTTATTTAATTTTTATTTAAAAGATTTATGTTAACCCCTTATGGATAACACCATGGCCATATAAATTCCAAGTTAAAATAAATATGTGTATCATATTGTTGTGTTGTCTCTTTTATTTTGAATACCTTTGTGCTAGCCCATGTCATATTCCATTGGGGTTGGGTTTCAAACCATTGAGTCAGACAATGGTTTCTAATTTTATAGGACAGGTAATGAAGGACATGTATGCAATTTTAGGCATTCAGCAAAGTGTTTCTCATCATCTTTAGTACTTAGGTGTTGTAGAACGTATGAATAGTATTAAGTCTAAATAGGGTAAGATGATTCAAGAAAAAGGTAAAGATTGGGTGACTTATTTTCTTACTATATTTTTAGTTTCAGAGCTTTAGTATTTTCTAAACATAGGGTTTGTTAACTTTTTTGATTTGATCAGAGAATGAAGAATGTCTATTCTTCTATATCTTTTGAGATCAGCATACTTAATTATTTACAACCTGTTTTATGGAAAGAAGTGTGGTTGCAAACATTGCAACCCACAGGTACAGGAATTTCAGAAGTTTGTTCATAAAACATGGCTAAATTTAAATAGAAATTATATTTTGAATGAGATTTCTACTTCTGAGTATGTTTAGTAATTTATTCCAGTAGCTAAAGTTATTATTAGGAATTATAGATCTGAAGGAACCAGGGATGTCAACTGGGATGCCAATTGGAAAGGTTATTTTATTATTCTTAAGGTAATTGGGATTATAGTTCTTTTTGTTCAAATAATTGGTAAAAATAAAAACTACATAGGTAAAGAACACAGAAAGGAGTATGAGTCTAGAATGGTTTATATTGATTAATCTAAATTACTTAAGAAAAATATTTTTTTTTTTACAAGAATTTTGATAATTTTTTTTAATTTTCTTTCCTAGATATGTCTATTTTCTAAATTTAAAGAAAAATATTCTATTTTCTGGACTTTTTGAATTCTTCTATGACCATGAAACTAGCACAACTAAACTTATATTTGTTACTATGGGGCTGATTTACTATAACTCCAGGAAGTACTGAGCACTATTGCAAATAATATCTCCCATTTTAGCCAATTAAAATTTCAATGCGCGAATTTGCAAATGAAAAAGAGCGCTTTTAGCAGCAAACAAGTGTTAGTAAATATGGAATCAGCGCTAATTAGCGAATCCACGTACATGCAAATGCCAATTTCCACTAAGTTTTTATATAGCACTGCACTGTAACCATGATCCATGTATGTGAAAGAAACATTTTTATATGAGATGTGCTCTACCTCGTGTGCATCTATTGATGTATATTACAATTAGTATTCCTAGTTTTTTTTCCTTCTTTTGCTAACGAATGCAGTTATGAATGATTATTACATAGTAATGTCTGCTGTTCTGTAAAGTTATATGTATTAAACATTTAGGTTACCTATTTGTTGTATGTTGTTTTTTTCCATGTATTTTTTTTTTTTTTCATTTAGGTGGCTATAAAGCGGTAATTATTTATGTTCATTCTTTAATCATGCTACACTATTATGCAGGTCTTGTACTTATAACAATGGCTTAGTGGTCTGCTCAGATGTCTCCACAGCTCTCATGGTACAAGTTCAAATACCAGCCAACCTACCATCCAACAGCTATGTTTATTTTTTGCACAAGCAAATTAAAATAAACAAACAAAGAAATGTAAACTACCCGTTAGCTAGTGTGTGATGTTTGGAATTCCACACCATAATATTATTGAATAAAAGTGCATTGGCTAATTGACATTCACCTATTTTCAGCATATGCTGCTTTGGCTAATTTAGGCTAATATGCATTTGCCTTGTTTTCACCAATACAATCTTTTAGTATCTCTCTGTGGGATTTGAACCCATGAGTGCTTCAAAGCCTGAGTTTTTCAAGGTAGAAGTGCTGACCACTAGCCTATTGAGCATAGCACAAACATCTACTAGTGTGTGTAGGTTAAGGAGATAGTTCTTGCACCAACAGGTAAGCCTTAATCTAGGCTTACCTGTAGGTGCAAGTTGTCTAAGTGGGTTTACAACCACTTTAATATTATAGTAACAACCATGCTCATGCTGATGTGGCATTGGCTAATAGGCATTCGCGTCTTCTCAGCATATGCTGCTGAGTGTTTGATGGTGGGACTACTTTATATTCTAGGTATAATAGTACTCAGCACAGTGACTGAGGCCCCTTTCACACTTGTGCGACCTGAAATTTGTGTGATTTTGATGCGACTTTAAAAAATGCCTGTGTAATCTTGAGGTCTATGGACGCAGGAGTCGCAGGGAAAGGCGCGCAAATTTCCGTCTGCAATTTTTCTGCGATTCCAGGGAATGCCTGTAAACTTAAGGTCTATGAACTTGTATCAAAGTCAGACCAAAGTAGTACAGGGACTACTTTGAAGTCGGTGTGACTTGAAGCTGCACAGATATAAATGGTAAACATTGAAAATCATGGTGTATGACTTGTCATGCAACTCTGATGACCAAAGTCACAGGATAAGTTGCTCAAGTGTGAAAGGGGTAGGGATGAGCTTCGTGTTCGAGTCGAACATACGTTCGACTCGAACATCGGCTGTTCGATCGTTCGACGAAGATCGAACGATTTGGGCCGTTCGCGCCAAATTCGAGTGACGCGAATGGCCCACAATGCACTACGCCATCGCAGTGTCATCCAGGCGCTGTGATTGGCCAAGCATGCACTGTGACCCCGCATGCTTGGCCAATCACAGCGCCGGCAGCGAGGAGAGCAATGATTGGCCACAGGCAGGATGCCTGTGGCCAATTATTGCTGAGGGTGTTTAGTACACGCCCCACACTATAAAAGGCCGCCAGCACGGCGGCCTAGTGTAGTGTGTTCCGGAGCAGGGATAGAGCAGCATAGGCAGGGACGGTGACTTTTATTTCTTTCTTGCTTAACCTGGATTCCTTTAGTTTAGGGAAAGAGAAGGATAGGTAGGGAGAGTGTCAGTGTGTTTTGTGCTTGTGCTATATTGTGCTTAAAAAAAACATTTTTTCTAGGGACAGAAAACTGTAGGTAGGGAGAGTGTGTCAGTTTCTTTCACTGTCAAAGTCCTTGTTTCCAGGGACCTGGAAGGACAGTGAGTGAATTCTCCTTGTGCTAAATTGTGCTTAAAAAAAAACATTTTTTCTAGGGACAGAAAACTGTAGGTAGGGAGAGTGTGTCAGTTTCTTTCACTGTCAAAGTCCTTGTTTCCAGGGACCTGGAAGGACAGTGAGTGAATTCTCCTTGTGCTAAATTGTGCTTAAAAAAAACATTTTTTCTAGGGACAGAAAACTGTAGGTAGGGAGAGTGTGTCAGTTTCTTTCACTGTCAAAGTCCTTGTTTCCAGGGACCTGGAAGGACAGTGAGTGAATTCTCCTTGTGCTAAATTGTGCTTAAAAAAAACATTTTTTCTAGGGACAGAAAACTGTAGGTAGGGAGAGTGTGTCAGTTTCTTTCACTGTCAAAGTCCTTGTTTCCAGGGACCTGGAAGGACAGTGAGTGAATTCTCCTTGTGCTAAATTGTGCTTAAAAAAAACATTTTTTCTAGGGACAGAAAACTGTAGGTAGGGAGAGTGTGTCAGTTTCTTTCACTGTCAAAGTCCTTGTTTCCAGGGACCTGGAAGGACAGTGAGTGAATTCTCCTTGTGCTAAATTGTGCTTAAAAAAAACATTTTTTCTAGGGACAGAAAACTGTAGGTAGGGAGAGTGTGTCAGTTTCTTTCACTGTCAAAGTCCTTGTTTCCAGGGACCTGGAAGGACAGTGAGTGAATTCTCCTTGTGCTAAATTGTGCTTAAAAAAAACATTTTTTCTAGGGACAGAAAACTGTAGGTAGGGAGAGTGTGTCAGTTTCTTTCACTGTCAAAGTCCTTGTTTCCAGGGACCTGGAAGGACAGTGAGTGAATTCTCCTTGTGCTAAATTGTGCTAAAAAAAACATTTTTTCTAGGGACAGAAAACTGTAGGTAGGGAGAGTGTGTCAGTTTCTTTCACTGTCAAAGTCCTTGTTTCCAGGGACCTGGAAGGACAGTGAGTGAATTCTCCTTGTGCTAAATTGTGCTTAAAAAAAACATTTTTTCTAGGGACAGAAAACTGTAGGTAGGGAGAGTGTGTCAGTTTCTTTCACTGTCAAAGTCCTTGTTTCCAGGGACCTGGAAGGACAGTGAGTGAATTCTCCTTGTGCTAAATTGTGCTTAAAAAAAACATTTTTTCTAGGGACAGAAAACTGTAGGTAGGGAGAGTGTGTCAGTTTCTTTCACTGTCAAAGTCCTTGTTTCCAGGGACCTGGAAGGACAGTGAGTGAATTCTCCTTGTGCTAAATTGTGCTTAAAAAAAACATTTTTTCTAGGGACAGAAAACTGTAGGTAGGGAGAGTGTGTCAGTTTCTTTCACTGTCAAAGTCCTTGTTTCCAGGGACCTGGAAGGACAGTGAGTGAATTCTCCTTGTGCTAAATTGTGCTTAAAAAAAACATTTTTTCTAGGGACAGAAAACTGTAGGTAGGGAGAGTGTGTCAGTTTCTTTCACTGTCAAAGTCCTTGTTTCCAGGGACCTGGAAGGACAGTGAGTGAATTCTCCTTGTGCTAAATTGTGCTTAAAAAAAACATTTTTTCTAGGGACAGAAAACTGTAGGTAGGGAGAGTGTGTCAGTTTCTTTCACTGTCAAAGTCCTTGTTTCCAGGGACCTGGAAGGACAGTGAGTGAATTCTCCTTGTGCTAAATTGTGCTTAAAAAAAACATTTTTTCTAGGGACAGAAAACTGTAGGTAGGGAGAGTGTGTCACTTTCTTTCACTGTCAAAGTCCTTGTTTCCAGGGACCTGGAAGGACAGTGAGTGAATTCTCCTTGTGCTAAATTGTGCTTAAAAAAAACATTTTTTCTAGGGACAGAAAACTGTAGGTAGGGAGAGTGTGTCAGTTTCTTTCACTGTCAAAGTCCTTGTTTCCAGGGACCTGGAAGGACAGTGAGTGAATTCTCCTTGTGCTAATTTGTGCTTAAAAAAAACATTTTTTCTAGGGACAGAAAACTGTAGGTAGGGAGAGTGTGTCAGTTTCTTTCACTGTCAAAGTCCTTGTTTCAAGGGACAGAGAAGGACACCTGAAGGTAGCCCTTATTGCTTTTTTCCCAACTCCCTGCAGGCCATCTATTAGAATGTCTGGAAGGCAAACAAGGAGAGGCAGACAGTCAGGAGGCAATAAAAGAGGGCAAGCAGGCTCTGTGTCTGGGGGCAACAGTGCTGGTCGTGGACGCGGTGCATTGTCATCAGCACATGGCCATGGGACACGCTTGTCCTTCTTTTCGGCAGCTGGACATGTTGAGCCACATCATGCCGAAGACTTGGTAGAGTGGATGACCAAGCCCTCCTCCTCCTCCTCATCCTCTCTCACCCAGGCTCAGGGTACTGGAAAAGCAGCTGCCAAAGCGTCCTCTTCCCTGGTATCAATGTCAGACTCATCATCAGTCACTCCTTCCCTAGACCCACCATGTCCTCCTCCTGAGGAGTCCCCCGAACTGTTTCAGCACAGTGTTGGGTACATGCTCCAGGAGGATGCCCAGCGTTTCGAAGGGTCTGATGATGAAACCCAGCTAGAGGAAGGCAGTAGCGTGAGAGCAGACAGAGGGGATGCTCAAGAAGGACACCAATCTGGCAGTCATGTTCCAGCAGCTGCAGCATACTGCCAGATTGGCTCCAGTGATGAGGAGGGAGGTGATGATGAGGTCACTGACTCCACGTGGGTGCCTAATAGGAGAGAGGAGGAGGAGGAGGATGAGGAGGAGGCACATCTCCAACGAGGCAGGATGCCCTTTGGTGGCCAGCGTAAGGGCAGTACACCGACGGAATCACACCGCAGAGCTCCGCCTGTGCAGGGCGCTGCCTCTGCCCGTCATTCAAAAAGTTCTTTGGTGTGGGCCTTTTTTGAGGCTAGTGCATCAGATCGCACAGCTGCTGTTTGCAACATATGTCTCAAGCGTATATCGCGTGGCCAAAACATCAGCCGCTTGGGTACCACATGCCTGACCAGACATATGTTGACCTGCCATGCAGCTCGTTGGCAAGCCTACCTGAAAGACCCACACCAAAGAACAAAGCGGACCTCTCCTTGCACCGCATCAGCTGGGATCTCCAACCCCACTATAACTTCAGTCCTCTCTGAAACATGCACTGAGAGGAATGAAGGTGTAGAATTAGGTGTGTCACAGCCAAGTACTTGCGGCCACTCTGCTAGCAGTACACCGACGTCCGATTCTAGCAGGCAAATTTCCCTGCCCCAGCTGCTGGACCGTCGAAAGAAGTTCACTCCCAGCCATCCACATGCCCAGCGGTTGAATGCTAGCTTGGCTAAATTGCTAGCGCTTCAACTGCTGCCTTTTCAGTTGGTAGACTCGGCCCCCTTCCGTGAGTTTGTGCAATGTGCGGTTCCTCAGTGGCAGGTTCCCAAACGCCACTTTTTCTCACGGAAGGCTATTCCGGCTCTCTACCGGCATGTGGAAGGCAATGTCTTGGCCTCGCTGGACAGGGCGGTCAGCGGTAAGGTGCATATTACCGCTGACTCATGGTCCAGCAGGCATGGACAGGGACGTTACCTTTCTTTCACGGCCCATTGGGTCACTCTTTTGGCAGCTGGGAAGGATGCAGGACAAGGTGCAGTAGTGTTGGAGGTTGTCCCACCGCCACGCCTCCAAAATGGTACTACTGGTTGTGACACACCTCTCTCCTCCACCCCCTCCTCTTCTTCTTCCTCCATGGCCTCTTCCTGTGGTTTGTCCTATGAACCAGCGGTGCTCCGTAGCCGTTCACGGGGCTACGCAAGTACGCAGGCAAAAAGATGCCATGCCGTGCTTGCGCTGGTGTGTTTGGGGGACAGAAGCCACACTGGGGCAGAGGTCCTGTCTGCTCTGCAGGGCCAGGCCGAGAGGTGGTTGACGCCACGCCAGCTTAAGCCAGGAATGGTGGTTTGCGACAATGGCACCAACCTCCTCTCCGCCCTCCGACAGGGACAACTGACCCATGTGCCCTGTGTGGCTCACGTCCTTAACCTGGTGGTGCAGCGGTTCTTGGGCAGGTACCCGGGCTTACAGGATGTCCTGAGGCAGGCCAGGAAAGTCTGTGTGCATTTCCGCAGATCTTATAATGCCAGTGCTCGCCTGGCTGAGCTGCAAAAGGAGTTGAACCTGCCCAAGAACCGCCTTATATGTGACATGCCCACCAGGTGGAACTCAACGTTGGCCATGCTGCAGCGGCTGCACACGCAGCAGAGGGCCATCAATGAGTACCTGTGCGACTACGGCACCAGGACAGGGTCAGGGGAGCTTGGTTTTTTTTCTCCACGCCAGTGGGGCATGATCAGGGATGCATGCACTGTCCTGGCACCATTTGAGGAGGCCACGAGGATGGTGAGCAGTGACAGTGCATGCATCAGTGACACTGTACCTCTTGTCCACCTGTTGGAGCACACGCTGCGTGGAATAATGGACAGGGCACTTGAGGCAGAACAGAGGCAGGAAGAGGAGGACTTCCTTGCCTCTCAAGGCCCCCTTTACCCAGACAGTGTTCCTTCTGTCCCACCCATCGCACAGGAAGAGGAGGAGGAGGAGGAGGAGGAGGAGGAGGAGGAGGATTGTGTCAGCATGGAGGTGGAGGCTGGCACTCAGCATCATCAGCAGCAGTCTTTTAGGGATGATTTACAGTCCCAAGAAACCAGTGGACTTGTACGTGGCTGGGAGGAGGTGGCTGCGGATCATGTCGTCCTTAGTGACCCAGAGGACTCCGGAGCGAATGCCTCAGCAAACCTACGCTGCATGGCCTCCCTGATCCTGCAAAGTCTGCGGAAGGATCCTCGTATTCTTCGGATCAAGGAGAGGGACCATTACTGGCTGGCCACTCTCCTTGATCCACGGTACAAGGGTAAGGTTGCGGACCTTATGTTACCGTCGCAGAGGGAGCAGAGGATGAGACAACTCCGGGAGGCCTTGCAGAAAGGTCTGTGCAACGCATTCCCAGAGACTGGGAGGTTACAAACTCCTGGTCCTGGACAACGAGTTGCTGAGGCTTCGGCCAGTCAAAGAAGGAGCGGTGGGGAAGGTGGCCGTCTGACCGATGCGTTCAGACAATTCTTTAGTCCGCAGCCCCAAAGTATGATCGGTTCCAGCAACCATCGCCAGCGTCTGATAAACATGGTGCAGGAATATCTAGGGGCAAGGTCAGACTTGGACACCTTCCCCACCGAAAATCCTCTGGCTTACTGGGTCTTGAGGATGGATCACTGGCCAGAGCTTGCACAGTATGCAATTGAGCTACTGGCCTGTCCTGCATCCAGCGTTCTTTCGGAACGCACATTCAGTGCTGCTGGAGGATTTGTCACGGATCACAGGGTGCGCCTGTCCACCGACTCGGTTGATCGACTGACTTTCATCAAGATGAACCAGTCTTGGATCACCACCAGCTACCACACACCTGATGCTGATATAACAGACTAATTGATTTTAACATGTCACATCCCTTCAAGACTGATGCTGATGCTGAGTGCCTGTGCTGTTATGTTGACTGGCTATCCTCCTCCTCCGAGTCCTCAATGATACGATTGATGATGATAGCTTGGAAGATCATTTTTGTTTATGGGTGCCGCCACCAGTGACTAAGGCCCAATTTTTCAGCCCCTGTTTTACAGGGGCGTGTAATTACAATTTTTTTAGCAATAATTTGCCATAGGGCTCATTGCTGTGCTCCAAGTACAGTATCTGTGAGGGGTTGGAGTGTTGTGGCACCAGTGCCTAAGGCCCAATTTTTCAGCCCCTGTTTAACAGGGGCGTGTCATTACAATTTTTGAAGCAATACTTTGCAACAGGGCTCATTGCTGTGCTCCAAGTACAGTATCTGTGAGGGGTTGTAGTGTTGTGCCACCAGTGCCTAAGGCCCAATTTTTCAGCCCCTGTTCAACAGGGGCATGCAATTACAATTCTTGATCTAATAATTCACAGCAGGGTCCATTGCTGCACCCACCAAGAGTAACTCTGAGGGCTTACAGTCTTGTGGCAACGCCACCACCACCACCACCACGAAAGGCCCAATTTTTCAGCCCCTGTTCAAAAGGGGCATGTAATTACAATTCTTGATCTAATAATTCACAGCAGGGCCCATTGCTGCACCCACCAAGAGTAACTGTCAGGGCTTACAGTGTTGTGGCACCAGCACCACCATCAAAGCCCCAATTTTTACTACCACTGTTCAACAATTATATGTAATTAAAATTCCTGATATAATAGTTGACAGCAGGGCGTTCCAGCACCAACCAAGAGTAACTGAGTGCTTACAGTGTTGTGCCAACACCAACAACTAAGGGGCCTATTTCTGCAGAGTATATACGGCAGGTCCCTACTTTCAAACATCCAACTTACAAACGACTCCTACTTGCAAACGAAAGAAGACAACAGGAAGTGAGAGGAAATCTACCCCTAGAAAGGAAAATTCTCTCCTGTAAGAATAAATATGGGAGAAAGGGGTCTCATCTGTACTGATGCTTTATCAGCAATCCTTGTTTCAAGAAAAACACCACATTTCAAAAACAGTTGTCATTGGGACGGAAAGTGAGGTGAAATGTTCTGAACAGGGGCACAGACAGCAAAACAAATGTTACAGGGGTGATAACCCTTACCTATGTTTCCCAAAAAGTTTAAAAATAGATTTTTGGGCTGGAGCTACACTTCAACAATGTACCTGTTCAAAATTACAAACAGATTCTACATAAGAACAAACCTACAGTCCCTGTCTTGTATGCACCGCCTGTATACGGCTGTTCAGAGTATATAGGGCCTTTTTTATTTTATGTGCGGGGGTTCCCCTTAATATCCATACAAGACCCAAAGGGGCTGGTAATGGGCTGGGGTAGGGGGGGGGGGTCATGGGGTAGCTATGCCATTTTTCTTAAAGAATTTCATCCATATTACCGGGACCAGACATTACATTAAAGCCGCAAGCAGTTTTAAATGGCTTTTTTTTCCTTTAGAAGTGTCATTTTGTGCAGGGACAGTTCTAAACACGGGAAACACGTGGCACTTCACAGGCATACTTTAGACACCCCCCAGGTAGGATATTTAAAGGAATATTTGACTTTTTTTTTTTCACTTTATGCATCATTAAAATGACTGCTCCCGAAAAACGACCGTTTTTAAAACTTCTTTTTGCATTGATACATGTCCCCTGGTGCAGAACCCGGGTTCCCAAACCCTATTTATGACAATAACATGCATAATAGTTGTTATAATTAGCACTTTAGAATTCGAACGTTCGCATCCATTGTATTTAATAGGGTTCTAATGTTCGTTCGAACTTTCGGTCCGTTCGCGGGTTCTGGTGCGAACCGAACCCGGGGGTGTTCGGCTCATCACTAGAAAGGGGCCTCAGCCCGACTTTGTGAGCGATTTCAGAGACATCAGTGCACTTTCCTGCACAGATGTCTAGTGAAATCACATAGGTCTCAACTGTCCCTGATTTGGAACAAAGTCCCTCTGTCCCTCTTTCCCCCATTTGTCCCTAATTTTGTTCTGATCTGTATAGTTTTATATAAAATGCAATTTTTATCTTTCAAAAAGGGTTTTCCAGCGCTAAACCTTTCATCTAATTTCTAAATTGCTTGGCTTTGGGAATTTACAAACAAATCTAAAGGTATATTATTGTTAAAAAAAAAAAGCACTTAGGGGATTAACTAATCCTTTTTTTTTTGGAATAATTCTCCTTTAAGAAGGTGTTTTAGGAGGTGTGTCCTATGCCTACATACTTTTGTTATAGGTGTCCCTTATACCCATCTCAAAAAGTTGGGAGGTAAGAAATCGCCTCCTGAAGTCACCCAAAGTAGTGTAGGAAATAATTTTGGGAATCTGTGTGGCGTTGCACCAATTTGGACAGTTCTATTGCCTTCAATAGGTGCCGATTTGGCCTGTAATTTGACATGTCAAGTCAATGTGAACATGGGTGAAGTTGCATAGATATGAATGGAACTCATGGGGGGGTAACTTTTAATGCGACTCTGAGGTCCAAAGCTGCATGAAAAGTCACATAAGTGTAAAAGTAACCTAATGAGATTAAATTATAACACCTTGAATAAAGCCCCATTTGCACTTGTGCGACCTTAAAATTGCACAGCTTTGCCATGACTTGAAGCAATGTCTGTGTAATCTTTTGGTGTATGGACCTCAAATCGCATCAAAGTCAAACCAAGGTAGTGCAGGGATGAATTTGCCCCACTTTCAGGATGCACAAGTGACAATAGGGCCAAATTCAAAGATATCCTTGAATCTCTTTCACACTGCTGCGACCTGAAAGTCACACTAGTTTGCTGCCACTTTGCCGCTGCAACTTGGCCCCAACTTCTGGGAATGCCTGTGTAATATTGCGCCCTATGTACCTCAAGTCACATGAGGCTCTGTTTCCACTATTGCAACCCTAAATTGGCATGATTTTGCCGCGATTATGATGCAACTTGGAGCAATGCATGTATATTCTTGAGGTCTAGGGACCTCAAGTCGTATCAAAGTGGGACCAAAGTAGTGCAGATATGAACCATACTCATTGGAAATCATGGGGTATGACATGTCAATCGACTTTGCAGTCCCAAGTCGCACTAGTGGAAACTGAGCCTGAAAGTCACACCAAAAGTAGTACAGGGACTACTTTGAAGTTGGTGTGACTTAAAGTAGCACAGATATGAATGGTTATCATTGAGAATCATGAAAAGTCGCCCAACTGTGAATCAAGTCATATATATTTTAATAGAAAGGAGCTCTCATTTATACTTGCATAGTCCTTACTGATTTACATCAGCAGAACAAATGCCGGAAGTAGTGATGTGTGCACATGGGCCAGAAGCAAACGTGTGGTGATGCCAAACAAATCAATGAAGCCCACCCACACCAAATCCACCCCCACCTTGAGTAAGCACAAGTACATATCCTACACTTACCCGGCAAATCAGCAGCACCTCCTCTGTGCTAAAGAGGGAGCTCGCCATGTCCACCTAGATGGAGATCCTGACCAGCACAGGAACTTCCAGGTGATTACAATGACCCATTTCCGGGTCAGGAGGTGAAACCACGCTCTGTTGATTGCAGCTGAGAATTTTTGATCTCAATCACGATTAGAATTTATTATTTTTGATTATTTGCAGATATGTAAATCTGTATTTTTTACATATGATGATATTTGAAGGTAAACTTAAGGGAGTTTGATAAGAAATGGTGTCTCTGGCAAAGCAGCAGGTGAATTACAAAGGCAAAAAGGCCCAGTTTGAGCTCTGCTTCACACTGACAGTGGGAGGAAATCATTGAGCTGAACTCGCATGATTTCATTCCCGCATGTCAGTCCCAACTGCAGGGGGGGGGGGGCGTCAGAGATATCTGTGCAGGTTTCTGCACTGATATCAATACAAATCGCACCAATTAGAACAGTGCAATTGCCACTGATTTGACGAGTCAAAGTGCACCAATGTGAACCAGAGCTGACTCACACAACACTGCCTATCCTCCAGCTGAATTCATTACCTGCAATTCTCCACAGCTGTTATATATAAAGATTCCACCTTTATCATTTACTTGCAGGTGTGCTGAAGCCTAGGTTTACATTGGGGCGATTTGTCATGCAATTTCAGAAATCAAATCGCATGACTATTGGTGGCAATGGCACTGTTCCAATCGATGCAACCCCAATTTTGTGGCACCGCACCGATTATTAAAAGTAGTTCCTGCACTACTTTTGCCAATTTCAGGTGCGACTTCAATAGACATTTGTGTATGAAGCCACACAGATGTCTATCAAGTAGTACCTAAAATCGCGCTAGCTCAAGTGAAGTAGCGCAATTTCAAAGTAGCATCAATGTGAACCAGGGTGAAGAGATTCGTTTTTTGGTGCACAAATGCATATAGAAATAAAATATAAATGATATTGCACTTTGCCAAAACCACCACCACCACCAAAAAAAAAAAAACCACACACCAAAGCTCAATAATGTACTTTTATTTTGCCAGCAGAAACAAAATTATGTACATTAATTTACTAGCTTCAAAAAAATTTGGGCAGAATACATGGTACTACATTTAGCAATTGGATTTTAAGGGCCCTGCTCATAGGAGCTTACAATCTAAAATTTGTCAAAACCTTAGAGTGCACACAGCTTTACTTTTAGTGTATAACAGGCAACACATCACATTTTTATCTGCAAGATTATAGAAACATACTTAAGTCATTATTCTTACAAAGCATTCCAACATAATATTAAAAAAGACACATGTTCAAAACACCCACCCCCACTCCACAATCCACATATAGATACATTGGTGACCATGTTCTGCTGGAATCTGCATTTCTGTGTACATGATTAAGCAATGAGATCCAAGAGTAGAAGGTCAGCAGATGCTTCCAAACGATTTTGCATGGTCAGACAGGAACAATACACACACAATTTTTGATTGAAAAAATGCACAATAATTTCAGCAAATAACACTAGTTGGGGGGTTTGTCAATCTGCACAATATCATTCCTTTTCCCGCCCACAAATCACAGCAAAAAACCTGGCCTTCTCAGACCAAACAATCCTGCAGGCCTTTATATAAGAGAGGTTACATTGTTAGCAAACTGATACACGCCCAATAGAAATACACTCCCACCAGTATCTTTCAATCTGTCCCTTCGTGTATGTCTAAAGTGATTTCACCTGATGAGCAGGAACACATAATACTATTTGCAACTGTGTTAGCCCTTGGCTATGTGCATCAAATCTCCAACTACAGGCCAAAGATCCAAGTCCATTTGCATGCACATAAACAAAGCAACAGTTTTCTAAGCAT
The DNA here is from genome assembly GCA_029206835.1 of Rana muscosa. NCBI lineage: Eukaryota > Metazoa > Chordata > Amphibia > Anura > Ranidae > Rana > Rana muscosa. The sequence goes on from CM055127.1 coordinate 204,448,146, forward strand.
ATGTACCAGTCCAGTGTAAACCCTACAATTTTAAATGTCCAAGTCCCTGGGCATGATTAGTGGTAACAAACATTAACATCAGTCCCTGACTCCAATGAGCTTCCAATCTGAAGTCCAAAACTAACTTTTTTTACATTAGAGACTATTTTGACAGGAGACAAATAAAATACCAGCATGTCTTTGGATTGTGGTGAGAACCTCACACAGGGAGAACATATAAACTTCAACACAAGCATTAGCATGTTGGGGAATTAAACCAGCAACCCCAGTGCTGCTAGACGGAATTGCTACCCACTTAGCCACCAGGCAGCCTCACACATGTTCTCTGCATCTCTGTGGTGTGAACCAGCCCTAAGTCCATAGCCATGTTCAGTGTCTCCAAGCAATATACAATATATTGGCCTAAGTATTGGGACGCCTGCCTTTAAAAACGCACATGAACTGTAATGGCATCCCAGTCTTAGTCCCTAGGGTTCAATATTGAATTGGCCCACCCTTTGCAGCTATAACAGCTTCAACTCTTCTGGGAAGGCTGTCCACAAGGTTTAGGAGTGTGTCTATGGGAATGTTTCACCATTTTTCCAACTGCGTTTGTGAGGCCAGGCACTGATGTTGGACGAGAATGCCTGGCCTACAGTATCTACTCCAATTCATCCCCAAGGTGTTCTGTTGCATTGAGGTCAGGACTCTGTCCAGGCCAGTCAAGTTCCTCCACCCCAAACTCACTCATCCATGTCTTTATGGACCTTGCTTTGTGTACTAGTCCAAATCATTTGGTGGAGGGGTATTATGGTGTGGGGTTGTTTTTCAGGGGTTGGGCTTGGCCCCTTAGTTCCAGTGAAGGGAACTCTTAAGGCATCAGCATACCAAGACATTTTGGACAATTTCATGCTCCCAACTTTGTGAGAACCGTTAGGGGATGGCCCCTTCCTGTTCCAACATGACTGCACACCAGTGCACAAAGCAAGGTCCATAAAGACATGGATGAGCGAGTTTGGGTTGGAGAAACTTGACTGGCCTGCACAGAGTCCTGACTTCAACCCGATAGAACACCCTTTGGCTGAATTAGAGCAGAGACTGCGAGCCAGGCCTTCTCATCCAACATCAGTGCCTGGCCTTACAAATGCACTTCTGGAAGAATGATCAAACGTCTCCATAGACACACTAAAACTTGTGGACAGCCTTCCCAGAAGCTGTTCAAGCTGCAAAGGGTGGGCCAAATCAAATTGTAACCCTATGGACTAAGACCGGGCTGCCATTAAAGTTCATGTGTGGGTAAAGGCAGGTGTCCCAATACTTTTGGTTAAATTTTGAATCTGGCAAGATTTCCAATGGTGGTGGAACCCTCCTACACATAAATACGACATTTAGACATATTTTTAAGACCTGGGAGATGAGACCACTTCTCTACATGAAGCAGCATGTTTGAGATTTGAACCCAGACACTCAGGGATGCAAAGCAGAAGATCTAACCTCTAAGCCAATGAGCTGCCACATGTGAGATCCTCATGCACATAAATACTGCATTTCTTTGGGCATACAGGTGATGGAATTACATTACTCAAGAGTTATTCTTCTTAATTTATTCTGTGAAATTTGGTGTTTTTTTTGTGGGTGAGTTTAGAATAGTGATATTACCCTCAAATTTTGGGGAATTACATTTTGATTTCTGATGTTGGAACACATATCAAAATTTTGGGGCTCAAATTATGATTATTTAGAAATAATAAAAAGCACTACATTTGCATCAGCAATGATATTGTTTGTGCTTTGTAAAGACACCTGTGTGAGTTTGGGTAAAGATTGTTGTGAGATGGAGAGTAACAAGTGAAAGTGACAGAGAAAAATCTATATTATCAAAACATTTCACATTCCACATTCTTAAAAACAAAATATTTTAATTAGAAGCAACATTGTTGCAAAGGAAAATTAATTTCAGAGAAAGATACATTTCATCTCAACATTAAAATAATTTATTTGTGAAAGTTACAATTGTATCATTAGAATCAATGGCTAAAACTTGCATTGGACTAAAATATAGCAGATTTTCACTTCCAAAAAATAATTTAATTTTTGGTATTTACTATAACTCTTGTGAAAAAAAGACACTTGAGTTAAAATTTGAGTTAATTTAGGTCTGAGCATGTTCAGTTGTGTTGCACCTATTTGTCCAAAAAACAAGGAATTTTAGACTTTTAAAGATATTTCAGTGTAGAAATCACCTTTTCACACAGTTTAAAAGCAGATTATCTTTAAATAATATACCGCATATTTCAGTACCATTTAGGCAATTATATCATGCTCTAAACATTATTTCCATTTGCAATTCTCCAGCTTTTAGTAGAGTAAGGATTTGGGCGCTATTTGGATTCTGGGAGCTATAGTAAATTTGATTTTGGGAGTATTTTCTCTCCAGCGCTAGAGTGAATACCGTTTTAGCGCTAATTAGCACAAATTTGTGGCAATTAGCGCTAATTAGCGCCACAGCGCTATAGTAAATTACCCCCTATGTCTTGTTTTTTCAAAATAATTTTTTGATTATGTTATCAAGCACTATGATTTTTGGATGAACTTCAATGATTTATTCATATGGACTTGCATCATAAGCAACATTTTGATCGTTCGATCATAATGAGAGGGGGAGTTGGGATGTGATTCTCATACATGATTTTTTTTATGAATAGTCTGATATAGGAGCATATGAGTTTTTTTTTGTTTTGTTTTTTTTATTGGAAAAAGCCAACTTTATTTGGATAAAAGTAATTTTACAAAGCATTTGCTTATGTGGAATAATAAACAGTACATTATAACATCATATCATTTTGTGTGAGATTCTTTGTACATACATGTTAAGGCACAAGTTTATGAGGGTATATACATCCAGTATATAAGAGACTTCATGTCATTCTGCTACTAATACAGTTCTGATTAAGATTTTCATGGTTTACACCTTCATATGACAGTCACTTTCTACTTTCATCTAAGTAGGCCTGTCTGCAGGGCTTGGAGTATTTTAGGCACATGTTTCTCCATCCTCTAACCATCTATCCCACGACTTTGAGTACTTATGCACGCACTTTCTATGGGCATAGACACATTTTTTAAATGGTAGTGCATCATTAACATCCCTCTTCCATTGGCGTATGGAGGGAGTCTGAGCCTGCATCCATACCTTGGCTATGCCCTTACGTGCCATAAACAGAGTTTCATTTAGAAATGTAGCTTTAGAAATTTAGCCACTAGCACTGTGACCCAAAATTTTGTATGGGTGCTGTGATACACCCATCCTACCCAGGGGTGCCTCAGCGCTGCCTGCAAATGCCCAGTGACATGGGTCTCCACCAGCACAATAATATCTGCTTTTTGTCTTTGAAGAAATGTTAGTACAGCTGTTCGTCATGAATTTAATATCTGCCCCGTTGATCATGGCTTACTAGGGGTACATATACAGGCAGGGTAGCGTCTCTTACTAACATACTGTACATTGCATATTCATTCTAAGAACATCACTACAATTCACACAATAACCATGCATTTTTGAGATTCTTTTCCAACATGAAAACGTATGCACAACGGTGCAAGATTCCCCAATTCTCTGATCTGCTGATCTGGCATTTCCCTTACCTCCCAGCTTTTCACCTCCCCAACTTGGTGAAAGCATACAATACCCATGAACCAGTGTTCGGACTTTCTTCCAGCCATCCAAACTGACTGGAGTTGTTCTACTTGAACCAGTTATAGAATGAAAAAAAGCTATGATGAAAAAATAGGCTGTATACTGTATGTGAGATGGGGGCGATTTCTTACTAAATAGCACATGGGGAGGTAGCAGGTGATGTCTAGTGATGAGCCGAACACCCCCGGGTTCGGCTCGCACCAGAACCCGCGAACGGACCGAAAGTTCGCACGAATGTTAGAACCCTATTAAATACAATGGATGCGAACATTCGAAATCTAAAGTGCTAATTATAACGACAATTATGCATGTAATTGTCCTAAAAAGGGTTTGGGAACCCGGGTTCTGCACCAGGGGACATGTATCAATGCAAAAAGAAGTTTTAAAAACAGCCGTTTTTCGGGAGCAGTCATTTTAATGATGCATAAAGTGAAAAAAAAAAAGTCAAATATTCCTTTAAATATCGTACCTGGGGGGTGTCTAAAGTATGCCTGTGAAGTGCCACGTGTTTCCCGTGTTTAGAACTGTCCCTGCACAAAATTACATTTCTAAAGGAAAAAAAGCCATTTAAAACTGCTTGCGGCTTTAATGTAATGTCTGGTCCCGGTAATATGGATGAAAATCTTTAAGAAAAATGGCATAGCTACCCCATCACCCCCACCCCCCACCCCAGCCCATTACCAGCCCCTTTGGGTCTTGTATGGATATTAAGGGGAACCCCGCACACAAAATAAAAAAGGCCCTATATACTCTGAACAGCCCTATACAGGCGGTGCATACAAGACAGGGACTGTAGGTTTGTTCTTATGTAGAATCTGTTTGTAATTTTGAACAGGTACATTGTTTAAGTGTAGCTCCAGCCAAAAAATCTATTTTTAAGCTTTTTGGAAAACATAGGGAAGGGTTATCACCCCTGTAACATTTGTTTTGCTGTCTGTGCAGTGTGCACCTGTTCAGAACAGTTCACCTCACTTTCCGTCCTAATGACAAATGTTTTTTGAAAATTTGTTTTTTTTATTGAAACAAGAATTGGTGATAAAGCATCAGTGGAGAGGAGACACTTTTTTCCCCATATTAACTCTTACAGGAGAGAATTTCCCTTCCTAGGGGTAGATTTCCTCTCACTTCCTGTTGTATCCTTCCGTTTGCAAGGAGGAGTCATTTGTAAGTTGGATGTTTGAAAGTAGGGGCCTGCCGTATATACTCAGCTGAAATTTGCCCCTTACATGTTGGTGTTGCCACAACACTGTGAGCCCTCACAGTTACTCTTGGTGGGCGCATGAATGGGCCCTGCTATGAATTATTAGATCAAGAATTGTAATTGCATGCCCCTGTTGAACAGGGGCTGAAAAATTGGGCCTTTGGTGGTGGTGGTGGTGGTGGTGTTGACACAACACTGTAAGGCCTCACAGTTACTCTTAGTGGGCGCAGGAATGGGCTCTGCTGTGAATTATTAGATGAAGAATTGTAATTACATGCCCCTGTTAAACAGGGGCAGAAAAATTGGGCCTTAGGCACTGGTGCCACAACACTGCAACCCCTCACAGATACTGTACTTGGAGCACAGCAATGAGCCCTGTTGCAAAGCATTGCATCAAAAATTGTAATTACACGCCCCTGTTAAACAGGGGCTGAAAAATTGGGCCTTAGGCACTGGTGCTGGTGCCACGACACTGCAACCTCTCCCAAATACTCTAGTTGGAGTGCAGGAATGAGCCCTGCTGCAAAGCATTGCATAAAAAATTGTAATTGCATGCCCCTGTTAAACAGGGGCTGAAAAATTGGGCCTTAGCCACTGGTGGCGGCACCCAGAAACAAACATGTTCTTCCAAGCTATCATCATCAATCGGATCATTGAGGAGGAGGAGGATAGTCAGTCAACATAACAGGACAGTCTCTCAGCATCAGCATCAGTCTTGAAGGGATGTGACATTTAAAAATAAATGAGTCTGTTATATCAGCTTCAGGTGTTTGGTAGCTGGTGGTGATCCAAGACTGGTTCATCTTTATGAAGGTTAGTCGATCAACCGAGTCGGTGGACAGGCGCACCCTGTGACAAATCCTCCAGCAGCACTGAATGTGCGTTCTGAAAGAACACTGGATGCAGCAGCCTCCTCCTCCTCCTCCTTTCGGGTCATGACTATTGATATATTTACAATATAAATTCTTTGTTTTCATTTTGTACAATTTATCAATTCTGCTGTTATTGATTATATATTAAAATTCAATGTTCTCTGTGCTTTTGTATAACGGACTCACTTATATATTCATTGTTATTTGATACGTGCAAATTTTATTTTTCAGTATGACCTACGCTTATTGTCAAACTCCTGAAGAAGCTCTCTTTGAGCGAAACTAGTAGAGTGACCTCCAGCGATAGTTTGTCATATGCTTTGACCATTTTGTCATTTTATGTTGATGGTCTGTGTGTAATTTGCATGTTTTTCCTCTTTTTATTCATCTTTTTACTAATAAACATTGTTAAATTTTATCCAATTTCTCCTTTGAGCCATTTTTCATGAACACCGTTAAAATCCCAGAGCATGTGGATGCTCAACCCCGCAATTTTTTCTCTTTATAACCAATTGGGATCAGGTGTTCAATATCTGTATGAGTGTGGCCTTGATCTCATAGTTATGTGACCATATAGTTCAGCAGTGTCTCGTGGTGGGTCAGATTTTATCACAGTGTGAGTTAATGTTAGTTATAGAGCATTGTTGCCCAGGAATGCCCTGTGTATGGGGGCATTGTTCCCAAAGGAGATAAAGACTTGTTTTTACCCCCCCCCTCGTGTGGCGCATGGTTTAATGTTCTCCTTCCCCATCCCCTTGCAGGCAGTCCTAGGGGGGAGGGGGGATCCGTGTGTAAAGTGACACAGGGGAAATGGGGAGAACTGTGTGGGGTAAATCCTCCATCATTTGAGGGCAAAGTTAGTTGTACTCACTCAGTTTCTGTAGTCAGCGTGTTACATCTTGTCATCCGCGTTGATCCAGCCAGGCTGCTGCTGCCGCTTTAGGATTTTCAAAGAACTGTACACGGCCATCTTCCTCCACTCTTAGTCTAGCAGGGAACAGCATGGCATATTTGAGATGCAGTGCTCTAAGCCGCCTTTTAACATCTTGGAACTGTGCCCTTCTCTTTTGAACCTCATTAGAGAAATCAGGGAAGACTGCCACATGATCGTTATCAAGCTGAATATTTCCTCTCTCTGAATAATCAGGATTTTGTCTCTATCCTTAAAATTTAGAAACTTTGCAATAAAGGTTCTGGGGGGGGGGGGCTCCTACTGGGTTGTGGTGAGCTCTCTCCACTGCAAACATGACAGAGAAAGCCTCCCTGCGCACCCACCTATCCCCCTCCTGCATTTCAACTTGTCTCCTCGCAGGGGGAGAGAGGCACACCGCGCTATCAGCCCGTACCCTCTTGTGTAAAGAGGTTGAGCGGTGTTATTTTTGGGTCTTGTCTGCAGCCAGGGTCAAAGTCCTCCTGAGAATTATTCTCACCTCTACCATGTGTAGAGGCAAGTCCTTGACTTCCCCAGTATTGTAATTGTCCACACCAGCTGAAAGTCCAACTCAATATTTATTCTCACTCTGCAATAAACATTCTCTTGGATAGAGGAAGGGTTGGAGCAAGGAAACTGGACAGCTTAAAGTTGTGGAGGAGGTCCAGGCACAAACGTAGCTCAAACTCTTGACTGTTCGGTTTTCTCAAAACAGTTTTAGGCACACGGTCTCTGCCGCAGACCGTGAGGTTGGTCTCTGCCACAGACCTGGTGAATAAGGTCACTGCCACTGACCTGATGAACCTTAATCTCTTCCTTCTTAGAACATGGCCCCTATCGAGGAGAAGATGTCCCCCCCAGAGAGTCAACAGACCGTTCCTTCACCGTGACTCCCGCATTGGTCCTTCGGAATGGATCCTCCCTTCTCCCAGGGTGCGGGTCCCCTCGCAAGGCGGCACCCTGGACTCCTCAATCCTTAGCGGACCCCAGCCGAAGGTGCTGGGCCCCGGGCCTTCTCCGCATCCCCTGGGTCTTCATACCCAGTCGATCAGGACAGCAGGGTAGTACCTCATCCCTGGCTAAAGGTGCCTGAGATGAAACAGGAACACAGCCTCTGGGCCTAGGGCACCCGGAGATGAGCCACACGCACTCCCAGGCTGAAGGTGCCTGGGGTGGACCCCGATCAGGAGATGTCTGCCCCCTCTATATCCTCTCCTGGCATGCACAGCAGGTTCCCCACCCCACCGTACAGCTGCCGAGAGGGGACACAAAAAGCACAGCACTACACTCGTGGTTCAACCGCGGCCCAGAATGGCAGCGCCACCCTCAGACCACAGGGAACTCATCACCAGCATGATCCCCTGAGGACAAAAATTGGTCCATAACCACTAACAATCAAGGTGTCTGAGCCTAATTACCACTCAGAGACTTCCCTTAAATTGAACACCCTGCTACACATGTCTTCTGCAGTATGGCTTAACCACTTAACGACCGCCCACCGCCGATTTACGTCGGCAGAATGGCACGGACAGGCAGAATCACGTAGATCTACGTGATCGCCTTTGTGCAGTTGGGGGGTCCATCCGGACCCCCCTTCACTGCAGTGAGCAGCCGTTAAGTGTTCGGGAGCGATCAGGCATGAGGGGGGGGCCGCTCGATTCCGCCCCCCCCCTCGCGATCGCTCCCGGCCAATGAAAATGCTTCCTCCGCCATGTGATGTAAACAAGGCTGGAGGAAGTGATGTCATCTCCCTCGCCGCGGTCTTTCCGTTCCTGGCGCCGAGCAGAGAAGAAGCAGGTTAGTGCACCAACAGTCCACTGACACGTAGGTACACATAGGCACACAAATCACCCCCCAGTCACCCCCAGATCACCCCCCAGGTCACCCCAAAGCCCCCAATCACAGTGTCACTGATTGCAGTGATCATTTATTTTACTGATCACTGCATTTAGTGTCATCTGTGATTGTAAAAAGTTGCAGGGCAGTTAGGATTAGGCCCCTTTAGGTCCAGGGTAGCCCCCTAACCCCCCCTAATAAAGGTTTAACCCCTTGATCACCCCCCAGGTAACCCTTTCACCCCCTAACTTCAGCGTCACTAAGCGATTGTTTTTCCGATCGCTGTATTCGTGTCGCTGGTGTTTTAGATAGGCAGTTATTTTTTTTTAGGTTCGCCGCAGGTTTTTATTAGTGTCAGGTACCCCCATATATTATTTTAACCCCCTGATTGCCCCTAGAGTTAACCCTTTCACCAGTGATCGCCGTATAAGCGTCACTGGTGTCACTGGTTAGCCAGTAAGTTATTTAGTTATTTAGGTTACCCGTCAGGTTTTTATATAGTGTCAGGTACCCCCATATTTAACCTAATAAAGGTTTTAACCCCCTGATTGCCCCTAGTTAACCCTTTCACCAGTGATCACCATATAAAGGTTACGGGTGACGCTGGTTGATTAGTTTGCTTTTTATAGCATCAGGGCACCCGCCGTATATAACCCAATAAAGGTTTAACCCCCCTGATCGCCCGGCGGGTGAGATCAATTAGGTTTTAGCGCCAGAGAGGGTCTGCGTTGCCCCAGGCAGTGTTAGGTTAGTGACAGTAACGCTAACACCCACGCGCAAAGCATACACCCCCCTTAGTGGTATAGTATCTGATCAGATCTGATCAGATCTATACTAGCATCCCCAGCGGTTTAGGGTTCCCAAAAACGCAGTGTTAGCGGGATCAGCCCAGATACCTGCTAGCGCCTGCGTTTAGCCCCTCCGCCCAGCCCAGCCCAGCCCAGCCCACCCAAGTGCAGTATCGATCGATCACTGTCACTTACCAAACACAACACACATAACTGCAGCGTTCGCAGTGCTTGGTTTTTGGGGTCCTGTACGCGGCTAGGCTCCCAAAAAGTCCCACACATGTGGTATCCCCGTACTCAGGAAAAGCAGCAGAATGTATTTTGGGGTGCAATTCCACATATAACCATGGCATGTGTGAGCAATATATCATTTAGTGACAACTTTTTGTACATTTTTTTTTTCTTTTTGTCATTATTCACTCATTTGGGACAAAAAAAAATATTCAATGGGGTCAACATGCCTCTCAGCAAATAGCTTGGGGTGTCTACTTTCCAAAATGGGGTCATTTGGGGGGGTTTTGTGCCATCTTGGAATTTTATGGCCTTCAAAACTGTGATAGGTAGTGAGGAGTGAAATCAAAAATGTATGCCCTTAGAAACCTTGAAGGCGGTGCTTGGTTTTTGGGGTCCCGTACGCGGCTAGGCTCCCAAAAAGTCCCACACATGTGGTATCCCCGTACTCAGGAGAAGCAGCAGAATGTATTTTGGGGTGTAATTTCACATATGCCCATGGCATGTGTGAGCAATATATCATTTAGTGACAACTTTGTGCAAAAAAAAAAAAAGTTTGTCATATTCCCGCAACTTGTGGCAAAATATAAAATATTCCATGGACTGAACATGCCTCTCAGTAAATAGCTTGGGGTGTCTACTTTCCAAAATGGGGTCATTTGGGGGGGGTTTTGTGCTATTTTGGCATTTTATGGCCTTCGAAACTGTGATAGGTAGTGAGGAGTGAAATCAAAAATTTGCGCCCTTAGAAATCCTGAAGGCGGTGCTTGGTTTCCGGGGTCCCGTATGTGGCTAGGCTCCTAAAAAGTCCAACACATGTGGTATCCCCGTACTCAGGAGAAGCAGCAGAATGTATTTTGGGGTGCAATTCCACATATAACCATGGCATGTGTGAGCAATATATCATTTAGTGACAACTTTTTGTAATTTTTTTTTGTCATTATTCAATCACTTGGGACAAAAAAAAAATATTCAATGGGCTCAACATGCCTCTCAGCAATTTCCTTGGGGTGTCTACTTTCCAAAATGGGGTCATTTGGGGGGGTTTTGTACTGCCCTGCCATTTTAGCACCTCAAGAAATGAGATAGGCAGTCATAAATTTAAAGCTGTGTAAATTTCAGAAAATGTACCCTAGTTTGTAAACGCTATAACTTTTGCGCAAACCAATAAATATACGCTTATTGACATTTTTTTTACTAAAGACATGTGGCTGAATACATTTTGGCCTAAATGTATGACTAAAATTGAGTTTATTCGATTTTTCTTATAACAAAAAGTAGAAAATATCTTTTTTTTTCAAAATTTTCGTTCTTTTTCCATTTATATCGCAAAAAATAAAAATCGCAGAGGCAATCAAATACCATTAAAAGAAAGCTCTATTTGTGGGAAGAAAAGGACGCAAATTTCATTTGGGTACAACATTGCATGTCCGCACAATTTACAGTTAAAGCAGTGCAGTGCCGAATCCCAAAAACAGGCTTGGTCCTAATGGCCCGAAATGGTCTGGGGCTTAAGTGGTTAAGGGGTGTAGTATGTCCTCTGCCACTCCTATGCGGGCCTCTACCTCTGTGACCCGGTCTTTCACTTTAGAAAGGTCTTGTCTAAGCAGGGATATATCGAACTTGACCTCATCAATCTTCGCAGTAAGTGTCCCCTGGAGGGCAGCTATGGCCTCCAGTACTTTGGCCGTGTCCGCACCCTGGTGTTCTGCTGCAGAGCACATGTCGGTGCCATCTTGGTCTGCCTGGCCTTTATCCTGGTGTCTGTATTTCGCCAGCTTATCCACTGCATCCGTGGCTCTTTTGGGTGGCGACATGGTGCTGGTCCATTCCCCGCTGTTCTGCACTGTCTGGCAGTAATGTTTTTAGGGCTATTTTGTGAGCAGGATATCAGGAAGGATATTTATCAAGAGGAGCTCACTCTGCCTGCTTACCAGCATATGAGTGTTTAGAGCTTGAAAACAATTAATAATGATGATAGTGGTAAGATAGAAGGAAATATAGAAAAAATATAAGTGACTCCATGTTGACATTGGAGTTTGATACTATCTCCTATATAATCTTTGTTAGTTTAGTAGATCCTTGAAAGATTGATATCACAGTAATAACGAATAATAATGATACTAGTTTAGTTCACATTAAAGTTGTTATATTTAGGTTTCTTAATTCTTTTATAGGAACACATATTAATGAAGACTTGTACACATTACAATTTATTTTTTAATAATTTCAATAGAACAAATAACTTGGGGAAGTTGGATGGATAGTTTGTTATAACAAGGATGTGCAGTAAATTGTACATTTTGAGTATTAATTTTAGTTAGATTACAAATGTATCCTAATTTTAAAAGGAATTTAGGCACTTTACATAATAACTTATGGATATATACTTCTAGTGAAGAAGATGTTAATTATATCTAGTTGGGAAAAAAAGGGTATAGTTAGAGTACATACAGGCTTGCGTGGAAGAGAAGAATTTGATTTAATGTTTCTAAACAGAGTTACTGTTGAATTAAAAAATATGGAATGTTGAAAAAAAGGATATACTTTGTTGCTTACTGATCATAGATAGATAGATAGATACTGTAGATTAGGGATGAGCTTCGAGGTCGAGTTGAACACCTATTCGACACGAACATCGGCGGTTTGCTCGTTCGACGAAGATCGAACATATATACACAGAGAGCCATAATTGGCCAAAGCCAGGGTGCCTTTGGCCAATAATGGCTCATGGGGACTAAGTACACGCCCCACACTATATAAGGCCGCTTGCGTGTCGGCCTTGTTTAGGAGAGCGAGAGCGCGAGAGAGAGAGCGAGAGAGAGAGAGAGCAAGAGAGAGCGAGAGAGAGCAAGAGAGAGCGAGAGCGAGAGAGAGAGAGAGAGAGAGAGAGACTTTATTTTAGTTAGCAATAGCTAGATTGAGCAGGCAGTTGATTGAGCTAGTTAGATCAAGTATTCCAGTATATTTAGAATATATATGCATTGCACGCATTGTGTATATATATATGCTGTATACAGTTTAGCTAGATCTCATTGCAGAGCGTTCCTGTTATTCTATTACTAATAATACAGGCAGGCAGTTGATTGTGCTAAGCTGCAGTATATTAAGTCAGTGTAATGTATACTGGCCACAGTGTGCACATAAAGCTGACTGCAGACTATTCCTTTTCTATTACTAATAATACAGGCAATTGATTGAGCTAACCTGCAGTATATTAAGTCAGTGTACTGTATACTGGGCACAGTGTGCAGCTAAATCTGACTGCAGACAATTCCTTGTGTACCTATTCCAATACATCAAATACAGTATGTCTGAAAGGCCAACAAGGAGAGGCAGACACTCACAGGACAATAAAAGGAGGGCAAGCAGGCTCTATGTCTAGAGGCAACAGTGCTGGTCTTGGACATGGTACATCCTCATCAGCACGTGGCCGTGGGGCATGCTTGTCCTTTTTTTCGGCAGCTGGCCGTGTTGAGCTGCAACATGCCGAAGAGTTGGTAGAGTGGATGACCAAGCCGTCCTCATCCTCTCTCACCCAGGCTCAGGGTACTTTGTCTGGCAAAGCAGCTGCCAAAGCTGCCTTTTCCTTCGGCTCAACGGCATCAGTCACTCCTTCCCTAGCCCCACCATGTCCTGAGGAGTCCCCCGACCTGTTTGATCACAGTGTTGGGTACATGCTGCAGGAGGATGTGCAGTGTTTTGAAGGCTCTGATGATGGTACTCAGCTTGAGGAAGGCAGTAACGTGAGCCCAGAGAGAGGGGGTGCCCAAGAAGGACAGCAAACTGGCAGTCATGTTCCCCCAGCTGCAGCATATTGCCAGGTTTGCTCCAGTGACGAGGAGGGAGGGGATGATGAGGTCACTGACTCTACGTGGGTGCCTGATAGGAGGAGGCGGCACATCTCCAACGAGGCAGGATGCCCTCCAGGGGCCAGCTTAAGGGCAGCCAACCGACTGCATTACACCACAGAGCTCCGCATGTGCAGGGCACCTACTGTCTCTGCGCGTTATTCCAAAAGTTCTTTGGTGTGGGCCTTTATTGAGACGTGTGCAGCAGATCGCACCGTTGCTATTTGCAACATATGTCTGAAGCGTATCTCGCATGGCCAAAACAACAGCCGCTTGGGCACCACATGCTTGACCAGACATATTTCGACCTGCCATGCAATCCGTTGGCAAGGGTACATAAAAAGACCCACACCAAAGAACAAAGCGGACGTCTCCTTGCTCCTCATCAGCTGGGATCTCCAACCCCACTATACCTTCAGTCCTTTCAGAAACCTGCACAGAGAGGAATGAAAGGTGTAGAATTAGGTGTGTCTCTGCCAAGTACTTGCAGGCAATCTGCTATCGGACAACCAACGTCCGATTGCAGTAGGCAAATTTCCCTGCCCTAGCTGCTGTACCGCCGGAAGAAATTTGCTCCCAGCCATCCACACGCCCAGCGGTAGGGATGAGCTCGGTGTTCGAGTCGAACATACGTTCGACTCGAACATCGGCTGTTCGCTCGTTCGGCGAACAACGAACGATTTGGGCCGTTCGCTCCAAATTCAAGTGACGCGAACGGCCCACACTACACTGCGCCATCGCAGTGCAATCCCGGCGCTGTGATTGGCCAAGCATGCACTGTGACCCTGCATGCTTGGCCAATCACCGCGCCGGCAGCGAGGAGAGCAATGATTGGCCACAGGCAGGATGCCTGTGGCCAATTATAGCTATGGGGGTTTAGTACACGCCCCACACTATAAAAGGCCGCCAGCGCGGCGGCCTCGTGTAGTGTGTTCTGGAGCAGGGAAAGAGAAGGATAGGCAGGGACAGTGTCATATCTATTCTTTGCTAAACCTTGTGTGTAGGGACAGAGAAGGATAGGCAGGGAGAGTGTCAGTGTCATATTCTTTGCTAAACCTTGTGTGTAGGGAGAGAGAAGGATAGGCAGGGAGAGTGTCAGTGTCATATTCTTTGCTAAACCTTGTGTGCAGGGAGAGAGAAGGATAGGCAGGGGACAGTGTCAGTGTCATTGTTGCTAAGCCTCCTGCACATTATACACCTGAAGCTAGCCCGTATTGCTGTGTTTTCCTGGTGTGTTACACTACCAGGCATTTGCAGCACTTACAGCGGGCGTAGTGTGCCTCCTGCACATTATACACCTGAAGCTAGCCCGTATTGCTGTGTTTTCCTGGTGTTTTACACTACCAGGCATTTGCAGCACTTACAGCAGGCTTAGTGTGATTCCTGCAAAATATACTCCTGAAGCTAGGCCGTATTGCTGTGTTTTCCTAGTGTGTTACACCAACAGGCATTTGCAGCACTTACAACTGGTGTAGTGTGATTTCTGCAAAATATACTCCAGAAGTTAGGCCTTATTGCTGGTTTTCCCATCTCCCTGCAGGCCATTAGAATGTCTGGAAGGCAAACAAGGACAGGCAGACAGTCAGACAGTCAGGAGCCAATAAAAGAGGGCAAGCAGGCTCTGTGTCTAGAGTCAACAGTGCTGGTCATGGACGCGGTGTATCGCCATCAGCACGTGGCCATGGGACACGCTTGTCCTTCTTTTCGGCAGCTGGACGTGTTGAGCCGCATCATGCCGAAGACTTGGTAGAGTGGATGACCAAGCCCTCCTCATCCCCCTCATCCTCTCTCACCCAGGCGCAGGGTACTGGCAAAGCAGCTGCCAAAGCGTCCTCATCCCTGGTATCAATGTCATCATCAGTCACTCCTTCCCTAGACCCACCATGTCCTCCTGAGGAGTCCCCCGAACTGTTTGAGCACAGTGTTGGGTACATGCTCCAGGAGGATGCCCAGCGTTTCGAAGGGTCTGATGATGATACCCAGCTAGAGGAAGGCAGTAGCGTGAGAGCAGAGAGAGGGGATGCTCAAGAAGGACACCAATCTGGCAGTCATGTTCCAGCAGCTGCAGCATACTGCCAGATTGGCTCCAGTGATGAGGAGGGAGGGGATAATGAGGTCACTGACTCCACGTGGGTGCCTGATAGGAGAGAGGAGGAGGAGGAGGAGGAGGAGGAGGAGGCACATCTCCAACGAGGCAGGATGCCCTCCGGGGGCCAGCGTAAGGGCAGCACACCGACGGAATCACACCGCAGAGCTCTGCCTGTGCAGGGCGCTGCCTCTGCCCTTTATTCAAAAAGTTCTTTGGTGTGGGCCTTTTTTGAGTCGAGTGCATCAGATCTTACAGCTGCTGTTTGCAACATATGTCTCAAGCGTATATCGCATGGCCAAAACATCAGCCGCTTGGGCACCACATGCTTGACCAGACATATGTTGACCTGCCATGCAGCTCGTTGGCAAGCCTACTTTAAAGACCCACACCAAAGAACAAAGCGGACCTCTCCTTGCACCGCATCAGCTGGGATCTCCAACCCCACTATACCTTCAGTCCTCTCTGAAACCTGCACTGAGAGGAATGAAGGTGTAGAATTAGGTGTGTCACAGCCAAGTACTTGCGGGCACTCTGCTAGCAGTACACCGACGTCCGATTCTAGCAGGCAAATTTCCCTGCCCCAGCTGCTGGACCGTCGAAAGAAGTTCACTCCCAGCCATGCACATGCCCAGCGGTTGAATGCTAACTTGGCTAAATTGCTAGCGCTTCAACTGCTGCCTTTTCAGTTGGTAGACTCGGCCCCCTTCCGTGAGTTTGTGCAATGTGCGGTTCCTCAGTGGCAGGTTCCCAAACGCCACTTTTTCTCACGGAAGGCGATTCCGGCTCTCTACCGGCATGTAGAAGGCAATGTCTTGGCCTCGCTGGACAGGGCGGTCAGCGGTAAGGTGCATATTACCGCAGACTCATGGTCCAGCAGGCATGGACAGGGACGTTACCTTTCTTTCACGGCCCATTGGGTCACTCTTTTGGCAGCTGGGAAGGATGCAGGACAAGGTGCAGTAGTGTTGGAGGTTGTTCAGCCGCCACACCTCCAAAATGCTACTACTGGTTGTGACACACCTCTCTCCTCCACCCTCTCCTCTTCTTCTTCCTCCTCCACGGCCTCTTCCTGTGCTTTGTCCTCGGAACCAGCGGTGCTCCGTAGGCATTCAAGGGGCTACGCAGGCAAAAAGATGCCATGCCATGCTTGCGCTGGTGTGTTTGGGGAACAGGAGCCACACTGGGGCAGAGGTTCTGTCTGCTCTGCAGGGGCAGGCCGAGAGGTGGTTGACGCCACGCCAGCTTAAGCCAGGAATGGTGGTTTGCGACAATGGCACCAACCTCCTCTCCGCCCTCCGACAGGGACAACTGACCCATGTGCCATGTGTGGCTCACGTCCTTAACCTGGTGGTGCAGCGGTTCTTGGGCAGGTACCCGGGCTTACAGGATGTCCTGAGGCAGGCCAGGAAAGTCTGTGTGCATTTCCGCAGATCTTATAATGCCAGTGCTCTCCTGGCTGAGCTGCAAAAGGAGTTGAACCTGCCCAAGAACCGCCTTATATGTGACATGCCCACCAGGTGGAACTCAACATTGGCCATGTTGCAGCGGCTGCACACGCAGCACAGGGCCATCAATGAGTATCTGTGCGACTACGGCACCAGGACAGGGTCAGGGGAGCTTGGTTTTTTTTCACCACGCCAGTGGGGCATGATCAGGGATGCATGCACTGTCCTGGCACCATTTGAGGAGGCCACAAGGATGGTGAGCAGTGACAGTGCATGCATCAGTGACACTGTACCTCTTATCCACCTGTTGGAGCACACACTGCATGGAATAATGGACAGGGCACTTGAGGCAGAACAGAGGCAGGAAGAGGAGGACTTCCTTGCCTCTCAAGGCCCCCCTTTACCCAGACAGTGTTCCTTTTGTCCCACCGGAGGAGGAGGAGGATGTCAGCATGGAGGTGGAGCCTGGCACTCAGCATCATCAGCAGCAGCCTTTTAGGGATGATTTACAGTCCCAAGAAACCCGTGGACTTGTACGTGGCTGGGAGGAGGTGGCTGCAGGTCATGTCATCCTTAGTGACCCAGAGGACCCTGGCCCGAATGCCTCAGCTAACCTACCTATCCTGCAAAGTCTGCGGAAGGATCCTCGTATTCTTCAGATCAAGGAGAGGGACCATTACTGGCTGGCCACTCTCCTTGATCCACGGTACAAGAGTAAGGTTTCGGACCTTATCTTACCGTCGCAGAGGGAGCAGAGGATGAGACAACTCCGGGAGGCCTTGCAGAAAGGTCTGTGCAACGCGTTCCCAGAGACTGGGAGGTTACAAACTCCTGGTCCTGGACAACAAGTTGCTGAGGCTTCGGTCAGTCAAAGAAGGAGCGGTGGGGAAGGTGGCCGTCTGACCGATGCGTTCAGACAATTCTTTAGTCCGCAGCCCCAAGGTATGATCGGTTCCAGCAACCATCGCCAGCGTCTGATATACATGGTGCAGGAATACCTAGGGGCAAGGTCAGACTTGGACACCTTCCCCTCCGAAAATCCTCTGGCTTACTGGGTGTTGAGGATGGATCACTGGCCAGAGCTTGCACAGTATGCAATTGAGCTACTGGCCTGTCCTGCATCCCCCGTTCTTTCAGAACGCACATTCAGTGCTGCTGGCGGATTTGTCATGGATCACAGGGTGCACCTGTCCACCGACTCGGTTGATCGACTGACCTTCATAAAGATGAACCAGTATTGGATCACCACCAGCTACCAAACACCTGAAGCTGATATAACAGACTAATTTATTTTTAAATGTCACATCCCTTCAAGACTGATGCTGAGTGACTGTCCTGTTATGTTGACTGACTATCCTCCTCCTCCTCAATGATCCGATTGATGATGATAGCTTGGAAGAACATTTTTATTTCTGGGTGCCGCCACCAGTACCTAAGGCCCAATTTTTCAGCCCCTGTTTAACAGGGGTATGTAATTACAATTTTTTATGCAATGCTTTGCAGCAGGGCTCATTCCTGCACTCCAACTAGAGTATCTGGGAGAGGTTGCAGTGTCGTGGCACCAGCACCAGTGCCTAAGGCCCAATTTTTCAGCACCTGTTTAACAGGGGCGTGTAATTACAATTTTTGATGCAATACTTTGCAACAGGGCTCATTGCTGTGCTCCAAGTACAGTATCTGTGAGGGGTTGCAGTGTTGTGGCACCAGTGCCTAAGGCCCAATTTTTCTGCCCCTGTTTAACAGGGGCATGTAATTACAATTCTTGATCTAATAATTCACAGCAGGGCCCATTCCTGCGCCCACCAAGAGTAACTGTGAGGGCTTACAGTGTTGTGTCAACACCACCACCATCACCACCAAAGGCCCAATTTTTCAGCCCCTGTTCAACAGGGGGCATGCAATTACAATTCTTGATCTAATAATTCACAGCAGGGCCCATTCCTGCACCCACCAAGAGTAACTGTGAGGGCTTACAGTGTTGTGGCAACACCAACATGTAAGGGGCAAATTTCAGCAGAGTATATAGGGCAGGCCCCTACTTTCAAACATCCAACTTACAAACGACTCCTACTTGCAAACGGAAGGAGACAACAGGAAGTGAGAGGAAATCTACCCCTAGGAAGGGAAATTCTCTCCTGTAAGAGTTAATATGGGGAAAAAAAGTGTCTCCTCTCCACTGATGCTTTATCACCAATCCTTGTTTCAATAAAAACCCCACTTTTCAAAAACATTTGTCATTGGGACGGAAAGTGAGGTGAAATGTTCTGAACAGGTGCACAGACAGCAAAACAAATGTTACAGGGGTGATAACCCTTCCCTATGTTTTCCAAAAAGCTTAAAAATAGATTTTTTGGCTGGAGCTACACTTAAACAATGTACCTGTTCAAAACTACAAACAGATTCTACATAAGAACAAACCTACAGTCCCTGTCTTGTATGCACCGCCTGTATACGGCTGTTCAGAGTATATAGGGCCTTTTTTATTTTGTGTGCGGGGTTCCCCTTAATATCCATACAAGACCCAAAGGGGCTGGTGATGGGGTAGCTATGCCATTTTTCTCAAAGATTTTCATCCATATTACCGGGACCAGACATGACATTAAAGCCGCAAGCAGTTTTAAATGACTTTTTTTTCCTTTAGAAATGTAATTTTGTGCAGGGACAGTTCTAAACACGGGAAACATGTGGCACTTCACAGGCATACTTTAGACACCCCCCAGGTACGATATTTAAAGGAATATTTCACTTTTTTTTTTTTCACTTTATGCATCATTAAAATGACTGCTCCCGAAAAACGTCTGTTTTTAAAACTTCTTTTTGCATTGATACATGTCCCCTGGTGAAGAACCCAGGTTCCCAAACCCCTTTTAGGACAATAACATGCATAATAGTCATTATAATTAGCACTTTAGATTTCGAACGTTCGCATCCATTGTATTTAATAGGGTTCTAACGTTCGTGCGAACTTTCGGTCCGTTCGCGGGTTCTGGTGCGAACCGAAACCGGGGGTGTTCGGCTCATCCCTACCCAGCGGTTGAATGCTAGCTTGGATAAATTTCTACCACTTCAACTGCTGCCTTTTCACTTGGTAGAATCTGCCCCCTTCCATGAGTTTGTGGAATGTGCGGAACAGCAGTGACAATTTGCCAAACTCCACTTTTTTTCACGGAAGGCTATGCCGACTCTCTACCGGCATGTGGAAGGCAATGTCTTGGCCTCGCTGGACAGAGCGGTCAGCGGTAAGGTGCATATTACCGCTGACTCACGGTCCAGCGGGCATGGACAGGGACGTTACCTATCTTTCACGGCGCACTGGGTGACTCTGCTGGCAGCTGGGAATGAGTCAGGACAGGGTGCAGCAGTGTTGGAGGATGTCCTGCCACCACGCCTCCAAAATGCTACTACTGGTGATTCTGACACACCTCTCTCCTCCACCCCCTCCTCTTCTTCTTCCTCCATGGCTTCTTCCTGTGCTGATTTGTCCTCAGGACCAGCGGTGCTCCGTAGGCGTTCAAAGGGCTACGCAAGTACGCAGGCAAAAATATGCCATGCGGTGCTTGAGCTGGTGTGCTTGGGGGACAGGAGCCACACTGGGGCAGAGATTTTGTCAGCTCTGCATGGTCAGGCTCAGAGGTGGTTGACGCCATGCCAGCTTAATCTAGGAATGGTGGTTTGCAACAATGGCACCAACCTCCTCTCCGCCCTCCGACAGGGACAGCTGACCCATGTGCCCTGTTTGGCTCATGTCCTAAACTTGGTGGTGCAGCGGTTCTTGGGCAGGTACCCGGGCTTACAGGATGTCCTGAGGCAGGCCAGGATAGTCTGTGTGTATTTCCGCCGGTCATATAATGCCAGTGCTCGACTGGCTGACCTCCAAAAGGAATACAACCTGCCCAAGAACCGCCAATCTGTGACATGCCCACACGCAGCAGAGGGCCATCAATGAGTACCTGTGTGACTATGGCACCAGGACAGGGTCAGGGGGCTTGTTTTTTTTTGCCACACCAGTGGGTCATGAGCAAGGATGCATGCACTGTCCTGTCACCATTTGAGGAGGCCACGAGGACGGTGAGCAGTGACAGTGCATGCATCAGTGACACTGTCCCTCTTGTCCACCTGTTGGAGCACACGCTGAGTGGAATAATGGACAGGGCACTTGAGGCAGAACAGAGGTAGGAAGAGGACGACTTCCTTACCTCTTAAGGCCCCCTTTATTCAGACAGTGTTCCTGCTGGCCCGCCGGAGGAGGATTGTGTCAGCATGGAGGTGAAGCCTAGTACTCAGCATCAGATGAGGTCTTCAAGGGATCATTTACAGTGCCAAGAAACCCATGGACTTGTACGTGTCTGGGAGGAGGTGGCTGCGAATCATGTCATCCTTAGTGACCCAGAGGACTCCGAACCGAATGCCTCTGCAAACTTTCGCTGCAGGGCCTCCCTGATCCTGCAAAGCCTGCGAAAGGATCCTCGGATTCGTGGTATTAAGGAGAGGGAACATTACAGGATAACAACCCTCCTTGATCCACGTTACAAGGGTAAGGTTGCGGACCTTATCCAGCCATCGCAGAGGGATCAGAGGATGAAACATCTTCAGGAGGCCTTGCAGAAAGGTATGTGCAACACTGTCACGTACCTGGTAGGAGTCTGGAATGCCGAGGTCGGCCTCCCTTGTATCTCCGACCCAAGCCCCACTGATGATGGGACAGATGGCGGCTAGGGTAAGGAGGAACACGAGTGCCTGTAGTTGCGTGCAGAACTTGTCAGCTGAGTTGCAGACGTGGAGATGGACTCAGGAAAGCTGGTAGGATGGACAGCCAGCACAGGCACTGGAGACAGCATTTAAGCCAAGCAGGAGGCTGGTGCAGAATCACAAGGATGGCCGGGTTCGGTAGCAGACGGGCAGCGAGGTACAAGGCATAGGCAGGAGGGAGGTCAGATGGGAAGCCGGGATCAGGAACCAGTAATCAAGTATTCAAGTCCGGAAGCAAGGTCAAAGGGAAGCCAAGGTTCAGCAACAGGGATCAAGCCAGGTTTAAACAGAGTTCAGGTATCAGGGTACTTGCTGAAGACCAGTCAGCACTTGTCAAAAGTCAGAGCATCCTTTAAATAGGCAGGCTGGCGCCAAAGGGAATTAGGAGCGCGCTCCTGCGCGCACACGTTGCCCGCGCGCACGCGCAATGATACTCCGGAAAGGCCGCTGCGGCCCGGGGATGTGCGCGCGTGCGCCAGCATTCAGAGACTGTTGACGAATGCGTGCGTGCGCAGACGGATTCCCAGCAGCTTCCTTACAAACACATTTCTAGAGCCTGGGAGGTTACAAATTCCTGGTCCTGGACGTGTTGCTGGGGCTTCGGTTAGTCACAGAAGGAGCGGTGGAGTAGGTGGCCGTCTGACCGATGCGTCCAGACAACTTTTTTAGTCCGCAGTCCCAAGGTATGATCGGTTCCAGAAACCATCGCCAGCGTCTGACTCACATGGTGCAGGAATACCTAAAGGGCAAGATCAGACTTGGACACCTTTCCCACCGAAAATCCTCTGGGTTACTGGGTCTTGAGGATGGATCACTGGCCAGAGCTTGCACAGTTTGCAATTGAGCTACTGGCCTGTCCGGCATCCAGCGTTCTTTTGGAATGCACATTCAGTGCTGCTGGAGGCTTTTTATAACCGATCACAGGGTGCGCCTGTCCGACTCGGTCGATCGGCTGACCTTCATAAAAATGAATCAGTCTTGGATCACCAGATACTAAGCACCTGATGCTGATGTAACCAAATATTTTTTTTTTGAATGCGAGATCCTTTCAAGACTGCCTATGCTGATGCTGGGTGACTATCCTGTTATGCTAAGTGACTATCCTCTTCCTCCTCAAATGTTCATGTTGATAGCTTGTAAGAACATTTTTGGTTCTGGACACCGCCACCAGTGGCTAAGGCCCAATTTTTCTACCCCTGTTTAACAGGGGCGTGTAATTACAATTTTTGCTGCAATACTTTGCAGCAGGGCTCATTCCTGTGCTCCAACTAGAGTATCTGTGAGGGGTTGCAGTGTTGTGGTACCAGCACCAGTGCCTAAGGCTCAATTTTTCTGCCCCCTGTTCAACAGGGGCATGTAATTACAATTCTTGATATAATATTTCACAACAGGGCCCGTTCCAGCGCCCACCAAGAGTAACTGTGAGGACTTACAGTGTTGTGGCGGCACCACCAAAGGCCCAATTTTTCTGCCACTGTTTAACAATGGCATGTAATTACAATTCTTAATATAATAGTTCACAGCAGGGCATACCAGCGCCCACCTAGAGTAACTGTGAGGGCTTACAGTGTTGTGGCAACACCTAAGCCCCAAATTTCTGCATAGGGCAGGCCCCTACTTTCAAACATCCGACTTTCCAACTAAGGGAGACAACAGGAAGTCAAAGGAAATCTACCCCTAGGAAGGGAAATTCTCTCCTGTTATACCGTGTACACACGATCGGTTTTACCAATGAAAACAGTCTGATGGACTTTTTTCATCAGACAAACCGATTGTGTAATGGGCCCCATCGGTCTTTTTTCCCCATCGGTGAGAAAAAATAGAACATGTTTTAAATTTATCCGATGGGGGAAAGAAAAAACAAATAGCAAATTCCGATCGTCTGTGTGGAACTCCATCGGACAAAAAACCCACGCATGCTCAGAAGCATTGAACTTAATTTTTCTCGGCTTGACGGAGTGTTTTACGTCACAGCGTTTGGGACGGTCGGATTTTTGACAGATGGTGTGTAGGCAAGACTGATGGAAGTCAGCTTCATCGGATTTCCGATGGAAACATCCATCGGATTAGAATCCATAGGCAATCCGATCGTGTGTACAGGGCTTAAGAGTTAATATGGGAAAAACTTGTCTCGTCTCCACTGATGCTTTATCACCAATCCGTGTTTCCCTAAAACCCCCAAATTTTCTAAATCCAATTGTCATTGGGACAGAAAGTGAGGTCAAATCTTCTGAACAGGTGCACAGACAGCAAAACAAATGTTACAGGGGTGGTAACCCTTCCCTATGTTTTCCAAAAAGCTTAAAAATAGATTTTTTGGCTGGAGCTACACTTAAAAAATGTACCAGTTCAAAATTACAAACAGATTCTACTTAAGAACAAACCTACAGTCCCTGTCTTGCTTGCACCGCCTGTATACTGCTGTTCAGAGTATATAGGGCCTGGGGGCCCCACGCCTTTACTTTTTTAATTTGGGTGCAGGGTTCCCCTTAATATCCATACAAGACCCAAAGGACCTGGTAATGGGCTGGGGGATGGGGGGGGTACCCATGCCGTTTTTCTCAATGATTTTCATCGATATTGCCGGGACTAGACATTACATTAAAGCCGCAAGCAGTTTTAAATGACTTTTATTCCTTTAGAAATGTCATTTTGTGCAGGGACAGTTATAAACACGCACCACTTTCTTTACAGGCATACTATGGACACCCCCCAGGCACGATATTTAAAGGAATATTTAACTTTTTTTTCACTGTAAGCATCATTAACCACTTAAGCCCCGGACCAATACGCAGCAAAAAGACCAGAGGTGTTTTTACAATTTGGCACTGCGCTGCTTTAACTGGAAATTGCGGACATGCAATGTTGTACCCAAACGAAATTTGTGTCCTTTTCTTCCCACAAATAGAGCTTTCTTTTAATGGTATTTTTTTGCCTCTGCGATTTAAATTTTTTGCGATATAAACGGAAAAATACCAAAAATGTTGAAAAAAATAAATAAAGATATTTTCTACTTTTTGTTATAAGAAAAATCGAATAAACTCAATTTTAGTCATACATTTAGGCCAAAATGTATTCAGCCACATGTCTTTAGTAAAAAAAAATGTCAATACGCGTATATTTATTGGTTTGCGCAAAAGTTATAGCTTCTACAAACTACGGTACATTTTCTGGAATTTACACAGCTTTTAATTTATGACTACCTATCTCATTTCTTGAGGTGCTAAAATGGCAGGGTAGTACAAACCCCCCAAATGACCCCATTTTGGAAAGTAGACACCCCAAGGAAACTGCTGAGAGGCATGTTGAGCCCATTGAATATTTTTTTTCTTGTCCCAAGTGATTGAATGACAAAAATAAAAATAAAAAAATAAAATAAAAATGTACAAAAAAAGTTGTCACTAAATGATATATTGCTCAAACATGCCATGGTTATATGTGGAATTGCACCCCAAAATACATTCTGTTGCTTCTCCTGAGTACGGGGATAACACATGTGAGACTTTTTGGGAGCCTAGCCGTGTACAGGACCCCAAAAACCAAGCACCGCCTTCAGGATTTCTAAGGGCGCAAATTTTTGATTTCACTCCTCACTACCTAGCACAGTTTCAAAGGCCATAAAATGCCAAAATAGCACAAAACACCCCCAAAATGACCCCATTTTGGAAAGTAAACACCCCAAGCTATTTGCTGAGAGGCATGTTGAGCCCTTTGAATTTTTTATTTTTTTTGTCTCAAGTGATTGAATAAATGACAAAAAGAAAAAAACATGCCATGGTTATATGTGTAATTGCACCCCAAAATACATTTTGCTGCTTCTCCATGTGTGGACTTTGAGAGCCTAGCCGCGTACGGGGCCTTAAAAACCAAGCACCGCCTTTAGGATTTCTAAAATTTTTGATTTCACTCCTCACTACCCATCACAGTTTTGAAGGCCATAAAATGCCAAGATAGCACAAAACCCCCCCAAATGACCCCATTTTGGAAAGTGGACACCCCAAGCTATTTGCTGAGAGGCATGGTGAGTATTTTGCAGCTCTCATTTGTTTTTAAAAATGAAGAAACTTTTCAAAACTTTGTGACAAAAAGCGAGATCTGCAAAATACTCACCGTACTTCTCAGCAAATAGCTTGGGGTGTCTACTTTCCAAAGTTGGGTCATTTGGGGGGCAGGGGGGTTTGTGCCATTTGGGCATTCCATGGCCTCCGAAACCGTGATAGGCAGTGAGGAGTGAAATCAAAAATTTACACCCTTAGAAAGCCTGAAGGCGGTGCTTGGTTTTCGGGGTCCTGTACGTGGCTCCCAAAAATGTCTCACACGTGGTATCCCCATACTCAGGATAAGCAACAGAATGTATTTTGGGGTGCAATTCCATATATAACCATGGCATGTTTGAGCAATATATCATTTAGTGATAACTTTTTGTACATTTTTTTTTTGTCATTATTCAATCACTTGGGACAAAAAAAATTCATTCAATGGTCTCAACATGCCTCTCAGCAAATAGCTTGGGGTCTCTACTTTCCAAAATGGGGTCATTTGGGGGAGTTTTGAACTGTCCTGGCATTTTATGCAAACATTAGGAAGCTTATATCACACATCATCCACTTGAAGACAAAGCCCTTTCTGACACTTTTTGTTTACATGAAAACATTTATTTTTTTGCAAGAAAATTACGTTGAACCCCCAAACATCATATTTTTTTAATAAAAGGCCCTACAGATTAAAATGGTGGGTGTTGCATTTTTTTCCACACAGTATTTGCGCAGCGATTTATCAAAACGCATTGTTTGGGGAAAAATACCCTTTTTTTAATTTTAATGCACTGAAACACACAGGGGCTGATTTACTAATAACAGTGTGCTGCGCTGCTTCTAACCTTAATTGGTGCGCCGGATAACTCCTTCACTGGGCGCAGGAAGCAGCGGCGCACTGTTATAGTAAATAGAAATGTCAGCGGTGCTCTATTGAAAATGAATGGTTCCCTATGGGAGCCCATTGATTTGAATAGAGGTCGCCCGGGAAGTCGGATCCGACTTGCGGGCGACTCGTGTGCCGGCTGACACAGGGACAGCGTGACTCTGCGAGGCGACCTGGACACGACCTGAGCGTGAAGCAGCCGCTCAAGTCGTGTCCTAGAGGCGACTAGCCGGCCGAGAATGTCTCCAGTGTGATGTCATCGCGCTGGTCCTCGGCAGCCTCGCTGTCCCATGTTTAGTATGAATCATGAAGGGGAACTCCAGGCCAAATTTTAATGAAAAAACCGGCATGGGTTCCCTCCAGGTGCATACCAGGCCCTTAGGTCTGGTCTGGATTTTAAGGTGAACCCCCTAAGCCAAAAAACGGTGTGGGGGTTCCCCCCAAAATCCAAACCAGACCCTTATCCGAGCACGCAACCTGGCAGGCCGCAGGGGAAAAGGGGGGGACGAGAGAGCGCCCCCCCCTCCCTCCTGAACTGTACCAGGCCGCATGCCCTCAACATGGGGGGTTTGGTGCTTCGGGGCAGGGGGGCGACCTGCGGCCCCCCCACCCCAAAGCACCCTGCCCCCATGTTGATGGGGACAAGGGCCTCTTCCCGACAACCCTGGCCGTTGGTTGTCGGGGTATGCGGGCGGGGGGCTTTTCGGAATCAGGGCACCCCCTTTAAAAAGGGGGCCCCCAGATGCCGCCCCCCACCCTATGTGAATGAGTATGGGATACATCTTTCCCCTACCCATTCACCTGGTGGAAAAATAAGTCAATAAAAAAAACACAACACAGGTTTGAAAAGTAATTTATTGGGCAGTCTTCGGGGGTCTTTCTGCTGGGCCCCCGCTATCTTCTGCTAGCTCTTTTGCTAGCGGGGGTCCCGGGCTTCCTCGCCGTCTTCTTCCGACTTCGGGGGTCTCTTGTTCTGTTCTCCGGTTCTTCTCCCGCTTTCCGACGTCTTCTCCACGATCTCCAGTTCTTTCTGCCTTCTGCCGGGCCCCCACTATCTTCTTCCAGCTCTTTTGCTAGCGGGGGCCGGTCTTCTACGTCGCCTTCTTCCCTCTTCTCTTCGCCCGATGTTGCCTCAACGCTTTCCACCGACGCAATGATCTGTCCGAGCAGCGGTGCCACTTTTATTGGCACGGGGCGTGGTCACCGGATGATGCCACCGCTGACCCCGCCCCCGTATGATGTCACAGTCCCGGGGAATGACTTATTTTGCTACCAGGTGAATGGGTACGATGTACCCCATACTCATTCACATAGGGTGGGGGGGCAGGTATCTAGGGTCCCCCTTATTAAAGGGGCTCCCGGAGTCCGATAAGCCCCCGCCCGCAGACCCCGACAACCAACGGCCAGGGTTGTCGGGAAGAGGCCCTTGTCCCCATCAACATGGGGGCAGGGTGCTTTGGGGTGGGGAGGGCCGCAGGTCGCCCCCTGCCCCGAAGCACCAAACCCCCCATGTTGGAGGGCACGCGGCCTGGTACGGTTCAGGAGGGAGGGGGCCGCTCTCTCGTCCCCCCCTTTTCCCCTGCGGCCTGCCAGGTTGAGTGCTCGGATAAAGGGTCTGGTGTGTATTTTTAGGGGACCCCCACGCAATTTTTTTTTGTTTTTGGCGTGGGGTTCCCCTTAAAATATATGCCAGACCTGAAGGGCCTGGTATGGATTCCGGGGGGACCCCCACGACAGTTTTTTCTCATTTTTGGGGGGTCCCCTTTGAATCCATACTAGACCACGCTGTTTTTTTTTAAATGTATTTATTTATTTTTTTTAAACTTTTTTTTTTTTTTTACATTTCCTTTAACAACCAGCTATAAACAGGTAAAACAAAAAAACGCCACAAAATTGCGGTACTTGCGTTTTGGATGCGGGTCCATTGAATTCTATTACATCCAAAACACTGTTTTTGGCCTGGCAAAAAAAATCTGCAGTTGCGTTTAAAATCGTTTTTCACAAACCAAACCCTCAAAATGCCTTCAGACGCCAAAGATTTCCATGTTTCAGACGCGGTACCGGCGTTTAGCCACATTTTAGTTTAGAAGCGTTTTTAAAGGTGACCTATTTTTTTACATTGATAAACTCCAAATTCATGGCAAATGAGGAAAAACCATAAAATATATATATAAGAAATTGCTTCCATTGCATTGTGGACAATCCACAACTTGGGGCAGCTGACGTGGCAAGTGGACAATCCACAACTTGTGGCAAGTGATGTGGCAAGTGTCACGCTAAATACAACTACACTGCTACTCTCAGCTGCTGATATCACTCTAGTCTCACTAAATAGCTAAAATCGTAAATAATACTGTTTTTGGAGCTTAGGGCGGCTCCTTATCATATACACGCAAATGTGGTAAAACACGGCATGCAAACGCCACAAAGCGCACCTTTCTAAACGCCACTTTCAACCTTAGTTCTGAACACTTTGCACCAGCGTCCCGTCTTCATGGGGCCTAAAAACGCCTATGCCATTTACAGCTCAAAAACGCCATGGTGGCCATGAGGCCATAGGCTAACATGGAGAGATGTTTTTAAGCTGCAAAAAACACTCAAACAAGCGGCTTGAAAAACGTCTGTGTGCATGTAGCCTTATATTAACCACTTGCGCACTGCCCAGACCAAGTTTCACATTTCAGCGCTTATGCACTTTTAATGAAAATTGCGCGCTCATACAACACTGTAACCCAATGAAAATGTTTTATTTGTTGGGACACAAATAGAGCTTGCTTTTAGTGCTATTTGATCACCTTTGTGTTTTATTTATTTTTTCGATAAATACAAAAGACAGAGAGTTAAAAAAATAAATAAAAAAAATTTATATTTTACCCACTTCAGCACTGGGCCTATTCTGGCACTTCTGTCCTTCATGTAAAAATCATAAATTTATGGCTATAAAATTACTTCAAAACACCAAACATTATATATGTTTTTGGAGCAGACACCCTAGGGAATAAGATGGCGGTCATTGCAAATTTTTATCTCGCTCTGTATTTGCGCAATAAATTTTCAAACGCCTTTTGTTTGCTAAAAATATTACAAAACAGTAAAGTTACGGCCAATTTTTTGGTATATGTGAAAGATGTTGTTATGCTGAGTAAATAGATACCTAACACGTCACGCTTTAAAATTGCGCACACACATGGCATGACACCAAACTTCAGTAATTAAAAATCTCCCTAGGCGATGCTTTAAATTTTTTTACCGGTTACCATTTTGGTATTACAGAGGAGGTCTAGTGCTAGAATTGTTGCACTCGTTCTAACGCTCGCAGCAATAACTCACATGTGTGGCTTGAACAGCGTTTACATATGTGGGCGGGACTTACGTGTGTTCGCTTCTGAGCACGAGCTACTGGGGACATGGGCGTTTTTTCTTATTTTTGCTTATTTTTTTTATTTTGTTTTTTAACTTTTTTGTATTTCTTACTCTTATTTTTTTAAATTTTTTTGGATCACTTTTATTCCTATTACAAGGAATGTAAACATCCCTTGTAATAGGAATGTGTGTGACAGGTCCTCTTTATGGAGAAATGCAGGGTCAATAAGACCCCGCATCTCTCCTCCAGGCTGGAAAGCATGATATTGGTCCAAAAAAAAAAACAATCTCATGCTGACAGCCGAGATCACGGCTTGGTTAACATACGGAAACACGGCGTGATGTCATAACGTCGTGCCCGCGCCTCCGACGGTCCTAGAGATGACTGATGACCATCTGGTCACCAGTCATCTCCAAATCGTTCTCCGAGCCCCAGATGGCACGGGAGAGCCCGGAGAAGCACCGGATGGCGGCAAGAGGGGGGGGGGGAACGTCCCCTCCCCCCGCCTATAAGAACGATCAATCGGCGGAACTGCCACTATGATCATTTTTATTGTGCACAGAATCGCCGGCTGAAAAGAATGATATCTGAATGTTGCCTGCAACTGCACCCAACATTCAGATGTCACCGCACAAAGCCAAGGATGTCATTTGACAGTGGGGGGTAGGAAACTGGTTAATATTTTTTTTAAAAAAGGTAATTTTTCTTCTTCATTGATGTACACTGATGAGACTGCACTGATGGGCACCGATAAGGTGGCAAGGGTGGGCACTGAGAGGTGGCATTGCTATTTGGCACTGGTGGGCAGTGAGAAGTGGCACTGCTAGGTGGCAATAATAGTTGGCAGTGATGGGCACTGATAGGCAGCACTGCTATGTGCCACTGATTGGCACCAGTGGTGGGCATTGATAGGTGGCACTGGCAGGGGCTACTAGTTGTCACAGATGATGCAGAATTGCCTCTTCCTCATCGGGCCCCATGTCCCTTGCACATAAGCCGGTGATTGCCTTTTTTTATGCTCACGCTGTGGGCACAAGGAGAAAACAAAAACAATTACCCAGCTTTTGTTTACATCACGTGATCAGCTGTCATTTGCTGACAGCTGATCACATGGTAAAGGGCAGGGATCGGCCCCTTACTCGGATCTGTCATCACCCGAGTCTCAGTGACTCTGTGACCACAGCGCGCGCAAAGGGGAGGACGTTTATTGACGGACTCCCGGCAATTGAGGACCATGCTGTGGCCGTCGATCAGTTATAGCGCTGATCTCAAGTGATTAAAGAGGGTCTAAATGGGCCATTGACATGCATCACAATTCAACTTAGTTATGAGTCTTTGAAAAGTTAAACTAAATAATTTGGCCACTTTATCCTTCCAAATAATTCACTTCCTGTCACATAGCCACACAGGAAGTGAGGGGAAATCCCTAACAATGTCTTTCCTTGGGGACACACAGGTCAGTCTAAATACTTTCCCCATTATGCACATTGCACTCCAGCATATTGCGGGGTACACCACAATTAGGTAGTTTGGACTGTGGGGTTTATTTACTAAAGGCAAATCTACTTTGCACTACAAGTGCACTTGCTGTATATCTGAGGGGGACATGCAAGCCAAAAAAAAAAAAAACATCTTTGCTTTTACATGATTGTAACATCCAATCACCAGTACTTTCCCTCAGATTTTCAGCAGCTACACTTTTACTGCAGAGTGGATTTGTCTTTACTAAACCCCAAACTACCCAATGATTTGGGGTGTACACAACAAAGTGCTAGAGTGCAATTTGCTTAATGAGCACACTAGTTAGATTGATCTGTGTGTCCCCAAGAAAAGACATTGGTAGGGTTTTACCTTCACTTCCTGTTTAGCTGTGTGACAGGAAGTGAAGCCAATGTTAAGAAAAGGAGACACAAAAGCCAAACTACAAAAAAAATAAAAAAAAATAAAATAAATAAATAAAAAAAATAAAAACACACGCAGGGGTTCTAACACTTACTGCGTTTCCCTCAAAATGCCCACAATTAGAATTGTATGGCCTTGAGCTATTTTTAAGTGCAGTGCTCTAAATCAGTGCTTCTCAAGTACCCCCAACAGGCCATGTTTGCAGGTTTTTCTTCATCTTGCACATGTGCTTTAAATCACAGTCAATGGGTTTGATTTTTGGACAGCAATTCTCGATAAGATAAATTCACAAAACATGTCCTGTTGGGGGTACTTGAGGACTGAGGCTGAGAACCACTGCAGTAAAAAAGGAAAATTGAATACTTACCGCTCTGTATTTTTCATTTCCTGGTGACGCTCCATGGCAGCACACAATACAATCCACGCATATGCTAGCATGAAGGCACCAGATTAGACAAATCACACCTGTTTTGTTTTGACATGCCAATCAGCTGTCACATTTGTTGCAAAGAAAACACAAAACAAACATCAAAACTTTGCATCAAATTTTATTTTTTTTAACAAAAGGGAAGGCAAAATAAAAAAAAAAACATGGTCGATTTGAAACAGTTAGACTCAACATCTTGAGCAATTTTTGGCCAAAAATATGCAGCACAGACAATTAAATCAAAGTGAACAAACACCAGAATTATTTCAGGGGAACATATCTCCCCCACACCAAAAAAATACAATCAACAAAAGTTAACCAATCACTTGTTTTGCAAAGACATAAAAAATAAAATACATGTGTTACAAACTCGATAAGGACACCAACATGTACATTTTGCCCCACACACACTTGCCTCTTCTCAGGGTAAGCGAACGAATGCTCTGTGAGCTTTATATAACATAGGTTTGTTTGCTAATGAGGCAATTGAAAACACATGCACAGTCCATGAAACACCCAAAATGCAAGTTCACTCAGGCCTGGTTCACACTTGTCCGACAAACGCTCTGACATTAGGAGCTCATGTCGCAATACGTGTGAAAATCAATGAATCCCTATGAGATCCGTCTTAACTGGTCCGACACAAGTCGGTCCGACATTAAAAATGCTCCCTGTACTACTTCTGTCCGACTTTGATCCTACTTCAGCCCATTGAATATCATTGAAGTCGGATCAAAGTAGGATCCCTGTCCTAACCATCCGACATCCGACATGTGATTACAGCAGCAGTAAAAGGAATTTATCTCACCCTGGGATTGTTTTGATTGGTCAAAGGACAAGTCAGACTATCACAATGTCGGATCAAAGTAGTATCCTGTTCATGAATGTCGGATGGATGTCGGACCAATGTAGGATCAATGTAGGACTGATGTCACAGAGCAAAGTAGGATGAAAGTCGGATGAATGTCGTGTCGTATCAGTGTGAACCCAGCCTCAATGTAGAGACTGAAATTCAAAGTGGGCACACCTGTTAAGGATGTCCTTCAATTACTAACCCATAAAAACACTCTGAGCATGCCCAGAAATACCCAGGTGCTGTTCACACACACAAAAAAAACTAACTGGCTGGGCATGTGCAGAACAACACCAATGCAGCTAGCAAAAAATAACCCCCCGTCCCCCCATTCAAAATTAAGCACATCATTCAGCATGCTACAATCACCCCTCCCCCCACACTAACAAATACCATTGCAGTCTATGGGCACTGACTTGTTAATTTTGCTAGTCCCCACTTGGCTGGCTTATCTTCTAGTTATTGGCCCTAAAATGGGGGCCCAGGTCTCACCCTAAGGGACATATATCAATGTCACCAATTTGGAAAACACCAAAAACAAAACAAGGAGAAGTGCCTTTAAATATGTCAAATTGCTTAAGGGCCATGTCACACCACATGCAGTGCATTGCGTTTTTTATGCATCCAAAAATGCATGGAAAGTTGGTTATATGGTTCTAAATGGCAGCGTTTGTTCCAGTTCCACCAAAAAAGTAGCACATGCTGCATTTTACCTGCACTGAAACGCATCAAAACGCATCATAAACACACTGGAACGCACAGGAACACACCTAAATGCACCAAAAACGCACTGGAACACACTTTTCCTCATCTATGGTTAATAAAAAAGAGGGGTGAAAAAAATGCACTGGAACGCATAAAAAACGTGCATGCAGAAAAGCACCTGGAACGCATCCGGATTGTGTTTCTATGGTGTGAACTGGCCCTAGTTCACACTATAGAAACGCAGTCTGGGTGCGTTCCAGGTGCTTTTCTGCATGCGCGTTTTTGACACATTCCAGTGCATTTTTGAGGCGTTTTTGATGGAGTCCAGTGTTTTCCCCCCCCTCTTTTCACTTAGGACAAGTGTGTTGCAGTGCGTCTTGGGTGCATTTAGGTGCGTTCCGGTGCATTTTTGGTACGTTCCGTTGCGTTTTTTATGTGTTTTACTGCGGTCCAGTACAGTTCTGTTCCTAAAAAATGCAGCATGACCAATTTTTTTTTTTGCTTTCTGAAACGCACTGGAACGGACTGCAGTGGTGTGAACTATGCCATTGGCATTAATGTGATCAACTTTCTTTGCGTTTTTCAGGCATCAAAAAAACGCACTGCACTGCATCCGGTGTGAAATGGCCCTAAATATCATACCGGGGGTGTCTATAGTATGCTTGTACAGTAGCACATGCTTTCCATGTTTATAACAGTTGGAGAGCAAAATGACATTTGTAAAGTAAAATAATAGTCATTTAAAAGGCCTTGCGGCTGTAATGAATTGCTGGTTCCTATCAATACAGATAAAATTCATTGAAAGTCTTTGATTACACAAAAAAAAAGCGTGGGGGTTCCCCCAAATTCCATAACCAGGCCCTTCAGTTCTGGAATGGATATTAAGGGGAACCCCGCTGCAAATTTTAAAAAAAAACGTGGGGTTCCCCCCAAATATCCATACCAGGCCCTTCAGATCTGGCATGGATTTTAAGGGGAACTCCACCCCAAATTAAAAAAAAAATGGCGTGGAGTCCCCCAAAAAATCCACACCAGACCCTTATCCGAGCACATAACCTGGCTGGCCGCAGGGGAAAAGGGGGGGATGAGAGCGGCCCCCCCTCCCTCCTGAACCGTACCAGGCCACATGCCCTCAACATGGGGAGGATGTCCCCATGTTGATGGGGACAAGGGCCTCATCCCCACAACCCTTGCCCGGTGGTTGTGGGGGTCTGCGGGCAGGGGGCTTATCGGAATCTGGAAGACCCCTTTAACAAAGGGGACCCCCAGATCCCGCCCCCCCTGTGTGAAATGGTAATGGGGTACAAATGTACCCCTACCATTTCACGAAGAAAGTGTCAAAATGTAAAAATGACAAGAGCCGATTTTTGACAATTCCTTTATTAATGTGTTTTCCTTTCTTCCATCTTCTTCTTCCATCTTCTTCTTTTTTCCATTCGGGTTTCTTCCTCCATCTTCATCTTCCTTCGGTCTTCTCGTCCGCATCTTGCTCCGGCGTCTTCCCTTCTTTCTTCGGCCGCTCCGTTTGAATTGGAGGTTCCCGCTGTGCGACGCTTCAGTTCTTCAGTTCCCCATCGGGTCCGCTTACACCCGGTGACCCCGCCCCCCTCTGACGCACATGCATTTTACGGGGACTTTCCCCGTGGTGTCAGAGGGGGCGGAGCCACCGGGGGGCAGCGGACCAAGTGGGGAACTGAGGCATCACTCAGCGGGAACCTCCAATTCAAACGGAGCGGCCGGAGAAGAAAGAAGAAGGGAAGACGCCGGAGCAAGATGCGGACGAGAAGACCGAAAGAAGAAGGGAAGACGCCGGAGCAAGATGCGGACGAGAAGACCGAAAGATGAAGGAAGATGAAGATGAAGAGGAAGAGGAAGAGGAAGATGAAGAGGAAGATGAAGAGGAAGATGAAACCCGAATGGAGAAAATAAGAAGACGAAGGAAGAAGAAGAAAGAAAAGAGAAGACATTAATAAAGGAATTGTCTAAAACCGGCTCTTGTCATTTTTTACATTTTTGACACTTTCCTTGTGAAATGGTAGGGGTACATTTGTACCCCTTACCAATTCACATAGGGGCGGGATCTGGGGGTCCCCTTTGTTAAAGGGGTCTTCCAGATTCAGATAAGCCCCCCACCCACAGACCCCCACAACCACCGGGCAAGGGTTGTGGGGATGAGGCCCTTGTCCCCATCAACATGGGGACATCCTCCCCATGTTGAGGGCATGTGGCCTGGTACGGTTCAGGAGGGAGGGGGGGGCGCTCTCGTCCCCCCCTTTTCCCCTGCGGCCGGCCAGGTTGCGTGCTCGGATAAGGGTCTGGTATGGATTTTTGGGGGGACTCCACGCCATTTTTTTTTAAATTTGGGGTGGAGTTCCCCTTAAAATCCATGCCAGATCTGAAGGGCCTGGTTTGGATATTTGGGGGAACCCGCACGTCATTTTTTTTTTAAAATTTGCAGCAGGGTTCCCCTTAATATCCATTTCAGACCTGAAGGGCCTGGTTATGGAATTTGGGGGGACCCCACACTTTTTTTTTTTGGTTAGCAAAGACTTTCAATGACTTTTCTCTATATTGCCGGGAGCCGACAATTCATTAATAGCCGCGGCTGCTTTTAAATGCCTTTTTTTCCCTTTAGAAATGACATTTTGCTGGCGCACTGGAAAGTTCAGAGCTGCGCCTGTTCAACTTATGCAAATTGACTTAGGTGACTTGACATTTACTAAGATTTTGCCGGCGCAGTGTCCCGGCGCATTTGAACCATTGAAATTCCCGCGCTGAGCTCAAAGAAAACTCCCGCAGCTCGAATTGTACTTGCCGGCGCAGCGGGCTGGTTTTGAAAAAGTTACTTTATCACTCAATTTTGGCCATGTTTGTTATTTGGGCAGGTGTCACTACACTTCCTCACATCACCCCACATCACCCCCATTATATTCTCACTTCCAGCTTTATATTTAGTGTTTAACATGCTGTGCGCCAGGTCCCTAGTGGCGCACTGAGCGCCTCCTCCCGTCCGCCGACAACACTATAGTAAATGGGAAATAGGCCTGCGCTACAGGCGCTAATGTTTTGTAAATACCAAAACAGCCATTGCGCACGCAGATGAGCCAATACTCATGGCGCAAACGTTTGGTAAATCAGCCCCACTATATTGCCCAAATGTTTGATGAAATAAAGATGATCCTAGGCCGAATACATGGATACCAAACACGACGTGCTTTAAAATTGCGCACAAACGCGCAGCGGCGACAAACTACATACATTTTTAAAAGCCTTTTCAGGTTACCACATTAGATTTACAGAGGAGGTCTACTGCTAAAATGACTGCCCTCGATCTGACCTTCGTGGTGATACCTCACATGCATGGTGCAATTGCTGTTTACATATGATGCCAGACCGACACTTGCGTTCGCCTTTGCGCAAGAGCAGGGGGGGGCAGGGGTGCTTTTTTTTATTATTATTTATTTTGCTTTTTTATTTTATTTTTAAACTGTTCCTTCCATTTTTTTTTTATTACCATTTTTATTGTTATCTCAGGGAATGTAAATATCCCCTATGATAGCAATAGGTAGTGACAGGTACTCTTTGTTTGAAAAAAATTGGGGTCTATTAGACCCTAGATCTTTCCTCTGCCTGCAAAGCATCTGACCACACCAAGATCGGTGTGATAAAATGCTTTCCCAATGGCACTGTTTATATCCGGGGGGGGGCATTCCCTCCCACTGCTTGTAAAAAAACAAAAAACAGTCTAGAGGCTAATTATCTGCTAGGATTGCTTTTACATGAAAGCCGACCGCTGGCTGAAAAGAATGATACCAAGATGATACCTAAACCCGCAGGCATCATTCTGGTATAACCATTAGAAAGACCAGCAACATACCAGTACGTTGCTGGTCCTTGTTGGACATGTATTGTAATCTTTTTTTTTTTCCATGCAGCCTGTTGGCTGAATAAAAAAATAGGATTTTTGTACTCACAGTAAAATCCGTTTCTCTGACGTTCATGGAGTGACACAGCCTCTCTTACACTTTACCCGTGGGTTATGTCCCTGCTTGCAGGAGAAGACCTAGGCAGAATGTGAAATGTTATACATACATTCCAAAAAGCCAGCGCTGAACAGCCCCGCCCAGGGGGGCGGTCCCTCCGGACATAACCCTCCCACTGCAGTTAGCAGACCTCAGTTCATAACAAAGCAGTACAAACCTTGAAAAGAAGGGTGGGTGCTGTGTCAGTCCATGGACGTCAGAGAAACGGATTTTACGGTGAGTACAAAAATCCTATTTTCTCTTATCGTCCATGGACTGACACAGCCTCTCTTACACTTTACCCTTGGGATGTCCCAAAGCAGGGTCAAGAGGGATGGGAGCAGTATAAATGGAAAACCAAAAACTTCACTCCAAACAAGGCAGAGCTCCTCAACGGAGGAGTTGCAACATTAAACAGTGGCCTGCAACACCTTGCGGCCGAAAGAAGCATCCGAAGATGCAGCCACATCAACCTTATAGAACTTAGAAAAGGTATGAACGACGACCAGGCCGCCGCCTTGCACACTTGTGCAACCAACGCTTGATGTCAGAAAGCCCAGGAAGCACCAATTGCCCTGGTGGAATGCACAGTAACCGGAAAGGGAGGCGCCCGCCCCTTGAGGGCATAGGCCTGTATAACGGTCTGTCTGATCCACCTAGAAATGGTGGCAGACGAAACTGCTTGGCACTGTTTTGGACCAGAGACACAATCAGTGAGTCATACTTCCGAATAGAAGCAGTAGCAGACAGGTACACCAGCAAGGCACGTACCACATCCAATGTGTGAAGCACAAACTCTGGGATGCGATGGGTGAGGACACAAGGACGGGAGGAGAATGTCCTCATTTAGGTGAAAGGCCGAGACCACCTTTGGCAAAAAAAATGGTTGCGGACGCAACACCGCCTTATCCTTATGGATGACCAAATAAGGCGACTTGCAGGACAAGGCCGACAACTCAGACACCCGTCTAACAGAAGTAATGGCCACTAAGAAGGCCACCTTCTGAGACAAGGTCAAGAGGGGAATGTAACGGCACCCGAAGTATGAAAGGGGTTAACACCGTTAGGATATTCCCTTTCCAACCACACGACAGCCACCAGACACTCCAGCCGAATAAGACCCCATACGAATGATTCTCCCCCCAGATACGAGACAACGCTCTGTATTCAAGTTCCAAATCAGGGAATGCCTTTATTTTCAAAACACATGGTAACACATTTCTCTTCAAAACCCTTCCCTCCCATCCTTGGGGAACAGGGCGGGTTAAACTGTCCAATGACAATGGTGATACAGGTCAGGTGTGTTCAAACTTCTCCTTCAGTAAACAGTCTTAGCAGGAGGGGTGATTCCCCCCCCTCCTCACAGAAGACACTTCAACATCCCATAATATGTAGCCAGGCGGTCGACCAGCTCCAATCCACATCGTCACAGTAGCAGACTTAATTCATAATAGACAATAGAATGCAAATCACCTTAACACCTCACAGCAATGATTACACAACCCCCCCCCCTCACAGTACACATCCAATCTAGATACAATGTATGTGCAGCATTGAATATGGCTATCATAGACCATATTGGGGTTTTCATTCACCCTGTGCCCCTAATAGAGACACAGGGTGGTTGACACATAAGAGGCATTGGGGGAGCTGAAGCAAAGGTATCTCATACTTTCTAAGCGATTCTGAGTTCCCCGGGCCTTCCCGTTACATCTCTCCCCTTTCGGCAGGAGACTAACTTCGGAGGGGACCCCAGACGGGTTGACTCCGAAGTTAGTCCATAGGTCCCTTCTTCTAATGCCGGTATCCACACAGTACCCCAAATAAATTGCTCCAAACAGAGCATCACTTACCCAGCCAACCTCTGCCTCTCTCAGAGAACATACCCGCCGCTGGGGAGAAGACAGGGTGACTGGGCTCAGTCTTTCATGCCGCTGGGGATCCGGGTCGACTGCCCAGCATCCCCGAGGTACACAAGTGGAGCCCGAAGTCCCATCCACTTGTGGTAGGTGAAAATCCCCCAGTGCTTGCAAAGCAAGGCTGACATCCTCCTGTCCCAGTGTCACACCATTTTCTGGGGTTGTGTCAGTGAGGACCGAAGTCCCATCCAGTACCACAGGAACTCCCTCTTCTGTTAGTTGAGAGCAGAGGCCCGCGGCACTCTGCTCTGTTGCCAGCTCTTCCGCTGGGTTGCTGTGAGTGGAGACCGTAGTCCCATCCACCGATAACCGCTCAAGTGGCAGTTGTGTGCAGCGGCCAGTAGCATTCTGCCCTGCTGCCAGTGATTCAGCTGGGGGTAAAAGCTTTACCACCTCAGCTTGTTGCTGGAGAGATGGGCCAACTGCCCCGGCTCCCTGAAACTCCACCGTTGTTTCCGGTGCTGGGCAGAGGTTGCTAGCACTCTGCCCTGTTGCCAGCACTTCTGCTGGGGACTCCACCCCATCTGCTCTGGCTAACTGTTGGGGAGGGAAAAGGGCTGCTTCTCCCCCCTGCATCTCTGAAATCCCCTGGGAAAGAGGAACCATCACCTTCTCATCTCGGGCCTCCAAAACGGCCACGGGTGTAGAGCAGGGGTCTGCAGTACTCTGTCCTGCTGCCAGTACTTGGGCAGGCGATGCATAATCCATAACATCCTCTGAACAGTCCCTTAAGTCCATACCTTCTGTAATCTGTAGCTGGGAAGATGAGCCAACTGCCATAGCTCCCTGGAACTCTATATCATCCACTTCAGCTTTAGGGATGGCAATCTTCAGATTTTCCACTGCCGATTCTTCAGCCAGGCTAGCTCCCTGGAACTCCATATCATCCACTTCAGCTTTAGGGATGGCAATCTTCAGATTTTCCACTGCCGATTCTTCAGCCAGGATTTCATAGTTGTCAACTGGTATTCCCTGATAGTCCCAGGCACAGGTAGCACCACCCTGCTGCTGAGCAGATTCTAGCAGCTGTCTGTAGGCGATCTCCAGCTCCCATTCCTGAACGGCCAGAAACTCCAAATCTTCCTCTGCCCAGTGCCCTTCCGAGACATTCAGTTTTCGCTCTGTGCTCCATTATTTCCTCCAAACGCCACTCCCGATCACTCCCAAAGTCAGGGTCACTGGACAGCCTCCAATACAACAATCCCAGGCCATCATAGTCAAAGCCTTCCGTGGGGGCTGTCATCCGCTGACCATGGGCACTCTTGGGCTACATACCACCGGAGGGCTCTGTAGCTCTCGTCCAACCGCATCTCTGCCCGGATCAGCCTGCTTAACTGAGTTGTCCACTCCTGCTTTGGTTGTTCCCCCAATAACGGCATTCGTACATCATACTGCGACCAGTACCTTACATAGATGGAGGGGAGAACCTTTCCCTGGTGTTGCTGCTCGAGAGCTAGCGCTTTCCTCCAGAGTTCGCAGACCATCCCAGCAGGACCTTCTCTGATACTCGTCCTCTATGCTGTATCTGCATCTCTTGTAACCTCCTTCTGACTTCCTCTTCCATGGCGGCTGGTATCTGTACCTCTCCTCTCCTTGCAGTTGGTGCTGCTGGGACTTCTGCTGCTGCAGCACCTTTTTGATGTAGCCAATTTGCGTCCACAGCCGCTATAACTAGGTCTATGATCTCCGCTGGAGGGTTAGGACCATACTGTGCCAGTCTTAGTTTAACAGCCCGATCAAAACTTGCCTCTTCGGGTGTCCTGTCTGTTACGCTGGGCCTTTCGGTTCCATCCATTTCGACTAGTTCTCTGATAATGTCCCTCTTCTTACGGTTGTTGGCCGGTCTTCCCCGGTTCTCCAGTAAGTCTTTGAGGGTGGAGAGCTTTAGCCGTTCATACTGTGCCTCCATTGTCCTGTGTCCTCTTGTAGCTGTCCTTCTGGCTGTGGGGATCAATCCCACTGCTTGCCACCAATTGTAACAGCACCCGAAGTATGAAAGGGGTTAACACCGTTAGGATATTCCCTTTCCAACCACACGACAGCCACCAGACACTCCAACCAGCCGAATAAGACCCCATACGAATGATTATCCCCCCAGATACGAGACAACGCTCTGTATTCAAGTTCCAAAACAGGGAATGCCTTTATTTTCAAAACACATGGTAACACATTTCTCTTCAAAACCCTTCCCTCCCATCCTTGGGGAACAGGGCGGGTTAAACTGTCCAATGACAATGGTGATACAGGTCAGGTGTGTTCAAACTTCTCCTTCAGTAAACAGTCTTAGCAGGAGGGGTGATTCCCCCCCTCCTCACAGAAGACACTTCAACATCCCATAATATGTAGCCAGGCGGTCGACCAGCTCCAATCCACAGTGTCACAGTAGCAGACTTAATTCATAATAGACAATAGAATGCAAATCACCTTAACACCTCACAGCAATGATTACACAACCCCCCCCCCCCCCCTCACAGTACACATCCAATCTAGATACAATGTATGTGCAGCATTGAATATGGCTATCATAGACCATATTGGGGTTTTCATTCACCCTGTGCCCCTAATAGAGACACAGGGTGGTTGACACATAAGAGGCATTGGGGGAGCTGAAGCAAGGGTATCTCGTACTTTAAGCGATTCTGAGTTCCCCGGGCCGTCCCGTTACAGGG
The DNA here is from genome assembly GCA_029206835.1 of Rana muscosa. Classification (NCBI taxonomy): domain Eukaryota; kingdom Metazoa; phylum Chordata; class Amphibia; order Anura; family Ranidae; genus Rana; species Rana muscosa. The sequence goes on from CM055127.1 coordinate 204,490,596, forward strand.
AATATCTCTGATATTTTCAAAGGGAGGTTCCTGGAGAACCGAGAGCACAAAATTCAGATCCCAAGGAGGGAGAGGAGGTTTAACAGGAGGGAGCACATGGCGAACCCCCTGCACAAAGGTGCTAACCAAGGAATGACCCGCTAGCGGTCGCTGAAAGAAGACGGCCAAGGCCGAAATCTGACCCTTAAGGGTACTCAAGGCAAGCTTTTGGGTCACGCCACGCTGCAAGAACAGCAGGATTCTGGGGACGGAATACGTCCGTGGACGCCAGTCCAGCTCTTCGCACATAGCGATGTAAGCTTTCCAGGTACGGTGATATATCTTTCTGGAGAAAGACTTCTGTGCCCTTAACATGGTCGAAATGACCGAATCCGAGAGACCTCGGCCCCTCAGCACCTGGCTTTCAATAGCCATGCCGTTAAAGCCAGAGACTGTAAAGCAGGATGAAATATAAGACCTTGAGACAGAAGGTCCTCCCTCATTGGCAACCGCCAAGGAACGTCCGTGACGAGACGTACCAGATCGGCGTACCAATGACGCCGAGGCCAATCCGGAGCAATAAGGATCACCAGAATCCCCTCGGTAGCCACCCTGCGCAGCAGGCGAGGAAGCAGCTGCAGCGGAGGATAAACATAAGGTGATAATGACCCCATGGGGCCACCAACGCATCCGAGGCATCCACCCAAGGATCCCTGGACCTGGCCACAAACCTCGACACCTTGCGATTGAGTCGAGAGGCCATCAGGTCCACATTCGGCGTATCCAGCGTCTGGCGACTCCGATAGTCCGCCTGCCAATTGTCTACGCACGGAATGTAGACGGCCGACAGAGCCGGCACGCTTCTTTCGGCCCACCTTAGGACGCGGGCAACCTCTGAAGCCGCAGTTGAGCTCTGAGTCCCCCCTTGATGGTTGACATACACCACCGCCGTGGCATAGTCCGACTGGATCCTGAGGGAGCGATCTTGTAGTCTCTCCGACCACGAGGAGAGGTACAGTCTGATTGCCCGTATTTCCAGAACATTAAATCGGTAAACGCGCTTCGTCCGGAGTCCAAAGCCCTTGGGCTGACAGGACTCCCCGGACTCCACCCCAGCCCGTCAGCCTGGCATCCATCGTGATCACATCCACTGGATGAGGAGGAACGGACTTCCCGGACCGAAGAGCCGGGGACCTCAACCACCACGCCAGGGACGCCCTGACTGAAGATCCAAGGATGACGGGGATTTGTCCCAAGTGGACAGGATCTCTCTTTCTGTAATGCCCGTGTGTGTGTGATTGGGCATACGGAACGGCCTCGAACTAGGCCACCATGAGTCCCAGGACTCTCATGCAAAAACGGATTGACGACCATTTTCGGGACGTCAGGACCCGCACTGCAGACTGATGTGTCCGTAACTTCTCCAGGGGTACTAATAACTTCTCCTCCAAGGAGTCCAGGATCAGACCTAGATACTCCAAATGCTGAGTCGGGACCAGGACCGACTTCTGAATGTTCAGGAGCCACCCGAAGTCCCTGAGGGTCTGACTGACGATAGTCACACTTTCTTCTAATTCTGAGCCATTGTCTGCTCTTAGAAGATTGTCCAGATAGCCCACGATAGCAATGCCTCGCTGTCTCAGCAAAGCTAGAACCGGAGCAAGCACCTTGGTAAACACCTTTGGTGCAGAGGCTAGGTATCACGTACCTGGTACTGGAGGCCAATGGAGAGAGAGGGCTTCCCTTGCAGCTAAGTTCAAGACCCCCCTGAGGGTGAAAACAGGAAAGGTCAGGCCCAAAGCAGCACGGGTTGCCTGCTGGACTGTATGCAGGAGGTTCTGGAGTACAGCTGGTGTGCTGGGGTAGAATCAGCAGACAGGTGACAACTGTGAGGTGTTGCAGGATTCAGATAATGCTGCGACTGGAGCGTGGTCAGAAGGAAGCCTAGGTCGTGAGCCGGGTTGGGATCAGAGCAGACGTGGTCAGGTGGATAGCTGGAGTTGAACACAGGAAGCAAACAGGAGACAGGTCAAGGACAAGCCGGATCGGTAACAGGAGACACAGGAACAGGAATATCATGAAGATAACACACTGGAGGAGCCGAAGATCAACCAGCAAATGCAGACACTAGCAGACTTCTTTATATAGGCCCATGTGACCTGCTGGTAGAGATTCTGGGTCCTAAAGTCCTTCTCCTGCCATAAGTGTTGGTAGAGATGCTGGGTCCTAAAGCCCTTCTCCTGCTGTTGGTTCCCTGACAGTGCCCCCCCCCTGACGGGCAGCCTCCGGATGCCCATCTGGGCAATTTTCTCCGGGTATTTGGCCCGAAACTCGGAGGAGTCTAGGAGCATGTACATTGGCTTCAGGTTCCCAGGAGCTCTCTTCGGGTGGATACCCTTTCCATTTAATTAGGAATTGGGTTTGTCTCCCTCTCTTCCTGCAGTCAAGGATTGAGTCTACTTCAAATTCTGTGTCCTCTCCAATAGTCACTGGTGGCGGCGGTGGCTCCGCTCTCCTGGGAAATGGATCTGGAACAGTTGGTTTAAGCAAGGAGGTGTGAAAGACCGGATGGATCCTATATGATTCAGGCAGAGACAGTTCGTACGCCACTGGGTTTATTTCCCATTTGATCTGAAAGGGGCCAATATACCTTGGTCCTAGCTTCCGTGAAGGGCAGGCCAATTTCAGGTTGGCAGTAGACAGCCACACTTTGTCCCCTACCTTGAAGGCAGGATCCCCCCTCCGTTTCCGATCAAAGTGTTTCTTGTAATCCACTTGGGCTTTCTGTATGGACTCGGAGGACCTGATAATTGTTTTGTATGAAAACCAGTCTGTCCTGCAAGGCAGGTACAGTAGTTTCAGGCAGGGCAGCAGGGTGGAATACATAATTGGCCCAGAATGGGGACTGGTTTGTCGCTGAGTGGGCAGAGTTATTATAGGCAAATTCTGCCAGTGGGAGCAGGGATGCCCAGTCATCTTGGGAAAAAGCTGAAAAGCAGCGGAGGTATTGCTCCAGGGTTTGATTTGTGCGTTCTGTTTGCCCATTACTTTGGGGATGATAGGCAGATGATAGGCAGAGTTCCACTTCCAAGGCTTTACAAAGGGCTCTCCAAAACCTGGAGGTTAATTGCACCCCCCGATCTGAAACAATGTTCTTTGGGAGTCCGTGAAGTCTGATGACCTCCTTGATAAAAGTATGAGCCGTTTCGGCCGCAGAGGGAGTACCAATCATCGGTATGAAGTGGGCCATCTTGGATAGTCGGTCAACCACAACCTGGATGGTCGTGAAGTTTTCAGAGGGAGCAAGGTCAACAATAAAATCCATAGAGATCATCTCCCAGGGGCGATTAGGGATAGGCAAGGGTCTCAATAACCCCCAGGCTTTGGCTTTGTCGCCTTTGCTACGTAGACATGTTGTGCATGACTTGACGTAGGATCTGCAGTCCCGACTGAGGTTAGGCCACCAAAAGGACCGCTGAATGAGCTCATTAGTCTTACGGGCCCCAAAGTGCCCTGCAAGTTGGTGGTCGTGGAATGTCCTGAGAACCTGGAACCTTGCTTCCTGAGGTACGAAGATTTTGTCCTGGTGCCAAAGTAATCCATCCAGCCTCCTTAATGAGTCCTGTTCAGATTTGGGGCAAGATGCAGAAGCTTGTTCAATGGATGCCTTTAGGCTGGGTTGAATTAGCAAAAAATTTTGCGCAGATAAGATGGTGCTTGGAGGAGCACATTCAGTAGATTCAGGGAACATCCTGGAGAGGGCATCGGCTTTCCCGTTTTTGGAACCCGGGCGGTATGTCAGGTGGAAGTTAAATCTAGAAAAGAATAAGGCTCATCTGGCTTGTCGAGGTCTTAGGCGTTTTGCAGATCCTAGATATTCCAGATTTTTGTGATCTGTGAAAATCATAATTGGGTGGTTAGCACCCTCCAGCAGGTACCTCCATTCTTCGAGGGCGACTTTAATTGCCAGGAGTTCAGTCACCCACATCATAGTTTCTCTCGGCCTGATTCAGCTTCCTGGAGCAAAAGGCTACTGGATGAAGCAGGGACTTTGGTCCTTGACGCTGAGAGAGCACGGCTCCCGTAGCTACTTCGGATGCGTCCACCTCGAGGACAAAGGGAAGAGCTGGGTCTGGGTGTTGCAACACGGGAGCAGAGGTGAGGAGGGCCTTCAGCTGTTTAAAGGCCATTTGAGAATCCTGGTTCCAGGAGAAGCGTGAGTGTAGGCGAGTGAGCTGGGTGATCGGGGCAATTATAGTCGAGAAATTTTAAATGAATTTCCTATAAAAGTTAGCAAAGCCCACGAACCTCTGGACCCCTTTCTTGTCAGAGGGTGCAGGCCATTCCAAGATTGCAGAGACCTTCTGAGGATCCATGGAGATCCCCTCTGTGGAGATTATGAGTCCCAAGAACTGGATAGATTGTTTCTCGAACTCACACTTCTCTGCTTTGGCATATAAGCCATGAGTTCTTAAGGTCTTTAACACTTTTCTGACGTGCTCTCGATGGAGTTCAAGTGAAGCTGAGAAAATTAGTATGTCGTCCAGATAGACGATTAAGAACAGGTCGAGGTATTCCCTGAAGATGTCATTTACAAAATGTTGGAATGTCGCGGGGGCGTTACATAGCCCGAATGGCATTACAAGGTATTCAAAGTGCCCAAAGCGTGTTCAGAAGGCGGTCTTCCACTCATCACCTTCCCTAATACGAACCAGGTTGTAGGCCCCCCGTAAGTCCAACTTTGTGAAAACCCGAGCTGTTCGAAACCTTTGGAATAACTCAGGAACGAGAGGGAGTGGGTATCTGTTCTTGGTGATTTTATTAAGGTCCCGATAATCAATGCATGGTCTGAGAGAATGATCCTTCTTCTCAACGAAGAAGATGCCAGCTCCAGCAGGCGAAGAGGAGGGGCGGATGAATCCTTTGGCTAGGTTTTCATCTATATATTGTCGGAGGGCCTCCAGCTCCAGCTCGGATAAAGGAAAGATTTGCCCGAAGGGTACTTCTGCCCCGGGTAGCAACTCAATTGGGCAGTCATAGGACCGATGCGGGGGCAGGGCATCAGCCCCTTTCTTGTCAAAGACATCAAGGAAATCAAGGTAGGCTGAAGGGACAGTATGACAGGGATCTGGTGTAGGTTGAACTGAGAGACACACTGAAGGGTTGACAGGCGTGGGGATGCCACAGTGTTGGAGACAGTAGGGAGATGAGAAGTTGATTTCTCCCTTGGGCCAGTCGATTTGCGGGTTGTGGGCCCGCAGCCAGGGTATCCCTAGGATGGCTGGGAATATTGGAGACCTGATGACGTCAAAGCGGAGTAATTCCTGATGGCCTGCATCTGTGGTGGCAAGGATAGGGATAGTCTCCTGAGTGACAGGTCCAGGGCTGGGAATAGTACCATCTGCTAAATGTACATCAAGTCTTTGATCCTTTAGTTTCAGGGGTATGCGCAAGTTCTTGGCAAGGTTGATGTCCAAGAAACAACTACAGGCTCCAGAGTCAACGATTGCCTGCAGCTTGACTTCCTTTCCAGCCACCTGCAGAGATATGGGGAGAATTACATGAGTGGATACAGTCCCAGGTAAATAGAGGTGCGAGGGGCGTGGAAGGCTGGATTTACTTGGGCGAATAGGACAACTGCGAAGGAAGTAGCCCGAAGCTCCACAATAGAGACACAAGTTAGCTTGTCATCTGCGTGCTCTCTTCAGAGGTTAAAGCAGGGCGGAGTAGGCCAATTTGCATAGGTTCCCTGTCAGAAGTATTGATCGTCTGGGAATCAGAGACTGGGATTTTTGGTCCTGGAACCATTGGCATTACCCATGTGTGTCGGAAGGTCTGGGTGCGTTCGGACCGTCGCTCCCGAAGCCGTCGGTCTAGTTGGATAGAGATTTGGATGAGATTCTCTAATGACGTTGGAGCCTCGATCCTAGCTAACTCGTCCTTGAGAGTCTCGGATAAGCCTTGCCGGAACTGGCATTTCAGGGCGGCATCATTCCACCCGGTATCAGCTGACCACTTGCGGAACTCCACAATATAATCCTCCACAGGCTGTCTGCCTTGTACTAGGGCATGAAGGGCAGACTCGGCGGAAGCAGTCCGCTGTGGATCGTCATATAGTGTAGCCATAGCTTTGAAAAAGGTGGCAACTGAATCCAGTACCAAGTTCTTTTGCTCAAGGAGGTTATGAGCCCAGGACTGTGGCCCATCTGATAAGAGTGAGATGATGAAACCCACCTTGACGGTCTCAAGACAAAAAGTCCTTGGTTGCAGGGCAAAGTAAAGTTCACATGCGTTTTTGAAGGCCCTGAATTTCCAGCGGTCACCTCAAAAGCGCTCAGGAGTGGGGACTCTGGGCTCTGGAGGAAGTAATCCCACAGCAGGTGTGGCTATGGCAGGAGAGCTGGCCATTGAAGCTGAGCCAGTGGATCTAGTAGCTTGGTTAGAATCAGCAGGAGTCAGAGGTAGTAAGGGGGTGAAGGCGTCCTTCCAGCTGAATGTAGCCGTCTTGTAAGCTCTGGACTACTTGCGTAAGAGCCGTCATCTGCTGACATAGGGACTCCAACGTGGAAGCACCTCTCTCGGCCTCAGACATCATGGCTGGTTGATACTATCACATACCTGGTACTGGAGGCCAATGGAGAGAGAGGGCTTCCCTTGCGGCTAAGTTCCAGACCGCCCTGAGGGTGAAAACAGGAAAGGTCAGGCCCAAAGAAGCACAGGTTGCCTGCTGGACTGTATGCAGGAGGTTCTGGAATCAGCAGACAGGTGACAACTGTGAGGTGTTGCAGGATTCAGATAATGCTGCGACTGGAGCGTGGTCAGAAGGAAGCCTAGGTCGTGAGCCGGGTTGGGATCAGAGCAGACGTGGTCAGGTGGATAGCTGGAGTCAAACACAGGAAGCAAACAGGAGACAGGTCAAGGACAAGCCGGATCGGTAACAGGAGAGACAGGAACAGGAATATCACGAAGATAACACACTGGAGGAGCCGAAGATCAACCAGCAAATGCAGACACTAGCAGACTTCCTTATATAGGCCCATGTGACCTGCTGGTAGAGATTCTGGGTCCTAAAGTCCTTCTCCTGCCATAAGTGTTGGTAGAGATGCTGGGTCCTAAAGCCCTTCTCCTGCTGTTGGTTCCCTGACACTAGGCCGAAGGGAAGAGCCACAAATTTATAATGGACTTCGCCGATTGCAAGCACAGAAACTTCTGGTGACTTGCGCAGATCGGAACATGCAAGTAGGCGTCCTTGATGTCCAAGGACGCCAGAAAATCTTTCACCGTGCGAATGGATTCCATGCGGAATTTTGCACCTTCACAAAGGCATTCAGAGCCTTGAGGTCCAGGATTTGCCGAACCCCAGCCTTTTTTGGGACTACAGATTTAAGTAGAACCCCTGAAACCTCTCCTGTGACGGAACCGGCACAATCACTCCGGACCTGATCAATCCTGTACGGCCCCTAAGAGGACCGCCCGATGGGCAGGAAGGAGAGGGAGATTTGAGGGAAAGAATCTGTCTGGGGACCAGGAACGGAACTCTATCCTGTATCCTGAGGTGACCACCTCGCACACCCAACGGTCGGAGATCCGGGAGGTCCACCGAACCGTGAACCTGTGAAGACGTCCCCCCACCCCAGAGTCGGGCAGGGGCAAGACTTTGAGGTGGCGGGCTTGGGAGCTTGCTTGGTAGGCTTACGTACCCAGGGACGCTTATGTCACCCAGCCGCACTTTTTTCAGTCTGGGCGGGCTTACCCGTGGATTCTGACTGACGAAAAAATTTCTCCTTCGCTGGAAAGGAAGGGCCCGGCCTGTAGTGGGGCTCCTTTCCCTTAACAGACTGAGGAAGGAGCTCTTACCCCCTGTGACATCCTTAATAATGTCATCCAGGGCGGCCACAAACAGTCTACCGCCCTTAAAGGGCAAGTCAGCCAGGAGCTTTTTGGAAGCTAGGTCGGCCGACCAGCATTTCAGATAGATAAGGCGACGCAGCACCACAGCAGAGATAGAGGCCCCAGATATTAAAGGGGCCGCATCCAAAGTGGCATCACACACAGACTAAACCCTGCACAAGTTGGTGAGCCAGGGCAATGGTCTCAGGAGGGAGATTAAGCTCCTGTACCGTCTGGTGCAAAAACTTTGCCCATCCTGTGAGTGTCTGAGACACAAGTGTCGCGGCCACTATAGGGCATAAGGCAGACCCCAACAAGGTAAACATAGTTCTACTCACCACCTCTGACCTCCTGTCAGTGGGATCCTTAAATGCAGGAGTCCCCTTCCATTGGGAGCATGGTAGCCTTATTCAAATGGGCGACCAGGGTTGCCAACTTTCAGTAAATTTACAAACAGTTTGTAAAATACATAATTGTTGCATCTGTCCATAAATGTCAGTTACAGACATGCAACCTACATGTCTGTAATGGACATTCAAGGACAGATGCAAAAAGTACATTTTACAAACTGTTCGTAAATTTACTGAACGTTGGCAACCCTGTGGGCGACCGGAGGGTCGACCACTGGGGGGAGAGCCCACTTCTTAACCAGGTCCTCCTCAAAGGGGTACCTTATGGCTAGGCGCCGCGGGACCGTCAAAGTTTTCTGCGGCTTATCCCAGACTTGGTCAATGAATGTATCAAAAAAGGCACATATGGAAAGACCTTTTTTGAAGAAACGGCATTAAAAGGAACCAAAGGAGACAGCTTCCACCTGAGGTTCCTCAGCCTCAACATTCAGCTTGACAGTGTCCCTCACAGCATCAATGAGTTCACTTACAAGCACCCTGTCAGTTATTGGTTCAGAACTGGGGTCTTCCTCACAATGTTCAAAAACATGAAAATCCTCAGAACTAGGGTCCTGAGCAGCAGTAGCTAGGCCCATATCTGAGACAGTGCACTCCCCTACAGCTCCCTTGCGCTCGCACACCGCTTCAATCCTGACAAGGAATGATTCCAGGACTGCCGACAACTGGTCCATAGGGACCACAGGTGCAGGAGCACTGCCAGTTGCCTCTGACAAGTGTGGAGAAGCAGGTGAACCAGACTCCATACTGCCACCCTCTGAGACCTTATACACTATTACAGTGAATAATACAGTCCACCCACGCTGAGGCTGAGGAGAGGATACCCAGAGGACTCACCAACCCTTAAGGACTGCTCAGTTCCGCTGTATGAAACCGTGCTGCAGCGTGAGTGAAGCCTGAGGAGAGAGTGTGAGGAGATTTGCGCCACAGCGCCGATAGAGGCCGAAAGCGAAAGCACCACGGCTTCAAGAAAATGGCCGCCGGCCGCATGTATTACTTCGCCATTGATCCACGGCAAGATGGCCGCCGAGCGCATTTTTTTAAATCACCACACAGCGCTAATGGCGCACGCAATGAAGTCTCCAAACACTCACACACCAGAACACTGCTCCTCTCCCAGAGTCCACCCACTACACAGACATGAGCGCCCCCCGCCAGGCCAGAGCGACCCCCAAGTACCCCCACACAGCACAGCACCAGTACAGGATGCAGAGAGCAGCATAATAGGGGGAGACAGGGAGAAACCCCACATATAAAGAAACACAGCCAGCATGTACTCACCTGCAGCAGGAGAGACTACTTACCAGTCCCAGAGGGACCCACTGGCTTGTTTCAGACAGACCTATCACAGAGTAGTACTGAGTAGCTGTCGGCCCGGTCCACCGTGAAAGATACAGACAGGTACTGTTCAATCTTGAGAGGACCGCGGGAGCATAAAAGCAACCCGGCCACCCCTGGAGTCATGGGGCATGTCGTGAACCGAGTCTCACGCACACAAGGCAAGGAACAGCACGCTCGATGGTCAGACAGGGAAGACTATGAGGATACCAGTGTACCCAACCTGTTGCCCAGCCGACAGTTGATTGAAGGTCTCTAAAATAAAAATTCCCAAAGGAATATAATCTAAAAATAAAATCTTCCAGGAGACTGGCTCCTGAGAGAGCTACGTCTTCTTCTGCCAGGCAGAAAAAAACTGAGGTCTGCTGACTGCAGTGGGAGGGTTATGTCCGGAGGGACCGCCCCCCTGGGCAGGGCTGTTCAGCTCTGGCTTTTTAGAATCTATATATAACATTTCACATTCTGCCTAGGTCTTCTCCTGCAAGCAGGGACATAACCCACGGGTAAAGTGTAAGAGAGGCTGTGTCAGTCCATGGACGATAAGAGACAAAGACTGATCGGTGGGTATGCCCACCATTAGAATACCTCCCTTCATCCATCCACTTTTAATGATGGGCATACATGCACCATTTATATATGCCGAACCATGGAGTCATCCTCCCACAAAAATTGGATTTTTTACTCACCGTAAAATCCTTTTCTCTGAGTCCATGGACCGACACAGCCTCTCTATTGACAAAGTGGGTATTATCCGTTAGTTAGGAGTGACTAGGCAGAAAACTTTTAAAAAAATGTGTTGCATCACACCTTCCACAGTACCGTGAGTAAAAAAATCCTATTTACTCTTTCGTCCATGGACCAACACAGCCTCTCTATTGACAAAGTGGGACATCCCAAAGCAGTGTCAGAGAAAAAACAGCACTACTCCAACAGAGGAGTTGCAACTCTAAACAGCCGCTTGCAAAACCTTGCGGCCGAAAGAGGCATCCGAAGATGCACCTACATCAACTTTGTAGAATTTGGTGAAAGTGTGAGCGGACGACCAAGTCGCCGCTTTACATAATTGGGAAACAGACGCTTGATGTCGGAAAGCCCAAGAGGCACCTATTGCCCTGGTCGAATGCGCCATGACTGGAAAGGGGGCACTTGACCCCTTAAGGCGTAAGCCTGGATTACTATCTGTCGGATCCACCTAGAGATGGTGGCCGACCCAGACTGCTTGGCCCTTCTTGGGACCAGCCACCGAAGCAAACAGTGAGTCTGACTTCCGGAACAGGGAAGTAGCAGATAGGTATACTCTCAAAGCTCAGACAACGTCCAAGGAATGCAACGCCGACTCCTTAGGATTCGACGGGTGAGGACACAAGGATGGAAGTACAATGTCTTCGTTGAGATGAAAAGCCGAAACGACTTTCGGAAGAAAGCAAGGCTGCGGCCGCAGCACCACCTTATCCTTGTGGAAAATCAAATAGGGAGCCTTGCAGGACAAGGCTGCCAGCTCAGAGACTCGTCTAACTGACGTAACAGCCACCAAGAAGACCACTTTCTGAGAAAGTGTCAACAGGGGAATCTCTCTAATATTCTCAAACGGTGCCTTCTGAAGCACCGAGAGGACCAGGTTCAAGTCCTACGGAGGTAGCGGGGGACGGACCGGAGGGGCCACATGTCGAACCCCCAGCACAAATGTACTCACGAGAGAGTGAGTCGCCAGGGGTCACTGAAAAAAGACAGCCAGGGCAGATATCTGTCCCTTAAATCTTACTTAAAGGCAAGCCTTTGGTCCACCCCACGCTGTAAAAACAGCAGGATTCTGGAAGCCAAATAAGTACGCGCATGCCATTTCATTTCCTCACACATGTAGGCCTTCCAAGTGCGGTGATAAACCTTCCTAGAGGACGGTTTCCGAGCACTTCTCATAGTAGAGATTACTGAATCTGATAGGCCCTGGTCTCTCAGTACCTGGCTCTCAATAGCCACGCTGTTAAAGCCAGTGACCGTAAAGCAGGATGGAGTATGGGACCTTGCGATAGCAGGTCCTTCCGTAGTGGTAGGCGCCAGGGGACGTCTGCTACCAGACGTACTAGATTGGCGTACCAAGGACGCTGAGGCCAATCTGGAGCAATTAGGATCATTGGAAATCCCTCTGCCTCCACTCTGCGGAGCAAAAAAGGAAGAAGCCTTAAGGGAGGGAAGGCATAGATTAGCCGATACTGACCCCACGATGCCACCAACACATCCGTTGCGTCTGCCAATGGGTCTCTTGACCGGGCCACAAACCTCAATACCTTCCGATTGAGTCGGGAAGCCAGAAGATCTACGTCTGGTGTGCCCCATCTTTGGCAGAGGAGTTGGAACACCTCCGGGTGTAAGAACCATTCTCCCTGGTCCAGCATCTGGCGGCTCAAGTAGTCCACCTGCCAGTTTTCCACACCCGGAATGTACACAGCCGACAGTGCCGGTACGCTCCTCTCTGCCCACCTCAGGATGCGAGCGACCTCCGATGCTGCAGCTGAGCTTCTTTTTCCTCCTTGATGATGGACATATGCCAGTGCTGTGGCGTTGTCTGACTGGATCCTGACTGGACGCCCTTGCAGCCTCTGAGACCATTTGAAGAGGCACAGCCTGATCGCCCGGATTTCCAGGACATTGATCGGCAGGAGGGATTCCTCTGGGGTCCAGCGACCTTGCGCCGACTGGACACCCCAGAGGGGGCCCTATCTGGACAGAAATTCCTTCTGTAACACTTGAGTGTGGTATTGAGCATATGGGACCGCCTCGAAGGAGCCTACCATGAGGCCCAACACTCGCATGCAAAAACGGAGTGATGACCAATTCCTGGAAGTCATCTGCCGTACTGCAGCCCGGAGGGTCTGAAACTTCTCCACAGGGAGGAATACCTTTGCCTCTGAGGAATCCAGAATCAACCCCAGGTACACTAGGCGTTGAGTGGGCACCAATACTGACTTTTGCTTGTTTAGTATCCAACTACAGTCTCGAAGAGTCTGACAGGTAATAGACACCCTTACCTCTAATTCTGAGCTTGAAGGGGCCTTCAGTAGAAGGTCATCCAAGTAGCCCATGATAGCGATACCCCGCTGTCTTAGAAGTGGCAGAATCGAAGCGAGCACCTTGGTGAACGTCCTGGGTGCTGAGGCAAGGCCAAATGGGAGGGCCACAAACTGGCAGTGGTTCTTCCCGATAGCAAATTGCAGAAACCTCTGGTGTCTGGAGTATATAGGGACATGCAGGTATGCGTCCTTGATGTCCAAGGAGGCCATAAAGTCCCCCGGATGGAGAGCCGTGAGTACAGATCGAACCGACTCCATCTGAAATCTTTGTACCTTCACAAAGCAATTGAGGGCTCTGAGATCCAAGATTGGACGAACCCCCTCCTTTGGCACAATGAACAGATTTGAGTAAAAACCCTGACCCCGTTCATGTTCTGGAACTGGAATAACTACCCCGCATTCCAGTAGACCCTGGACCGCCCCATACAGGGCCTCCCGACGGGTCGGTAGTAGCTGGAGATTGTCCGGTGGACAAGAGAGAAATTCTATCTTGTAACCTGAGGAGATTACTTCGCAAACCCACCTGTCGGAGACTAGAGCTGTCCACTGAGTCGCGAATTTGCGAAGACGTCCCCCCACCCGAGAGCTGGGTGGGGCGGACCTTCATGCGTACGCAGATTTGTCCACAGGCTTGTTGGGTCTGCGGGACCAAGGACGCTTTTGTCCTTGGGCAAGCGCCTTGTCGGTCTGGGGTCTTTTCCCTGTCGCCCTAAGGGAACGAAAAAAACGCTTGCGTGCAGTAAAGGAGGGCCCTTGGCGTGGCCCCTTACCCTTGCTAGTTTAGGGAAACAAAGTGCTTTTACCTCCTGTGGCATCCTTGATGTCATCCAGAGAAGCCCGAAAATGTCTGTCACCCTTAAAAGGCAGATCCAACAGGGCTTTCTTGGAAGTCTGGTCTGCAGACCAGCCCTTTAGCCAGATCAGGCGGCGTATTGCTACTGCATAAACCGAAGCTTTTGACAGCAGGGGAATAGTATCCATGTCTGACTCGCAGACAAACTTAAGGCCCTGGACCAACTGGTCGGCCAAAGTTATCTCATTAGGAAGAGCATCTCGCTCCTTTAACCCCTGGAGTAGCAATTTTGCCCATTCAGTAAGTGTCTGAGACACTAGGGCCCCCGCCAATGCCGGGCGTACTGCTGAGCCTACCACTGAGTATAGGTAGCGAGCGAGTGCTTCAGCCTTCTTATCCACAGGGTCCTTGAAAACAGGAGCCCCTTCTACTGGAATAGTGGTAGCTCTATTAAGTCTGGACACCGGAGGGTCCACTATAAGGGGAGAGGTCCATTTCTTCAGAAAACTCTCCTCAAAGGGGTACCGTACCGCAAACCTCTTTGGGGCTGTAAAGACCCTCAGTGGGTTCTCCCATTCCTTGTATAAGAGTTTATCAAAATAAGACACACAAGGGAACACCTTAGCAGTGCGGGCAGGTTTACGAAACCCAAAGGGGACCGGAGTCTCTGCTGCTTCTGCAGTATTTTCCAACTTTAGCGTATCCCGCACGGTAGTAATAAGGTCAGATACCAAAGCCGTCTCGCGTACTGACCTGGACTTGGAGTCATCCTCACGGTCCGAACAGTCACGGTCTGCAGTCTCTGATGCGTCAGAATCTGGGCCATGAGCCGTAGCTGGACCTGGTTCCGTCTCAGAAATATCCCCAGAAGATTGCAGGGGACGGGGGCGTTTACTACCCCCTGTATTCCCGTGTGCTGCTTCCACCCTGGCAGCAAACGCCTCTAGGATTGCCGACATAGCATCCATAGACACCTCAGGGGCACCAGCTGCTAAATCTGGTGTTTCAGGGGAGAAGACATCTGGCTCAGATGCCATGCTGACACCCACAGGGCTCCAGGCAAGATATCAATAGGCCACCCTCCTGTGCTGCAGAGATGCTGGATCACCCAGAGGACTCACCACCCTGGACCGGTACTGCTATGCTGCCGTGTGCTGCGCCTGTGATGCTGTCCCCCTGCTGCTGGGTCAGTCTGCTTCTTTTATCAGCACTTCCTGTGTGAATTTTTTGCGCCAGTGTAAAGCACCCTAGAGACCGGAGACTCTTGCAAAATGGCCGCCAAAACGTCTGTATGGAAGATAATGTGGGCTCTAAGAAAATGGCCGCCGAGCTGACGATAGAGGCCAAAGCAGCCGTAGACCACAAAAAGATGACCGCCAAACGGCAATATATACATACAGCGTGGATCATAACAAACATGGCCACCGATCAGTCGATAGAGGCCAGTGGGTATGGAACTACAAAAAAAATTGTGCCGAAACCACAGGAAGATGGCCGCCGGGCAGTCACCAGAGGCTGAACCCGGCATGGACCACCGCAAAATGGCCACCGACAGCATGGAGGAGGAAGCACACACGTAAGCAGAAATGACATTTCTTTTAAATGTTAGTTACAGCCAGCCCCGCCCCAGTGGAACCCCTTAGGTGACCCCCAGCAACCTTTAGATAGAAGCCCAGGGAGGAGGGAAAGGCAGGGAGAGAGGGAAGAAAGGGGTCACAACCACAACCACTTACTTGATCTCTCCAGGAAGGTCCAGCCAAATCACCCAGCCGAGGCAGGGGAGTTTACTTACCTATCCTGCATGTATCATGCTGGAAGACATTCCAAACAGATCATCGTCCGCGCACGGAAGGTGACTGTTGGCCAGGCATGCTGTGATTGGACCTAAGGGGACGATCATATGTATGCCCTGGAGCGCAACGCTCACCGGACAGGCTGCTGCTACTCGGCCGTAAGGTCAGCCGAAGCTGAGCGGTCCGATGCAAGCCTTGGAGCGTAGGCTCACCGGCCACCCGTGGAGCGACGGGCATGTCGTGGAAAACCCAGCACGTAGCTAGGGTTGGCACACGCTCGTTGGCCGAAACTGGGGAGACTACAAGGATCGAGGATCCAGCCTGTCACCCAGTCGGCAGTTGATCGAAGATCGCAGGAAACAAAAAAAAAAAAAAAAGGTAGAATTTTTTTTTTTTCCCCCAGGACCAATGGGCCCGAAGGGAGCCATGTCCTACTCCTTGCTAGACAGAAAAAAATGATCTGCGAGATGCAGACTGAGGGGATATACCCAGAGGGTCCGCCCCTGGGCGGTACTGTGGAAGGTGTGATGCAACACTTTTTACAAGTTTTCTGCCTAGTCACTCCTAATTAACGGATAATACCCACTTTGTCAATAGAGAGGCTGTGTCGGTCCAAGGGAGAAAGGGAGAAAGGGAGAAAGGGAGAAAGGGCAATGGCCCCCCTACCCATAAAATAATCCACATATTGTTGCCGAACACAACATGACATAACATGTTTCCATTTGTACTCCGCCAAATTGATGGATGTCATAAAGAGGCAGAACTGGCTGGCCTGTAATCAAACACCCTCCTCTCAGGGGTGAGGGTCATCATCCACGACGAAAACAAAAAGGTAGTCCCTCCACATTCTCTGCCGCAGGTAGCAATGCCTGGTAATCACATAGTAGACATTGGGCGAACTCTGTGAAAAAAACTGCCATCAGACATGAGCCCATTTTTCCCCCACATCCACGAAAAGAAATTCATAGTTGGCCACCACCACCGCCATCAGCACTATACTGTGGAACCCTTTGTAGTTATAAAAATAGGATCCCGAATGGGGTGGTGGCACGATGCTGACGTGCTTGCCATCGATTGCCCCTCCACAGTTGGGAAAGTTCCAACGCTGGGCAAACTCTGATGCCACATTCTGCCATTCCTGTGGCGTAGAAGGGAACTGTGGAGTTAAAGAAAAAACATTAATACTTTGATACATAAACATTGCAAGCAGATTATACAAAAACATTCTTGCCCAACATCAGTATAACATTAATTTTAAAGGAGAATTTTAAGACAAAAAAAAAACAAAACAATGGTCACTAATCAGATTCCTCACCCCCTCTGATAGCCCATTTAAATTATTTCATGGGGGTGGGGTTTCGAGAGTAGCTGGGTACCTCAGAAATCAAGGCTCTAGCACTCTGAATTTATTTTTATTTTTTAAATACACACATTTTAGGGGGGGGGGGGTAAAGCACTACAATGGAGCAGACAAAAAAAAATCATTGGGAAGTGACTAGCCTAGGCGTGTTTGGGCCCAGGAGAGCATGCTGGATAGGTTAGTTATGGGAAATATGCATGTAGGCCAAGAAAGGAGCATTAAAAGCTTACAGCAAGCATGGGGACAAAGGGGACATTCACAGCATATTACAATCATGGTAATTAGGGACTGATGAAAAAAATACAATACATTAGCAAGCATTAAATACATAGAATGTGATGTTAAAGGAGAAAACTTACCTATATAGTCCTTCTGCAAAACTTGCATGGCAGAACAGGTCTCTGGAATTATGATCCCCAGAGCCTGGGGGAAGATGCCTGTTGAGAACTTGAGGTCCTGCAGGCTTCTCCCTGTCGCCAGGTAGCGCAATGTGTCAACTAGCCTCTGCTCAGCAGTGATGGCTTCCCGCATAACGGTGTCCTGCCTGGTGATATAGGGGGACACCAAAGCTAACATATGCTGAAAAACAGGGTCCGTCATCCAGAGAAAATTCCTGTAGTCATCAGGGTTATTCTCCTGGATCTCCCGCAACAAAAGGCATGTGACAGAATTGGTCCCGCTGGAGCAACCAATTCTTGGTCCATGAACTCCTCCTCACCCTTTTCATTGACTGCAGTCAGGATAAAGCAACAATCCCAACAGCAAGCACAGCACGATCTTGGCGACAAGAATGTACCCGCAACATGGCTCGCAAGTGGTCGGCTCGTCAGAACGAACTAAAAGAAAGCACTGAAGAACAGCAAGGCCTATGAAGAACGACCTGAAAAACAGTAACAAGTGGACAAGAACGCACTGAAAAAACAGATACAGACTACAAGCACTGAAAGACAGATACGAACCCACAAGCACAAACTGAACACCAGAAAACTCTTAAAAGCACGAAGACTGAAAAGCACAAATTGTCTCTCAAACTTTTTCTAACACGCGGTAACACGAAATTAGCAAAAGCGTCCCAAAGGGTGGCGCCATTCGAATGGAATTTCCCCTTTATAGTGCCGTCATACGTGTTGTATGTTACCGCGCTTTGCGCAAGCATTTTTTTCCCCCCATGAACGTGTGTATGCAAGGCAGGCTTGAGAGGAATCACGTTTAGAAAACGGTCTTTTTTTGCATTACAGGAAGCTATGGTGTAAATCATAAAAATTTGATCACACCTGATATACTGACGGCCTGTCTCATTTCTTGAGCCCCTGAAATGTCAGGACAGTACAAATACCCCCTTTTTGGAAAGTAGACAGTCCAAGGTATGTAGTAAGAGGCATAGTGAGTTTTTGGAGGTTGTAACTTTCTCCCACAATTCTTGGGAAAATAAGGATAGATTACACAGACTTTTTTTTTCCCCCTCTACACAAAATTTTCAGAACAAGCACACAGCATATGCATACTTCCAATTACACCCCAAAATACATTCTGGTGCTCCTGAGTATGGAAATACCACATGTGTGAGACTTTCACAGCCTGACCACATAGAGAGGCCCAACATGCAAGGAGCACCATCAGGCATTCTAGGAGCATAAATTACACATCTAAATTTCATTCCTACCTATCACACTTTTGAAGGTCCTGGAGCACCAGGACAGTGAAATTACCCACAAAATTACCCCATTTTGGAAAGAAAACACCCAAATGTATATTCTATGAGGCATGGGCTGCAGATAGGTACTCAGGTACTCTGATGGGCTGCAGGAGGGAGTGTTCCTGCTGGCGTCATTTTACAAAGTGCCGGTGGGGAAGTGGTTACAACTTATACCAGACCCAAAGGGTCCCCCTACGTCATTTATTCCCCAATTTTTAAAATTAAAAATTTTTATACAATAATTTTTTTTTAAATTAAGCTCTCAGCAGGGAAGCCTTACCAACCTATTAACTGTGCGCTCGGTGGGCAAACATCCCACAAAGTGCCCAGAAAGTTTGGGTGTTAGGCGAGTATATGAATGGGTAATGTTCAGGCCAAACTTATGCTCGGCCCAAACCATTCGCCCATCCCGAGTGGTGCCTAAACACTGTAACCCCTCACAGTTACTCTTGTTGAGAGCAGGAACTGCTGTTAAAAATGTGTAAGAGAATTGAATTTCATGTCCCAGTCAAACAGGTGCAGAAAAATTGGGCCTTGGGTGTTGCCTAAACACTGTACCCTCTCACAATTACTCGTTGGGTGCAGGAACGGGCCCCGCTGTTAAACTTAGTAAACAAAAAAATTGTAATTACATGCCCCAGTCAAACAGGTGCAGAAAAATTGGGTGTTGGTGGTACCTGAACCCCTTGCGGTTACTCTTAAAAATGTGTAAATAAAAAAAAAAAAGTTGGTGGTGCCCTAAACCAAAAATATTGTTGGAAGTTAGCATAAATCAAGATTCAGAAATGGGATATGCTTATGTGAGTGTATTCATTTATGTCATAATTTAGCATATTTTTTTAGCAATATTGCCCATTATCCCTTTCTTTTGAGAATCACTTACGGAGAAGCAGATGGTTCATGAAAAAGTAAATCTGATCGCTATATGTATGTGGAAATTAAGTGTCATTTTTTGCCTTGCTTGGAAGGTGAGCGGGCATTTCACATTATAGGTGGTGAACAATTATACATTTACTCACGGAGGATTTTTTTATTTAATTCACATAATTTTTGTGATGTCATAATTTGATTCACATAACATGTTTATATGTCAAAGGGCACTGTGCACACTGAAATATTTTGTTTCGGAATTTTGTTTTCGTTAGAAAAATAAAATTTATTTATTTAGTTACTCCCGAAATTCGTTTTTATTCATTTAGTTTTTCGTTAGAAATTGCATTCGTCCGAAAATCTTAATTGAGGTCGAATCTGTCATTGAAGGCTTATGGTGTCTGTCGAATGTTCAAAGAAGATTCGACGGAGCAGCGAAACTGTACGACGCTGCAATCATACATTTCCGGTCGAATGTTCCGCCTACAATCAATAGTAGAAGTCTAATGTTGTATGACTAGTAATAATTATATTTATTATTTATTACTACTAGTCAACCAACATTAGAATTCTTCTATAGCCTATGGGCCGAGTATTTGACCGGAAATGTACGATTGCAGCGTCGTACAGTTTATCTGCTCCGTCGAATCTTCTTAGAACTTTCAACAGACACCATAAGCCTTCAATGACAGATTCGACGTTTGTATGTTTTTCGATGCTTTGTCGAATCTTCGTCGTTCACGTTGAATTGTCAAGTTAGTTCTAGCTATTTTACTGCTCCTCCTCTTTGGTTACAATCAGCCAATAACATTCATCATCATCATCATCATTTTATTTTACTTCCCCCACCCAATTCCACCAGCGATTTTTTCTCTCCATGTCAAATCTTTTCTCTCCATGTCGAATCTTTTCTCTCTATGTCAAATCTTTTCTCTCCATGTCGAATCTTTTCTCTCCATGTCGAATAATCTTGGACTAATAGAGTTAAGGCTAGGCACATTCGACCAAAGGTTCGATGGACACAGATTGTTATTGTCAGCCTCATGTCGAATCTCCTATCTATATCGAACTGTTGTTGCAACGAAAACGAAAATTAAGCATTTGTTTATGTCAGATATTTCGGATTTCGGATTCTGCATTTTTGTTTTCGTTTGTTAAAACGATAACGAAAATACCTGAAATTCGGACGAAAATGCATTTGGACGAAAACTAATGCACATGTCTACTGTGCAATATTAAGAGGTTATTAGCGCACTATTCTTGTTATATCATTAGACACTGAGCATGTGGATGGCTGTGACAGTATTTATTTTCACGGTTCAGCAACTGGGGTAGCGAAATTTACCTGGTGAAAACAGCAGATTGGGTGCAAGTACTTGTGGTACCTATTGACATACCTTCATTCCTCTCAGTGCAAGTTCTTGAGAGCACTTGAGGTATATAGTAGGGGTTGAGATCCCAGATGAGGAGCCAGGAGAAATCTGCTTTTTTTGATGTGGGTCTTTCAGGTGCTGTTGCCAATGGACTGCATGGCAGGTCGTCATATGTCTTGTCAAGCATGTGGTGCCCAATCAGGTGGTGTTCTGGCCATGCTTGATCCGCTTCAGACAGATTGCAAACAGCAACAGTGCGATCTACTGCACATGTGTTGAATAAAGCCCACACCAATGAACTTTTGAAAGTCAGCGGGGAGTCAGCAGTGCCCTGCACCTGTGGAGCTCTGTGGTGTGATTCAATAGGGATTGCCCTTAAACTGGCCCCTGGAGGACATTGTGCCTCCTCCTCACTTTCCTCCTCTCTTCTCTCAGGCACCCAAGTACCGTCAATGACCTCATCATCTCCTCCCTCCTCATCACTGGAGCAAACTTGGCAGTATGCTGCAGCCTGGGGGAACATGACTGCTAGTGTCTTGTCCTTCTGTGGCACCCTCTCTCTAGGCTCACATTACTCCCTTCCTCAACCTGGGCACTAACATCAGAGCATTCAAATTGCTGCGCATCCTTCAGCAACATGTAACTGACACTATGGTCGAATAATTCTGGTGACCGATGATGGTGGAGCTACAGAAGTAGTAACCGTGGACAAGGAGACGATGGAATAGGCTTCTTTGGCAGCTGCGTTGGAAGGAAAACTACTCTAAACCTGATAAAAAAGGGGAAAAAAAGAAGGGGTTTTTTGGGACTTTAAATGATGCCTAATTAATGTCCTCTCACCTCACACTACCCTCCCCCACACCCTGATACACACCACTTTTTCACATACAGATACACACAGCTTTTAGTGTTACAACATTTTTTCAGTGTGACAGTTTTTAATTTTTTTCTTTTTTTCACAGAGGTCCCCACATTTGGGGTTACCCTACATAGCTTACAACCACTTTGAATTTTATTTTTCCACCCTCACGGGGCGTTGTCAGTATGGGTCGTTGTCGCCCTGCCATGCCTCCCCAGCTCCCGGTTGTGACGCCCTCTGGCTGGTCCGTGACTCTCGTGGACGCACCACCCCCATGCAGACGCATCCGTAAGTTCTGTGGGTTAAATGTATGGGTGGGGGATTTTTCTCCTATTCTATGTTTGCCCACCAGCTCTGTAGCATTCTTTTAGATCATTACAATGTATCTGTCTTTTTAATCCCCAGATGATCACTTCGGTTTTTGCTCCTGATGAGCGGCCCGCAAGGCCCGAAATGCATAGAGCTAATATCTACCGATAAGTGTATATACCCATCAACCTTTATGGACGTTCCTTCCAATATATACCAAATCCCCCCCTGCTTATGTCTCCTTTTTAAAAAAAAATGTTTTAGTGGATTACCAAGTTGCATAGGTAGCGACTGCAATGTCTGGAAGATATGTACTGTGTATCTGCAAATATATGAAATATCCTTGATGGAATATTTATTAACTATTTACTATTGTGCAATATTTGGTTCGGATGAAATATAAAAAAGTATTGATATATAGCAAAATGCATAAAATTTAAATATGAAATTGTATTGCGATTTGAACCAATTAAAAGCTGTCCTCCATCAAAGTTATCTCTTTGTGTCCGTGTGCCTCATACAAAGTCCCGCCCTCGACTTTCCTTTTTGAATACTAAACCCGGGATGGAGGAGGGGATCTGAACGGCCCCTGAACCTCATTTAAAGTCCCAAAAAACCCCTTCTTTTTTTCCCCTTTTTTATCAATCAATTAGGGATGGAGGCACACGGTCGCACTAATATATTTTTTGCATTTTCCGCACATGGCTCCTTCGTTAGCTAAACTCGATGTCCAGCTCGCGTATATTTTACTTTACAACTAGTTCCTCCCAAAAAACGGTAAAAATTTTTTCCAACATCCTACCCTGCTCCATTTTTTCATTTTTTATAATGCTAATGCGTATGCATGTGGGTGGTCCTGTGCATGTCCTTCATTGGACTTTGCCGTCGCCTTCGCTTCGGGGAGCTGCGACGTGCACTGGGGTCCCCCCCTCTCCCTTCGCCTTGTTGTGGCCTGGGGTGAGTGGGGGTTCCGCCACTGCACGTCGACGTCACGCATAGCACACCGGGCGTGCGGTGTCCTTCGGGCACTGCACCACCGATGTTAGTGTGTTCCATAGCTGGCGCGCAGGGGGGAATGATTGGTGGGTTGGGCGCATCTCGCCTGGTCTTACGGCCTGGTTGATGGCGCCTTCCCTCCTCTCTCCCCCACTTGCATGTGTCAGTGTGACGTTGGGGGCGTGGTTATGGTGGCACTTCCCATATAAGCCTCTCCCTTTGCTGGGCCCTACACTCAGGATCACACACATCACTTCTCAGTTTGGAACAGCACTCACACTGCATAACTTGCTCTCTTCACTTTACAACAGGTATTTTCTTTTCTCCTCAATATTCACACACTATCTGGCTTTTTTATCTGTATGCCTTTTCCACTTTGCAACAGGTATCTTCTTCTCTTCCCAATATTCACTCTCTATTTGGCTTTCCTATCTTTAATCCCTTTTATTGCTCCCTTTTTTTTTTTTTTTTTTTCTCAGCCTTTTCTCTTTCTTTTTCTCCCTTTTTCTTTTCTTTCCCTGCCTAATTAATGTCCTCTCACCTCACACTACCCTCCCCCACACCCTGATACACACCACTTTTTCACATACAGATACACACAGCTTTTAGTGTTACAACATTTTTTCAGTGTGACAGTTTTTAATTTTTTTTCTTTTTTTCACAGAGGTCCCCACATTTGGGGTTACCCTACATAGCTTACAACCACTTTGAATTTTATTTTTCCACCCTCACAGGGCGTTGTCAGTATGGGTCAATGTCGCCCTGCCATGCCTCCCCAGCTCCCGGTTGTGACGCCCTCTGGCTGGTCCGTGACTCTCGTGGACGCACCACCCCCATGCAGACGCATCCGTAAGTTCTGTGGGTTAAATGTATGGGTGGGGGATTTTTCTCGACGTTATTTTTCTTGTTTCCTCTCAAGCCTGCCTTGCCTCTACACGATCGTGCAAAAAACTGATCTAGCAAAGCGCGGTGACGTCCAACACGTACGACGGCACTATAAAGGGGAAGTTTCATTCTGTTCGCGCCACCCTTTTGGCTGCTTTTGCTGATTTCGTGTTTCCGCGTGTTAAGTAACAGTTTGGGAAGAGACGATTCGCGCTTTTCAGTCTTCGTGCTTGAAAGATCATTTTCGGGAGTTCAGTTTGTGCTTGTGGGTTCGTATCTGGCTTTCAGTGCGTGTAGTGAGTTCGTATCTGTTTTTGCAGTGCGTTCTTGTCCGCGCGTTACTGTTTTTCAGCTCGTTCTTCATAGGCCTTGCTGTTCTTCAGTGCGTTCTTTTAGTTCGTTCTGATTAGACGACCGTTTTGAAGCCATGTTGCGTGTACGTTCTTGTCGCCGAGATCGTGCTGTGCTTGCTGCTGGGCTTGTTGCTATGTCCCAGATCCGGTCCATGAGGAGGGTGAGAAGGAGTTCATGGACCAAGAATTGGTTGCTCCAGAGGGACCAATTATGTCATATGCCTCTGCTGCGGGAGATCCGGGAGAATAACCCTGATGATTTCAGGAATTTTTTTAGGATGTCTGACCCCGTTTTTCAGCAGCTCTTGGCTTTGGTGTCCCCCTATATCACCAGGCAGGACACCGTTATGCGGGAAGCCATTACTGCTGAGCAGAGGCTCATCGCCACGTTGCGATACCTTGCGACTGGGAGAAGCTTGCAGGACCTCAAGTTCTCCACAGGCATCTCCCCCCAGGCTCTGGGCGTCATTATCCCAGAAACCTGCTCTGCCATTATCCAGGTCCTTCAGGAGGACTATCTTAAGGTAAGTTTTCTCCTTTATAAACATCACAATCTATGTTTTTTTATGCTTGCTAATGTATAGTATATTTTGAACTGTCTCTAATTACCATGATTTGAATATGCTGTGAATGTCCCCTTTGTCCCCCTGCATGTTGTATGCTTTGAATGTTCTATGTTTTTGGGCTACATGCATATTTTTGGGTCAAGCAATCTCCAGCATTAGATCCTGGGCCCAAACACACCTAGCCTAGTCAATCCTTATTTTAGTTTTGTACGCTCCATTGTAGTGCTTAGATTGCCTGATTTCCCCCCCCCCCCTAATTTTGTAAGTTTGTCTAATCTACCCAAATAAATTACATCGTACTATAGATTTTAATTATGATGTCCCCAACTCATCTCAACCCCTCCACCCTCTCCGAATTTCTCAGGTCCATCAGAGTGGGTGTTGTTTTTGTTGCTTATTTTTCTATCTTATTCAAGCGGACCTCCATCCTAAATTTTGTGGGTCCGCAAAATTGTAACCCTCCCCCGGTGTCAAAATTGACACCTTTCATGGGGGAGGGGGGTGAAGATACCTGTTTAAGCCAGGTATTTTCACCCACATCCGGGAGTCATCTCTGGGGCAAATCTGCCTGAGCCAAGTCACTTCCCGCAGAAGACCCGTAGTGTTCTTGGAAACACTTGTCTCACAGAACACAGGAGGACCAGTCTGAACTGCGCAGCGCTTCTCGTGCATGTGCGTTTGGGAACCGGGCAGTGAAGCCGCAAGGCTTCTCTTCCTGGTTCCCTCACCAAGGATGGCAGAGGGGGCAGCAGAGTGACGAGCAATTGTTCGTCCTCTGCTGCGGACGTTGCTGGACTCCAGGACAGGTAAGTGTACAATTAGCAAACCTCTGCAGCTGCTGTAGCTGGAGCTGCTGTGTTATTTTATAGTATTTTGGCTGCATAGCTCCGCTCTAAAATCCTCCTTCCAAATTAATGCTATCCTGATGTTTTGGCCAGAGTGTTTTGTGCTAACATGCTTGCAATGTATAGGTACTAATTATTATTTTTTATTTTTTTCCTTTGACTCCACAGTTACCATCGACGCCACAGGAATGGCAGAATGTGGCATCTGATTTTTCTCAGCGGTGGAACTTCCCCAACTGTGGAGGAGCCATTGATGGCAAGCACGTCCGCATCGTGCCACCAGCCCATTCTGGGTCCTTTTTTTGGAATTACAAAGGCTTCCACAGTATTGTGCTCATGGCGGTGGTGTCTGCGATCTATGAGTTCCTATTTGTTGATGTTGGGAAAAATGGGCGGATGTCTGACGGTGGTGTTTTCGCCCAGACAGAGTTTGCAGACCGGCTTCTTTCAGAGGACCTGGCATTGCCACCTGCTGAAGATAATGAACATGGCCTCCCGTTTGTGTTCCTGGCAGATGAGGCTTTTGCGCTTGGACCACATTTGATGAGGCCTTTTCCCCAAAGGTCCCTCACCCCTGAGAGGAGGGTATTTAATTATCGTCTGGCCAGAGCGCGAAGGGTGGTCGAAAATGCCTTTGGCATCATGGCCAGTCGCTTCCGGCTTTTTCTGACTGCAATAAACATGGCGGAGTATAAATGGAACCATTTGGTCATGTGTTGTTGTATACTGCACAATTTTTTAAGCAAACACTCCCCAAATTATCTTGCTACAGTTGACCTTCAGGGCACACAGGGTTTGGATGGACCATTGCCAGCCCAGTTAGCTGGCCCTACAGGCTTGGCCCCCCAAAGCGGCCGTGATGTGCGGCAACGCTATGTCAAATATTTTATGGGTAGGGGGGCCATTGCAATGCCTGATCAGTTTTAAATCAATTTTGCTCATAATAAAAAATAATATACTGAAAACATCTTGTTTGCTTTTCTTTTGTTGTATTTGTTCTTTCTTCTAGGTCAGTGATGGTGAACCTTGCCACTCCAGATGTTTTTCAACTCCATTTTCAATGATGCTCAACTACACTGCAGAGTGCCTGAGTAACATTAGAAATGTAGTTCCAAAACATCTGTCCTCGGTTATACTAGTGCAGTTGTAGTCCCATGTTTTTTCCTAACAAGTAAATTACAAGCATTTATAGAGTCTAAACACACACATTTTGTTGGGGGGGGGGGGGCAACATTGATATAAGAAGCCACACATTGTTTAGTGATTAAAAAATTTTATGATTATAAAATTGGTAAGGTTTGTATCAAAACATAACCCAAATTTTTTTGGCCATTTATAAAATATTTGCTTTTTACAACTCAGTACAAAAATGTACAACACGAACAATATCCCTTTATAGAAATAAAACATTTCCCCCCCAAAAAATAAACTTTTTTTTTTTGAATATATACAAGTTTTAAACACTCACAAGAATATGCTCAATTTTTTTAAGTTTTGTCTCCATCATTTTGTTTGTTTGGTACATCTGGACCAGGTTGTGTTTTATGGTTTTAACCTCTCGAGAGCAGACCCTCACTTCTTCAAGCAACATCTGGGCAGTGGCTCTGGTGAAGGTTGCTGTTGCCGCAGGCATTAAAGTCCCTTTAAGATGTGAAAAGAAAATATCTTACTAAATATACAGGCCAACATCTATTACGTGAGGCTGTGGTGTATGACACTGACCTGGTGAGTTGCCATTTCCCTCTTCTGCCACATCCTGCAGTTGTGGGTCTTGAGTTGGTGGTGCGGGGTTTGCAGCCTCGTGTCTCTTAGCTCTTTGAATCCCTAGGAGATATAACCAAAAGGTAGACTTGTGTAACTAAATATATTTAGACGTGAAAGAGGAATATTAATCATTCTTGGAAAGTGTGTTACAATTGTATTACTGTTAATTTTGGAGAAGATGAACACATGATTGTATCCATTTCCCAAGATGGTAGATTAATCTCTTTAGGTCATGTTTCACACATGGAAACACACCAGGTAACCACTGGATCACCTGTGTGTGACACCATCAAAAGGTTGTTCTTGTGGCCCACACTTGTGCTAATGAGTCCAGATGTGTAAGCAGCTGCTGAGCATACTCTTGTAAACGTACACTGAATCTAGTTACATTAGCCAAATCTAATTACCAACAACTACACAAACATGTTTATAATTACTTCTCAATAAACATTTCATGATGTCCTGTTTCATGTTCTTGGGCACAAGAATCCAACGTTGAAATCCTCGTTCAATACCACCCAAACGATGTTTTGGTGGAATACATTGCTAAAAACATTTGAACCTGCCGATTATTTTGTGATTGATAAAATGTCGTACGAACAATGATGAATCGTGGCAAAAGCTTGTGATTGAGTGAACGTTTGAACGACCATTTATACGATCGATTCGTGTGGCCAAAAACATGAAACATTACATTTTTTACTGTAATAAGACATAATTATTTTAAAAACACATGCAACACCACGTTATTAGGCAAAATCACATTTAATGTTAATCTACTTACTTTTTTTGATGACTTTTTTTGATCTTTTTATATTGATCCGGCTCACGCAACTTAATGTCCGACCATCATTTCCGGATCTGTTCCCGCGACCCCCAAATTTTTCAAAGAGCGTTTTGACCACTTTATCCATGATCTTGGCCTTCACTTGATTTGGCTTTTTGTAGGGCCCATGTTTGGCGTCGTAATCATCCCGGAGCATTATGGTGACCATCTCCACCATCTCCCCAAAGCTCATGTTAGTGGCTTTATACCTTCTGGGTCGGTGCCTGCTTTCTTCCCCACTTTCCACATCCTGTTGATTCGCCGCCATGTTTACACTCTCCATCATTAAGGAGTAGCGAGAAGGGGCGGGGAAAGTAGTGTAACGAACGTCAGGGGCGGGAAAGCGTGCGGAGCGTCACGCATGCGCACTGTATATAACTCCAAAAAACATTGTTGAAAGCGACGTTCAGTGAGTGGAAGAAGGTCGGAGGAGACGAACGTGTAGATCGCGGGTACGTAACATTTTTCTTACTTGATATGGCTGTGTCCAGGAGCATTAAACCTATAAACATTCATTCACTGTATGTTCGGGGCCGGAGTTGGGCAATATGCATGTAACTTGGCGCTTGCTTCCCGTGCTGTTAGTACTGGCCGTGCACAAAGTGTCATTTTTGAATTGGGACTATAAACTTTAGAAAAGTCAATCACGGCTCTAAATGAATTCTTGCCTCCCGGCAAATGGCAAGACTTTGAAAACTGATTTGTACCTGAAAAAAAAAACGTGGGGTTCCCCCAAATTCGAGTTGCAGGCCCTTCAGGTCTGGCATGGATTTTAAGGGGAACTCCACCCCCAAATCAAGAAAAAAAAGGGCGTGGAGTCCCCCCCAAATCCACAACAGACCCTTTATCCGAGCACGCAACCTGGCCAGCCGCAGGGGAAGAGGGGGGGACGAGAGCGGCCCCCCTCCCTCCTGAACCGTACCAGGCCACATGCCCTCAACATGGGGAGGATGTCCCCATGTTGATGGGGACAAGGGCCTCATCCCCACAACCCTTGCCCGGTGGTTGTGGGGGTCTGCGGGCGGGGGGCTTATCGGAATCTGGAAGACCCCTTTAACAAAGGGGACCACCAGATCCCGGCCCCCCCCTATGTGAATTGGTAAGGGGTACATTGTACCCCTACCATTTCACGAAGAAAGTGTACAAAATGGAAAAAATGACAGTAGTCAGTTTTTGACAATTCTTTTAATTTTTAGTTTGGCTTTCTTCCATCTTCTTCCTTCTTCTTTTCTCGCTTTGTGTTTCTTCCTCCATCTTCCTCTTCATCTTCCTTCTTCCTTCGGTGTTCTCGTCCGCATCTTGCTCCGGGTTCTTCTTTCTCCGTCCGCTCCGTTTGAATTGGAGGTTCCGCTGTGGGACGCTCAGTTCATCAGTTCTCCTCTTGGTCCGGCGACCCCGCCTCCCTCTGACGCACAGAGATTTCACAGGTACTTTCCCCGTGCAGTCAGAGGGGGGCGGGTCCCCCGGCTCGCAGCGGACCTAGAGGAGAACTGCCTAACTTTGCGTCACACAGCGGGAAACTCAAATTCAAACAGAGCAGCGGGAGAACAAAGAAGAAGCCGAAGCAAGATGCGGACGAGAAGCCCGAAGCAAGAAGGAAGATGAAGATGAAGAGGAAGATGGATGAAGAAACTCCAATGCAGAAAAGAAGGAAGAAGATGGTTGAAAAACAAAACCAATAATAAAGGAATTGTCAAAACCCGTGTAGTGTCATTTTTCAGATAATGCCATTTTTTAAGGTGAAATGGTAGGGGTACAATATCCTACATTACCATTTCACATAGGGGGGGGCGGGATCTGGGGGGCCCCTTTGTTAAAGGGGTCTTCCAGATTCAGATAAGCCCCCTGCCCGCAGACCCCCACAACCACCGGGCAAGGGTTGTGGGGATGAGGCCCTTGTCCCCATCAACATGGGGACATGCTCCCCATGTTGAGGGCATGTGGCCTGGTACGGTTCAGAAGGGAGGGGGGCTGCTCTCTCGTCCCCCCCCTCTTCCCCTGTGGCCGGCCAGGTTGCGTGCTTGGATAAGGGTCTGTTCTGGATTTGGGGGGGGGACGACTCCACGCCATTTTTTAAGGGAATTTGTCGGGGAGTTACCCTTAAAATCATTGACAGACCTGAAGGGCCTGGTATGGATATTTGGGGGAACCACAATGCTTTCCCAATGTTTGTATCAATGACTATTCGAGGTATTGCAATTGACAGGAGACAACAATTAATTATACCCAGGAGTGAATTTAGGGATAATTTAAATGTAATAAAAAATGACACTTGGTGCAGGGACAGATCGAGGTACTCCTTTATTTTTGGGGAGTCCTTTTATTCACCCTATTTACAGGGCTTAATCTACTTAAATGGTGTTTGGTTTCGGGTAAAGTCAGGTCACTAACTCTTGCTTTTTACAAAGTTAGCTAAAAAGAGTTCAACACAAACATCCAGGTGTCCACTCAACTCTATGATGACTGATCAATTGCTACGTTAGTGGCCTATATATGGTTAGAAAGATTTGGAGTAGTCCTGACTGACATTCCTTTTTTGGTTTTGGTTTTTGAATTGCACAGATAATGAAGGCATTTAAGGACCCCGATTTTATGCTGGAATTCCTCCAAAGATGGAAGAATCTTCCAATTTTATGGGAGACTAAAAATAAAAATAATAAAAATAAAGAAGCCAGGAAGAGAGCACTGGAGACCTTGCTGGAATTTGTGAAAACTCAGATCCCCACAGCAACACTACAGGATCTGAAGAACAAAATTGGGACCATTAGGGGCACATACCGGGCTCAAAGGAATAAAGGTCAGGAGCAGGTGCAGAGGACCGATACATACCAAATCTGTGGTACTATCAGCACCTGAGTTTCCTTGATGAACATCTGGAATCCAGGGAATCACTTTCCAGCCTTCCACCCAGAACGACCTCCAGCCTTCCTTGCAGCCAACCCTCCAGCCTTCCCTCCAGCATTCCATGCAGCCAAGCCTCCAGCCAACTTGAGGTCTCTTTGGAGGAACAACCTCAAGTCCTGGAGGAGCCGGATTTAAATATTTGGAGCCAGGTATAATATTTCACAAAATATTTAGAGTAATAAAAGTTGAATGTTGAAAAAGTTTGAAACAAAGTGTGAAAAATGTTAACAGTTTCAAAAAAGTGTCTGACATATCAATAGACAGCATTGGCCACAAATTAAGGGCACCAAAAAGAAATATACTGGTGTCAGAATGATTGACTATTTATTAGCATTCAATTACCAAATGTCATGAGGAGACAAATGTGTGTGAAAGATGAAGGCAAAACTAACTCGATGTACCTTTTTTTTACAGGATGAGGAGGCAGGCCCCAGTGGGACCCAGGAAGAGGCAGGCCCCAGTGGGACCCAGGAAGAGGCAGGCCCCAGTGGGACCCAGGAAGAGGCAGGCCCCAGTGGGACCCAGGAAGAGGCAGGCCCCAGTGGGACCCAGGAAGAGGCAGGCCCCAGTGGGACCCAGCACAACACCAGGCCCCAGATCCCTCTGCTGCGGATTCCTGCAAAAAGATCTAGGAGGCTGGTTCAAATGGAGGAGGAGACACAGGCCCTAATTAGGGAGGCTACTGCTGCACTCCGAGAGCCCCCCACCGCTGCAGAGGGATTTGCTGCCCTTATTGGGGAGAAACTGCCACAAATGGGACTGGACCAGAGGCTGAAATGTGAAACCCTTATATTGAAGGTGGTCAATATGGGCCTGTTGAACAAACTAAAGGAGTTCACAGACGTTGTGGACCTTTCCTATTTTTTTGCACAAGTTCCTGCCCCACTCCATGCTCCTGCCCCACTCCATGCTCCTGTCCCAGGCCCTGCTCCCGTCCCAGACCCTGCTCCCATCCCAGACCCTGCTCCCGTCCCAGACCCTGCTCCCGTCCCAGACCCTGCTCCCGTCCCAGACCCTGCTCCCGTCCCAGACCCTGCTCCTGCTCCAGTCCCTCCTCCACGGACACAGCCTCCAAGGAAGGCTGCAGGGAAGGTCAAACAAAAAAGACGAAAATGAACCCAGGATATGTGCCTCACATGGGGCCAGTTTTGGTCTTCACATGCTTTGGTGTTTGCTGTGGTGATCTGGGTGTGCACTAATTTCAGCAGGGTCTCCAGTGCTGTCTTCCTGGCTTCTTGATTTGTAGTTTACATATGGTTTTGTTTTGGCTTACCTTTTAATTTGTTATTAGGCCATAATAAATGTGAATTTGTTTTGAAGATACAAAATTAACATGTGTTTTTCTTCTAAATAGCCAGTTTGTAAGTGAGTAGGCAGGGACAGTGGATAAAAAAATTGAGAAATTAACAAGGGACACTAACCTCATTGAGGCAAAATTAGAATAAAGAATAATGTTGTGGTAACTTGACACACTCCAAAATAGCAAATAATATGTAAAAACAGTCTAAAATCTAAGACCACAAATTTAAGCACAAAAAAAAAAAAAAAAATGTTTTAAAGTTTTAGGTATTTAGGGAGATCTGGCTCCCCAAAATAGAGATTAATCATGATAAAAAAAAATTCATAAAGACCAAAGATTGTCCTAACTATCAGAGAATATCAGCAGCAAGAGAATTGGAATATTGCAGCATTTAGAACGAAGAAAAGAATGCGCTGCATTAAACGATGTAATATTTTCATGCATGACGAATGTGCCATCTCCATTCCGAACAGTAGTTTTACCAGAACGAGCGCTCCCTTCTCCTCACTTGCTTCTGATCATGCGCGCTTTTTTAACGTCGTTAAAGCCTACACACGATCATTTTTCATGATGAAAAAAACGACGACCTGAAAAACGGCGTGAAAATTTAGAACATGTTCTAATTTTTCTCGTCGTTTTTAATGCCGTTTTTCTCGTTGAAAAAAACGACATAAAGCCCACAGACGATCGGTTTTTCGGCGAGAAAAAAAAATGACGTGATTCTCGTCGAGAAAAGCGGTCGTGTGTACGCGGCATCAGACTATCTTCTTTCTAAAAAGAGGGTCATATTTGTACAGTCCTGGCATTTTACTGCTTTAAGAAATGAGAGGCAGACCAT
This sequence comes from Rana muscosa, assembly GCA_029206835.1. NCBI lineage: Eukaryota > Metazoa > Chordata > Amphibia > Anura > Ranidae > Rana > Rana muscosa. Next base: position 204,523,608 of record CM055127.1, read on the forward strand.
TTTACAAATATACTGTATATAGAGAGTTTGTAGACTTTATAACTTTCACACAGACTAGATAATATAATTATATATATATATATATATATATATATATATATATATATATATAAATATATATAAAACTGTATTTACAAATATATATATTACTACTAATAGTGTACACACACACACTATAATCAATATGCAAAAAAATAATGAATGTAAAACATTTTAGTGGAATTTCAGAGTGATGCTGAAATGTATAGTGGTCAGGATGTAGCTGCTGCATTGGCGACTATAAAGTTTGTTTGTTTTAAAATTACATGATTTTAGTTTTGCTACTTGGGAAATCACACACCACATGCTTTAGAAATGCTGCCAAAGCATATGAATGCACTGTGACAGAAGGCTGTCTCATCAACAGTGTAGTTACAAAGATCAGTGCCAAAGAAGATTTGGTAACACACCAAATTATAGCCATAAAAAGTAGACCTGGCCTTTATTGCACTTGCCAGCTGTTGATTTTTTTGTTGCAGTGACCTTACTAGGGACAAAATGAAAGAACTAATAAATTGTTTTGATAAAACATTTTCGTTTTTTCAGAATTTTGATCTTTATTTAAAAGCAGATGCACACTTTAAATTTATATGCAGCATAAAAAAGTAGTAATGTAAAACTAACGATATATCCATGTTAGATTATATAATCCACTTTCATTCCAAACATAAGAAGCCCTTAAAATTCCTGAGCTTTGCTTTTCCTGTATGATGAAGAAATACATAACATAAAAATACACACACACACACACACACACACACACACACACACACCTGCCTCAATATTTACTACCGCTACAATGTCTGGGTCTTCATGTTTGTGTACAGTAAACATTTTTTCCTAGTCTAATTACTCTATTTTCATTCACTTAAAGTTACTAAAACCAGGACCCTGCATTCACTATATCTGGTCTCCCACAGTACACAGAATATGGAAATGAAATATAATGATAGGAATGAGCATATATAGATACAGACACCACATCCCAATTTAAAATGGAGAAGAAAAGAGGAGGGACAGGAGGTCACATGCCTCTGGATTTTAACGGTGTCAAAGATATATATGGCGACCAAATACTGATCAACACAAGAATATGGAAATTTGGAAAAGAGTTTGACAAAAATAGTAAAAACATGAAACACATATCCAGATTTGATTGTTTTTAAAGGAGTACATGTATAAAGCCGTTGACATGTTTTGCTCCCAAAAGAGCTTCTTCAGGAGATGAATTTACGGCGTTTTAATGTAATAGAAGTTACAAAAAGAAGAATAAGAATGCTCATGTGAATGTATTTAGAGAAAAACACATTTAAAAAAAAAAAAAATACATATTTTATAGGCATCCATACAGAGAGTTGAATGCAAACAATATTAAAAAAAAAAAACAGTCCAAAAGTCAGTCAATAAGGGCATACTAGGCATAGTTGCATATCACTGAATTTTATAGAAATGAATAGTGTGATCAAAATCTTTTGATTTTATTCATCATTTATTATTTTATTATATATTTTTAATATTAATTTAAATGTATTTTATTAATATTCCATCTTTTATTTTCCATTATTTTCTTTCCCACCCTTGTCTTTCCTTTTCTTTTTTTCTTCCCTCATTCCTCCCATCTCCCCCCCAAAATCATCCAGGCTATCTACCTTTCCTGCACGGACGCCCTGGTCTGGTTTTTAATCAATCCTATTCCTTTCAGCCCATAGAGGGAGACCCTTTTGATTCGGTGCCGTCCACTTTCAGCGGATGGACCATCACCCTTTTTCCTATCTTTAGTGTTCTTGTGGATTGTGATGTGCCCTCTGTACATTTCCGATCCACAATCGCCCTGTCCATTCATGTTTTAAACGTGGTATGGGCAGGAGGATTTTCCATCATGGCCGCTGCAGCCTCGCTGTCTGCAATGTCGCCCCTCTGTCATCGGCACCAGAACTCTGTGCCTGTCTCTTTTAATGCGTCCGCCGATGACATCAGACGTCGCCGCATCTAGGATGTGATTTAAAACGGCTTATGCTAGCCGCAATCTTCTGCCATTCCCCCTGAGCTGGGGACAGAGATTATATCTCCGCTTACACTTGGAATCCCCTGTTTACAGGTATGCTTACCCCATTTCTTTCAACCTCTAATCTGGACTGCAGTTTTTCCATGCTGCACAGATCTTGATTATTTATTATTTATATTTGGTTTATCCATATCATTACAAGGTGCTCCCCTCCTTACTTGTGGGCTATCCCTGGTTCCCTCTTGATATCCTAAGGTTTTTTGTTATGCCTGCTGCAAGGATTGGGTCTGCAATTCAGATTACAGGTGCATATAATGCCCTATGCTATTGATTCTACCTAAACCACATAAAAAAAAAAAGAAGTATAGTTCCTTATTTCATTCATTTGATTATGATCTACTTATAATTTTCCTAGGGTGTCTTTTCAGTGAAGACACACGTTTCCTGTCTTCTTTCCCATCTGCAGGATTGTATGAGATCTTTATCCCTTGGGGGGGGGGGGGGTTTGAAGAATTTCTCGGCACATCCATGTGTTTTTAACTAATCACATTGACAAGTATTAGTAATATCGATGACTGGCAAGTAGGGTTGAGCGGACACCTGGATGTTCGGGTTCAGCTGAACTTCGGAAAAAAGTTAGAGTTCAGGACCCGAACTTGACCCCGAGCCCAAACCCCATTGAAGTCATTTGAGGCCATTTGAGGACTAAAATGGCTCTAAAATAGTAATGGAGAGGGCTAGAGGGCTGCAAAATGTTGCTAAGAGCATGGCAAGTGCTCTGCAAACAAATGTGGATAGGGAAAATAATAACTTAAAATAACATAAAATACATAATAATAATAAAATATAATAATCTTGACCTAGGAGGACCAGGTCCATATGGAGTAGGAGGTTGAGGTGGCAGTGGATGTGGCGGGGGCGGTGGAGGAGGATGAGGTAGCGAACACTTTTGTTTTTAAATTGGGGTACACCCCCAAAAAAGTGAGAGATCAAACAAACAATGGGTAAGGCTGGTATACATGTCTATTCTGCACAAGGTACGGACCAGTCCTGTGGGATCTATGCCTGGTTCATTTTAATGAACGTGAGCTTGTCCACATTGGTCTGGACAGGCGGCTGCGCTTTTCTGTGATAACGCCCCCTGCCGTGCTAAATACACTGGCTGCAGGGCAGGCCAGCACATCCAAGGCGTAAAGGGCAAGCTCAGGCCATGTGCCCAATTTGGAGAAGTTGAAGGGGACAGACCCGTCATTCAATACGTGTAGGCGTGTGCACACATACTGATCCACCATGTTGGAGCAATGCTGCCTCCTGCTAAGACGTTCCATATCAGCTGGTGGTGCCGGTTGTTGTGGCGTACTGAAAAAGCTTTTCCACATTTCGGCCATGCTCTGCCTTCTGCTTACACTGTGCCCCCGCTGTCAGGTGGGAATGCCACCAGCAGCGCGTCTACCAGCGTGCGCTTGTACTCGCGCATCTTACAATCATGCTCCAGTGAGGGAATTAAGTGCGGTACGTTGTCTTTGTAACGGGGATCCAGTAGCGTGGCCACCCAGTAATCAGCACCTGTTAGAATGGGCAACTCGGCAGTCATGTGTGCCAGGCTGCCCAGAGGCAACGGAACTCCTCCTCCTACGCAAGGCGGGAAGGCCAAAGTTACGCTGCAGCGCTGACAGGCGAGCAGCAGGGAGAGAACGTCGAAAGTGCGCACAGACGGCCCTCACTTTCTGCAGCAGCTCTGGCATATGGGGGTAATTTTTAAGGAACCCCTGCACCACCAAATTCAGCACATGCGCCAGGGCAAGGGATGTGCGTCAAACCGGCTAGGTCCAGAGCTGTTACGAGATTTTGCCCATTAAATATGAATGTTATTCTTGCGCTACCAAAGGTGAAATAATAAATTAAAATAAGGGTAACTGCTGCAGACACCGACAGGGTTAGGCCAAACCCATAAATTAATTAAACAGAGGAAGGATGGTGCTGCGCTGTTTGGATAAGATTGCTGTCTATGTGCAGAAAACTAATCTAAACTAACAATAAATATAAAACAATGATAAATAATATAAAACTGATAATATTGTAGGTAGGAGTATCAATGTGCACCAATAAATTACTATTAAAATATCAAAGAATATTACAGTAGTGCAAAGTTCTAAAACCATAAGACTTACTAAAACATAGTGCCAAAGTGCAACGTGCATAACACTGGGAATAAATAATGTGCAAAACTGCTAAATGTGCAAACAAAAATGCAGGCGAGATAGAAGCCTGTAAAAGTGCAAGCCAACAACGTGTTATGTGCAAGTGTAGATGCTGATTGTTTTACACATTAGCACTCTGCACATCCTACAATGTCCAATAAAGCTAGGAAAGGAATACTTCAAATGAATGTGAAGTGCTGCTTGAAGGAGTGCACAAAATGCCAAGTACAAACAAATGTCCAATATACTGGAAAAAAAATGCAGCAAACAAATATGTATGCTGGTTGCAGGAGTGCACAAAGTGCTAAAGTGCAAAACAAATGTCCAATACACTGGAACACAAAATAGTTTGATCCGACGTGGTGAGTGGAGTAAAAGCATGTAAGGTGATGCCAATAGCAACAAAATGCTTTCTTGAGATGTTTCTATTTCCATGTGACGGCAGGGGGTGATGAAGAGATGGATCTCTTTCGTGTGTCACGCACAATAGTAAACGTGGCCTCTTACCTTGCGGTAATGAGGTAACCACATAAGAATGCTGGGAGTAGTAGTTCCTCCAGTGGGTCCTAGGGTAATAGTGGATCCTAAGGGATGTCTTTGTCTCTCAATGAGAACAAAGTGGTAGGGGGAGAGAAAGGAGGGTCTCTACCGTGAAGTACGTTTTTAAAAACCAATCCGGTACGTTTATTAAGTATAACAGTGGGTACTCACATTAAACAGTATAAAAAGTAACTTATCTCCATACGAGCAGCGAGCTTGTTAGCCTCCGTCTGTCTATATATCTTTCCGTCTACGTGTGGCGTCACAGTCACGTGACTTCATCAGGGGATGATTGGAAGACATAGAAAGTGTCTTTAAAATAGTATTCCAATTATGGTGAATGGAGCGGCCATTTTCTTGTAGCTCCATGTAGACAGTCATTGGCGGCCATCTTCCCATAGACTACGGGCGCGGCCATTTTGTTGGTTATATGATCTGTCAATACTAACTGCCATTTTCTCTGTGATATATTAGGCTTAGCAGCCATAATTTCGAAGTCCATGCGTGAATACATATAATATTTTCATATCACACTACTCGGACCAGGAGCGTGATGAATATTGGTGCAGATAGAGTTCGGCTGAGACTGACTGTCAGCAACTAAAAATGTTCGTAATTACTATATACATGCGAGATTGCTGGTAAAGAGAATAAGATAAAATAAAAAACAGGCTCCGCATTGTATTAAAAGAGGACCTGAGAATAAAATTATGTAATTAAGCTAAATAAAAATGACCAAGGGTAGGTATAAAATAGGCATCAAAGGAATATGGTGACAGAGTGGGAGAATTAACCCTCACAGTTCCATATAATAATGGAAACCTTGGTAAAAGTAGGTCTGGTAAACATAAGACAGACGCATGCTAAATGGATGATAGGTACAGACCTAGTAATTATAGTAACGTATATCTGAAATAAATTCCTAAAATATGCATATAATGTGGAGAGGGGAGGGGGGATATAATTCCTGTATACAGCAGCATGCTTAAATATTGGTATAAATATTAAAAACATATATAGAGAGTTAAAATAGATAAAAGTGGGTGGTTCTAAAAGTCACTGAGAAAACAGTTTAGATCAAATTCAACGTTGAGTCCTCTGGGTACAAAAGTATCAAGGGTAAAAATCCATTTGGACTCTGACTGAGGGTCCTCACCTTGTGACCTCTCCGCCAATGTTTAGTATATGGTTCAATTCCCAAAAATGTGAGCTCTGTCGGGTCTTTATTATGATGCAACAAAAAAAAAATGTTTTGATACATTGTTTATCAAAACCCTTTAGTATATTTTGGACGTGCTCTTTTATGCGTATCCTCAGGGGTCTTTTCATGCGTCCTATGTATTGCAGGCCACAACTACATTCAAGGGCATATACTGCCCCTTCGGTGTTGCAGCAAACAGATTTCGCCCATTATCGCACCCCACCAGGCCAGGCTTGAGGCTCACTGCCACCAACCACTCATATGTCTGTTCCATGTCCCTCCACAACTCCTGCGCGGTGTGTCGTTTTTTCCCCCCCAAACAGGAAAGTTTTAAAACTGCCTGCTGTTGTTTACCCCTGGCTGTGGTGAAGGCATTACGCTGACCGGATGAGGAAGTGGAGTAGGAGGAGTTAGCAACAGGAGGCAAACTGAAGTGCCCTGCAATCCTCAGTGGTGGAAGGCCATGCGCCAAACTGCTATCCGCCTCAGGCCCAGCCGCCACTGCATTTACCCAGAGTGCTGTTAGGGAGATAGAACGTCCCTGACCGTGCTTACTGGTCCACGTATCCGTAGTTAGGTGGACCTTGCCACAGATGGCTTTGCGCAGTGCACACCCGATTTTGTCCCCCACTTGGTTGTTCAGGGAAGGGATGGCTCGCCTGGAAAAGTAGTGGCGGCTGGGCATGACGTACTGGGGGACAGCCAATGCCATCAGGCTTTTAAAACTCTGCGTCTCCACCAGACGGAATGACAGCATTTCAAAGGCCAGGAATTTTGCAATGCGGGCATTCAGGGCCAGGGATCGTAGGTGGGTACTTCCTCTTCCGCTCCAGTGTTTGGGAGATAGAGAGCTGAATGCTTCCATGGGACATTGTAGAGATGGTTGGTGACCCAGGTGCTAGTGTTGCTGGCAGATCCTCTGTTTGCAGGGTGGCAGGTTCCACTGTCACTACAGAGGTGGATGAAGAGGCCGAGACTGCAGCAGAAGAGGAAGCAGGAGGAGCCAGAGACCTTTCTTGGTTTTTGAGGTGTCTACTCCACTGCAGCTCATGCTTTGCACTTAGATGACTGGTCATGCAGGTTGAGAATGTTTATGCCTTGCTTCAGGCTCTGTTTGCACAGCGTGCAAACCACTCGTGTCTTGTCATCAGTACATTGTCTGAAGAACTGCCTCGCTAGGGAACTCCTTGGACCTGGCTTTGGTGTGCTCGGCCCCTTGCTGAGTTGGGCAGTACCAGGCGTACTGTCTAGGGGGACGGACGCTCCGCTTTTGCGCCCTGCTCCCTCTTCTGCTGTGCTGGTGACTGTGCGACCACCGCCTCTACCTCCAAACTACATAGGTCACCTGCATGACGTTGATTCCATGTGGGGTTGAGGTCTTCACCCCTGCCCTCCTTGTCGGTCTGCACAATTGCGAAAGTAGCAGCAGTTGGCACGAGTTTCTTCATCATGAGACGTGCTGCGATGGTCCTCCCATGTACTCATCTTGAAACATAAGTGGTTGGGCATCGGTGCACTCAATCTCTTCCACTTCTGGGGCAGGGCTAGGTGGATGGCCCTGGGAAACCCCGCTAACAGTCATCAAAAAGCAGAAGAGACTGCTGCATGAATTGGGGCTCAGACTGCTTGGCTGATTTGCAAGGGGGTGAGGTGAAAGACTAATGGACATCGGCTGCAGGTGCCAACTCTGATCTTTCAGCAGAAGACTGGGTGGGAGACAATGTGAAGGAACTGTAGGCACTGTCAGCAACCCAATCTACTATCGCCTGTACTTGTCCTGGCATCAACATTCGTAGAGCCGCATTAGGCCCGACCAAATACCGCTGCAGTCTGTCGCCTACTCTCACCTGAGGAAGGTGTTTCACTTGTGCATGTAGCTGGCACAGATCAACCATGTCCTCTCCCTGCAACAGGAGCTCCACCAGCAGCACCACGACCGGGGCCACGCCCCTTATGACGGTCTCCTCATATTTCTCAAATTTAGGATCTTGCCCTAAATGGGCATTTTTTTTATTATATTTTTTGAAGATCAGAATAGGAGGAGAACAGTATCTAAAGTGTCACAAGTACAGATATGCAGAAAATGCACCAAATATTTTTTTTTGCCCTAAATTTTTATTTTATTTTTTTTAATAGCAGAATAGGGGAACAGTATCTAAAGGGTGTATCTCACAGTAACATATGCAGCCGAAGCCAACCTAACAGGACAGATAAAAGTTCTCTTTTCTCTGGCACTGGGCTCAGAGCAGGATAAAAAGATTGTGCACTGCATCCACACAACAAAAGCAAGGTAGATCGCTGAGTAATTTGATTTCTGAATCAGGACAGGACTCCTATCTAATTCTCTCCCTCAAAGCAGCAGCAACCTTTCCCTACACTAACAAACTGAAGCAGAGTGACGTGCTGTGCCATGTGCCTCTAGCTTATATAGAGGCTGGATCACATGCTGCACTGGCCAATCAGTCATGCCATTAATAGGCATGGCTGTGATGGCTTCTAAGGGCACACAAAATGTTGATGTTGGCTGCCCTGCAGCTTTTTAAAATGTGCCATTACATTGCCGAACACCGAACCCGAACATACAGTAAATTGTTCGGGTCCGGGTCGCAAAAACCCAATACGAACCCGAACTTTACAGTTCGGGTTCGCTGAACCCTACTGGTAAGATTTTGAGCACACTATTTCTATAAAATGCAGTGATATGCAACTATGCCTAGTCTGCCCTTATTGACTGACTTTTGGACTGTGTTAATATTGTTGTTTGCATTCAAATCTCTGTATGGATGCCTATAAAATATGTATATATTTTTTTTTAAATGTGTTTTGCTCTAAATACATTCACATGAGCATTCATATTCTTCTTTGTTACTTCTAGTACATTAAAACGCCTTAAATTCATCTCCTGAAGAAGCTCTTTTGGGAGCGAAACGTAGAGAAAAAACTGTTTTATACATGTACTCCTTTAGAAACAATCAAATCTGTTGGATATGCATTCTCATGTTTTTACTATTTTTGTAATAAAAAAACTTCCAATTTTCCATATTCTTGTGTTGATCAGTATATGGTTGCATATATATAATATATATTATATATATTTATATTTATATTATCTTTGACACCGTTAAAATCCAGAGGCATGTGACCTCCTGTCCCTCTTTTCTTCTCAAATGGAAATTAAATAGTTTTAATAAACAGCTAAATACTTTTCATCAGCAGTTAGAGCAGTCTTATGACTTCTATCAGTGTCTGGTTAAAGCTTGAGCACCAGTCACTTTTGATCTTTTCAGAGCTTTAATGTACAACCTGGACAGAGGTAGTAGGAGAGAGGGTTAAGGGTCTCATACCAGTAGCAGATCACTTACAGACTCACCGGAGCCAGAAAAAAAAAAGAAAAGAAGAAGAAGAAGAAGAAGAAGAAGTACAGCTTCACAGTACCAGAACCTTTAAGCTGACCCGGCGATACCGTAAACACATTTAATATTGTAGGGCAAGCTCCAGCTTTCCAGGGTCAGAACCTTTAAGCCGACCTGGCAACACTGTAAGCACATTTAGAATGTACAGTAGGTGCGTCCTCCAAGTCACCAGACCCTCCTGAGAGATCAGCCTTCATCCTGGCTCTCTCCAGCAAGGGTCCTTCCCTGGGTCTTCTCTATTTGGCTTGGCTTCTTCCATGCGGGGCAAGACAGCCTAAGGATCACCTTAGGATTAGTAGGTCCAGACAGGCTTCTGGGCCTTTTTGCTGAGCTCACTTCAGCAGCACGTCCCCAGGCCAGGAGGGCCTGAGGCAAGAGAGTGAGCACATAGCCCTGCCCAAATATATATCATGTCAGAATGCACCAGTGGCCAAGAACCTCCACTGGGCTGGCTGGAAAATTAATTACTATTCATAACTAAATCTAGTTGCACTCTCATACTGGCCTGTGGTACCAGTGACACCTACTGGCAACAGTGAGAAATGCACAACTTAATTGAGCTTAGGGAAAGACCATATAAACTGTACAATCAATCTGAGCTATTTACAGCCCAACCAAACAAAATTTACATGATAGTCCCAGTTTAGGACCAGGGGCTACATGAGTATTCAAGAGATGGGCATCATTGCCTGGTTCCAGCTAGAGATTGCGGGATGGGTATCTTGTGATAGATTATAGTAGCTGCACGGTATAGGAGTGAGGCCATTTCACGGCAGATAACAGGTAAAGGCAGACTTAGCATTCAAAATAGTAAGAAATAACTTAGTTAGTTATCAAAGGAACAGTTTGATGACAATACAGTGAAACTAAAACATCAAGAACATAACTAAAATATATATCTTATTAATGTCTGCAATAAAAGCTCCGACCAATCTATATTTCATGAGTCTAGGGTCTAACAATCAATATAGCATGTACAAAAAATGGGCTCAGAAATTACTCAGTCCCTGGAAAAAAAAAAAAAAACACAAAGGAGACCGGCATAGGGGGAAGATTAAGGGAGGTATGAAACCCGGATGTGGGTGGGTAATTCATACCTACATGTTACATTCTATCAGGAGGCTAAACTTTCTGCAGCATATAGTAGCTCAGACCATCAATTACATTTTAGTGAGATTAAGATTGTCTCTGACAGGGCCAATATACTGTATCTCTTGTTCAAATCCAGAAGGCAGGTACAGTGGAGAAAATAATTTGATCCCTTTTTTGCAGATTTTGTATGTTTGCCCACTTAAGAAATGAAGGGTCTATAATTTTTATCATAGGTGTATTTTAAATGATAGACAGATTAACCAAAAATCCAGAAAAAAAAAACAAAAACAAAAAAAATCATACGATACAAATGTTATAAATTGAGATGCAGATCAGTGAGTAAAATACATATTTGATCCCCAAGCAAAACATGACTTGGTGGGGAAACCCTTGTTGCAGTGGCGGCTGGTGCTCAAAATGTTTGGGGGCGCAAACAAACCGAACATTTTTGAAAAAAAATCAATTGCATCCTCACTGTGCCCATCAAATGCCGGCACTGTGCCCATCAAATGCCGCCACTGATTCCCCCCTGCTCGCTTTTAGTCTGCCCGGCACTTACCCTGTCTCAGTGGGCAGCGGGTGACGGCAAGCAGTGTCCTCCATGGGTCTTCTCCCATCCTCTCCTATAGGCGATGGGATACCTGATAGGTGTCCAATCACAACACCTGTCGGGTAACAGAACCGAGGACCTGATTGGCGGAAAGGCGGTTCAGTGTTAGAAAAGCGAATATTCATTCGCTGTTCTAACACCTGGGAGAACTGCGAGCGACAAGCATGGCAATCGCAGGTCACCGTTTGACACCCATTCGATCCTATTGCTCTAATCAGGTGCTTCAAAAACAACCCCTGCCGCTGTAATTCATGCGCCCGGTTCCTTGTATATGGGTCGGGCGCCTGAATAGCGGGTGTCAGCGGCGGCCATGGATAGATTCATGCTATGCATGTATCCATCGGTCATAGAGGGGGTGGCTGGAGAAAGGGGGCAGCGCCCTTATGGACGCACCGCCACGTTGGCAAGCAGAGATAAGATGTTTCTTATAGTTGTTTACCAGGTTTGCACACATCTCAGGAGGGTTTTTGGTCCACTCTATACAGATCTTCTCTAAATATTTAAGGTTTCTTGGCTGTGGCTTGACAACTCGAAGTTTCAGCTCCCTCCATAAATTTTCTATAGGATTGACCACTTCAGCTCCGCAAGGATTTGCCCCTTAATGACCAGGCCATTTTTGCAATACGGCACTGCGTTGCTTTAATTGACAATTGTGCAGTCATACAAATGTTATAAACAACCTTTTTTTTCCCCCTACAAATAGAGCTCTCTTTTGGTGGTATTTGATCACCTCTGCGGCTTTTATTTTTTGCGCTATAAACAAAAAAAAAAAGCGACAATATTGAATTTTTTTTTTAAAAAATCTTTATCGTACATCACGGGACACAGAGCAGCCATAGTAATAACTATGTGGGTTATACGCCACCTTCAGGTGAATGGACACTGGTACACTCAAAGACTGGAAGTCCCCCTCTATATAACCCCTCCCATACAGGAAGTACCTCAGTTTTTTTGCCAGTGTCTAAGGTGTTGGTGTCATGTACCTGAGTGTATTTGAACCGGGATCTTCCTGGTCCCACAGCTGCAGCCTTACCTGTTGTGCTACGGAGGAGATCTGGACTTTTGGAAATTTCCTCTCAGTATTAAGCATTACCTTGGACTCACTAGCCCCACCTGCTGCCAGCTGTGGACAAATTTCAATCAAAGCAGCCCATAAAAAAGGAAGTAATGCTATCTCTCAGTGCCCGTTTGTGTGGAATAGCTCCCTGGGTGGTGACTGCTTTTTGATCTTGATTTTCGTGTTGAACTTCTGCCTGAATTCCTGACTACTCTCTAGCCTGCTGATTTTGTACTTCACAGACAGCTTGTGTATGACCTTTGCATGCCTAACCACTCTGGATTTCGATCGTGTACCGTTTTGCCTGATCTGTTGCCAACTTAATCTGCCTGACTGACTATGTTTTCGCCTGAATCCTCGGCACACAAGTTCCACTTCGGACACTACCTATCACAGGTACCTTACATTACAAACTGGCCACAATGACAGTGGACCCTGCTGAGATTAAGGCAATTTCACGTCAGGGACAATTGATTAGAGCTCATGAACAGCATCTTTCTTCCCAGGACGCCAAGTTAGATGAATTTTGTACTATGCTTAAATCTGGTTTGCCTGGTTCCTCTGCAACGGTCCAGACTTCGGATTCTACTCCTGCTACGATCCAACCCGCCTCTTCTGTACCACCCAAACTTCCCTTGCCTGACAAATTTGGTGGTGATACTGAGGACTGCAGAGGCTTTTTAAATGTTTGCCGTTTACATTTCCGCAACAACCCTGGGACCTTTAGCACTTTGTCTGCCAAAGTGACTTTTGTAATTTCCTTGTTAAAAGGGGGAAGGCCCTGGCCTGGGTCTCTCCTTATCTGGAACGCAATGATCCTGTGCTGCAAGACGCTGACAAATTTCTGGCTTCTCTCCAGACTGTATTTGACAAGCCAGATAGAGCTTCAAGAGTACTCACTCTTGGACATGCAACAAGGCACCAGGTCTGTGGCAGAATATGCTATTGAGTTTCGTACCCTTGCTGCTGAGACTAATTGGGACTCAAGGGCATTATGTGCAGCCTTCCGAAAAGGTCTTGCAGATCGCATCAAAGACGAATTATAAGGATTCCCCAGAAGACCTAGAGAAATTCATAGAGCTCTGTATTCGTCTGGATGTCCGGTATCATGAAAGGTGCCAAGAGAGACTTAGAACTCACACGTTTCCTAGACCAGTTTACCGTTTGGCCCCTAACTTCCAAGCACCACCTCAGCCAGAACCTGAAATCTCAGTTGAACCCCAGGCACCTGTGGAACCCATGGATGCAAGCCGTCTCCACCTAACTGAGTCAGAGAAACAAAGGAGGCGTGCATTGGGCCTATGCCTATACTGTGGACTTAAAAGGACATTTATTATCGGTCTGCCCTTCCCGTCCAGTAAAAGGCAGGGTCTAAATAGTGTTGGAGGAGCTGGCTTAGACCTTACAGGTATATCCTCCAAGACCAAGATTACCGTTCCTGCAATTATCCATTTACCCTCTAAACTTGTCTCATGTGAGGCTTTTGTAGATTCTGGAGCTGCTGGAATATTCTTGGACTACACTTTTGCTAAAAAAATAAATAATATCCCATTTGTTCCAAAATCTAGACCCCTGAACATTACCACCGCGAATGGACAACCCTTGGGAGATGGCATTGTAAAATTTGAGACTATGACAATCACCCTTAAGGTAGGCGTACTCCACAAAGAGGAAGTTGTCTTGTCTTATTGATTCTCCACTTCTGCCCGTTATCCTTGGTTACCCATGGTTACAACATAACCCTTCTTTTGATTGGGAAAACGGAGAACCAACCTCTTGGGGGTCGTTCTGTCATGCAAACCGTTTGTCTCAACCCAAAAGACTTTCTGCTTGTATGTTGACTTCCGTGGCCGTTCCACCTACCTTGCCTCATGAATACCATGCGTTTGCAGACGTATTTTGCAAGCAAAAGGCAGGTTTTACCTCCACATCGTTCTTTTGACTGTGCAATTAAATTGGGAAGAGGTGCGCCAGGAATCAAAGGAAGGACCTATCCCCTGCCTTTGCCTGAACAAAAATCCATGGAGGAATACGTAAAAGACAACTTGGAAAGAGGTTTTATCAGACCCTCTTCTCCAGTACAGGGCAGGTTTTTTCTTTGTTGAAAAAAAAGATGGGGGTCTTCGACCATGCATAGACTATCGAGGGTTAAATCAAATCACCGTAAAAGACTCCTACCCTTTGCCTCTCATTCGTGAACTGTTTGATGTACTTAAGGGGGCTCGATTTTTCTCCCATTTTTATTTTGTTCTTATGTTCCTGGGCATAAAAACCAAGAAAGCCGATGCTCTTTCCAGACAGTTCGCTACCTCTGAAGACCAACCTACCGAGCAGTATATAATCCCACCTCACAAAATTGTCGCACAGATCTCTACGGCTCTTTCCCAACAGTTACAGGAAACCCAGAATCGTATTCCCCAAGGCTTGAAGATAACACCAGGTCGCCTGTTCGTAGCCCCTAGCCTCAGAAAACCTGTACTCTGGGCACATGGTGGGTTATCTGGTCATCCTGGTGTCACCATCAAGCCCCATACACACTATCAGTTTTCTTGCAGGTTTTTCTCTTCAGGTTTACCAAAACCATCTAATATGAGGTCAAACCTTAAGAGTTTCAATTCGTATGCAATCAGGCAGGCCCTTGCACTACATGGTTTTGGTAAACCTGAAGAGAAAAACCTGCAAGAAAACTGATAGTGTGTATGGGGCTTTACTCTTAAAACCTTGCAGCGTCATGTCTGGTGGCCTCATATGAAAAAGGGATGTTACTGACTATGTGGCTGCCTGTCCAACTTGTGCTGCTAATAAAGTACCCCGTACATTGCTTACTGGACTGTTACAACCACTTTCGGCACCTCGTCAGCCTTGGACCCATTTGACTATCAACTTCATTACAGACTTACCCAAGTCCGAGGGCATGACTGCTATGGGTCATAGTGGATCGCTTTTCCAAAATGTCTCGCACTGTCTACTCTCTTCCTTTCCCATATCGTGAGATATCATGGCATACCTACCAATGTCGTCTCAGACCGCGGATCCCAGTTTCCTTCCAGATTCTGGAGAGCGTTCTGCAAGAAACTGGGAGTAACGCTTTCACTCTCTACCTCACATCACCCTCAAACAAATGGTCAAACCGAACGCATGAACCAGACCCTAGAAACCCATCTTCGACATTATGTCAATGCCTTACACTCCAACTGGTCTGAGTATTTGCCTTTAGCTGAGTTCGCCATTAATTCCCGTTGGCACAGTGCTCTTCATACCACACCATTCTACGCAGCCCTAGGCCATCACCCTCAGACTTTTCCCCTACTTCAGCCTGCTTCTGGTGTACCAGCAGCAGATCAGTGGGTGAAAAATATTCTGCTACATTGGAAAAAAATTTGCTTATTACTACGGAAGTCAGCAGGCAAGTATGCACTTTTTTCCAACAAACGAAGACGCCATATAACTCCATATGTGGTGGGGGACAGAGTTTGGCTGTCAACCAAATATGTGAGACTGAAACAACCTTCTACCAAATTGGGCCCTCGATTCATTGGTCCTTACAGAATTATTGCTCGAGTTGGGCCAGTCTATCGGTTGAAATTACCCTCCTCTCTCCGGATTCATCCTGTGTTCCACGTTTCCCTCCTCAAAAAAGCTATTTTCAATCGCTACTCCAGAACGCAACAGCTACCTCCTCCTGTTATTGTTGAACAAAAATGAGTTTGAAGCCTCCAAGATTCTTGATTCTAGAAGGGTGGTGGCCTTCGGTATCTGGTTCATTGGAAGGGATATCCCGTCAGACCGTTACTGGGTTCCAGCCAAAGATCTGCATGCCCCTTCTCTTATTCAAGACTCCTTTCCCACTAAGCCCCGCTAGGCCCCTGGAGGGGTCCACTGGAGAGGGGGCCCTGTCATGTACCTGGGTGTTTTTGAACCGGGATCTTCCTGGTCCCACAGCTGCAGCCTTACCTGTTGTGCTACGGAGGAGATCTGGACTTTTGGAAGTGTCCTCTCAGTATTAAGCATTACCTTGGACTCACTAGCCCCACCTGCTGCCAGCTGTGGACAATTTTCAATCAACGCAGCCCATAAAAAGGAAGTGATACCATCTCTCAGTGCCCGTTTGTGTGGAATAGCTCCCTGGGTGTTGACTGCTTTTTGATCTTGATTTTTGTGTTGAACTTCTGCCTGAATTCCTGACTACTCTCTAGCCTGCTGATTTGTACTTCACCTCCAGCTCGTGTATGATCTTTGCCTGCCTGACCACTCTGGATTTTGATCGTGTACCGTTTTGCCTGATCTGTTGCCAACCTAATCTGCCCGACTGTTTTCGCCTGAATCCTCGGCACACAAGTTCCACTTCAGAAACTACCTATCACAGGTACCTTACAGTTGGTCACGGTTAATGAAGTACTAAGAACTCTGCAGGAGATCCTGGAAAGGATCAAGGGGCTATGCCAGTGTTTCTCAACTCCAGTCCTCAAGGTGCCCCAACAGGTCATGTTTTCAGGCTTTCCATTATTTTGCACAGGTGATTTAATCACTTTCAATGCCTTAGTAATTACCAAAGCCGTTTCATCAGAGGGAAATCCTGAAAACATGACCTGTTGGGGCGCCTTGAGGACTGGAGTTGAGAAACACTGGGCTATGCAATCAGATCCATTCAAAGAGCTAAGGCCAAATGAATGGCACCCGAGCCTCAAGGAAGAACAACATTTTTTTTTGCCTGTAATGCTTCTCTTTGAGAGCTGGACCCTGGGATCCAGCACCTTGGTCACATTACAGTACCAAAGGTTGCTCTGGCAGGATGCTGTACAGGTCCAAGGGAGTGGACCCTATATGCAAAGCGGACCCAGTCCTTGAAGGTCTGTCATGACACGACCCACCGTGATGGGCGAAGATTGAGTCTGTCCGATTTCCAGCAGTACCCTGTGGTGGGAATTTTAAGTTAAAGAAGATCCTAAGTAACACTTATGGACTTCATTTGAGTGAATGATATCTTGCCCGTTTTTTACCACTAGAGGGTGTAAAGTATAACTTACTTGGTGTCAACATTACAATGCTTACCCAGATTGTACTTAGTGTCAGCATCGCTTGTGGACAGCATTGCTCCTACTCCGCTCATGTCACGACCATCTGAGGGGGTTTAGGGGGATCCCCCGCCTCACACAGGGCACTGGGCGTCCCCCCACTGCAAACCCTCCCCCCCCCATGGATTCCCAACATCAGGGACCATTGCGCGCAGGAGGGAATTACCCTTATTTTAAAAAGGAGGGGAGGCTGGCTGCCTTTTAAAAGTTTTCACTATGTAATGAGTCTGGTGGCTGACGGAGGGACACAGAAGCATATCTGGGCACATAAGCACTGTATGGATGTTGGATACAGGCATTCTCAAGGCACATCTACTCAGCATCAGGCTGAGCAGTGATAGCGGCATATAACTTCATTGCTGGACTAAAGCTCAGCAGTAGATGTATGGGGTTAGTACCTTTGCTTTGTGTTTGGGACTATGTATTCCCGAAAAAGGAGTGCAAAAACAGCAAGGAGGAGCGCAAAGGCACTGCGTTCAAAGGTCTGAGGATCCTAGTCACGCTTCCACAGTATCATCCCCTGAAAGACCTGAAGCAGCTGGCCAGGCTGAGCCATCGAGTTTGTCAGGCATTGTAGCTACTTCCAACATTCCAGCCTCTGCATACATCACCAAAAATGATTTGGCTGCAGCATTAGCTGGCTTGGAAGGGAAGATAGCTGGGCACGTTCACATCTTCCTCCCAGGCTGGGATAAAGCACAATAGGTCCCCTTTCCCCTGCCCCGGGCCCGTCATCAGGGGATCAGGAATGGGCAGAGGATGTTGGAATATCCTTAGGGGACCCAGTAGGATGGCAGGAAGATTGCTCCTCCTTTGAGGATTCAGCCTCAGAAAAGCCCTTCTCAGCCTCGCAATCTCAAAGATTGCTAGTTCAATCCCTTACGAAGTCAGTCCGTTCTGGATATAAGTTACCCCTAGCAGAGACAGCAGAAGTTCCCTTTTCCTCTTTGGGTTCTCTAAAGCCTCCTCAGGGTTCACATGCTTTCCCTATGCACCCATTGCTGGAACAGCTTATATATGCTGACTGGGATCATCCAGACAGGCATTTTCTTCCTCCTAAGAGATTTTCTCTTTATCCTATTAACGAAAAGTTCAAAGAAATGGTGTGCCAGCAGTAGACGCTGCTATCTCTTCGGTGAATAGGAAAGGGGGTTTTTGGGGCTTTAAATGAGACGCATGATAACATGCATCTCCATCCCTGTTCAGGTACATAAATAAAGAGGGTCGGGACTTTAAATGAGGCGTGTATATTGTGGCTAGTCGAAGGAGTCAATAGGAAACATGAACAAGTATTTGCCATGATAAGTACATGACAGACAGTACATGCAATAATGACACATAATATAACCAATCATGTATCCAAATCATTTACATGTTAAAAACAGATTATACAGTAGTATTGTCCTTAATAATAAAATATTATAATATAACAGTTATAATCAACGGTATTGCCTGGATCCAAAGACCATTTAAGTATGTATACATTGCATCTAGGTTAAATCCAATGCGTTTCATGGGATTTATCCAATCATCAGGAGCGGATGCAAGATATATCTATAAAGAGGCAAGTATATCAGAATAAACCATTCATAGACAAAAAAAATAAAAAATTAAAATTAAAAGATACATACAGGGAGGATAGAATGGTCATCCCTGTAGAACTCACATATCTGCTTAGTGTGAAGCAACACACCGCCAGAGTGCTAGGGCCGGAAAGAATGCCTGGCCCGGAAGCTGTGGTAGTAGGGTCCAACAGGAACACAGGGAGCATATGTGTAGGTGTGACCCAAAATGTCTGGAACAGTGGGACAACTGGGCTCCATTCTGTGAATCAATAAGAATATGAATACCAATGGCACTGAAAATGTAAAGATGTGAACTAATCAGAGAAAGGAGCCCAAATAAAATGGAGTATGAAATGATATCAAGTAGGGATGGGCTGAACGGACCCCTGTTCGGTTTTCACCCAAACTTTCAAACACCGCGAAAGTTCGGACCCTGGGTACTTAGAAAACGCTGCACCACCAAATTGAGGACATGTGCCAGGCATGGCACATGTGTCAACTTTCCCTGTCTAAGGGCGGACAGGATGTTTGAGCCATTATCGGACACCATTCCTGGCTCCAGCTGACATGGTGTGAACCACCCCTGGGCCTGTCCTTGCAGAGCTGCAAGAATCTCATCTCCGGTGTGGTTCCTGTCCCCTAAACACACCAGCTGAAGCACTGCATGGCACCTTTTAGCCTGACTTTGGGAAAAGCCCTTTGAACACTTAGGGGGTACCTGGTGTTCATAGGACAATTCTGCAGAGGAAGGCATGGAGGTGGTGGAGGAGGGGGTAGACCTCACAGGTCTGGCATCACCACCACCAGCTGTATGGAGATGTGGGGGCACAACAAGCTGCAGCACTGAGCCCGGTCCTGCATCATTTTGAGTTGCAAGCAGCGTTACCCAGTGTGCTGTGAATGAAATATATCGTCCCTGCCCATGCTTGCTGGACCACATGTCAGCAGTAAGGTGGATTTTACGGCTGACTGCCTTGCCCAACGATGCCAGAACATTCCCTTCCACGTGATGGTAGAGAGATGGAACGGCCTTACGTGAAAAGTAGTATCGACTAGGAACCTGCCATTGTGGTACAGCACATCGTGCAAATTCACGGAAGGGGGCAGAATCCACCAGGCTGAAAGTCAGAAGTTGAAGAGCCAAGAGCTTTGACAAGCTTGCAGTCAGGCGCTGGGCATGTGGGTGGCAGGGACTGTATTTTATTTTTCCGCTGCAGAAGATGGGGCAGAGAAATTTGCTGTCTACAGCTGCTGGTGTGCTGCTAGAACCTTGGACACCCTGTGCTATACCATCATTCCTGTCAGTGGAGGCTGCTGAAAGGTAATGTCCGGTATCGCAGGGGCAGACTGAAGTGGGTAAGGAGGAGGGACAGATTTGTGCCCCTTTTGTGTGGTTCTTTGGTGATCTTGCCAATGGGCTGAGTGGTTGGATGTTAAATGCCTTGTTAGGCATGTGGTACCCAAATGGTTGGTCTTTTTGCCACGTTTGATGTGCCTGTGACACAGTTTGCAGATAACAGTGTGATCTGCTGCAGATGTGCTGAAAAAGGCCCAGACAGCTGAGCTGTGGGGAGTGGGCATGGAGATAACAGCTACAGAATGTTACATAGTTACATAGTTACATAGTTAGTCAGGTTGAAAAAAGACACAAGTCCATCCAGTTCAACCGTAAAAAAAAAATAAAAAAAAATAAAAATAAACATATATCGTACAATCCCATATACCCAATTCTATACCCACAGTTGATCCAGAGGAAGGCAAAAAAAAAACAGAAGAGCATGATCCAATTTGCTACAGCAGGGGAAAAAATTCCTTCCTGATCCCCCGAGAGGCAATCGGATATTCCCTGGATCAACTTTACCTATAAATGTCAGTACCCAGTTATATTATGTACATTTAAGAAAGAATCCAGGCCCTTCTTAAAGCAATCTACTGAGCTGGCCAGAACCACCTCTGCAGGGAGTCTATTCCACATTTTCACAGCTCTTACTGTGAAAAAACCTTTCCGTATTTGGAGGTGAAATCTCTTTTCCTCTAGAAGCAAAGAGTGCCCCCTTGTCCTTTGTGTTGACCGTAAAGTGAATAACTGAACACCAAGTTCACTATATGGACCCCTTATATATTTGTACATGTTGATCATATCCCCCCTTAATCTCCTCTTCTCCAGAGAGAATAAATTCAGTTCCTCTAATCTCTCCTCACAGCTGAGCTCCTCCATGCCTCTAATCAGTTTGGTTGCCCTTCTCTGCACTTTCTCCAGTTCCCCAATATCCTTTTTGAGAACTGGGGCCCAAAACTGAACTGCATATTCCAGATGAGGTCTTACTAATGATTTGAACAGGGGCAAAATGATATCTCTCTCTCTGGAGACCATACCTCTCTTAATACAAGAAAGGACTTTGCTCGCTTTGGAAACCGCAGCTTGGCATTGCATGCTATTATTGAGCTTATGATCTACCAAAACTCCCAGATCCTTCTCCACTACGGATCCCCCCAGGTGTACTCCCCCTAGTATGTATGATGCATTCATATTATTAGCCCCCAAGTGCATAACTTTACATTTATCAACATTAAACCTCATCTGCCACATAGTCGCCCAATTAGACAGAGCATTGAGGTCGGCTTGTAAATTGGCGACATCCGGTAAGGGCGTTATTCCACTGCATAGCTTGGTGTCATCTGCAAAGACAGAAATGTTACTTTTGATCTCAGACCCAATATCATTTATAAACATATTAAAAAGTAAGGGTCCCAGCACTGAACCTTGGGGTACACCACTGATAACCTTGGAACATTCAGAGTAAGAATCATTAACCACTACTCTCTGAATTCTGTCTTTTAGCCAGTTTTCTATCCATTTACAAACTGATATTTCTAATCCTGTAGACTTTACCTTCCTGTGATGGAATAGGATGGCTGCCCTCTACTCTTGATGTTGACCTCCTTGGGGTTGTGCCGCCACACCTTCACTTTCCTACTCTGCAAGTCGCATCAGTGACATCATCATCTCCTCCATCATCATCACCACTGGAGACAACTTGACAATGCGCTGCGGCTTGGGGAACATGAATGCCAATCTACCAGTGTTCCTCCCTCTCTCTATGCTCATGTTCCTGTCATCCTCAACCTCATAACCAGCATCCGAATACAGTAATGGCTGGGCATCATCAAGGAGCAAGTGGCTGATGCTGTGGTCAAATAACTCAGCTGACTCCTCAATGGCTGATGTTAGGGCTATGGCAGGAATAGATGTGTACAAGGAGGCAGGTTTATCCACTCTGGCAACTGCAGGGGACTACACACTTGTTTCTGCTTGTGTGAAAGAGTATGAGGAGGATAAGGAAGGTTTAGTAAGCCTGTCCACCACCTCTTCTGCATGCTGTGGCTGGATAGCACGGGCAAACTCACTAAACAGATTAAATGATGCCCTGCCTGAGGACTGACCACCACATCCACCTTTGCCTGTGTACACATTTGTTGCTGGTCCCCTTACAGTGCAAAGGGAATGTCTGCCTCTCCTTGTTGTCCACCCAGACATTTATCGGGAGGCAGGGGGTGGTGATTATAAGCAAATGTAAAAGGAGAAGTTTAAATCTGTACGTAGATGCACTTTAATCAATGTAAAGAGGTGTTTGGTGCCCTTTAATTTGAGTACTCACACTACACAGACACTCCACGGATACAATATAATATACTGCAATATAATGTGCCAAATGTACAGTGACGCACAGAACTATATAGCGTTAAACTGACAGTAACGCACAAAACTATGGCATTAAACTTGTAGTAACGCACGCTAAACGATATGCCGTTAAACTGGCAGTAATTCACACAGAAGTAAATGGTGTTAAACTGGCAGTAACGCAATCAAATAGACGGTGTTCAACCGTTACTACACTGACCCTATCTGAACTGTCCCTAATCTAGCTATACACTAATGTCAAGATTACTGACAGTCTCACTACACTGAAACTATATGAGCTTTCCCAACTCCACACGTGTGCATGTGTGGGGCATGAGCCGAACACCCCCCCAGTTCAGTTCGCACCAGAACATGCGAACAGGCAATAAAGTTTGTTCAATAGGTAAAAAATGCGCAACCAAAATATATAGCAAATAAAGTGCAAGTAATAAACAGTTCATGTGCCTAATGCCAATATACGGCAATAATGTCCCAGGAAAAAAAAAACTGCCTTGCTGTATTCAGAAAAAAAAAAAAAAAGGAGAATCTTCATCCAATATTTCAAGCAGATGGAAAACATATAGAAGGGGCCGCTTACTGGATCAGATGGATCTCTGTTATGGTGATCTTAAGGGCTCAGCAAACCAGGGGTTACTCATGGAAATCCACGGCATCCTGACATCCATCCAGCAGCAGATCCGCTCTCCCACACAAACCTCCAGGGGCTGGGACTGATCTCTCTCAGACAGGATTTACACCCTATGGAATAGCATGATGAGCAGAAATGTTTATAGAGGAAACAAAAGCTTCATGGTGCAGTAGGTTTAAAAATTCCAAATCCCTTAATTCGAAAAAGCAGTTTTACTGACATCCAAAACTTTTCGTTAGAACAAGTTTACAAGCAGACAAAACATCCAGCCACGGCTCAGGCCAGTCAGCTGGGGCGTAGTGACGTCAGATGCTATTGCTCCGCCCGACGCTGCGTTTCTCCATACGAGGCATTAACAGGGATAGGAGGCAATACCCGGACGTCACACACCATGCTATTTGTAGGAAAAATGCAGGGGCATGACACCGGAAACACAGGCAGCACTCCCGTGTCTCCAGGTAGCCAAATAATGGAACTCTCAAACTCTGCTTCATATCTGCAAACACAGCCATGCCGCCGAGTGAGTCCCTTTCGTGTAATTATATAATGCAAAGCATGCTATATAAAGGAAACAGGATTATTCCACTGTAATAAAACAAAAGCATGTACATATTTTATTAAAATTAAAAATGTATAAATTTTTAAAACTTCATATGACCATATGCTTCCTGGTAATGTATGCTATTCTCATTTTTCAACTGTGTCGGAAATACATATTAGGCACTAGGAGAAAAACTACAGAACCATAGGTGATTTTTCAAACATATATACATACAACAATATAAAAATATATATATGCAAGTCCTTGGTGTGAAAATTTTCCATACCCTCAAAATTCCACCACAAAAACTCCCCAAATGAAGGGGGGGGGTGTCTCGGTGGACCCACAAAAGGAAAAAAAAAAAAAAAAAAAAAAAGGAGGAAAAAACAGACTCACCAAAAGGTAAATTTTACTATTAAAAAAAAAAGGCAAAAGATATTAAAAATGTATGTTAAAAATAGTATTATGAAGGAAGACGTGGTGTATTTACAGGGACTCCCTAGTAGTAGCCAGGAAAAATCCCTGAAATCATGGAGGGGGAAAGATTGTTACAATAGGCCCATCGAAGGCATCAACTGTTATTGATATAACAGTAGATGTCCCATTCTATGTTGAGGCCCAAGGGGCTATAACATGCCATATCAAATATCCATTGAGTTTCTCTTCGCGATATGTGGCGTTTTAAAATGATCTCCTCTCCAATGGGGGGTGTATCTCAATTCCTATGACCTAAAGTAAAGATGGATTTCGATCATGATATTGGTGAAAATGTAACGAAACACTGTGGCCAATAAAACCCCTGTGGATATTTAAAAGGTGTTCAACTATCCTAACCTTCAAAGCACGGGTGGTCCTCTCAATATACTGGAAATCCCAGGGACAACGTAATAGATAGACCACCCCCACAGTGCCACATGTAATAAATTTAGATATAGAATATTCTCGGGAGGTAGTGTGAGAAGTAAAGGTGAAGGTCCTAATTGTTCTAGATGAAGAGCATACTTTACATCTCTTACAAGGGAAGAAGCCTTTAAGATTTCCAAATAACTGGATTTTCAGAGGAGGATCCACAACACTGGGGGCCACCAAGTCCTTAAGGTTTTGATTTCTTCTATACAAGACTTTCGGATGTTCAGGGAGCTGGGGTCCCAAGATTTTATCACACCTGAGTACCTGCCAGTGTTTACGTATAATTGTGTTGACCCACCAAAAATGGGAGGAAAAAGTGGTAAAAAAAAAAACGGACCATTGCAGGTCTGTACTCAGCTCCTTTTTTCTATTTTTAGGAACTAGAAGGCTTTGTCTATCCATAGATGCAACATCTTGTATGTCCCTATCCAGGATAGTAGGTTTGTATCCCTTTTCCACAAAGCGATTTTTCAAAACTGTCACCTGAGATTCAAAATCTTCCGGGCGGGAACAGTTACGTTTCACTCTTTGAAATTGGCCCTTGGCAATGGCCTTAAGCCAGTTAGGATGATGTCCACTATCCATTGGACTATATCCATTCTTGTCTGTACCTTTAAAATAGGTTTTAGTCAGGAGAACACCTTTATCTTTAAAAATCACCAGGTCCAAAAAGTTGACAGATATGGCACCGTGTTCATACGTAAAATTAATCCCCCAATCATTCGTATTGAGTGTGATCATGAACTCACTCAAAGACTCTGCATCCCCCTTCCAGAAAAAGGTGTCGTCTATGTATCAACGCCATAGGAGGAGGCGAGGCTCTTCCAGTGAGAACAATTTATCGTTTTCTCACAAAGCCATAAAAAGGCCTGCAAGGCTGTGGACAAATTTGGCCTCCATTGCCACACCAGTACTTTGCAAATAAAACTGACCGTCATAATAAAAATAATTATGCTCCATGGCAAAACATAACAGCTACATTACAAATTCCAGTGTTGAAGATTTAAATGAGAGTTCCTTTCTCAGGAAAAATTCAGCAGCCTTGTATCCCAAGTCATGGGGGATAAGGGTATACAGGGAGGAGACGTCCGTTGTTACCAACAGAATATCCTCCTCCACTGTAAGCTGCGATATTTCTCTGATAATTTGCATCAAATCTTTTAAAAACGCTGGTGTTTTGGACACTACTGGCTGTAAAAAGACGTCCACGAACTTACCCAGCCTAGATGTAAGGGAATCTATACCGCTTACTATAGGGCGGCCTGGCGGTTGGATGGGGTTTTTGTATACCTTGGGAATATAATAAATAGGGGTACGTGGAGCCAGCGGAACAAGAAAATCCAATTTTTTATCGTTTATAATCCCTTTTCTATGTCCGTTGGATACAATACAGTTAAGATTTTTCTTGTATTTCTCCATAGGGTCATTCTTCAAAATGGTATATGTATCCCTATCCGGTAGCAATAATTCCATTTCCTATAGGTAATCACTTTAAAACCACAATGCCCCCCCCCCCTTATCCGCCGGCCTTATGACCAGGTTTTTTTTGACATAATGATACAATGCCCTCCTACGTGTTCTTCTGTCTTTCTTTTTTGAATTTGACCTGTGAATTCTTGTAGAACAAGTTCCTTAAAGACTAATACTCTGGGCTGGTTTCCCTGGAGGGTTAAACAGGGATGCATTCCTGAGCCCTGTCCCTCCTGTATTGTCTCCCTCCACCGGAACACTATTCCTTAGAATGGGATTAGACAAGAAATGACGTTTACTCAATGTTCTTGTGCATTTCTGTATATCTAGAAACATCTGTAACTTGTTCAGGGGTTTTCTAGGGGCATATTTAAGTCCCTGATTCAATGTTAATTTTTCTGACCTAGCTAATTCTTCCCCGCTCAAATTAAAAACTCCTTGACACACTACCTCCTTCTGGATTTTTTGGGAGTTTCTCCATTGGCCTCCTCTGCATCCTCTCTTAGTCTTCCCTTTTTTCCTTGACCTTTGTGGGAAAACAATAAATTTTTCTCACTGGAAGAGCCCCGCCTCCTCCTATGGTGTCGATACATAGACAACGCCTTCTTTTTATGGAAGGGGGATGCGGAGTCTTTGAGTGAGTTCATGATCACACTCAATACTAACGATTGGGGGATTAATTTTACGTATGAACACAGTGCCATATCTGTCAACTTTTTGGACCTGGTGATTTTTAAAGATAAAAGGTGTTCTCCTGACTAAAACCTATTTTAAAAAAGGTACAGACAGGATGATGTCCACTATCCATTGGAATATATACATTCCTAACTGGCTTAAGGCCATTCCCAAGGGCCAATTTCAAAGAGTGAGACGTAACTGTTCCCACCAGGTGACAGTTTTGAAAAATCACTTTGTGGAAAAGGGATACAAACCTACTATCCTGGATAGGGACATACAAGATGTTGCATCTATGGATAGACAAAGCCTTCTAGTTCCTAAAAATAGAGAAAAGGAGCTGAGTACAGACTTGCAATGGTCCTTTTTGACCACTTTTTCCTCCCATTTTTGGTGGGTCAACAAAATTATACGTAAACACTGGCAGGTACTCAGGTGTGATAAAATCTTGGGACCCCAGCTCCCTGAACATCCGAAAGTCTTATATAGAAGAAATCAAAACCTTAAGGACTTGGTGGCCCCCAGTGTTGTGGATCCTCCTCTGAGAATCCAGTTATTTGGAAATCTAAAAGGCTTCTTCCCTTGTAAGAGATGTAAAGTATGCTCTTCATCTAGAACGATTAGGACCTTCACCTTTACTTCTCACACTACCTCCCGAGAATATTCTATATCTGAATTTATTACATGTGGCACTGTGGGGGTGGTCTATCTATTACGTTGTCCCTGTGGCTTCCAGTATATTGGGAGGACCACCCGTGCTTTGAAAAGTTAGGATAGGGGAACACGTTTCAAATATCCGCAGGGGTTTTATTGGCCACAGTGTTTCGTTACATTTTCGCCAATATCATGATCGAAATCCATCTTTACTTGAGGTCATAGGAATTGAGAGATACACCCCCCATTGGAGAGGAGATCATTTAAAAACGCCACATATCACTAAGAGAAACTCGATGGATATTTGATATGGCATGTTATAGCCCCTTGGGCCTCAACATAGAATGGGACATCAACTGTTATATCAAAAACAGTTGATGCCTGCTGTCAGAACATTTGGGGTTAAAAAGAATTACATATAGGCCTTTATATTATGTATTTTTCATATTGTTCATATTCATGTATATTATGAGCAGGAGGGAGACCATCTTGTCTCTAAAGTTTAAAATAGCTCATAAGATGCTATGAACACCACTTTATATTCTACTTTCCCTTTAAGAGGTTAACCCACATTTGCTATGTTTAAAGTTATTTCCTGTCTCACAAGAAGGCATTGTTCTGTATCTCGTTCCCAGACCATAAACTCGAAGCTTTTGAACATTTAAGATAAATATACCAGCCTCCCCAGGTGGTAATTCAAAGGTTTGACACAGACATGGGGGGGTATGGATACGGGCTAACACAAACTGTATTATTGTATTGACATAACGTGATCAAAGGGCTATTCATAAAATCGGCTGTGTACTGCACATCTTAAATAAGGTTTATTTTTAAGTATCTTCACAAAGTATCTATACTAGTAATACACGTATAAACCCATGTATGCCTATATATAGATTAGTACTAAGGAGTTGTATACATGCTACTATATTAGTGGGGTAGCATTAAAAACTGCTTAAACATACATTCCAGTGGTTAGCTTCAGGAACTGGCCGGAGTCAGTGTTGATAATAAACATTCACACCTGTAAATCTGAAGTGACGCCAAGATAGCAGGGATACAGGACATGTGTTTTGACACCCTTAGACAATTAAGGGTGTTTTACTAAGCTAGGTCAAAAGGTAGTCGTAAATTATCTTCGCCTACATGAAGATAACATTAGAAATTATTCCTAATACGCTACTGCCCTCTGGTGGTAAAAACACTTAATTGTTCAAGATGATGTGATGTTTGGTTGCTATGACAACCTACCCAATCACATCATCATTTGACGTCTCAGTTACGTAGTAATGTAAGATACACACCCACTTTTGGAGTGAGATAAAAGTAGCAGCTGAGATAGGAGAGGGGCTTGATCTGGGGAGATTGCAAAGAGACCTGAAGATCGGAGGGAGCTGAAGAAGAGTTGATCTGACTCTCTGAAGCTGGAAGCAGATCTTAGAACGCCAACATGTAGCAATGTTGGAAGGAGTCCTATGGGACTCATCATTGCCTCATAATGGAAGCTTCTCAAACAGACAGAACTTTAACCTGGTAACGTATTGATTTTGTTTATTTACCTGCTTTGGTAATGGAGTTGTTTTTGCATACACATAACTAAAACCATCTAAATATATATGGCAAAGCAATTTGGAATGGTATCATATTTTAACTGCAGTATAAATGAAATATTAAGGCACATACCCTAATTTGGTTGTCTTTAAAAAGCTAGAGCCAAGTGGTACAATGGTTTTATTATGATATAGGTGTAAAAATTAATTCTCTCTAAATTTAATATAAGACTTGATGTTTTATCAAAGCCGTGTTCCTTATATGACCCTTGGTCTGGACACATTTAAGAAGTGTAATCAGGAGATCTGTTGGTTTGAGAAAGAAAGTGTTAAAGTGAACAAAAAAGAGTGTTTACACCTTCCGTGAAGTAACGGAAAGACATTTCACAAGAGCTACCAAGTTTTAAATGTACAAGTATCATTTAAGTATTGAACTATGAATATACCTTGTCATAAAGAGCTCACATAGAAATGTATGTAAATATTATCTGAATCTTAATCATTTATCTCTGATTGTAGGAGTATATCCATTCATTTGTTTTATCACGACTTATACCCGATTTTAATTTGCACTGTACTTTGGTTAATAAATATATATAATATTTTAGGCAATATTCATTTGTGTTACTTATCTTCAAACTAGCATGGATAAAAGAACTTAGAATTTCTTGTTAATATTGGAGGAAATTGGGGAATCTCCAAAATTAAGATATACCCATTTCCGCAATAACTATTTTTTTTACATTTCAGTATAAACATTCTGACTTACTTGTAGGCACTATGCTGAGATGTGTCAATGTTTCTGACACTCCGATGGGCCTATTGTAACAATCTTTCCCCCTCCATGAATTCAGAGATTTTTCCTGGCTACTACTAGGGAGTCCCTGTAAATACACCACGTCTTCCTTCATAATACTATTTTTACATTCATTTTTAATATCTTTTTCCTTTTAATAGTAAAATTTTACCTTGGTGAGTCTGTTTTTCCCCCTTTTTTTCCTTTTGTGGGTTCACCGAGACACCCCCCCCCCCTTCATTTGGGGAACTTTTGTGGTGGAATTTTGAGGGTATGGAAAATTCACACCAAGGACTTACATATATATATATACACTATATATATATATATATATATATATATATTTTATATCTTGTTGTATGTATACATGTTTAAAAAAATCACCTATGGTTCTGTAATTTTTCTCCTAGTGCCTGATATGTATTTCTGACACAGTTGAAAAATGAGAATAGCATACATTACCAGGAAGCATATGGTCATATGAAGTTTTAAAAATTTATACATTTTTAATTTTAATAAAATATGTACATGCTTTTGTTTTATTACAGTGGAATAATCCTGTTTCCTTTATATAGCATGCTTTGCATTATATAATTACGCTAGAGGGACTCACTTGGCGGCAGGGCTGTGTTTGCAGATATGAAGCAGAGTTTGAGAGTTCCATTATTTGGCTACCTGGAGACACTGGAGTGCTGCCTGCGTTTCCGGTGTCATGCCCCTTAATTTTTCCTACAAATAGCGTGGTGTGTGACGTCCGGGTATTGCCTCTTATCCCTGTTGATGCCTCGTATGGAGAAACGCAGCGTCGGGCAGAGCAATAGTATCTGACGTCACTACGCCCCAGCTGACTGGCCTGAGCTGCAGCTGGATGTTTTGTCTGCTTGTAAACTTGTTCTAACGAAAAGTTTTGGATGTCAGCAAGACTGCTTTTTCGAATAAAGGGATTTGGAATTTTTAAACCTACTGCACCATGAAGCTTTTTTTTTTTTCCCTCTATAAACATTTCTGCTCATCACGCTATTCCATTGGGTGTGAATCCTGAGAGAGATCAGTCCCAGCCCCTGGAGGTTTGTGTGGGAGAGCAGATCTGCTGCTGGATGGATGTCAGGATGCCGTGGATTTCCATGAGTGACCCCTGGTTTGCTGAGTCCTTATGATCTCCGTAACAGAGATCCATCTGATCCGGTAAGCGGCCCCTCTATATGTTTTCCATCTAGTTGAAATATTGGATGAAGATTATCTCCTCCTTTTTCCCTGAATACAGCAAGGCATTATCAGCTGTTTTTTTCCTGGGACATTATTGCCGTGTATTGGCATTAGGCACATGAACTGTTTATTACTTGCACTTTATTTGCTATATATTTTGGTTGCGCATTTTTTACCTATTGTTGATATCTGTTTCATAGCTGAGTATTCCAGCTTTTCTGTTAAATTGCAGCACCTGTCATATTTATTGGAAAATATTTTCTCCCCCTTTTTTTCCTTTTTTTTGTAAGGATTAATACTTTTAAGCACTCAGTCACTTTTTGTGCTGCACCTGCATTCATAAGGTTTTTTTTGTTTGTGTTTTTTCTGCTTTTTTGCACATATTCAGCTCTGCTTGTTTGCACATATTCAGCACAGCTTGCACCCAACAGCCTTTTTGCACTGTGGGGGAAGCGCGGATTGTTCACGCTTTACAATAAAGTTTGTTCGAACATCCGAACCCCGTTAAAGTCTATGGGACACGAACATGAAAAATCAAAAGTGCCAATTTTTAAGGCGTATATGCAAGTTATTGTCATAAAAAGTGTTTGGGGACCTGGGTCCTGCCCCAGGGGACATGTATCAATGCAAAAAAAAAGTTTAAAAAAAAAAAGGCTGTTTTTTTGGGAGCAGTGATTTTAATAATGCTTAAAGTGAAATAGAAGTGAAATATTCCTTTAAATTTCATACCTGGGGGGTGTGTATAGTATGCCTGTAAAGCAGCACTTGTTTCCCGTGCTTAGAACAGTCTCTACATAAAATGTAATTTCTGAAGGAAAAAAAGTAATTTAAAAGTACTCACGACTGTAATGAATTGCCGGTCCCGGCAATACAGAGAAAAGTCATTGATAAAAATAAAAATGCGTGGGGGTCCCCCAAATTCAATTACCAGGTCCTTCAGGTCTGGTATGAATATTAAGGGGAACCCTGCGGCAAATAAAAATAAAAAAAGTGTGTGGTTCCTCCAAAAATCCATACCAGACCCTTGTCCGAACACGCAACCTGGCAGGCCGCAGGAAAAGAGGGGGGACGAGAGAGCGGCCCCCCCTCCTGAACCGTATCAGGCCACATGCCCTCAACATGGGGAGGATGGCCCCATGTTGATGGGGACAAGGGCCTCATCCCCGCAAGCCCCCCGCCCGCAGACCCCCACAACCACCAGGCAAGGGTTATCGGAATCTGGAAGACCCATTTAACAAAGGTGACCCCAGATCCCGCCCCCCTATGTGAATTGGTAATGGTACATTGTACCCCTACCATTTCACAAAGAAAGTGTAAAAAAAACAGTTGGGAGAAGTCCTTTATTAAAAAAGACTCCAGCGGTGGTAATCCACTCTCGATCTCCACTCCAGTGATGTTGGTATCCTGTGATGGATGATCTCTCCAGGCTCCAGCGACGAGGAACAGCACACGATCCTCTTCACCGGAGCGGAGACATTTTTTTTATCAATGACTTTTCTCTGCATTGCCGGGATCGGCAATTCATTACAGCCGCGAGTACTTTTAAATGGACTTTTCTTTCTTCAGAAATGACATTTTGTGCAGAGACTGTTCTAAGCACGGGAAACATGCACTGATTTACAGGCATACTATATACACCCACCAGGTACGAAATTTAAAAGGAATATTTCACCTTTGGTTTCACTTTAAGCATTATTAAAAATCACTGCTCCCGAAAAAAAAAACAGACTTTTAAAAAAAAAAAGTTTTTTGCATTGATACATGTCCCCTGGGGCAGGACCCCGGGTCCCTAAACACTTTTTAGGACAATAACTTGCATATAAGCCTTTAAAATCACCACTTTAGATTTCTCCCATAGACTTTTACAGGGTGTTCCGCGGCTTTTCGAATTTGCCGCGAACACCCCAAATTGTTCGCTGTTCGGGCGAACAGGCATTGTTCGAGTCAAACATGAAGTCCACTCCAAGCTCATCCCATGTATGTATGTATGTATGTATGTATGTATGTATGTATGTATGTAGGTCTGTCACGGTCTCACTACATTACAGTGAAACCATCTGAGCTGTCCCTACTATAGCTGCACACTATGCAAAGCTGAATGATGGTCCTCCTCACTACACACACTATCCCTAGACTGACACTAAATATTCTACACTGACAATTGAAGCAAAATAGCACACTAACTAATAGCACTGAACAGAGCCCTGTTCTATATCTATCCACGCCAAAAATCACACTGAAAATGGCTGCCATTGAGAGAATACTTTTATACTGTGAGTCGAGAATGAGCCATGATTGGATAAAGTCATGATGACAGTGTGAAATCATGACTGACAGTGCTCTGATTGGCTGAAGCTTTCACTGCTTTAGCCAATAAGGGCTTGCAATGCACTGTTCAGCACCACAATGCATTGTGGTCGGTTCAGGGGGGGGCAAACAAACGGTCCCGTTTGTTCGGCTGTTTACTGAACAACGAAAATTCGGCCCGAACTTATACTCGGGCCAAACCGTCCGCCCATCCCTAATATCAAAATAGCATAAGTCCCCAAAAATTTGTAGAACCCTGGAATTAAAACCACATATGAAGTGAATGTCATAATGATAGTGGTAGTTACCTAATATTACTGATGTTGGAGTGAAGATCAACAGTGACAGGTACAGCCTGCACAAGATGTTTATCGGTCAGAGGACTGGCTGTGAATGAGAGAAGTGTGTTTAAATGCTCCCTGCGTAACGAGCGGACCCCGCCCAGTGGGAGTGAAGAGCAGCAGTATCAGGTGCCGACTGCATAATATGTTTGTCGTCAGAGTCTTCGAGTCCTCGAGTGTGACAGTGATAACCCTAATGCACCAAGGCCTGAGGTGTGCCTTGGCCTAGCTGGTCAGTATGCCTGAAAAGTGGGCATACCCTGAATGTAAGAATAAGAATAAGGAAAATAGAATGAGTATGCATGAATCTGGGGGAACGGGTGGGTGGGAGCCCGGAAATGACGGCAACCCAGACCCGACAGGGGAGGAGGCTTAAGTAGCCCTCTCAGTCTCCTCCCACAAATACAGGCTGGCCTGCGGCCAGCCTTACCACTTGTCGTCAGAGTCTTCGAGTCCTCGAGTGTGACAGTGATAACCCTAATGCACCAAGGCCTGAGGTGTGCCTTGGCCTAGCTGGTCAGTATGCCTGAAAAGTGGGCAAAAAGAGACAACTGTAGGTGAAGAAGGGAAGGTAACGAACAGAGAAGTAGCACGCACCCGGACGGCAACAGTATCTGAACCCGGTCCCGTGCAAGAATGGAATAAGCCTGATGCCCGGCACAATCCAAACATGAGAATGACCTGCTAGCAAATGAGAGGATACGTGGGGGGAAAGGAAGCGAAGGCTGGCCCGAGGAGCCTCTGCAACCGATGGGCGAGTAGATCGTAATACTCCAACCGGACATCAACGATGTGCCTCCGGCCTACCCATACTAGGTATGGGGAAGAGAGGGAGAGGGCAAAAATTGACAACTGGCAGGAGTTGTAGGACTGGATACCTGGAGGATGGGTTGCCGGAGTAGGCGGAAAAGGCCAAGCGCTATGGCAATGAGCATAGTCAAGCATGGGAGAAACATGCCAGACACAGAACACTGGTCCCACCTGACTCAATCGGATCGTGCCACCGCCTGTGACCTGACAAGCGACTGAATCCTGAACCTAGAAAGGAAGGTCAGACTCCATCCCGGGCAAGAAGTCTCATGGCATGATGCAGACATGCCTGGACAAAAGATCAGAGCCGCTAGCGGAACCCCAAACCCACCCCTGTGGCCGACAAGGGGCCGTGGCTCAGCACATACCCCGAGAAAGACTGAAACCCTAGGTGGTGACCAGGGCCTCAGCAACAGAACGACGATTTAGTAAAATGAAGACTGCTTCCTACCCAAGGGTGAACCCAGTGATGAATGACATCCGCACCAATCAACTAGCCCTGGCAAACGGGCAGGACTGATGGAAGCGAGTGCAAGCAATGTTTGATGAAGGCGAAGATGCCAGCGCAGCCCAACCTGAGAACACAAACCAGAGAAATGACAGACAACCAGACATGAGAACAACAACGAGCCTACCTAAGAAGAGAACATGCAGAAGTGACAAGACCACCGCGCGTACATGAACCTGATGACGGATGACCCCCCCCCACCTTGTGTGAGTGGCGAGTGAGCCCGAGTAACCTGTAGCGCAGAGACAGGCAATTAACTGAACACTCAGGGCTGGT
This sequence comes from Rana muscosa, assembly GCA_029206835.1. NCBI lineage: Eukaryota > Metazoa > Chordata > Amphibia > Anura > Ranidae > Rana > Rana muscosa. The sequence goes on from CM055127.1 coordinate 204,558,780, forward strand.
GTACCCACGGACCGTGGTGGGTGATCGTATAGGTGTAAGAATGAACGTGCATCGTATGACGTATGGTATACGGGCGAGAAGATTGTGGTCAACAATCATTAAAAACGAAACCTCAGCCCGTATGGATCTGTAGACGTGACAGATCCGGAAATGTGTGCCCTAACTAACCCAGGTACAAACATGGACGAAGATAACATGATACATAGAAACCAACAAAGAAGAGAACAGCTACCGGAGTATGCCGTGACTGGACCACAACACCCCTCTGGAATGCTAAGACTGAAACGTTGCAACGGAAATGCTGAGACTGAATGCTGAGGCGGAAATGCTACGACAGAAATCTAGGGGCAGAAATGCAAGGACAGAAATGCTGAAACGGAAACGTTTGAGGCAGAAATGTGAAGATGGAAACGCTGAGACTGCAACGCTGAGGCAGAAATGGAAAGACGGAAATCCTGGAGGCAGAACGTTAAGACAGGAATGCTGAGGCAGAAACGCAATGCCAGAATCGCAGATACGCTATGATGGAAATGCTCAGACTGGACACGGAGACAGAAATACTGGGGCAGAATGCTACGACGGACACGCAGCAACAGAAATCCTGGGGCAGAGACGCTATGACAGAACTCCTGGGGCAGAAAACGCAGACAGAAATCCTGGGGCAGAAAACGCAGACAGAAAACCTGGGGCAGAAAACGCAGACAGAAAACCTGGGGCAGAAAACGCAGACAGAAAACCTGGGGCAGAAAATGCAGACAGAAATCCTGGGGCAGAAAATGCAGACAGAAATCGTGGGGCAGAAAAACGCAGACAGAAATCCTGGGCAGAAAAACGCAGACAGAAATCCTGGGCAGAAAAACGCAGACAGAAATCCTGGGCAGAAAAACGCAGACAGAAATCCTGGGGCAGAAAGCAGACAGAAATCCTGGGGCAGAAAACGCAGATAGAAATCCTGGGGCAGAAAAACGCAGATAGAAATCCTGGGGCAGAAAAACGTAGACAGAAATCTCGGGGCAGAAATGCTGAGGCAAAAACGCAGACAGCAATACTTGGGCAGAAAAGCTATGACAGGAACGCCGGGCAGAAAACGCTATGACAGAAACGCTATGACAGGAACGCCGGGGCAGAAACGCTATGACAGGAACGCCGGGGCAGAAACGCTATGACAGAAATGCCGGGGCAGAAACGCAATGACAGAAATGCCGGAGCAGAAACGCAATGACAGAAATGCCGGGGCAGAAACGCAATGACAGAAATGCCGGGGCAGAAACGCAATGACAGAAATGCCGGGGCAGAAACGCAATGACAGAAATGCTGGGGCAGAAACGCAATGACAGAAATGCTGGGGCAGAAACGCAATGACAGAAATGCTGGGGCAGAAACGCAATGACAGAAATGCTGGGGCAGAAACGAAATGACAGAAATGCTGGGGCAGAAACGAAATGACAGAAATGCAATGACAGAAATGCTGGGGCAGAAACGAAATGACAGAAATGCTGGGGCAGAAACGAAATGACAGAAATGCAATGACAGAAATGCTGGGGCAGAAACGAAATGACAGAAATGCAATGACAGAAATGCTGGGGCAGAAACACAATGACAGAAACGTTGAGGCAGGAAACGCAATGGCAGAAACGCAATGACAGAAATGCCAGGGCAGAAATGCCGAGGCAGAAACGCAATGACAGAAATGACGGGGCAGAAACGCAATGACAGAAATGACGGGGCAGAAACGCAATGACAGAAATGACGGGGCAGAAACGCAATGACAGAAATGACGGGGCAGAAACGCAATGACAGAAATGACGGGGCAGAAACGCAATGACAGAAATGACGGGGCAGAAACGAAATGACAGAAATGACGGGGCAGAAACGAAATGACAGAAATGACGGGGCAGAAACGCAATGACAGAAATGACGGGGCAGAAACGCAATGACAGAAATGACGGGGCAGAAACGCAATGACAGAAATGCTGGGGCAGAAACGCAATGACAGAAATGCTGGGGCAGAAACGCAATGACAGAAATGCTGGGGCAGAAACGCAATGACAGAAATGCTGGGGCAGAAACGCAATGACAGAAATGCTGGGGCAGAAACGCAATGACAGAAATGCTGGGGCAGAAACGCAATGACAGACATGCTGGGGCAGAAAACGCAATGACAAACGCTGGGGGAGAAACGCAATGACAGAAATGCCGGGGTAGAAACGCAAAGACAGAAATGCTGGGGCAGAAATGCTGGGGTAGAAACGCAATGACAGAAATGCTGGGGTAGAAACGCAATGACCGAAATGCTGGGGTAGAAACGCAATGACCGAAATGCCGGGGTAGAAACGCAATGACCGAAATGCCGGGGTAGAAACGCAATGACAGAAATGCCGGGGTAGAAACGCAATGACAGAAATGCCGGGGTAAAAACGCAATGACAGAAATGGCGGGGTAGAAATGCAATGACAGAAATGCCGGACACCAAACGGATGGCCCCCCATCTCTTGACACCAGCATGGACAGCCCCCCCCCTCCTGACACCAGCATGGACGCCCCCCCTCCTGACACCAGCATGGACGCCCCCCCTCCTGACACCAGCATGGACGCCCCCCCCTCCTGACACCAGCATGGACGCCCCCCCCCCCTCCTGACACCAGCATGGACGCCCCCCCTCCTGACACCCGCATGGACGCCCCCCCCTCCTGACACCAGCATGGACGCCCCCCCCCCCTCCTGACACCAGCATGGACGCCCCCCCCCCTCCTGACACCAGCATGGACGCCCCCCCTCCTGACACCAGCATGGACGCCCCCCTCCCTCTTGATACTTCGAGCCCCGGGAGATGTGACAGGTGGACAGCCTCCCACCCCCATGCTGCCAACATGAGCCTGGGACGAGTCAGCTAGAGCCCCATGAAGACAGGGAGAAGGAGGGCGGCCCTGCAAGGACACCAGCCGCCAAGCCACCGCGCTGAACATAGAAACTCTTCTGACATGCATGGAAAAACTGGCTAATGCCAAGAATACTAAGTGGCAAGGTGGTAACACCTGACGGTGGGGGACAGCGGACTGCTGGGAGTGCTGTGCAATCCATGGCGGCTGGCTAAGCAGGGCCCGAGGACTAAAAAAGGCCCCCCCCAGGCTAAACTGAGGCGGTGGATGCCCGGGAGGTTAGCAGGCGGGTGAGCGCCCCTCCGCAGCCGGCGTGAGAACTGGGAGGCATGCGGGCATCCCCTCCATGCCTGACATGAGATCCAGGGAGGTGAACTGGCGGTGAGTGCCCCCCCCCTCCCCAGATGGAGCGGCGTGAGAAACGGGCGGTGAGTGGCTCCCCCTACCCCTGCTGCTCAGCGTGAGGACCGGGATAGCAGGCAGGCAGCACCCCCCCCCGATACCCGGCGTTAGCACCGGGAGAGGAACCGCCACGAGACTCCATCGGTCGATCAGCCGTAACCGGAAGTGACACGGTCCCCGAAAAATGACGGCAGGAGGAGGGGCTGGCTGCAGCCCGGAAATGACGGCAACCCAGACCCGACAGGGGAGGAGGCTTAAGTAGCCCTCTCAGTCTCCTCCCACAAATACAGGCTGGCCTGCGGCCAGCCTTACCACATATCAGTCTGAGGACTCGCTATAAATGAAAGTAGTGTGTTTCAATGTTCTCTGTGTAGCGAACGGACCCCAACCAGTGTCACGCAGGCATTATGTGTAGGATGGGCGCCAGAGTCAGGGTGGAAGCCACTCACTGAACCCCAGACGTCCATCCCACTGTCAGCCAAGATTGTGATACCTCAGTAATACTAGGTAACTAACTCTATCATTATGACATTCACATCATATGTGGTTTTAACCACTTCCTTACCGGGCCTATTCTGGCACTCCTCCCCTACATGCAAAAATCATATTTTTTTTGCTAGAAAATTACTCTGAACCCCCAAACACTATATATATATGTTTTTTTAGCAGACACCCTAGGGAATAAAATGGCGGTCATTTCAACTTTTTATCTCGCACGGTATTTGCGCAATAATTTTTCAAACGCCTTTTTTTATTTTTTTTAAACGGTTTCATGAATTAAAAAAATAACAAAACATTAAAGTTAGCCCAATTTTAGTAGTAAATAGATACCTAACATGTCACCCTTCAAAATTGCACATGCTCGTGGAATGGCGCCAAAGTTCAGGTACTTAAAAATCCTCATGGGCGACGCTTTAAATTGTTTTACTGGTTACATGTTTTGAGTTACAGAGGAGCTCTAGGGCTAGGATTATTGCTCTCGTTCTAACATTCGCGGCGATACCTCACATGTGTGGTCTGAACACCGTTTTCATATGTGGGCGGGACTTGCGTATGCGTTCGCTTCTGCGTGCGAGCTACCGGGGACAGGGGCACTTTAACCACTTTGGATCCGGGCCATTGTAGAATGATGTCCACAAGGTGGCTCTACAGGGCCGGGAGGCTGTCATATGACGTCCTTGGGCCTCTGGCTGATGGGCGCGCGCCACTCAGGTGCCGATGCGCGTGCCTGGCGGCCGAAATGTCCGCCAGGTACCCGCGATCGGCAGTTACAGAGCCAGGGACGTGGATCTCTGTGTGTAAACACAGAGATCCACGTCCTGTCAGGGAGAGGAGACTGATGGGGTGTCCCTTGTACATAGGGACACCCATCGGTCACCTCCCCCAGTCAGTCCCCTCTCCCCACAGTAAGAATCACCTAGCAGGGCACACATTTAACCCCTTGATCGCCCCCTAGTGTCAACCACTTCCCTTCCAGTCACATTTATACAGTAATCAGTGCAGTTTTATTGCACTGTTCGCTGTATAAATGTGAATGGTCCCAAAAATGTGTCAAAAGTGTCTGATGTGTCCGCCGTAATATCGCAGTCCTGACAAAAATCGCAGATAACCGCCATTACTAGTAGAAAAAAATAAAAAATGTCATAATTCTATCCCCTATTTTGTAGGCGCTATAACTTTTGCGCAAACCAATCACTATACGCTTATTGCGATTTTTTTTTTTTCCAAAAATATCAAGAATACGTATCGGCCTAAACTGAGGAAAAAATCTATAAAAAAAAAAAAAAATGGGATATTTATTATAGCAAAATTATAGTAAAAAATATTGTTTTTTTAAAAAAATGTACACTCTTTTTTGGTTTATAATAAAAACCGCAAAGGTGATCAAATACCACCAAAAGAAAGCACTAATTGTGGGAAAAAAAGGACGTCAATTTTGTTTTGGAGCCACATCGCACGACCGTGCAATTGTTATTCAAAGCGTGACAGTGTTAAAAGCTGAAATTTTGCCTGGGCAGGAAGGGGGTATATGTGCCCAGTAGTGATGAGCCGAACACCCCCGAGTTCGGTTCGCACCAGAACACGCGAACGGACCGAAAGTTCGAACGAACATTAGAACCCTATTAAATACAATGGATGCGAACGTTCGAATTCTAAAGTGCTAATTATAACAACTATTATGCATGTTATTGTCCTAAAAAGGGTTTGGGAACCCGGGGTTCTGCACCAGGGGACATGTATCAATGCAAAAAGAAGTTTTAAAAACGGTCGTTTTTCGGGAGCAGTCATTTTAATGATGCATAAAGTGAAAAAAAAAAAGTCAAATATTCCTTTAAATATTGTACCTGGGGGGTGTCTAAAGTATGCCTGTGAAGTGCCACGTGTTTCCCGTGTTTAGAACTGTCCCTGCACAAAATGACACTTCTAAAGGAAAAAAAAGCCATTTAAAACTGCTTGCGGCTTTAATGTAATGTCTGGTCCCGGTAATATGGATGAAATTCTTTAAGAAAAATGGCATAGCTACCCCATGACCCCCCCCCCCCCTACCCCAGCCCATTACCAGCCCCTTTGGGTCTTGTATGGATATTAAGGGGAACCCCGCACATAAAATAAAAAAGGCCCTATATACTCTGAACAGCCCTATACAGGCGGTGCATACAAGACAGGGACTGTAGGTTTGTTCTTATGTAGAATCTGTTTGTAATTTTGAACAGGTACATTGTTGAAGTGTAGCTCCAGACCAAAAATCTATTTTTAAACTTTTTGGAAAACATAGGTAAGGGTTATCACCCCTGTAACATTTGTTTTGCTGTCTGTGCCCCTGTTCAGAACATTTCACCTCACTTTCCGTCCCAATGACAACTGTTTTTGAAATGTGGTGTTTTTCTTGAAACAAGGATTGCTGATAAAGCATCAGTACAGAGGAGACACCTTTCTCCCATATTTATTCTTACAGGAGAGAATTTTCCTTCCTAGTGGTAGATTTCCTCTCACTTCCTGTTGTCTTCTTGCGTTTGCAAGTAGGAGTCGTTTGTAAGTTGGATGTTTGAAAGTAGGGACCTGCCGTATATACTCTGCAGAAATAGGCCCCTTAGTTGTTGGTGTTGGCACAACACTGTAAGCACTCACAGTTACTCTTGGTTGGTGCTGGAACGCCCTGCTGTCAACTATTATATCAGGAATTTTAATTACATATAATTGTTGAACAGTGGTAGTAAAAATTGGGCCTTTGATGGTGGTGCTGGTGCCACAACACTGTAAGCCCTGACAGTTACTCTTGGTGGGTGCAGCAATGGGCCCTGCTGTGAATTATTAGATCAAGAATTGTAATTACATGCCCCTGTTGAACAGGGGCTGAAAAATTGGGCCTTAGGCACTGGTGGCACAACACTGCAACCCCTCACAGATACTGTACTTGGAGCACAGCAATGAGCCCTGTTGCAAAGTATTGCTTCAAAAATTGTAATGACACGCCCCTGTTAAACAGGGGCTGAAAAATTGGGCCTTAGGCACTGGTGGCACAACACTGCAACTCCTCACAGATACTGTACTTGGAGCACAGCAATGAGCCCTGTTGCAAAGTATTGCTTCAAAAATTGTAATGACACGCCCCTGTTAAACAGGGGCTGAAAAATTGGGCCTTAGGCACTGGTGGCACAACACTGCAACTCCTCACAGATACTGTACTTGGAGCACAGCAATGAGCCCTGTTGCAAAGTATTGCTTCAAAAATTGTAATTACACGCCCCTGTTAAACAGGGGCTGAAAAATTGGGCGTTAGGCACTGGTGGCGGCACCCATAAACAAAAATGATCTTACAAGCTATCATCATCAATCGTATCATTGAGGACTCGGAGGAGGAGGATAGCCAGTCAACATAACAGCACAGGCACTCAGCATCAGCATCAGTCTTGAAGGGATGTGACATGTTAAAATCAATTAGTCTGTTATATCAGCATCAGGTGTGTGGTAGCTGGTGGTGATCCAAGACTGGTTCATCTTGATGAAAGTCAGTCGATCAACCGAGTCGGTGGACAGGCGCACCCTGTGATCCGTGACAAATCCTCCAGCAGCACTGAATGTGCGTTCCGAAAGAACGCTGGATGCAGGACAGGCCAGTAGCTCAATTGCATACTGTGCAAGCTCTGGCCAGTGATCCATCCTCAAGACCCAGTAAGCCAGAGGATTTTCGGTGGGGAAGGTGTCCAAGTCTGACCTTGCCCCTAGATATTCCTGCACCATGTTTATCAGACGCTGGCGATGGTTGCTGGAACCGATCATACTTTGGGGCTGCGGACTAAAGAATTGTCTGAACGCATCGGTCAGACGGCCACCTTCCCCACCGCTCCTTCTTTGACTGGCCGAAGCCTCAGCAACTCGTTGTCCAGGACCAGGAGTTTGCAACCTCCCAGTCTCTGGGAACGCGTTGCACAGACCTTTCTGCAAGGCCTCCCGGAGTTGTCTCATCCTCTGCTCCCTCTGCGACGGTAACATAAGGTCCGCAACCTTACCCTTGTACCGTGGATCAAGGAGAGTGGCCAGCCAGTAATGGTCCCTCTCCTTGATCCGAAGAATACGAGGATCCTTCCGCAGACTTTGCAGGATCAGGGAGGCCATGCAGCGTAGGTTTGCTGAGGCATTCGCTCCGGAGTCCTCTGGGTCACTAAGGACGACATGATCCGCAGCCACCTCCTCCCAGCCACGTACAAGTCCACTGGTTTCTTGGGACTGTAAATCATCCCTAAAAGACTGCTGCTGATGATGCTGAGTGCCAGCCTCCACCTCCATGCTGACACAATCCTCCTCCTCCTCCTCCTCCTCCTCCTCCTCTTCCTGTGCGATGGGTGGGACAGAAGGAACACTGTCTGGGTAAAGGGGGCCTTGAGAGGCAAGGAAGTCCTCCTCTTCCTGCCTCTGTTCTGCCTCAAGTGCCCTGTCCATTATTCCACGCAGCGTGTGCTCCAACAGGTGGACAAGAGGTACAGTGTCACTGATGCATGCACTGTCACTGCTCACCATCCTCGTGGCCTCCTCAAATGGTGCCAGGACAGTGCATGCATCCCTGATCATGCCCCACTGGCGTGGAGAAAAAAAAACAAGCTCCCCTGACCCTGTCCTGGTGCCGTAGTCGCACAGGTACTCATTGATGGCCCTCTGCTGCGTGTGCAGCCGCTGCAGCATGGCCAACGTTGAGTTCCACCTGGTGGGCATGTCACATATAAGGCGGTTCTTGGGCAGGTTCAACTCCTTTTGCAGCTCAGCCAGGCGAGCACTGGCATTATAAGATCTGCGGAAATGCACACAGACTTTCCTGGCCTGCCTCAGGACATCCTGTAAGCCCGGGTACCTGCCCAAGAAGCGCTGCACCACCAGGTTAAGGACGTGAGCCACACAGGGCACATGGGTCAGTTGTCCCTGTCGGAGGGCGGAGAGGAGGTTGGTGCCATTGTCGCAAACCACCATTCCTGGCTTAAGCTGGCGTGGCGTCAACCACCTCTCGGCCTGGCCCTGCAGAGCAGACAGGACCTCTGCCCCAGTGTGGCTTCTGTCCCCCAAACACACCAGCGCAAGCACGGCATGGCATCTTTTTGCCTGCGTACTTGCGTAGCCCCGTGAACGGCTACGGAGCACCGCTGGTTTATAGGACAAACCACAGGAAGAGGCCATGGAGGAAGAAGAAGAGGAGGGGGTGGAGGAGAGAGGTGTGTCACAACCAGTAGTAGCATTTTGGAGGCGTGGCGGTGGGACAACCTCCAACACTACTGCACCTTGTCCTGAATCCTTCCCAGCTGCCAAAAGAGTGACCCAATGGGCCGTGAAAGAAAGGTAACGTCCCTGTCCATGCCTGCTGGACCATGAGTCAGCGGTAATATGCACCTTACCGCTGACCGCCCTGTCCAGCGAGGCCAAGACATTGCCTTCCACATGCCGGTAGAGAGCCGGAATAGCCTTCCGTGAGAAAAAGTGGCGTTTGGGAACCTGCCACTGAGGAACCGCACATTGCACAAACTCACGGAAGGGGGCCGAGTCTACCAACTGAAAAGGCAGCAGTTGAAGCGCTAGCAATTTAGCCAAGCTAGCATTCAACCGCTGGGCATGTGGATGGCTGGGAGTGAACTTCTTTCGACGGTCCAGCAGCTGGGGCAGGGAAATTTGCCTGCTAGAATCGGACGTCGGTGTACTGCTAGCAGAGTGGGCGCAAGTACTTGGCTGTGACACACCTAATTCTACACCTTCATTCCTCTCAGTGCATGTTTCAGAGAGGACTGAAGTTATAGTGGGGTTGGAGATCCCAGCTGATGCGGTGCAAGGAGAGGTCCGCTTTGTTCTTTGGTGTGGGTCTTTGAGGTAGGCTTGCCAACGAGCTGCATGGCAGGTCAACATATGTCTGGTCAGGCATGTGGTACCCAAGCGGCTGATGTTTTGGCCACGCGATATACGCTTGAGACATATGTTGCAAACAGCAGCTGTGCGATCTGATGCACTAGCCTCAAAAAAGGCCCACACCAAAGAACTTTTTGAATGACGGGCAGAGGCAGCGCCCTGCACAGGCGGAGCTCTGCGGTGTGATTCCGTCGGTGTACTGCCCTTACGCTGGCCACCAAAGGGCATCCTGCCTCGTTGGAGATGTGCCTCCTCCTCATCCTCCTCCTCCTCCTCTCTCCTATTAGGCACCCACGTGGAGTCAGTGACCTCATCATCCCCTCCCTCCTCATCACTGGAGCCAATCTGGCAGTATGCTGCAGCTGCTGGAACATGACTGCCAGATTGGTGTCCTTCTTGAGCATCCCCTCTGTCTGCTCTCACGCTACTGCCTTCCTCTAGCTGGGTTTCATCATCAGACCCTTCGAAACGCTGGGCATCCTCCTGGAGCATGTACCCAACACTGTGCTGAAACAGTTCGGGGGACTCCTCAGGAGGAGGACATGGTGGGTCTAGGGAAGGAGTGACTGATGATTTGTCTGACATTGATACCAGGGAAGACGACGCTTTGGCAGCTGCTTTTCCAGTACCCTGAGCCTGGGTGAGAGAGGATGAGGAGGAGGAGGAGGGCTTGGTCATCCACTCTACCAAGTCTTCGGCATGATGTGGCTCAACATGTCCAGCTGCCGAAAAGAAGGACAAGCGTGTCCCATGGCCATGTGCTGATGACAATGCACCGCGTCCACGACCAGCACTGTTGCCCCCAGACACAGAGCCTGCTTGCCCTCTTTTATTGCCTCCTGACTGTCTGCCTCTCCTTGTTTGCCTTCCAGACATTCTAATAGATGGCCTGCAGGGAGATGGGAAAAAAGCAATAAGGGCTACCTTCAGGTGTCCTTCTCTGTCCCTTGAAACAAGGACTTTCACAGTGAAAGAAACTGACACTCTCCCTACCTACAGTTTTCTGTCCCTAGAAAAAATATTTTTTTTAAGCACAATATAGCACAAGGACAATTCACTCACTGTCCTTACAGGTCCCTGGAAACAAGGACTTGCAGAGTGAAAGAAAAAAAACACTCTCCCTACCTACAGTTTTCTGTCCCTAGAATAAATGTTTTTTTTAAGCACAATATAGCACAAGGACAATTCACTCACTGTCCTTACAGGTCCCTGGAAACAAGGACTTGCAGAGTGAAAGAAAAAAAACACTCTCCCTACCTACAGTTTTCTGTCCCTAGAATAAATGTTTTTTTTAAGCACAATATAGCACAAGGACAATTCACTCACTGTCCTTACAGGTCCCTGGAAACAAGGACTTGCAGAGTGAAATAAACTGACACTCTCCCTACCTACAGTTTTCTGTCCCTAGAATAAATGTTTTTTTTAAGCACAATATAGCACAAGGACAATTCACTCACTGTCCTTACAGGTCCCTGGAAACAAGGACTTGCAGAGTGAAAGAAAAAAAACACTCTCCCTACCTACAGTTTTCTGTCCCTAGAAAAAATGTTTTTTTTTAATCACAATATAGCACAAGGACAATTCACTCACTGTCCTTACAGGTCCCTGGAAACAAGGACTTGCAGAGTGAAATAAACTGACACTCTCCCTACCTACAGTTTTCTGTCCCTAGAATAAATGTTTTTTTTAAGCACAATATAGCACAAGGACAATTCACTCACTGTCCTTCCAGGTCCCTGGAAACAAGGACTTGCAGAGTGAAAGAAAAAAAACACTCTCCCTACCTACAGTTTTCTGTCCCTAGAAAAAATGTTTTTTTTAATCACAATATAGCACAAGGACAATTCACTCACTGTCCTTACAGGTCCCTGGAAACAAGGACTTGCAGAGTGAAAGAAAAAAAAACACTCTCCCTACCTACAGTTTTCTGTCCCTAGAAAAAATGTTTTTTTTAATCACAATATAGCACAAGGACAATTCACTCACTGTCCTTCCAGGTCCCTGGAAACAAGGACTTGCAGAGTGAAATAAACTGACACTCTCCCTACCTACAGTTTTCTGTCCCTAGAATAAATGTTTTTTTTAAGCACAATATAGCACAAGGACAATTCACTCACTGTCCTTAGAGGTCCCTGGAAACAAGGACTTGCAGAGTGAAAGAAAAAAAACACTCTCCCTACCTACAGTTTTCTGTCCCTAGAAAAAATGTTTTTTTTTAAGCACAATATAGCACAAGGACAATTCACTCACTGTCCTTCCAGGTCCCTGGAAACAAGGACTTGCAGAGTGAAAGAAAAAAAACACTCTCCCTACCTACAGTTTTCTGTCCCTAGAATAAATGTTTTTTTTAATCACAATATAGCACAAGGACAATTCACTCACTGTCCTTACAGGTCCCTGGAAACAAGGACTTGCAGAGTGAAAGAAAAAAAACACTCTCCCTACCTACAGTTTTCTGTCCCTAGAAAAAATGTTTTTTTTAATCACAATATAGCACAAGGACAATTCACTCACTGTCCTTACAGGTCCCTGGAAACAAGGACTTGCAGAGTGAAAGAAAAAAAACACTCTCCCTACCTACAGTTTTCTGTCCCTAGAAAAAATGTTTTTTTTTTAAGCACAATATAGCACAAGGACAATTCACTCACTGTCCTTCCAGGTCCCTGGAAACAAGGACTTGCAGAGTGAAAGAAAAAAAACACTCTCCCTACCTACAGTTTTCTGTCCCTAGAAAAAATGTTTTTTTTAAGCACAATATAGCACAAGGACAATTCACTCACTGTCCTTAGAGGTCCCTGGAAACAAGGACTTGCAGAGTGAAAGAAAAAAAACACTCTCCCTACCTACAGTTTTCTGTCCCTAGAAAAAATGTTTTTTTTTAAGCACAATATAGCACAAGGACAATTCACTCACTGTCCTTCCAGGTCCCTGGAAACAAGGACTTGCAGAGTGAAAGAAAAAAAACACTCTCCCTACCTACAGTTTTCTGTCCCTAGAATAAATGTTTTTTTTAATCACAATATAGCACAAGGACAATTCACTCACTGTCCTTACAGGTCCCTGGAAACAAGGACTTGCAGAGTGAAAGAAAAAAAACACTCTCCCTACCTACAGTTTTCTGTCCCTAGAAAAAATGTTTTTTTTAATCACAATATAGCACAAGGACAATTCACTCACTGTCCTTACAGGTCCCTGGAAACAAGGACTTGCAGAGTGAAAGAAAAAAAACACTCTCCCTACCTACAGTTTTCTGTCCCTAGAAAAAATGTTTTTTTTAAATCACAATATAGCACAAGGACAATTCACTCACTGTCCTTACAGGTCCCTGGAAACAAGGACTTGCAGAGTGAAATAAACTGACACTCTCCCTACCTACAGTTTTCTGTCCCTAGAATAAATGTTTTTTTTAAGCACAATATAGCACAAGGACAATTCACTCACTGTCCTTACAGGTCCCTGGAAACAAGGACTTGCAGAGTGAAAGAAAAAAAACACTCTCCCTACCTACAGTTTTCTGTCCCTAGAAAAAATGTTTTTTTTAATCACAATATAGCACAAGAACAATTCACTCACTGTCCTTACAGGTCCCTGGAAACAAGGACTTGCAGAGTGAAAGAAAAAAAACACTCTCCCTACCTACAGTTTTCTGTCCCTAGAAAAAATGTTTTTTTTAATCACAATATAGCACAAGGACAATTCACTCACTGTCCTTACAGGTCCCTGGAAACAAGGACTTGCAGAGTGAAATAAACTGACACTCTCCCTACCTACAGTTTTCTGTCCCTAGAATAAATGTTTTTTTTAAGCACAATATAGCACAAGGACAATTCACTCACTGTCCTTACAGGTCCCTGGAAACAAGGACTTGCAGAGTGAAAGAAAAAAAACACTCTCCCTACCTACAGTTTTCTGTCCCTAGAAAAAATGTTTTTTTTAATCACAATATAGCACAAGGACAATTCACTCACTGTCCTTACAGGTCCCTGGAAACAAGGACTTGCAGAGTGAAATAAACTGACACTCTCCCTACCTACAGTTTTCTGTCCCTAGAATAAATGTTTTTTTTAAGCACAATATAGCACAAGGAGAATTCACTCACTGTCCTTCCAGGTCCCTGGAAACAAGGACTTGCAGAGTGAAAGAAAAAAAACACTCTCCCTACCTACAGTTTTCTGTCCCTAGAAAAAATGTTTTTTTTAATCACAATATAGCACAAGGACAATTCACTCACTGTCCTTACAGGTCCCTGGAAACAAGGACTTGCAGAGTGAAAGAAAAAAAACACTCTCCCTACCTACAGTTTTCTGTCCCTAGAAAAAATGTTTTTTTTAATCACAATATAGCACAAGGACAATTCACTCACTGTCCTTCCAGGTCCCTGGAAACAAGGACTTGCAGAGTGAAATAAACTGACACTCTCCCTACCTACAGTTTTCTGTCCCTAGAATAAATGTTTTTTTTAAGCACAATATAGCACAAGGACAATTCACTCACTGTCCTTAGAGGTCCCTGGAAACAAGGACTTGCAGAGTGAAAGAAAAAAAACACTCTCCCTACCTACAGTTTTCTGTCCCTAGAAAAAATGTTTTTTTTTAAGCACAATATAGCACAAGGACAATTCACTCACTGTCCTTCCAGGTCCCTGGAAACAAGGACTTGCAGAGTGAAAGAAAAAAAACACTCTCCCTACCTACAGTTTTCTGTCCCTAGAAAAAATGTTTTTTTTAAGCACAATATAGCACAAGGACAATTCACTCACTGTCCTTCCAGGTCCCTGGAAACAAGGACTTGCAGAGTGAAAGAAACTGACACTCTCCCTACCTACAGTTTTCTGTCCCTAGAATAAATGTTTTTTAAGCACAATATAGCACAAGGACAATTCACTCACTGTCCTTCCAGGTCCCTGGAAACAAGGACTTGCAGAGTGAAAGAAACTGACACTGTCCCTACCTACAGTTTTCTGTCCCTAGAATAAATGTTTTTTTTAAGCACACTATAGCACAAGCACAAAACACACTGACACTCTCCCTACCTATCCTTCTCTTTCCCTAAACTAAAGGAATCCAGGTTAAGCAAGAAAGAAATAACAGTCACTGTCCCTGCCTATGCTGCTCTATCCCTGCTCCGGAACACACTACACTAGGCCGCCGTGCTGGCGGCCTTTTATAGTGTGGGGCGTGTACTAAACACCCTCAGCAATAATTGGCCACAGGCATCCTGCCTGTGGCCAATCATTGCTCTCCTCGCTGCCGGCGCTGTGATTGGCCAAGCATGCGGGGTCACAGTGCATGCTTGGCCAATCACAGCGCCTGGATGACACTGCGATGGCGTAGTGCATTGTGGGTCGTTCGCGTCACTCGAATTTGGCGCGAACGGCCCAAATCGTTCGATCTTCGTCGAACGATCGAACAGCCGATGTTCGAGTCGAACGTATGTTCGACTCGAACACGAAGCTCATCCCTAGTGCCCAGTAAGCAAGTGGTTAAAAAATAAAATAAAAAATTATCACTTTTATTCCTATTACAAGGAATGTAAACATCCCTTGTAATAGGAATAAGCATGACAGATCCTCTTTACAGTGAGATATTGGGTCAATAAAACCCCACATCTCACCTCTAGGCAGGGAAGTCTGAAATAATAAAAAAAAAAACTATCCTGGCTTCCCAGCCAAGGCGGCAGCGTTTTTTTGAATGCAGAGGCCGGGCGTCATGTCATAACATCGCGCCCGGCCTCCGAACGATCATAGAGACTCCGGCGACCATCTGGTCTGCCGGAAATCTCTATGGTAGGCATCCGGGGCCGGCGGATCTGTTCTCTGACTCACGGATCGCAGCGGTGAGTCAGTAGAAGCACCAGAGGGTGGCGGGAGGGGGGATGTCCCCTCTCGCCGCCCGGAAGAACGATCAAGCGGCGCAGCAGCCACTATGATCATTCTTACGGTGCACAGAATTGCGGGCTCTAAAAGATGATATTTGAATGATGCCTGTAGCTGCAGGCATCATTCAGATATCCCTGCTCAAAGTCAAGGACGTCCATGCAAGTCCGTCCGATAGGAAGTGGTTAATTCCAGAGTTCTACAAATTTTTGGGGTCTTATGCTGTCTTGATATCAGTTCATACTTATTTTATTTGGGTAACTTTCTCTGATTAGTTCACATCTTTACATTTTCAGTAGGGATGAGCTTCGAGTTCGAGTCGAACTCATGTTCGACTCGAACATTGCCTGTTCGCCCATTCGCCGAACAGCGAACAATTTGGGGTGTTCGCTGCAAATTCGAAAAGTCTATGGGAGAAATCTAAAGTGCTAATTTTAAAGGCTTATATGCAAGTTATTGTCATAAAAAGTGTTTAGGGACATGTATCAATGCAAAAAAAAGTTTTAAAAACTGCAGTTTTTTCGGGAGCAGAGATTTTAATAATGCTTAAAGTGAAACAATAAAAGTGAAATATTCCTTTAAATTTCGTACCTAGGGTGTGTGTATAGTATGCCTGTAAAGTCACGCTTGTTTCCCGTGCTTAGAACTGTCCCTGCACAAAGTGTCATTTCTGAAGGAAATCCCGGCAATACAGAGAAAAGTCATTGATAAAAAAAAATAAAAAAAGCGTGGGGGGCCCCCCAAATTCAATTACGAATAATGGATTTTAAGGGAAACTCCACCCCATTTTTTTTTTAAATGGCGTGGAGTTCCCCCCCCAAATCCATACCAGACCCTTTATCCGAGTACGCAACCTGGCAGGCCGCAGGAAAAGAGGGGGGGGACGATATAGCGTCCCCCCCTCCTGAACCGTACCAGGCCACATGCCCTCAACATGGGGAGGATGTCCCCATGTTGATGGGGACAAGGGCCTCATCCCCACAACCCTTGCCCGGTGGTTGTGGGGGTCTGCGGGCAGGGGGCTTATCGGAATCTGGAAGACCCCTTTAACAAAGGGGATCCCCAGATCCCGCCCCCCTCCCTATGTGAATTGGTAAGGGGTACATTGTACCCCTACCATTTCACGAAGAAAGTGTAAAAAAATAAATAAAAAAACACACACCGACACCTTGGAAAAGGATTTTTGTACTCACCGTAAAATCCATTTCTCTGACGTCCATGGACTGACACAGCTGGATACTGTAAACGTGTGGGTATATGTCCCTGCTCGCAGGAGAAGATCTAGGCAGAATGTTAGATGTTAGAAACATACATTCTAGAACAAACCAGAGCTGAACAGCCCCACCCATGGGGCCGGTCCTTCCGGACATTACCCTCCCACCTGCAGTCAGCAGACCTCAGTTCGTAACAAAGCAGTACAAACCTTAAAAGGAACGGTGGGTGCTGTGTCAGTCCATGGACGTCAGAGAAATGGATTTTACGGTGAGTACAAAAATCCTCTTTTCTCTTATCGTCCATGGACTGACACAGCTGGATACTGTACGTGTGGGACGTCCCAAAGTAGTATCAGAAGGGTGGGAGCAGTAGTAAAGGAACAACCAAAACTTCACTCCAAACAAGCAGAGCACCTCAACGGAGGAGTTGCAACATTAAACAGCGGCCTGCAATGCAAGGTATGAACGGACGACCAGGTCATCACCTTGCACACTTGTGCAACCAACGCTTGATGTCGGAAGGCCCAGGAAGCACCAATTGCCTTGGTGGAATGCGCCGTAACTGGAAAGGGAGGCGCCCACCCCTTAGGGGCATAGGCCCATATGACAGTCTGCCTGATCCACCTAGAGACGGTGGCAGATGACACCGCTCGGCCCTGTTTTGGACCAGACACAGACTTCCGAATGGAAACAGTAGCAGACAGGTACAATCGTAAGGCTTGTACCCATCTTAATGTATGAAGCGCAAACTCTCAGGGATGCGATGGGTGAGGACACAAGGACGGAAGAACAATATCCTTCTTAAGGTGAAAGGCCGAGTCCATCTTTTGAAAAGAAGGACGGTCGTGGGCGCAACACCGCCATATCCTTATGGAGGACCAAGTAAGGCGACTTGCAGGACAAGGCCGCCAACTCAGACACCCGTCTAACCAAAGCAATGGCCACTAAGAAGGCCACCTTCCGGGACAAGGTCAAGAGAGGAATCTCTGATATTCTCAAAGGGATGTTCTTGGAGAACCGAGATGCATCAAATTCAGATCCCAAGTAGGGAGAGGAGGCTTGACAGGGGGGATCACATGGCGAACCCCCTGCACAAAAGGTGCTATCGAGGAATGGCCCGGTAGCGTTCGTTGAAAAAGACAGCCCGGGCCGAAATCCGACCCTCAAAAAGGTATGCAAGGCCAACTTTTGGGTCACACCACACTGTAAGAACAGCAAAATCCTGGGAACGGAATACAACCGAGGACGCCACTCAAGTTCCTCGCACATAGCGATGTAAGCCTTCCAGGTACGGTGAAATATCTTTCTGGAGGAAGATTCCCGTGTCAACAACATAGAAGAGATGACCGAATACGAGAGAACTCAGTCCTTCAGCACCTGGCTTTAAACAGACATGCCATTAAGCCAAGGACTGTAAAGCAGGATGAAGTATGGGATCAAGAGACAGAAGGTCCACCCCAATAGGCAATCACCAGGAACGTCTGCGACTAGCCAAAGTAGATCGGCGTACCAATGCCGCAGTTCCGGAGCAATGAGGATCACTGGAATGGCCTCAGCCCCTACTCTGCAAAGCCGGCGAGGAAACAACAGTAGCGGAGGGTAAGCATATATCAGGCGATACTGCCCCCACGGGCTTCCAACGCGTCTGACGCGTCCGCCCAGGGGTCCCTGGACCTGACCATGATCTTGCCACCTTGCGAGTGAGTCGAGAGGCCATAAGGTCCACTTCCGGTGCCCCACCTCCGGTAAAGGACCCTCCCCCTGCAATGCACACGGCAAGGACCCTTCCCCTGCAATGCACACGGCCGACAGGACCGTCTTGCAGCGAGATGTATGAAAATCCCAAAGAGACTTTGCAATGTATCGGAGAAGAGAGGTGCCTCAACTGTTGGCCAATAAATGCAACTTTACAGAGCTTCCCTAGAAACTCGGTCAGAGGACCAGTACCTCAGCCTCCACAGGTGGCGCAAACCCACCCCGGGCACAGAGACCCTAAAGGCTAAAGCAGTTGCAGTGCACCTGCTAGACGACTGATGGATGAAGCAGAGGCTTTTGCCCTGTCATTGAGCTACAAAAAAATGCCAGAGATGCAGCCACTAACGGGCGTAACGCTAACCTCAGCCTGGCGAACACAGTCCAAGCCAGCGCTTCTGATCACCACTGAAAGCAGGTGGAAGTGGTACCCCTGAAACCAGGGATCCTTGTGACAATGCTCCATCCAGCAGCTACCCATGGATAAGAGCTGATTGTACAAACACATAGTTTATACTATGTATTGCGCCAAACGCGCAAATAGAGTGTGGGAGGAAACCCACCCAGCCACAAAGAGCATAATACCACCACATACGGCGTATGTAGTTTAGTATGTGTGGATAAACCTATTAAACACGTTTATACTGTGCCAGTGATGAAGGCGCGCACATCATCGGGGCTTGGACATAAACCAGCCACGCGGATTGTGTACACAACCGTGTAGGTATGTTAGCCTGCGAATAAACAAATTGTACATGTTTATACTGTGCATAGCGCTGAAAATGCGCACACCATTGGAACGCAGGGGAGAAACCTGAGCACCCGGATGAAACCCATGCAGACTGCATACGCATACCGTGTAGGTATTATAGTATGTGTGCTAAACATTTTGCACAAGCCCATGTGTGCATAGCACCGAAGGCGCGCACACTGTTGGCGCGTGGGAGGAACCGAAGTACCCCACGCATACTCAGAGGATGCAATACCTACAACTACTGTGAATGTATTTAGTTTAGTGTATAAACATAATGTGTATGTTTACATCGTGTATTGCACCAAAGGCATGCATGTCATGTAGCGTGGGTGGAAACCCACGCAGAATGCCCAGACATACCGGGTAGGTATGTTAGTATGTGGATATCCAATCGCACAAATTTAGACTGTGCATAACGCCGAAGCGCCCATACCAATGGAGTGTGGGAGGGAACCAGAGCACCCGGAGGAAAACCACACAGACTGCCTACACATACCGTGTAGGTATTATAGCAGGGATATGCAATTAGCGGACCTCCAGCTGTTGTAAAACTACAAGTCCCATCATGCCTCTGCCTCTGGGTGTGATGCTTCTGGCTGTCAGAGTCTTGCAATGCCTAATGGGAATTGTAGTTCTGCAACAGCTGGAGGTCCGCTAATTGCATATCCCTGTATTATAGCATGCATGATAAACATTGAACATGTTTAACTGTGCAGAAGGCCAAAGGCGCACATACCGTCAGCGCGTGGGAGGAAACCGGAACACCCGGAAGAACTCCACGCAGACAGCACACAGATACCATGTAGGAATGATAGCATGTGAATAAACATATTGCACATGTTTATGCTGTGCATTTCCATTGGAGCGTGGGGGGGGAAACCGGAGTACCCGGAGGAACCCCACGCAAACAGTATACCCATACTGTAAACATGTATATTATGTGCAATAAACATATTGAACATGTCTATACTGTGCAGAGAGCCGAAGCGCACATACCATGAGAGCGCGGGAGGACACCGGAGCCCCCGGCGGAAACCCGCGCCGACCCAGAGTGTATAATACATACATATACTGTGAATGTATCTGGAGTCGTGCATAAATATATTTTGTACGTTTATATCATGTATGGCACTGAAACACAGCATTGGAACGTGGGGGTCCCCCCACGCAGACACATAGACCAATAACACATACATACACTGTGAATGTATGCAGTTTAGAGGTATGGGATGAGTTTAAATTATGGCGCAGAGGCGCATAATCTTCTCTGTATCATTCCAACCTGCTTGACTGTGCTGCCGAAGGAGCATGCAGGTAACAGGTAACCTCTGATCCTCAGACCGTGTGTCTGTCAGAGCTCAAAGCGTTCCCCAGGAAATGGTGGGAAATGTTGCCTCAGGATATCACACAGAAGGCTCACAGGGGCTAGAGACATAAATGAATAAAGTCCTCCCCCCCCACCATGCTCCACCTGAGGTACCTCAGCCACAGCAATTCCAGCTTGAGAGTGTTCCTCACATCATCAATGAGATCACTTACAAGCGCCCTGTCATTCACTGACACAGAACTAGAGTCTTCCTCACAAGGGAATGTCCTGTTCATAAACATTAAATATTCAGAGCTAGGGTCCTGAGCACAGTAGCTAGGCCCAAATCTGAATCGGAGCACTCCTACACTAAAGATTTTTGTGGGGAGAGGGGGCTTATAGCTCCATTTGCTCGCACACCGCTTCCATTCTGACAAGGAATGCATGCTGCTCTTGACATTCCAGGACTGCTGACAACTGGTCCATAAGGACCGCAGGTGCAGGAAACATATGAACATGTTTAACTGTGCAGCACTGCCAGTTGCCCCAGACAAGTGTGGAGAGCAGGTGTATCAGACTCCATAACGCCACCCTCTGAGACCTTATACACTATACAGTGAATATACAGTCCACCCACTGGCTATGTTGAGGCTGAGGAGGGGATACCCAGAGGACTCACCAACCCTTAAGGAACGCTCAGTCCTGCTGAATAAACCACGCTGTGAGCCTGAGGAGAGTGAAGAATCTGTGAGGAGATTGTGAGGAGATTTGCGCCGCAGCGCCGCCGCTAGAGGCCGAAACCGAAAATAAATGCGCGGCGCCTACAAGAAAATGGACTGTATGTAAAAAAATGGAAAAATGGAAAATGTAAAAAAAAAAAAAAAAAAAACAAACACAGTCACCTTGGAAAAGTCCATTATTAAAAAAAAAAAAAAAACCCATTCCAGCGATGTAATCCAATGTCCCGCGGCGATCCGATGTCCAGCGCTGCAGTCTCCACTCGAAACATCATTGGCTGAGCGGACCTACACTGCGGAGGAAGTTCCCCATCAGGTCCGCTCAGCCAATGACGTAGGCGGGGTCTGAGGTACGAGGGGGCGGGGGCGCCCTCGTATCTCAGACCCCGCCTACGTCATTGGCTAAGCGGACCTGATGGGGAACTTCCTCTTCATTGTAAAAAAATGAATAGACCCTCCCCTTCTCACATTCCCCATCCGGAGCGGACCTGATGGGGAAAGTGAGAAGGGGCGGGTCTATTCATTTTTAAACACTGAAGAGGAAGTTCCCCTTTAGGTCTGCTCAGCCAATGACGTAGGCGAGGTCTGGGATACGAGGGCGCCCCCGCCCCCTCGTACCTCAGACCCCGCCTACGTCATTGGCTGAGCGGACCTGATGGGGAACTTCCCCTGCAGTGTAGGTCCGCTCAGCCAATGAGGTTTCGAGTGGAGACTGCAGCGCTGGACATCGGATCGCCGCGGGACATTGGATTACATCGCTGGAATGTGTTTTTTATCTTTTATTTTTTATTTTTAATAAAGGACTTTTCCAAGGTGTCTGTGTTTTTTTTTTATTTATTTTTTACACTTTCTTCGTGAAATGGTAGGGGTACAATGTACCCCTTACCAATTCACATAGGGGGGGGCGGGATCTGGGGGTCCCCTTTGTTAAAGGGGTCTTCTGGATTCCGATAAGCCTCCTGCCTGCAGACCCCCACAACAACCGGGCAAGGGTTGTGGGGATGAGGCCCTTGTCCCCATCAACATGGGGACATCCTCCCCATGTTGAGGGCATGTGGCCTGGTACGGTTTAGGAGGGGGGCGCTTTCTCGTCCCCCCCTCTTTTTCTGCGGCCTGCCAGGTTGCGTGCTCGGATAAAGGGTCTGGTATGGATTTTTGGGGGAACTCCACGCCATTTAAAAAAAAATTGGGGTGGAGTTCCCCTTAAAATCCATACCAGACTTGAAGGGTCTAGTATGGATATTTGGGGGGAACCCCACATAATTTATTTTTTTAATTTGATGCAGGGTTCCCCTTAATATCCATATTAAACCTGAAGGGCCTGGTAATTGAATTTGGGGGGACCCCCACACATTTTATTTTTATTTTTTATCAATGACTTTTCTCTGTATTGCCGGGAGCCGACAATTCATTATAGCCGTGAGTGAGGGCCAGGGCAGTAAGTGCTTCATGGGCAGTGCATCACCAAGCCTTTATGACTCAGATTTGCAAGGCTGCAACTTGTTAGTCAGTACATACATTCACTAGATTCTACCATGTGGATATAGGTCGGCAAGTGGATGCTGCCTTTGGGCGCAGTGTGCTGCAGGCAGCAGTATAGGTCCTCACGTCTGATGGCGGCCTGCTTTTATTTGTGTCTCCCTCCCCTCAGATGGCATTGCTTTGGGACATCCCACATAGTTATTACTATGGCTGCTCTGGGTTCCGTAATGTACGATAAAGAAAACAGGATATTTATAACGGCTTACCTGTAAAATCCTTTTCTTGGAGTACATCACTGGACATAGAAGCCCCTCCCCTCTTTTTTGGGATACTTATTGCTTTGCTACAAAAACTTAGGTACTCCCTGTATGGGAGGGGTTATATAGAGGGGGACTTCCTGTTTTTGAGTGTACCAGTGTCCATTCACCTGAAGGTGGCGTATAACCCACATAGTTATTACTATGGCTGCTCTGTGTCCCGTGATGTACTCCAAGAAAAGGATTTTACAGGTAAGCCGTTATAAAAACCCTGTTTTTTTACTTTTTGCTATAATAAATATCCCCCCAAAAAATGAATTCTTCAGCACTATAGGCCAATATGTATTCGACATATTTTTGTAAAAAACAAAAAAAACGCAATAAACGTATATTGATTTGTTTGCGCAAAAGTTATAGTGTCTACAAAATATGGGATATATTTATGGCATTTTTTATTATAATTGTTTTTACTCTTAATGGCGGTGATCTGCAATTTTTAGCGGGACTGCGACATAAAATAGTTTATTAAATTTCTTCAGACAACAATTATAAAGGTTTACAGAACATTGTAAAAAAAAAAGCAATATATAAGGCGCATGCATGGAGCTGACGGAGACGGACATGTCCCGCTGAAGCTCTGCTATTCCCGGGACCCCGCGGCCGTTACATACACCCACATGGCGGGGTAAAACATAAGAAAACTCACCTACCTCTCTATTAGTACCTGAAGAACATTTTAGTATGATCTTGGGAGCCTCCAGGGGGAAAACCAAGGCAAAATCCATCAAAGAAAATCTCATCAGAAGCGCCTGTAAGATGGCACTGACTGGCTCTCCTCACACAGGTACACCTCATGCTGACAAGAAGCAGCAGCAGTTGCCTCATACACTGTATGACACAGACTCTGAGTATGGTGCCACCTCTCAACACCAACATTCAGACTCATTACATCCAAATATTTTGAAACAATTTGAAAACATGCTGCAGAAAGCCTTAAAGGGGTTGTAAAGGTTTGTTTTTTATTTTCTAAATAGGTTCCTTTAAGCTAGTGCATTGTTGGTTCACTTACCTTTTCCTTAGATTTCCCTTCTAAATATTTTTTTTCTTTGTTTTCTTTGTCTGAATTTCTCACTTCCTGTTCCTCCTCAGTAAGCTGTTCAGTAAGCTGTTCTGGCTGACTCCACACCACTCGGATGATAGTGTGAAGTTTAGTGAGGAGAAACAGGAAGTGAGAAATTCAGACAAAGAAAAAAAACATTTAGAAGGTAAATCAAAGGAAAAGGTAAGTGAACCAACAATGCACTAGCTTAAAGGAACCTATTTAGAAAATAAAAAACAGGGGCGGAGCCGGCAGCCGGAGCGGATGGTGGTGTGAGAGGAGAGCTCCGTCACATCAGGAGGCAAACAGCAACTTAAAGCAGCATTCGAGGCTATAAAACTACCCATCCGGACGGCGGAACACAGGGGGAACTCGGCTGGAAAGATGTTCAAAAGAAAGGAGAGAGAGGGGCCCAGAAAACTGACGGACTTCTTCCCTCCCATGTCAGGCCGGAATGTCCAAGATGGGGCCGCTGCGGGAATGTCGGCGCCACAGAGCCATGAGGGGGATAACAGCGGGGTCTTCACTGTGCAGGGTGAGTCGCATGAAAGCACCCTATATCAGCTCCCTTACCCATCCCCATCTAACAGCCCCATCAAACAAAAACGGAGGGTCAGTGCTCCAGGAGAAGAAAACACTGAACAAGGTGAGGGGAGAAATGATGTGGAGCAGCCTGACTCCTATACCCAGAAGCTGGACGCTATCCCTGTATCTGGCCAGCCCATGACTGATATATTAATGAAGGATATGATACTGACACTGAGAGGGGCCATACAGCAAGACATAGTTCACCTCTCCCACTCCACACACAAAAAACTGAATGCTATGGGAGACAGGATCCTATATGTGGAAACTAAGATGGGGGATTTCTCTGCAGCCCATAATGAGCTGGTAGATGCTCATGTTGACCTAGAAGAGGAGCTCAAGGCCCTCCGTCTAAAAGTCTCAGATCTTGAGGACCGAGCACGCAGGAACAATGTGAAGTTCAGAGGAATCCCTGAATCAATTAAACCTGCAGAGCTGAGCACATTCCTCCAACAACTGATGAAAAAATCTATCCCCTCTCTCACTGCGTCGGACATCATTATAGACAGAGCCCACAGATTGCACAAACCACAACATCTCCCTGAGAAGATCCCCAGGGATGTTATAGCCAGAATTCATTTCTTTCATGTGAAAGATCAACTTATGAGATTTTCCAGGCAAAACGGCACTCTCCCGGACCCATATGCTGGGATCACGATATATGCTGACCTATCACAGGCTACCATGAAAGCCAGAAATAATTTGATTCCTGTAACCTAAATGCTGAGGAACCACAAGATTCTCTATAGATGGGGTTTTCCGGCAAAAATCATTTTGGAGAAAAACAACGAATGGTTTACCATCTCTTCTCTGGAAAAAGGTCTGGAGCTTCTCCGCAAGTGGGGACTCCTTCTCCAGGAAGAACACTCGGAATCTATGGACCAGACGCCGCCTAGAACAAACTCTACTGCTTATCGCAGTGCCAGGAACAACCGTGAAAAATAGCCGCACCCAATCTACTCCAGAAAAATTTCTGCTATGTTGAACTTCCTGTTTTCCCCTTGAATCCATCTGCACCTCGTATGTCTTATGAAACTGAAGAATTCGTCTCCTGATGTTCGGCTGATAAGGTAATTACCTTAATGACTTTACCCCAACACTGCTTTTGGGATTATCCCGAATTCATCCTGTTGATGATGACGGATCTACGGTTTAATTTCTTGACCATTGACGTTGCGATGGTTATTTGCTGTTTTATCTTTTGGACACTCCAGATTGCTGATGTCAAATCCAATTCACAGCTTCTCACTGCTAAGGTTATAATTCTGTGCTCCAGTCAATTACCATTTTGCGCCACTAGATGTCACCGAAGCACCACAAATGAATATAATGTCACTTAAACTCTTATCTCTCAATGCTAGCAGATCCCTCTGGAAAACGGCCATGGACAACCACTGTGATGTGGTATGTGTACAAGAGACTCACTTTTTGGATCACAATACCCCAAAGTGCTCCCATAAGAAATTCCAACATGTCTTTATGGCAAATAACAGTAGTAAAAAGAATGGAGTGTTGATAGCTATCAAGGACTCTGTATCTTTTAAGCTTATAGATGAACAATGTGATAGTAATGGTAGGTATATAATTCTTGTGTCCGAAATCAATAATGAAGTGTATACGCTGGTTAATATATATGCTCCTAACAAAAGTCCAATGAAATTTATTCGCAAAATTATAAAGAAAGCTAAAGCAATGAAAAGGGGCAACTTAGTAATATGTGGAGACTTTAATGTCATCATGAATGATTTGCTTGACTCCTCCTCGGGGGGACGGAGACAGAGACCATCCCTGGGTGACTTCTGCCTAGGAGAAGACCTCTATGACCCTTGGCGCTGTCTCCGGTCCACAGAGAGGGACTACACCTACTACTCACCGGTGCACAAATCTTATTCTAGGATTGATTTCTTCCTGACGGACAAATACACCTTACAAAAAGTAATTAAAGCAGACATTCACTCTATCACCTGGTCAGACCACGCCCCCGTCACTATTGATATAACTTCTGCTGATAAAACTAACGTCTCGCCCCTATGGCGTAATAACACCTACCTACTTTCCCAGCCCCTTATTAAAGAGGAACTCCACAAGACATTAATGGAATTCTTTGAATTCAATGAGACCCCCGATGCCTCCCCCTCCACAGTATGGTGCGCTCATAAAGCATTCTCAAGAGGCTCCCTGATACAAATAGCAGCTAGAGAGAAAAGGAAAAAAAACAAACTAATAATGCAACTTCATAACCGTATAGCTGAATTAGAAGGTTCACACAAACAAACTGGGGACCACTCCTTATTAGATCAACTGAACTCTACTAGGGAAGAACTGAGACAGGTCCTAAAATCAGATTTTGACCTTTACTATAAGAGACTCAGATTGTCATATTATTCCCAGAACAACAGAGCAGGAAAACTACTAGCGTCTCAACTGAAGAAAAGACAAAAACAAGCAAAAATATCTATGATTACACATCCCACTGCCAACAGGTCATATAAGAACCCTAAAGATATAGCGAATACATTTAAAGACTTTTACGAAGCCCTCTACAACCTTAGTAAGGACGAGACTACCCACCAACCCACAGAGAAAGAAATTACTGATTTTCTTAGACGTATTGATCTCCCATCCCTAGACCAGAAATCGTTAGGCAAACTTAATGAACCTATTACAGAAGAAGAGGTCAAGGAAGTAATTAAGAACCTCCCCAAACATAAATCTCCAGGAGCAGACGGCTTTTCAGCTGAATACTACCAAAATTTCTCATCAATACTCACCCCCAGACTAGCTGATCTATACAACACAGCTGCAAACACGAGCACGTTCCCCAAAGAAATGCTCCAAGCCATCATAGTGACCATCCCAAAACCCGGAAAAGACCCTGCCCATCCCCAGAACTACAGACCCATCTCACTTCTAAACTCGGACCTTAAAATATATGCAAAAATATTGGCAAACAGATTATTACATATAACCCCCACACTCATAGGCTTAGATCAAGTAGGCTTTGTTAAGGGTAGACAGGCCCCGGACGGCACTAGGAAAATGATTAACCTACTTAGACGCGCAGAACTTACTCGCACGCCAAGCATATTTGTAGCATTAGACGCAGAAAAGGCGTTTGATAGAGTCCACTGGTCATATCTGTCACACACACTCCATAAATTTGGTATACATGGATTCTTGCATTCAGCTGTCATGTCTCTATACACGAACCCGTCCGCCAGAGTACTATCCCTTCAATCTTACCAATGGAACGAGACAGGGATGCCCATTGTCCCCAATTGTCTTTTCCTTAGCTATTGAACCCCTAGCAGAACTCATTCGGTCTACTACAGAAATTACAGGCCTCAAAATAGGACACCTGGAACACAAACTGGGATTATTCGCAGATGATATAATCCTTACTCTTACCAACCCAATTACTTCCCTAAGTAAAGCCACAGAAATTATGCAGGATTTTGGGAAAATAACATACTATAAAATAAACACTTCTAAATGCTTTGCCCTCCCCCTTAATATCCCCCCCCAAAAAGTAAATAAACTCAAGCTCCTGTTTCCATGCACCTGGGATGCTCCTTCCATCACCTATTTAGGTATCCAACTGTCCCACCCAACAACCAATCTATACTCTGACAACTTTTTACCCCTTTTAGAACAAATCAAAAAGGAATTTGCACAAATCTCCAAAATCCAACTGACATGGATAGGGCGAATAGCAGCATATCAGATGCAAGTATTCCCTAAGATCTTGTACCTTTTCAGAACCATACCAATCCCCATACCCCAAAAAATTTTCTCGGAACTAGCAAAGCACCTAACTAAATTCATATGGGGGGAAAAGAAACCTAGAATAGCACTGAAAACCCTCTACCTACACAGAACTGTGGGTGGAGGGAGTTTACCAAATGCTTATGCATACTATAATGCTTCTATACTGGATCAGCTGAAATTTTGGTTCTCCAGTCAGGAAGATAATTTATGGAATCAAATTGAGAGAGAGCTAACCCCCTCCCATGACCTCTTTGCACTATTAATGGCAACCACTATTCACCACAAACCCATGGTACCGGAATATCCTACTATACAGGCCACACTCAAGGCATGGTCCATGTTCACCAAATTGATATTTCCGGAAGAATCGATCCATAAACTACACATCCCACTAACGACATACACATTCCTCATTCAAAACTTTTCGACACATCAATGGAAGAAAAAGGGAATAAATTTCGACCTCGCAGACATAACTCATCCTACAGCACTTGATAAATTATTGATCCTACAAATTCGGGAGTATACCAAAAAGAATCCTCACAAGGCAATAGAAATTCCACTGACTCTTTGGAACTTCTTCCTTAGTAAAAGTGGGACACAAGTTAGGGGTATTTCACTATGCTACAGCCTCTGTAACCAACAACTTATGAAGTCCAAGATCCCTATTATGCTCAAATGGGAGCAGGACCTACAAAAATCCTTCTCTCTAACACAGTGGCTGACTGCTATTAAATTTAACAGAGTATCCTCAGCCTGTGTGGACCACTGGGACAACTCATGTAAAATCCTACATAGGTGGTATATCACTCCTACCCGCCTACACGTAATGTCCCCCACGATCTCCCCACTTTGTTGGAGGGGATGTCAGACCAGAGGCAATCTCCTCCATATCATGTGGCACTGTAGCTTTTTATCAAGCTTTTGGAGAGACGTATTTAATCTTATCACTGACATTTTTAAGACAAGGTGTGCACCCACCCTGGAACTAGCTCTGCTTTCAATAGGGATAGAATCCTTTCACTACACAAGTAGGAAACTAGTAGTAAATATTCTACATGCGGCACGTATAGCCATAGCAGCCAAATGGAGGACTTCAAACCCTCCGACCATAGCGGAAGTCAAAAATAGAGTAAATAACCAGAATATAATGGAAAAGATGCTAGCTTATAAAGTGGATAGAATACATGTTTATCAAAAATTTTGGGATCACTGGCCTCAGCCTACTGTTACCTTATAGCATTGAACTATACTTACACTGAATTTAAATGACAATGCAAATTGATGACTGGTGGTGTAAAGGCTAAACTAGAGCAGTGATATTGAACCAAGCACTACAGTAACTAATGGCATGCACACAGGATAGGAGGTACTTTTATTTCAACTAATGTTTATGCTATTTCTACGACTATTTTGTTCAGGCAACTCGGTTCCAGGATTATAACTACAATATACCCCATGAGTGACTCGAACGGCCATATTCTGGGCCGTACTAGCAGTACTAGGACTTATTTATAGCCAGCCTGCTCACAGCATGATCCCGGAAGGGGTGACAGGCTCTTCAGTCTAAGATTATCCGTATTTGAGGCTCCAAGACCAGTACACTGGAGCTAATGCTCCCTAGACAACTTAGAGTTCTTAGAAGAACCGAGCTGCCTTCTGGTGACTGATATATTGTTCACTCTTTTGTACTTTATGAATATGTTGGTACCTACACTGTAGATATTCCAATGCGTATTTACCTGTATGTAACTTTTCTATTCTCACTGAATAAAAATTTAAAGTTTAAAAAAAAAAAAGAAAATAAAAAACAAACCTTTACAACCCCTTTAAAGCAGACCTCTGACCATATTACTGGGAAATTAACCAAAGAAATCCGGCACTTAGGTCAGCGCACCGCTGACTTAGAAGACAGAATTGAAGAAGTGGAAACTAATGTAATTACACATGAAAATGAACTAGAATCACTTAAAGAGGAAAATCTTTTGCTGCAAATGCATTTGGAAGATTTTGAGAACAGGGCAAGACGCTCAAATCTTAGCATACCAAGGTATTCCTGAGACCGTTATTGACCTATCATCTACTTTTACCGTCCCTTTTCAAGAACTAACACAGTCAATTCCAATTGAGAGATTGGAAACAGACAGAATTCATAGAGATTTTGCACCCGTAAATTAGAAGGCCCCCCTTGTGACATAATTGCGAAATTTCATTTTTTTTCGCACCAAAGAACAAGTTATGCTTGCTGCTAGAGGTAAGGAAAACCTCCAAGGTCACTCATACCAGATTTTTGCTTATTTATCCCCAATAACTGTCGCTAAAAGACGCGCGATGAAACCTCTGCTACAGAAACTACAACACCACCAGATCCCTTACCAATGGGGTTTCCCATTTTCTATTTGGTTCACATATCAAAGCAACAAACATACATGTAGATCCTCTGAACTACTAAATACCCTACAAAAACTCCACCTCTGCGATGGACCACCATCTAGTCCCCGGCGACGAACAGCATCCAGCTCCCCACAAAATACCTCCAAAGCAGGAAACAATGGACACAGACAAAACTTATCCAAGAGGGGACGCTTTAATTCCCCAGAACTAAACCATCCAGACTCAATGGATTGAAGATGTTTTTCGGAGGAGGAGAGGTCGGAGCTGACGGCATCAGACATGTCCTGCTGAGGCTCCGTTCTTCTCAGGTCTTCACGGCTTCCACGGACACCTGAATGACAGGGTAAATAATCAAAAACTACTCCATAATCTTCCCTAACGCCCTGGGAACATAATAGTATGGTTTTTGGAGTGACCCGCAGGAAAGCCAAGACAAACACACAAGGGAAAACCCATTGGAGGCTCTGTTGTAATGGCACTGTATAATTCACCTCACACAGCTAAAGCCCGCACTGACAGAAAACAGTTCTTCACAGGACTCAAATTACACAGAAAATGAACAAAGTGCCGGTTCTTTAACACAACAAACTGAGACATTACACCCAAATATTTTTAAACAAATAAAGAAGATGCTTCATAAAGCTCTGCAACAGACCTCTGATCAAATAACAGAGAAATTGACTAAAGAGATTTGTGAATTAGGCCAACGTACTGCAGACTTAGAATACAGAATGGATGACATTGAAACCAATGTAGTTTCCCATGACAACAAACTTGAGCTACTCAGAGATGAAAATTTGACTTTGCAAACGTGTTTGGAAGACTTCGAAAACAGAGCACGGCGGTCAAACCTCTGCATAAGAGGTATACCTGAATCAATCACTGATTTTCAATCGTCCATGACAGCGCTCTTTCAGGAATTCTCCCCTTCCATCCCTATTGAGAGACTGGAGTTCAATAGAATTCACAGGGCATTAGCACCACGCAAAACAGAAGGACCTCTGTGTGACATAATTATTAAATTCCATTTCTTCCGTACTAAGGATCAGCTTATGGCCGCAGCCAGGATTAAAGAAACCCTAACTTTTCAAGGACATTCTTATCAAATATTCACAGATTTATCGCCAATAACAATAGCCAAACGGCATTAGATGAAACCTCTACTTCAAAATCTCCAACACCACCACATCCCTTATCAATGGGGATTCCCATTCATGTTCGATTCACCCACCAAGGAACCAAATACACAAGTAGATCCACTGAAAAACTACAGACTGCAAAAACTCTAGCTATACAACAAATCATCTACAAGTCCTCGGCGGCGCACGATATCCAGCTCTCCACAAAATTAATCAAAACCTGAAACCGACAGAAGCAGACAAGCTACATCCAAAAGAGGTCGCTTCAACTCCCCAGAATTGGATCTTCCAGACTCTATGGACTGAATAATCTCTACATTATACAAAGAACTCCCTCAACTTCATGATTGAATTATCCAAACTCTAGTTTGGCCTATGTATTGAACTCAAAACACATCAGTTAAGATTTCCCAATCACAAAGAGTTCCACTAAAATTGTTTAAAAGAGATTAAAAAAATTGTTTAAAAGAGATCCCGGTAGCCTCCCGGCCACTGGACTTTCGGAGCGCGGCGCCACCAAGCCATATGCGACTTTCAAAGAGTCATGCTCAGGAGAGAGGCACCCCAGGGGGCGCGCACAAACGGACGGCCATCACCTGCAGTGAAGCATCAAGGGCATCATTATAGGATGCATAGATAATGCTTCCATACAAATTGTATTAATTTAAAGTAGTACCGTATATACTTAAGTATAAGCCGACCCGAATATAAGCCGAGGCACCTAATTTTACCACAAAAAAATAGGAAAACTTATTGACTTGAGTATAAGCCTAGGGTGTCCATCTGCATGCCTCACTGTGCCTTACTTTGCCTCACTGTGTCCATGCCACACTGTGCCCATGC
This sequence comes from Rana muscosa, assembly GCA_029206835.1. NCBI lineage: Eukaryota > Metazoa > Chordata > Amphibia > Anura > Ranidae > Rana > Rana muscosa. The sequence goes on from CM055127.1 coordinate 204,591,650, forward strand.
CTCACTGTGCCCATGCCTCACTGTGCCCATGACTAGACTGACGTTTAACATGGGAGTCTATGGAAGGGGTGCCCGGGTTTGAAAAATCGGTGCTCCCTGGCCGTAGGTCTTCTAGACAAAAAATTGTGTACACTTGTAGAAGAGAAAAGAGGCTACTTGTGTGCCAAGTTTGGGGTCCAGGAGACCTACGATCGGCCAGTACCGGGTCCCCAAAATCACTAGAGAAATGACTGTTTAACATGGGAGTCTATGGAAGGGGGGCCCGGATTTGAAAAATCGGTGCTCCCCGGCCGTAGGTCCCCCGGACAACAAACTTTGCACACTTGTAGAGGAAGAGTTGGGCTACATGTGTGCCAGTACTGGGTCCCCAAAGTCAGGGAGATCAGGCGCAAAAAGGTGACTCGAGTATAAGCCGAGGGGGGCATTTTCAGCACAAATAAATGTGCTGAAAAACTCGGCTTATACTCGAGTATATACGGTATATGGATGGGCCAGGGGTATACAAAAATGTGCCCTTAAGTTTGTATGTATTTGTATAATAATATATTCAAATAACAATTACTAATTGATTATAACAATTATATGTATTCTAAACTAGAAATAAATAATAATTTTGCGGGTGTGTGTGAGAGTGATGTACCGTTAAGTGATTATGTAAAAGGTGCACAATATTGTGAGCTCGATGGTAGTGGTAGGAAAAATGAAAAATAAAGGGAAGAGAATCAGAACTGAATTATGAAAAGAGTGTGGGAGTAAGTGAGGAGTGTGATAAGCTGCAAAATAAGTGGTGATGAAAAATGGGATAAAGGATGAAGTGTGGGAAGGATAAAAATGTGAGATGACAGTTGAAAAAACATTTGTTGAAAAAGTGATCAGGAGTGCAGTAATGGAATAAGTGTAAAGGAGTGTAAGGATTACTGTGTTTGATGTCTTGGATGTGGGTTGGTGCAATGCACAACCAAGCCACAACAAATTATCAAAAGGTAACTACAGTTTAGTACTGGAAGGTCCCAGGCCAGTTGTACGCCAATTTTTTTTTATCACATATTTAAACTACTACAAGTTGACTATATATATATATATATATATATATATATACTTCCTATTTTCTTATTTCATATTCTGTTTCTATTTCTTTCTTTCTCTCTGTCCTTCTCCGGGGTAAGTCTGATGGTACAAGCTATACCTGATATGTTTAAATATAACCTACTTAAGATTTATATATGACTCCTTTAAATGTACGTACATTGAATGTACAAAGGTCCAAACATTCCCCAAAAGCGAACTAAAGTGTTCAGGTCGTTGTCTTCATCTAAAGCTCACATAGTGTGTCTCCAAGAGACACACTTTACTGATTCTTCAACACCTAAATACTTTGGTTCAAGTTACCCCCAGGTTTTTACTGCCTCAGTCAAATCCAAACCCTGAGGTATATTAATAGCTTTCCATCGATCCACACCTTTTTCCCCCCAGAAATCAAGGATCCAGAAGGCCATTACATTATACTCACAGGTCATCTATGTGACATCCCAATTACAGTAGTCTCTTACTACGCTCCAAATAAGAGACCAACATAATTTCTCTCTCATTTACTTCAAGTAATAGACACTCACAAACAAGGTACACTCTTGATATGTGGAGATTCAAACCAAACACTATACCCTTACCTTGATAAATCCCCAACTCCAGCTACTTCTAATTCTCGATACAAATCTTTCCAAAGACTTCTACAATATTCATTAATAGACTCATGGCGTTAAATTAACCCAACCAGACGTCAATTCTCATTTTACTCCCACCCGCATAGATCATTCTCACGCATTGACCATATATTATTTTGTATGTCCCCAGAATTAATAGCCTCATCTATTAAACCGTATACTTGGACTGACCATTGTGCTATTATATCTACTTTTACTTCACTAATCCAAAATAAACATGACCCCACCTGGCATAGTAATGACTCATTGTTGTCTCACCCTCAAATTCTGCTGAATTAGAAATTGCTATAAAAGAATACATTGGCAACAATAAATCTCCAGACACATCTCCAATAACATTATGGGAAGCACACAAGCCTGTTCTTAGAGGTTATTGTATACGCCAAGCATCATATATTAACCACTTAACGACCGCTCACTGTATATGTACGTCGGCAGAATGGCACCGACAGGCACAATCATGTATAGTGTATGTGATTGCCTTTGTACAGTTGGGGGGTCCAATCGGACCCCCCTCCTATACAGTAAGCGGCCGTTAATCGTTGGGGAGCGATCCGAGATGAGGGGACGGCCGTTCGATTCCGGCCACCCCCTCGTGATCGCTCCCGGCGAATGAAAATGCTTCCTCTGCCCGTGTAATGTAAACACAGGCAGAGGAAGTGATGTCATCTCTCCTCGTGTCGGTCTTTTCGTTCCCGGCGCTGAGGAGAGAAGACTCAGGTTAGTGCACCAACAGTCCACTGACACATAGGTACACATAGGCACACATTTCACCCCCCAGTCACCCCCAGATCACCCACCAATCACAGTGTCACTGATTGCAGTGATCATTTATTTTACTGATCACTGCATTTAGTGTCATCTGTGACAGTAAAAAGTTGCAGGGCAGTTAGGTTTAGGCCCCTTTAGGTCCAGGGTAGCCCCCTAACCCCCCTAATAAAGGTTTAACCCCTTGATCGCCCCCCAGGTAACCCTTTCACCCCCTTACTCCAGCGTCACTAAGCGATCGTATTTCCGATCACTGTATTCGTGTCGCTGGTGTCCTAGATAGCCAGTTATTTTTTGTTAGGGTCGCTGCAGGTTTTTATAGCGTCAGGTACCCCCATATATTATTTTAACCCCATGATTGCCCCTAGAGTTAACCCTTTCACCAGTGATCACCGTATAAGTTTTACTGGTGACACTGGTTAGCCAGTTAGTTATTTAGGTTACCCGTCAGGTTTTTATATAGCTTCAGGTAACCCCATATTTAACCTAATAAAGGTTTTAACCCCCTGATTGCCCCTAGTTAACCCTTTCACCAGTGATCACCATATAAAGTTTACGGGTGACGCTGGTTGGTTAGTTTGCTTTTTATAGCATCAGGGCACCCGCCGTATATAACCCAATAAAGGTTTAACCCCCTGATCGCCCGGCGGGTGAGATCAATTAGGTTTTAGCGCCAGAGAGGGTCTGTGTCGCCCCAGGCAGCGTTAGGTTAGTGCCAGTAACGCTAACACCCACGCGCAAAGCATACACCTTCCTTAGTGGTGTAGTATCTGAACAGATCAATATCTGATCTGATCAGATCTATACTAGTGTCCCCAGCGGTTTAGGGTTCCCAAAAACGCAGTGTTAGCGGGATCAGCCCAGATACCTGCTAGCACCTGCGTTTAGCCCCTCCGCCCAGCCCAGCCCAGCCCTCCCAAGTGCAGTATCAATCGATCACTGTCACTTACCAAACACAAAACACATAACTGCAGCGTTCGCAGAGACAGGCCTGATCCCTGAGATCGCTAACAGTTTTTTTGGAAGCGTTTGAGATATTTGCTGACGACAGTCAGGTGCTTTTTTACCTGTGAATCTTACTAGTGTACCCCTAAATTTAGAGCCCAAAATGGCAAGACGAAGGTACACTAGTAAAGAGGCCTACGAGATTCTGAGCATGACAGATAGTGAAGAGGAGGTCACGCATCTGTCAGATTCAGGCTCAGAATATCTTCCAATAGAAGACAGTGAAGTCAGCGGCCCCACGTCAGATAGCTCTGACGACGAAGTTGAGGTCCCTGCTAAGGTCAGGCGTACCCGATCCCGATCTTCTGAGGCTGTTGAGGAGCAAGAACCGCAGGGCTCTCGTATCATGAAGCAGAGTAGTACTAGAGCCGCTATTCCTTCTGGTGAATTGGCAAGCACCAGGGGCCTAGTACAGCCTGGGCGTACATCCAGCACTGCAGTATCACGTGGTGACGTGGCGAGTCCCATAAGTGCAGTTCAAGCTGGCGAGGTGGCAAGCACAAGTAGTGTCCCGCTGCCACCAATAAGAAGACAAAGGCAGGCCCGTCGTACCCATAGTGCCCTTCCTGCAGAATTCGCCTATCCTGATTGGGTCCCCACCACTTCTGCAGAACCCGTACTTCCCCCATTCACTGCCCAACCCGGTATTCAGGTGGAAACAGCTGATTTTAAGCCAATTGATTATTATTTGCTGTTTTTCACGGAAGATCTCTATAGATCTATTGTGGACCAGAGTAATTTATATGCTGGTCAATTCATCGCCGCTAACCCCCAGTTGCCTTCCATTGCCAAAGATTGGAAACCAATTACGGTTTCCGAATTTAAGACCTTTCTGGGCCTTTCCCTCAACATGGGCACACATAAATTCCCGTCATTGCGTGCTTATTGGTCCACGCACCCAATTGATCACATGCCCGTGTTCTCTGCCTCCATGCCCAGGAAACGATACGAGCAGATTTTGCGGTTCATGCACTTCAACGACAATGACCTTTGTCGTCCACGTGGAGACCCTGAATACGACCGGCTCTATAAAATTCGGCCCCTCATAAACCACTTCAACAAACGTTTTGCAGCCTTGTTTATTCCCGATCAAGTTGTCTGCGTTGATGAGTCCCTGATTAAATTTTCTGGTCGCTTGTCTTTCAAGCAGTACCTTCCCAGCAAGCGTGCCAGACACGGGGTCAAGCTCTATAAGTTCTGTGACAGGGCAACAGGCTATGTATGGTTTATGAGGGAAAAGATAGTCAGGTTGAGCCGGTCAACTGCCCGGATTACATAGGGAGCGCTGGCAAGATAGTATGGAAATTGGTGTCACCCTTATTCGGAAAGGGGTACCACTTGTATGTGGACAATTATTACACGAGCGTGCCACTGTTTAGTCACTTGTTTGATCATCAGATTGGAGCATGTGGCACCGTGCGACCTAATCGCCGGGGCTTTCCCCAGCGGCTTGTAGATGCCCGTTTTAGGCTGGGGGAGAGAGCCTGCGTGAAGTGTAATAACTTGCTCGCTATGAAGTGGAGGGATAATAAGAATGTTTTCCTTCTTACCTCCCTTCATGCAGACAATGACAGTCCAAATTCCTACGGCGACTGATGTGGTGGAGAAACCCCTCTGTGTCCACGAATATAACAAAAATATGGGAGGGGTGGACCTCAACAACCAGTTGTTGGCGCCGTATCTAATTGACCGTAAGGCGAGACGCTGGTACAAAAAAGTGTCTCTATCCTTATTCCAATTGGCTTTGCTGAATGCTCATGTGCTATACAGAGCTTCAGGCGGGACTTTATCTCTTCTAAAATTCCAGAATGAGATAGTCACAGAACTCCTGTATCCAGGCGGTTCTGCACCTCACCATCCCCTACCAAATGCAGTAAGCCGGCTGCATGAGAGGCATTATACGTATGTCCTCGAGAGTACCCCTACCCAACGAGCCCCCCAAAAAAGATGGTGTCTGTAGCAAGCGCGGATTTAGGCGTAACACCCGTGATTATTGTCCACGCTGTCCTGACAAACCTGGTCTTTGCCTTGGTGAATGTTTTGAACGCTACCACTCAAAAGTGAAGTTTTAGCGTAGGGTACAGCATTTCACAGACTAGGACACACTTTCACAGGGTCTCCCAAGATGCCATTACATTTTGAGAGACCCGAACCATTACAGTTGTTAAAGTTACAAAAAAAAGTGTAAAAAAAAAAAAACGTAAAAAACAAAAAACACAAAAAAAATATAAAATAAAAAAACCAAAAATAGTTGTTGTTTTATTGTTATCTCTCTCTCTATTTTCTCTCTATTGTTCTGCTCTTTTTTACTGTATTCTATTCTGCAATGTTTTATCATGCTTGCTTTTCAGGTATGTAGTTTTTTGTTTTCAGGTGCGCCATTCAGCTGCAGCGCGGAATTATTTATCTTGACAGCAACAGCGTTCGCTCCCACGATACATAAAGCCGTGACTCCAGTGCTGTAGGAGGTGATTTCACCACCACAGTTAAAAAAAAGAGCATATATGCCGAAACATGGGGGCAGCAGGGGCGGAGGAGCGATTTTGCTCCTAATGCCGCGTACATACGGTCGAAATTCCGACGGAGGCTTGCCCGTGGAAAAGTCTGACCGTGTGTACGCGGCATAACTTTTTTGCGGGAGGATGCCCCCATGCTTCGGCATATATATATTTTAGGCACAGGTTGCGTTAAAAAATTTTTTTATTTTTTACTAGGTTTTGTTTTGGTATTTGCTTTGCAGGTATGGTATGGTCTTACTGTTATACTGTAATGTTACTTTGTTTTAATGTTAACCATCATTTGCTTAGCAGGTACGCCATTCAGTTGCAGCGCGGATCTATTTATCTTGACAGCAACAGCGTTTGCTCCCACGATACATAAAGCCGTGACTCCAACGCTGTAGGAGGTGATTTCACCACCACAGTTAAAAAAAAAAGAGCATATATGCCGAAGCATGGGGGCAGCAGGGGCGGAGGAGCGATTTTGCTCCTAATGCCGCGTACATACGGTTGAAATTCCGACGGAGGCTTGCCCGTGGAAAAGTCAGACCGTGTGTACGTGGCATAACTTTTTTGCGGGAGGATGCCCCCATGCTTCGGCATATATAAATGGTGCATGTATGCCCATCATTAGAAGTGGGTGGATGAAGGGAGGTATTCTAATGGTGGGCATACCCACCGATCAATCTCTTTTTTTCATTCAGCCAACAGGTTGCATGAAAAAAAAAGATTACAATAAATGTCCAACAAGGACCAGCAACGTACTGGTATGTTGCTGGACTTTGAATGTTTATACCAGAATGATGCCTGCAGGTTTAGGTATCATCTTGGTATCATTCTTTTCAGCCAGTGGCCGGCTTTCATGTAAAAGCAATTCTAGCAGATAATTAGCCTCTAGACTGCTTTTACAAGCAGTGGGAGGGAATGTCCTCCTCCCCCCGGATATAAACAGCGCCATTGGGAAATTGGGAAAGCATTTTATCACACCGATCTTGGTGTGGTCAGATGCTTTGATGGCAGAGGAAAGATCTAGGGTCTAACCCCCCCAATTTTCTTCAAAAAAAGAGTACCTGTCACTACCTATTGCTATCATAGGGGATATTTACATTCCCTGAGATAACAATAAAAATGGTAAAAAAAATAAATATGGAAGGAACAGTTTAAAAATAAAATAAAAAAGCAAAATAAATAATAAAAAAAAAAAAAAAAAAAAAAGCACCGCTGTCCCCCCCCCCCCCCCTGCTCTTGCACAAAGGCGAACGCAAGCTCTGGTCTAGCGTCATATGTAAACAGCAATTGCACCATGCATGTGAGGTATCACCGCGAAGGTCAGATCGAGGGCAGTAATTTTAGCAGTAGACCTCCTCTGTAAATCTAACGTGGTAACCTGTAAAGGCTTTTAAAAATGAATGTAGTTTGTCGCCGCTGCGCGTTTGTGCGCAATTTTAAAGCATGTCGTGTTTGGTATCCATGTACTCGGCCTAAGATCATCTTTTTTATTTCATCAAACATTTGGGCAATATAGTGTGTTTTAGTGCATTAAAAATAAAAAAGTGTGTTTCCCCCCAAAAAATGCGTTTGAAAAATCGCTGCGCAAATACTGTGTGGAAAAAAAAATGCAACACCCACTATTTTAATCTGTAGGGCCTTTGCTTTAAAAAATATACATAATGTTTGGGGGTTCAACATAATTTTCTTGCATGTAAACAAAAAGTGTCAGAAAGGGCTTTGTCTTCAAGTGGTTAGAAGAGTGGATGATGTGACATAAGCTTCCTAATTTTGTGCATAAAATGCTAGGACACTTCAAAAGCCCCCCAAATGACCCCATTTTTGGAAAGTAGACACCTCAAGCTATTTGCTGAGAGGTATGTTGAGCCCATTGAATATTTTTTTTTTTTGTCCCAAGTGATTGAATAATGACAAAAAAAAAAAAAATGTACAAAAAGTTGTCACTAAATGATATATTGCTCACACATGCCATGGTTATATGTGGAATTACACCCCAAAATACATTCTGTTGCTTCTCCTGAGTATGGGGATACCACATGTGTGAGACATTTTGGGAGCCTAGCCGCGTACAGGACCCCGAAAACCAAGCACCGCCTTCAGGATTTCTAAGGGTGTAAATTTTTGATTTCACTCCTCACTGCCTATCACAGTTTCGGAGGCCATGGAATGCCCAGATGGCACAAAACTCCCCCAAATGACCCCATTTTGAAAAGTAGACACCCCAAGCTATTTGCTGAGAGGTATGTTGAGTATTTTGCAGATCTCGCTTTTTGTCACAAAGTTTTGAAAATTGAAAAAAAAAATGTCTTTCTTCATTTTCAAAAACAAATGAGAGCTGTAAAATACTCACCATGCCTCTCAGCAAATAGCTTGAGGTGTCTACTTTCCAAAATGGGGTCATTTGTGGGGGTTTTGGGCTATCTTGGCATTTTATGGCCTTCAAAACTGATAGGTAGTGAGGAGTGAAATCAAAAATTTGTGCCCTTAGAAATCCTGAAGGCGGTGCTTGGTTTTCGGGGTCCCGTACGCGGCTAAGCTTTCAAAAAGTCCCACACATGTGGTATCCCCGTACTCAGGAGAAGCAGCAAAATGTATTTTGGGGTGTAATTCCACATATAACCATGGCATGTTTGAGCAATATATCATTTAGCGACAACTTTTTGTACATTTTTTTCCTTTTTGTCATTATTCAATCACTTGGGACAAAAAAAAATATTCAATGAGCTCAACATGCCTCTCAGCATTTTCCTTTCAGGTGTCTAATTTCCAAAATGGGGTCATTTGGGGTGGGGGGTTTGTGCTATTTTGCCATTTTATGGCCTTCAAAACTGTGATAGGTAGTGAGGAGTGAAATCAAAAATGTATGCCCTTAGAAATCTTGAAGGCGGTGCTTGGTTTTTGGGGTCCCGTACGTGGCTAGGCTCCCAAAAAGTCCCACACATGTGGTATCCCCGTACTCAGGAGAAGCAGCAGAATGTATTTTGGGGTGTAATTTCACATATGCCCATGGCATGTGTGAGCAATATATCATTTAGTGACAACTTTGTGCAAAAAAATAAAGTTTGTCATATTCCTGCAACTTGTGGCAAAATATAAAATATTCCATGGACTCAACATGCCTCTCAGCAAATAGCTTGGGGTGTCTACTTTCCAAAATGGGGTCATTTGGGGGGGTTTATGCTATTTTGGCATTTTATGGCCTTCAAAACTGTGATAGGCAGTGAGGAGTGAAATCAAAAATTTGCGCCTTTAGAAATCCTGAAGGCGGTGCTTGGTTTCCGGGGTCCTGTAAGCGGCTAGGCTCCTAAAAAGTCCCACACATGTGGTATCCCCGTACTCAGGAGAAGGAGCAGAATGTATTTTGGGGTGCAATTCCACATATAACCATGGCATGTGTGAGCAATATATCATTTAGTGACAACTTTTTGTAATTTTTTAATTTATTTTTTGTCATTATTCAATCACTTGGGACAAAAAAATGTTCAATGGGCTCAACATGCCTCTCAGCAATTTTCTTGGGGTGTCTACTTTCCAAAATGGGGTCATTTGGGGGGGTTTTGTACTGCCCTGCCATTTTAGCACCTCAAGAAATGAGATAGGCAGTCATAAATTTAAAGCTGTGTAAATTCCAGAAAATGTACCCTAGTTTGTAAACGCTATAACTTTTGCGCAAACCAATAAATATACGCTTATTGACATTTTTTTACTAAAGACATGTGGCTGAATACATTTTGGCCTAAATGTATGACTAAAATTGAGTTTATTCTATTTTTCTTATAACAAAAAGTAGAAAATATCATTTTTTTTCAAAATTTTCGGTCTTTTTTCGTTTATATCGCAAAAAATAAAAATCGCAGAGGCAATCAAATACCATTAAAAGAAAGCTCTATTTGTGGGAAGAAAAGGACGCAAATTTCATTTGGGTACAACATTGCATGTCCGCACAATTTACAATTAAAGCAGCGCAGTGCAAAATTCTGAAAACAGCTCTGGTCCTTTAGCTACAAAATGGTCCGGGCTTAAGTGGTTAAAAAAGAGAAACAAAAATTACAGCGGGAACTAGAAAATTTGTTTAATAAATGCCATAGTATTTTTCAATCTAACCCTACTCCAACCACAAAGTCACAACTAGATAAAGCTAGCTTAAAACTCGACCTCTTATCAGAATCAGTAGACAAAACACTACGTAAATCTAAACAACATTTTTATTTTAAAGCAAATAAACCAGGTACCCTCCTTGCCCGAGCACTCAAAAAACTAAATAACCCTTTTAAACCAATTAGACTAAAAATCTCTCAAGATACACAAGTAATCCTGTAAAAAATTTACACACCTTCCATAAAAATCTCACCTCTCTCTATAAAAAAATGAATGATCCAACGCAGAATAATTTTTCTCACAATTAAGTCTCCCAACTCTATCTCAGACACAATACGAAAGTCTTGAAAATCCCATTACCTCTAGTGAAATTGAACTGGCAAACAAACATCCAGGACCTGACGGGTTCTCAGCCCTCTACTACAAAAAATTCTCCCATGTATTAACTCCCATGCTGACAGAAGCATTCAACTCCCTTCTCAACAATTAATCTTTTAGATCAGAAACCCTTACAGCAATAATAATGATCCCTAAAACTCGGTCAGATGACTCAGTCTGTGCAAATTATAGGCCAATATCTTTATTAAATTTAGATATAAAACTACTAGCGAAAGTTATGGCATTTTGGCTAAATAATATAATTGGTTCCCTAATCAACAAAGATCAAGTAGGTTTCATTCCCTTGCGCCAAGCTTCAGATAATGTCCGCAGAACAGCCCTATTGATCCAAGAAGCTAAAAACTAGACGAATACCTACATGCCTTGTATCACTAGACATCAAAAAAGCTTTTGACACGGTATCATGGTCATATTTACATTTCGCTCTACAAAAATGGGGTTTTGGCCCCCACTTTCTAAGCTGGGTTTCATCATTATATAATAAACCCAAAGATTATGCTAAATACGCAGGATGCAAATCTGACATGTTTGATATTAATAGAGGTACACGCCAGGGATGTCCTCTCTCCCCACTCCTCTTTGCCCTAATAATTGAACCCCTTGCCCAATCCATTCGTGCAGATCCCTCAATCAAAGGCATAGAATTAGCAGGTCATCAACATAAGCTTTGCTTATTTGCTGATGACATCTTAATTTGTATGACTTCCCCACATATTACTGCCCCGAATCTTATCAACAAATTAGACCAAATTGCCCGAATATCAGGTTTAAAAAGAAATTCACAAAAATCTACAGCTCTAAATATTTCTTTATCTCCAGATACATTACAGCAAGCGAAAACGTCCCTCCCTTTTACTTGGTCATCTGCACACCTCACTTATCTAGGTATTACTCTCACTCCTGATCTCACCGACATATTATCTGCTAACTATCCCCCACTATTATGGAAAATTACTAATTATCTAAAATAATGGTCTACTCTCCCAATATCATGGATAAGAAAAATAAATGTCATAAAAATGACTATACTTACAAAAATATTATACCTTTTTCGTGTTTTACCCATTCCAATACCCTCATACTTCTTGAGAAATCTTCAACGCAAAACACAAGCATTTATATGGAACTCTCTAAAATCCAGCTTACCCTCACACACTCTATCTCCCAAAATTGAAAGGTGGACTAGGCTTTCCCCAATTTTACCACCTATTTCCATGCTGCACAAATAGCAAATATCCCCAAATATACAAAACATGAAATCCCTCTTTGGGTAGCAATTGAAACAGTTGATAGTAACCCAACATCCTTACCTAATCTAATTCTGACCATAAAAAATTGAAAATAAAATAACCAAACATACAATTACCATTTGGGATAAATTTTAAATAACCAAAGGTTTGCAATCTCCACATACACCTTTTTAATATCATTTATCAGAAACCGCAAATTTTACCCAGCCCACACATACCCTAATACTTAAAAAAAATGGACTTCTGCTGGCCTAACACAATTAGCTGATTTTTTAACATTAACCTCATTCAAAACATTCCCTGAAATATGTGAACATCACAAACTCCCGGCTTCTGAACTCTTTCGCTACTTACAAATCAAAAAAAAAAATTTGAACCTTATTTACATGATACTAATCAATTAAGTATTATTTACCTTATTTACATGATACTAATCAATTAAGTAAGCAATTCAAACATATATGTAAACAAGACCCTCATACCAAAGGTCTTATTTCAATGTTATATAATCATCTGATCACTACTCAAAGCTACCTTCATATGTGGAAAAATGGGAGAAAAAACTTGGAACTAAAATCGACATTTACGACTAGAATAAAGTCTGGGCCAATACAAAAATTTCTTCTCAAAATATACGGTAATTGCTTTGGAAACAAACTGTAAAATAATCATGCACTGGTACTTTGGTTCCTGTTAAAATTGCAAAATATGCTCCTCAATGCTCTTCATTCTGTTTTCGTGGCTGTGGTGGTCTGGGAACGCACTTACATACATTCTGGGATTGTCCGATTGCAAAAAAGTTCTGGAATGAAATTTTCCTCATGGTATCTAAAATATTTAAGATAGCTATCATTCCAGACACGACTATTGCGCTTTTAAATATAAAAACAGTTCATATTTCTTACACTCAATTTAGGCTCTTTCTCCAGATCACCACAGCCACAAAGCAAACCATTGCCAAAGCTTGGAAAACCAATACATTAATGATCTCTGAAGCTAAAAACAGAATAAACCAAGCAATGATCCTTTCCAAATCAGAAGCCATAACAAACGATGCTATACAAAATTTTGAGAAAATATGGAATCCTTGGATGACGTATTTTCTTCCTACGATCCCTGACAATTCCCTATTAAGACCTTGATATACTATAATATTATACAACAATGAGTGGAAACAAGTACTAAACATGAACATTTATCTTCTGTACTAACTTAATAATATTCTTACAATATAGATGCTCCGGAGAACTTTCTTACCCTAGACTCTTTTCTCTTTTTCTTACCTTCATGCTTTCCCTTTTACTATTACTCTGTCCTTTTTTTCTATTTCCCTATTTTTTGTATTACCATATTTAAATGGTAATGTATTATACATAAATACTATTGTAGCGGCCTCACCTCTCTCCCTTGCTTTATCGTTTATATGGCTGTTGTCTAGGGTTACCTGGGAGAGAGATGATACACACCACGGCCCATGTCCTCCCGTAACTAGGAGGTGAAGGCCAGAGATTGGGCTTTTGTGTAGGTGTCCTAGAGCCAAGTCCAGTCCTTCGTCCCTGGCTCCTTTGCTTAGTAACCCAAGTTCCACACAGTGAGTAGGTACAACTCAGTTAGATTTATTCTTCTTGCCAAGCAATAAAACATTCTCCTTTGGAAAATGGGGACAGATCAAGGCACAATCCTTTCCCTTCTTGCTGCTGCCCACTGTGCTGTCACCAGTGGTGGCTAGTCACTGCCACTGACTAGATAATATAGAACGTGAATTACCTTCGCTCAATTTGCCCCTGTCAGAGGAAGAAATCCGTCCAAGTAAGAAGTGGAGGCCTCTCCATCACCAGCGATGCTGCGCCGGACTCTGAGAAGTTACTGCGCACCAGTCCTCACGAACTCAGAGATGGGCACCCAAGGCATTAGGGCCCCCTCGGATTCCTCCACCCTCGCGGAACTCAGTTGAAGGTACTGAGCCCCAGGCATCCGCCATAGTACCTCACCCCAGGCTAAAGGTGCCTGAGATGGACTCCATCTCCGCTCCAGCTAGGCCAAGGGCGCCTAGGCCTGGAACACCGGAACACCAGCACCCAAGCTGAAGGTGCCTGGGTGCGGCCACGTCCTCCAACTCTCTTCAAATCTGGGCTTCCGCCCCTTTTATGACCTCTCCCTTCGCGTCACAGCGGGTTCCCCGCCCCGCTGTGCCAGCTCCAGGGGAGGACAAAAAGGCACAGTTTGCGGTGTGAGTTCAACTCCGGCCCAAGGCAACAGCGCCAACCAGGGGCCCCAAGGAACCTCACACCACCAGAGTCCTCACATAATTCAAATACCCGCTACACTCTCCCCCTGGTGATTTGACACTGGTCCCCAGTGTCTGGTACAAACCCATACCCCACGAAGGGTGGTGTCATAAGTTCATCCCAGAAACTAGACATGTGCACTGCCAAAAAATTTGTTAGTTTTCGTTTTCGTTTCATTCGTTTTTGTTTTTTTTCGTTTTTCGGGTCATTCGTTATGATCGCAATTCGTAAATTCGTAAATTTGTACATTCGTAAATTTATACATTCGTAAATTTGTACATTCGTAAATTTGTACATTCGTAAATTTGTACATTCGTAAATTTATACATTCGTAAATTCGTACATTCGTAAATTTATACATTCGTAAATTTATACATTCGTAATTTCGGAAATTTGGAAATTCGATATTTTCGAAAACCCGAAAATTTGAAAATCTGAAAAAATAACTATTAAATTATAGGTATTGTAATTTCCTTTCAAATTTGGCTGTTAGCGAACGTAACGAATACAAATTTATCTGAAGTTACGCATAACCTGAAATAACAAATGCCGCATCTAAACAAATGGAACGGAACAAATTAATAATAATAATAATAAAACGTTTTTATTATTATTATTGTTATTTATTATTATTATTAATTCATTACGTTCCATTCATTTAGATACGGCATTCATTATGTCGGAAAACAATTCGTAACTTCGTTAAGTTCACTAACAGCCAAATTTGAAAGGAAATTACAATACCTATAATTGAATAGTTAGTAATAGTTAAGTTATTAGTTAATTATTATTTCAGAATTCCGAATTTACTAATTTACGATTGTACAAATGTACAAATTTACGAATGTACGAATATTCGGAAATTCGTAAATTCAAATTTACGAATATTCGTTAAAATTTCCGGATAGTTGTACATTCGTAAATTCGTGCATTGGTAAATTCGTATATTCGTAAATTCGTACATTCCTAAATTTGAATTTACGAATATTCGTTAAAATTCGTTAAATGAGTTTTCGTTAATTCGGATATTTCCGAATTAACGAATTTGTCGAAATTCGTTAAAAAACGAATTCGGAACGAAACGAATTGCACATGTCTACCAGAAACCAAACTTCACAAATTTAACCCTGAATTGTGCCACGACCTGAATGGGAAAAGGAAAAACCTAAAACAATATACCTATAGAACTTTTCAATAAAACACTTTAAATATCTCACACATTTACATTCCTCCCTCCCTTTGACTATCTAAGGACCACCCATTCTCAGTAGTCTTGACAGACGAATCTCCTGCAGAGGGAAAGAAAAGAAACATACATCCTATCAACACGTGTGTTTGCTTGGAATGAATGAGTCTATCCTAGGAGAAACCCATTCACTCCAATAAGTGCTGCATAATGTAAAAAAAAAACAATCGTTGCGCAACACTGCCACCTGGTGACAGTGCCGCGGTCAAGACACTCATTACTTCCAGATGAACTTTCCGCTTGAACATTTTTCTCTGTGACCCTACACTATCTAAAACCCAAAGTCACTGATTTCTTTTGAGTGCGAGGAGAAGGAGGGAGAACAAACAAAAACAGCTCCCATATCTCCAAGGAGTAAAATTGCCCAAATACAAAAAAAAACTAGGGCACAGTCCCTGTGTTCTGGAAAAGGCACTCTGGAAAGTTCAGCCAGGAATGAAAAGAAAGCAAACAAGAGTCTTTTTCCCTCTCTTCTTCTCTTACAGGTAAAACCTTGGATGAGGCAATGATATAGGCTTCAAACTATCATCAAAAGCCTCCATATGGTACTCAACACTCTTTCCTTCTTTGCGACAGATCACCACTTTGTCCACATGAATGTGTCTTTCCAGCATCCATTTAGCTTTACAGTCCTGAAACTTCTTGGTGACCGTTGGTGAACAGGAAAGGTACCGCCATGCTTGCTGTACTTTCAGTTTGTCCCATACAAAGGCATCATACCATCTTTGCCGGAAGACCTCCACTTCATAGAGCAGTTCCCGAGGCAGATACGGGTATTCCCACCCATATTCCTGAGCAACCTTCTGACCAAAGAGACGTTGCAGCCTTGACAAAGGTGGCATAGTAGCTCGGTCTCCTTCTCCAGGTGGAACAATCGCTTCTGGATGACGAGGTGCATTCATCACCTCAGTAGACCTGGGCCTAGGAGCCCGCAGTGATTGACGTTGCACTCCCGCAACAGGAACAGGTGAAATGGATGTTGAATCAAGAAAGGGAACTTCAGACAGGGGACCAGCTTCTTCCCTCGGCGCCGAGGCCTCCACCCGAGGTGTACTATCCCCAGTAGACATAGGTGGGTCCCTTGTAACACAGGCCGAGTGTAACTTCATTCTGTCCCAACCCTTCTGGTGGAAGATTTCGTCTATCTCCCCATCATCGCCATCGTCAGACAATGAATCCAGGTCAGAGGTGTCGTAGCACTCCGCGGGCAGATAATTCCCAGTCACGGAACTATCCCCCTTGACGGCCTCTACCGACTGTGGACTACCGCCACTTTCAACCACACAGACAGTCCCAACCCCTGGCTCACCTGGGCCTTTTGAAGAACAGGGATGTCCAGGACTTTTCCTACCAGAGCCATCCAGGCCAGGCAAGCAGTGGGGCGAAGCTCTTCCATGACCACACGAGGCCATCACCAGGCCAACTTTTCTCTTCGGTGGCCGGAGCAGGGAGCTGCTGGTGACCAAGGCAGCATCCTCTGATTTTTCTCTTTTTACCTCTGTTTGGGCAGTCCCTTCGCCCGGATCAGTGCGCATGGGGAACGCACCAGCATCGATCTCTCCCTCCGGAGTGGCAGTCCCTGTGAGGTAGTTGAGGTGGAAAGCCCAAGGCTTTTCTGTGGAGGGTTCCACCTCGAAGAGGAATTCTTTGCAGACCTCACAGCGCCCAAACGGCTTCAGCTGGACCACCAGTCCCGAACAGCCGGGACAGATCACACCGAGGGCTTCCATGTCTCTACAGGTAAAGAGAGCCAATCGCCCCCGGGGCCTTAGTCTTATCCCCGTATCCATGATCGGAGCAGCTAGAGAAGACATATCCGCGAAGGAAGGAACGGAAATCCACGGAGCACTTGAAGCCATCCTCTCTCTTTGCTGCTCCATTTCGCACTGACCCACCCGCGCCGGAATCTCCACGTGCGTACGTCCACGTGGCCGGACTCCTCCCATGTTCTGCACTTGTTCGCAGGCTTTTCCCTTGCCCCGCCCATGGACAGTTGTGGGTTGCCTCGTGGCGCGTTGGCCAATATGGCCGACCTACTCGGAACTCCTCCGGGCAGCAAAGTTCAAATTCAGACACCATACACATATCCCGGATACGATGCCCCCACGTGTAGCGGCCTCACCTCTCTCCCTTGCTTTATCGTTTATATGGCTGTTGTCTAGGGGTACCTGGGAGAGAGATGATACACACCACGTCCCATGTCCTCCCGTAACTAGGAGATGAAGGCCAGAGATTGGGCTTTTGTGTAGGTGTCCTAGAGCCAAGTCCAGTCCTTCGTCCCTGGCTCCTTTGCTTAGTAACCCAAGTTCCACACAGTGAGTAGGTACAACTCAGTTTTATTCTTCTTGCCAAGCAATAAAACAATCTTTCTCCTTTGGAAAATGGGGACAGATCGAGGCACAATCCTTTCCCTTCTTGCTGCTGCCCACTGTGCTGTCACCAGTGGTGGATAGTCACTGCCACTGACTAGATAATATAGAACGTGAATTACCTTCGCTCAATTTGCCCCTGTCAGAGGAAGAAATCCGTCCAAGGTAGAAGTGGAGGCCTCTCCATCACCAGCGATGCTGCGCCGGACTCTGAGAAGTTACTGCGCACCAGTCCTCACGAACTCAGAGACGGGCACCCAAGGCATTAGGGCCCCCTCGGATTCCTCCACCCTCGCGGAACTCAGTCGAAGGTACTGAGCCCCAGGCATCTGCCATAGTACCTCACCCCAGGCTAAAGGTGCCTGAGATGGACTCCATCTCCGCTCCAGCTAGGCCAAGGGCGCCTAGGCCTGGAACACCGGAACACCAGCACCCAAGCTGAAGGTGCCTGGGTGCGGCCACGTCCTCCGACTCTCTCCAAATCTGGGCCTCCGCCCCTTTTATGACCTCTCCCTTCGCGCCACAGCGGGTTCCCCGCCCCGCTGTACTAGCTCCAGGGGAGGACAAAAAGGCACAGTTTGCGGTGTGAGTTCAACTCCGGCCCAAGGCAGTAGCGCCACCCAGGGGCCCCAAGGAACCTCACACCACCAGAGTCCTCACATAATTCAAATACCCGCTACACTCTCCCCCTGGTGATTTGACACTGGTCCCCAGTGTCTGGTACAAACCCATACCCCACGAAGGGTGGTGTCATAAGTTCATCCCAGAAACTAGACATGTGCACTGCCAAAAAATTTGTTAGTTTTCGTTTTCGTTTCATTCGTTTTTTTTTTTTTTTCGTTTTTCGGGTCATTCGTTATGATCGCAATTCGTAAATTCGTAAATTTGTACATTCGTAAATTTATACATTCGTAAATTTGTACATTCGTAAATTTGTACATTCGTAAATTCATACATTCGTAAATTTATACATTCGTAAATTTATACATTCGTAATTTACCAATGCACGAATTTACGAATGTACAACTATCCGGAAATTCGTAAATTTGAATTTACGAATTTCCGAATATTCGTACATTCGTAAATTTGTACATTCGTACAATCGTAAATTAGTAAATTCGGAATTCTGAAATAATAATTAACTAATAACTTAACTATTACTAACTATTCAATTATAGGTATTGTAATTTCCTTTCAAATTTGGCTGTTAGTGAACTTAACGAAGTTACGAATTGTTTTCCGACATAATGAATGCCGTATCTAAATGAATGGAACGTAATGAATTAATAATAATAATAAATAACAATAATAATAATAAAAACGTTTTATTATTATTATTATTAATTTGTTCCGTTCCATTTGTTTAGATGCGGCATTTGTTATTTCAGGTTATGCGTAACTTCAGATAAATTTGTATTCGTTACGTTCGCTAACAGCCAAATTTGAAAGGAAATTACAATACCTATAATTTAATAGTTATTTTTTCAGATTTTCAAATTTTCGGGTTTTCGAAAATATCGAATTTCCAAATTTCCGAAATTACGAATGTATAAATTTCCGAATGTATAAATTTACGAATGTACGAATTTACGAATGTATAAATTTACGAATGTACAAATTTACGAATGTACAAATTTACGAATGTACAAATTTACGAATGTATAAATTTACGAATGTACAAATTTACGAATTTACGAATTGCGATCATAACGAATGACCCGAAAAACGAAAAAACAAAAAACGAATGAAACGAAAACGAAAACTAACAAATTTTTGGGCAGTGCACATGTCTAGTTCTCACCCACAACTGACAACCCTGAGGTAACCAACACAACTCAACAAGATGTTTACTTTATTCATTATTGTACATACTATACCTAAATTAATTGACTATAACTATCTTGTGTACTTTATTGTTAAATTTCTCCTCACCCCTCTTATTTTTCCATTTTCTTTATATTTATAATGGCTATTTTTATATTCTTTGCCATGTTTGGGTTTAAATTTAAACTTTTGCCTCTAGATATACTTTTTAGGCCGTGGGAGCCCCGAGAATTTGTCACTGTGTCCTCCATTTTTTCTGTCCCATGACTCTCCTCCATTTTTTGTGTGAGGGGACTCCTCGGATAGACTTTGCGCTTTTGAGCCTGCATCTTTTTTGCACGCTCTGAAAGCCAGTGTTTTATTCTTTTATTGTCTAAAAGTTATTGTAAGCTATTTATCTCAAAATGACTCTCGCTCTTTTTTTTTCTCTTTTCAATACTCCTTTTCTATTTCTTTTTCAATCCTTTTTTCTTCTCCCCGGATTCAACGTTAATCTAAAAACTTTAATCTGCACTTTATGACTATTATATTAAGCAATTTTCTCTATGAACCAATGTAATGGCTCCTTTAAATGTTCTTACCTTAAACGTTCAAGGTCTAAATATCCCACAAAAACGAACCAAAGTCTTTTGATCACTGTCCTCCTCAAAAGCACACATAGTGTGCCTGTCATGTACCTGGGTGTATTTTAACCAGGATCTTCCTGGTCCCACAGCTGCAGCCTTACCTGTTGTGCTACGGAGGAGATCTGGGCTAGGGATGAGCTGAACACCCCCCGGTTCGGTTCGCACCAGAACCTGCGTACGGACCGAAAGTTTGCGCAAACTTTCGAACCCCGTTGAAGTATATGGGACTCGAACGTGAGAAATCAAGTGTGTGAATTTTAAAGGCTAATATGCAAGTTATTGTCCTAAAAAGGGTTTGGCGACCCAGGTCCTTCCACAGGGTACATGTATCAATGCAAAAAAAGTTTTAAAAAAACTTACGTTTTTTCAGAAAAGTGATTTTAATGATGCTTAAAGTGAAAAAATAAAAGTCAAATATTCCTTTAAATATCATACCTGGGGGGTGTCTCATAGTTAGTGTAGGACCACAGATTCCAGGGGGCCTTGGCGTGGCTCTGTGGCTCACGCATGCGTTTGGAAATGCGTGCGGACA
Source organism: Rana muscosa (assembly GCA_029206835.1). NCBI lineage: Eukaryota > Metazoa > Chordata > Amphibia > Anura > Ranidae > Rana > Rana muscosa. Next base: position 204,612,283 of record CM055127.1, read on the forward strand.
AACCCCTGTTTTTAACGCATACTGTTAGACAGGTTAATTGGTTGTCTGCGGGCTGGTCGGTAAGTAGACTTGGTTTTTCCTGGGCATTCCCCAGGCTTTGTTGTTACCTGTTTCAGCCCTCCAATGCTGCTTATTGCGATAGCCAGCTATAGATGGGGGCAGTGGACATGTTTTGTTTTCACCTATGGTGCTTGTATTGGTCCAGCAGCACACCAAGACCTTTGCAGCCATTGTGCTACATGCTGGGTGTTTGGTGTGCTCCTGTACCTTTAAGGAGGGGTGGCTCCCCTTCAGTCCACCTGCCCTCATCTAACCATCAGAATGCATGTGCCTCCATTGTGGGGACACTCATAGTTAGTGTAGGACCACAGATTCCAGGGGGCCTTGGCGTGGCTCTGTGGCTCACGCATGTGTTTGCAAATGCGTGCGGACAAACCCCTGTTTTTAACGCATACTATTAGACAGGTTAATTGGTTGTCTGGGAGTTGGTCGGTAAGTAGGCTTGGTTTTTCCTGGGCATTCCCCAGGCTTTGTTGTTAGGTGTCTATAATATGCCTGTGAAGTGGCGCGTGTTTCCCGTGTTTAGAACAGTCCCTGCACAAAATGACAATTCTAAAGGAATAAAAGTAATTTAAAACTGCTTGCGACTTTAATGTAATGTGTGGTCCCGGCAATATGGATGAAAATCATTGAGAAAAACAGCATGGGTACCCCCCAACCCAATACCAGTCCCTTTGGGTCTTGTATGGATATTAAGGGGAACCCTGCACCCAAATATAAAAAAAGGAAAGGCGTGGGGCCCCCAGACTATACTCTGAACAGCAGTATACAGGCGGTGCAAACAAGACAGGGAGGGACTGTAGGTTTGTTCTTAAGTAGAATCTGTTTGTAATTTTGAACTGGTACATTTTTAAAGTGTAGCTCCAGCCAAAAAATCTATTTTTAGGCTTTTTGGTAAACATAGGGAAGGGTTATCACCCCTGTAACATTTGTTTTGCTGTCTGTGCACCTCTTCAGAAGATTTCACCTCACTTTCTGTCCCAATGACAATTGGATTTTGAAAATTTGGGGTTTTTAGGAAACAAGGAACTCTTACAGGAAAGAATTTCCCTTCCTAGGGGTAGATTTCCTCTTGCTTCCTGTTGTCTCCTTCCGTTTGCAAGTAGGAGTCGTTTGCAAGTTGGATGTTTGAAACTAGGGGCCTGCCCTATATACTCTGCAGAAATTTGGGCCTTAGGTGTTGGTGTTGCCATAACACTGTAAGCCCTCACAGTTACTCTTGGTGGGCGCAGCAACACTGTAAGCCCTCACAGTTACTCTTGGTGGGCGCAGGAACTATTACAACTGCTGTGAAATATTACATCAAGAATTGTAATTACATGCCCCTGTTGAACAGGGTCAGAAAAATTGGGCCTTTGGTGGTGGATGGTGTGGTGGTGTTGCCACAACATTGTAAGGCCTCACAGTTACTCCTGGTGGGCGCAGGAACGGGCCCTGCTGTGAAATTTTAGATCAAAAATTGTAATTACAAGGGAGGGGCCTGATGTGGTCAGTGAGCAGGAGCGTAAGCTGAGCCGGCCGAGCCCACAAGCTCCCTCCCGTAACATGAAGGCCTAGGATGAGGCCGACTCCCTTACCCCCTTCCGACCCCCAGCCAACCCGGAGGATGTATACTGCCTTCTCGCTCCCTCTCCAGACGTCCAGGGAGCATAATCAGTGCTAAAACGGACACTGAGAATGATAGACGGTGGCGGGATCAGTGGCAGATAGATGAACTGTATCCCTCCACCCCTTACCTTTCCTTGCTGGGCTGGTGTGGCGTCCAACTTTACTGGACGTAGCTTGGACCAGAGAGCGGCGGAGATCCAGGGGCTGATGCCAGCACCTGAGGGACGCTGCCACAGATCACAACGAGGCTCACGGAGCGCCTACAGCGGGACAGATACCGGAGTGAGCGAGCAGCTGAGATGAGGGACGAGTGAGGTAATGAACAGGGGAAACCTGCGGGCCCCCCTCCCACAAACGGAGCAGCACTCCATCCCTTGCTGTCTCAGTCCCCCCCTAACCTCAAATTCTATTTTATTCCATCCTGATCCACTGAACCATCCTTCAGGTACTATAACTGCTTGGCAGGAAAAATTGCAAATGGGCTGAGAGCTTGAAAGTGCTCTGCTGAAATCCCCTGCTTCAAATATATTACTCCCTGGCAGAGGAAAAAAAAAACTGCGAACTACAAACAAGAGACGTGAGTGCAACTGCAAGGGGGTGAGTTTTGCTTTCATTTGCTTTTTTCTTTATATTTGCACAGAACAGTACACAAAAGTCTGTAGGCATTTTGGACTGTAAATTTATCTTGTATATTTGACTATTTTTTGGTGAAACAAGTACAATGACCAGGAGACAATGCAGACGCATGGAATAAATGTACCGAGATTAAATGTTGAACTGAACTGTGAAGACACCAAAATATACAGACGATAGCCTGTGCAAAAGAATCAGATCATTATCAGTAAATGACTGAAATAAGCATAACTCCCCCCCCCCAGTTGATTGGCTACTATATCCACACTGGGGTATTAGAATATTCCTCGCTACTCCCTCCGGTAACCTTGAGCGGAAACTGGAAAGTATATGTTTAAATATTGCTTTGAATAAAACCGCTTAAAACTTATTCCAAAAAAGGAAAGAAAAAGGGAAAGAAAAGAAGATTTTTTTTTTTTTGTTTGTTTTAGAACTGTTACAGTGTATAAGGGGTCTGCGGACTGATTTTACAGTATATGGTTTGAACAAATATTGAAGTACAGACTCCCCTATACCCGTATACCCTGTATACCCATATAAAATACACAAAGCCAAACTTTTGACTATAAACAGGCACGGTGTACAGAGGGTCTGCTGATCGAATTTAAAGTGCCTGGCCTGAACAAACATTGAAGCATAGGCACACTCATACCCTTGGGAAAATATATAAGATTATCTTCAAGAGCATTGACCACTGGAGGAGTGGACTATTGGGGGTCGGCGGGATATTTGAAATAGAGGACTGTCAGGGAGATGCATGTTAGATGATAATCTTCGCCAATAATAACTCCCGAGTCGCATAGTATCGCACAAAGATCAAACAAAACAAAACAAAAAAGGTATGGAACTGTGAAATAAGAGTGAAATACAATAACACTTTATGGACATGTGGTATACCTCTATCATATCTCTAATTTACCATCACTAGTAGAATAAAACAGGAAAAAAGGAGAAAACCCTTGGAGTACACAAGCCCACTGCTCTCCTCTGAAACCCTATTGAGTGGGATACGATAACGGAACTGTCTAGTCTTCATTCAACCAGGGGCAGTCACCGGGAGACTATATATTATGCCAAGAGGGCATACTGTTTTGACCCCCCCCCATCCCCTTTCATCCCCTCCCTTAGAGTTCTGAAGGGTAAGGGAAGTTAAAACCCACCCAGGCATACTAAAGAAAGAGACTAAAGGGGACAATAGTGGAGGTAAGAAAATTATCCCTCGCACTGTAACATACTCCCTGAACTGGTTCATTGTTATAAGGAGAAAGAAAAGGGGAATAAAGGAATAACAAAAGAAAATGCAGAGAAGATCGGGGAGAGGGGCAGTGGTAAACTGCCCGTGAATGAGCGCAAGCCCAGGATCCATCCAAAAATATATGTCATATGAGGGGGGAAAAGATAGCCCTGGAACAAAAATGGGAGCCAAAAGCAAAGTCTCTGAGGGAGCCCAAAAGAGGGAAGTGGGAATGGAATCCAGACAAAAAAAAGCAATCAGTCACAAAAGAAGACATGGCAGAAATGTTGGCAAGGATGGAAACAAGGTTGGAAACATCAATAAAAGGAGAAATCGCAATCTTACGTGAAGACATGAAACATATGCTCAAAAGGGTAGAGGAAACAGAAGAAAGGCTGGACAATTACGGGGCTGAAATAAATGGACTAAAAGGAACAGATGGAAGAGATGTATAGAGAACAAAGGTATATGATGTATAAAATCGAAGATCAAGAAAATAGGAATAGAAGGAAAAATGTTAGGATTAGAGGTATACCGGAGAAGCAAGGAGAACAAGAGAAAATGGACAAAATATTTGGCCATATGCTGGGAATAACAGAGATGATTAAAAAAAAAAATTTTTGAAAGGATCCACAGGGTCAGAAAGCCCACTGAAATTGCAGGGGATGTTCCAAGAGATGTTAAAGCACGATTCCATAACTACCAAGAAAAGGAACAGATAAGGGCTTACATGAGAACTAACCAACCGGCCAAATATGGCGATTCAACATTGCAGGTATTCCCAGACTTAGCAGCTGAGACATTGTCCAGGAGAAGAATTCTCAAACCGTTATTGGAACAACTAAAGAAGCAGAATATCCAATATTCATGGGGATTCCCAGCCTGCCTAATCGGACGTAAAGAAGGTTGATCAGTAACTCTTAGGTTCCCAGAAGACACCCCGAAATTTTGTAACAGACTGAATATTCCATTAGTGGAGATCCCGGGCTGGTGGGAGGAACAAGAACCCACAGACAATATGGAGGATATTCAGTCCTGGCACCCAGCATGAAATAAGAAACAAGCTAGAACAATGAAGAAATGAAGAAGGAAGAATAGAAAACGTGTTAAAGACTTTTACTAAAAAAGGAAATCACTTCCGGTTCCGGCGCCGTATGAGGTAGCTGCGTCTCCTCACAGCTCCTGCACCAGGACCCTGCATCGGCATATAAACTCTGCCTGAGTGGCCCCCCACATCCATCTGCCTTCCCCAAGTTCCCCCCTCACTCTCTGGCACTCAATGGACCGTTTTGTTGAGAAAACCGGCGCCCGTTCGTTCGCGGGTGCGGCAGCGCCGCCGGCCAGGCCGCAAATCGAGGCCCCGGTTTCGGCCTACTCGCACGCCGCGGAAGTCACACAGGCGGCTGACATGGAGGTGAGTGGACAGCCCTCCCAGCACATCACCACATCCTCTGCCAACTCACCCCAGGGACTAGATCCACCATCCGTTCTGCCAGGCACACCAGGGGGCTTTAACATCTCCTCACCCCCCTGGGGATAGTGATCACACCCACCGCATTGCCAATGCAGTGGCAGTAGCAGCCCTTCTCTCCCCTATGATTTCTGCCTCGGTGGAAAAGGCAGTAAATGCGGGCATGTAGCAAATTAAAGCCCAGCTCACTGAACATTCCACTAGACTAAATGAGGTAGAACACCGCCTTTCTGAGGTAGAAGACGAACTCTACCAAGCGCAGGCCACGGAATAGTCGCAGGACAAAACTAATCAATATATTATCCAAAAATTGGAAGATTTGGAAAGTAGATCCAGAAGGAGCAACTTGCGATTTGTAGGCGTCCCTGAATCACTCCCCTCTGCAGCTTTGTCAGAATTTTGCTCAAAACGCATACCGGAAGCCATGGGGCTCTCGGGCCTGTTCACAGTCGAACGCGCACACCGTATGGGCACCTTTAATACCGAGCGCAAAACACCACGTCCCATCATAGCCAAATATCTCAACTATGCTGACAAATCCCTAATCCTGCAGTCATTCCGCCAATCCTCATCTCTCCAAATCGACGGAGTGAAGATCCTCATTTTTGCTGACTACTCGATTGAAGTTTCCAAGAAGAGAAAAGCCTTTCAACCGATCTGCTCTGAACTCTTCAAGCAACAAATAAAGTTCACCCTGGCCTTTCCTGCAACTCTACGCCTCAAATCTCCTAAAGGGGAGCAACTGTCTTTCCAGGATCCCTTGGAAGCAGAATCCTTTATCCGTTCCCTTCGGGGAGATATACTTCCTCACACGCCTTCAAAGTCGACTTCTAGCCTCCGGTCTCTGGAACAGAGGAGCCCTCGTAAGGACTCTCCGAAACGTTTCAGACCTTCTGATACGTACCAACGCAACCACAACTCCGTGCGGTGAAGTTTTCTACACACAGACATGGTTTTTCATCCATCCCATTGCAGGTTGTATGGTTTCTCTATGGTACGCCTGTTTGTGATGTTATATCTCTTTACATGGCCCTTTCTGTGGTCCCCCAGAACTCACCGCTGGGCACTGACCCCATGACTGGTCCCCCAAGGTTTTTTTTTTCTTTTCTACTCCCTCAATTGCTTTGAATTTATTGGTCATTTGTCACTGTTATATATGCATTCTAGTGTATTGTTTGCTATTGCTTGAGCTCGATGTTGTCAGCAAGGGCACCATTGCATCCATGCCACGTTACACGTAATTGGGTTTACATTTCAATATCCACCGTGATCTCGCTGTGCAGCGTACCCGGCTCCCAACCATGATTCCACTCTGGGGATCCCTCGCACATCATTGATGTCCCTAGGGCTCTCAGGCATTTTTTTCTTGCTCCTTTTTTTCTTTCTCATGCAGGGTCCTGCATGGGGAGCTACCCTGCACAGCGAACTCATGCGGAAAAAAGCGAAGTTTACTCTGGTATTTACTTTCACTTGTTGGCTTGTTTTGCCTTGTTTTCTCCTTTGTTCTCTCCCCTTTTCCCTCCATTCCTCCCCTCTCCTCCCTCTCCACATATCTCACATTCCCAACCCAGGGGCTTCACATATAGACGCACACGTTCCTCCCGGGCTTAAACTGGACCTCCTGATCCCCACATTTGCTCCTATGGCTACCGATCCTCCTTACATATCTCTTTTTCTCCGTGATGTCTTAAGGTAATTTCATGGAATGTGAAGGGTCTCCGTTCTCCTAACAAGAGAATGAAGATTCTTCGTCATCTCAAAAGGCTAAAAGCTGACATAGCACTACTACAGGAGTCTTATCTTCCAGCATCAGACTTCAGTCGTATGCAGAAACTCTGGGTTGGAACGGTCCTGGGGGCAGAATCAGTTGGACGGAAAGCTGGTGTCCTCCTTCTGATTCACAAAAACCTCCCATGTACGGTTCTATCCACACACACAGATGACCAAGGGCGTTTAGTCTCTTCCAGGGTTAAAATAGGCACCAAAGAACTAGTGATCTCAAATGTATATGCTCCCAACAGTCCCACAAAAACCTTATATTCCCAACTCTCTTCTTGGCTTCTCACCGTCTCCCATCTACCGCACTTAGTTGGGGGAGATTTTAATGATCTCATGCACCCTCCAGACGATAGGTCCTCACCGAAACAATCCACCCCGGCACTCATTACATTTGCTCCCTCCTTGTTTGCCTCCACCATGGATTCCCTCCACCTCACCGACATTTGGCGTTTAACACACCCGGTAGACAGGGAATTTACTTTTTACTCCAATCCGCACAAGATCCTCACTAGGATTGACTATTTCTTCGGGTCCGATAACCTTATTCCGCTAGTTTCAGACTCAGAGATTGGGGACATAGCCATATCAGACCATGCCCCAATAACCCTTACTCTGGACAAGTTAGACCTCCCCCCCCCATCCCAATATCTGGCGTTTCCCATCCTTTCTCCACAATAATGCAGATTTTAGTGCATATATGGAACGATCATGGGCAGAGTTCACATCTGCCAATGCTCCACACTCAGGGGATCCGAATCTTCTCTGGGATGCTGGCAAAGCATACTTGAGGGGCCGGATTATATCATACGCCACTTCCTTCAAAAGACATGCATTATCAAAATTCAAACTGGCCAGCGATAGACTTCACCTTGCACAACGCACTCTAGCCACCTCTACATCACCGGCTGACAGGGCTGAGTGGTCGGCGGCTAAAACTGCCTTTGACACCTGGGCTGACACTCTGGAACTCACAAAAAAATCTCACTTAGATGCCACTCTACATAAATTTGGCAACAAAGCTGGTAAACTTCTCTCTAGGCTCTGCAAGGGCTCATTCTGTCCAACACACATCACCTCGCTGAGGGACCGCACGAGAAATATTCATTCTACCCCACAGCATATAAACAAAACCATGCTGGACTACTATACGGCCCTATATGCCCCTGACCCTATCGACCATAAGCTAGCCCAAGCTTTTCTTGAAAAAAATGGACCTACCAACTATTTCTTCCACCCAGATGGAAACCTTAAATGCTCCCATCTCCCTCGATGAAATAGAACGCACCATCCGCACTCTCCACCCCTCGAAAGCTCCCGGACCGGACGGCTTCACAAGCGAATTCTATAAAACTCTCCCTAATATCACGGTTCCCATACTTCACTCGGTTTATTCCAACATCTGGGCGGGGGGTCCTTATCTCCCGACGGGCAACCAGGCTATCATCAAGTTACTTTCTAAAAAGGGCAAAGACCCTCTAGAACTGGGCTCCTATAGGCCCATTTCTTTACTCAACCTAGATGTCAAAATTCTGTCAAAAATAGCGGCATCCAGACTAGCTATCATCCTCCCAGACCTCATCCACCCGGCCCAATCAGGTTTTGTGAAGGGGCGGACAGCCACTCTTAACATTCATAAAGTTCTCTTGGCCCTTGAACGAGCCAAACAGGACCCCACGGGGGACTATGCAATCATCACCCTAGATGCAGAAAAGGCTTTCGACAATGTTAATTTTGACTGGCTATCTCTCACACTTTCTAAAATGGGTTTCTCAGGCCCCTTCTGCCACCTAATTAATTCTATGTATACAGCGCCCTCAGCTAGACTTGTTGCAGCGGGTCTCCTCTCTGAGGACTTCCGCCTTCATAAAAGGGACCAGACAGGGCTGCCCTCTTTTCCCCCCTCCTGTTCAACTTAGCCTTAGAACCCCTCTCTAGATATCTTTCCCAGACAGCCCCCTTACGAGGCATCAAAATAGGCAAAACGGAACTTCGCACCTCGTTGTTCGCCGACGACGTTCTCATATTTACGGGTAACCCCCAGGATGACATCTTGACCATTAAAAGCACCTTTGACGACTTTCGATTGTGTTCCGGTCTCCGTATCAATTACTCCAAGAGTGAAATTCTCCCTATCGGTATACACTCCTCACCCTCCTGGACTAAACACTCCCTGTTTAAAGTCGCATCTTCCCACATTACATATCTTGGAATAAAGATTGGGAAACTGCCCTCTTCTATATACCACCTCAATTATCCCCCCCTTTTCACTAAACTTTTTCAGGAACTGTCAAACTGGATGGATCTCCCCCTCTCACTCCTGGGAAGGTGTCACCTTGTTAAAATGATTAGCTTTGCCAGACTGCTTTATCCTTTGCAAACCATACCTTTGCTCTTAAAACACAAAGATGTCAAATCTCTCAACTCCAAAATTTCGCAATTCATCTGGCGCGGCAAAAGGCCTTGGATAGCTTTTAAAAAACGACACCTTCCCAGACGTGACGGGGGTATCAGTCTACCTCATATTAGATTGTATAATTTAGCTTGCTTGTTTAGGACCAGCCTAGACTGGATAGCCCACTCTTCCCAACACTCTAACTACAACTTAGAATCCGAAATGGCTCACCCCTACTCATTGGTGGCCCTCCTTCACTGCCGATGGAAAACTGTTCCCCCCTCCATATCAACACAATCTCCTTTTACGGGACACAGCTCTTGCGTGGAGAGAAATCAGGAAAACCCTCAAGCTCCCTCCCTTCATCTCTCCCCATTTACCAATCCAGGGAAATCCTAGCTTCCTCCCTGGTCTTCATTGCAAAGCCTTTTTCTGTCTGGCAGAATCGAGGACTTTTCAATTTTTCCTCATTGTGCGAAGGCAACACAGGAAAACCACTTCCTTTTTCCACTATATCCTTGTCTTTTTCTCTGCCCCCTTCACACATATTTTACTACAACCAATGCATCAGCTTCCTGTCTACTATCTGCAAAGAAAAATACCGGAGATTTGAGACCAGTTTCTCGGACCTTCTATTACATTCTGGACATTACAAAATCTCTGACATCTACAAACCTCTCCTACGAGAATCATCCCTGTCTCTGTCCTCCTCATCTCTTGCTAACTGGGCTGCGGATTTCCCGGATCCCAATATAACAAAAAAAATCTTGGCCGGTCTGCAGAAGACTCTTCAACTGACACCCAACGAAATTTGGAGAGAAACCCAACTCAAGATCGCCCATCGGGCCTATATCCCGTTCCTCTCCCCCAAATCAAATAAGGATGGTGCCTCATGTCCTCTATGCAAGGTTCCCAAGCCTCCTCTCTCTCACCGTTTTTGGTCCTGCTCCTTCATTTCATCATTCTGGGATCGAGTCATATCCTACATTTTCAAAATTACTTTATTGAAGCTGCCCAAGGACCCTTTACTCCTAATATTCGGTTATTGGGACCCTCTACTGCTACCCTGGTCCCGGCTCCCTGCTGCATCACCCTCCTCAGGGACCACCAAACATCCTTCCTCCAAAGACTGGATTTTGCTTTGCCTGCTTATCGCAAGGAGACTCATTCTTAGATACTGGATCTCGCCTCAAAGCCCTTCCATCATCCAACTCGAAAAGGATTGCCTCAACCTTTTTTATAAAAAAAAAATTCTCACAGACTTCAAAGAACCTAGATCAAGAGCTCATTTTTTCTACAGATGGCACTCCTTCATCACTTCGACCCTCTCTTCTGCTGATCAGGAGGCCCTGGAACATTTTTCCTTTTCCTATGGTGACCCAATCTCAAAAGGGCTGTAGGCAATACTTAGTCATTACTTTCCTATTGGCCTCACCATGGCTGTTATCGTTCTCGGGATCCTCCATGTTTTGGAACGCATAGCCCACCTTTACCTCTGGACCCCCTCCCCTCCCCCCCTCTCTCCTTCACTTATTTTATGTTATGTTCCCTCCCCCCTTATTCACGATTTTGATTAACTGCAGGAACGCGTAGACAGATTCATCCAGTTTCTACCTTCCCAATGTTTATTGGTATTGATATTTATCTAGGATGACTTTTTGTATCCTCACTAGGTGAGTCTTTCAATGCTCTCTACAACCCCGTCCTGTTCAGTTTTCTAATGTCAAATTTTATCTTCTGTATTTTGTCCTCCTTGACCTATGCAACTCGCTATATTTTTGTCTATGGAACTTATGTTTTGAAACTGACTGACATTCTCTTTGTACGATTGTCTTTATCTCCCAATAAAAATTTGTTAAAAAAAAAAAAAAAAGGGAAATCCAAAAAAAAAAAAAAAAAGGGGGAAAGTGGGAAACTAGAATTAGTTGAATTATGATATTGCGGACTTGTGCTGGGGGAGGAAGACCGGGACCCAAGGTCAGGGGGACGCATAAGCCCTGTTCACAAGACCATCTTAGAGCTCAACCTCTAGGGGGATGAACCAGTGGGCCGGGAGGAACGAGGTGGACCATGGTTCAATAGGCTTCAGGGAAGCCATTTTTTCTCCCACATGGGTGGGGGGGTTGGGGAGGGGGGGAGGTGCCAGGCAGAGGAGGGAGTTAAGAGGGGGTTGAGGGAGTAAAGAGGGGGCGGGGTGGGAGGGGAGATATACCTCTTAAACTTTACAGGAAAATATAGGCGGGAGGGAGATCCACCAAAGATGACAACAATGAATTATATGACATATAACGTACGAGGATTAAACACACCCTCAAAGAGACATAATGTCAGGTCACCTGTGGCCAGATGACAGATGCACACCGTAGGGGGACAGGAGTGCACCACAAGATAGTGAACCTATGGCTGACTGCTGCGGATAGGAAACTGGGTGGTTGTGGAAAGCTGGACCAGAGGAGCACAACCGGGATCCTACAGGAAGCTAGAGCCGAGATTCCCCAGGGCGCGGAGTCTAAGACCCAGCAGGTCTTCTCCAGAGCCTCTAGTGGTGAGGATGTTACGCTGCAGCTAGGTCCAGGTCGCGACCCCTAGAGTCTCCTAGCTCACGCCTCGTAGGGTAAGGAGGAAAGAGGGGAAGCAGCAGCACAGGATACAAGAATAGTAAGGGGAAAGGCCAAGGTCAGGGCAACAAGCAGACCAGGATAAACGAAGGACAAGCCGAAGGTCAAGGTCACAAGCAGACAAGGATAAACTAAGGACAAGCCAAAGGTCAAGGTCACAAGCAGACAGGGATAGTCGGAAACAAGCCAATATCGGTAACACAGAGACAGACGTAGCACACGGCAGGCAGGAACCCAAACACACAATGCTTAACAAACACGTTGATCAGCAATGCAAACTTGCAGTGCACAGGTTAATATAGTGTTCTGTGATAGGGCCTGGGGTGGAGTCAGGCTGGGAGGAGATTATAAAGGCAGCCAGGTGAGAGAGAGTCTGGCCTCTAAGATGAACACATGGGAAGGAAGGTAAGCTGACAGACAAACACTACTGGATACCCATGACACATAAGATTCTTAAAGAGCTAAAAACACTATGGCGCTGATGTGGTGTCCCTGCAGGAGACCCACCTCACACACGATACAAACATGAAATTGCACTCTGGATTTCCCCACTTGTTGTTATGCTGATTCAACAAGAAGAAGAGCGAGGGGAGTGGCAATCGGATTTGCTAAAGCTATGAGGTTTAAACTGGAGGACATGATGATGGACCCGGAAGGTAGATACATCTTTTTGAAGGGCAAACTAGGGGAAACAACATATACATTAGGCAACATATATTCCCCCAATAAGAACCCTATTAAATTCTAGGGATGAGCTCGGTGTTCGAGTCGAACATGCGTTCAACTCGAACATCGGCTGTTCGATCGTTCGGCGAACATCGAACGATTTGGGCCGTTCGCGCCAAATTCGAGTGACGCGAACGGCCCACAATACACTGCGCCATCGCAGTGCAATCCCGGCGCTGTGATTGGCCAAGCATGCATTGTGACCCCGCATGCTTGGCCAGTCACAGCGCCGGCAGCTAGGAGAGCCATAATTGGCCACAGGCAGGTTGCCTGTGGCCAATTATAGCTCAGGGGGTTTAGCACACGCCCCGCACTATAAAAGGCCGCCAGCGCATCGGCCTTGTGTAGTGTGTTCCGGCGCAGGGAAAGAGAAGGATAGGCAGGGACAGTGTTGATATTCTTTGTGCTATTCTTGTGTGCAGGGAGAGAGAAGAATAGGCAGGGAGAGTGTCAGTGTCATATTCTTTGCTAAACCTTGTGTGCAGGGAGAGAGAAGGATAGGCAGGGGACAGTGTCAGTGTCATATTCTTTGCTAAACCTTGTGTGCAGGGAGAGAGAAGGATAGGCAGGGGACAGTGTCAGTGTCATTGTTGCTAAGCCTCCTGCACAGTATACACCTGAAGCTAGCCCGTATTGCTGTGTTTTCCTAGTGTGTTACACCAACAGGCATTTGCAGCACTTACAGCAGGCGTAGTGTGATTCCTGCAAAATATACTTCTGAAGCTAGCCCGTATTGCTGTGTTTTCCTGGTGTGTTACACTAACAGGCATTTGCAGCACTTACAGTGGGTGGAGTGTGCCTCCTGCACATTATACACCTGAAGCTAGCCCGTATTGCTGCGTTTTCCTGATGTGTTACACCAACAGGCATTTGCAGCACTTACAGCAGGCGTAGTGTGATTCCTGCAAAATATACCCCTGAAGCTAGGCCTTATTGCTGGTTTTCCCATCTCCCTGCAGGCCATTTGAATGTCTGGAAGGCAAACAAGGAGAGGCAGACAGTCAGGAGCCAATAAAAGAGGGCAAGCAGGCTCTGTGTCTAGAGACAACAGTGCTGGTCGTGGACGCGGTGCATCGCCATCAGCACGTGGCCATGGGACACGCTTGTCCTTATTTCGGCAGCTGGACGTGTTGAGCCCCATCAATCCGAAGACTTGGTAGAGTGGATGACCAAGCCCTCCTCATCCTCCTCATCCTCCCTCACCCAGGCTCAGGGTACTGGCAAAGCAGCTGCCAAAGCGTCCTCTTCCCTGGTATCAATGTCATCATCAGTCACTCCTTCCCTAGACCCACCATGTCCTCCTGAGGAGTCCCCCGAACTGTTTGAGCACAGTTTTGGGTACATGCTCCAGGAGGATGCCCAACGTTTCGAAGGGTCTGATGATGATACCCAGCTAGAGGAAGGCAGTAGCGTGAGAGAAGAGAGAGGGGATGCTCAAGAAGGACGCCAATCTGGCAGTCATGTTCCAGCAGCTGCAGCATACTGCCAGATTGGCTCCAGTGATGAGGAGGGAGGGGATGATGAGGTCACTGACTCCACGTGGGTGCCTAATAGGAGAGAGGAGGAGGAGGAGGATGAGGAGGAGGCACATCTCCAACGAGGCAGGATGCCCTCGGGGGGCCAGCGTAAGGGCAGCACACCGACGGAATCACACCGCAGAGCTCCGCCTGTGCAGGGCGCTGCCTCTGCCCGTTATTCAAAAAGTTCTTTGGTGTGGGCCTTTTTTGAGTCGAGTGCATCAGATCGCACAGCTGCTGTTTGCAACATATGTCTCAAGCGTATATCGCGTGGCGAAAACATTAGCCGCTTGGGCACCACATGCTTGACCAGACATATGTTGACCTGCCATGCAGCTCGTTGGCAAGCCTACCTTAAAGACCCACACCAAAGAACAAAGCGGAGCTCTCCTTGCACCGCATCAGCTGGGATCTCCAACCCCACTATACCTTCAGTCCTCTCTGAAACCTGCACTGAGAGGAATGAAGGTGTAGAATTAGGTGTGTCACAGCCAAGTACTTGCAGGCACTCTGCTAGCAGTACACCAACGTCCGATTCTATCAGGCAAATTTCCCTGCCCCAGCTGCTGAACCGTCGAAAGAAGTTCACTCCCAGCCATCCACATGCCCAGCGGTTGAATGCTAGCTTGGCTAAATTGCTAGCGCTTCAACTGCTGATTTTCAGTTGGTAGACTCGGCCCCCTTCCGTGAGTTTGTGCAATGTGCGGTTCCTCAGTGGCCAAACGCCACTTTTTCTCACGGAAGGCGATTCCGGCTCTCTACCGGCATGTGGAAGGCAATGTCTTGGCCTCGCTGGACAGGGCGGTCAGCGGTAAGGTGCATATTACTGCTGACTCATGGTCCAGCAGGCATGGACAGGGACGTTACCTTTCTTTCACGGTCCATTGGGTCACTCTTTTGGCAGCTGGGAAGGATGCAGGACAAGGTGCAGTAGTGTTGGAGGTTGTTCCGCCGCCACGCCTCCAAAATGCTACTACTGGTTGTGACACACCTCTCTCCTCCACCCCCTCCTCTTCTTCTTCCTCCATTGCCTCTTCCTGTGCTTTGTCCTCGGAACCAGCGGTGCTCCGTAGGCGTTCAAGGGGCTACGCAAGTACGCAGGCAAAAAGATGCCATGACGTGCTTGCGCTGGTGTGTTTGGGGGACAGGAGCCACACTGGGGCAGAGGTTCTGTCTGCTCTGCAGGGGCAGGCCAAGAGGTGGTTGATGCCACGCCAGCTTAAGCCAGGAATGGTGGTTTGTGAAAATGGCACCAACCTCTTCTCCGCCCTCCGACAGGGACAACTGACCCATGTGCCCTGTGTGGCTCACGTCCTAAACCTGGTGGTGCAGCGGTTCTTGGGCAGGTACCCGGGCTTACAGGATGTCCTGAGGCAGGCCAGGAAAGTCTGTGTGCATTTCCGCAGATCTTATAATGCCAGTGCTCGCCTGGCTGAGCTGCAAAAGGAGTTGAACCTGCCCAAGAACCGCCTTATATGTGACATGCCCACCAGGTGGAACTTAACATTGGCCATGCTGCAGCGGCTGCACACGCAGCAGAGGGCCATCAATGAGTACCTGTGCGACTACGGCACCAGGACAGCGTCACGGGAGCTCAGGTTTTTTTCACCACGCCAGTGGGGCATGATCAGGGATGCATGCACTGTCCTGGCACCATTTGAGGAGGCCACGAGGATGGTGAGCAGTGACAGTGCATGCATCAGTGACACTGTACCTCTTGTCCACCTGTTGGAACATACGCTGCGTGGAATAATGGACAGGGCACTTGAGGCAGAACAGAGGCAGGAAGAGGAGGACTTCCTTGCCTCTCAAGGCCCCCTTTACCCAGACAGTCTTCCTTCTGTCCCACCCATCGCACAGGAAGAGGAGGAGGAGGATTGTGTCAGCATGGAGGTGGAGCCTGGCACTCAGCATCATCAGCAGCAGTCTTTTAGGGATGATTTACAGTCCCAAGAAACCCGTGGACTTGTACGTGGCTGGGAGGAGGTGGCTGCAGATCATGTCGTCCTTAGTGACCCAGAGGACTCCGGACCGAATGCTACAGCTAACCTACGCTGTATGGCTTCCCTGATCCTGCAAAGTCTGCGGAAGGATCCTCCTATTCTTCGGATCAAGGAGAGGGACCATTACTGGCTGGCCACTCTCCTTGATCCACGGTACAAGGGTAAGGTTGCGGACCTTATCTTACCATCGCAGAGGGAGCAGAGGATGAGACAGCAGAAAGGTCTGTGCAACGCGTTCCCAGAGACTGGGAGGTTACAAACTCCTGGTCCTGGACAACGAGTTGCTGAGGCTTCGGTCAGTCAAAGAAGGAGCGGTGGGGAAGGTGGCTGTCTGACCGATGCGTTCAGACAATTCTTTAGTCCGCAGCCCCAAGGTATGATCGGTTCCAGCAACCATCGCCAGCGTCTGGTATACATGGTGCAGGAATACCTAGGGGCAAGGTCAGACTTAGACACCTTCCCCACCGAAAATCCTCTGGCTTACTGGGTCTTGAGGATGGATCACTGGCCAGAGCTTGCACAGTATGCAATTGAGCTACTGGCCTGTCCTGCATCCAGCGTTCTTTCAGAACGCACATTCAGTGCTGCTGGAGGGTTTGTCACCGATCACAGGGTGCGCCTGTCCACCGACTCGGTCGATCGACTGACCTTCATAAAGATGAACCAGTCTTGGATCACCACCAGCTACCAAACACCTGAAGCTGATATAACAGACTAATTTATTTTCAAATGTCACATCCCTTCAAGACTGATGCTGATGATGAGTGACTGTCCTGTTATGTTGACTGACTATCCTCCTCCTCCTCTATGATCCGATTGATGATGATGATGATAGCTTGGAAGAACTTTTTTGTTTCTGGGTGCCGCCACCAGTGGCTAAGGCCCAATTTTTCAGCCCCTGTTTAACAGGGGCATGTAATTACAATTTTTTATGCAATGCTTTGCAGCAGGGCTCATTCCTGCACTCCAACTAGAGTATCTGGGAGAGGTTGCAGTGTCGTGGCACCAGCACCAGTGGCTAAGGCCCAATTTTTCAGCCCCTGTTTAACAGGGGTGTGTAATTACAATTTTTGATGCAATACTTTGCAACAGGGCTCATTGCTGTGCTCCAAGTACAGTATCTGTGAGGGGTTGCAGTGTTGTGGCACCAGTGCCTAAGGCCCAATTTTTCTGCCCCTGTTTAACAGGGGCATGTAATTACAATTCTTGATTTAATAATTCACAGCAGGGCCCATTCCTGCACCCACCAAGAGTAACTGTGAGGCCTTACAGTGTTGTGTCAACACCACCACCACCACCACCAAAGGCCCAATTTTTCAGCCCCTGTTCAACAGTTGGCATGCAATTACAATTCTTGATATAATAATTCACAGCAGGGCCCATTCATGCGCCCACCAAGAGTAACTGTGAGGGCTTACAGTGTTGTGCCAACACCAACACCTAAGGGGCAAATTTCTGCAGAGTATATACGGCAGGCCCCTACTTTCAAACATCCAACTTACAAACGACTCCTACTTGCAAACGAAAGGAGACAACAGGAAGTGAGAGGAAATCTACCCCTAGGAAGGGAAATTCTCTCCTGTAAGAGTTAATATGGGAAAAAAGTGTCTCCTCTACACTGATGCTTTATCACCAATTCTTGTTTCAATAAAAACCCCAAATTTTCAAAAAACATTTGTCATTAGGACGGAAAGTGAGGTGAACTGTTCTGAACAGGTGCACATTGCACAGACAGCAAAACAAATGTTACATGGGTGATAACCCTTCCCTATGTTTTCCAAAAAGCTTAAAAATAGATTTTTTGGCTGGAGCTACACTTAAACAATGTACCTGTTCAAAATTACAAACAGATTCTACATAAGAACAAACCTACAGTCCCTGTCTTGTATGCACCGCCTGTATACGGCTGTTCAGAGTATATAGGGCCTTTTTTATTTTGTGTGCGGGGTTCCCCTTAATATCCATACAAGACCCAAAGGGGCTGTGATGGGGTAGCTATGCCATTTTTCTTAAAGATTTTCATCCATATTACCGGGACCAGACATTACATTAAAGCCGCAAGCAGTTTTAAATGGCTTTTTTTCCTTTAGAAATGTAATTTTGTGCAGGGACAGTTCTAAACGCGGGAAACACGTGGCACTTCACAGGCATACTTTAGACACCCCCCAGGTACGATATTTAAAGGAATATTTGACTTTTTTTTTACACTTTATGCATCATTAAAATGACTGCTCCCGAAAAACGGCCGTTTTTAAAACTTTTTTTGGGATTGATACATGTCCCCTGGTGCAGAACCCGGGTTCCCAAACCCTTTTTAGGACAATAACATGCATAATAGTCGTTATAATTATCACTTTAGATTTCGAACGTTCGCATCCATTGTATTTAATTGGGTTCTAACGTTCGTGCGAACTTTCGGTCCGTTCGCGGGTTCTGGTGCGAACCGAACCCGGGGGTGTTCGGCTCATCACTATTAAATTCTTACATGAGGTTTTGGCAAAACGAATGGATTTTAAGACAGGATACATAATAATAATGGGAGATATGAACTTCTGTATGGACCCGGGGCTAGACAGTACATCCCGTGCACAGGAAACAAATAAAGTTCAGTTAAAAAAAGATTAAACTGGTTGGAACTGATGGGTAAACCGGAGGAGATAGGTATAAAACTGCGAGAGTTTCTGGACTTTAATTCGGAGACAGCACCAGAAGGAGTGATATGGAATGCCCTAAAGGCCTTCCTTAGGGGGGTATTGATTCAGCAGGTGGCCAAGTATAAGAGAAGCTGTAGAGAATGGGAAGAGAGGATTAGGAAAGAGGTGTTGGAGGCAGAAAAAAGATATGTGGAGGACCCAACCCTGACAAAACAAAGGAGATGGCTTGAGAAACAACAGGAATATAAAATGGCAGTTAATAGGAAAAATATCGAGAATAAGCGCCTCTTTCAAGGGCAGAGTGCCTTTGCGGAAGGGAAGAGTGTAGGTCATACATTAGCTCTTTTAACCAAAACTAACTCGGCTCCCTCTAATATCCCCGCAGTTAGGACCTTGGGGGGTGAGATATCCTCTCAAACATCTGTAATATTGGAAACATTTGAGATATATTATCAGGACCTATATAAATCAAAAAGAGGGGATGAGATGCCACAGATGGATGAGTTTTTGGGGGGAATAGAAACACCAGTTTTGTCAGAAGAGGACAGAAATACTATAGAAGCCCCAATAAACTTTAGCGGAACTGCAACAGGCAGTGGTGGGGATGGCGAAGCAGAAGTCCCCTGGGCCAGATGGCTTACCAGTTGATATTTACAAACGGTATGGTAAAGTATTGCTCCCGGAACTATTATTTGCTCCTGGAACTATTAAAGGTGCTGAACTGGGCGGTAGAAGGGGGAGGTTGCCTGACTCAATGTCAGAAGCCGTTATAATAGTACTCCAGAAAGAAGGGAAAGACCAATTAGATACATCATCTTATAGACCGATATTATTGCTATGCTCGGATGTTAAAATATTGGCCAGGGTGCTGGCGGCTAGGATGAATAAATACATTCAAAAACTCATACATGCGGATCAGTCCGGATTCACCTCGAACAGATCTACCAGTACCAATATCAGAAGGCTGTATTTGAACTTACAGACGCCAACTGAGAATACAGGTGACAGATCCATCCTATCCCTAGATGCCACTAAGGCTTTTGATAGCCTAGAGTGGGATTATCTCTGGCATGTCTTAGAGAAATTTGGGTTTGGCCCCATTAAGTGGGTAAAAACACTTTATAACTCCCCAAGTGCAAAAATAAAAATCAACAACGAATATTCAAAGACGTTTAGGTTAGAAAGGGGGACAAGGCAAGGATGTCCTTTGTCCCCCCTTCTTTTTGTCTTGGCAATAGAGCCACTAGCAATTGCGATCAGAACAACACAGGGCATACAGGGATTCCAGAGAAGGGTAGGGGAGGAAAAAACGCCACTCTATGCGGATGATGTCCTATTTTTTTGTGGGGGGATTCTACAACATCCTTAAAAACGGCAGTGAAGACAGTGGAGACATTTGGACGATTCTCAGGCCTGGTGATAAACTGGGAAAAGTCTGTTCTTCTGCCGGTAGATCCAGTAGGCAATACCGCAGTTCCAGGGATCCCCTTATTAAAAATAGAGAAAATAGATTATCTGGGGATAGTGGTAACACGAGACCCAGAACAATACATTAGTAATAATTTAGCTCCACTTTTAGTTAAGTTTAAACGTAAAGTTGATATTTGGGGACAGCTTCCTCTATCGGTGGCTGGACAAAGCAATTTAATTAAGATGATCTGGATGCCACAGCTGCTTTATGTTCTCCATAATTCTCCAGTATGGATAGGTAAAGGTTAGTTTAAAAAAATTGAGACCCTCTTCAGGGAATTAATCTGGAAGAAGGGAAAGGCGAGGATTAGTCTTGAAACATTACAACTGCCAACAAATAAGGGAGGTTTGGCCGTCCCACACCCTTGTAGCTATTTCTTAGCGGCGCAACTACAGCACCTGGGGGGAGTATCATAGAAGGAGGAGAGAGTGCCAGTGGGAAAATTATGTTAATGGGGGCCCCACATAACTCCATAATAGAAGCCCTAGAGGCCGATTCCTTCCATGTCAAGAATCCAACATTAAGGATGGTTACAAGAATATGGCAGGCAGGAAAGTTAGCACTGGGGTACAAGGGACCAATGGAATACTCCCCCCTTTGGGAAAACAAACACTTGTGAGAAATGCTAGCTATGGGGAAGTTAAAAGAATGGAAAAGACTAGGTATAACCAGACTGGCGCAATTATACGTAGGTAATATATTGAAATCCTTTTCAGAACTAAGCAGAGAGTATTCTATCCCAAATTCCTTGTTTTTACCTATTTGCAGATTAGACATGCCCTTCAAGCCCAATTCAAAACCCATCCGGTAAAATGGCAAAAAATCCCCCACCTTCAACGGCTAATTAAGTCAGGAATTTCTAAAGGCCTTATTTCAGAATTATATACGCAGATTAGTGGTGGCTCTTTATCGAGAGAGAGGGTGGAAAAAAAAAATGGAAGGAGGATATAGGACCGATAACAATGGAACAATGGGAACGGATTTTGGAGCTAGGGACATCGGTATCACTTTCCCCGTCACAGACAGTGTCCCATCTGTTTCTAGTGCATAGAGTTTATTACACCCCAAAGAGACTACACAGGTTTGGAAGGAAGCCGGATGATAAATGCGCTAGGTGTCAAAACACAGGAGACCTTATACACATGATGTGGAAATGCCCAAAGTTATATAGATACTGGGTAAAGGTATTAGATATTATAAATACGACCTTTGGGATTGCTCTGGAACCCGGAGGCCAGGGTATGTTTATTAGATTTATAAATCAAACCACCATTGCGCACATGAAAATAAAAGGTTGACCTAACAAGCTGCCAACTTAAACAAAATAGTAGTGTAAAAAGTATTTTAAATATAAAATAGTGGCGCTAAACCATATATTGTGAATATACAACAAAAAATTAAATATATATCTCAATCTTACACCACGTGATAGTGTGCAAAAATATATATATAAATAATTATATTCAATAAATAACTATATTAGTGAATTCAAAGGTGAAATATATCATACACTCTCAAAAAAAGGAAGGGGTTGAAAAACCCAAACCAAAAAGGAAAAATTTCTCTAAGTGTATCCAAGTGTTTCAACTTAAAAAAAGCACTCAAAGTCCATAACTTGATATGAAAAGAAATTCCTTCCACCAACACCGCTGTGACTGTGACTCCTCTCCCAAAGGTATTGCACTCACCAGAATAATTAGCTTAGCATTCTCATGCATAAGCAATCAGGCTTTAAATACACCACTCACGGTGATTGCAGCTTTTCCAGTAATGTTCACTCAATACTCGATGTGAATATGCAAAAAAGAAGAAGTGCTTCCAATAGTGTAATACTGTCAGATAACCATTTATTTAAAAGGCACTTGTAAACTTCAAACATTGCGCTCACATCACTTCAAAGAACCAACAAGCTCTTCACAAATAGAAGGTGTTTCACAGCAGAACTTCAGGTAAAAAACTTCACACAAAAGAGGGTTGTTGCGGTATACTATTATGTATCGTGGTCACGGCGGACCCAAAGTAAAACCGGCACTCTCACCCTCCACACGTCCGCCTCCTCTCCTGGACCTCAAATCAGCTCAACAGCCGGTGCTTACGAACGTTATTTCTCACTTAACGCTTGCCGCACAGCCACGCCCAGACATGTTTCGTCATACGGACTTATTCATTGGGATTGCCTGAGCGGCAAAACCACCTCCCCTTTATACTCTCACCGAATCCATTACTAATCCGGCATTCAGAGCGCTTGCGCAATACATGTGTCTCCGTGACCGCGATACATCCGCTTTAGCTCCTTGCCGCTCGGTCATACAGGACATGAATGTATTAATGCTAAACAATTTAAACCATATAATAATTTAAGTGTGCTTCAAAACCAAATTACATAAATTATATATTTAAAAGCTGCGGGCAGATCCTATATAATGATGGAAATTAACCTAAATGCAATATACAGAAATCACATCATTCTACACACACCGCCTCATAACTGAGACACAAATGAGGAGGATGTGTTCCAGATGCATTACCAGTATACAAAAATTACCTAACTATGACCTTAAAGTGATATAATAAAATTATTTTTCATATATGTACATAAAATTATTAAAAATTGTTAATAAAACAATTTAAATCTAATTCAATATTCAACCCTCTCGGATAAAGACTCTTCAAAAGGAAAATCCATTTAGTTTCCGTCTTTGAAAGATCCCTCACCTGATTAGAGCCCCTCCAAGAGGGTTGCATAATGTCTATGCCACAAAATTGCAGAACCGATGGGTCCTGGCCATGTTTGTCTCTAAAATGTAAAGACACGCTATGATATTTAAAACCCTTCCTGATGTTGGCTAAATGTTCCGCTATACGGACCCTCAGTAGGCGTTTTGTTCTGCCCACATAATACAGGCCGCATGGGCACCACAACAGATACACAACATAGGAAGAATTGCATGTTATGAAGTGATCTATTGCAAACACCTCATTATCTATATTAATAATATCCATGCGGCCCCTATTACTGATCTTCACAGTTCTGCAACAGATGCACCTACGGCATGAATAAAAACCTTTAAAATCAATTGACAAGTTTTTTATTGGGGGATCCAGGATCTTCTGTACCACCTTATCCCCAAAATTGGGGGCTCTTCTATAAATACATTTTGGTCTTTCTGGCAGGACACTACACAAATCTCTATCTCTGCACAGTATATACCAGTATTTGGAGAAGATGTTCTCTATCTCCCTATACTGAAAATGAAAATCAGAGATAAAGCCCCATTGATGTTGGTCATTAACTACTGTATTTTCATCTTTTTTCCTCAAGCACTGTTCTCTTGGTACTTCCGCAATTTCTTTAATGGTATTATTAATGACTTCCTCCTTATAACCTTTCTGTAAAAATGTGTTTAATATATCGGCCTGTGCAAAATAATCATCAGGTTTAGTGCAATTACGGCGGACCCTTAATATCTGTCCCTTAGGGATATTCCTAATCCAAGCAGGATGATGTCAACTCCTAATGGACAGGTAACTATTCCTGTCTGTAGGCTTGAAGTAAACCTTAGTTTGTAATCCTGTCTCACCTTTCACAATAGTGAGGTCCAAGAAGTTGACACTTACATCACTAATAGTGTAATCCAAAACTATGTTGTTGTTGTTAGAATTAAGTTGTTGAACAAATTCAATCGCAGACTCCCTAGACCCCTCCCAGATGAACAGGAGGTCATCAATGAATCTACGATACAGTTTTAATTCGGGTCTATTATGACTGAATACCTGTCTATCCTCCCATTCCGCCATAAACTGGTTGGCGAGGCTGGGAGCAAATTTAGTTTGATGTCTATATTGACACGCAAAAATTTATTCGTACAATAAATATGAAAAAATATTTTTTGCGTCACCCTTATGATACATCTAGAAGATATATTAATGAACAAGTGAGAGTAGATAGCGGCCTGCGAAATAAATCTATTTTTAATCCACAAAATTTCAATAACCATTATGTTGAGGTGTTTAAAAATTTGGTACTAAAAGATATAGGGGAACTCCCACCGAAAAAGCGAGTAAACCCAGAGTATATCAGGGAAGGTATTAAATCTTTAGAAGATAGACGAGACATCGTAATCCGCCCGGCGGATAAAGGGGGAGGTGTTGTACTTTTGGATAAAGTTTTTTACCACAACCAATTAGTGGAGTTGTTGAGTGATCGGGTTACATATAGGAAACTTATGTCTGACCCTACCAAAATATATAAGGAACAATTAAATCTATTAGTTGATTGGGGTTTTAGAAATAATGCCCTTAACCACTTGCCGACCGCGCCATGGACGAAAGACGTCCACAGCGCGGTCGAGTTATCCTGAGTGGACGTCCGAGGGACGTCCTCCCAGAATCTTGCTCCCGCGCACCCCCTGGGGCGCGCTCCAGGATATGTCCGTGACCGCTAATCGCGGCCGTTTACCACGTGATCGCTCCGTCAAATGACGGAGCGATCACTTGTAAACAGACCGGCGTCATGTGATGACGCCGGTTCCTCCCTCCCCTCTCTGTACCGATCGGTACAGTGTGAGAGGAGAGGGGAGGGAGCGGATCATGTCCGCTCCCTCCCCCATGTCAGATCATGTCAGCTGTGGGCTGGATCTGTGACAATTGCAGTCACAGATCCAGCCATCCATCCATCCCTTCTCAGCCATCCCTGTGCAATACCCTGCCAATACTCTGCAATACCCTGTGCAATACTCTACAATACCCTGTGCAATACCCTGCCCATACTCCTCAATACCCTGCCCATACTCCTCAATACCCTGCCCATACTCCTCAATACCCTGCCCATACTCCTCAATACCCTGCCCATACTCCTCAATACCCTGCCCATACTCCTCAATACCCCGCAATACCCCGCAATACCCCGCAATACCCCGCAATACTCCACAATACCCGGCAATACTCCACAATACCCGGCAATACTCCACAATACCCGGCAATACTCCGCAATAACCACTTCCCGCCCGCCGGCCATCATATGATGTCCTTAACTTTGTGCGGGGATATCTGAATGATTGGAGCAGTTACAGGCATCATTCAGATATTTGCTTTTTCAGCTGGCGATTCCCTGCACCATAAGAATGATCATAGCGGCTGTTCCACCGCTTGATCGCTCTTACGGGAGGTGAGAGGGGATGCCCCCCCTCCCGCTGCCCTCCGGTGCTTCTACCGACTCACCGCTACGATCAAAGCCAAGATTGTTTTTTCTTTTTTTTTTTCAGGCTTCCCAGCCTAGAGGTGAGATGTGGGGTCTTATTGACCCCATATCTCACTGTAAGGAGGACCTGTCATGCCATATTCCTATTACAAGGGATGTTTACATTCCTTGTAATAAAAATAAAAGTGATCAAAAAAAAATTTGGGGCAGAAAAACATATCAAACTAAAATAAATAAAGTAAAATGAACAATAAAATATATATATATATTTTTTAAAGCGCCCCTGCCCCCGCGAGCTCGCATGCAGAAGTGAACGCATACGTAAGCCCCGCCCACATATGAAAACGGTGTTCAAACCACACATGTGAGGTATCGTTGCGAACGTTAGAGCGAGAGCAATAATTTTGGCCCTAGACCTCCTCTGTAACTCAAAACATGTAACCAGTAAAAATATTTAAAGCGTTGCCTATGGGGATTTTTAAGTAGCAAAGTTTGGCGCCATTCCACGAGCGTATGCAATTTTGAAGGGTGACGTTAGGTATCTATTTACTCAGCGTAACTTCATCTTTCACATTATGCAAAAACATTGGGCTAACTTTACGTTTTTTTTTTCTTTTAAGCACAAAACAGTTTTTTTCCGTAAAAAACGTGTTAGAAAAATTTTGGCGCAAATACCGTGCAAGATAAAAAAGTTGCAACGACCACCATTATATTCTTTAAGGTCTTTGCTAAAAAAACATATATAATGTTTTGGGGTTCTATGTAATTTTCTAGCAAACAAATGATGATTTTTACATGTAGGAGAGAAATGTCAGAATTGGCCTGGGTGCTCCAGAACGCCTGATGGTGCTCCCTGCATGTTGAGCCTCTGTATGTGGCCACGCTGTGTAAAAGTCTCACACATGTGGTATCACCATACTCGTGAGGAATAGCAGAATGTGTTTTGGGGTGTAATTTGTGGTATGCATATGCTGTGTGTGAGAAATAACCTGCTAATATGACAATTTTGTGAAAAAATAAATCTTGATTTTGCAAAGAATTGTGGGAAAAAATGACAACTTCAAAAAACTCACAATGACTCTTTCTAAATACCTTGGAATGTCTTCTTTCCAAAAAGGGGTCATTTGGGGGGTATTTGTACTTTTCTGGCATGTTAGGGTCTCAAGAAATGAGATAGGCCGTCAGTACTTCAGGTATGATCAATTTTTAGATATTGGCACCATAGCTTGTGGACTCTATAACTTTCACAAAGACCAAAAAATATACACCAATTTGTACTTATTTTTACTAAAGATATGTAGCAGTATAAATTTTGGCCAAAATTTATGAAGAAAAAATACTAATTTGCAAAATTTTATAACGGAAACAAAGAAAAATTCATTTTTTTACAAAATTTTCAGTCTTTTTTCTCTTATAGCGCAAAAAATAAAAAACCCAACAGTGATTAAATACCACCAAAAGAAAGCTCTATTTGTGTGAAAAAAAGGACACAAATGTCATGGGTACAGTGTTGTATGACTGAGTAATTGTCATTCAAAATGTGAGAGCACCGAAAGCTGAAAATTCGTCTGGTTAGGAAGGGGGTTTAAGTGCCCAGTTGTCAAGTGGTTAATCTAAAAGAAAGTAGATATCTTAATCCTAGTGTATGCAGAATACCAGTAATATATACTTTACCTAAGATTCATAAGAATGCAGCTTTACCACCAGCACGACCGATCGTTAATGGAATAGGGTCAGCGACAGCTAGGCTTGGAGAATATTTAGACAAGTTCTTACAACCTAGTGTTAAAGCAACAAGGGCATACTTAAAAGATACGGCGGACCTTCTTCGATTACTTGATGAGGTGAAGCTGAATTCAGCTTCTACCACTTATCTTGTGACCGCAGATGTTTGTTCGCTGTATACCATCATTCAACATGATGACGCCCTTTTAGCACTTAACTGGGCTTTGAGTAAGCGAGAAGACATACCTTTTTTACAGAAATGTTTCTTGGGTAAAGTTCTTGATTGCTGTATGGCCCATAACTATTTTTGGTTTTATGACCAATTTTTCTCCCAGCAGGTTGGCGTGGCGATGGGAGCTAAATTTGCTCCCAGCCTCGCCAACCTGTTTATGGCGGAATGGGAGGATAGACAGGTATTCAGTCATAATAGACCCGAATTAAAACTGTATCGTAGATTCATTGATGACCCCCTGTTCATCTGGGAGGGGTCTAGGGAGTCTGCGATTGAATTTGTTCAACAACTTAATTCTAACAACAACAACATAGTTTTGGATTACACTATTAGTGATGTAAGTGTCAACTTCTTGGACCTCACTATTGTGAAAGGTGAGACAGGATTACAAACTAAGGTTTACTTCAAGCCTACAGACAGGAATAGTTACCTGTCCATTAGGAGTGGACATCATCCTGCTTGGATTAGGAATATCCCTAAGGGACAGATATTAAGGGTTTGCCGTAATTGCACTGAACCTGATGATTATTTCGCAGAGGCTGATATATTAAAAAACAAATTTTTACAGAAAGGTTATAAGGAGGAAGTCATTAATAATACCATTAAAGAAATTGCGGAAGTACCAAGAGAACAGTGCTTGAGGAAAAAAGATGAAAATATAGTAGTTAATGACCAACATCAATGGGGCTTTATCTCTGATTTTCATTTTCAGTATAGGGAGATAGAGAACATCTTCTCCAAATACTGGTATATAATGTGCAGAGATAGAGATTTGTGTAGTGTCCTGCCAGAAAGACAAATGTATTTATAGAAGGGCCCCCAATTTTGGGGATAAGGTGGTACAGAAGATCCTGAATCCCCCAATAAAAAACTTGTCAATTGATTTTAAAGGTTTTTATTCATGCCGTAGGTGCATCTGTTGCAGAACTGTGAAGATCAGTAATAGGGGCCGCATGGATATTACTAATATAGATAATGAGGTGTTTGCAATAGATCACTTCATAACATGCAATTCTTCCTATGTTGTGTATCTGTTGTGGTGCCCATGCGGCCTGTATTATGTGGGCAGAACAAAACGCCTACTGAGGGTCCGTATAGCGGAACATTTAGCCAACATCAGGAAGGGTTTTAAATATCATAGCGTGTCTTTACATTTTAGAGACAAACATGGCCAGGACCCATCGGTTCTGCAATTTTGTGGCATAGACATTATGCAACCCTCTTGGAGGGGCTCTAATCAGGTGAGGGATCTTTCAAAGACGGAAACTAAATGGATTTTCCTTTTGAAGAGTCTTTATCCGAGAGGGTTGAATATTGAATTAGATTTAAATTGTTTTATTAACAATTTTTAATATTCATTTTAAATATTAATTTTAAATAGAATTTTTGAGTATTTTGCACTGATATATGTTTAATGATTAGTTCTTAGAGATGAACAGGAGTTATGTACATATATGAAAAATAATTTTATTATATCACTTTGAGGTCATAGTTAGGTAATTTTTGTATACTGGTAATGCATCTGGAACACATCCTCCTCATTTGTGTCTCAGTTATGAGGCGGTGTGTGTAGAATGATGTGATTTCTGTATATTGCATTTAGGTTCATTTCCATCATTATATAGGATCTGCCCGCAGCTATTAAATATATAATTTACGTAATTTGGTTTTGAAGCACACGTAAATTATTATATGGTTTAAATCGTTTAGCATTAATACATTCATGTCCTGTATGACCGAGCGGCAAGGAGCTAAAGCGGATGTATCGCGGTCACGGAGACACATGTATTGCGCAAGCGCTCTGAATGCCGGATTAATAATGGATTCGGTGAGAGTATAAAGGGGAGGTGGTTTTGCCGCTCAGCCAATCCCAATGAATAAGTCCGTATGACGAAACATGTCTGGGCGTGGCTGTGCGGCAAGTGTTAAGTTAGAAATAATGTTCGGAAGCACCGGCTGTTGAGCCAATTTGAGGTCCAGGAGAGGAGGCGGACGTGTGGAGGGTGAGAGTGCCGGTTTTACTTTGGGTCCGCCGTGACCACGATACATCATAGTATACTGCAACAACCCTCTTGTGTGAAGTTTTTTACCTGAAGTTCTGCTGTGAAACACCTTCTATTTGTGAAGAGCTTGTTTGTTCTTTGAAGTGATGTGAGTGCAATGTTTGAAGTTTACGTGTGCCTTTTAAATAAATAAATGGTTATCTGACAGTATTACACTATTGGAAGCACTTATTTTTTGCATATTCACATCGAGTATTGAGTGAACATTACTGGAAAAGCTGCAATCACCGTGAGTGGTGTATTTAAAGCCTGATTGCTTATGCATGAGAATGCTAAGCTAATTATTCTGGTGAGTGCAATACCTTTGGGAGAGGAGTCACAGTCACAGCGGTGTTGGTGGAAGGAATTTCTTTTCATATCAAGTTATGGACTTTGAGTGCTTTTTTTAAGTTGAAACACTTGGATACACTTAGAGAAATTTTTCCTTTTTGGTTTGGGTTTTTCAACCCCTTCCTTTTTTTGAGAGTGTATGGTATATTTCACCTTTGAATTCACTAATGGACGTTATTTATTGAATATAATTATTTATATATATTTTTGCACACTATCACGTGGTGTAAGATTGAGATATATATTTAATTTTTAGTTGTATATTCACAATATATGGTTTAGCGCCACTATTTTATATTTAAAATACTTTTACACATGTTTATTAGATTGTATAGAAGAGAGGCATGAGCAGAAGGGCATTACAGTAGAGGCAATAAGGTGTCTGTTCCAGGCCAGAAAACTGATAGCACAAAACTGGCAATCTCAGAAAGCTCCATCATCGGCGGAATGAGTTAATGTAATAAACGCGACAGTGTGGAAAGAAAAAGTAGCTCTAACCAGAGGTGGCAACTTTAATAAATTCAAACTACTTTGGGAGCCCTGGCTGAGCAGAATGGGGTGCCCACCCTAGAAAGGGGAGAGGAAGCAAAATTGAGAAGTAGGGATCAGCCTGAGGGGAGAGCAAGAGAAAATAGGAAAGAGAGCTGTATATGATAGATAAGCTGGACAAACCCAATTAGAATGTAGGAGTTGTAAGAGGGAGAGGGAAAGAAGGATATTGCTGTAGTAGTTGCAGAATTTGTGTTTGAAGTATAAATTAGTTGCGGGGGTGTACTGGGGAGGGGAGGGTGGGATATGGGTATATGGTTATAGTGAAAATAAAAAAATAAAAGATTAAACATAAATTGCATGCGTGTCAAATAATGGACATATGGAGGGTCTTGCACCATAAAGTACTAGACTACACATTCTACTCTCCTGTGCATGGGACGTATTCAAAAATAGACTATATCCTGGTTGAAATGATACTTGGTGATCAAATAAAAATGATAATTTATTGATTAAAATGCATGCTGAAAATTGATTTGATGTATTTGATCGGATGGAATCAAAAATACAAAGTACAATAACCTTCAAACTGGGATCAGACAAAAATCTTGATCAGTATTGAAGCATTAAAAAACGCATAACAACCAACACCGCCAGCCAAAGGGTTAAGATGTGCAAGTGTGCTGAATAAATCTGGTTGTGATGACCAGTTGGATGGAATGAGCTTGGTGTTGATCAAAGTTACTGTATGTAACTTGCACTATCCTTGCCTTCAGTAGAGATTTAAACCTGTATCCGTGGATGCAGTCTTTCACAGCCTATGGCTGGATGGAAATACAAAAGCCGTGGAGACCAGGAAGACCAAAAAGAGATGTGACATACTCTGGAAGTACCTGTATCGCAATCAGACCAGCTGTGCAGGCAGGCAGGAGATGGAATGATCAGCGGCTCTATTCGGCTATGTAGCTGTTGCACTCTCCAACTGGCGGTCGGAGAGTCCTCACACTACAGGAGCCCACCATCCCGCCAGCCAAGTCTGCAGATCCCTCCTGCTCCTTGCCCCCGTCTTGGTGTTTCTTCCGGCCGCCAGTTGGAGAGTGCAACAGCTACATAGCCGAATAGAGCCGCTGATCATTCCATCTCCTGCCTGCCTGCACAGCTGGTCTGATTGCGATACAGGTACTTCCAGAGTATGTCACATCTCTTTTTGGTCTTCCTGGTCTCCACGGCTTTTGTATTTCCATCCAGCCATAGGCTGTGAAAGACTGCATCCACGGATACAGGTTTAAATCTCTGACGGCAAGGATAGTGCAAGTTACATACAGTAACTTTGATCAACACCAAGCTCATTCCATCCAACTGGTCATCACAACCAGATTTATTCAGCACACTTGCACATCTTAACCCTTTGGCTGGCGGTGTTGGTTGTTATGCGTTTTTTAATGCTTCAATACTGATCAAGATTTTTGTCTGATCCCAGTTTGAAAGTTATTGTACTTTGTATTTTTGATTCCATCCGATCAAATACATCAAATCAATTTTCAGCATGCATTTTAATCAATAAATTATCATTTTTATTTGATCACCAAGTTACATTTCATCATTTTTGCCACCATTTGAGCGCTGGATTGTATATAATTGTTTCGAGATTGCCTTGTTCCGGAGGTTGCCAGCTGCACTGGGGGCAAGTTTTTTAAGACTTATATTCATATGACATTACGTTTTACATATTGCTGCCGGTTTCAGCTCTTCAAGACTCTTTTTGTTTTTGTTATATCCTGGTTGACCACAGGGCCTTGGATAATGTGATCGAGTCCAATATAGAAATCTCTGTTATCCGACCATGACCCTGTAAGAATGAAAATGACTGCTCCCAGGCCGCAAAGACAACCATTCACATGGCGTCTAAACGAAGAACTCCTTCAAGACAAAGAAACAGCAGAAATAGTAAGGAAAGAAATTGTGCAGTATTTCTTAATAAATGATACCCAAGATATATCAGCTGCCACTCTCTGGGAGGCTCATAAAGCCTATATTAGGGGCATACTAATCGCCATAGGGGCAGACATGAAAAAAGAGAGAACGTACAAAATTCAAACACTAATAGATGAAATACATAGAATAAAACAGGACCATAAAAAACAGTAGGGAGCACAACAGGACTTGTTTCAATCTTTGGCAATCAAGAGAGATGAATTAAAGGATTTAATGGAGCAAGAGACGAAAAGGACATTCAATAGAATAGCAAAAGAAAGATACCAGTGAGGGAATAAAGTAAGCAAACATTTAGCTAGAATATTACAAAAGAAAAAATCCAGAAACTTTATAGAAAAAAAATTCAAAAAAGAACAGAGAAATGGCATACACGACTAAAGAGATAGCAGAAAGTTTTAAAGCCTATTATGAGGCTTTGATAACAGAAAGAACACCCACGCTAGCTGGGGTAAGCAAGATGATACTGAGTGAAAGGGGGGGGAGCGGGGGCACTGCAGCAGACACTTGGGGGTCTAAACCAAATAGACAAAGATAAATAGCGAAAGTGGTGGTGGCTGCGCTGTGATAGGGAACAATGACTAATGTGAAGGGGCAAGGAAAAACCTACGGGCCAATACTGGCTCAATAGGAACAGATGTGAATGATGCAGTGATGTCAAAGGAACATGGGTGTGAAACAAAAGTGAAAGGTAAAGATCACTCGTATGGGTGTCAATATGAACATAGGTGACAAAAATAATTAAAATAACATTCCAGAAAATGCCATTGATGTGACATAAATGAATAGCTAGTGGAATAATAGTCCCATAAATTATAAAAAGTACATATACGTGGCAATGATGGATTATAAACACAACAGTCTAATTGTAGATCAATAAAATCAAAAAAGTCCAAATTAAAGTGCCAAAAAACCAAAGGGAAAAATAAATAAATAAATAATATATATATATATATATATATATATATATTGTGACAGCAGGAAGGTAAAGTCACCTGGTTGCATCCAGGGGGGTAGATATATTTCGCCCAGATTCAGGCTTTACGCCGACTTATACAACTAGGTGGAGAGTTGTATAAGCCCAGCTGAGGCTAGTGGGCTCATGGATGACTCATACCTCTAGGGAGAGTGTGGGGCGTCGTGCAGACAGGGAGTTGATGAGACCAGCTGAAGCTTGTCAGCTCATTTAGGCCTCTATAAGAACTCCCAGCTTCATTAGATGTTAGCTCATGCCTGGACCCAGACCTGTGTGGACTGTCTAGGGAGAGTGAACCCCTGTGCAGTGAGACAAAGCCTGTGTGGCTATTTGCTTGGACATTTAAAACCAGGGACTTAGGGACTAGGACAGCACTAGGCTGATCCCAGTTGTTAGTTAGGAAACCTGTATGTTTAGTCAGAGGTCAAGTTGACCAGGATTTATTTTGTTTATGTTTCTTTTGCTTTGCTGTGTTTTGTCACTGTAAATAGAAAATAAACCGCACCTTTTTGATTTTGAAAACCACAACCTCCGTTTGCTGGGCCTGTTTTTGTGTGGGGAGCCCATCTCGGGGGTCACACACACCCGCTGCCGAGCTAACCCCCTCACAGTTGGTGGAGAACCAGTGGCAGTTTTTTTTTAAGCCAGCATGGAGGAGATACTGAAGCAGCTGGCTCTAGCAAATGCCAATCAACAGCAGACAAATGCAGGTTTGCAAAAGAGCCTTGCAGCTCAACAACAGAACTTCGCAGCCCAGCAGCAAGCTCATCAACAGAGCCTTGCAGCCCAGCAGCAGACAAACGCAACTTTGCAACAGAGTCTGGAGGCTCAGCAACAAGCCCAGCAGCAATCTGAGGCCCGCTTCATAGACCTGTTGCAGAAGCAAGAGCAGAGACTACAACAACAGATGGAAGCAGCAATGCAGCAACGTCCGCAGACCAGTGAGGAAAGCCGTCCCACTAATACCGCGTCCTTTGGGGTGAGTCGTTTATTGACAAAAATGACTGGAGAGGATGATCCAGAGGTATTTTTGACCACATTTGAAAGGACCGCTGAAAGAGAAAAGTGGCCTGAGGAGCAGTGGGCTGGACTGGTGGCTCCTCTGTTAACTGGTGAATCGCAGAAAGCTTACTATGACCTAGAGCCTAACCAAGAAAAAGACTATGTGATGCTAAAAGCTGAAATATTGGCAAGGCTGGGTGTCACCCAGGCTGTCCGGGCTCAGCGTGTGCATAACTGGACTTTCCAGCTTGGAAAACCCCCCAGGTCTCAAATGTATGATCTCATTCACCTGAGCAGAAAGTGGCTACAGCCAGAGACTTTGTCCGCACCAAAGATTGTGGAACGTGTTGTAATGGATCGGTTTTTGAGAGCTCTTCCTACTGCCATCCAAAAGTGGGTAAGCCATGGAGACCCAGAGACGGCCGATGGTCTTGTGGATCGTGTGGAGAAATACTTGGCTACAGAGAACCTGACGGCCTCTTCCAGAGACACTCGGACTTTTCACCCTAAGACCAGACCATCCCAAGGGGCGGATAAGAGGATTCCAAGGGGTGAGAGTGGAGAGAGTGAGAGGGTGGGAGCTCTACCCCAAGTTTGGCGAGAACAGCCTGGGAAATCAGCGGCTCAAGAGGCCGCAAGAAGGATCGTTTGCTACCGCTGCCGGCAAGCGGGACATATTGCAGCCAATTGCCCGGTTGTGGAGGAACCCATGCAGTGTGACTTTCTGACGGGCAGACGTCAGTCGCTGTGTGCGACAGTCGCATGCACTGCCATTCGAGGAACTGAGAAACATTTATGCAAAATGTGTGTTAATGGTAGAAATGTTGTGGTATTGCTGGATTCAGGTAGCCTTGTGACCCTGATAAAGGCTGAGTTAGTTAAAACAGAGGTCTCTGGGAATAGCAAGGTAGCTGTTATTTGTGTGCATGGGGACACCCGAGAGTATCCAGTGACTACAGTGTGTTTCGAGACCCCCAAAGGTACCCTCTCTCATCCAGTGGGCTTAGTATCTCAGTTACCGCATGACGCCATTGTGGGAAGGGATTTTCCGAAGTTCTGGGAACTGTGGGATGATCCTGAGCCCCCCACTGGTGCCCCTATGTACCAGGAATGTGATAGCCAGAACTCCCCTGAGAGTGGTGAGGACTCTCCGGAATTTCCCTTATCAGTATTGGCAGGGGAGACTCAAGAAACTGGAGAGGAGCCCACCTCCTCAGACGAAAACCTACCGTCTGTGGAGTTTTCTGATCTTGAGGTTCACAGGGAAAACTTTGCCACAGAACAGTTGAAAGACCCCGCCCTAATAAAGGCACGGGAAAACGTAGTGAAAATAGATGGCGAGTTAGTGAACCCAGATAATACCTGCACTTACCCATACTTCAGCGTAGAGAAGGACCTACTGTATCGGGTGGCAAAAAGGGCAGAAGAAACCGTTGAGCAGCTTGTGGTGCCCAAACCTTACAGGAAGTTGGTGTTGGAGTTGGCCCATGGGCACATTCTTGGAGGTCATCTGGGGACAGAGAAAACCCGAGAGAGGGTATTACAGAGATTCTATTGGCCGGGGGTGATGAAGGACATAGAAAATTATTGTTCCTCCTGCCCTGTGTGTCAGAGGTCGGCCCCGATGCCACATTTCCGTAGCCCGCTGGTCCCTCTACCCATCATTGAGGTCCCGTTTGAGAGGATCGCCATGGATTTGGTAGGTCCTATAATCAAGTCCGCTAGGGGGCACCAGTACATATTAGTTATAATGGACTATGCCACCCGTTATCCAGAAGCGATCCCTCTCCGAAATACCTCGGCCAAAACCATAGCCAAAGAGCTATCTCTTGTGTTTAGCCGGGTGGGTATTTGTACAGAACTGCTTACGGACCAAGGTACACCCTTTATGTCCCGGGTTATGAAGGAGCTGTGTAAATTGTTCAAAGTGACGCAATTACGTACATCTGTGTATCACCCCCAAACCGATGGGCTGGTTGAAAGGTTCAACAAAACCCTAAAACAAATGTTGAAGAAAGTGGTGGATAGAGATGGAAAGGATTGGGACTGTCTACTTCCTTATCTGATGTTTGCTATTAGGGAGGTGCCCCAATCCTCTACGGGATTCTCCCCCTTTGAGTTACTGTATGGGAGACACCCAAGAGGGCTGTTGGATATTGCCAAGGAAACTTGGGAAAGTGAGAGTTCTCCCCACAGGAGTGTGATTGAGCATGTCGCCCTGATGCAAGACCGAATTGCACAAGTAATGCCCATCGTGAAGGAACATTTGGCCCAAGCGCAGTTAGCACAGCAGAGAGTGTACAACCGTGGAGCCAAGACCCGTACCTTTTCCCCGGGGGATAGGATACTGGTACTTGTCCCTACGGTTGAAAGTAAATTCCTTGCCAAATGGCAAGGCCCCTACGAGATAATGGAAAAAGTGAGCGAAGTGAATTACAAGGTCAGACAACCAGGAAGGCGAAAGCCCGAACAGATCTATCACGTTAATCTGTTGAAAGCCTGGAGGGATAGAGAGTCCCTAGTCGCAGACACTTGGTCACCAGCTCAAACTGGTTGCGTGATTCCTGAGGTTGGAATAGCAGCCACCTTGTCACAACCCCAACAACAGGAGGTTAAGGAGTTTGTGCTTCGCAACAAGGAGGTATTCTCTGAGCTGCCGGGACAAACATCTGGGGTAGAGCATGACATCATTACCCCGCCCGGTGAAAGGGTGAAGTTAAAACCCTATCGGATCCCAGAGGCCCGACGGGAGGCAATACGGGAGGAAGTACAGAAAATGCTGAACTTAGGGGTGATAGAGGAGTCCCAAAGTGATTGGTCTAGTCCCATTGTGTTGGTGCCTAAACCGGATGGGAGCTGGCGATTTTGTAACGATTTTCATCAGTTGAACAAAGTTACAAAATTTGACACCTACCCCATGCCACGTATAGATGAGTTGATCGACCGGCTGGGAACAGCCCGATACATGACGACTCTTGACCTCACAAAAGGGTATTGGCAAATCCCCCTGGCCAAGTCGGCCAAAGAGAAAACCGCATTTGTAACCCCAGACGGGGCGTTCCAATATAAAAGAATGCCGTTCGGGTTACAGAATGCGCCGGCCACATTCCAGAGGAAAATGGACCAGATGCTGAGGCCCCATCGGAAGTATGCTGCGGCTTACCTGGATGACATAATTGTCCATAGCACAGATTGGGCCTCACATCTGCCAAAAGTGCAAGCAGTCCTGGACTCTGTTCGGGAAGCGGGGTTTACGGCTAACCCCAAGAAGTGTACCATTGGGCAGGAGGAGGCCAAATATCTTGGGTACACCATTGGGAGGGGAGTAATAAAACCCCAACTCAACAAAGTCGAGGCCATCCAGAGTTGGCCACGTCCCAACAGCAAGAAGCAGGTACGAGCCTTTCTGGGAATCGCTGGGTATTATCGGCGATTCATTCCCCACTTTGCTTCTAAGGCTGTGCCCCTAACCAACCTGACGAAGGGGAAAGGGTCGGTCATGATTAAATGGACCCCCGAGGCTGAGGCAGCATTCCAATTCTTGAAACAAGCCTTATGTAGCCAGCCAGTGTTGTACTCACCCGACTTCTCTAAAGACTTTGTCGTACAAAGTGATGCGTCAGATGTGGGGTTAGGAGCAGTATTGTCCCAGGTCTGGAACGGGGAAGAGCACCCAGTCATTTACCTCAGCAGGAAGTTGAAGTCCCATGAGGTAAATTACGCCACCGTTGAAAAGGAGTGTTTAGCGGTGAAGTGGGCTCTAGATTCCCTTCGGTACTACCTGCTAGGTAGGCACTTTGACATGGTTACGGATCACGCTCCGTTAAAGTGGATGGCTCAAAACAAGGAAACAAATAGAAGAGTGAATAGGTGGTTCCTGGCCCTCCAGGAATTCAACTTCACAGTAAAGCATCGCCCTGGCGTTCAAATGGGGAATGTGGATGCTTTGTCTCGAGTACATGAATGCCTGATTGCTGGTGTTCCAACCCCGAGGTTAAAACAAGAGGGGGGGGGTATGTGACAGCAGGAAGGTAAAGTCACCTGGTTGCATCCAGGGGGGTAGATATATTTCGCCCAGATTCAGGCTTTACGCCGACTTATACAACTAGGTGGAGAGTTGTATAAGCCCAGCTGAGGCTAGTGGGCTCATGGATGACTCATACCTCTAGGGAGAGTGTGGGGCGTCGTGCAGACAGGGAGTTGATGAGACCAGCTGAAGCTTGTCAGCTCATTTAGGCCTCTATAAGAACTCCCAGCTTCATTAGATGTTAGCTCATGCCTGGACCCAGACCTGTGTGGACTGTCTAGGGAGAGTGAACCCCTGTGCGGTGAGACAAAGCCTGTGTGGCTATTTGCTTGGACATTTAAAACCAGGGACTTAGGGACTAGGACAGCACTAGGCTGATCCCAGTTGTTAGTTAGGAAACCTGTATGTTTAGTCAGAGGTCAAGTTGACCAGGATTTATTTTGTTTATGTTTCTTTTGCTTTGCTGTGTTTTGTCACTGTAAATAGAAAATAAACCGCACCTTTTTGATTTTGAAAACCACAACCTCCGTTTGCTGGGCCTGTTTTTGTGTGGGGAGCCCATCTCGGGGGTCACACACACCCGCTGCCGAGCTAACCCCCTCACAATATATATATATATATATATATATATATATATATATATATATATATATATAAATTAAATATAGCCCACAATATCCGAAAATGATAGGTTAGCATTAGATAAACCAATAACGGAGGATGAAATTTACAACGCGCTAAAAGAATCAGCCCCGGGTAAAAGTCCTGGACCCGATGGGTTCACAACTTTTTACCTAAAAAAGTACAAAGAAATTGACGCCAAAGATGTCTTTGTATATGAATAGACTAGGGGTAGAGTATGATATGAGCCGGGAGGCTCTTCGGGCATTAATAACAGTAATCCCGAAGGAAGGGAAGGACGGCACGCTATGTTCAAGTTATAGACCGATATCGCTCCTTAATGCGGACACTAAACTGTACGCTAAAATACTTGCAGGACGAATGAAAAGTATGATGACTACACTGGTCCACTCGGACCAGGTGGGATTCATCCCATGAAGAGAGGGGAGGGACAACGGGGTGAGAACGTTGCTCCTCCTCCAGCAAATGAAAAAAAAGAGGGGTCCCCCAGTCTATTCCTGTCGATAGATGCGGAAAAATCATTCAACAGGGTAGACTGGGGACTAAAAACGTTGGAAATAGAAAAAAAAAACTCAGAAATCTATATATATTGTGACAGCAGGAAGGTAAAGTCACCTGGTTGCATCCAGGGGGGTAGATATATTTCTCCCAGATTCAGGCTTTATGCCGACTCATACCTCTAGGGAGAGGGCTGGGCGTCGTGCAGGCAGGGAGTTGATGAGACCAGCTGAAGCTTGTCAGCTCATTTAAGGCCTCTATAAAAACTCCCAGATTCATTAGGTGTTTGCTCATGCCTGGAACGAGACCTGTGTGGACTGTCTAGGGAGAGTGAACCCCTGTGCGGTGAGACAAAGCCTGTGTGGCTATTTGTTTGGACATTGACTAAACCAGGGACTTAGGGGCTAGGACAGCACCAGGCTGATCCCAGTTGTTAGTTAGGAAACCTGCATGTTTAGTCAGAGGTCAAGCTGACCAGGATTTATTTTGTTTATGTTTCTTTTTGGCTTTGCTGTGTTTTTGTCACTGTACATAGAGAAATAAACCGCACCTTTTGATTTTGAAAACCACAACCTCCGTCTGCTGGCCCTGTTTTTGTGTGGGGAGCCCAACCAGGGGGTCACACACACCCGCTACCGAGTTAACCCCCTCACAGTTGGTGGAGAACCAGTGGCAGTTTTTTTAAGCCAGCATGGAGGAGATACTGAAACAGCTGGCTCTAGCAAATGCCAATCAACAGCAGACAAATGCAGGTTTGCAAAGGAGCCTTGCAGCCCAGCAGCAAGCTCATCAACAGAGCCTTGCAGCCCAGCAGCAAGCTCACCAACAGAGTCTGGAAGCTCAGCAACAAGCCCAGCAGCAATCTGAGGCCCGCTTCTTAGACCTGTTACAGAAGCAAGAGCAGAGACTACAACAAATGGAAGCAGTAGTGCAGCAACGTCCGCAGACCAGTGAGGAAAGCCGTCCCACTAATACCGCGTCCTTTGGGGTGAGTCGTTTATTGACAAAAATGACTGGAGAGGATGATCCAGAGGTATTTTTGACCACATTTGAAAGGACTGCTGAAAGAGAAAAGTGGCCTGAGGAGCAGTGGGCTGGACTGGTGGCTCCTCTGTTAACTGGTGAATCGCAGAAGGCTTACTATGACCTAGAGCCTGACCAAGCAAAAGACTATGTGATGCTAAAAGCTGAAATATTGGCAAGGCTGGGTGTCACCCTGGCTGTCCGGGCTCAGCGTGTGCATAACTGGACTTTCCAGCTTGGAAAACCCCCCAGGTCTCAAATGTATGATCTCATTCACCTGAGCAGGAAGTGGCTACAGCCAGAGACTTTGTCCGCACCAGAGATTGTGGAACGTGTTGTAATGGATCGGTTTTTGAGAGCTCTTCCTACTGCCATCCAAAAGTGGGTAAGCCATGGAGACCCAGAGACGGCCGGTGGTCTTGTGGATCGTGTAGAGAAAT
Organism: Rana muscosa; assembly: GCA_029206835.1. NCBI lineage: Eukaryota > Metazoa > Chordata > Amphibia > Anura > Ranidae > Rana > Rana muscosa. The sequence goes on from CM055127.1 coordinate 204,653,088, forward strand.
ACTTGGCTACAGAGAACCTGACGGCCTCTTCCAGAGACTCTCGGACTTTCCACCCTAAGACCAGACCATCCCCAGGGGCGGATAAGAGGATTCCAAGGGGTGAGGGTGGAGAGAGTGAGAGGGTGGGAGCTCTACCCAAAGTTTGGCGAGAACAGCCTGGGAAGTCAGGGGCTCAAGAGGCAGCCAAAAGGATTGTTTGCTACCGCTGCCGGCAAGCGGGACATATTGCAGCAAATTGCCCGGTTGTGGAGGAACCCATGCAATGTGACTTTCTGACGGACCGACGTCAGTCGCTGTGTGCGACAGTCGCATGCACTGCCATTCGGGGAACTGAGAAACATTTATGCAAAATGTGTATTAATGGTAGAAATGTTGTGGTATTGCTGGATTCAGGTAGCCTTGTGACCCTGATAAAGGCTGAATTAGTTAAAACAGAGGTCTCTGGGAATAGCAAGGTAGCTGTTATTTGTGTGCATGGGGACACCCGAGAGTATCCAGTGACTACAGTGTGTTTCGAGACCCCCAAAGGTACCCTCTCTCATCCAGTGGGGTTAGTATCTCAATTACCGCATGATGCCATTGTGGGAAGGGATTTTCCGAAGTTCTGGGAACTGTGGGATGATCCTGAGCCCCCCACTGGTGCCCCTATGTACCAGGAATGTGATAGCCAGAACTCCTCTGAGAGTGGTGAGGACTCTCCAGAATTTCCCTTGTCAGTATTGGCAGGGGAGACTCAAGAAACTGGAGAGGAGCCCACCTCCTCAGACGAAAACCTACCGTCTGTGGAGTTTTCTGATCTTGAGGTTCACAGGGAAAATTTTGCCACAGAACAGTTAAAAGACCCCGCCCTAATAAAGGCACGGGAAAACGTAGTGGAAATAGATGGCGAGTTAGGGAACCCAGATAATACCTGCACTTACCCATACTTCAGCGTAGAGAAGGACCTACTGTATCGGGTGGCAAAAAGGGCAGAAGAAACCGTTGAGCAGCTTGTGGTGCCCAAACCTTACAGGAAGTTGGTGTTGGAGTTGGCCCATGGGCACATTCTTGGAGGTCATCTGGGGACAGAGAAAACCCAAGAGAGGGTATTACAGAGATTCTATTGGCCTGGGGTGATGAAGGACATAGAAAATTATTGTTCCTCCTGCCCTGTGTGTCAGAGGTCGGCCCCGATGCCACATTTCCGTAGCCCGCTGGTCCCTCTACCCATCATTGAGGTCCCGTTTGAGAGAATCGCAATGGATTTGGTAGGTCCTATAATCAAGTCCGCTAGGGGGCACCAGTACATATTGGTTATAATGGACTATGCCACCCGTTATCCAGAAGCGATCCCTCTCAGAAATACCTCGGCCAAAACCATAGCCAAAGAGCTATCTCTTGTTTTTAGCCGGGTGGGTATTTGTAAAGAACTGCTTACGGACCAAGGTACACCCTTTATGTCCCGGGTTATGAAAGAGCTGTGTAAATTGTTCAAAGTGACGCAATTGCGTACATCTGTGTATCACCCCCAAACCGATGGGCTGGTTGAAAGATTCAACAAAACCCTAAAACAAATGTTGAAGAAAGTGGTGGATAGAGATGGAAAGGATTGGGACTGTCTACTTCCTTATTTGATGTTTGCTATTAGGGAGGTGCCCCAATCCTCTACGGGATTCTCCCCCTTTGAGTTACTGTATGGGAGACACCCAAGAGGGCTGTTGGATATTGCCAAGGAAACTTGGGAAAGTGAGAGTTCTCCCCACAGGAGTGTGATTGAGCATGTCGCCCTGATGCAAGATCGAATTGCACAGGTAATGCCCATCGTGAAGGAACATTTGGCCCAAGCGCAGTTGGCACAGCAGAGAGTGTACAACCGTGGAGCCAAGACCCGTACCTTTTCCCCGGGGGATAGGATATTGGTACTTGTCCCTACGGTTGAAAGTAAATTCCTTGCCAAATGGCAAGGCCCCTACGAGATAATGGAAAAAGTGAGCGAAGTGAATTACAAGGTCAGACAACCAGGAAGGCGAAAGCCCGAACAGATATATCACGTTAATCTGTTGAAAGCCTGGAGGGATAGAGAGTCCCTAGTCGCAGAAACTTGGTCACCAGCTCCAACTGGTTGCGTGATTCCGGAGGTTGGAATAGCAGCCACCTTGTCACAACCCCAACAACAGGAGGTTAAGGAGTTTGTGCTTCGCAACAAGGAGGTGTTCTCTGAGCTGCCGGGACAAACATCTGGGGTAGAGCATGATATTATTACCCCGCCCGGTGAAAGGGTGAAGTTAAAACCCTATCGGATCCCAGAGGCCCGACGGGAGGCAATACGGGAGGAAGTACAGAAAATGCTGAACTTAGGGGTGATAGAGGAGTCCCAAAGTGATTGGTCTAGTCCTATTGTGTTGGTGCCTAAACCGGATGGGAGCTGGCGATTTTGTAACGATTTTCGTCAGTTGAACAAAGTTACAAAATTTGACACCTACCCCATGCCACGTATAGATGAGTTGATCGACCGGCTGGGAACAGCCCGATACATGACGACTCTTGACCTCACAAAAGGGTATTGGCAAATTCCCCTGGCCAAGTCGGCCAAAGAGAAAACCGCATTTGTAACCCCAGACGGGGCGTTCCAATATAAGAGAATGCCGTTCGGGTTACAGAATGCGCCGGCCACATTCCAGCGGAAAATGGACCAGATACTGAGGCCCCATCGGAAGTTTGCTGCGGCTTACCTGGATGACGTAATTGTCCATAGCACAGATTGGGCCTCACATCTGCCAAAAGTGCAAGCAGTCCTAGACTCTATCCGGGAAGCGGGGTTTACGGCTAACCCCAAGAAGTGTACCATTGGGCAGGAGGAGGCCAAATATCTTGGGTACACCATTGGCAGGGGAGTGATAAAACCCCAACTCAACAAAGTCGAGGCCATCCAGAGTTGGCCACGTCCCAACAGCAAGAAGCAGGTACGGGCCTTTCTGGGAATCGCGGGTTATTATCGGCGCTTCATTCCCCACTTTGCTTCTAAGGCTGTGCCCCTAACCAACCTGACGAAAGGGAAAGGGTCGGTCATGGTTAAATGGACCCCCGAGGCTGAGGCAGCATTCCAATTCTTGAAACAAGCCTTATGTAGCCAGCCAGTGTTGTACTCACCCGACTTCTCTAAAGACTTTGTCGTACAAAGTGATGCGTCAGATGTGGGGTTAGGAGCAGTATTGTCCCAGGTCTGGAATGGGGAAGAGCACCCAGTCATTTACCTCAGCAGGAAGTTGAAGTCCCATGAGGTAAATTACGCCACGGTTGAAAAGGAGTGTTTAGCGGTGAAGTGGGCTCTAGATTCCCTACGGTACTATCTGCTAGGTAGGCACTTTGACATGGTTACGGATCACGCTCCGTTAAAGTGGATGGCTCAAAACAAGGAGACAAATAGAAGAGTGAATAGGTGGTTCCTGGCCCTACAGGAATTCAACTTCACAGTAAAGCATCGCCCTGGCGTTCAAATGGAAAATGTGGATGCTTTGTCTCGAGTACATGAATGCCTGATTGCTGGTGTTCCAACCCCAAGGTTAAAACAAGAGGGGGGGTATGTGACAGCAGGAAGGTAAAGTCACCTGGTTGCATCCAGGGGGGTAGATATATTTCTCCCAGATTCAGGCTTTATGCCGACTCATACCTCTAGGGAGAGGGCTGGGCGTCGTGCAGGCAGGGAGTTGATGAGACCAGCTGAAGCTTGTCAGCTCATTTAAGGCCTCTATAAAAACTCCCAGATTCATTAGGTGTTTGCTCATGCCCGGAACCAGACCTGTGTGGACTGTCTAGGGAGAGTGAACCCCTGTGTGGTGAGACAAAGCCTGTGTGGCTATTTGTTTGGACATTGACTAAACCAGGGACTTAGGGGCTAGGACAGCACCAGGCTGATCTCAGTTGTTAGTTAGGAAACCTGCATGTTTAGTCAGAGGTCAAGCTGACCAGGATTTATTTTGTTTATGTTTCTTTTTGGCTTTGCTGTGTTTTTGTCACTGTACATAGAGAAATAAACCGCACCTTTTGATTTTGAAAACCACAACCTCCGTCTGCTGGCCCTGTTTTTGTGTGGGGAGCCCAACCAGGGGGTCACACACACCCGCTACCGAGTTAACCCCCTCACAGTATATATATATATAACCGCAGGAGGATGGAGGATCCGCCCAACCTCTAATGCAATATCAAGTCAGTCATGATACAAATAGGACCTTTCCTTCTTCCGATGATTTAAATATATTCCAACAAACCCACGTTTGAGAGTAAATCTCATATCTATTTTGTCCTAGTAATACCAGCTCTTTCATCTTATTTACCTCTTCAATTCTTATAAACCATGAGGATATTGTCGGAGGTCTCGTTTCTCTCCAACATTGTGCTATGCACGATCTAGCAGCATTAAAGAGGTGACGTAGGATTGATTTATTATATATTTTCCCCCGGTATACTAGATACATGTAGCAAAAATAAAGCTGGGTCTATAGGAAGAATATAGTCTGTAAATTTATGAGCTATTCGATGTACCTCATTCCAGAAGTGCTCCAGCTTTGGGCATGCCCAAAAAATATGGAGTAAAGTCCCCCTATCTAATTGACATCTCCAGCATTTATCCGAAATCAAGGGTGAGTATTTATGGAGTAATGAGGGTGTGCGGTACCATCTCGTCAGTATTTTAAAATGTGTTTCTTGAGCATGTGTACATGTTGATGATTTTAAAGCATTATATATGATCTGCCTTTGTTGTAAGGGGGAAAAGGACCTTTCCAACTCCATTTCCCATTTCCTTATAAATGGGGGGGACATATTTGTCTAGGGGTCAACTAGTAATGCATACATTTGTGAAAGTGTATGGGAGCAAGGCCCCTCCTCCTCACATATTTTTTCTAAGGTAGTCATTGGTCATTGAAATCTGTCTGGGGGTGGTAGGGTGTTAAGAAAGTGTCTTAGCTGTACTCCACTCCAAAAGTCCAGGCCAAAACGGTCGTTTGACGATGTCAGAACAGAGATTGAAGGCCATGTCGTAGATTGTAGACTTGTGCACAACGGAAAAATTCGTTCCGTTTCGGTTCGTTTCTTTCCGGTCCTGTTGATTCGTAATCATTCGTAATTTTGCTAGACGGGATTTTTCGTGTTCGGACTCATTCGTATTTTTGCAAGCGACATTTTTCGTTGAATTTTTTGTTGCTTTATAATTCGTACTTTCGGTAGAGTACGTTGTTTTTCGTTGATTCTGGACACAACTCCTACTTTCGTAACTTTTTTTTGGGTTCGTACTTTCGGTAGAGTACGTTGTTTTTCGTTGATTCTGGACACAACTCCTACTTTCGTAACTTTTTTTGGGTTCGTTGATTCGTAATTTTCCGTGTCTCTCTCACAACGACGCTGCCTATTATGCCTAATGTGCTTCGAATGGATTTGTACTTTTCTAAATACATTGCGGTTATTTGTAACGATTCGAAATCTCGTATTTTACTTTCGTTTTTTACATGCGGCTATAGCCTCTGCCCCTGTACACCATTTTGAGAGGGTTCAGCACGGTGAGGGAGAAGCAGAGAGCAGAGCAGAGTGTTATTGTGCTTCGAATGGATTCGAAATCTCGTATTTTACTTTCGTTTTTTACATGCGGCTATAGGCTCCGCCCCTGTACACCATTTTGAGAGGGAGTTCAGCACGGTGTGGGAGAAGCAGAGAGCAGAGCAGAGTGAGTGTTATTGTGCTTCGTATGGATTCGTACATTCGTAACTTTTTCATAACGAATTATGCCGAAGACATTCGGGCATTCGCTATTTGCGGTATAATTTATTTCGGATTCGGTCTTATTCGTAATTGCTTTGTTCGGAAATTCGAATGCTTCCGAATGTCCGAAAGTTGCTAAATTCGGACGAATTTCAATTCGTTACGAAACGAATTGCACAAGCCTAGTAGATTGTGAAAAATGCGAAGCCTGATAGCATTGTGACTCTAACAATCTCCTAAAAGGGCCCTCTTGTACTCCCCGTGGGAAACAAGGATTACCCACTATATGGTAAAGAGGGGAGTGGGGAGATAATGAAGTTGTCATACATATCCGAGAGCATATCCGCAGGGTAGGCCCTAGGGTTGGGTGTTTCTTGATGGCAGCATCAAGATCTATAAAACACCAAACCGCCCGATGCAGTGGACCCCTGCATTGTGATTGCTCAATTTTTGGCCATAGTTTAAACTCTGTATGCTTACACCAGTCTATTAATCTCCCCATATAAGCCACCTGATAGTATTTCTGCATGTTCGGTACTGCTATACCCACCATGTTGCTTAGGCATGGACATGAGTCGTTGTTGTAATCTAGGCCTCTTATTTGCCCAAATAAAGATTGTTATCAGTGCATTAATCTGTTTGAAAAATTCTGGGGGTATGTGAATCGGTAAGGTGTGAAAAAGGTAGGAAAATTTGGGCAAAATTTACATTTTAATTATATTACATCTCCCTATCCAGGAGAAAGGGCCATGATGCCACTTAGAGAGTAATAACTTTACTCTACTAAAGTAATGGTGGAAAGTTTCTCTCATAGACTTGATTTAATTTAGGGGGAATATATGTACCCAGATACTTGAGTGCTGTAGGGGTCCATCTAAAATTAAAATTAGTTTTTAGAGTATTTACCTGGGATACTGACATGGATACCCCCATTGCCTGTGATTTCGACATATTTATTTTAAGATAAGATAGGGCACTATATTTATGTAGTTATTTTAAAAGGTTCGGTAGAGATATAGACGGTTTGGTCAATGAGAATAAGAGGTCGTCTGCGTAGGCAGATATCTTATAATTTTCTTCCCCAGTTCGTATCCCCGTTATATCTAGATTCTGCCTGATCCTACATAAGAATGGCTCCACTGAAAGAGCCAACAGGAGAGGTGATAGGGGGAACCCTTGACGGGTTTCATTGGAAATCAAGAAGGGTTCTGATAGAATCCCATTTGTTTTGATTTGTGCCGTAGGTCTCGAATAGACACTCAAGATCCACCCCATCATCTTCTCTCCCATACCCACATATCTTAGGACCGAAAGCATGAAGGACCAATTAACCTGGTCAAACGCTTTTTCAGCATCTGTATCCAGGAACACAGAAGGAGTATTAGTGGAGTCAGCCAGGTGAATAAGATTCAATAAAAATGGGGGAAAAAAGTTGCGCTACCAGTGAAAATGTGATAGAAGAAATGAAGCTGCCAGCATAAACAATAAGACCGTATTGCAAATAGAAATGAAAAATAAAAAATGCGGCGCTAAAAGCAGGGAAGCTACCAAGTGTTACTCTATAATGAATAGAAGATACCACTCAGACGTAGCTACACTGAAAAAACATCATGTAAATAATGTTAGGTGAACATAAATACAAGACATATGTTACAGTGATGGAACCTAAATGATAAGGAACCAACTTATGTAGCAAACATTAAAGTGTCTATAGTGAAATGAAGAAAAAAAGTCTCTGTTAAGCAGTTGCAATAAACGTGCAGGATGAACTGTACAACACAGAAATCACACGTGTTGGATGGGCTGTATTAAAAACACAAGGATCACACTTGATGTATACTCCAACCTCCGAGACATAAATGTAAGGATTGAATACTCTTACCACAAACCAGGGATAAGTAGGCTTGGACGGGAACTCCTAGGCAGAATCTCCAGTAAAGACACTCCTGACACGGCTTCCAGGTATCATAAAGGACGTAGTTCTAAGCCAATGTTGATGATCCCACATGAGAGATATGAACCCAATCCTCAGCAGTCCAGAGCATAGGATGTCCTCTTAGACAAGGTGTCATGAAAAAAAAAAGCAAAGATGGCTCCACATAGTGTAAATAACTGCAGAATGAAATGTAAAAAATATAACCTTTATTGGTGTAAAATCATGGATAAAAATGGCATTACAAGCAACTTTGAAGGATGCATGCAAAAAGAGATGATCATCAGAATGAAAAAAATGGATAAGCGTAATAGCAAGCTAAAAACCCAATAAGATTCAATACTTTGATGGTGATATCTCGCGCTTCACGAGTTGGTATAAAGCCAACATGGTCGGGATGTATTAAAGCTGTCAAGTGTGGTTGGATACGTGTAGCTAAGATTTCTGGAAATAATTTAAGATCTGCATTTAATAGAGATATAGGGTGGTAGCTACCACATGCTGATGGGTCCTTTTCCTCCTTAGGTATAAGAGTAATATGTGCTTTTAGTGCTTCGGAGGAGAAAAATGTATTGTATCCTAGTGCGTTGAATGTTTGTACCATCTGTTTACCAAGTTGAGGGAAAAACAACTGGTAATATTTGTGTGTAAAACCATCCAGGCCTGGTGATTTCCCGGGTTTAAATTACCTAACTGCCTCCTGCAATTCCTCAACAAAAATAGCAGCTTCCAGGTCCTCTCGGATCTGGTCTGATAACTGGGGGATACCTGAGGGTGATATATATTCCTCAATCTTGTTTTATGGCTGTGATCTATTTGGTAGGTTATACAGGGACTTATAGAACTCACAAAAGGTCAAAACAATCTGGTTGTTTTTATGCACTTTTCTACCCCCTGCATCCACTAGGTGGGGTATGTCAGATTGGGCTCGCTGTTCCTGTAGGGCTCTAGCTAATTGACGACCACACTTATCTCCACTTTCATAGTAATATTTCTGGTATGATTGCAATGTTGCCTTAGCTCTGTAGTGAAGGAGAGATGTCACCTGTCTACGTAGTCAATGATTGATTACAAGTGCCCTTGGGTGGTAATCAACACCCATATAAACTACAGTGCCACATCCTACTGAATTGGTAAAGGTTGTATAGAAAAAAATGGACTTTATAGGCACGACTTAAAAATATATAACAAATTTTAATATTGCACAAATATTACAGGTAAGTCAATAAATGCATCCATAGAATACAAAATAGAAAAAAGTAAAGGAACCGCATGAAATGACCATAGGACGGCACTCAAGGGTAGATGTTTCTTGTTGTAGATGGTAAATACGCCCATAATGAACCAAAGAAGGAGTGTCTCCTGAGTGATCATCCACGGGGTTCTTGAAACATTAAAAGTTGCTCAACATGTTTCGCGATTTGGTAAATCGCTTCCTCAGGAGCTTCTGGATTTCAATATGTAGCGCTACCCCCAGTTAAGAGAGCCGCTGGTTTGATTTCGGGCCCTGAGTACAGCTCCACCAACCCCCGGCAATCTTGTCTAGTCTCCTATGGCACAGTTAGTCTAGGGATGTTATCTATCACAATCTATACCTGATTGTACACACACCCCAACTTCTCAGGAGATATAAGCACTATGTGCAATGATAACACAGTGATAGCAAGTGACAAAGTATAACGGTTTTACTCTAGTTTAAAAGGGCACAGGTTAAAACATAACAGGTAACTTGCTTACAGAGCCCTGCAGCAATAGATATAGCATACACTAATAGCACAGCGCAGTAATCCACCATGCACAGCTATTAGTATCTACGTGCCCTGTGGCGCACTAAACAATATGCTATCTCCCCTCCCTGGTCAGGCCTGACACAGAATTAACCTCAGTCTTTAGAATAAGGATGTCAGAGATTGATAATAGACCAGACTGTGTGACTGCATAAAAGGAAACCAAACAGGTGTATGTGATAATATACAATTTATTTTGGTGAGTGACCAACAAACAACCACCACAAATGGAACAGTGCAATGAATAAATCAACAGTGACTATAAACAACTATATACAAATAAGGGAGATACCGGAATCGTAGTAACAGCCAGGCCGAGGTCATACACAAGGGGATCAAGCAGATGGGTATGGATGGGAAGAGAACAGGAACAGGGAGGGGACGGATGGATAGGCTGCAGAGCAGGGATCCAGGTAACAGAAGGGGCCGCTGTAGGATGGGCACAAGGTAAGGATCAGGTTAAACAGGGTGCGGGTTCAAGGTAGGGATCGGGTCGGATCAGATCAGGCAGGGTGCAGGTTGGGATAAGATACAAAAAGTAAAAGGACAAAAGAGGGCGCACCGACCTAGTGCATAACCAGTGGCTAGGTTTATTAAAAATATATAAAAAGATTACAAATACTCACAAAGCAAGTATGAAAATAGGCACGTATAACATTCCATCAATGGGAATTGCCTCCTGCTGGAACCAGACACCAGAGAGTCCAGATGACAGGTGTTACAGCTACGGCTGACGCGTTGCGAAGGCGAACCCTCTTCCTCAGAGCCAAAAGGATCACTTTTTGGCTCTGAGGAAGAGGGTTCGCCTTCGCAACGCGTCAGCCGTAGCTGTAACACCTGTCATCTGGACTCTCTGGTGTCTGGTTCCAGCAGGAGGCAATTCCCATTGATGGAATGTTATACGTGCCCATTTTCATACTTGCTTTGTGAGTATTTGTAATCTTTTTATATATTTTTAATAAACCTAGCCACTGGTTATGCACTAGGTCGGTGCGCCCTCTTTTTTCCTTTTACTTTTTAGTCCTAAAGAATACCAATTATTCTGAAGAGGGCAGCAAGATCCCTGGTCATTTCCTTTCCTACGGAACACTCTGGTTGTGTCACTAAGAGACCAAACTTCCAAGCGCAGGAGATTGTTTGTGTGTCTGGGATAAGATACAGGCTGAAGTCCAGGGGGTCAGGAAGAGAGATACCAGGGCAAGGAGTGTTTGCACTTGCCGGGTATATAAAGAAGTCTTGTAATCAGGCTTCAGGTCACAGCTGACCACAGGAAGTGCTGCCTGTCCCACACTGCCAGAATACCCCCGCTGGTGGATGCCGGTACTGCAGTCCATGTATCGTGTGTTACCACCAGCAGGTGAGATTCTCCAACAGAGGTATTGGCTGTAGGAGGACACCTGCTGGCGGACACTAGCACTGTAGTCCAAAGGACCAACAGCACCACCAGCAGGTGAAGCCTTTCCTGACAAAGGATTTCTTTGCATGCAAACTTGAAATGGTGGTGCACGTTCAGGAACAATACTTGTAATCCACAAAGTAGGCAAATCACAAGGAACACTATACTGGAGACCCTTTAACTCTGTCCTGCTACCAGTCTCCAGTGGAACAGCAAAATAAAGGATCGGTGGGCCAAGGCAGTCTATAGGCCTAAACACAGTACAGCCTATTGAATTGAGCAGGTGCTCGCTCACCACTCCGGACGCGATCCCAGTCCGGGACTTCCACCGGCTGTGTCTCCGCACACAGCGTCTGCAACGGTCGGGTCCCCGATCGTATTGATGTCAGTGGTAAGCAAAGTCATATGCCACCCAGGCTCTGCAATGGGGTGGAAGGCTCTTCGGAAGTTGCGCAAGGCCCCAGGCTTCAGGCCCTGCACTCCAGCAGATCCACACAGGAAGACCAGTCAGCAGCCGCGCGGTGTCCAAAAGAGGCCGAGCTCTCCACGCCTCCTCCTTTTATCTCCCTCCCACAAGTCTCTGCGGTGGCAACATTGCACCCTCGGTGCCGAACGGGACTCTGGGAAATGCAGTCCCGGGAGTCTTAAAGGAGACCCCGCTACACACTCCCCCCACTTGAACTCTTTGATCCCCAAAGATAACTTTTAACATACACTACGTACAATTCTAGACAATGTTGTGTACGATGTCGGCAAAGGGAACTCCCACCAAAACTGAGGGGTTGAATTCCCTTGCCCACATTTCACACTATCATGAGTGGCCTGCCTAACTGTGCCAGAGAATGCGTTGGGGTTGCCCTCCACTAGGGATGAGCTCGGTGTTCGAGTCGAACATAAGTTCGACTCAAACATCGGCTGTTCGACCGTTCGGCAAACATCGAACGATTTGGGCCGTTCGCGCCAAATTCGAGTGACGCGACCGGCCCACAATACACTGCGCCATCGCAGTGCAATCCCGGCGCTGTAATTGGCCAAGCATGCACTATGACCCCGCATGCTTGGCCAATCACAGCGCCGGCAGCTAGGAGAGCCATAATTGGCCACAGGCAGGTTGCCTTTGGCCAATTATAGCTCAGGGGGTTTAGCACATGCCCCACACTATAAAAGGCCGCCAGCGCGGAAGCCTTGTGTAGTGTGTTCCGGCGCAGGGAAAGAGTTACATAGGCAGGGTCAGTGTCAGTGCTATTTGTACCTCAAACTTGTGTGTAGGGAGAGAGAAGGATAGGCAGGGAGAGTGTCAGTGTCATATTCTTTGCTAAACCTTGTGTGCAGGGAGAGAGAAGGATAGGCAGGGGACAGTGTCAGTGTCACATTCTTTGCTAAACCTTGTGTGCAGGGAGAGAGAAGGATAGGCAGGGAGAGTGTCAGGCCTCGTACACACGACCGATTTTCTCGGCAAGAACCAGCAAGAAACTTGCTGGCAGAGAGGTCTTGCCGAGTAAATCGGTCGTGTGTACGCTGCTAGCGGGTTTCTCGTCGAGAAAACCGACAAGAAACCTCGATGAGAAAATAGAGAACCTGCTCTCTATTTTCTCGTCGAGATTCTCCTCGGCATGTTTCTCGACGAGAAAAGTGAGTGTGTGTACACTTACCTGTCCGCCCGGAAGCCCGCGCATGTTCGAAATGAATTCAACGCATGTGCGGTAGCTTCCTAGGCATACGTAGGGTATACCAAGATGGCGGCGACGGCATCGAATGTGACGAGCGCATGCTCGACGTAGTCGATGACGTCACCGCGTACACTCCTTTCAAAGAACCGCGGGTTCTTTGAAACGAGCGTGTGTACACTTGGCCGGGACAAGTTTCTTGTCCAAGAATCTCATCGAAAAAAACGACATGTTTTTTTCAACGAGAATCTCGGCCGTGTGTACGAGGCCTTAGTGTCATATTCTTTGATAAACCTTGTGTGCAGGGAGAGAGAAGGATAGGCAGGGAACAGTGTCAGTGTCATATTCTTTGCTAAACCTTGTGTGCAGGGAGAGAGAAGGATAGGCAGGGAGAGTGTCAGTGTCATATACTTTGATAAACCTTGTGTGCAGGGAGAGAGAAGGATAGGCAGGGGACAGTGTCAGTGTCATATTCTTTGCTAAACCTTGTGTGCAGGGAGATAGAAGGATAGGCAGGGAGAGTGTCAGTGTCATATACTTTGATAAACCTTGTGTGCAGGGAGAGAGAAGGATAGGCAGGGAACAGTGTCAGTGTCATTGTTGATAAGCCTCCTGCACCTTATACACCTGAAGTTAGCCTGTATTGCTGCGTTTTCCTGGTGTGTTACACCAACAGGCATTTGCAGCACTTACAGCGGGCGGAGTGTGCCTCCTGCACCTTATACACCTGAAGTTAGCCTGTATTGCTGCGTTTTACTGGTGTGTTACACCAACAGGCATTTGCAGCACTTACAGCAGCCGGAGTGTGCCTCCTGATCATATTACACCTGAAGTTAGCCTGTATTGCTGCTTTTTCCTGGTGTGTTACACCAACAGGCATTTGCAGCACTTACAGCGGGCGGAGTGTGCCTCCTGATCATATTACGCCTGAAGTTAGCCTGTATTGCTGCGTTTTACTGGTGTGTTACACCAACAGGCATTTGCAGCACTTACAGCAGCCGGAGTGTGCCTCCTGATCATATTACACCTGAAGTTAGCCTGTATTGCTGCTTTTTCTTGGTGTGTTACACCAACAGGCATTTGCAGCACTTACAGCGGGCGGAGTGTGCCTCCTGATCATATTACACCTGAAGTTAGCCTGTATTGCTGCGTTTTCCTGGTGTGTTACACCAACAGGCATTTGCAGCACCTACAGCAGGCGTAGTGTGATTCCTGCAAAATATACTCCTGAAGCTAGGCCTTATTGCTGGTTTTCCCATTTCCCTGCAGGCCATTAGAATGTCTGGAAGGCAAACAAGGAGAGGCAGACAGTCAGGAGTCAATAAAAGAGGGCAAGCAGGCTCTGTGTCTAGAGACAACAGTGCTGGTCGTGGACGCGGTGCATCGCCATCAGCACGTGGTCATGGGACACGCTTGTCCTTCTTTTCGGCAGCTGGACGAGTTGAGCCGCATCATGCCGAAGACTTGGTAGAGTGGATGACCAAGCCCTCCTCATCCTCCTCATCCTCTCTCACCCAGGCTCAGGGTACTGGCAAAGCAGCTGCCAAAGCGTCCTCTTCCCTGGTATCAATGTCATCATCAGTCACTCCTTCCCTAGACCAACCATGTCCTCCTGAGGAGTCCCCCGAACTGTTTGAGCACAGTGTTGGGTACATGCTCCAGGAGGATGCCCAGCGTTTCGAAGGGTCTGATGATGATACCCAGCTAGAGGAAGGCAGTAGCGTGAGAGCAGAGAGAGGGGATGCTCAAGAAGGACACCAATCTGGCAGTCATGTTCCAGCAGCTGCAGCATACTGCCAGATTGGCTCCAGTGATGAGGAGGGAGGGGATGATGAGGTCACTGACTCCACGTGGGTGCCTAATAGGAGAGAGGAGGAGGAGGAGGAGGATGAGGGGGAGGCACATCTCCAACGAGGCAGGATGCCCTCGGGGGGCCAGCGTAAGGGCAGCACACCAACGGAATCACACCTCAGAGCTCCGCCTGTGCAGGGCGCTGCCTCTGCCCGTTATTCAAAAAGTTCTTTGGTGTGGGCCTTTTTTGAGTCGAGTGCATCAGATCGTACAGCTGCTGTTTGCAACATATGTCTCAAGCGTATATCGCGTGGCCAAAACATCACCCGCTTGGGCACCACATGCTTGACCAGACATATGTTGACCTGCCATGCAGCTCGTTGGCAAGCCTACCTTAAAGACCCACACCAAAGAACAAAGCGGACCTCTCCTTGCACCGCATCAGCTGGGATCTCCAACCCCACTATACCTTCAGTCCTCTCTGAAACCTGCACTGAGAGGAATGAAGGTGTAGAATTAGGTGTGTCACAGCCAAGTACTTGCGGGCACTCTGCTAGCAGTACACCGACGTCCGATTCTAGCAGGAAAATTTCCCTGCCCCAGCTGCTGGACCGTCAAAAGAAGTTCACTCCCAGCCATCCACATGCCCAGCGGTTGAATGCTAGCTTGGCTAAATTGCTAGCGCTTCAACTGCTGCCTTTTCAGTTGGTAGACTCGGCCCCCTTCCGTGAGTTTGTGCAATGTGCGGTTCCTCAGTGGCAGGTTCCCAAACGCCACTTTTTCTCACGGAAGGCGATTCCGGCTCTCTACCGGCATGTGGAAGGCAATGTCTTGGCCTCGCTGGACAGGGCGGTCAGTGGTAAGGTGCATATTACCGCTGACTCATGGTCCAGCAGGCATGGACAGGGACGTTACCTTTCTTTCACGGCCCATTGGGTCACTCTTTTGGCAGCTGGGAAGGATGCAGGACAAGGTGCAGTAGTGTTGGAGGTTGTCCCACCACCACGCCTCCAAAATGCTACTACTGGTTGTGACACACCTCTCTCCTCCACCCCCTCCTCTTCTTCCTCCATGGCCTCTTCCTGTGCTTTGTCCTCGGAATCAGCGGTGCTCCGTAGGCGTTCAAGGGGCTACGCAAGTACGCAGGCAAAAAGATGCCATGCCGTGCTTGCGCTGGTGTGTTTGGGGGACAGGAGCCACACTGGGGCAGAGGTTCTGTCTGCTCTGCAGGGGCAGGCTGAGAGGTGGTTGACGCCACGCCAGCTTAAGCCAGGAATGGGAGTTTGCGACAATGGCACCAACCTCCTCTCCGCTCTCCGACAGGGACAACTGACCCATGTGCCCTGTGTGGCTCACGTCCTTAACCTGGTGGTGCAGCGGTTCTTGGGCAGGTACCCGGGCTTACAGGATGTCCTGAGGCAGGCCAGGAAAGTCTGTGTGCATTTCCGCAGATCTTATAATGCCAGTGCTCGCCTGGCTGAGCTGCAAAAGGAGTTGAACCTGCCCAAGAACCGCCTTATATGTGACATGCCCACCAGGTGGAACTCAACGTTGGCCATGCTGCAGCGGCTGCACACGCAGCAGAGGGCCATCAATGAGTATCTGTGCGACTATGGCACCAGGACAGGGTCAGGGGAGCTCGGGTTTTTTTCACCACGCCAGTGGGGCATGATCAGGGATGCATGCACTGTCCTAGCACCATTTGAGGAGGCCACGAGGATGGTGAGCAGTGACAGTGCATGCATCAGTGACACTGTACCTCTTGTCCACCTGTTGGAACATACGCTGCGTGGAATAATGGACAGGGCACTTGAGGCAGAACAGAGGCAGGAAGAGGAGGACTTCCTTGCCTCTCAAGGCCCCCTTTATCCAGACAGTGTTCCTTCTGTCCCACCCATCGCACAGGAAGAGGAGGAGGATTGTGTCAGCATGGAGGTGGAGCCTGTCACTCAGCATCATCATCAGCAGTCTTTTAGGGATGATTTACAGTCCCAAGAAACCAGTGGACTTGTACGTGCCTGGGAGGAGGTGGCTGCGGATCATGTCGTCCTTAGTGACCCAGAGGACTCCGGACCGAATGCCTCAGCTAACCTACGCTGCATGGCCTCCCTGATCCTGCAAAGTCTGCGGAAGGATCCTCGTATTCTTCGGATCAAGGAGAGGGACCATTACTGGCTGGCCATTCTCCTTGATCCACGGTACAAGGGTAAGGTTGCGGACCTTATCTTACCGTCGCAGAGGGAGCAGAGGATGAGACAACTCCGGGAGGCCTTGCAGAAAGGTCTCTGCAACGCGTTCCCAGAGACTGGGAGGTTACAAACTCCTGGTCCTGGACAACGAGTTGCTGAGGCTTCGGTCACTCAAAGAAGGAATGGTGGGGAAGGTGGCCGTCTGACCGATGAGTTCAGACAATTGTTTAGTCCGCAGCCCCAAGGTATGATCGGTTCCAGCAACCATCGCCAGCGTCTGATATACATGGTGCAGGAATACCTAGGGGCAAGGTCGGACTTGGACACCTTCCTTACCGAAAATCCTCTGGCTTACTGGGTCTTGAGGATGGATCACTGGCCAGAGCTTGCACAGTATGCAATTGAGCTACTGGCCTGTCCTGCATCCACCGTTCTTTCAGAACGCACATTCAGTGCTGCTGGAGGATTTGTCACAGATCACAGGGTGCGCCTGTCCACCGACTCTGTTGATCGACTGACCTTCATAAAGATGAACCAGTCTTGGATCACCACCAGCTACCAAACACCTGAAGCTGATATAACAGACTAATTTATTTTCAAATGTCACATCCCTTCAAGACTGATGCTGATGCTGAGAGACTGTCCTGTTATGTTGACTGACTATCCTCCTCCTCCTCAATGATCCGATTGATGATGATAGCTTGGAAGAACATTTTTGTTTCTGGGTGCCGCCACCAGTGGCTAAGGCCCAATTTTTCAGCCCCTGTTTAACAGGGGCATGTAATTACAATTTTTTATGCAATGCTTTGCAGCAGGGCTCATTCCTGCACTCCAACTAGAGTATCTGGGAGAGGTTGCAGTGTCGTGGCACCAGCACCAGTGGCTAAGGCCCAATTTTTCAGCCCCTGTTTAACAGGGGCGTGTTATTACAATTTTTTATGCAATGCTTTGCAGCAGGGCTCATTCCTGCACTCCAACTAGAGTATCTGGGAGAGGTTGCAGTGTCGTGGCACCAGCACCAGTGGCTAAGGCCCAATTTTTCAGCCCCTGTTTAACAGGGGCATGTAATTACAATTTTTGATGCAATACTTTGCAACAGGGCTCATTGCTGTGCTCCAAGTACAGTATCTGTGAGGGGTTGCAGTGTTGTGGCACCAGTGCCTAAGGCCCAATTTTTCTGCCCCTGTTTAACAGGGGCATGTAATTACAATTCTTGATCTAATAATTCACAGCAGGGCCCATTCCTGCGCCCACCAAGAGTAACTGTGAGGCCTTACAGTGTTGGGTCAACACCACCACCACCACCACCACCAAAGGCCCAATTTTTCAGCCCCTGTTCAACAGGGGCATGCAATTACAATTCTTGATCTAATAATTCACAGCAGGGCCCATTCATGCGCCCACCAAGAATAACTGTGAGGGCTCACAGTGTTGTGGCAACACCAAAATGTAAGGGGCAAATTTCAGCTGAGTATATACGGCAGGCCCTTACTTTCAAACATCCAACTTACAAACGACTCCTCCTTGCAAACGGAAGGATACAACAGGAAGTGAGAGGAAATCTACCCCTAGGAAGGCAAATTCTCTCCTGTAAGAGTTAATATGGGAAAAAAGTGTCTCCTCTACACTGATGCTTTATCACCAATTCTTGTTTCAATAAAAACCCCAAATTTTCAAAAAACATTTGTCATTAGGACGGAAAGTGAGGTGAACTGTTCTGAACAGGTGCACACTGCACAGACAGAAAAACAAATGTTACATGGGTGATAACCCTTCCCTATGTTTTCCAAAAAGCTTAAAATAGATTTTTTGGCTGGAGCTACACTTAAACAATGTACCTGTTCAAAATTACAAACAGATTCTACATAAGAACAAACCTACAGTCCCTGTCTTGTATGCACCGCCTGTATACGGCTGTTCAGAGTATATAGGGCCTTTTTTATTTTGTGTGCGGGGTTCCCCTTAATATCCATACAAGACCCAAAGGGGCTGGTAATGGGCTGGGGTAGGGGGGGGGCTGTGATGGGGTAGCTATGCCATTTTTCTTAAAGATTTTCATCCATATTACCGGCAGGGTTGCCAACTTTCAGTAAATATACAAACAGTTTGTAAAATCCGTACTTTTTGCATCTGTCCATGAATGTCCATTACAGACATGTAGGTTGCACGTCCGTAACTGACATTCATGGACAGATGCAACAATTATGGATTTTACAAACTGTTTGTAAATTTACTGAAAGTTGGCAACCCTGATTACCGGGACCAAACATTACATTAAAGCCGCAAGCAGTTTTAAATGGCTTTTTTTCCTTTAGAAATGTAATTTTGTGCAGGGACAGTTCTAAACGCGGGAAACACGTGGCACTTCACAGGCATACTTTAGACAACCCCCAGGTACGATATTTAAAGGAATATTTGACTTTTTTTTTTCACTTTATGCATCATTAAAATGACTGCTCCCGAAAAACGGCCGTTTTTAAAACTTTTTTTTGGATTGATACATGTCCCCTGGTGCAGAACCCGGGTTCCCAAACCCTTTTTAGGACAATAATATTCATAATAGTCATTATAATTAGCACTTTAGATTTCGAACATTCGCATCCATTGTATTTAATAGGGTTCTAAAGTTCGTGCAAACTTTTGGTCCGTTCGCGGGTTCTGGTGCGAACCGAACCCGGGGGTGTTCGGCTCATCACTACCCTCCACCAAATGAACAGTGGAGGGGACTGGATGCTCTGTACTCCTCCTTGCAGTGACCACTGTTTCTTCTGAGCTCTTCCCCATTTGTGAGTAAGTTAACTTCTTAGGAGGCCTTATAACTCTTCTAGCTCTTTGCTCTCTTGGGACTTCTGGCTGGGACACTGCAGGCTCCTCTTCTGGAGCAGACTTGAGGGATTCTTCTGGCTCTGAAACACTTGGTTCAGGATCCTGGAGGTACATAGAGTCCCTTGGGTCCTCCTCTGAGTATGTGTCACAGGCATCTTCCCAGTAATCTGACAAAGGACTGGATGGAATTAACTCAGTAGCTTCCGCATTCAGTGTTCTGTCTATAGTGTCTCTGGTAGGGGGAAGATCTATAGCAGAAGTTCCTGGAGTTGGGGAAGGCCATAACCAACCAAGTTCCTGTCCCTCATCTTCACTTTGTTCAGAGGTCTCTACATCTCGATTTTGAGAAGACTGAGACCGAGTACTTGGCCTAGGGGTATCCGGAATGGAGTCTGGGCTTGGGGAATCCCTCGCAGGAGGTATCCGAACTGCTTCAGCAAGTGGGAGTAAGTGATTTCGGTGCCAGGTTTTCAATGGGCCCACCTTCCCTTCTGGCTTCAACTTACAAACAGGTAGGCCCGGCAGCTTCTTACAAATGACATAGGGTTCAGGTCTCCATCTGTCTGCAAGCTTGTGCTTCCCAGGGACTCTCAGGTTTCGTAGAAGAACTCGGTCTCCAGGTTGCAGGTCCTGGATCCGAACCTTCAGGTCGAAGTTCCTCTTGTTGCGGGCCCCCCTTTGGTCTGAAGCCGCTTGGGCCTGTTCATAAGCCAACTTCAAACTGTGTCTGAGTCTGTCCACATATCCCTTGTGGGATGTGGCTGAGGGATGGTCTAGGGAGGTGCCAAAGGCCAGGTCTACAGGTAACCTTGCTTCTCTTCCGAACATGAGACGGTAGGGGGAGTAGCCTGTAGCATCACTGGTGGTACTATTGTAAGCGTGTACTATAGCCGCTATGTGCTTGCTCCAATGCTGTTTCTTCTCGCTATTCAAGGTCCCCAACATATTGAGCAGAGTTCGGTTGAACCTCTCCGGTTGTGCATCCCCTTGTGGGTGGTAAGGAGAGGTTCGGGTCTTCTTGATCCCTAAGGAATCCAGGAGCTTCCGGATCAGCCGACTCTCAAAGTCCCTCCCTTGGTCTGAGTGAAGTCCCTGTGGTAGCCCATAATGGACAAAATACTTCTCCACAAGTACCTTGGCCACCGTGGAGGCCTTCTGATCTTTGGTTGGGAAAGCCTGGACATACCGGGTGGAATGATCGGTTATCACCAGAACATTTCCTAGTCCACTCAGGTCGGGTTCGAGGCAGAGAAAATCAATGCATACCAAATCCAGTGGGCCTTGACTTTGCAGATGGCCCATTGGGGCAGCTTGATGGGGTAAAGTCTTCCGCTGGATGCAGCGTGCACATGAATGGCAGTACTCCTCTACTTCAGCCCTCATGCAGGGCCAATAGAACCGACTCCTAACAAGTTGGAAGGTTCTTTCAGCCCCTAGGTGTTCATGATTGTCATGCAGGACAACCAAGACAGTCTCTCTGTGTTTCTCGGGAAGAAACAGTTGCCATTTGTCTTCCAGGTCATCAGAGGGGCCCCTTCGGTAGACCACTCCCTGATGCACCTGCAACCTGTCCCACTCTGTCCTTAACAGGCGAGCTTCCTTTGAAGGATGGAGCAGGAGTCTACTTGGATCCTGATTCTCCAGGGCCTCCAGGACCAATCTCCCCATGGGGTCTTCCAATTGGTCACATCTCAGCTCCTTCTTTGACAGTTTTGGCAGATTATCTTCTTCCAACTGGGTTACCCCACAGTATTGCTTGGGAACTCCTACCATGGTAACTCCTATCTCTTCTGCCCTTGAGCCTCCTCTGGATTGAAGTTCAGCCCCTTGGCAAAGGGCCTGCACCCCGTCAGGTGCCACTTGGGTCCAGTCTTCTGTATCACCGGTGGGGGCGTGAGATCTTCTAGATAGGGCGTCCGCGTCTCGATTCCCAGCCCCAGGCCTGTATTTCAGGCTGAAATTAAACCCAGACAGTGCAGCCAGCCATCTATGTCCTGTGGCATCCAGCTTTGCTGTGGTAAAGAGATAAGTAAGGGGGTTGCTGTCGGTTTTCACAGTGAATTCTGCCCCATACAGGTAGTCTTTAAGTTTGTCAACTACCGCCCACTTGAGGGCCAGGAACTCCAACTTATGAGTGGGGTAATTCTTTTCAGAGGGGGTCAGACTTCTGCTCACATAGGCAACGGGTCGCAGTTGTCCTTCATGCTCCTGATAGAGCACTCCTCCCAGACCGTCATGACTGGCATCTACGTGGAGTTCATAAGGTCTCTTTGGGTCTGCATAGGCCAAGACAGGGGCGGTGGTTAGCCTTTTTTTTAACATCTGAAAGGCCTCTTCACACTTTTGGTTCCACTGGTCTTGGACTGACTCTCCTGGCTTCCTGGGACCCGAGTCATCCTCTTCCCCTTCCGTCTTGAGTAGCTCATTCAGGGGTCTGGCAATTTGGGCAAACCCCTCCACGAACCTTCTATAATAGGAACAGAACCCCAGGAAGGATCTGAGTTCTGTTACCGTGGTAGGCCGTGGCCAGGAAGTAACTGCCTCCAACTTCTCAGGGTCTGTGGCCACTCCTTCTTCAGACACTATGTGTCCCAGATAGTTAACGGAAGATTGGTAGAACCTACACTTCTCTGGCGAAAGCTTGAGTCCCTCCTCACTGAGTCTTCTCAAGACTTTCTCCAGCCTCTCTTCATGTTCTTCCAAGGTCCTCCCAAAGACAATGACATTGTCTAAGTACACAAGGACCTCGATAAGGTTCATGTCTCCTACAGTCTTTTCCATGAGACGTTGGAAGGTGGCTGGGGCTCCTGACAGTCCCTGGGGCATTCGGTCGAATTCAAAGAACCCCACTGGGGTTATGAAGGCTGTCTTCTCCTTGTCTTCCGGATGCATAGGGATCTGATAGTATCCACTCTTGAGGTCCATAACGCTGAACCACTTGGCTCCAGACAAGCTCTGTAGGGCATCCTCTATCCTCGGGGTGGTGTACTGGTCAGGGATGGTTCTCCTGTTGAGGGTCCTGTAGTCTATACACAACCTCAGCGATCCATTCTTCTTTCTGACTACTACTATCGGAGAGGCATAGGGACTTCTAGACTCCCGGATCACACCGGTCCGCTTGAGTTCCCAGAGTTGTTCCCTCAAATCTCCCAGGTCTGCTAACGGGACTCGCCTTACCCTCTCCCTGAAGGGCTTGTCTTCCTGGAGGCGGATACGGTGGGTGGCACTTTTTGCACACCCCACATCGAACTCATCTTGGGAGAAGATATTTTTCCACCTGGTCAACTGGGCCTTGGCTCTCTCTTTCCAAGCCCTGGGCAGGTTTGGGTTCTCCATGGAGAGCTTCTCCCAAATATTACCTTTTCCCTCTGTCTTCTCCACATCTGACAGGGCAACTGGGGCAGCAGGGCTCACCTGGCCCAGCAACATCCTGGCTGGGATCTCCATGGGGCCACCCGTAGTATTCCTGACACTCACAGGAACCTTACAGTGAGCCTTCTTCAGAGCCCTCAATGGGACCACTTCTGGGATTACTTCTAAGCCCGAGTGTTCTTCTCTTGGGTCGGGTTCCAGCATGACAAAGGGCCCAGGTTGCTCCCAAGTAAGCTTCACAGTGGCTCTGAGACAGGTTACTTCACCGGGCTGCAACACTACTCCCCTCCGTCCCAGCCTCCAGACCTTTCCTACCCCCTCTTCCGGGGCCTTCTGCTCCAAGACCAGTCGCTGGTAGGCTGTCCTCAGCATTGGGTGGACCTTGGTGACTGCAGGGTTCTTTCCCTGTGCTAGAGGGGCCAGGAGCCTCCGGACCAAGTCCGTGTTGGTCCCTATTATCAGGGAGCTCTTGTTGGCTCCAGGCGGTCGGGGACATACCACAGCCAGGGTATCGAACACTTCAGCCTTCCTGGCCACAGATGGGTCGAAGGTCAGTTTTATGGGCAGGTAGCCATCGTAAGGGAAGCTCTGGGTCCCGATTCCCCATATTTCCAGCTCTTTTATCTTCTGGATGGGTAAATTACTTCCCGGTATAACAGGGTCACCTGTGCTCCAGTATCCAAGATGGCTCTTGTGTAGACTCCCTCCACTTGGATGGGTACTATGGGGGATGGGCCTATCAGCTTCTCTGGATGTGGCTTCAAAGGGGTCGCCTTCTTCTGATCTTTGCATTTTCCCTTCGGACTCTCTTTGGACTTTAGTCCCTCTTGGGCTCGGTATGCATTGACCTCTCCCCTCTTTTTAGGGGTATGCTCCCGCTGAGGGACACTGTTCTTTTTGGGAGGGGTTTTTTCCCCTTTCCTTTTGAGCTCCTCATTCAATTTGGGTCCAATGGAGCTCACTGGAGATGACGGGCATCCGGTTGACTCATTCACCGGGGCCCTCTGGAGTTTTCCTTTCGGCTTGTGATTATTTACTTTCTTTTTCTTGGGACTGGCACATATTTTTGCGATATGGCCAATCCCTCCACAGTTAGAACAGATCGCATCCCACCAATCTTGAAGGGAAGCTGGCACTGAGGTATCTGGGAACAACTCCTCCTTCGGTCCCCCTCCGTCTTGAGCCCTTGACTTTGTCATTAAAGAGGTCAGTATCTCCAATACCTGAGCCATCTGTGACTTCAGGGTATCCACTTCCGAGTCTCTTTCAGTGGTCATGGCTGATCTGACCATTACAGGTAGAGAAGAGGTGTGTGTCTTGATCGCTTGCCGATCTTTCTGTAGAGCCTCCTCATCTCTGATGATTTTTACCAGCTCAAGGTAAGTCAGTGACATACTTCCTCCAGAGGTTTTCAGGTGAAGCCAGACTGGATCCGAGCGTAGCGCTCCCCTTAAGACCTGCTTCATTCTCGCCGCATCTATGGCTTGGGGTACCATTCCCTTCTTCAGCACGATTTGGCAAAGCATCTTGTTCAGTCTTCTGACATACTCTGACAATTTCTCTCCCGGTTGCTGGAAAGTGTGTTTGAATTGGTATACTTTTTCTAATGGACCGAACTCTTCTTGCAACATAGCTAAGCAGTCATAAGCCGTGCAAGCAGCATTTCCAAACCGTAGACTTTTTACCGCTTCCGCAGCCGCGCCTTTTAGACTCTCTATCACGCGCTGCTTCTTCTGCGCTTCAGACACCTCCCATGCCTCCACTGCTAGTAAGGCCTGCTCAATCTAAGTCTTCCTCCCCCACAGGGACGGGCAGCCTCCCCGAAAATATTCCTAGCTTCCGGTAACTAGCCTCTATGTGTACCGTGGTGGTTTTCTGACACTTCGCGAGCAGATCCCCTAGGGCATGGATATGCAATTAGCGGACCTCCAGCTGTTGCCAAACTACAAGTCCCATCATGCCTCTGCCTCTGGGTGTCATGCTTGCTGCTGTCAGAGTCTCGCTATGCCTCATGGGACTTGTAGTTTGGCAACAGCTGGAGGTCCGCTAATTGCATATCCCTGCCCTAGGGCATTTAAAAGTTCTGGTCCTATGACAGTAATGGGTGTCACTGGAGGTGTCATCCCTGTCTTTTTCTGTGGTACATGGGATGTCCCTGGCGGTGACCCCGGTGGAGATGGTGGGGGTGTCTTCTTCTGCACTGTCATTGCGTGCGTCAAACCATAGGTTTTGTCATCTGGCATCTGCACACTTTGGCCTTTAAAGTTCTCCGGTATTTCCTCCCACCATTCTATCAGCGCATACTGAAATGAGGTGTCTGGGTCTGATTTTATGTCCATCACCCACGGTACAAGATCTGGGGATAGCGGCATTACAAGTCGCTCCACTGTCTCTATTGACCATTCCTCTCCTGGGAGGCTGATGACCACTGACTTGTCTGCCTCTGTCTCGGCTGCTTCGCACCACGCTTTAACCTCTAGCGGGTCCATGCCGGTACTTTTGGCATGTTTGCTTGCTGTATCAGGATCCCGGACTCGGAGCCCCCACGTGTAGCGCTACCCCCAGTTAAGAGAGCCGCTGGTTTGATTTCGGGCCCTGAATACAGCTCCACCAACCCCCGGCAATCTTGTCTAGTCTCCTATGGCACAGTTAGTCTAGGGATGTTATCTATCACAATCTATACCTGATTGTACACACACCCCAACTTCTCAGGAGATATAAGCACTATGTGCAATGATAACACAGTGATAGCAAGTGACAAAGTATAACGGTTTTACTTTAGTTTAAAAGGGCACAGGTTAAAACATAACAGGTAACTTGCTTACAGAGCCCTGCAGCAATAGATATAGCATACACTAATAGCACAGCGCGGTAATCCACCACGCGCAGCTATTAGTATCTACGCGCCCTGTGGCGCACTAAACAATATTCTATCTCCCCTCCCTGGTCAGGCCTGACACAGAATTAACCTCAGTCTTTAGAATAAGGATTTCTTTGCATGCAAACTTGAAATGGTGGTGCACGTTCAGGAACAATATTTGTAATCCACAAAGTAGGCAAATCACAAGGAACACTATACTGGAGACCCTTTAACTCTGTCCTGCTACCAGTCTCCAGTGGAACAGCAAAATAAAGGATCGGTGGGCCAAGGCAGTCTATAGGCCTAAACACAGTACAGCCTATTGAATTGAGCAGGTGCTCGCTCACCACTCCGGACGCGATCCCAGTCCGGGACTTCCACCGGCTGTGTCTCCGCACACAGCGTCTGCAACGGTCGGGTCCCCCGATCATATTGATGTCAGTATTAAGCAAAGTCATATGCCACCCAGGCTCTGCAATGGGGTGGAAGGCTCTTCGGAAGTTGCGCAAGGCCCCAGGCTTCAGGCCCTGCATTCCAGCAGATCCGCACAGGAAGACCAGTCAGCAGCCGCGCAGTGTCCAAAAGAGGCCAAGCTCTCCATGCCTCCTCCTTTTATCTCCCTCCCACAAGTCTCTGCGGTGGCAACATTGCACCCTGGGTGCTGAACGGGACTCTGGGAAATGCAGTCCCGGGAGTCTTAAAGGAGACCCCGCTACAAATCTAAAAAACAATTTTAGTTGAAAATAATACAATACAGGCTTATATAAGAGTTGTGAGTGTTGATAGCCTTAAAATACATAACACTCACCAAAATTGTACTATTGCAAAATATCAAGTGCAGTCGCTCCAATACCTCAGGCACCGGCTGTCCAGTCAACACCCCAGGGATGGGGAGAGAAGGACTAATTCAACCTGGCCCTGGCTGGCAGTCCCCAAAATGGGCGCAGTGAGTAGAGCAGGGAATAAGGGGATGCACCAGGAAGCTATAAGATATCATCATGTAAAAGTAATTTAGCTATTTTTAAAAACCACAGAAAAATTATTCAGTGGATACTGTATTTATATTAGGCTAATACTTACATGAAAAAAGTATTTTAATGTAAACTTATGGCACCAGGAATCCCAGGGTAGTCTGGATGCGATGCTTCTCAAAAGAGAAGTAACAAAACTTCTGGGGGCAAAAAGAGGCAGTGATTGTAGATTTCCAATATGCCATATGTTGTTACATTGTTCCCCAAGACCAATAATGTTAAATGGAAGACATACCTTCAATAAGTTTTGTAAGCGAAAGGGTCTGTACAGGGCTGAACAACGTGTGTGAGTGTGTCAGTGTTGTCCAAGAAAGTTAAAAATGGCACAAAAGACTTCACTGCAATCAAAACCATAGGAGAATAATAAAGATGACGTATGTCAACAAAGCTGGATAAAAGGGTCCTATATTGAGGGAATGTATAAGAACAGGAAAAAACTCTATTGGTACCTTCAAACACACAGCTGCCTGGATTGCCAGACCCACTCAACGAAGATTACCAATCTGTATTGATTGCGAGCCGTACGTCATATCTAAAGAACAGGGGCACATGACAGCTGATAAGCTGCAAAAAACACAAAGAGGAACAGATGTACAGAGTAACACATACCCCAGAGCCTTAGAAGAGAGCATCCGCGTCCAGATCTGGTTCCTGCTGCTGTATTGCGAGGTGCACCGAGCGAACCCACTTCCCCAATAGCATCTGGGGAGTGAGGGCTCGGCCTCGCTTTTTGTACATCCCGCTCGCGTGTTTGACAGAGGGCGTCTGACGTCACGGGAGCCGCCCTGTAACGTACCTCACGCCCGTGCCGGGCGGCGCCTGCGCACTGGCGGACTAAGGGCAAGTTCTAGGCACAGGTAGGGCAGAAGTGTTGTTACAACACATCGAGGGATGTGTCAGAGTTGCCATTGGCGGATATGGAGGATAATTCTCCACACCGCCCACATGATGGAGACAACCATGGGCAAGGGAATGAGATGGAAAAAAAACGGATGCATGAGGAGTAGAGCGACTGCATTGAATCTAGTTTTGCTGCATGTGTATCTGCATGCTTGAAAGGCCAAATAAATGGCAATACCTAATAAAAAAGAAACAAATTATTATAACAAATAATGTAAAAAAAGGGGTCATAGGACTCATGAAATTATCCTCTGATACACGAGCTGATGCTCAGAAACATAAATACACACTGAATAGCAGCTATATTGACTCAATGTGGTATGTCAGCAAGATGTATGAATTTTGATGGAAGTGAATCTAAAGAAGTTGTAATGGCAGATGGAACATAAACCCCGGGAGTCAAACAGCTATTGCACAGGTCCTTATAAAAAGGGCCGGTATGATAGAAATTCGTTGATTCCCGGTGGCTTGGTCGCCTCAAGGCGTTAAATCGAGAGGGTCTCTTTACGAAGGATACGTTTGTCCCAGTTGCCACCCCGGGGGTCTTGGGGTATTACCTCTAGGATTATAAATTTAACCATTGAAGTGTCAAATTTATGGTATAGACCCAAATGGCGGCTCACTGGTGTAATCATTTTGGCATACTGCGAATAATAGATATGATCATATATACGTTGTTTTAACTGGCGGATAGTTTTTCCCACGTATAAAGCCCCACATTTACAGGTCATGAGGTACACTACCCCCTCTGTATTGCATGTGGCATGAAATTGTGGGCGGAGGTTCTCCCCATTTGGCAAACGAAAATGCGTGCCTATTTGTACCCAGGGGCAATAGGAACATTGCCCACATGTAAAGAGGCCACGCCCTATCGCATTTTTGTCATACTTGGGTTTGTATTCACTTGCAGTTAGTCTATTGCCAATGGATGAGGCTCTCCGAAAAACTATTTCAGGTGTTTCTCTCACATACTTGCCCAGTGTGGAGTCTTCACTGAGTAGGTACCAATGTCGTTCAAGACAACTTCTTAAAGATTTGTGCTGTGCAGAAAATTTTGTAATGAACTTTGTGGTTTGATGGTTGATATTAGTTTTGGGTCTGGAGTAAAGTAGGGAAGCTCTTTCTTTTTCGTTGGTTTTGTTAAAGGCTTTTCTCAACAGGCTTTTGCTATAGCCCCGATTTAGCAGACGTATGTGCAGTTCATTGGCCTGCTGCCAGAAGTCTGCATCGTGAGTGCAGTTTCTGTGCAGGCGAATGTACTGCACATATGGAATACTGTGGACAAGGGACAAAGGATGTCCGCTGTTAGCATGCAGCAGGGTATTGCCTGCTGTGTTTTTACGATATAGTTTGGTCACAATATTATCGCAGGGATCTCTATATATGAGTAAGTCAAGGAAGGATATGAAACTGGAATGCCAATTGAAGGTAAATTTTAAATTAAAATTGTTAATGTTAAGCTGTTGTAAAAATTAATTTAGAGAAGACAGTGTGCCGGTCCAGATGACAAAAATGTCATCTATATACCTGAACCAGCACATGGTCTGGTCCAGATATTGTCGGTATAGGTCACTGGAAAATATTTCTCGCTCCCACCCCCCAGGTACAAGTTGGCGTATGCTGGTGCACAACAAGTGCCCATGGCAACGCCTTGCACCTGGAGGTAGTGGGAGCCGAGAAACGAAAAATGATTATGTTTGAGTATAAATGATAACAGTTGGATAACAAAGGACTGAAATTTCCACTGTCTGTGGTCCTGTTCCATTAAGAATGTTTCCACAATTTTGAGGCCCAATTCATGTGGTATGCTTGAATATAGAGCCTCCAAATCAATGGTGACAAAAAGTGCGTTAGAGGGAATAGTGAGGCCGTCTAATTTCCTCAAAAGGTCAGACGTATCTCTCACATATGAGGGTAATCTTATAACATGGGGCACTAAAAAGAAGTACACAAACCTACTGGCATTTTCCGTCATAGATCCTATACCAGAGATGATGGGTCTTCCTGGTGGTTTGGTCTGATTTTTATGAATTTTGGGGTTGGCATAGAAAGTTGCCTCCCTAGGAAAAGCTGTATTAAAGTATTCGTAGGTGGATTTTTCAATTAAAGCCTTTGTAAAGGCTGTATATATCAGCAGTTTAAACTCCAACTTGAATTGTGCTGTAATCTCCGGTGTGATTGGTCTATACCATTCGGAGTTATTCAATATATCAAAACACATGGTCTCATATTGTTGGCACGTTTGTAAAACAATATTACCACCTTTCTCAGATGCTTTTATAACAGTATCTTCCCTAACTTGTAGACTTCTGGTTCCGCTGCATTGTTGTTCAAAAATGGACTATGTGGGTACGGCTTGGTGAACGAATTTCAGACCTCCTATAATGGGTCTAATAGGGAGGATGATGATTTGAAACTCTATTTTGACAAACTCAAACAATTATTGAAAAGAAAATCCAATCTCCACTGGCATATGGAGTTTTTTTAAACAATATATCAGAGAAAACATCAGCCCTATGGGCTTACGAATCCAGATGTTTCCCACTATTAAGAACACCTCCCAGGATCTCAAGGGATCATGGGAGGGTGTGCTTAATAAATGTAGCCAGGACTGTATGCAGCTTTTGTTGTCCCAATACTCCTTGGACACGAATATGCTGGATCAGGAACTGGCTCTTTTGCACACCAAATACGAATCTATCAAGACACATGCCAAATTTGCAGGTAAAAGTCAGGAACTGAAAATATTTTTGGATAGATTAAATAAAAGTATAATCTCCAAAAAACAGGCCAAATTAGCCAAAGATAGGATGGCTATGCCTATAGATCGGACAATCCCACTAGGGGGAGAAGACCGGGTTTCAAAAGTCTATCACAACCAAATTGCCATAATGCATATGTACCAGAGGAAGAAATTGAATCTGATTCTTCTCTATCTTCATCCTCTTCACAGGTCTAACGAATCCAACCGACAAGTAATGCACATCCCCAAAATGGATCACGTAAGCGGGGTCATCATGGTGGTGGGTACCCTATCACGCCAAACACTAAGAAAAAGCCAACTAATGCAGTAGGCTTTACACCATCACAAGCACTTGCACATGGTGGTCAGAGTAGAGGTGAAGGGAAAGCACCTAACTATGACCTCTCACAATATGCCTATATGGGCCCCATCGCAGCACAAGCAGTGCAACAACTGCATACGCAAAATGCATCACAAAACATTCATCTCAACACAACCTCCTTAACAGTGTCCCGTGGTGCAGAAGGTGGCAATGTAGGCCCCTCTGGAACATATACACATCAAACAAGTCCAACTGTTAAGCCCCGTACACCCAGTCGGACTTCCATCTGACTTTTCCGTGGTTTTTTGTCCGAACGGAGTTGGTCGGGAACACCCATAGCATACACACGCTCTGACTTTTCTGCAAACTTTCCCAAAACTTTTTGCAACATCACATGGTTTTTCTGCTCTTTTCTGCTCTTTACCGCCACCCTTTGGTCAACTTCTGCTATTGTTGGTTGATTTTAACATTAGTTGTTTTGTCCATCGGACAAAAGTCTGATGGTTTTCTGTACACACGGTCGGACTTTGCTCCATCTGACTTTTATTGGGCAAAAGTTTGTCCGTTTGCAGACTCAACTTTTGTCCGATGAAAACAAGAAAAAAGCAAAAAAAAGTTTGTCTGATGGAGCGTACACACGGTCGGATTGTTGGTCCAACTTGCTCAAAATGAAGTTTGTTGGCCAAAAGTCCGACCGTGTGTACGGGGCTTTACTCTCACTAATGAAACACACAAACAACAATCACTAAGTACATACACAACCAGTCAAGAAATCCCTTTAGGGGGAAATCCCTCCAATGTACCAGTGATGAGTAGGGTTGAGCGGACCCGAACTGTAAAGTTCGGGTCCGTACCGAACTTTTGGGTTTTTGGGTCCCGGACCCGAACAATTGACTGTATGTTCGGGTTCGGGTTTGGTGTTTGGCGATGTAATGGCGTGTTTTTAAAACCAATAAACTTTTGTTTCGGAATTTTCTGTATATTGTTTCCGTGTGTGTAAAGTATGCCTGTAAAGTCGCGCTTGTTTCCCGTGCTTGGAACTGTCCCTGCACAAAGTGTAATTTCTGAAGAAGAAAAAGTAATTTAAAACTCACTCGTGGCTATAATGAATAGGCCAGCTCCTGGCAATACATAGAACAGTCATTGATAAAAGAAAAAAAAAAGTGTGGGGGTCCCCCCAAATTCAATTACCAGGCCCTTCAGGTCTGGTATGGATATTAAGGGGAACCCTGACGCAAATTTAAAAAAAAATGTGTGGAGTTCCTCCAAATATCCATACCAGGCCCTTCAGGTCTGGTATGGATTTTAAGGGGAACTCCACCCCAAATTTAAAAAAAAAGACCCTTTAGGACATCCTCCCCATGTTGAGGGCATGTGGCCTGGTACGGTTCAGGAGGGGGGCGCTCTCTCGTCCCCCCTCTTTTCCTGTGGCCTGCCAGGTTGCGTGCTCGGATAAAGGGTCTTGGTATGGATTTTTGGGGGAACTCCACGCCATTTTTTTTTAAATTTGGGGTGGAGTTCCCCTTAAAATCCATACCAGACCTGAAGGGCCTGGTAATTGAATTTGGGGGGACCCCCATGCTTTTTTTTTTTATCAATGACTTTTCTATGTATTGCCCGGAGCCGACAATTCATTATAGCTGAGAGTGAGTTTTAAATTACTTTTTTCCCTTCAGAAATTACACTTTGTGCAGGGACAATTCTAAGCACGGGAAACAAGTGCGAATAGTCCTCAGAAGTTCGGGTCCCCATTGACTTCAATGGGGTTCGGGTTCGGGGTCAAGTTCGGTCCCGAACTCAAACTTTTTTCCGAAGTTCGGCCGAACCCGTCGAACCCGAACATCCAGGTGTCCGCTCAACTCTAGTGATGAGGAACTGAGTGTCATTAATTTAACCCCTTACCCTCTTTCAGATGATGAGCTCACAGTGCTTAAACTAGGCCTAAGTTTCTGTCCGAATGCCAATTTAGACAAATATGAGGTCATTAAGGACCTATATCTCTTTGCGAGAAAATTAACGTACAAACATATATTCGACCCCGATAGGGCAGAAAAGGACCTTTCTGAGCAGATCCAAAAATTTACGATGAAAGACTTTAGAGCACTAAGGGACCTCATGTTATTGTTAGACGAAAATTCAGATTCAGGTATCACTCAACAGACTGACCCAAGCCAGGAACCTTCCATCGAAACCAAAATACCTCCCTTTAAAAATAAATCTGATCAGTTCCCTGACCTGAATACCAATCCACAAGTGGCGGATTTCTTGATAGCCATGGTCCGAGAAATTAAAAATATGTCATCCTTACCCATTCCGTCCAATTTGTCCAAAAAACAACAGGAAGCATTAAGAAGTCTACAAGTTAAGGAAGATACTGTTATAAAAGCATCTGACAAAGGTGGTAATATTGTTATACAAATGGGCCAACAATATGAGACCATGTGTTTTGATATACTGAATAACTCTGAATGGTATAGACCCATCACACCGGAGATTACGGCACAATTCAAGTTGGAGTTTAAACTGCTGATATATACAGCCTTTACAAAGGCTTTGATTGACGAATGCACCTACGAATACTTTAATACAGCTTTTCCTAGGGAGGCAATTTTCTATGCCATCCCCAAAATTCATAAAAATCAGACCAAACCACCAGGAAGACCCATTATCTCTGGTATAGGATCTATGACGGAAAATGCCAGTAGGTTTGTGGACTTCTTTTTCCTTTTCAAATATTTTATTAATTTGCATAAAAAGTACAGTGTACAATTAACATTGTACGGCGTGCAACGACGATGTGATAGACAATTAACAGATGAACATATATTCACTGACAAGTTGCAGACATTCCAAACAGGAGGTGTATAACTATATAAGTAAACATAAGGACACTCGGATCTCCCCTCTCCGGTGGCACCCCATATGGGATCTTTAGTGCCACCGAAGTGGAGAAGGTCCATTCAGTACAGTGCGAGCACTGCAGGGTAACACCCACTGTTTGTTGTCAGTGTTTCATAAATTTGCTTGAACATGTTAACAAAGCCGGAAGTAAAAGAAGAGACAGTTAGTAGATATCAGAAGTGTACTTCAAGGATATTGCTCGGTCAGGCTATATGAAATATTGTAACAATAAGATTAGGTGACTGTCACAGCATCAGTCCAATCGGTCCAAGTCTGCCAGAGTGTTCGGGTTTTAGCAGCCCGACCATTACTGGCGTTTGTTATCATTTCATAGCTAAAGTGTAGGGTTACTAAGTTGATAACTTGTTCTATGGTTGGAGTATTGTCGGATTTCCATTGTCTCGTTAAGTTGAGCCTGGCTGCCAGTAGTATGTGAGTCGTGACGTGTCTAAGGGGTTTAGGTATGTCGTCTATGGTCAGGTTGAGAATGGCAAGCGCGGGTGATGGAGGGATATTGATTTTAATTACGTTTGATATAAGAATAAAAATATCGTCCCAGTATTTTTGTAGCTTGGAACATGTCCAGAAAATGTGGAGCATGTCGCCTGTGGTCGCTTTGCATCTCCAGCACTCGTTAGGGATTTGAGGACTGAAATTCGCTAATTTGGCTGGCGTGAGGTACCAGCGTAGTGATATTTTCTGAGTGAGTTCCCAAAGTGTTGAGCATTTGGTGGCCGCGTAGATGGAGTGAAGTGCCCGTTGCCATTGTGCGACTGTGAAGGTATGTGTAAGATCATTGTCCCATCGATGGTGCGGTTTCGTTTTGGAAAAAATTGACTTTTGGTGAAGGTTGTTGTAGAAATGTGAGATGCCCTTTGTTTTGGAGGCAGGGTTAGTAAGGTATTCCCAGGTCTTAGGGTGGATTCTATATAGGGGTAGGGGTATATTAATCAAGCAGTGGTGGATGCGCAAGAACGTGAAGTGCTCTGAGGCAGGTAGACCATATTCGGCCTGTAGTTGGGAGAAGGATTTAACGTGGTTACCCTGTATTAAGTTTTGTAAGCAGTGGATCCCATTGAGGATCCATCTGGAGATCATTAGGTCTGGGGTCAAGTGATGGAGGGATTCTAAAGGGATTTTAAATTGTGGTGTGGTGGGGTTATAGCCCAGGGAAGTGACCATTTTTTTCCAGGCACTTACTGTAGCCTTCATGGTAGGGGAGAGACATGCGGGTATTTGGGTGTCTAGAGGTGTGCTTAGAAGCCAGGTCTTTAAATTGGGGCGTGCAAGTGAAAGGTTCTCTATTTGTCCCCACATTGAGGTCATGGGGGATTGGAACCAACTGGGCAGTTGGGCTAGAATGGCTGCCATGTGATAGTCCTCAAATTCTACTGAGCCAATGCCTCCCGCCATTTTGTGTTTAATTAACTTTAGATGAGCACATCTGGGTCGCTTGCCTTTCCAAAGATATTTGTTGAATATCGTCTGGAGGGATCTGAAAAAGGCTTTGGGTAGCGGAATGGGGAGGGTCCTAAAGAAGTACAATATTTGAGGGAGGCATATCATTTTGAAGGCCGCAAGCCTCCCTGACCAGGAAAGTTCATGTTTCGTTAATTGGTCCGAGGACAGACGGATGTTATGTAGAAGTGGTATGAAATTACAGGCGTATAAGTTGTTCAGTGATCTCGGGAGTTGGATGCCTAGATACGAAATGTCTGTATCTGCCCATGCAAATGGATATTGTGTTTGTAACAAATTTCTCATCGTGGCGTCTAAATTAATATCCAATATGAAGGATTTGGTTGTGTTAACTTTGTAATAGGAAACCGAGCTGAACCAGTTTAACAGTTTTTGTACTTCTGCCAGGGAGGAAGTCGGATTGGTGAGGATAAGAATGACATCATCAGCAAATAGGCTGATTTTATGAGATGTGGGTCCAATTTGAAGTCCTGAAATATTGGGGTGTGAGCGGATCTGCTCCGCCAGCGGCTCCATGAGCATGTTAAAGATGAGTGGGGATAATGGACAGCCTTGCCGCGTACCATTAGTGATATTGAATGGGCAGGAGAGCATTCCCTCTGTATATACTTGGGCCGTGGGGTTTGAGTAAAGTGCCATGATGGCTTGTAGTATATGGCCCTTAAATCCAAATTTTTGAAGGACTGTCTTTAGGTACGACCAGTGGACCCTATCGAACGCCTTCTCTGCATCCAAAGATAGGAGCAGAGAGGGCGTTCCGGTGGATTCCACGTGGTGGATGAGATTAATCATTCTTCTAGTGGCATCTGATGCCTGTCTGCCCTTCGTGAAGCCTGACTGATCCTTATGTATGAGGGCTGGCATTATCTCGAGTAACCTTGTTGCTATAGTTTTAGCATAGATCTTGAGATCAAGGCTAAGAAGGGATATGGGGCGAAAATTTTGGGGGACATTCGGCTCCTTCCCTGGTTTCGGTAACGTTATAATCAGTGATTTTAGATATTCAGTCGGAAAGGTGGAAGAGGAGGCAGCGTGGTTGAAAACTTCAGTAAGGTGGGGGGTTATGTGAAAGGAGAATTGTTTATAATATTCGCCTGTCAGTCCGTCTGGGCCTGGCGCTTTACCATTTGGCAGGGAGTCAATTGCATTTTTTATTTCTAGTTCCGTGAACGGACTATTGAGGTTTGTCAATTGCTTTTCAGTCAAGGTAGGTAGATTGAGCTTACAGAGAAAGTGGTCAATTCCTTCTTGGGTGGGTTGAGGTGTACACGGGTCCTGTCTCAGATTGTATAGGTCACTGTAATAGGCGCTAAAGGCGTCGGCTACGTCTTGTGGGTTACTCAGGAGGAGTTTAGTATGAGGGTGGCGGAGTTGGGCAATTTTGGTTTTGGTGCGCCTACCTTTAAGGCGTTGCGCTAGTCTTTTCCCCGCCTTATTAGAAGTGGAGTAAGTGGTGGCTTTAAGCTTCCTATGAAGAAATTCATAGGAGTGGAGGAGTAGAGTTCTAAGTTCCTGTCTAAGGGACAACAATTCGTTCGCTCGTGGGTCTCTAGGGTCCGCCTTGAGCTTTAATTCTATGGACACTATCTGGGTCGTCAGGTCGTCTATACGTTGTGTCCTCTTTTTTTTTATGGTAAGAGCTTAATTTAATTAGGGTTCCTCTAATGAAAGCTTTATGTGCGCTCCACACCACGGCAGGGTCGGGCACCGAGCCCTTGTTTATTGGGAAAAATCGGTAATTTGAGCCGAAATTTCTGGGACATAATTATCATGCTGGATAATGTAGTTGTTTGCTCGCCAGAGAAACGTGTTGCGTTGCAGGGTTAAGTCATCTATAGTAATTGATATTGGGGCATGGTCCGACCATGTCGCGGTGTGGATCGCAGACACACATATTTTTTGTAAAATCCATTTATCTGTCAGGAACAAATCAATTCTCGAATACGAGTTGTGCCTGGAGGAGAAAAATGTAAAGTCTCTTTCAGATCCATGTTGACATCGCCACACATCATAGAGGTCGTGGGTGGCGATGAGTTTTTTCAGAGGCGAGTCTCGCCTTTTCGCAGCTGATGTGGAGTCTATAACCACATCTGGGACTAGGTTGAAATCTCCACAGAGAATCAGATGACCTTTCTGAATAGGTTTGGCTATGCAAAGTAGTTTGCGTAGGAATTGCAACTGGTGTGAGTTTGGGGTGTATACATTAACAAGAGTGTATTGAACTTGATTCATAGTGCAGGCAAGTATTATATAGCGACCTTCAGGGTCTGTTACAACATCTAGTAGTTGGAAGTCCACACTATCTTTGATCGCTATCATGACCCCTTTAGTTTTAGTAGAATGTGAAGCGTGGAATATATGCGGGAACTGACGATTGGAGCATAGGGACTCATTGGATGGTAGCAGGTGGGTTTCTTGTAAACATAAAATATCACTTTGGAGAGCCGCGGCGGTTTTCCAGAGTGAGTGACGTTTGGCTGGATGATTTAGTCCATTAGTGTTCAGTGATAGGATTGTGAGCGGCATCTTGTAGCCAAGGAGGTAGCGGGTGCGATGTAGTAGCACTTACGGTTTGGTGACTCAGTCCAGGTCAGGGTTACTTGCCTACGAGACGGTGTAGCAGTGATGCGGCAGCCCAGGGTCCTGGAAGTAAGGTGGTTAGGATGCTGTGGATAGAGCAATATGTTAAGCACTCTAGTGGTAGTATCAAGCAAAAAACAAAAAGGTAAAGAGTCTAAGAGCAAGCTGACAGCGAGAGGTTTCGCTTAGATTGTTCAGAAAGTAGAACTAGAAAGGTTCTCAGAGGGGGTGCCTCGCACCTCAGAAGCCTCCGTTTGGGGGTACAAACTGTTTTTTTATGTCTAGGAGCTGCAAAAATAGGGGTTCTTTGTGACATAACCCAGGGGAACTGCAGGAATAATTTTTGGTCAATTGTGGCGTATTTAACAGATGCCATTTAATTGTAGTTGTTGTCCAGATTTCTGTTTGTAGGTGATCTTCCGTCAGGGTGTGGGGGTGGATTTGGGGGGTTCCAGGAGGATTCCCCAGTTGTGGAGAAGCCGCATTCCTTTGTCAAGATCACTGACGGTATGTGACTGCCCATTCTTCGTGATGAGGAGTGTGGCTGGGTAACGCCATTTGTACGGAATCTTATGGTTCTGTAGACCTTTGGTGACTGGGCTCAAATGACATCTCAGTTGGAGTGTATACTTTGAGAGATCAGGAAAGAATTGGATTCCTGTGAAGGGAGCTGGTATGGGCGTTTTAGCTTTAACCCCTAACAGGAGCTTTTCCTTGATATGATAGAAGTGAATTCTCATCAGAACGTCTCTGGGTACTGAGGCTGCTAGGTGTGATGGTTTGGCGATTCTGTGGATCCTGTCTATGATAACATCTCGGGGGGATGCTTCAGGAATAATGATGTGCATCAGCTCCTTGGCATACCGTGGCAGGTCCGCAGGAAGAACACTTTCCGGTATTCCTCTTAGCTTAACATTATTCCTGCGAGACCTGTCCTCTAAATCCGCCATCTTGGCGCGCATCCATGACTGCTCCTCTCTAATACCTTCACAAACATCTATTACCTCATTCACAGTGGAGGTACAATCAGTTAGGCCTCTCTCAACGTTTGTCACCCTGTCATCAAGGGAGTGGATGTCTGTAGTAATTTTAGTAAA
This sequence comes from Rana muscosa, assembly GCA_029206835.1. Lineage (NCBI taxonomy): Eukaryota > Metazoa > Chordata > Amphibia > Anura > Ranidae > Rana > Rana muscosa. The sequence goes on from CM055127.1 coordinate 204,691,695, forward strand.
CAGAGAGGAGAGGTCAGTCATTAGGGAGGTCTGCAGTGAGAGAAGCATGTCCTTCAGGGTAGTGTCCATAACTGGTTGGCCTGAGGTTGGGAAGGATGCCATGGAGGTATGCAGGGCCTGGTTAGACAGGAGTGGGTTAAAAGCCTGGGCCTCAATTTGTGAGTGCAGCGGCCGCTGCGGCGGCGTGTCGAGCCGCATTCTAGCTTTTGCAGGGCTACGGGTGAGGGGATCACTCTCCGGGGGCTGAGAGGATACCCCGAAGGTACCTGTATGTGGTGAGTCCTCCGGTATCTCGTCCGGGAGATCTGTGTATAAGTCCCGCGGCGCGGCCTGGCCGGCGCCATCTTGGGTGTCAGCATCGCGGTCCGCCGGCTTGTAGGCGAATTCCGTTAGTTTTTGCGGCTTGTAGTCCGTAAATCTCTTTCTGGACATGATCCTCAGCTGCTCTGGTGTGCCTAGAGCAAGGATGGCTGGAGATTGTAGCTTTGGTACGGCCGATGTCGCTGGATTCTGTCCCCTGGTTCAGGAGCTGAGAGCTCACACGTCCACTCTCATCTCCGGTCGGCCACGCCCCCCCTGTGGACTTCTTTTTAATGCCCCATGTTATAAGATTACCCTCATATGTGAGAGATACGTCTGACCTTTTGAGGAAATTAGACGGCCTCACTATTCCCTCTAACGCACTTTTTGTCACCATTGATGTGGAGGCTCTATATTCAAGCATACCGCATGAATTGGGCCTCAAAATTGTGGAAACGTTTTTAATGGAACAGGACCACAGACAGTGGAAATTTCAGTCCTTTGTTATCCAATTGTTATCATTTATACTCAAACATAATCATTTTTCGTTTCTCGGCTCCCACTACCTCCAGGTGCAAAGCGTTGCCATGGGCACTTGTTGTGCACCGGCATACGCCAACTTGTACCTGGGGGGGTGGGAGCGAGAAATATTTTCCCGTGACCTATACCGACAATATCTGGACCAGACCATGTGCTGGTTCAGGTATATAGATGACATTTTTGTCATCTGGTCCGGCACACTGTATTCTCTAAATTAATTTTTACAACAGCTTAACATTAACAATTTTAATTTAAAATGTACCTTCAATTGGCATTCCAGTTTCATATGCTTCCTTGACTTACTCAAATATAGAGATCCCTGAGATAATATTGTGACCAAACTATATCGTAAAAACACAGCAGGCAATACCCTGCTGCATGCTAACAGCGGACATCCTTTGTCCCTTGTCCACAGTATTCCATATGCGCAGTACATTCGCCTGCACAGAAACTGCACTCACGATGCAGACTTCCGGCAGCAGGCTAATGAAATGCGCATACGTCTGCTAAATCGGGGCTATAGCAAAGGCCTGTTGAGAAAAGCCTTTAACAAAGCCAACGAAAAAGAAAGAGCTTCCCTACTTTACTCCAGACCCAAAACTAATATCAACCATCAAACCACAAAGCTCATTACAAAATTTTCTGCACAGCACAAATCTTTAAGAAGTTGTCTTGAACGACATTGGTGCTTACTCAGTGAAGACTCCACACTGGGCAAGTATGTGAGAGAAACACCTGAAATTGTTTTTCGGTGAGCCTCATCCATTGGCAATAGACTAAATGCAAGTGAATACAAACCCAAGTATGACAAAAATGCGATAGGGCGTGGCCTCTTTACATGTGGGCAATGTTCCTATTGCCCCTGGGTACAAATAGGCACGCATTCTCGTTTGCCAAATGGGGAGAACCTCCGCCCACAATTTAATGCCACATGCAATACAGAGGGGGTAGTGTACCTCATGACCTGTAATTGTGGGGCTTTCTATGTGGGAAAAACTATCCGCCAGTTTAAACAACCTATATATGATCATATCTATTATTTGCAGTATGCCAAAATGATTACACCAGTGAGCCGCCATTTGGGTCTATACCATAAATTTGACACTTCAATGGTTAAATTTATAATCCTAGAAGTAATAACCCAAGACCCCTGGGGTGGCAACCGGGACAAACGTATCCTTCGTAAAGAGACCCTCTCGATTTAACGCCTTGAGGCGACCAAGCCACCGGGAATCAACAAAGTTCTATCATACCGGCCCTTTTTTAAGGACCTGTGCAATAGCTGTTTGACTTCCGGGGTTTATGTTCCATCTGCCATTACAACTTCTTTAGATTCACTTCCATCAAAATTCATACATCTTGCTGACATACCGCATTGAGTCATTATAGCTGCTATTCAGTGTGTATTTATGTTTCTGAGCATCAGCTCGTGTATCAGAGGATAATTTCATGAGTTCTATGACCCCTTTTTTTACATTATTTGTTCTAATAATTTTTTTCTTTTTTATTAGGTATTGCCATTTGTTTGGCCTTTCAAGCATGTAGATACACATGCAGCAAATCTAGATTCAATGCAGTCACTCTACTCCTCATGCATCCGTTATTTTCCATCTCATTCCCTTGCCCATAGTTGTCTCCGTCATGTGGGCGGTGTGGGGAATTTGCGGCCGCCAAGCCATTGGGGATTGGTTCACTTCCCTTCCTACGGGCGGGGATATCCTCCATATCCACCAATGGCAACTCTGAGACATCCCTCAATGTGTCGTAACAGCACTTCCGCCCCACCTGTGCCTAGAACTTGCCCATAGTCCGCCAGTGCGCAGGCGCCGCTCGGCGGGGACGTGAGGTGCGTTACAGGCCGGCTCCCGTGACGTCAGACGCCCTCTGTCAAACACGAGAGCAGGATGTACAAAAAGCGAGGCCGAGCTCTCACTCCCCAGATGCTATTGGGGAAGTGGGTTCGCTCGGTGCACCTCGCAATACAGCAACAGGAACCAGGTCTGGATGCGAATGCTCTCTTCTAAGGCTCTGGGGTATGTGTTACTCTGTACATCTGTTCCTCTTTGTGGGACATTAGTCCAGCGGTGTTGTGTGTTTTTTGCAGCTTATCAGCTGTCATGTGCCCCTGTTCTTTAGATTTGACGTACGGCTCGCAATCAATACAGATTGGTAATCTTCGTTGAGTGGGTCTGGCAATCCAGGCAGCTGTGTGTTTGAAGGTACCAATAGAGTTTTTTCCTGTTCTTATACATTCCCTAAATATAGGACCCTTTTATCCAGCTTTGTTGACGTACGTCATCTTTATTATTCTCCTATGGTTTTGATTGCAGTGAGGTCTTTTGTGCCATTTTTAACTTTCTTGGACAACACTGACACCCTCACACACGTTGTTCAGCCCTGTACAGACCCTTTCACTTACAAAACTTATTGAAGGTATGTCTTCCATTTAACATTATTGGTCTTGGGGAACAATGTAACAACATATGGCATATTGGAAATCTACAATCACTGCCTTTTTTTGCCCCCAGAAGTTTTGTTACTTCTCTTTTGAGAAGCATCGCATCCAGACTACCCTGGGATTCCTGGTGCCATAAGTTTACATTAAAATACTTTTTTCATGTAAGTATTAGCCTAATATAAATACAGTATCCACTGAATAATTTTTCTGCGGTTTTTAAAAATAGCTCAATTACTTTTACATGATGATATCTCATAGCTTCCTGGTGCATCCCCTTATTCTCTGCTCTACTCACGGCGCCCATTTTGGGGACTGCCAGCCAGGACCAGGTTGAATTAGTCCTTATCTCCCCATCCCTGGGGTGTTGACCGGACAGCCAGTGCCTGAGGTATTGGAGCGACTGCACTTGGTATTTTCCAATAGTACAATTTTGGTGAGTGTTATGTATTTTAAGGCTATCGACACTCACAACTCTTGTATAAGCCTGTATTGTATTATTTTCAACTAAAATAGTTTTTTATATTGAAATCCAGAAGCTCCTGAGGAAGCGATTTACCAAATCGCGAAACATGTTGAGCAACTTTTAATGTTTCAAGAACCCCGTGGATGATCACTCAGGAGACACTCCTTCTTTGGTTCAGTATGGGCGTCTTCACCATCTACAGCCCTACAACAAGAAACATCTACCCTTGAGTGCCGTCCTATGGTCATTTCATGCGGTTCCTTTACTTTTTTCTATTTTGTATTCTATGGATGCATTTATTGACTTACCTGTATTATTTGTGTAATATTATAATTTTTTATATATTTTTAAGTCGTGCCTATAATGTCAATTTTTTCTATACAACCTGTCTACGTAGGTTAAAGAGTTCCGCCCTCCCCCCGAATCCCGGGTTCTGTTTATGTTGAGTCTCTAGGGTATGTATCTCTGTCAGTAGTTTAATTAGTTCAGCTTCCCTCTCCTTTTTAATTCTAGATCCATGCTTGATAAGCACTCCCCTTATTGCAGATTTATGTGCCTCCCATATAGTGCCTAGATCCATCTCGGGTGTATTAATTTCTTGAAAATAATACTGTATTTCTTTGGTAATATTTTCTACTACTGACTTATCTTCCAACAGACTGTCATTAAGTCGCCACTGTCTAGTATTTGGGAGTGTATGTTCATTCATATTCAATGTCAATGTCACCGGGGCATGGTCTGACCACGTAATATTCCCTATATCTACTGCTTTAACCATTGTAACCTTTGTTAAAGGGGTCTTCCAGATTCCGATAAGCCCCCCACCCGCAGACCCCCACAACCACCGGACAAGGGTTGTGGGGATGAGACCCTTGTCCCCATCAACATGGGGACATCCTCCCCATGTTGAGGGCATGTGGCCTGGTACGGTTCAGGAGGGAGGGGGGCCGCTCTCTCGTCCCCCCCTCTTCCCCTGCGGCCGGCCAGGTTGCGTGCTCGGATAAGGGTCTGGTATGGATTTTTGGGGGGACTCCACGCCATTTTTTATTTGGGGTGGAGTTCCCCTTAAAATCCATGCCAGATCTCAAGGGCCTGGTATGGATATTTAGGGGGAACCCCACGCCATTTTTTTTTAATTTGCGGCGGGGTTCCCCTTAATATCCATTCCAGACCTGAAGGGCCTGGTAATTGAATTTGGGGGAACCCCCACGCTTTTTTTTTTTTTTTATCAATGACTTTTCTATGTATTATAAAAGCCAACAATTCATTATAGCCGCGAGTGAGTTTTAAATTACTTTTTTTCCTTCAAAAATGACACTTTGTGTGCAGGGACAGTTCTAAGCACGGGAAACATGCGCGACTTTACATGCATATCATACACACCCCCCAGGTACGAAATTTAAAGGAATATTTCACTTTTATTGTTTCACTTTAAGCATTATTAAAATCACTGCTCCTAAAAAAACGGCCGTTTTTAAAACTTTTTTTTGCATTGATACATGTCCCCTGGGGCAGGACCCAGGTCCCCAAACACTTTTTAGGACAATAACTTGCATATAAGCCTTTATAATTAGCACTTTAGATTTCTCCCATAGACTTTTCGAATTTGCCGCGAACACCCCAAATTGTTTGTTGTTCGGCGAACGGGCGAACAGGCAATGTTCGAGTCGAACATGAGTTCGACTCGAACTCGAAGCTCATCCCTAGTGTTAACTAATTGATGTATCAGATCAAATGGAATGACCATCCTATGTATAATGAATAACTTATAAAATAAAATAATAAAAAAAAACGTTGGAAATAATGGGTGTTGGCCCAAGAATGATCCAGTGGATTAAAGTACTGTACCATCACCCTATGGCAAACATAAAAATTAACGGCGTGCCGTCCTCCCCCTTCGAGATGCAAAACGGGACACGACAGGGGTGCCCCCTCTTCCCCTTTCTATTTGAATTGTCGCTTGAACCACTCCTTGCAATGATTCAAAACAATCCCGATAGAAGAGGAATCAGGGCAGGCGAGGAGGAACATAAGTTGGCAGCTTTCGCCCACGATGTGCTGTTTTACATCACAAACCCGAGGATTACAATGCCTAACCTACTAAAAATATTAAAACAATATGGCGACTTCACCAATTTTAAAATAAACTTGTCCAAGTCGGAGATTTTGAATATTAATTTAAGTCATCAGAAGCAGTGGATTTACAGAAGGCATTCCCATTCCCTTGGAAAAAAGAGCTAAAGTATTTAGGAATAAAACTAGCGAACAAGATAAAGACAATATATAAAATCAATTATATACCCTTACTGGATGAAATTAAAAATAAAATAAAGATTGAGATCTGGGGTGTGGGACCGGATGGAGTGAGGTGGAGGAGTGAGAGTGCGAGTGTGTGTCTCCCCCCGCCCGCTCCCGAGTGCCGTGCGGTGATCCGAGATGACCCTCGGCTGGGGAAGCCAGACGTGCGCTTCGCACTGAGCGGCCTGTAATACCTGCTTCCTTCTGCTCACTTTTTACTTTCTTTTGGCTCTCCACGTGGGGGATGCTTGGTGGAGAAAGGGAGTGCTGCAGCGCCATGGAGATGTGAAGATGGCAGCAGCAGTAAATCAAGCAGAGCAAGAGAGCAGACCGGACCTGCAAAAGCAAAGGCAGCTGGAATTACTCGAGGAGCTGCTGCTGGCTGGCTGGCTTGTTGCTGACCACTGACTGACCAATAGCTGCCCTTATATGGTCAGCAGATAAAACGCAGTGTGGACTATAGAACAGGGCCAGAAAAGCGTACCATGTCAGCAAGGAGAAAAGGAGATGAGAACGCTAGCCAGGAGAGCGTGGGACCACAATCATTACGATCAGCTAAGAGCAGCCAGGCCACAGTAGCCGCCACCAAACTAGAGAAATTCGCTCATACCCCAGATCATACTCCAATTAAAGGGGGGCCATCGACCCAGGCCAAAGGGATAGCAGACAGAAGAAGTCAAGGAAGCCAAGGACAATCAGCAGCAACCACGGTTAAAAATAGTAATAAAATTAATATTAATAAAAACACGGTCATGGCCGACAAAGGGACGAAAATAAATACAGCACTAACTATCTCGGCAGAAGGAACCCCCACACTAAATGATGTGTTTCTGGTGGTTAATGCATGTAAACAGTCATTGGGGGAGGTATGTGATCAAATGAAGGGCATTAAAGAGGAATTGACTTCTATGCGACTTGAGCTTCAAAAGACAAATGAGAGGATAACAGAGGCAGAAGGAAGGATTTCTCAAATAGAGGATGAATTATACCCGGTAAAACAAGAGGTTAAAACACTGAAAGAACAGATGACCAAGTTCGATGAAAAAATGGACGAAATGGAAAATAAGCTCTGAACGGACAATATAAGGCTGGTGGGACTGCCGGAAAAGTGCGAAGGGACTAATCCCATAGAGTTTTTGGAAAATTGGTTCATAAAGTTATTTGGAAGAGAATGCTTTTCGCAACAGTTTAGAAAGAGCGCACAGAGTCCCCTCTAAGCCCCCTCCCCTAGAAGGTCATCCTCGATCAATGCTAATGAAATTTTTTAATTACCAGGATAAAATAACCCTATTGAGAAAGAGTAGAGAGATGGGGAATATTTTGCTTGGCGAAACCAAGGTTTCAATGTATCCCGATTTCTCCCCCTACTTGCAGAAGCGGAGGGCAGGCTTCATAGAAGTCAAACGTAGACTGCAAACATTTAAGCTTACGTATGCACTACTATACCCAGCACGGCTACGAGTGGTAGCATTAGTAGGAACTAAATTTTTTGATACCCCTGAAGGAGCGATGACATTGCTGGAGGACAAAAAGGATCAGCTGCCAACAAAATGAAGGGACATCATAGCTCAGAGAAGAGACAATTAGAGGGGTTTTTTTTTTGGCCTTTTTTGTCTTTTGTCTTTTTCCTCCTTTTTTTTTTTGGAAGAATAAAAGTATACGGATGGGCGGGGGGTGGGAGACACACACTATGGGAGGAATAAAAGAATGGGTAGGGAATGTATTCAACCAAAATTAGGTTTGGGGGGTGATTGGAGGGAAGAGGGGAAGGGAGGGAGGGGGGTGGAAGGGATGGAAGTTTGCGGAGTTGGTATGCTAGGGAAAAGTGTGGGGACGTATGGTTCGATCACAAAAAAAGCCCCTAGGGAATACCTAGAAAGGTGTAGGGAGGGGGGGAGGAGGGAGGGAGAAGAGAAGGAGGGAGGGGGTGTTTATATTATTACAGGGGACTCTAAAGGGTTGGTATTTAATAAGGGTCAACATCAACACACATATACTGTATATAAAGCACATTTTATATTAAGGGAAAAAATTACATATATATTAGGGCTGTTACTGATTAAAATTTTCGTGTTCGATTAATCGATTTTTTTTAAATCGATTAATCAACTAATTTTGATTAACTATAACGCAAATACAGATCCAACTACTTTTAGCTGATCTCCTTTCAGGCTGATTCCCAGTGCAGCTACCAACCACTGGAAAAATGATTAGCAGGATACAAAAAACACACAAAGGCAGCGCTCGATGGGAATAGCATTAAAACTTTTATAGTCTTCAAGTAGGTAACAAAATAAATATTGCACTGGAGATAAAATCAATGTAGCTACATAAACTGTAAAAATGGTGCGAGTAATACCAAACGGTAGCAAAAGCAGTCATAAAAACATGTAGCTAAGTATGATACTGGTATAAAAATGTGTACAACGATACCACTGCTGAATCCAGATGAGGAGGGGTTAACATCAGTCCGTCGGCATGTAGATGTCCCGTGAAGGGAACTATCACAACTCCCAGTGGATGGCTGTAGAATCCCAGGTTGATAGAGGGAAGTGTAACAGCCCTTGTGTGTGGCAGATAGTAAGGTCCCGCCGGCATGCAGATATGAAGGCACAGCAAAAGTGCCCTTCAGATGGACACGGCAAGTCCCGCCAGTGTCCGTGGCGTCACTGGATCTCCGACGGAACTCCCTGAAGACCCGGAAGCCGGTGGAGAGGTGAGTACCGATCAAAAGAATTTTGATCGATCAAAAGAATTTTGATCGGCCAAAAAAATTAATCGATTAATCGAGGAATTAATAGTTAATTTCCACAGCCCTAATATATATATATCAATTAATTAAATTAAATATGAATACACATATAGCACCCTTTTATGGAAAAAGTATAGTTACTTCACAAAGCAATGGTAAAACAATTAAGTAAATCATACACAAAGGGGGAAAAAGAATCACACATTTATATTCTTCAAGTTAAAAGGAATATTTAGGCACTATGTGGTAGGGGAGAAGGTAAAAGTTTTAATTATAGAGTATTATTATGAGAGCTTTATGATTTATGTTGGAAAGCCGCAGATGTGTTTGTTTTGCTCCTTTTTAAATGTTTGGACTTTTATATGCAGTCTAGAGTAATGAAAATAGTGTCCTGGAATGTCCGTGGGTTGGGTACCCCTGCTAAAAGAGCCGCAGTATTTGATATGCTAGAAATGTATGAGGTGGGACTGATCTGTCTTCAGGAGACACACCTGATTAAAAATACCAAGCAACAAGTCCAAAGTAGGAAGTTCCAACATCAATACCACTCGGTGCACACCTCCTACTCAAGAGGTGTATCAGTAGTGATGTCGCAAACATAAAATTTTCCGTTCGCGAACAGTGAACGCAAATTTCCGCAAATGTTCGCGAACGGGCGAACGGGCGAACCGCCATAGACTTCAATAGGCAGGCGAATTTTAAAACCCACAGGGACTCTTTCTGGCCACAATAGTGATGGAAATGTTGTTTCAAGGGGACTAACACCTGGACTGTGGCATGCCGGAGGGGGATCCATGGCAAAACTCCCATGGAAAATTACGTCGTTGACGCAGAGTCGCGTTTTAATCCATAAAGGGCATAAATCACCTAACATTCCTAAATTGTTTGGAATAACGTGCTTTACTAATAATAATATAGATAAAAAAAAAACAAAACAAATCAATAGCACAGTGATTACCCGTTTAAAACAATATTACAGCAACAGGGTGATAAGGCAGTACAAAACCTAGTGCCTAATAAAAAATAAAATAAAAATGTTATAACCTCGGATATGAAACTGGCTGTAGAAGCAGCGGTGGGTGGAGAAAACAGATGAGGGTCTGAAAGAATCAAGAACGTCAAGGAGCCATGAAGACATGTTTTCATGGTTCAGGGCGGCATAAATGCAGAGGGGTCAGACAGATTCGATAATTTAAGGTTGCCTAGGGAGTTTGTAAGGTCTCGTTTGAGATACCAATCTGTATAGCGGAACGGTTGCATGAGTTTTTGTAGATCCTCTTGGGCGAACGTGTGTTCCATGAATTTCCGCCATCTCGTAAAGAATCGCGAGGTGATAACGTGCTTTAAAACATCAGGTATGATGTTGTATCGATCAGGTAGTGTAAGGGTTACGCCTGCTTCACAGTGACAGACCAAACTCCCCATTTAACGCACCGCAAACAACCGCAAACAGTCCATTTGCACAACCGCAAGGCTTTAATGATCACCTTGGATGATCACAAAGAAAATTAATGTTTTTTCTATGCAAAATTATCCAGACGATCGCTTTTGGTCTGTTCACAATGAAGCAACGACCTTATCATCTGTGGTGTGCTAACATTGCCATTGCCAACACACTCATAGAGGTGGTTGCTTCATTGTGATACGCAAGCCCCTTCACCACAACAAGGTAACGATCACGAAGGGGAATTGACACATGTATGTGCTTTTTTTTTGTTTTGTTTTTGCAGCCACAGTGCAGCACCAGAGGCCAGAAAAATTAGGCATGTACACATGCCTGAAAAATCAGGTACTGTAACAGCGGCCAGAAAAATTGATGTTTTCCAGGCAGAAAGTGCCCTAAAACATTGCGGCTTGAACCCTAGTTGGTGGCGGATAAGTCACGCAAGTCATCCGGCATGCAGAGATAAAATACAGCAGCGTATGGACCATTTTTAGCCCAAGGCAGCTCATCTCATCAGGCCTTTTTTAGTCAAATGTATCGCCCACTGTCAGTCCCTTCGGGATCCATGCCTCATTCATCTTAATAAAGGTGAGGTAATCTAGACTTTTTTGACCTAGGCGACTTCTCTTCTCAGTGACAATACCTCCTGCTGCACTGAAGGTCCTTTCTGAAAGGACACTTGAAGCAGGGCAGACCAGAAGTTCTATCGCAAATTGGGATAGCTCAGGCTACAGGTCAAGCCTGCACACCCAGTAGTCAAGGGGTTCATCGCTCCTCAGAGCGTCGATATCGGCAGTTAAGGTGAGGTAGTCTGCTACCTGTCGGTCGAGTCATTCTCTGAGGGTGGACCCCAAAGGGCTGTGGCGATGCATAGGACTTAAAAAGCTCTGCATGTCCTCCATCAACAACACGTCTGTAAAGCGTCCTGTCCTTGCCGGCGTGGTCGTGGTAGGAGGAGGATTACTTTCACATCTTCCCCTGTTAGATTCCCATTGTGCTGTGACATCACCCTTATACGCTGTGTAAAGCATACTTTTTAATTTATTTTGGAACTGCTGCATCCTTTCCGACTTCCGGTAGTTCAGTAACATTTCAGGCATTTTCTGCTTATACCGGGGGTCTAGTAGCGTGACCACCCAGTACAGGTCGTTCTCCTTCAGCCTTTTTATACGAGGGTCCCTCAACAGGCACGACAGCATGAAAGACCCCATTTGCACAAGGTTGGATGCCGAGCTACTCATGTCCCGTTCCTCGTCCTCACTGATCTCACTGAAGGTCTGTTCTTCCCCCCAGCCACGAACAACACCATGGGTACCAGATAGGTGACAACGAGCACCCTGGGATGCCTGCTGTGGTTGGTCTTCCTCCTCCTCCTCAAAGCCACATTCCTCCTCTGACTCCTCTTCCTCAGACTCCTCTTCCAGCGTTGCTGCAGGTCCAGCAAGCGATGCTGATAAGGCTGTATCTGGTGGTGATGGTGACCACAACTCTTCCTCTTCACGCTCATCTACGGCCTGATCCAGCACTCTTCGCAGGGCACGCTCCAGGAAGAAAACAAATGGGATGATGTCGCTGATGGTGCCTTCAGTGTGACTAACTAGGTTTGTCACCTCCTCAAAAGGACGCCTGAGAAACTGGCTGCATTATGGGGGAGATACTGGCTGCATTATGGGGGAGAAACTGGCTGTATATTGGGGGAGAAACTGGCTGCATTATGGGGGAGAACCTGGCTGCATATGGGGGAGAAACTGGCTGCATATAGGGGAGAAACTGGCTGCATTATGGGGGAGAAACTGGCTGCATTATGGGGGAGAAACTGGCTGCATTATGGGGGAGAAACTGGCTGCATATAGGGGAGAAACTGGCTGCATTATGGGGGAGAAACTGGCTGCATTATGGGGGAGAAACTGGCTGCATTATGGGGGAGAAACTGGCTGCATATAGGGGAGAAACTGGCTGCATATGGGGGAGAAACTGGCTGCATATAGGGGAGAAACTGGCTGCATTATGGGGGAGAAACTGGCTGCAAATGGGGGAGAAACTGGCTGCATATAGGGGAGAAACTGGCTGCATATAGGGGAGAAACTGGCTGCATTATGGGGGAGAAACTGGCTGCATTATGGGGGAGAAACTGGCTGCATATAGGGGAGAAACTGGCTGCATTATGGGGGAGAAACTGGCTGCATATGGGGGAGAAACTGGCTGCATATGGGGGAGAAACTGGCTGCATATAGGGGAGAAACTGGCTGCATTATGGGGGAGAAACTGGCTGCATTATGGGGGAGAAACTGGCTGCATATAGGGGAGAAACTAGCTGCATATGGGGGAAAAACTGGCTGCATTATGGGGGAGAAACTGGCTGCATTATGGGGGAGAAACTGGCTGCATTATGGGGGAGAAACTGGCTGCATATAGGGGAGAAACTGGCTGCATTATGGGGGAGAAACTGGCTGCATATGGGGGAGAAACTGGCTGCATATGGGGGAGAAACTGGCTGCATTATGGGGGAGAAACTGGCTGCATATGGGGGAGAAACTGGCTGCATATGGGGGAGAAACTGGCTGTATTATGGGGGAGAAACTGGCTGTATTATGGGGGAGAAACTGGCTGTATTATGGGGGAGAAACTGGCTGCATATGGGGGAGAAACTGGCTGCATATGGGGGAGAAACTGGCTGCATTATGGGGGAGAAACTGGCTGCATTTTGGGGGAGAAACTGGCTGCATATGGGGGAGAAACTGGCTGTATTATGGGGGAGAAACTGACTGTATATGGGGGGGGAAACTGGCTGCATTTGGGGACAAACTAGTGGCGTTTGGGCACAGTGGCTGTGTTTAATGGGCACAGTGGCGGCAATTGATGATTTTTTTTTTTCAGTTTGTTTGCGCCCCACCAAAAAATTTGAGCACCAGCCGCCACTGCGAGAGACGGAGTGGCAGATGGTTGAGAGGGGGCAAGGAGGACAGCAGTGGTTGACGTGGCTGAAGATGCTGGACCAGGATGAGGATGGTGGCTTTGAGCTTGTGTGCTGCTTGTACTCGTCATCATGTGTTGATCCCATAGGCGTTTGTGATGTGCGATCATGTGCCTTCGCAAAGCAGTTGTACCTAGGTGGGTGTTGGATTTCCCATGACTCAGTTTCTTTTGGCACAGGTTGCAAATGGCATCGCTGTTATCAGAGGCAGACACACAAAAAAAATGCCACACTTCTGAGCTTTGCAATGACGGCATTCTGGTGGTGGCAACAGAATGCGTTGATTAGCGTGCTGTCTGGCTGACCCCGGGTGCCGATACATGCTGTCTGACTGTGCCACTAGCTCCTTGCGACGACCTCCCCCTGCTTCCAACTCGTCTCCTCCTCCTCTCTGTCTCCCCATCTGAACTTTCCCCCTGTTCTTCTTCTCTTCGAGCGGGCACCCATGTGACATCCACGGACACATCGTCATCATCAACCGCTTCACTTGTATCTGACAACTCAGCAAAGGAAGCAGCATCGGGTACAACATCATCATCATCACACCGTACGTCCATGTGTGTAATGCTGCCTGACTGAGACATATCCCTTTTATCTACATCCTCTGGCAATAATGGTTGCGCATCACTCATTTCTTCCAACTCATGTGTAAATAACTCCTCTGACAGATAAAGTGAAGCTGCTGTGGTGCTAGTGTTGGTGGTGGCGGCAGGCGGGCGAGTGGTAACTTGAGAGGTGCCTGAAGCTGAGCTGGAGGAGGATGGTGTGTCAAGATTCCAAGCGGAAGCTGTAGAAGATTGGGTGTCCTGTGTTAGCCAGTCAACTATGTCCTCAGAACTTTTCGAGTTCAGAGTACGTGGCCTCTAAACACTGGGCATTATTCTAGGGCCAGAGGGAGTCACAGCACCACGACCACGATGGCCCCTGCGGGGTGGCCTGCCTGTCATTTTTTTTAGATTCGTTTAGTTGTACTATGCGTGCAAGCTACTGTGACACCAGATATGAGTGGCACTGTGCACTGGCAGAAGTTGACGGAGTAGACGCTGTAGGCCTAACACACACGCTGGCAGGCAACTGACTGCTATTCTATTGCAGTCAAAATTGTATTTTATTTTTTAAATGTAATCTACTGTGCCACCAGATATATGAGTGGTGCCACTGGGCAAGTGGGCACAGTATACGCTGTGAGCCTGTCACACACACGCTGGCAGGCAACTGCAATTAGATTACAGAGAAAAAAAAAAGGCAGACTGATGTATGTACTAGCCCTAAAAAGGGCTTTTTGGGGTGCTGTCAGGACGCTGTCCTTACAGCAGAGATCAGATGAGTCTTTCAGGACTGGAGTGGACACTGAATACACTGGCCTAGCTATAGATTTCCCTATTAAATCAGCAGCAGCTACACTGTCCCTCCTCTCACTAGTAATCTACTGTGCCACCAGATATATGAGTGGTGCCACTGGGCAAGTGGGCACAGTATACGCTGTGAGCCTGTCACACACACGCTGGCAGGCAACTTCAATTAGATTACAGAGAAAAAAAAAAGGCAGACTGATGTATGTACTAGCCCTAAAAAGGGCTTTTTGGGGTGCTGTCAGGACGCTGTCCTTACAGCAGAGATCAGATGAGTCTTTCAGGACTGGAGTGGACACTGAATACACTGGCCTAGCTATAGATTTCCCTATTAAATCAGCAGCAGCTACACTGTCCCTCCTCTCACTAAGACTGCAGCTTCAGAATGAATCTAAAATGGATGCTGTCCAGGAGGGTCTGGGAGGGAGGGTATGCTGCTGATTGGCTGGAATGTGTCTGCTGACTGTGAGGTACAGGGTCAAAGTTTGCTCAAAGATGACGAATAGGAGGTGGACCGAACATTGCATATGTTCGCCCGCTGCGGCGAACGTGAACAAGCTATGTTCGCCGGGAACTATTCACCGGCGAATAGTTCGGGACATCTCTATGTATCAGTACTAATTAAGAGGGGAGTGGTGTTCACCTGTAAACAGATCAGTATTGATGAAGAGGGGCGTTATATTTTCCTTTACTGTGCAATAGAGAATAGAGAATATGTTCTTGCAAATATTTATATCCCCCCCTCCCTTTAAACCGGAAGTTATATATAAACTAGTGGAGTTTATGTTGGATAAAACTGGGATACCAGTTATAGCAGTGGGGGACTACAATGAGGTTCTAAATAAAAAATGGGATAGGTTTCCAGGGGGAAGGGTGCAGAATGCCTCAGAGAGTCGGTTGCATCAGATTTTACAGGAAACTGGGTTATTTGATTTGTGGAGACTGAGGAATCCGGATGTGTTACAATACTCTTGTTTTTAAAGCTCCTATTCCACACTCTCTAGGATAGACTTAGTTCTGGGTAATGCGGAAGCATCCCAGACAATAAAGAATATAGTATATCAGCCAAGAGGGGTGTCGGACCACTCGTTAGTGACGGTTTCGGTAAACTTAGAAGGGGATAGATCTACTAGAGTATGGAAGATGAATCTGTTATGGTTTGAAGTAATTGGGAATCCAGAGGAGATGCTATCTAAATTAAAAGAGTTTATAGAATGCAACGAAGGAACTGTCACACAGGGAGTAATGTGGGATGCATTGAAAGCATTTCTCAGGGGTATATGTATTCAACAAGTGGCTAAAATTAAAAAGGTATCAAGAGAGTGGGAGAATGGGATTAGGAAGGAACTGGTGAATGTAGAGAAGGAATACGTTGAAAATTCAACACCAGAGAAACAAAGAATATGGTTGAATAAGCAACAGGAATATAAAGTAGTAATGACAAAAAAATCTGAGAATAAGACATTATTTCAGAAGCAAGTCGCATTCGGGGAGGGAGAAAATGTTGGAAGAATGTTGGCACACCTAGTGAGAACTAATTCCTCCCCCTCCGCAGTACCCGCGATAAAAACCCAGAGCGGAGAGATCTCAACCCGGGTGTCAGTGATTACAGACACATTTAGAGAATACTATGATAATCTATACAAATCGCAGGGGGCAGTGGGAGAGGAGGAATTGGAAACTTTTTTCAGAAACATTAAAATGCAGACTCTCACTGAAGCAGAAAAAGAGGGAATGGAGGCCCTGATAACTCTTGAAGAAATACAGTTAGCAGTTGCAGAGATGGCCAACCAGAAATCGCCCAGACCTGATGGTCTCCCTGTAGAAACCTACAAATATTATGGAAAAGTGTTACTTCCAGAACTACTTAAAGTGTTTAACTGGGCAAGGGAAGAGGGGAAATTGCCTACATCAATGACAGTCATAGTCCTGCACAAAGAAGGGAAAGACCCGTTAGAAATCACATCTTATAGACCTATTTCTCTCCTTTGTTCAGATGCCAAAATACTGGCCAAAATAATGGCAGCCAGGTTAAATAAAATTATCGCAATACTTATACATCAGGATCAAACTGGGTTTATTCCCAGTAGATCAACTAGTATGAATATCAGGAGGGTATTTCTCAACTTACAAACACCTACAGAGAATATTGGCACAAGGGCAGTTAAGTCTTTAGATGTGGTTAAGGCCTTTGACAGCCTGGAGTGGGGGTATATTTGGCATGTTTTAGGAGCATTTGGCTTCGGCCCAGTGTTTATTAGATAGATAAAAATGTTGTATAGAGATCCCACTGCGAAAAATAGAGTTAACAATGACTATTCAGACAAGATTCAATTGGAGAGAGGCACAAGGCAGGGGTGCCAGTTGTCCCCCCTGCTTTTTGCATTAGCAATGGAGCCATTGGCAACTACTATAAGAGTAAATACAAAAATGGAGGGATTTGTGAGACCTACCGGAGAGGAGAGAATTGCACTATATGCTGACGATGTTCTCCTCTTCCTTGGGGACACAGATCACTCGCTCAAGCAGGCAATGAATATTTTTAGACAATTTGGAAGACTCTCAGGACTGATTATAAATTGGGAGAAATCAGCTTTGATGCCGGTGGACCCGATTGTAAACCAAACCTCAGTAGAAACCCCTCAATTGGAAATAGTTGATACAATGAAATACTTGGGAATATATATAACGACCGATACTAATAAATACATAGATAATAACATAGTTCTCCTCCTGTCTAAATTTAAAAATAAAATCCAAATATGGCGGCGTCTCCCATTATCGGTTGCAGGGAGATGTAACCTGATTAAAATGCTGTGGATGCCACAGTTACTGTACTTTTTACATAATACGCCAATATGGATACATAAGAAATGGTTCAGGAAAATTGATACATTATTTAGAGAACTAATATGGAAGGGAGGCCAATCTAGGATAAGGTTGCAAACCCTACAGCTACCAACCAGGGAGGGAGGTATGGCGGTGCCACACCCTCGGTGCTACTTTCTGGCAGCACAATTGCAGCATATAGGAGGAAGATCAGAGCCAGGAGGAGATATAAACGGGGGATTAATGACAGTGGGGGCACCCCATAAAATAATGACGGAGGTATTGGAGGCAAATTCATTTGCCTATAGATCCCCTACGGTTAAGATGGTCATAAAAGTATGGAAAGCAGTAAAATCAATTGGAGGACAAGGTGGAGTAACAGAACACGTGCCCCTCTGGGACAATAGGAATCTTCAGGAGCTGGAGGCGGTGGGGAAAATTAAGGAATGGGAAGTAAAGGGGATAGCTAGGCTAGCCCAGTTGTATAAGGGAAGTACTCAAAAAACTTTTACCGAACTGAGAGAGGAATATGATGTCCCTAGATACATATTTTATAGATATCTTCAAATTAGACATGCTTTAAACGCTCAGTTTGACAGGACGGAGCCAGCCTGGTGTAAATCTCCTATTCTCCAGAGACTGGATAATCAGAGTAGAACTGGGGGCTTTATTTCTGAAATGGATTTACATATATGTAAAGGAAGTATCGAGGGGCCCGAATCCCTCAAAAGTAAGGGCAAATGGGAAGAAGACCTAGGGCCCATATCAGAGGGGCAATGGAAGAAGATACTAGAGAGGGAACACCTGGTAACAATCTCGCCCGCACAGAAGCTCTCAAATCTGATGCTGCTACATAGGACGTACTATACACCAAAAAGGCTGTTTAGGTTGGGGTGGAGGACGGATGCAGGGTGTCCCAGATGTCAGGGCACGGGGGACTTGATGCACATGATATGGAGATGCCCAAAATGATTCAGATACTGGTCAGAGGTCCTCAACACCATAAATAGGATATATAAAACAACATTAGAAAGGGAACCTAGACTGTGTATCCTGGGATTAAGGGAGGGAATAAACAGGGAGGCTAGCACAATAAGAGCAGTGCTCAGGTGTCTCTTCCACGCAAGAAAATTAATCGCGCAAAGATGGCAAGCAGAGAGACCGCCATTGGTAAAAGAGTGGGTGAACGTAGTCACGGAAACAATATGGAAGGAGAAAGTAGCCTATACTAAGAGAAGGAATATTAGAGAGTTCGAAAAAGTGTGGAAACCATGGTTAGAAAGCATGGGGTACCCTCCGAAAAATAGAAGTAATGCAGTAAGCTGAAGAAGGAAAAAAATAATGGAAAAACAAAATAAATAATGTGTGAAAAAGGAAAGAAGATAGAAACCCTAATACGAGAAACCATAGACCCGGGGGAGGGGGGAGGGGGGGGGAAAGGCTTAATAGAAAGGAAAAGGTGTTACTCATATAAATGTGTGTTATTAATATTATCATGTTAATATAATAGATGAAAATTATTAAAATATATGTACGTTCACTGTTATTTATAATGTTGAAGAAAATCAATAAAGAAAATTGAAATAAAAAAAAATTAAAAAAAATACAGAGAGTAATGTATAAACCCCTATCATGGATAGGGAGGATTAGTACTGTGAAGATGGTATTGTTACCAAAGATTGTATACAAGTTCCAAATGTTATATATAAAAAGGATATCTGCGCTAAATGGAAAGGCTGCTGCCCCCCTGAGAAGGTATCCTATAAGGAGACTGTAAAATAAGGTGTGTGTGAAGGGGTGATGGCGCTGCCTATTACAGGTGAGGTTTGAACCAGTGAGGTGCAAACACTGAAGGTATAGGAACCTAGTAGATAAAGAATAAGTGACAAGTAATAAAGTGTTCAAAAGAAAAACAACAAAGATGAGCCCATCCCACTTGCAGGGACTCAAATCTGCAGGAGTGGAGCCAGTCCTAGGGGTAAACCTCTAATCCTGATGGATGAGGGGCCCCACAGGTGCAAGGATCAATGATACTGACAAAATGTGCATATAATCGTTGATACTCAGTGCTCAACTAGTGCTAGCATGTGATATCCTATTCCTGATATAGTGTTCCAATCCAATGTACTGTGTTTATAGCCAATCTTACAGTTATTCACATATACAGCCTCAACAGAAAACCCAATTCACAAAGAATGCTAAATGTTTCAGCATATAAATAGACAACCAATGTTACAGCAGTCCCGGTATGTAAGTTTAGATCTGTGAGCAGATCGAAATTCACATTCAATCAGTGGCCTCCAATCTTCACAGATTTTCCTTGGGGTCAGGTGTAGCGACCATGATAAATCAACTGTCCGTACGTTCCTCCACTCTTCCCCCGATCCGGAAGTGACGTAGACGTTTGCAGCAGCCAATCACTGACGCGTTTCGACGTCAGTCGTTCTCAAAGGTGATTTTTTTTTTTGTCTATGCCTACGTTTTTACCCCAATAAATCATTACTGATTTACACTATGGGAGCACATTTTTTTCTTTGAAACCTACGGAGGAGCGGGCGTGGGGATCAGAGGAAGGAGAGAACCATCCATCCCCTCAGTGGGACCACAGCGGGAGGACAGCGAGCCGTGCAGTCCAGAACATCACCAGAAGATCATCCGGTTAACCCCTGAGATGCCCAATACCCCTATAGGGTTGCTACTTTGTGGTAAGCGCAACTACACTCGGGGGGGGGGAGCACCACAGTCACTTTAACCCGCTGTAGGATTGCATGAGCAGGAATTGCACCAAGTCACCTATTCTACTTAAGCTGTCTTTTGAACTGACATTTTTTTTCTCATATGTGGAACAGCAGCTGGTTGATTTATCAGGATCGCTACACCTGACCCCAAGGACAATCTGTGAAAATTGGAGGCCACTGATTGAATGTGAATTTCTATCTGCTCACAGATTTAAACTTACATACCGGGACTGCTGTAACATTGGTTGTCTATTTATATGCTGAAACATTTAGCATTCTTTTTGAATTGGGTTTTCTGTTGAGGCTGTATGCCTCATATATGTGAATAACTGTAAGATTGGCTATAAACACAGTACATTGGATACACACACACCTTAAGTTCCAAATGTTACCTATAGCACTATCACAATCCTATTTTAGTGCACTAATAAGTATTATAAGGAGATTTATCTGGCAAAATAAAAAAAAAAGAATTTCATTAGCAGTACTTAAACAAGGTAAAAAACATGGCGGGCTTGCGGTCCCAGACATTAAAGAATAATATAAGGCTGTGGTGATATCAAGAGTAGTGGAATGGACTAGGGGGCAAAGTGAAAAAAGGTGGGTGAAGCTTGAAAACACAATGAGTGAGGTACACTTAAGAAAAATAGTTTGGAATCCCCCACAATTTAGAAAATTAGGTGACAACACACACACTGACATTAAATGCACTAAAAATCTGGGATGCAATCCACAAAAAAAGTAAGGGGACATTTAATTCACTCTTAATTTTATTAAAAGATAATGATTATTTTCCACCCGGTAAAAAAGTAATAGGCGGTAATTGAATAAAGAGTGAGAATGCAACTTATGCCGCGTACACACGATCGGTTTTTCTATTGGTGTAAAAAAATAGAACATGTTTTAAATTTTACAGATGGAAAAAAAAACAATAGCAAATTCCGATCTTCTGTGGGGAACTCCATCGGAGAAAAATCCACGCATGCTCTGGCTAAATTACAAGACGGGAGTGCTCGTTCTGGTAAAACTAGCGTTCGTCATAGAGATAGCACATTCGTCATGCAGTAAAGGACTGAAAAGCACGGAGACTGAAAAGCGCAAATCGGCTAACACCAAACTTTTAATAACACGCGGTAACACAAAATCAGCAAAAGCAGCCCAAAGGGTGGCGCAGTTGGATTTGAACTTGCCCTTTATAGTGCCGTCGTACGTGTTGTACGTCACAGCGTTTTGGCGAATTTTGACTGATGGTGTGTAGGCAAGACTGATGAAAGTCAGCTTCATCGGAAATCTGATCGTGTGTACAGGGCATAAGAGACATAATTAGCAGGGGAAAAATCATACCATTCAACGAGTTGAAACACAAACCGGAATTTAGGTTGATTAAAGTGGAGTTCCACCCTCTTTTTCAACTTTGTTGCACCCTCTCTAGTAAAGTCCCCTTAAGAACAATTGGCATGTTATTTATTTATTTTTTAAAAACTCACTGTTTGCTATGAATCTTTCTACATCTCGCGCCGCGGACGCAGCAGCCTCCCCGCATCATCCTCTCATCGCTAGGCCTCCTGGGAGATGTTTGTCATCATTCCCAGGAGGCCCAGGGCCGTAGTATCGCGTTATTTCTAAGCAGGAAATTACGCGATGCACGGCGACGCCCGGAGCCATTTTATGTAAGGGAATCCTGCCTTTGTTTGCCAGTGTTTATCTACCTGGGCAGTCAGGGTGATCAGTGCAGTGGGAGAGTTACAAGCACTGATCACCCTGTATAGGTTTCAAATTCTGACAGACGGTGCGTTTCTCCACTCCCCCCGTGGCTTTCAGATGCTTTAGTAAAACCAGCGGTGATCGGTGCTTGTAACTCCCCCACACACGATCACCACTGATTGTCCCCGCACCCTCCTCCAGCCCCCTCCGTTCTGTTGCTGTCCCCCTCTGTGTTCCCCTCCATGCTGCTGTTCTCCTCCATGTTGATCTGTGGTGTTCCCCTCTCTTCTCCTCCGTGTCCCCCTCCATGCCGGTGTCCCCATCTCTTCTCCCCCTCCGTGCTGGTGTCCCCATCTCTTCTCCCCCTCCGTGCTGGTGTCCCCATCTCTTCTCCCCCTCCGTGCCGGTGTCCCCATCTCTTCTCCCCCTCTGTGCTGGTGTCCCCATCTCTTCTCCTCCTCCATGCCGGTGTCCCCATCTCTTCTCCCCCTCCGTGCGGGTGTCCCCATCTCTTCTCCTCCTCCATGCCGGTGTCCCCATCTCTTCTCCCCCTCCGTGCTGGTGCCCCATCTCTTCTCCCCCTCCATGCCGGTGTCCCCATCTCTTCTCACCCTCCATGCCGGTGTCCCCATCTCTTCTCCCCCTCCATGCCGGTGTCCCCATCTCTTCTCACCCTCCGTGCCGGTGTCCCCATCTCTTCTCCTCCTCCGTGCTGGTGTCCCCATCTCTTCTCCTCCTCCGTGCTGGTGTCACCATCTCTTCTCCCCCTCCGTGCTGGTGTCCCCATCTCTTCTCCCCCTCAATGCCGGTGTCCCCATCTCTTCTCCCCCTCCGTGCCGGTGTCCCCATCTCTTCTCCCCCTCCGTGCTGGTGTCCCCATCTCTTCTCCCCCTCAATGCCGGTGTCCCCATCTCTTCTCCCCCTCCATGCTGGTGTCCCCATATCTTCTCCCCATCCATGCCGGTGTCCCCATCTCTTCTCCCCCTCCATGCCGGTGTCCCCATCTCTTCTCCCCCTCCGTGCCGGTGTCCCCATCTCTTCTCCCCCTCCATGTTGGTGGCCCCATCTCTTCTCCCCCTCCATGCCGGTGTCCCCATCTCTTCTCCCCCTCCTTGCTGGTGTCCCCATATCTTCTCCCCCTCCATGCCGGTGTCCCTATCTCTTATCCCCCTCCATGCTGGTGTCTCCATCTCTTCACCCCCTCCATGCTGGTGTCCCCATCTCTTCTCCCCCTCCATGCTTCTGTCCCCATCTCTTCTCCCCCTCCATGCCGGTGTCCCCATCTCTTCTCCCCCTCCATGCCGGTGTCCCCATCTCTTCTCCCCCTCCATGTTGGTGTCCCCATCTCTTCTCCCCCTCCGTGCCGGTGTCCCCATCTCTTCTCCTTCTCCGTGCTGGTGTCCCCATCTCTTCTCCCCCTCCATGCCGGTGTCCCCATCTCTTCTCCCCCTCCATGCCGGTGTCCCCATCTCTTCTCCTCCTCCGTGCGGGTGTCCCCATCTCTTCTCCTCCTCCGTGCGGGTGTCCCCATCTCTTCTCCCCCTCTGTGCTGGTGTCCCCATCTCTTCTCCTCCTCCGTGCAGGTGTCCCCATCTCTTCTCCCCCTCCATGCTGGTGTCCCCATCTCTTCTCCTCCTCCATGCCGGTGTCCTCATCTCTTCTCCCCCTCCATGCTGGTGTCCCTATCTCTTCTCCCCCTCCATGCCGGTGTCCCCATCTCTTCTCCTCCTCCATGCCGGTGTCCCAATCTCTTCTCCTCCTCCGTGCGGGTGTCCCCATCTCTTCTCCTTCTCCGTGCGGGTGTCCCCATCTCTTCTCCTCCTCCGTGCAGGTGTCCCCATCTCTTCTCCCCCTCCATGCTGGTGTCCCCATCTCTTCTCCTCCTCCATGCCGGTGTCCTCATCTCTTCTCCCCCTCCATGCTGGTGTCCCTATCTCTTCTCCCCCTCCATGCCGGTGTCCCCATCTTCTCTCCCCCTCCATGCCAGTGTCCCCATCTCCTCTCCCCCTCCGTGCTAGTGTCCCCATCTCTTCTCCCCCTCCACCCCCTAGATCTGTCAGGATGGAGAGCGGAGGTAGGAGCCGGTAAACCCGGCTCCTTACTGTTCCAAATGAACAGAGTCAGTGATCACTGACTCTGTCCATTCACATAACTGAAACATTGTAAACTGTGTTTACAATGTTTCAGTTTTTGAATGGAGAGGAGCCGCTGTCTTCTCTCCATTCATTTTCAGCGCAGCTGAGGCTGCTGAGAAAGGGACTGGGGAATCTGTGTCCCTAGTCCCTTTCCCTGTCTCAAAGGGGAGATGTCAGAGGTCTGTTAAGACCCCTGATATCTCACCAAAGCCCCCCAACAGGGCTGATAAAAAAAAATGGCAATAAATAATAAATAAATGAATTGTAGAAAATAATAAAAAATAAAAAAAACACACTGATACTGTCCACCCCCTCCCTTAAAAAAATAAAAACATTGTAAAAACAAAAATAAAAATAAAAAAAAATTGTAAAAAATAAAAAATAAAAATTGTAAAAAATAAATAAAAAAAACTACAGACACATGTGCCACTGTCACATGAGATTAAAAAAAGTATCGGTAATCGGTATCGGCGAGTACTTGAAAAAAAGTATCGGTACTTGTATCGGGACAACCCAATTTGGCAGATAATGGGATTGTATTCTATGGAACAGTAGCCAAATCAGCCCATTGTACAGGATTTAGGAACCATTAAATCATGTCGTATTTCTGATGCAATGTGCTGTAAATGATGCGATTCGACGTGCTGGGGGTGATGCAATGTTCTGTGGGCCATGCAATTCAATGTGCTGGGGGTGATGCAATGTTCTGTGGGCCATGCGATTCGATGTGCTGGAGTGATGCGAATCGATGTGCTGGGGGAGATGCAATGTGCTGTAAATGATGCGATTCGATGTGCTGGGGGTCATGCAATGTGCTGTAAATGATGTGATTTGATGTGCTGGGGGTGATGCAATGTGCTGTAAATGATGTGATTCGATGTGCTGGGGGTGATGCAATGTGCTGTAAATGATGTGATTTGATGTGCTGGGGGTGATGCAATGTGCTGTAAATGATGTGATTCGATGTGCTGGGGGTGATGCAATGTGCTGTGATTGATGCGATTCGATGTGCTGGGGGTGATGCAATGTTCTGTGGGCTATGCGATTCGATGTGCTGGGGGTGTTGCAATGTGCTGGGGTGATGCGATTCGATGTGCTGGAATGATGCAATGTGCTGTGATGTGATTCGATGTGCTGGGGGTGATGCAATGTGCTGTGAGTGATGTGATTCCATGTGCTGGGGGTGATGCAATGTGCTGTAAATGATGCGATTCAATGTGCTGGGGCTGATGCAATGTGCTGTAAATGATGCGATTCGATGTGCTGGGGGTGATGCAATGTTCTGTAAATGATGCGATTCGACATGCTGGGAGTGATGCAATGTTCTGTGGGCCATGCAATTTGATGTGCTGGGGGTGATGCAATGTTCTGTGGGCCATGCGATTCGATGTGCTGGGGTGTTGCAATGTGCTGTGGGCCATGCGATTCGATGCATAAATTAATTTTGTTGCTGAGATTAGTCTTTTTTTTTAATGAAAAGCTGTACAGAAAAAAGTAGCCGCTGTGTGTGTGTGTGTGTATGTATATATATATATATGTGTATGTATATATATATATATTTCTTGAACATGTAGTATATTTACTTTTTACTGCAGGGAGGAGGGGAGGAGAGGTTTGCATAGAAAAGTGTCAACTTCCTCTGACACTGCCGTTGCTATGGAAACCTGACCTGAAACCTATTACACTGCTTGTGCAGCACTGAGCATGTGCGAGATCTGCAATCATGAATTCCAGGAAGTAATACAGTCTGGCTTCAGATGCCCACACATAAGATGGCCACGGTCTATTTCTAGTTTATAAACTTTCAAAATGCTGTAATAACCTAACAAAACAGACCTCAGTTTACAGACTAACTTTACTAGAATACATTAAGCTTGTTTATTATAGAGGTATTTTTATTAAAAAAGTGTAATTTCGGCCGGAACACCACTTTAATGAATGGCGGTATCTTCAGTTGAGGCACTTTGTTGAACAATTACCTCAGCCAATAAGATCTTATACTGATTTAAAGCCGCTAGAGCAGCTGTGTATTGCAGAAAACACAAGAGGTATTATATCTCGTATCTATAAAATACTGCTGGCTGTGGAACGGCTGGAGACCCCGCCATTCATAAATAAATGGGAAAGGGAATTGGGGTCACAGATAGATAAAGCCACTATTAGTAAAATCTTAAATCTAACCCATAGCTCGGCAGTAGACACTAGAATGGTCTAAATGAATTACAAATGTTTAACTAGGTGGTATGCAAAGCCTGAGAAAATCCGCGGAGTGTTGGCGAGGATGTAAGGCGCTGGGAACGATGACTCATCTGTGATGGGACTGCCCAAAAATCAAAAAGTACTGGAGAGGGATCTTGCAGCTAATAAAATAAATCACCAGAGGACCCGTGGGTAGTTTTACTACATGGGGTTGAAGGATCAGTAAAACAATATAAAGACTCAGTAATACCACATATGTTAAATGCCGCGAAAAGACTGATCCCTAAAAAGTGTCAAGAAGTAAAAGTCCCATCAATTCGAGAGTGGTTAACCACAGTAGAGGAAACATATAAGATGGAAGGTCTGAGATAGAGTCTAGAAGAAGAAAGCGTAGAGTCAACTGAGAAATGGGAGAGATGGAAAGTGTTTAAAAAGACAAGTAGTTTAGTCTCTAGACTGAGGGAATCCTCCCGCAATGAGAGTAAATACAATAAAAAAAAGGGGGGTGGGAGGGAGAGGCGGGGCACCTTTGGATGGCTAAATTAGAAGTAAATAGGATACAAAGGTTGTCAAACAGTGAATTGGATGTGACTTGACACACAACTATAGCACAAACATGGCGACCTCCATCCCTAAATTGGTTTGTAGAAAAGGAGAACTGTGGGACTTTGAGTGAGGCTACCGCCATGTCAGATACTGTATAAACAGAAACATAAAATTTACAGTACATAATTTATTGTTACATTGTAAAAAATATTATGTCAAATAAATAGGTAGTCACATGACTTACACGAAATATGCTGCTATATAGCATGCAATACAAATAGAAATTAAACAAAGTAACAACCAGGGATGAACCGAACACCCCCCTGTTCGGTTCGCACCAGAACCTGCGAACAGACAGAATGTTCGCGTGAACTTTAGAACCCTATTAAATACAATGGACTCGAACGTTCGAAATCTAAAGTGCTAATTATAAAGGCTTATATGCAAGTTATTGTCCTAAAAAGTGTTTGGGGACCCGGGTCCTGCCCCAGGGGACATGTATCAATGCAAAAAAAAGTTTTAAAAACTGACATTTTTTTAGGAGCAGTGATTTTAATAATGCTTAAAATGAAAAAATAAAAGTGAAATATTCCTTTAAATTTCGTACCTGGGGGTGTGTATGATATGCATGTAAAGTGGCGCATGTTTCCCGTGCTTAGAACTGTTCCTGCATAAAATGTCATTTTTGAAGGAAAAAAAGTCATTTAAAACTCAAGCCTCGTACACACGACCGAGTTTCTCAGCAAGAACCAGCAAGAAACTTGCTGGCAGAGATTTCTTGCCGAGAAATTTGTTCGTGTGTATGGTTTCTCGTCAAGAAAAGCGACAAGAATCTCGACGAGAAAATAGAGAACCTGCTCTCTATTTTCTCGTCGAGATTCTCGTCAGCCTGTTTCTCGACGAGAAAATTGTGTGTGTGTACACTTACCTGTTCGCCGGGAAGCACGCGCATGCTCGAAATGACTTTGACGCATGCGCGGTAGCTTCCTAGGCATAGGTAGGGTGAACCAAGATGGCGGCGACGGCATCGAATGTGACGAGCGCATGCTCGTCGTATTCGATGACGTCACCGCGTACGCTCCATTCAAAGAACCACGGGTTCTTTGAAATGAGCGTGTGTACACTCAGCCGGGACAAGTTTCTTGTCCAAGGATCTCGTCGTAAAAAACGACATGTTTTTAACGACGAGATTCTCGGCCGTGTGTACGAGGCTTCACTCGCGGCTATTAATGAATTGTCGGCTCCCGGCAATACATACAAAAGTCATTGATAAAAAAAAGTGTGGGGGTCCCCCAGAATTCAATTACCAGGCCCTTCAGGTCTGGTATAGATATTAAGGGGAACCCCGCCGCAAATTAAAAAAAAAATGCGTGCGGTTCCCCCAAATATCCATACCAGGCCCTTCAGATCTGGCATGGATTTTAAGGGGAACTCCACCCCAAATTTTAAAAAAATGGCATGGAGTCCCCCCAAAAATCCATACCAGACCCTTATCCGAGCACGCAACCTGGCAGGCCGCAGGAAAAGAGGGGGGGACGAGAGAGCGCCCTCCCCCTCCTGAACTGTACCAGACCACATGCCCTCAACATGGGGAGGATGTCCCCATGTTGATGGGGACAAGGGCCTCATCCCCACAACCCTTGCCCGGTGGTTGTGGGGGTCTGCGGGCGGGGAGCTTATCGAAATCTGGAAGACCCCTTTAACGAAGGGGACCCCCAGATCCCTGCCCCCCCTATGTGAATTGGTAAGGGGTACATTGTACCCCTACCATTTCACGAAGAAAGTGTCAATTTTTTTTTAAAAAAACCACACAAACACCTTGGAAAAGTCCTTTATTAAAAAAAAAAAAAACATTCCAGCGGTGAAATCCAGTGTCCCGCGGCGATCCGATGTCCAGCGCTGTCCGTCATTGTCTGAGCCTGAGCGGACCTGATGGGGAACTTCCTCCGCAGTCTATTACATGTATAGACCCGCCCCTTCTAAAGTTGATGCGGAACATGAGAAGGGGCGGGTCTATACATGTATAACATAGTGAAGGAAGTTCCCCATCAGGTCCGCCCCCTTGGTATGTCAGACCGCGCCTACGTCATTGGCCTGAGTGGACCTGATGGGGAACTTTCTTCACTGTGTAAATTTAAATTACACAGTGAAGGAAGTTCCCCGCTCAGGCCAATGACATAGGCGGGGTCTGACATACCGAGGGGGCGGACCTGATGGGGAACTTCCTTCACTGTGTAATACATGTATAGACCCGCCCCTTCTCATGTTCCGGGGGCGGGTCTATACATGTAATAGACTGCGGAGGAAGTTCCCCATCAGGTATGCTCAGGCTTAGCCAATGACGGACAGCGCTGGACATCGGATCGCCGTGGGACACTGGATTTCACCGCTGGAATGTTTTTTTTTTTAATAAAGGACTTTTCCAAGGTGTTTGTGTGTTTTTTTTTTTTTTTTTTTTACACTTTCTTCGTGAAATGGTAGGGGTACAATTTACCCCTTACCAATTCACATAGGGGGGCGGGATCTGGGGGTAACCTTTGTTAAAGGGGTCTTCCAGATTCTGATAAGCCCCCCGCCCGCAGACCCCCACAACCACTGGGCAAGGGTTGTGGGGATGAGGCCCTTGTCCCCATCAACATGGGGACATCCTCCCCATGTTGAGGGCATGTGGCCTGGTACGGTTCAGGATTGGGGCCGCTCTCTCGTCCCCCCCTCTTTTCCTGTGGCCTGCCAGGTTGCGTGCTCGGATAAGGGTCTGGTATGGATTTTTGGGGGGACTCCACGCCATTTTTTTTTTATTTGGGGTGGAGTTCCCCTTAAAATCCATGCCAGATCTGAAGGGCCTGGTATGGATATTTGGGGAAACGCACGCATTTTTTTTTTATTTGCAGCGGGGTTCCCCTTAATATCTATACCAGACCTGAAGGGCCTGGTAATTGAATTCTGTGGGACTCCCACGCTTTTTTTTATTTTTTTATCAATGACTTTTGTATGTATTGCCGGGAGCCGACAATTCATTATAGCCGCAAGTAAGTTTTAAATTACTTTTTTTCCTTCAAAAATTACATTTTATGCAGGGACAGTTCTAAGCACGGGAAACATGTGCCACTTTACATGCATATCATACACACCCCCCAGGTACGAAATTTAAAGGAATATTTCACTTTTATTTTTTCATTTTAAGCATTATTAAAATCACTGCTCCTAAAAAAACGTCAGTTTTTAAAACTTTTTTTTGCATTGATACATGTCCCCTGGGGCAGGACCCGGGTCCCCAAACAATTTTTAGGACAATAACTTGCATATAAGCCTTTATAATTAGCACTTTAGATTTCTCCCATAGACTTTTCGAATTTGCCGCTAACGCCCCAAATTGTTCGTTGTTCGGCGAACGGGCGAACAGGCAATGTTCGAGTTGAACATGAGTTCGACTCGAACTCGAAGCTCATCCCTACTTTCCAGTATATTATGTTACAACACTCCTGATGAATGGCTGTAATGCCAGGAAACGCATTGAGTGCCCCTAGATGCCCCAAGTCATCTGTCCCTACAATGTTTTTTAACCCATCTACCTTATTATGTACAGTTACTATTTTTAATTTCTATTTGTATTGCATGCTATATAGCAGCATATTTAGTGTAAGTCATGTGACTACCTATTTATTTGACATAATATTTTTTACAATGTAACAATAAATTATGTACTGTAAATTTTATGTTTCTGTTTATATCTGACATGGTGGTAGCCTCACTCAAAGTCCCACAGCTCTCCTTTTCTACAAAAGGATACAAAGGTTGTAAGAGGGTATTCTACTCATGTAATTTTATATTTTGTATCCGTGCACTTTTGATGTGATAATATAAAAAAAAAAAAAAGAATTGTAATTACATGCCCCTGTTGAACAGGGGCAGAAAATTGGGCCTTTGGTGGTGGACGGTGTGGTGGCGTTGCCACAACACTGTAAGGCCTCACAGTTACTCTTGGTGGGCTCAGGAACGGGCTGTGAAATATTAGATCAAGAATTGTAATTACATGCCCCTGTTAAACAGGGGCAGAAAAATTGGGCCTTAGCCACTGGTGGCGGTGCCCAGAACTAGTGTTGAGCGAACCCGAACTGTAAAGTTCGGGTCCGTACCGAACTTTAGCTTTTTCCCGAACCCGGACTTTGCCCAAAAGTCCGGGTTCGGGTTCGGGTTCGGCAATCTAATTACGCATTTAGAAATGCTTCAGGGGCCAGCCAATCACCTTTTGATTAGCTGGTGTGCCCTTAGAGGCCATCATAGCCATGCCTACTAATGGCATGGCTGTGATTGGTCAGTGCAACATGTGACCCAGCTTCTATATAAGCTAGAGGCACACAGCAAACATGTCACTCTGCTTCAGAATAGATAGGGAGAGGATCTAGTCTGCTGCTGCTGCTTTTAGGGAGAGATAGAAAGATAGATGAGGTAGTCCTGATTCTATAATCTGAGGGAAAAGATAGAGAGATAGTGTAGTGTAGGGCCAGGTTCCTGTGTTGGTGCTTTCAGGGAGAGAGAATATTATATAGGAGTCCAGATTCAGAGATTAAAATCAGCGATCTGCATAGGTTTACCTATTTGTGTTGCAGTGCAGTCTTTTTACACTGCCATGAGCCCAGTGTCAGAGAAAATATAACTTTTAGGGGAAAAAAAAAAGGCACTTTATTGTGCTCTTTTCCAAAAGACCCATAGGGCAAAAAAAAAAGCATTTTATTTTGCTCGTGCAAAAAAAGACCCGTTTAGGGCAAAAAATAAAAAATTTGCACTTTAATGTACGCTTGCAAAAAACGCCGTTTAGGGGCACAAAAAAAAGTTTGCAGTGTGTTATATATATTTTGAGGTGTGTGAAATAAACAATTTCTATATAGTTTTCTCCTACTGTGCTATACTAAAAAAACAACATTTTTTTTGAATAGCATTTTCTGCAGTTCTGTAGCTGTGCGATTCAGCGGTTACGTACTGTGGGTGTGTTCTGCTCTTCCAAAAAACGCCGTTTAGGGGCACAAAAAAAAGTTTGCAGTGTGTTATACATATTTTGAGGTGTGTGAAATAAACAATTTCTATATAGTTTTCTCCTACTGTGCTATACTAAAAAAAAACATTTTTTTTGAATAGCATTTTCTGCAGTTCTGCAGCTGTGCGATTCAGCGGTTACGTACTGTGGGTGTGTTCTGCTCTTCCAAAAAACGCCGTTTAGGGGCACAAAAAAAAGTTTGCAGTGTGTTATACATATTTTGAGGTGTGTGAAATAAACAATTTCTATATAGTTTTCTCCTACTGTGCTATACTAAAAAAACAAAAATTTTTTTGAATAGCATTTTCTGCAGTTCTGTAGCTGTGCGATTCAGCGGTTACGTACTGTGGGTGTGTTCTGCTCTTCCAAAAAACGCCGTTTAGGGGCACAAAAAAAAGTTTGCAGTGTGTTATACATATTTTGAGGTGTGTGAAATAAACAATTTCTATATAGTTTTCTCCTACTGTGCTATACTAAAAAAACAACATTTTTTTTGAATAGCATTTTCTGCAGTTCTGTAGCTGTGCGATTCAGCGGTTACGTACTGTGGGTGTGTTCTGCTCTTCCAAAAAACGCCGTTTAGGGGCACAAAAAAAGTTTGCAGTGTGTTATACATATTTTGAGGTGTGTGAAATAAACAATTTCTATATAGTTTTCTCCTACTGTGCTATACTAAAAAAAAACATTTTTTTTGAATAGCATTTTCTGCAGTTCTGTAGCTGTGCGATTCAGCGGTTACGTACTGTGGGTGTGTTCTGCTCTTCCAAAAAACGCCGTTTAGGGGCACAAAAAAAAGTTTGCAGTGTGTTATACATATTTTGAGGTGTGTGAAATAAACAATTTCTATATAGTTTTCTCCTACTGTGCTATACTAAAAAAACTAATTTTTTTTTGAATAGCATTTTCTGCAGTTCTGTAGCTGTGCGATTCAGCGGTTACGTACTGTGGGTGTGTTCTGCTCTTCCAAAAAACGCCGTTTAGGGGCACAAAAAAAAGTTTGCAGTGTGTTATACATATTTTGATGTGTGTGAAATAAACAATTTCTATATAGTTTTCTCCTACTGTGCTATACTAAAAAAACAACATTTTTTTTTGAATAGCATTTTCTGCAGTTCTGTAGCTGTGCGATTCAGCGGTTACGTACTGTGGGTGTGTTCTGCTCTTCCAAAAAACGCCGTTTAGGGGCACAAAAAAAAGTTTGCAGTGTGTTATACATATTTTGAGGTGTGTGAAAACGGAAAATTTATATCAAATACTTACCGTAATTTTCCTTTCCTGATGAACTCCATGGCAGCCTACGTGTGGGTTAATCCCGCCCCTCATACCTCATAGGACCCTTCTCCCATAAATCTTTGCTCTGGGCCAGAGGCCGTGTTCCATAATTTAGCCTACTCCAGCCACTGGGAGGGAACTCCTGCTGCCATGGAGTCCATCAGGAAAGGAAAATTACGGTAAGTATTTGATATAAATTTTCAGTTTTCCTGACAGACTCCATGGCAGCCTACGTGTGGGAAATAACTAGCCATACACACCCGGGTGGGCAGAGTGCTGTACAAAAGAAAAAAGGTTTAATTGGCACCATCAACAGACAAGATACGTAAACCACTACGCAGTAGTGTGCCATGAACGTGTTAATTGAAGACCACAAGGCCACCTTGCAAATAACTTCTGGAGGCACGTGACGTGATGCCGCCCATGATGAAGACACTTCTAGTTGAGTGAGCAGTCACCGCTTCTGGAGGCGCCAAGCCCTTGGCTTTATAGGCCCACTGAATGGCCTGAACAATCCATGCTCCGATAGATCTGGAAGAGGCACGCATTCCCTTATACTTCCTGTGAAAAGAACGAGCAGGTGGTCGGTCTGACGGAAAGAAGCTGTAGCTTCAAGATACTGACTCAGAGCTTTTCCAACATCTAAGGGATAAACACTGGAATCCTCGGTAGATCTGAACGTTGGAAGAGCAATCTCCTGATTGTCATGAAACACAGATGCCACTTTGGGGTTTGAACCCAACATAGGAATTAAAAAGTTTAGAAATGGCCCCTTGCATCCCTGAGAGCTGATTTCAGAGACCCTCTTGGCCGATGTTATAGCCACCAAGAAGACAACTATTAGAGAGAGTCATTTGACAGAAGATTGATCTTCATGTTCCAACTCTCTACCTAAGAAAACATCCAGGACAAGGAGAAGATCCCAATTAGAAAAACTTGGCTCTGAGGTCTGAGCCTTATTGCTCCTCTGAAAAACTACTGAGTAAGAGGGTGTCTAGCCCAGGAAACACCCGTAAAGGCAGAGATTACAGCGATTTGGACTCGCAGCGAGCTGACTGACAATGAGAGATCCAATCCTGATTGTAAGAAGCCCAGGATATCATGTATCTTTGGGTTATTGCAAGAACCTGCAGTGGAAGAGGTGTAGTCTGAAAACTTTTTCCAAATCCTCTGGTAGACCCTGTTGGTGCCTGTTCTTCTGGCATTTAATATTGTGGAGATGGCCCTACTTGGACAGCCTAGGGCCTCCAACCTTCCCCTCTCAAGAACCAGATCATCAGATGTAGATGGGTCGGGCATGGATGTAGAAATGCCCCTTGTGATAGGAGATCTGGTCTGGAGGGTAGAGGAACTGGGTCCCGGAAGCTGAGTTGCATCAGCAGTGGAAACCATGGCTTGTTTGGCCAGTACGGGACTATTGCCACTATCCCTGCTTCTTCCATCCTGAGCCTCGACAAAAAACGGAGAATGACAGGAACCGGGGGAAAGGCATAGGCCCTTTGGAACCGCCAATGGTCTGTCAGAGCATCTACCCAAAAGCCTGGGGATACCAAGACCTTGTGTAGTATCTCACTAGTCTGAAGTTGCATGGGGAGGCAAACAAGTCTACTTCCGGAATGACTCCCAGGGACAGGACCCACCTGAAGACTTCGGGGGAAAGTCCACTCGATGTCCAGAGAAACTCTCAACAGAAAATCTGCCTGAACATTCTGGACTCCAGGGAGATAGACAGCTGTCAGGTTGGCCAGGTTTTCCTGGGCCCAGATCATGATGGGCTCTATTTCCTTTGACAGGGAGAGACTGGGAATACCCCCTGTCTCTTGATGTATGCGACTACCGTTGTGTTGTCCAGTCTTAGGAGGTCTCCTGCTGTTAAGTGGTGAAAGGCCTGCAGAGCGCAGAACGCTGCCCGGAGTTCCAGAACATTGGAGACTATCCTGTGAGAGAGAAAATTCCATATGCCTTGGGCTACTTCTGTCAGCCCCTGTTGCTGGCATCTGTAGTGATGGTGACCCAAGACACAGGTGCGATGGAGTGACAATTGAGGAGGTTCCTCTGTTGTAGCCACCAAGGAAAGCTCTCCCGCATGGATGAGGTTATTTGGATAAAGTGATCCCGAAGCCCTGGATTATACTGCTGGAGGAAACCCTTCTGGAAGGGCCGCATTTTCCACTGAGCCCACTTTACCATGGGTGTTGTTGCCACCATGGTACCAATGATCTTTAGGCATTGAGAGGCTTGGAGATGAGGACGACATTGCAAGCCAAACTCTGTCCCGGATCACTGGGATTTTTCCAGGGGTAACAAGATGGTGCTCTTGATAGCGTTGAAGTGTGCCCCGAGGAATACCAGGGACTGCGTAGGATCCAGATGGCTCTTTTCCAGATTCAGAAGACAACCAAACTCGAGTAGAGTGGAGATGACCTGGGATCTGTGGATTAGCAACTGCTCCTTGTCCCGAGACAACAGCAGGTCATCTAGATAGTGATACAGACGGACACCTCTGGTCCTGATCAGAGCCACGACAGCCAACAAGTTTTGAAAACACACGAGGCGATGTTGTAAGCCCGAAGGGGAGACAGGTGAACTGCAGACGGATTTAATCGACAGCAAAGCGAAGGTATTTCTGGAATTCTGACGCTATCGGAACATGGAAGTAGGCGTCCTTCCGGTCTATAGAGACAAACCAATCGCCTGGTTGGATTGCTTGACTGATCATGAGTAGTGTCTCCATCTTGAACTTCTCCTTCTAGATAAAATAATTCAAGTGGGTTAGGTCTATAACTGGCCTCCAGGAGACGTTTTTCTTCAACACCATGAAGAGGGGCGAGTAGACCCCTTAAATCCTTTTGTCATCTGGAACTGGAATTGCAGCGCCCTGAGCCACAAGAGAGACAGGAGAATTTGCTTTTTCTCTTCCGAGAGAGGCAAGGATGCCGACTCGCTCTGTTTTAGGCAGGTGCAATATCATAAAGACTTAGGGGATTCTTGTCCACCGGAAGATGCCCCTTTTGAAAACTTCTGGCCTGAAGGCTGTTTTTTCTTCCAGGTCTTCTTGAACTCACGGCCAGGCCTATAGTAGCGAGCATTCCTTGCTCGATCTGAACTTTGCCTGGGCTGTGTTCTCTTCTGGTTTAGCAGACGGCGATCCTGGGAAAGGAACCCCGACTTGCCCCCTGTGGCACGGGTGATGGCACTGTCTGATATGTTCCCAAAGAGGGACGAACCCCCAAATGGAATCCTGCACCATGCCTGCTTGGAGGCAGGGTCAGCTACCCATGGGCGCAGCCACAAGGCACGCTTAGCCGTGACAGATGTCAGCATGATCCGAGCCACCAGGCAAATTATGTCTAGGGAAGCCCCACGAGAAAAGCCAACGTCAACCTTAGCCCATGAATAGGTGAGCTCCTGGCCAGTTCTTCCGAGATGCTCCTCAGAGAAGCATCTACGTCATCTGCCCAGACTTCCATCGCTTTAGAAAGGGCTGCGAGAGCTAGAGCTGGTTTGCAGGTCATACCCGCTGTAATGTAGATCCGCATGAGGTCGGTATAAATTTTCCACTCCAGGCAATTCCTAAAGGAAACAGTATCCTCCAATGGGAGTGTGACGTGCCTCACCATCCTCATTAGGGCTGAGTCAATGAGAGGAGCCGACTCCAGGTGTTTTACATCCTTGCTTTTAAATGGGTAAATTTTTGATACCTTCATTAACAGGCAATTCTTCCTTTCAACACCACTCCATTCGTCGGTAATTATTGCGCTGAGTTCACCCAAAAAGGAGAAATTAGGGTGTTCTTTTTTGAGGTGTTTAAAATATTTCCTCTGTTTGGAGGGTGCCTCCACTGGCTCTTCCATCTCAAAGCTTCTTTGACAGCTTTTGACCAGCTGTGGTACTAGGGCAAATTCAAAACCTGCACCAGGGTCATCTACCTCCACCTCACTGTCTGAGGCTTCAATTGAGGAATGGCTCGGCTGTGAAGGGCCTGGAGCCTTGAGATCATCCCTAATAGGGACTGACATAGTGTCGCCAGCAGGGTTGTGGGTATGACCAGAATCCCCTTTACTCGGGGACTCTTGGACCACCTTTCTGACCAGTGCTTCCACTTGTTGGTCTCCACCCTCTCTTTCTTATGCGACTTTAGAAAAGCATCGCTCGCAGAGAGATTTGCCTTTAGGAACTTGGGCCCCGCATACCCAGCAGGCTTTCCTCACAGAGCGGCTGGAGTGGTGGTGAGAGTGACGCCCAGAGGTGGTTTTAGACTCCTATCTGTGGTACCTAGATCTAAAGGAAGATCTGACGTCTGGACCTTGAAGAGGAGTGACAACGTTGAGACCTAGGAGGGTCTTTGCCGTGCTTTGGTGTTCAGACCTAGAAGAGCTGAGTGAAAAAGAAAGGGTTAAGAGCTCCTGAATGAGTGAACCCAAGCATCACAGGTAGAAAAGAAATAAATCCTACCTGCAGCGCAAGGGTTGGCCACAAGAGGGCGGTGACAGATCCATGGCAAGGCAGTTTGAAAGCGAAATGAATCATTAAAGCGTTATGAGAAACAGGAGTGACAACAGGCATGAGAGAGCACATAATAAAACATAGCCAGCACCCAGGGAGCCTGCAGCAAACAATTTACCTTGTAAACCAGAGCCCAGTGCCTGGGTAAATACCGCATAAGCCTGCAAGTCATCCCAAGTAATAGCTGCTTTGACAGCTATTTAAATCTGCCACCGTAAACGATGTCACCGCCCCATAGCGGTTGCCATCCGGTGGCGGCCAATCGCATGCGCGACTGCCACTGCCATTTTGGCGAAACTGCGCCTGCACGAACCAAGCACGGAATCTTTGTTTGCGGCTTGCGGATGCACAGCGACTTCCTGAAACGGCGAGCTGGAACGCAGCTGCGCTCCAGCCGCCGTGGCCACTTACTGGAGCTTGATAGAAAATAAGGAGACACACAAAACACAGAGATACGGCTGCCATATAAAAGGAATATCTTTGTACATTACCACCACCACGGCACGATCCGGACCAGAACCTGGGACTGGGGAGCTGTTCGCTCGACCCACCGCACGATCGGGCGTTTACAAAGCCTCCCGCTAATAGCTGGGACGTTTGACCATATTGCCGCTTGCCTGCCAATGGCCAGGTTAGTAAGCTCTTCATGGTATCACATCATATCGCCCATGTCCACCTGCTAATAGCTAGGATTGCTGGACTGCAGAGAGGATCACCGCTAACCACCAACGTATCGCCGTGCACACCGCCAGGCCTGGATTACAGGAAAACTTCATGAAAAGGTAAGACTATATCTTGGTCCTAGGAGGAGGACAAAAAAAGGAACACGGCCTCTGGCCCAGAGCAAAGATTTATGGGAGAAGGGTCCTATGAGGTATGAGGGGCGGGATTAACCCACACGTAGGCTGCCATGGAGTCTGTCAGGAAATAAACAATTTTTATATAGTTTTCTCCTACTGTGCTATACTAAAAAAACAACATTTTTTTTGAATAGCATTTTCTGCAGTTCTGTAGCTGTGCGATTCAGCGGTTACGTACTGTGGGTGTGTTATGCTCTTCCAAAAAACGCCGTTTAGGGGCACAAAAAAAAGTTTGCAGTGTGTTATACATATTTTGAGGTGTGTGAAATAAACAATTTCTATATAGTTTTCTCCTACTGTGCTATACTAAAAAAACAACATTTTTTTTGAATAGCATTTTCTGCAGTTCTGTAGCTGTGCGATTCAGCGGTTACGTACTGTGGGTGTGTTCTGCTCTTCCAAAAAACGCCGTTTAGGGGCACAAAAAAAAGTTTGCAGTGTGTTATACATATTTTGAGGTGTGTGAAATAAACAATTTCTATATAGTTTTCTCCTACTGTGCTATACTAAAAAAACAACATTTTTTTTGAATAGCATTTTCTGCAGTTCTGTAGCTGTGCGATTCAGCGGTTACGTACTGTGGGTGTGTTCTGCTCTTCCAAAAAACGCCGTTTAGGGGCACAAAAAAAAGTTTGCAGTGTGTTATACATATTTTGAGGTGTGTGAAATAAACAATTTCTATATAGTTTTCTCCTACTGTGCTATACTAAAAAAACAAAATTTTTTTTGAATAGCATTTTCTGCAGTTCTGTAGCTGTGCGATTCAGCGGTTACGTACTGTGGGTGTGTTATGCTCTTCCAAAAAACGCCGTTTAGGGGCACAAAAAAAAGTTTGCAGTGTGTTATACATATTTTGAGGTGTGTGAAATAAACAATTTCTATATAGTTTTCTCCTACTGTGCTATACTAAAAAAACAACATTTTTTTTGAATAGCATTTTCTGCAGTTCTGTAGCTGTGCGATTCAGCGGTTACGTACTGTGGGTGTGTTATGCTCTTCCAAAAAACGCCGTTTAGGGGCACAAAAAAAAGTTTGCAGTGTGTTATACATATTTTGAGGTGTGTGAAATAAACAATTTCTATATAGTTTTCTCCTACTGTGCTATACTAAAAAAAACAACATTTTTTTTGAATAGCATTTTCTGCAGTTCTGTAGCTGTGCGATTCAGCGGTTACGTACTTTGGTTGTGTTCTGCGCTTCCAAAAACACCCATTTAGGGCAAGATCCTAAATTTGGAAAATATGAGGAGAAGGTCAAAGGGACGTGGTGGCCCCGGTCGTGGTGCTGCTGGTGGAGCTCCTGTTGCAGGGAGAGGACGTGGTGGATCTGTGCCAGATACACGCACAAGTGAAACACCTTCCTCAGGTGCGAGTAGGCGACAGAGACTGCGGCGGTATTTTGTCGCGCCTAATGAGGCTGTACGAATGTTTAGGCCAGGACAAGTACAGGCGATAGTAGATTGGGTTGCTGACAGTGCCTCGGGTTCCTTCACATTGTCTCCCACCCACTCTTCTGATGGAAGAACAAAGTTGGCACCTGAAACCCATGTCCATCAGTCTTTCACCTCACCCCCTTGCAAATCAGCCAAGCAGTCTGAGCCCCAAATCATGCAGCAGTCTCTTCTGCTTTTCGATGACTCTGTTAGCAGGGTTTCCCAGGGCCATCCACCTAGCTCTGCCCCAGAAGTGGAAGAGATTGAGTGCACCGATGCCCAACCACTTATGTTTCATGATGAGTACATGGGAGGACCATCGCAGTACGTCTCGGATGATGACAAAACACAGGTGCCAACTGCTGCTGCTTTCGCAATTGTGCAGACAGACAAGGAGGGCAGGGGTGAAGACTGGGTGGAAGATGATGTGGAGGACGATGAGGTCCTCGACCCCACATGGAATCAACGTTATGCAGGTGACCAGTGTAGTTTGGAGGAAGAGGCGGTGGTCGCACAGAGCCACCAGCACAGCAGAAGAGGGAGCAGGGTGCAAAAGCGGAGCGTCTGTCAGCTAGACAGTATGTCTGCTACTGCCCAACGCAGCAAGGGACTGAGCACACCAAAGCCAGGTCCAAGGAGTTCCCCAGCGTGGCAGTTCTTCACACAATGTGCTGATGACAAGACACGAGTGGTTTGCACGCTGTGCAATCAGAGCCTGAAGCGAGGCATAAACGTTCTCAACCTGAGCACAACCTGCATGACCAGGCATCTAAGTGCAAAGCACGAGCTGCAGTGGAGTAGACACCTCAAAAACCAAGAAAGGTCTCTGGCTCCTCCTGCTTCCTCTTCTGCTGCAGTCTCGGCCTCTTCATCCACCTCTGTAGTGACAGTGGCACCTGCCACCCCGCAAACAGAGGATCTGCCAGCAACACTACCACCTGGGTCACCAACCATCTCCACAATGTCCCATGGAAGCGTTCAGCTCTCTATCTCCCAAACATTGGAGCGGAAGAGGAAGTACCCCCCTAGCCACCCGCGATCCCTGGCCCTGAATGCCAGCATTTCAAAACTCCTGGCCTTTGAAATGCTGTCATTCCGTCTGGTGGAGACGCAGAGTTTTAAAAGCCTGATGGCATTGGCTGTCCCACAGTACGTCGTACCCAGCCGCCACTATTTTTCCAGGCGAGCCATCCCTTCCCTGCACAACCAAGTGGGGGACAAAATCAGGTGTGCACTGCGCAACGCCATCTGTGGCAAGGTCCACCTAACTACGGATGCGTGGACCAGTAAGCACGGTCAGGGACGTTATA
This sequence comes from Rana muscosa, assembly GCA_029206835.1. Lineage (NCBI taxonomy): Eukaryota > Metazoa > Chordata > Amphibia > Anura > Ranidae > Rana > Rana muscosa. Next base: position 204,732,842 of record CM055127.1, read on the forward strand.
TCTCCCTAACAGCACACTGGGTAAATGCAGTGGCGGCTGGGCCTGAGGCAGACAGCAGTTTGGCGCATGTCCTTCCACCACCGAGGATTGCAGGGCGCTTCAGTTTGCCTCCTGTTGCTAACTCCTCCTACTCCGCTTCCTCATCCTCTACCGCCTCCTCATCCGGTCAGCGTAACACCTTCACCACCAACTTCAGCACAGCCAGGGGTAAACGACAGCAGGCAGTTTTAAAACTTTCCTGTTTGGGGGAAAACCCCCACACCGCGCAGGAGTTGTGGAGGGACATGGAACAACAGACCAATGAGTGGTTGCTGTCAGTGAGCCTCAAGCCCGGCCTGGTGGTGTGCGATAATGGGCGAAATCTCGTAGCATCTCTGGGCCTAGCCGGTTTGACGCACATCCCTTGCCTGGCGCATGTGCTGAACTTGGTGGTCCAGAGGTTCCTTAAAAATTACCCCAATATGCCAGAGCTGCTGCAGAAAGTGCGGGCTGTGTGTGCGCACTTTCGGCGTTCTCACCCTGCTGCTGCTCGCCTGTCAGCGCTGCAGCGTAACTTCGGCCTTCCCGCTCACCGCCTCATATGTGACGTGCCCACAAGGTGGAACTCCACCTTGCACATGCTGGCCAGACTGTGCGAGCAGCAGCAGGCGATAGTGGAGTTTCAGCTGCAGCAATCACGAGTGAGTCGCTCTGCGGAACAGCACCACTTCACCACCAATAACTGGTCCTCCATGCGAGACCTGTGTGCCTTGTTGCGCTGTTTCGAGTACTCCACCAACATGTCCAGTGCCAATGACGCCGTTCTTAGCGTTACTATCCCAGTTCTATGCCTCCTTGAAAAAACGCTTCGGGCGATGATGGAAGAGGATGTGGCACAGGAGGATGAGGAGGAGGAGGAGGAAGCGGGATCATTTCCAAGGCTTTCAGGGCAGTCTTTCACAAGTGGCTACGAGGGTGGGTTCCTGCACCAACAAACGCCAGGTACACAATTGTCCGGCAGAAAGGGCACAGTTCTGGAGGATGACGAGGTGGAGGAGGAGATGGAGGAGGAGGAGGAGGAGCCATTTTCACAGCAGGGTGGCACCCAGACCAGCTCGTGGCCATCACTGGTGCGTGGCTGGGGGGATACAGAGGACACAGACGATACACCTCCCACAGAGGACAGCTTTTCTTTGCCTCTGGGCAGCCTGGCACACATGAGCGATTACATGCTGCAGTGTTTCCGCAATGACCACCGAGTTGCCCACATTTTAACTGGTGCTGATTACTGGGTGGCCACCCTGCTGGATCCCCGTTACAAGGACAACGTACCGTCCTTAATTCCCTCACTGGAGCGGGATCTTAAGATGCGCGAGTACAAGCGCACGCTGGTAGACGCGCTGCTGGTGGCATTCCCACCTGACAGCGGGCGTACGGTGGAAGCACAAGGCGAAGGCAGAGGAGGAGGAAGAGGTCGCCAACGCAGCCGGGGCACCGGCAGCACCTCAGAAGGCAGGGTTAGCATGGCTGAAATGTGGAAAAGCTTTGTCAGCACGCCACAACAACCAGCACCACCAGCTGAGATGGAACGTCTTAGCAGGAGGCAGCATTTCACCAACATGGTTGAGCAGTATGTGTCCACAGGCCTACACGTACTGGATGATGGGTCTGCCCCCTTTAACTTCTGGGTCTCCAAATTGGACACATGGCCTGAGCTTGCCCTTTATGCCTTGGAGGTGCTGGCCTGCCCTGCAGCCAGTGTATTATCTGAACGTGTATTTAGCACGGCAGGGGGCGTTATCACAGACAAGCGCAGCCGCCTGTCCAGAGCCAATGTGGACAAGCTCACGTTCATTAAAATGAACCAGGCATGGATCCCACAGGACTTGTCCGTACCTTGTGCAGAATAGACATGTATACCGGTGTTGTGACAAAAACTGTCCGGCCATCGGATTGTGTCCGGCCCATACTGCGAAGGCGCAGCGCTTGCGCAGTACAGAGGACAAGGAGATTCACAAAATCTCCGAAGATGAACGGCGCCTGCGCTGTGAGTGCAGGTTCAAGCCCCACCATCCAAGTGGACATACGGTAGCACATAGTAACAGGGCCCCTCATGGGCTCGGTTCGATCGCCACGCTTCGGGCATGGCCTCACTTGGCTCGGCTTGAACCACGGATGGTGTGGCCTTCACCTGAACTCACCACGCAGGCGCCGTTCGTCTTGGGAGATTTTCGAAATCCCCCTGTCCTACATACTGAGCAAGCGCAGTACAGGGTGGACACTATTTGACGGGGGACAGAATCCGACACATCACCGGCCTTACCCAGCCATTGTTGTATTTTTGAATCAGTGTTGGCTACCTCGTCCTCCTCCACCGCCGCTTCCACCTACACAGCCACATCCACTGCCACCTCAACCTCCTACTCCATATGGACCTCGTCCTCCTAGGTCAAGATTATTATTTTTTATTTTTATTTTTTTTATGTTATTTTAAGTTATTTCCCTATCCACATTTGTTTGCAGAGCACTTGCCATGCTCTTAACAACATTTTGCTGCCATTTGCAGCCCTCTAGCCCTTTCCATTACCTTTTTAGAGCCTTTTTAGTCCTTAGAAGTCCGGGTCCCCATTGACTTCAATGGGGTTCGGGTTCGGGTCCGGGTTCGGGTTAAAGTTCGGTCCCGAACCCGAACTTTTTTCCGAAGTTCGGCCGAACCCGTCGAACCCGAACATCCAGGTGTCCGCTCAACTCTACCCAGAACCAAAAATGTTCTTACAAGCTATCAGCATGATCATTGAGGAGGAATAGGATAGTCACTCAGCATCAGCATAGGCAGTCTTGAAGGGATCTGACATTCAAAAAAATATATATACGGTTACATCAGCATCAAGTGCTTGGTAGCTGGTGGTGATCCAACAGTGATTCATTTTTATGAAGGTCAGCCGATCGACCGAGTCGGTGGACAGGCGCACCCTGTGATCGGTTACAAAGCCTCCAGCAGCACTGAATGTGCGTTCCGAAAAAACGCTGGATGCAGGACAGACCAGTAGCTCAATTGCATACTGTGCAAGCTCTGGCCAGTGATCCATCCTCAAGACCCAGTAACCCAGAGGATATTCGGTGGGAAAGGTGTCCAAGTCTGATCTTGCCCCTAGGTATTCCTGCACCATGTAAAACAGACGCTGGCGATGGTTGCTGGAACCGATCATACCTTGGGGCTGTGTACTAAAAAATTGTCTGAACACATCGGTCAGACGGCCACCTTCTCCACCGCTCCTTTTTTGACTGACCGAAGCCTCAGGAACACGTTGTCCAGGACCAGGAATTTGTAACCTCCCAGGCTCTGGGAACGCGTTGCACAAACCTTTCTGCAAGGCCTCTCGAAGATGTTTCATCCTCTGCGACGACAAGATAAGGTCTGCAACCTTACCCTTGTAACGTGGTTCAAGAAGGGTTGCCAACCAGTAATGATCCCTGTAACGACAGGGGTTAACGTTGTTTAAATATATTCCATTCCCGAACACACAGCAGCTACCAGACACTCCAACCAGCCGAATAAGACCCCATACAAATATTTCTCCCTGCACAAATGAGACAACGCTCTGTGTTGAAGTTCCAAAAACAGGGAATGAATCTTTATTACAAGCACATGGTAACACACTTCTCTTCAAAACACTTCCCTCCCATCCTTGGGGAACAGGGCGGGTTAAACTGTCCAATGACAATGGTGATACAGGTCAGGTGTGTTCAAACTTCTCCTTCAGTAAACAGTCTTAGCAGGAGGGGTTGCTGGAGTGATCCCCCCCCCCTTTCCTCACAGCAAGACACTTAAACATCCCATAATAGGCAGCCAGACGGTCTACCAGCTCCAATCCCCATCACCACAAACAACAATAAAAAGGTCTTTGGAAGCTAGTCTGGATTTAATCTAAATTATACAGGCAGCCAGGTGGTTAGAGTTGAACATATCTGCATCTCTCAATTAACCTGTTGAGTTCAGAATCAAACAACCAGTAAATAGTCCTTTACAGATATCCTGGGAAATACCGTGGATTAATATTACAGACCCATTTCAAAGCAATCCAAGACATATTCTCAATGTCCATTATTTTCTGGATCATACTTTCTAAGAACTTCTGGGTTCCACGGGCCCTCCCATTACAATCCCTCTCCTTGATACCATGAATACGAGGATCCTTCCGCATGGTTTGCGGATCAGGGAGGCCGTGCAGCGTAGGTTTGCTGAAGCATTTGGTCACTAAGGACGACATGATCTGCAGCCACCTCCTCCCAGCCATGTACAAGTGCACGGGTTTCTTGGGACTAACTGATCCCTTGAAGACTGCTGCTGATGCTGAGCGCTAGGCTCCACCTCCATGCTGACACAATTCTCCTCCTCCTCCTAGTCCTCTTCCTGTGTGATAGGCGTGCCAGCAGGAACACTGTCTGGATAAAGGGGGCCTTGAGAGGTAAGGAAGTCCTCCTCTTCCTCCCTCTGTTCTGCCTTAAGTGCCCTGTCCATTATTCCACGCAGTGTGTGCTCCAACAGGTGGACAAGAGGCACAGTGTCACTGATGCATGCACTGTCACTGCACACCATCCTCGCGGCCTCCTCAAATGGTGACAGGACAGTGTATGCATCCCTGATCATGACCCACTGGCGTGGCAAAAAAAAAAAACAAGCTCCCCTGACCTCGTGCCATATTGGTACAGATACTCATTGATGGCCCTCTGCTGTGTGTGCAGCTGCTGCAGCATGGCCAATGTTGAGTTCCACCTGGTGGGCATGTCACAGATTAGGCGGTTCTTGGGCAGGTTGTATTCCTTTTGGAGGTCAGCCAGCCGAGCACTGGCATTATATGACCGGTGGAAATGCACACAGTTTCTTGGCTTGCCTTAGGACATCCTGTAATCCCGGGTACCTTCCCAAGAACCGCTGCACCACCAAGTTAAGGACGTGAGTCAAAAAGGGCACATGGGTCAGTTGTCCCTGTCGGAGGGCAGAGAGGAGGTTGGTGCCATTGTCGCAAACCACCATTCCTGGCTTAAGTTGGCCAGCAATGGTGAGCCTGCCCCTGCAGAGCAGACAGAATCTCTGCCCCAGTGGGGCTCCTGTCCCCCAAGCACACCAGCTCAAGCAACGCATGGCATCTTTTTGCCTGCGTACTTGCATAGCCCCTTGAACGCCTACGGAGCACCGCTGGTTCCGAGGACAAAGCACAGGAAGAGGCCATGGAGGAAGAAGAAGAGGTGGGGTGGAGACGAGAGGTGTGTCAGAATCACCAGTAGTAGCATTTTGGAGGCGTGGTGGCGGAACAACCTCCAACACTGCTGCACCCTGTCCTGCATCCTTCCCAGCTGCCAGCAGTCACCCAAAGCGCCGTGAAAGATGGGCAACGTCCCTGTCCATGCCTGCTGGACCATGAGTCAGCGGTAATATGCACCTTACTGCTGACCGCCCTGTCCAGCAAGGCCAAGACATTGCCTTCCACATGCCGGTGTTTGGGAACCTGCCACTGAGGAACCGCACATTCCACAAACTCACGGAAGGGGGCAGAGTCTACAAACTGAAAAGGCAGCAGTTGAAGTGCTAGAAATTTAGCCAAGCTACAGTAGCATTCAACCGCTGGGCATGTGGATGGCTGGAAGCAAACTTCTTTTGGCGGTGCAGCAGCTGTGGCAGGGAAATTTGCTTGGTACAATCTGACGTTGGTGTACCGATAGCAGATTGCCCGCAAGTATTTGGCAGTGACACACCTAATTCTACACCTTCATTCCTCTTAGTGCAGGTTTCTGAGAGGACTGAAGGTATAGTGGAGTTGGAGATCCCAGCTGATGAGGAGCAAGGAGAGGTCCGCTTTGTTCTTTGGTGTGAGTCTTTTATGTACGCTTGCCAACAGACTGCATGGCAGGTCAACATATGTCTGGTCAAGCATGTGGTGCCCAAGCGGCTGCTGTTTTGGCCACTTCAGATACGCTTCAGACATATGTTGCAAATAGCAAAGGTGCGATCTACTGTACACGTCTCAAAAAAGGCCCACACCAAAGAACTGGGGGAACATGACTGCCAGTTTTCTGTCCTTATTGGGCACCCCCTCTCTCTGGGCTCACGGTACTGCCTTCCCCAAGCTGGGTACCATCATCAGAGCCTTCAAAACGCTGCACATCCTCCTGCAGCATGTACCCAACACTGTCGTCAAACAGTTCGGGGGACTCCTCAGGAGAGCATGGTGGGGCTAGGGAAGGAGTTGATGCCATTGAGCCGAGGGAAGAGGCCCCTTTGGTTGACGAAGTACCCTGAGGCTGGGTGAGAGAGGATGAGGAGGATGAAGACAGCTTGGTCATCCACTCTACCAACTCTTCAGCATGTTGCAGCTCAACACGGCCAGCTGCCGCAAAAAAGGACAAGCATGCCCCACGGCCACGTGCTGACGAGGATGCACCGTGTCCACGACCAGCACTGTTGCCTCTAGACACAGAGCCTGCTTGCCCTCTTTATTGGCCTGTGTGTGTCTGCCTCTCCTTGTTGGCCTTCCAGACATACTTTATTTGATGTATTGGAATAAGTAGGTACACAAGGAATTGTCTGCAGTTAGCTTTAGTTGCACTCTGTACACAGGAAACAGTACACTGACTGAAAATACTGCAGCTACCACAATCAACTGCCTGCCTGTCAGTATAATAGCAAGAGAATAACAGGAACGGATCTAGCTAAACTGAATACAGTGTGTGTGTGTGTGTGTGTGTGTGTGTGTGTGTGTGTGTGTGTGTGTGTGTATGTATGTATGTATGTATATATATATATATATATATATATATATATATATATCTTGTGAGATTGGGGGTTGTTAAGCTCACGTAGTAGATGCGTTTTTCAGTGATGCAGGCCAGTCAGCAACTCTGTTTAAGGGCATGGTAGCCCATTTTTATTTAAAAGCACGCAAGTTCACAAACACATCTGTAGTATTTACAGGGGGGTTCCACCATTCCTGTATCCTTCATACTAACAGTCGCTTTACCTTCTTGTGATCCAGGCCTTTAGCCTAGGCCTGACGGTCTGTTCCTCAGACCCACACAGTGTCCAAGAGTTTCAGCTTTCTAACACTAACTATGTCTGCCTCCTGCAGACATGCACCGCCTTTGACTCCACTTCAGAGGAAGAGAGCCCACTCGGCTCTCATGCACACAGACTTCCTCTCTCTTGGGTGGAGCCCCTGATCCATAGTCACCTCTGACGCCACTTCAGAGGACGAGAGCCTACCTGGCTCTCATGCACACAGACTTCCTCTGTTGGGTGGGGCCCTGTTCCATAATTACCTCTGAACTAAATAGCCCAAGACACAGCTGTTCCATCAGCGTGTCTTTCTCTACCAAATGTGGCAATAACCAACCCTCTTGAAGGTCGCACAAAGTCGCACTCTCACAATATATATATATATATATATATTTACACAAACACCTGGGATGCATATATATACTGCATACACTGTAACTGCAGCTAACTGACTCGCCTGCCTGCTCTATTTAACTCAAATGAAATGACACAGTCTCTCTCTCTATCTCTCTCAGCACCCGGAACACACTACACAAGGCCAACACACAGGCGGCCTTATATAGTGTGGGGCGTGTACCTACTCCCCTGAGCCATGATTGGCCAAAGGCACCCTGACTTTGGCCAATTATGGCTCTCTGTACTGACGGCGCTGTGATTGGCCAAAGCATGCGGGTCATAGTGCATGCTTGGCCAATCATCAGCCAGCAATGCACTGCGATGCCGCAGTGAATTATGGGCCGTGACGCGCCACTTGAATTTGGCACAAACGCCCCATAATGTTTGAAAGTCGGCAAATGGCCGAACAGCCAATGTTCGAGTCGAACATGAGTTCGACTCGAACACGAAGCTCATCCCTAATCTGGACTTATGTAAATGTCCTCTCAGTATTAAGCATTACCTTGGACTCACTAGCCCCACCTGCTGCCAGCTGTGGACAATTTTCAATCAAAGCAGCCCATAAATAGGAAGTGATGCTATCTCTCAGCGCCTGTTTGTGTGGAATAGCTCCCTGGGTGTTGTGACTGCTTTTTGATCTGGATTATCGTGTTGAACTTCTGCCTGAATTCCTGACTACTCTCTAGCCTACTGATTTTGTACTTCACCGCCAGCTGGTGTATGACCTTTGCCTGCCTGACCAATCTCTGGATTTCGATCGTGTACCATTTTGCCTGATCTGTTGCCAACCTAATCTGCCTGACTATGTTTTCGCCTGAATCCTCAGCACACAAGTTCCACTTTGGACACTACCAATCACAGGTACCTTACATTACAAACGGGCCACAATGGCAGTGGACCCTGCTGAGATTGTTAAGGTGATTTCACATCAGGGACAATTGATTGGAGCTCATGAACAGCTTCTTTCTTCCCTGGACGCCAAGTTAGATGAACTTTGTACTATGCTTAAATCTTGTTTGCCTGGTTCCTCTGCAATGGTCCAGACTCCGGATCCTACTCCTGCTACAATCCAACCTGCCTCTTCTGTACCACCCAGACTTCCCTTGCTTGACAAATTTGGTGGTGATACTGAGGACTGCAGAGGCTTTTTAAATGTTTGCCGTTTGCATTTCTGCAACAACCCTGGGACTTTTAGCACTTCGTCTGCCAAAGTGACTTTTGTAATATCCTTGTTAAAGGGGAAGGCCCTGGCCTGGGTCTCTCCTTATCTGGAACGCAATGATCCTGTACTGCAAGATGCTGACAAATTTCTGTCTTCTCTCCAGACTGTATTTGACAAGCCAGATAGAGCTTCTGCAGCTGAGTACTCACTCTTGGACATGCAACAAGGCACCAGGTCTGTTGCACAATATGCTATTGAGTTCCGTACCCTTGCTGCTGAGACTAATTGGGACTCAAGGGCATTACGTGCAGCCTTCCGAAAAGGTCTTGCAGATTGCATGAAGAACAAATTAGTCTAAGTATTCCCCAGAAGACCTTGAGAAATTCATAGAGCTGTGTGTTCGTCTGGATGTCTGGTATCATGAAAGGTGCCAAGAGAGACTTAGAACTCACAAGTTTCATAGGCCAGTTTATCATTTGGCCCCTAACTTCAAAGCACCACCTCAGCCAGAACATGGAATCTCAGTTGAACCCCAGGCACCTAGGGAACCCATGGATGTAAGCCGTCTCCACCTATCTGAGTCTGAGAAACAAAGGAGGCGTGCATTGGGCCTATGCCTTTACTGTGGACTTAAAGGACATTTTTTATCTGTCTGCCCATCCCATCCAATAAAAGGCAGGGTCTAACCAGTGTTGGAGGAGCTGGCTTAGACCTTACAGGTATATCCTCCAAGACGAAGATTAACGTTCCTGCAATTATTCATTTACCCTCTAAACTTGTCTCCTGTGAGGCTTTTGTGGATTCTGGAGCTGCTGGCATATTCTTGGACTACACTTTTGCTAACGAAAATAATATCCCATTTGTTCCAAAGTCTAGACCCCTGAACATTACCACCCTGAATGGACAACCCTTGGGAGATGGCATTGTAACATTTGAGACTACGACAATCACCCTTCAGGTGGGCGTACTCCACAAAGAGGAAGTTGTCTTGTCTCTTATTGATTCTCCACTTCTGCCCATTATCCTTGGTTACCCATGGTTACAACAACATAACCCTTCTTTTGATTGGGAAAATGGAGAACTAACCTCTTGGGGGTCGTTCTGTCATCCAAACTGTTTGTCTCAACCCAAAACACTTTCTGGTTGTATGTTGGCTTCCGTGGCCATTCCACTTACCTTGCCTCATGAATACCATGGGTTTGCAGACATATTTTGCAAGCAAAAGGCAGAGGTTTTACCAACACATCGTTCTTTTGACTGTGCAATTCAATTAATTCCTGCAGCACCTCTTCCCAAAGGAAGGACCTATCCCCTGTCTTTGCCTGAACAAAAATGCATGGAGGAATATGTAAAAGACAACTTGGAAAGAGGTTTTATCCGACCCTCTTCTCCAGTAGAGGCAGGTTTTTTCTTTGTTGAAAAAAAAGATGGGGGTCTTCGACCATGCATAGACTATCGAGGGTTAAATCAAATCACCGTAAAAGACTCCTACCCTTTGCCTCTCATTCTTGAACTGTTTGATGTACTTAAGGGGGGCTGTTATCTTCTCCAAGCTAGACCTACGAGGGGATTATAATCTGATTTGAATTAAAGACAGGGATGAGTGGAAGACAGCATTCAACACTCATAATGGACATTTCGAATATCTGGTTATGCCATTTGGATTGTGTAATGCCCCTGCTGTCTTCCAACGTTTCATGAATTACATTTTTCATGATTTCAGCAACAGTTTTGTGATCATTTACTTGGACGAAATTTTAATCTTTTCTAAGACTCATCTAGTGCACATCTCACATGTAAAACAGGTATTACAATGACTGAGAGAAAAACGTCTTTAGCGAAGATTGAGAAATGCAGTTTCCATCAAAGCCGTATTCCTTTCCTTGGATGCATTATAAGTGTTGACGGTTTTCAAATGGACCCTCAAACTTTCCGCTGTCTTGCAATGGTCCCAACCGACCACTTTAAGAGGGCTCCAAAGCTTTCTAGGGTTCGCAAATTGCTACAGATGCTTCATCAAAGGTTTTGCCTCCATTGCGGCCCCCATTACTGCTATGACTAAGAAAGGTACAGATTGCAAGGTATGGTCCTCAGAAGCAGAATCGGCTTTCCAGCAATTAAAAGACATGTTCAGGAAAGCTCCAATTCTTCTTCAGCATCCAAATCCCGATCTCCAGTACATAGTTGAGGTTGATGACTCTGAGGTAGGAGCAGGTGCCGTGCTCTCCCAGAGACAGCCTAAGTCCGGTAGAATCCATCCAGTAGCATTTTTTTCTAGAAAGTTTTTTCCAGCGGAGATGAATTATGATGTTGGGAATCGAGAACTACTGGCCATCAAATTGGCATTGTCTGAATGGTGACATCTTCTGGAAGTGGCTCCCAAGCCTTTTTTATCCTCACTGACCATAAAAACCTACTGTATCTTTAGACTGCAAGATGTTTGAACTCACGTCAGGCTCGATGCGCTCTGTTTTTCTCCCGTTTTAATTTTGTTATGCTCCTGGGCATAAAAACAAGAAAGCCAATGCTCTTTCCAGACAGTTCGCTACCTCTGAAGAAGACCAACCTACCGAGCAGTATATAATCCCACCTCACAAAATTGTTGCGTAGATCTCTACGGCTCTTTCCCAACAGTTACAAGAAACCTAGAATCATGTTCCCCAAGGCTTGAAGATACCACCAGGTCGCCTGTTCGTTGCCCCTATCCTCAGAAAACCTGTACCCCTCTGGGCACATGATGGTGTGTTATCCGATCATTCTGGTGTCACCACCACTCTTAAGACCTTGCAGCGTCATGTCTGGTGGCCTCATATGAAAAGGGATGTTAATGACTATGTGGCTGCCTGTCCAACTTGTGCTGCTAATAAAGTACCCCGTACATTGCCTACTGGACTGTTACAACCACTTCCGGCACCTTGCCAGCCTTGGACCCATTTGACTATGGACTTCATTACAGACTTACCCAAGACCGAGGGCATGACTGCTATATGGGTCATAGTGGATACCTACCAATCTTGTCTCAGACCGCGGATCCCAGTTTGTTTCCCGATTCTGGAGAGCGTTCTGCAAGAAACTGGGAGTAACGCTCTCACTCTCTACCTCACATCACCCTCAAACAGATGGTCAAACCGAACGCATGAACCAGACCCTAGAAACCTATCTTTGACATTATGTCAATGCTTTACACTCCAACTGGTCTGAGTATTTGCCTTTAGCTGAGTTCGCCCTTAATTCCCGTTGGCACAGTGCTCTTCATACCTCACCATTCTATGCAGCCCTAGGCTATCACCCTCAGACTTTTCCCCTACTTCAGCCTTCTTCTGGTGTACCAGCAGCATATCAGCGGTTGAAAAATGTTCTGCTACATTGGAAAAAGATTTGCTTATTACTATGGAAGTTAGCAGGCAAGTATGCGCTTTTTTCCAACAAACGAAGACGCCAGATACCTCCATATGTGGTGGGGGACAGAGTTTGGCTATCAATCAAATATGTGAGACTGAAACAACCTTATACCAAATTGGGCCCTCGATTTATTGGTCCTTACAGAATTATTGCTCGAGTCGGGCCAGTCTCCTATCGGTTGAAATTACCTTCCTCTCTCCGGATTCATCCCGTGTGCCACGTTTCCCTCCTCAAAAAAGCAATTTTCAATCGCTACTCCAGAATGCAAAAGCTTCCTCCTCCTGTTCTTGTTGATGGACAAAATTAGTTTGAAGTCTCCAAGATTCATTATTCTAGAAGACAGGGTCGTGGCCTTCGGTATCTGGTTCATTGGAAGGGATATCCCGTCACAGACCCTTCCTGGGTTCCAGCCAAAGATCTGCATGCCCCTTCTCTTATTCAAGACTTCCATGCCTCCTTTCCCACTAAGCCCCACTAGGCCCCCGGAGGGGTCCACTGCGGAGGGGGCCCTGTCATGTACCAGGGTGTGTTTGAACCGGGATCTTCCTGGTCCCACAGCTGCAGCCTTACCTGTTGTGCTACGGAGGAGATCTGGACCTCTCAGATGTCCTCTCAGTATTAAGCATTACCTTGGACTCACTAGCCCCACCTGCTGTCAGCTGTGGACAATTTTCAATCAAAGGAGCCCATAAATAGGAAGTGATGCTATCTCTCAGCTCCCGTTTGTGTGGAATAGTTCCCTGGGTGTTGTGACTGCTTTTTGATCTTGATTATCGTGTTGAACTTCTGCCTGAATTCCTGACTACTCTCTAGCCTGCTGATTTTGTACTTCACAGACCAGCTCGTGTATGACCTTTGCCTGCCTGACCACTCTCTGGATTTCGATCATGTACCGTGTTGCCTCAACTGTTGCCAACCTAATCTGCCTGACTACGTTTTCGCCTGAATCCTCAGCACACAAGTTCCACTTCGGACAGTACCAATCACAGGTACCTTACAGTGCCTTCAGGAAACCCACTTTTCAGACTCTTCGACACCTAATTATTTTGGTACACTATATCCCCAAGTTTTTACCGCTTCATCCAAACCTAAACAAAGAGGAGTACTAATTGCATTTCATAGAACTACACCTTTTTCTCTACAAAATGAGATCAAAGACCCTGATGGTCGTTATCTTATTCTTACAGGGCAACTGTGTGATATTCCGATCACAGTAGTGTCCTACTATGCACCTAACAGAAGTCCATTGTCCTTTCTCTCCCACCTGTTTCAAGTAATTGATTCACATAAACTGGGCACACTTTTGATCTGTTGGGATTCGAATCAAGTTTTATACCCTTATATAGACAAATCACCTACCCCTCTCGCATCTAACCCACAATCTCGAATGTTTCAAAGATTCTTACAAAAACATTCCTTACTAGATTAGTGGCGAGAAATCAACCCAACTAAACGTCAATACTCCTCCTTTTATTCCCATTCACACAAATCATTTTCCCATATAGACCATATTCTAATATCAATAAGTATGTCCCCGGAACTGATTATATCATCTATTTTACCCTTTACATTGTCTGACCATTCTGCAATAATTTCCTCCTTCGCTTCGCTCTTACCCAAAAATGGTATAATAATGACTCAACCTTATCCCATCCATCAAATTCTTGTGATTTAGAAATAGCCATAAAAGAATATCTAAAAAATAATACCCCCGACATATCTCCTTTAATTCTATGGGAAGCTCACAAACCCGTATTACGCGGAACTTGTTTACGCCAAGCATCATACCTTAAAAAAGATTTATCATTTAGACGAAGCCAGACTAAAACTTGATCTTTTTTTATCCAACTCAGTAGACAAAACCTTACGTAAATTCAAACATAAATGTTATCTTAATGCCAATAAACCTGGTACTCTTCTGGCCCAAACTCTTAAAAAGTTAAATAGCCCATTTAAACCGTTCCGACTGAAAACGCCACAACACTTATACCAGCAATCCAGAAAATATACTACAAACCTTTCACAAACATCTTACAAATACATATAATAAAGGAGAACCATTTGACCAATCCTCCGCAGAAACATTTTTCTCACAAATTACTCTCCCAACTATCCCATCAAATCAACAGGAAGATCTTGAAAGGCCTATTACAACTATAGAAGTTGAACAAGCTATCAAATCACTTAAGCTAAACAAACGACCAGGCCCTGATGGTTTTTCCGCTCTGTATTACATACAATTCTCCCATAATCTTGCACCAATGCTCTCAAATGCTTTCAATTCGATTCTTAATAATCAATCCTTTCGCCCTGAAACCCTAACAGCCATAATCACAATGATACCCAAACCCCAATCTGACGACACATCATGTGCTAATTATAGGCCCATGTCTCTACTCAACCTTGATATAAAACTGCTAGCTAAAATTCTAACGACCCGTCTAAACAATATTATAGGCTCACTAATTAATAAGGACCAAGTTGGGTTCATGCCCTTCTGCCAAGCAGCAGATAATGTACGCAGGGCAACACTACTGATCCAAGCAGCCAAAACACAGCAAATACCCATGTGTCTTTTGTCATTAGATATTAAAAAAGCTTTTGACACAGTGTCATGGCCCTACTTACATTCCACACTGCAACGTTGGAGCTTTGAACCCCACTTCCTTAATTGGGTTTCATCACTATATAATACCCCCAAAGCATATGTCAAATATGCTGGGTACAAATCACCTCAGTTTGACATACATAGAGGAACGTCAAGGTTGTCCTTTATCCCCACTTTTATTCGACCTTATAGAACCCCTTGCTCAGACCATATGTTCAGATCCCTCAATTAAAGGACTAGACTTAGCTGGTCATCAACATAAGTTGTGTCTATTCGCTGACAATATCTTAATTTTTATGTCTTCTCCACATATTTCAGCCCCCAACCTTATAAATAAACTACAATGTTTTGCCCACATTTCTGGACTTAAAATTAACCCTCAAAAATCCACAGCTTTAAATATCTCCTTACCTCCTCACATCTTACAACAAACATAATCATCTCTCCCTTTCTCTTGGTCTACATCTAATTTGGTCTACTTAGGAATCAATCTAACTCCCAACTTATCTGATCTCTTCTCGGCCAATTTTCCTCCATTGCTACGTCAAATCATAAATTATCTTAATCAATGGTCATCTTTGCCAATCTCATGGATCTGGAAAATAAATGTCATCAAAATGACTATCTTGCCTAAAGTTATATATCTGAAAAAAATGAAAAGTTTCCCTAAGGGTTTTTTTTAGCAGCAGAGAATACAAAAGTAATAGTATAAAAGGTTTTAATTTTGTCAAAGACTGGTACAGATTGATATAAATATACAGTAAATTTGTTGATATAAAAAACACAGCTCTGGTATGTGACACAAACAGCAACAATAACCGCACCCATAGCAAACACCCCAAAGAGAATAAGGTTTGTTAATTATTTTACAGCATTGCTATCCACATGAAACCCCAATGCATTTCGACCCTTTGGATTTCTGGTCTTCTTCAGGGGGATTTTTGATTCTAGGGAAATATAACAGACAATATATATAATTTTAGAAAACTTAACAGTATACAGAACATTATTACAACATTTTAAAATTATGCAAGAGTATGTCTCCATATTTTATAAAGGTGTATTTACGATGAAGTGGATGAGAAAGTGGGGGTGTGTCGCACAAACCATATAACTAAAAACATAGGCGTTCAGCGATCCTGTAGTCTCCGCCCATTCCCCCCACGCTCTCCGGGTGGGTCCACAGTCCACCAGACTTACAAAGGGCCATGCACCTGGACCTGGAAAGGAGGACGGGGGGCAAAGCACATGCAATCGGATATTCAAAAATGTATTTTTTAAGCATTGGGTAAGTGTCTTGTGCTGCTTTGTGACTCCAGATTGGCTGGTGCTCAATCAAAAGCTGATTTCATATTGAATAGACATATATTTGTTTTATTATGTGATTAAACCACTTGTTGAATTAATTAGTAAATTATTTTATTAGTTATAAATTAACAGAAGTCTAAAGTTGGAATAGAATAAAATCAAGGAGGGAATGTACATGATTGATTAGTGAGAGTGTAAGGGGAATGTGCTTGATATAAAATAGTCGGTGTGATGCTGAAAGTGAAAAAAGTGCTGCTAAGGTGATGAAAATGTGTGAGTATATTAAAAAAATATAAAAATATATTTTTTTTTTAAAAAAGCTAAAAAAATATAATGTGGGAAATAAAGATATAATTAAAATAAATCATACTGTAGGCTTGTTGAGAATTTTTGGAGTGAAAGTTTTGATATCGTTGCTGGTGAGAGAAACCGTGTGTTGAGTGGGCATAATAAACTGTGAATGTAGGAGTGTTAGAGAAATAAAGCCATGACTCTATGGGAGTATATTGAAATACTATATGATTGATTAATGGAAGTCCCAGGAAGGGAATCTGAGTCTGTAAGATATAAAGTAGAGTACTTAAGCCCTGTACACACGATCGGATAACCTATGTATTTTCGTCCGATGGATTTAACCATCGGAAATCCGATGAAACTGTTTTTCATCAGTCTTGGCCACACACCATCAGTCAAAAAACCGACGGCAAGAAAACGACGGCACGTTCAAAACGTACGACACGCTATAAAAGGGCTGAACAAATCTAATGGTGCCACCCCTTGGGCTGCTTTTGCTGATTTCGTGTTACCGTGTGTTAGTAAAAGTTTGGTGAGAGCCAATTCGCGCTTTTCAGTCTCCGTGCTTTGCAGATCGTTTCCTGGTGTTGAGTTTGTGCTTGTGGGTTTGTATTTGTGATTCAGTGCGTGCAGTCAGGTCGTTACTGCCTTGCAGTGCCTTCTTGGCCGTTCGTTTACTGTTTTTCAGATCGTTCTTTTCAGGCCTTGCTGTTCCACGTTGCGTTCTGTTTGAGTGCGTTCTGACCAGCCGACCGGTTTAAAACCATGTTTGAAGTGCGTTCTCGTTCTCGAGCTCGTGCTGGCTTTGGGCTTGGTGTTGCAGTTAACACTGTAACCCGAGTTCAGTCTGTGAACAGGGTGAGGAGGAGTTCATGGACTAAGAATTGGTTGCTCAAGCGGGACCAATTCTCTCATATGCCTCTGCTGCGGGAAATCCATGAGAATAATCCTGATGATTTCAGGAATTATCTTAGGATGACGGACCCCGTTTTTCACCGTCTGTTGGATTTGCTGTCCCCCTATATCACGAGGCAGGACACTGTGATGCGCCAGGCCATCACTGCCGAGCAGAGGCTTATTGCCACGTTGAGATACCTGGCGACTGGGAGAAGCTTGCAGGACCTCAAGTTCTAAACAGGCATATCCCCCCAGGCTCTCGGGATCATTATCCCTGAGACGTGTTCGGCCATCATTCAGGTCCTGCAGAAGGACTATATGAAGGTAATTTTGCTCCTTTAACCTCACATTATATGTTTTGATTGTTTTTGAATCTTCTTTTTTTTTTTCTCCTAACACAAATATGCCTGTTTGTAATATCCTGGTAATGTCCCCATTTTCCCCATGCCTTTTTTTACCTGTAAAGCCCTTTTTGGGCCCTACATGCCTATTTCCCTTCACTAACCTCTCCAGCATGCTATCGTGGGCGCAAACCCAGCTAGCCTTCTATTTTCCTTTTCATTTTTGGGGGGTCATAGCCCTCGTAGTTTGACAACCCTCCCTCCCCCCCCCCCTAAAGATGTAAAAAAAAAATTAGTTCTCAATCAAGCTCAGCAGAGTGGTAGAGCGTTTTTTTTGATCCCCCACAATCACCTTAGCCCCCCCCTTAGATTATTTTAGAATGTCTACTCAGCGGGGGTGAGGCATCTGCTAAGTGGGCCTTTGTTTATTGGTCGGAAAAACTCCCTTAAATAATAATGTTAGAATGATGTTGGTCACAAATGTTTTTGTGTGTAATCTGCTTGCACTGTAAACCTAAACCATACTAATGTCTTCTTTTTGTTTGACTCCACAGTTCCCTAGCACACCACAGGAATGGCTGACTGTGGCCTCCCAATTTGCCCAGCGGTGGGATTTCCCCAACTGCGGAGGGGCAATTGATGGGAAGCACGTCCACATAGTGCCGCCACCCCATTCGGGGTCATACTATTTCAACTATAAAGGTTTTAATAGCATAGTGTTAATGGCGGTGGTGTCGGCACGGTACGAGTTCCTATATGTGGACATGGGGAAGAACGGCCAGATGTCCGATGGCGGATCATTCGCGGAGACGGAGTTCGCTCACCGTCTGCAGGCTGGGGGTCTTGCACTGCCTCCAGATGCAGAAAACGTTGAAGGGCTCCCGTTCGTTTTCATTGCGGATCAGGCTTTTGGACTAGGACCACACCTGATGCGGCCGTTTCCCCAATGCACCCTCACCCCAGAGAGGAGGGTTTTTAATTACCGGCTGGCCAGAGCCCGGAGAGTTGTGGAGAATGCCTTCGGGATAATGGCCAGCCGGTTCCGCCTGTTCCAGACAGCGATACATTTGGCGGATTATAAACTGAAAAACATTGTCTACTGCTGCTGCTTGTTGCACAATTTTCTACGCAAATTTGCAACAAATTATGTCTCATCGTTTGGGCCTGAGGCCGGTCCATCAGAACTGATTAATCTGACCGGCCTCAGCACTGCCCGTACTGGCTTGGCCCCCCAAAGTGCCCATGAAGTACGCCAGAAATACGTAGAGTACTTCACGGGTAGGGGGGCCATCGCAATGCCAGACCACATCTGACCGAGGATTTTACCTTTTTAAAATAAAGCTAAAAAATTTAATTACTACAAACTTGTGTTGTCATTCTTGTATTTTGGGTTTAATGTGTCTCCCAGGTTCTAGTAGAGCCAAGTGTATTTGTCCTTAGTAAATAGCCTCAAAACTCAGAGGGAAAAACACTGTTTTGGCATCTTCAGAACTGCTCTTGAGCATAGAAAGAACAAGGCACACCTTTTTTACACTTCCCAAATCTTTTTATTGATTGCACCACATTTTTTTATTCTTTTCGAAATAATAGCCTTTTTTTTTGTGGTGCGGCTTTATTTGCAGAAACATGCATGGGTCGAAAGCCATTTTTTTTTTGCAAAAAAAGGAAGAAAATAACACAGTGAAAAATACAAACAGGAGATGGGGTGATGTTACCCCTGATCCATCCCAAATGTGAAGAACCACACTTTATTTTTGGGGCTCAAATGGGTATCTTCAACATGATCCCATGGCTAAGGTAAACATGTGCTATCTGCCATCATGGGGGATCAATGGATGTGCTTTGGGGGTGAAAACCCTTCCTCTCACCTACTTGAGGAGGGAGGAAGAGGTTGCACCCCCAAAACAGGGACATAGATATCCTGTGACGGCAGATAGCACATGTTGAGTCAGTGTGTGCATCTTCACATTTGGGCTGGTGGAAATCCCAGAGATAATTTCAGACGCATAACAAATAACACAAAAAGGGGGGGTTCACACTATTCTCCCCAAAATATCTATCATGTTTTTATATTTTTGCTCAATCACAATCATTCTCTTTCTCATAATGTCCATTTCGCTACTGCATTCCATGATTTCCTGAATGATAATTTTGGCGCTGGCACTCGAGAATGGCAGATTTGGACTTCCTGACACACCCCCACGTTCAGTCCCTAAAAAGAAACCAAAATTTTTAAACTAGGCAGGCCTACATCTGTATTTACCTTGAAGTTGTGGTGACAGACACTGACCTGTTGTGCTGATAAGCTCCACCTCTCCTTCCTCCATCTCCCCTTCCTCCACCTCCGCTTCCTCCACCTCCGCTTCCTGAACCTGCTGATCTTGGTCTGCTTTGGGATCTTCGGGGAGTTTCTGTGGTGTTGGGTTCCTCATCTCATGAGCATGGTGTCCTCCCAGTCTCCTCTCCCCTATGGCAATTTAAAAAATAATGTATACTTTAGCACACAGACTTTTTAAAGGCCTGCAAAGGGATTCTCAATGTTTGGAAGTGGGGTACAATTGATGGAAAAGAAAGAGAAAAACTGCGCTAAATAAACTAAAGTGAGAAAAAAGGAAAAAACTCCAGACGTTTAACTGGTAGCTTTGTAGCTATGGGGAGCTGCGATTAAAAATGTGAACTACCATACATGGTAATAATTAAGAAAAAAATTGGTGGAAATCGCGCTACCCCGTGACCAATCACTGTGACAGTAATAAAGTATATTAAAAATTAACAATTACCCCATAAACCACAGATCAAATGAACTGATAAGTGAAAAAGAGGTGTGTATATAAAACAAACTATAAATATATGAACATCAAATATAAATTTATAAATAATAGTCCATCAAAAAAAAGTTTGTTTAAATAAAATCCAAAGTATTAACACCAGTGCTTCATGTAAAAATCATACAAAAATGCTGTGTCCACATACATCTGTGACATTCCACCACCAAAAAGCAGGATTTCTCCTTACCAGCTGTACACGACCCCCTATTACAGAGGGTCAATATATGCATTGAGTAGTTTCTCCCACAGGTCACCGCAGCACACAGCACATGAGGTTCCTAAAACACCGACCTCCGGTTCTCATCAATGGGCACATATGTATAGAAAGAATGGAACACACTCCACATAGTGCATTATATCTTTTTAAAAAATGTATTCCATAAAAAGCAAGTTTGCACTTACATGTATGCAGTTAAAAAATCGCCTGATTACGTCTGGTGTGCCGGCCGTAGCACATACAACAGACACCCGTCCTTATTGGAAGTATCAGAGGTGACGACAGCGCTCCGCCCTACGTCCGTTTCGTAACAGTTTACTTCTTCCTGGGGCACGGGCAAATTGATATTTGGCCCTGAGTTCCAACATGAACATATGTGATCTTGCAAACTCAACAAAGCAACATGTTATTTTTGAGGACACTCACAAATACACTTGGATAACCACCAAGGTATCCACTGGACCACCTGTGTGTGACACCGTTAAGAAATTTGGTCATGTGGCCCAGAGTATAGTATCTTGATGAAGAACAAAAAAGAGTACACAACTGCTGGAGTGTCATCTCCTTTACCCAGAATACAGATTATCCTTTCATTCACATTCTAGTTTTCCTTACAACACATCATCTAGCCAACAATGTGTAGATAAACATTGTTGAAGTAAAATGAGGCATGCCCACATGTAGTTTACGTGGATATGTGCCAAACATGTTTGGGGGAAGAGCAGCAAGTTTTTGGTCAACACATTTTGCAAATAAGTGGACTCTCCACTTAACATAAAAGATGAGATTTAAAAATGTGAACCCAGTCAAGCCAAGCACATGTTGCAAAACATGGAAGAATACATATTACAATGTGAAAGAACACAGTAAAATAAACTTACTTTTTTCTATGCTTTTTAAAAGCTTCTTATACTGCTCCGGCTCCCTGATCTTGAGGTCTGACCACCTTTTACGGAGTTGTTCCTTGGATCTCCTGACCCCATATTTTTTATAGAGACTCTTCGCCACTTTGTCCATAATTTGTGACTTCCGGAGATTAGGGGTGTCGTATGGGCCATGCTTGCCGTCGTAATCCTTCCTCCGCAGAATGTCCACCATCTCCGCCATCTCGGAAAAAGACATATTAGTCGCCTTGTATCTTTTTTTACAGGATCGGGACGTTTCCGCCTCCGGGCTTTCCTCGTCGGTAATTGCTACTAAAGAAGCCACCTGTGTCTGCGACATATCGTCGTCTCACACTGTGCGCCGATCGTTAAGGGGCGGGGAAATGCGGAAAAAGTCCGTCATGGGCGGGCGACGAGGGCGGAGTTACACGCATGCGCAGGGTATAAAAAGGGGAAAGAAGTTATTAGGAATGCGCGGAGTAAGGACGACCGGAAGTGAACCAACGAAGTGAACTAAGGTAAGAAGGGAACTCTGGCCTGCAGTGGCATATTAATGGGTCATGATTGTAAAGGGCAATATTGTGATAAGTTGAGGAGAAACAATTCTGATCCTTTTATTTATTTTTAACTTTTTTGTACTTGCTGATCCAAATAGATGCATAAACTAAGAGAGCCGGAGGTGATGCTGATTTTTATCGAAAAGTATAAGGAACAGCGCAACCTGTGGGAGCTCAAACACCCTGCGTATCACAAAAGTGATGTACGACGGGCAACTATTACCAAATTAGCAGAGGATATGAAGCCATGGATCCCAGATGCAGACTACACTATGATCAATAATAAAATCAACAACCTGCGCAATTCTTATAAAAAAAAAATACAAGGAAGTGCGCCAGTCCAAGAGATCAGGAGCAGCAGCCGACGATATAGTAAAGCCCAAGCTGTGGTACTACAGACATCTCCAGTTTCTGGATGACCAGATCGAGGCCAGGGAATCTATTTCCAGCCTTCCCTCAACCCTTCCTTCCACCCTTCCCTCCAGCGTTCCTTCCACCCTTCCCTCCACCCCTGCAGAGGCGGAGGAGGAGCCTCCGGAGCTAGAAGAGCCAGATCTTCACATCTTCAGCCCGGTATAGTATTTTTGATCATAATTATTGTCCACTAAGTAATATTGAGTTGAACTGTTTTGATTAGCCATAAAGGATCCCACCCCCCCCTCAAAAAAAAACAGTACTGAGTTCAAAATTGTGTGTGACCGATTCCTCAAATAATAGAATTTTTCATTTTATTTTAGAAACAGGATGAGGCAAGCCAGGAGGAAGAGGGTCAGGAGTGTGACAGGCAGGAGGAGGCAGGGCCCAGTGGTACTCAGCAGGTCCCCAGGCCTAGTGGCAGCACCGTCTCCCAAGTGGCTCCCCTCCACGTCAGACCGCCAAAACAACGGCGGATGACACAAGTGGAGGAGGAGTCACTAAAGATGATTCAGGAGGCTCCTGCTATTATGAGGGCCCCCCTCAACCCTACGGAGGGGTTTAGCACCTATCTGGCGGATAAGCTGCTCAGAATGGAGGCGGGACAACGGGCCCTCTGTGAGCATCTCATCTATATGGCCGTACACATGGGGGCGAGGGGGCTGCTGACTGAGGCCACCCATATCTCACATCAGCCCAATCCCTCTCCTCCTTCTCCTCCTCCTCCTGCCACATCACCACCCACAGTGGCCCAGCCTGCAAGGGTGCATGGACGGGGCCGTGGAGAGAACGCTGCAGAGAGGCGTGGAAGGAAGGCTACAAGGAAGAGCAGGAGGTGATTCCCTGGCCTCGAGCTGCTCATCCAGAAATTGAAGGTTGATGGAGTACCACAGCTTGGGATGATGTATGTCTTTGGCTGCTGCTCCTGATTTCATGCTGTTGTTGATTTTATTATTGATCATAGTCAGGTCTGCATTTGGGATCTAATGACTTTATATTCTCTGCTAATTTGGGAATAGTTGCCCTTCGGTTTTTGTTTTGTTTATTTCCGAAATAAAGGGAAATTTGATTTCAGCAAACCTACATGCCTGATGTGTTTTTTTGGGGAAGTAGCAATAAGATTGCATAAATACAATGTGTAATTAATAACAAGGGACACCAACCTCCATGATTTGTGAAAAATAAAATATTATGTTGTTCTGAGAAATTGACACACCCAAAAATGCACAACAAAATTAAAGACCCCCAAAAAAAAGGGGGAATTTGTGAGGTCGGCCTTGAAGAATTTTAATAATTATTCCTCAAATCACAAGATAAAAGAAAGACATACCGTATTTATCGGCGTATAACACGCACTTTTTTCCCCTTAAAATCAGGGGAAAATCGTTGAATTCCCCTGCTGAAAACGAGCGAGAGGAGCGAGCGGAGCCGAAGCCGAAGTACAATCGGCTTTACTCGGCTCCTCTCGCAGTCCCGCCCATCTCTGACTGCGCCGCTGACATAGAGAAAGCCGAGTGTACTTCGCCTAGTCTCGGCTCCTCTCGCAGTCCTGCCTGTGACTGTGAGCAGACACGAGTCTAGGCGAAGAACACTCGGCTTTCTCCGTCAGCGGCGCAGTCAGTGGAGATGGGCGGAACTGCGAGAGGAGCCGAGTCCAGCCGAAGTACACTCGGCCCCGCTCGCTCCTCTCCACAGAAATCGGCGCCAAATTTTAAAAACCGCCGGGACTGACACGATCGCAAAGGCACTGGGCAAGACTGCAGATGGACAGATGAACACTGGGCACGGCTGCAGATGGACAGATGGACACTGGGCACGGCTGCAGATGGACAGATGGACACTGGGCAAGGCTACAGATGGACACTGGGCACGGCTGCAGATGGACAGATGGACACTGGGCAAGGCTGCAGATGGACAGATGGACACTGGGCACGGCTGCAGATGGACAGATGGACACTGGGCACGGCTGCAGATGGACAGATGGACACTGGGCAAGGCTGCAGATGGACACTGGGCAAGGCTGCATGCTGCATTTAAATGTAAGGTTTTTTTCCTTGAATTTCCCTCCTAAAAGTTTTTTTCCTTAAAATTCCCTCCTAAACTTGGGGTGCGTGTTATACGCCAGTGCGTGTTATACGCCGATAAATACGGTACGTTTGTCAGAACTCATGAGAAAGTTCTCTTGCCAAAATGACATTTAAAAGACCGTTCGAAAGCAAAAAAACATGCGCTGCATTAAACGAAGCAATAACTTGCAGAATGATGAATGTGCTCTCTCCATTAGGAACGCTAGTTTTACAAGAACGAGCGCTCCCGTCTCCTAATTCAGTCTGAGCATGCGTGGGTTTTTGAACCGATGGACTTGCCCATAGACGATCGGAAATTCCCATCGGTTTTTTATCCATCGGAAAATTTTAAAACAAGTTCTATTTTTTCCAACCGATGGAAAAAAAGACAGATGGGTACCATACACGATCGGTTTGTCTGATGAAAACCATCCATCAGACGGTTTTCATCAGTTAAACCGATCGTGTGTACGGGGCTTTAGAGTACTGTCTGGTGAGAACAAAAACGCTGCACTTTCTTGATGCTTGTTTTCTGTGTATGTGTTGGCGGCGTTCCCAAGATCGTCTCAAGACCATCTGGGGACTGCCAATTTATATGGTATCTATATTGACTGCAGGTGCAGGACTCCTCCCCGTCACTCATCCCCTCTCGGTCCACACCGTCAGAACTACGGCGTCTGCGTGGGCCCCTCGGCGTTCCGGAAGGCAGTCTGTTTGTCTGTTTCGTGTGTTACCTATTCCAGTTCCGGCTTACTTTCTTAGGAATCTCCAACGAAAAATCTTAGCGTTTATCTGGGGCTCCCAGAAGTCTCGTCTATCTAAACAAACACTGTACCTTCCCAAACTAAAAGGTGGACTAGGATTTCCTAACTTTGCTACATACTACCATGCAGCTCAAATAGCATTTATTCCTAAATACCATGCAAACAGCAAGATTCCTCGAAGCAATTGATTGTGACCCATTCTCTATAACAAACCTATTATTGAACAACCCATCCGACCATAAATCTATCAAAAATAAGATCACCAAACATACAATATCCATTTGGGATAAATTCAAATTATCATCTGGACTACAATCTCCACATGCTCCCCTCTTGTCATTTATCAGAAACCCACTGTTCTACCCAGCTAGTATATTTCCAAAGTCTTTTAAACAATGGACCTCCTTGAATCTAACTCAACTATCTGATCTAACGACACCTACTTACTTTAAATCATTTCCTGAACTTTGTGATAAACACAAACTCTCCAACTCAGAACTCTTTCGATATCTACAGATCAAAAACTTTTTCGCAACATATATACAAGGCAAAAGTAATATAAATGAAATAACGCACTTTGAACGCATTTGCAAACGAGACCCCCACTCAAAAGGTCTCATTTTACCATTATATAATTCACTTATGACTTTGCCAAACACAGATCCACCATCATATATGATGAAATGGGAGAGGCACCTAGGACTTCGCTTAGAGACGTCTACCTGGGATAAAATTTGGACTGCAACCAAAACATCTTCGCAAAATATTATAGCTCAAGAGACAAATTATAAAGTACTCATGCATTGGTATCTGGTCCCTACTAGAGTTGCAAAATATGGTTCACAGTTCTCACCGCTCTGCTTTCGTGGCTGTGGTGAATTAGGATCCCATATACACATATTTTGGGAATGCCCAATTGCAAAGCAATTTTGGAAAGATTTTTCTCATGCTCTCAACCCTATTCAATATAAGGATCAAAGCAGATCCTCTAATTGCACTCCTAAACTTGAAGCATGCCAAGATTTCTCATACCCAATTTAGCCTTTTACTACAAATCACCACAGCTGCAAAGCGGACAATCGCCAAGCTTGGAAGACAGCTACATTGACAGTTTCTGAAACCAAAAAGAGAATTAACCGAAGCCATATCCAATGATAAAATAGAAAAAAATTAGAAAATTTGGAATCCTTGGGTGACCCATTTCCTCTCCTCCACCTTTGACACCACTCTATTGAGACCTTGTTAACACAGATGCAAATCTATACACAAGTGTCTAATATTATAGTAACCCAGGGGACCTCCTCTATTTCCTTTCATCTTTCCTATCTTTATTTTTTTTTTATCTTTCTCTTTCCTTCTATCCTATTACTCTTCCTAAGTCAGTTTTTTTTCTTTGATATCCATTGTTTATAAATTTAGTAGCGAGGTTCTTAAATCGATACTCCTTATTTTTATATTATAACTATTGAGAACCATACCTTTACTACACACCTGCTAGTTATGTAGTTAATATCTGTTTCTATATTTATTTCCTCATTCTATTATATATCTATTTGTGGTTAAATAACGTTAGGAATCTCTACTACTTTTTGTCTCTCACTAAAGATATATATTTATATCCTGCATTATTATATATATCTGTTTTGCAGGTTATTATATTCAATTTCAAACATGTTTTAATTTCATGACAAATTGATGTCAAATATGGATATGTCTGTAATTATTTTCAAAAATGTAATAAACAAAATTGACAAGAAAAAAACAATATATATATATATATATATATATATATATATATATATATATATATTAGGGCTGTTACTGATTAAAATTTTCATGTTTGATTTATCAATTTTTTTTTTTAATCGATTAAACGACTAATTTCGATTAACTATAACGCACATACAGATCCAACTACTTTTAGCTGATCTCCTTGCAGGCTGATTCCCAGTGCAGCTACCAACCACTGGAAAAATGATTATCAGGATACAAAAAACACACAAAGGCAGCGCTCGATTGGAATAGCATTAAAACTTTTATAGTCTTCAAGTAGGTAACAAAATAAATATTGCACTGGAGATAAAATCAATGTAGCTACATAAACAGTAAAAATGGTGCGAGTAATACCAAACGGTAGCAAAAGCAGTCATAAAAACATGTAGCTAAGTATGATACTGGTATAAAAATGTGTACAACGATACCACTGCTGAATCCAGAAGAGGAGGGGGTTAACATCAGTCCATCGGCATGTAGATGTCCCGTGAAGGGAACTATCACAACTCCCAGTGGATGGCTGTAGAATCCCAGGTTGATAGAGGGAAGTGTAACAGCCCTTGCGTGTGGCAGATAGTAAGGTCCCGCTGGCATGCAGATATGAAGGCACAGCAAAGGAGCCCTTCAGATGGACACGGCAAGCCCCTCCGGTGTCTGTGGCATCACCGGATCTCCGACGGAACTCCCTGAAGACCCGGAAGCCGGCGGAGAGGTGAGTACCAATCAAAAGAATTTTGATCGGTCAAAAAAATTCATCAATTAATCGAGGAATTAATAGTTAATTTCCACAGCCCTAATATATATATATGTATTCTCAAGACATATGTCTATAGCAGTTGCAATATTATTTCCATTTATAGAACTTCTCAAGATTTGAAAAAAAACTCTAAACTTGTAGCATAGGTAACATAGTAAGATATTATGTTTCTTCTGGTTGTTCCCTGAGGTGTAACATAAACAGACCATGTACTGCTGATACTGGGGTTGAGCTTCGAGTTCGAGTCAAACCCATGTTTGATTCGAACATCGCATGTTCGACTCGAACATCGCATGTTCGACTGTTCGACGAATTTTCGAACATTATGCCGTTCGCGCCAAATTCGAGTGGCGTGTCACGGCCCATAATTCACTGCGGCATCGCTGTGCATTGCTGGCTGATGATTGGCCAAGCATGCACTATGACCCTCTTGCTTTGGCCAATCACAGCGCGCAAAAAACGGAGAGCCATAATTGGCCACAACCAGGATGGCTTTGGCCAATTATGTCTCAGGGGGTTTAGTACACGCCCCACACTATATAAGGCCACCTCTGTGGCAGCCTTGTGTAGTGTGTTGCGGTGGTTAAAGAGAGAGAGAGAGAGACAGTGTCATTTATTTTGAGTTAGATAGAGCAGGCAGGCGAGTCAGTTAGCTGCAGTTACAGTGTGTAGAGGATATTTATGCATCCTAGGTGTTGTACATATATTTACACACTGTATTCAGTTTAGCTAGATCCGTTCCTGTTATTCTCTATACTGACAGGCAGGCAGGTGATTGTGCTAGCTGCAGTATTTTCACTTAGTGTACTGTATCCTTTGCACAGTGTGCACCTAAAGGTACCTCAATACAATTAGTGGTGCTCTCATACTAAAACCACAGGCAGGGAGCTGCATTAATTTCATTTAGTGTACTGTGTCCTTTGCACAGCGTTCACCTAAAGGTACCTCAATACAATTAGTGGTGTTCTCATACTAAAACCACAGACAGGGAGCTGCATTAATTTCATTTAGTGTACTTCTGTCCTTTGCACAGTGTGCACCTAAAGGTACCTGAATACAATTGGTGGTGTTCTCAAACTAATACCGCAGGCAGGTAGCTGGCAAAACAAAAGATCAAGTCTTCTAGACAGCAGCACTCCAATAAAAAGCCTTTATTATGTACTGTAAAATCTTCAAAAATCCAAATACAGCACAGCAAGTCACAAAATTCTGGTTAGAGCTGACTAGTTTCACACTTTCTTATTGTTTAATCATAGCTGCCTAATGCACAAATGATTCCCATGATATACCCACAAAAAAAGTTCATATGACCCAACCACAAGTGTAGGTGATTAAGTGCTCACAAGTGTTAATTGAAAGTTGATTGCATGCTGACTAACCTGTGTCCAAGAAATAAATGTTTTTTAAAAAGTGTATGGTTTCATTGTACCAACTATTCTAAAAATATATGTACATAATATCCTTGAAAAGGTGTGCAGCAAATTAAATATTTGTGAAAAGACTTGTGATTGGTGCAAAAAAGTGAGGAATGTGTAAATTAAATAAATGTGAATATATGGAACACAATAGATGAACAGCCTAAATCTCCACATAATGCATGTGCAACGTGCTGAAATGGATGCATAAGCAAAGGCAAATGCATCCATAGCGCACAAATAGTAAAAGATGCAAAGGTAAATTGTCAGTCTGTTCATCAAAAAGTGTCATAATGTAATGTAGGAAAGATATATATATAAAAAAGCAGTTCTGGAAACCCTCCAGGGCGCCACAAGAAAGTAAAACAAAAAAACAACGCCAGAAAACCAGAAGAGGTGAAAGGAGACATTCACACACCCAAAAGAACCCTGCGAGGCAGGAAGAAGTGAACGTCCTTAATGTTATTAACATCTCAAATAGAACTTTGAATAAAGAAGAGACACGACTTTTATCGAGGGGCCTGAACTTTTGCCCAACAAGGCACTTTGATCTTTTCAGTACATTATTGGACGTTAATAAATTTTCTCGTAGTCTCACACTCAAAAAACACTATTTTGACCTTCCCGTGGGTGAACATGATACTTCCTCCGGCGACCAGGATACGGGTGAGTCCCTTTCTTCCCCAGTTTTATTTAAAGAGGTGTGTGCTCTTCAGGAGCTTGCAGATTTGGCTTCAGAATCCAGTCCCTGCCCAGTTGACCGCACAGATGCCATTAATAGCATATCGTTTAAACTCAGATCAGATTTTTATCCAGTGGGGTCACGGGGCAGAGATCATGATCTCTTCCAAAAGATGGTGGAAAGGGACCTCACCCGATTAGCTCGTGATTGCCGCAGAAAAACTGCACCCTCCAATCTGTCCATATCAGAAAGGAAAGCTTTGAAAAATCTAGAGATGGACACCAGCATTGTAATTAGGAATGCTGATAAGGGTGGTTTGGTGGTTGTGCTCAATTCTGACACATACAGGGATGAAGCTTTACGTCAGTTGTCGGATGGCACAACCTATCAACCACTCAAAAGTGATCCAACCATCCCATTTTCCACAGAGCTCTCTTTGTTATTGGATAAAGCAGTTCATGTGGGCATTTTTTCAGAGAAAGAAAAATCATTATTCATCCCCGCTAGTCCAGTAATGCCCGTGTTTCACCACCTGCCCAAAATACACACATCCTTTGTTAGGCAGACCAATAGTGGCAGGGATTGGGTCTCTCAACGAACGCCTGGGAGATTGGATTGATGGCCAACTTCAACCTTTGGTCACCAATCTCCGAGGCTACCTACGCGACACGAAACACCTGCTAGTCAAACTCCAGGAGTTTAAGTGGGAGTCACATTTCAGATGGATTACATGCGATGTTATGAGTCTTTACTTGAGTATTCCCCATGACTTAGGTGTATTGGCAGTCTCTGTGTTTCTTAGGGAATCCGGGAAGTATTCCCTGGCTCTGCAGGAATTCATCTTGTTGTCTTTGGATTATTTACTTTCACACAACTTCTTCATGTTCGACGGGGGCTATTATCTCCAGAAATGCGGGGCCTCTATGAGGGCCAAATTTTCACCCTCCCTAGCCAATCTCTACATGGGATTCTGGGAGAGGTCCCGCATTTTTGGACAGGATAGCCCCCGCCGTCTGGACACGGTCTTTTTTTGTAGATTTATAGATGATCTGCTGTTCGTCACCTCTGAGGGGGACACTGAGTTGGAGGTGTGGCTTGACTTCCTTAATGACAACTCCATGAACTTACGGTTCACGGGGAAGCTCAGTGCCACCTCCATGGACTTCCTGGACGTCAACCTATCGGTCGCCCATGGTAGAGTGACCACTAACATTTTTAGGAAACCCACAGCGGGGAATGCACTCCTCAGGGCAGACTCAGGTCACCCCAGCCACACAGTTAGAGGGGTGCCGGTTGGTCAATTTTTAAGACTCCGGCGTCTATGTAGTAGACCTGAGGATTTCACTGTAGAGGCTGCCAACATGACACAAAGGTTTTTGGACAGAGGTTACCCCCCTAACATCGTTGAGAGGGCGTTAACAACTGCAAAAGCCACCCCTAGAGAGACACTTCTGCGGGGGCATCACAGCAAATATAAACAGCAGTCTAATACATCATTTAGAAGGTTCCTGTATTCTCTACTCCTTACAGTTTGGAATTTGGTAGAATTAAACTAACTGTAGAGAAATACCTACCTATCCTGCTGAATGACCCCATCTACGAAGATATACTCTCCAGGGGCATTAAATATGTGTCGCGAAGAGCCCCCACTCTAGGGAGTCACCTTTCACCGAGTCTATTTACGAGCAAATCGTCAACGGCCAATTGGCTGCATTTCCAGGGTACGTTCAAATGTGGTGTTAACCATTGCAATTACTGTAAATACATTAAAACAGGCCAGGTGGTACAGTCTAGTACTAACCACAGAACCTTTGACATCAAACAGTTTGTTAATTGCAACACGAGGTTCCTCGTATATGTCATCAAATGTGAGTTGTGCAACATCCAGTACGTCGGGCGTACTACACGCCGACTAAAGGATAGGTTGTACGACCATTTGTTTGACATACAGAAGGACAGAAACACCAATGTCGCAAGACATTGGGTATCTGTACACCACAAGAACACATCATGCCTTTCCATCCAGGGGATTGAAAAAATCAACAGTCCCATTAGAGGGGGTGACAAGTTCAGGACACTGTGCAGGCGAGAAGTATTTTGGATTTTTTCATTAGAAACAAGAATACCAGCTGGTTTAAACTTTGAGTGGGATGTATCCCATTATTATGATTAGTTACCTTTCCTGCACAGTGTCCTGACAGTCGAGCCACATTAAAACATCTGGCTTTTTTTTTTTTCCTGTGACCCCTTCGGCATAGCATTATATGGCATTGTGGATTTATTTTTATTTCACATGCAGCACATGTCATTTTTTGCTGCAAACATAGGAGTTCCTGCTATTACATATG
The DNA here is from genome assembly GCA_029206835.1 of Rana muscosa. Taxonomy (NCBI): domain Eukaryota; kingdom Metazoa; phylum Chordata; class Amphibia; order Anura; family Ranidae; genus Rana; species Rana muscosa. The sequence goes on from CM055127.1 coordinate 204,764,988, forward strand.
TTTCTTAGGTCTTAGGGATGCCCCAATATTCTTAATATTCTTCATATTCTCTATATACTTCAACATCGTTGCATGTTGACCGGAGGCTTCTCCGGTCATGATGTATATAACATACAGAAAGAATATAGTTGAATAAGAATTAACATATTAGAGTTCTACTGTTCATGAGTTTTTCTTTTTCTTTCCTTTTTTATAGTCACAGTGACTTTTAAGGAACAGAATAGATCTACTCATTTTTTGCACACATCACCCATCAATATGAGGTTGATCATATCATGTCATTGTGTTATATGAGTGAGCTCTATATATTTTTATAGATGTTTTATACTATTGGTTTTATTGTTTTGGATGATTTGTTTGATGAAATTTACAGTTGTCAAGAACCCGTATATGTGTGTTTTTTGGTTGCTTAGGTAACCACACACATTCGGGCATTTATATTGATCACAACTCGTATAAATATACACTTTTTCATCTTCATGAAGTTGAAGTCTCAAACGACTATATAGAGGAAATATTGTGTCCATATGTGCTTTTGCATTAAGCAATCTGATCAATGTTTTGGGGGGATTTTTGTGTTATATTTTTATATTATTTGATACATTGCAAGTGACGGCTGTTTATGTGGTCATATTTACCTGATTCCATCGCAATCTTCCTGCACTTGACCATATAGAACCACATATCCCCACACACCACAGATCTAATTTGATTGCATATTGCCTTTAAATCGCACACAAATTTTATTTTTCCTTTTTCTATATTAGATTTTAATATAATATATATTGGCAACGTATGGCCATATATTAACCATTGTGGGCACATGCGTGTATGTTTAGACATATTTAGACACATTTGTTTATCCATTACATGCATGTATACATTCCCACGTTTGAGCTATTCATCATCATCCATCCAATATATACGGCACTGATATATAGTCACTTTAGATTGGCAACTTAACCACTTAAGCCCCGGACCATTTCGGGCCATTAGGACCAGGCCTGTTTTTGGGATTCGGCACTGCGCTGCTTTAACTGTAAATTGTGCGGACATGCAATGTTGTACCCAAATGAAATTTGCGTCCTTTTCTTCCCACAAATAGAGCTTTCTTTTAATGGTATTTGATTGCCTCTGCGATTTTTATTTTTTGCGATATAAACAGAAAAAGACCGAAAATTTTGAAAAAAAATGATATTTTCTACTTTTTGTTATAAGAAAAATCGAATAAACTCAATTTTAGTCATACATTTAGGCCAAAATGTATTCAGCCACATGTCTTTAGTAAAAAAAATGTCAATAAGCGTATATTTATTGGTTTGCGCAAAAGTTATAGCGTTTACAAACTAGGGTACATTTTCTGAAATTTACACAGCTTTAAATTTATGACTGCCTATCTCATTTCTTGAGGTGCTAAAATGGCAGGGCAGTACAAAACCCCCCCAAATGACCCCATTTTGGAAAGTAGACACCCCAAGGAAATTGCTGAGAGGCATGTTGAGCCCATTGAATATTTTTTTTTTTTGTCCCAAGTGATTGAATAATGACAAAAAAAAAAAAATTACAAAAAGTTGTCACTAAATGATATATTGCTCACACATGCCATGGTTATATGTGGAATTGCACCCCAAAATACATTCTGCTGCTTCTCCTGAGTACGGGGATACCACATGTGTGGGACTTTTTAGGAGCCTAGCCACGTACGGGACCCCGGAAACCAAGCACCGCCTTCAGGATTTCTAAGGGCGCAAATTTTTGATTTCACTCCTCACTACCTATCACAGTTTCGAAGGCCATAAAATGCCAAAATAGCACAAAACCCCCCCAAATGACCCCATTTTGGAAAGTAGACACCCCAAGCTATTTACTGAGAGGCATGTTCAGTCCATGGAATATTTTATATTTTGCCACAAGTTGCGGGAATATGACAAACTTTTTTTTTTTTGCACAAAGTTGTCACTAAATGATATATTGCTCACACATGCCATGGGCATATGTGAAATTACACCCCAAAATACATTCTGCTGCTTCTCCTGAGTACGGGGATACCACATGTGTGGGACTTTTTGGGAGCCTAGCCGCGTACGGGACCCCAAAAACCAAGCACCGCCTTCAAGGTTTCTAAGGGCATACATTTTTGATTTCACTCCTCACTACCTATCACAGTTTTGAAGGCCATAAAATGCCAAGATGGCACAAAACCCCCCCAAATGACCCCATTTTGGAAAGTAGACACCCCAAGCTATTTGCTGAGAGGCATGTTGACCCCATTGAATATTTTTTTTTGTCCCAAATGATTGAATAATGACAAAAAGAAAAAAAAATGTACAAAAAGTTGTCACTAAATGATATATTGCTCACACATGCCATGGTTATATGTGGAATTGCACCCCAAAATACATTCTGCTGCTTTTCCTGAGTACGGGGATACCACATGTGTGAGACTTTTTGGGAGCCTAGCCGCATACAGGGCCCCAAAAACCAAGCACTGCGAACGCTGCAGTTATGTGTGTTGTGTTTGGTAAGTGACAGTGATCGATCGATACTGCACTTGGGTGGGCTGGGCTGGGCTGGGCTGGGCGGAGGGGCTAAATGCAGGCGCTAGCAGGTATCTGGGCTGATCCCGCTAACACTGCGTTTTTGGGAACCCTAAACCGCTGGGGATGCTAGTATAGATCTGATCAGATCTGATCAGATACTATACCACTAAGGGGGGTGTATGCTTTGCGCGTGGGTGTTAGCGTTACTGTCACTAACCTAACACTGCCTGGGGCGACGCAGACCCTCTCTGGCGCTAAAACCTAATTGATCTCACCCGCCGGGCGATCAGGGGGGTTAAACCTTTATTGGGTTATATACGGCGGGTGCCCTGATGCTATAAAAAGCAAACTAATCAACCAGCGTCACCCGTAACCTTTATATGGTGATCACTGGTGAAAGGGTTAACTAGGGGCAATTAGGGGGTTAAAACCTTTATTAGGTTAAATATGGGGGTACCTGACACTATATAAAAACCTGACGGGTAACCTAAATAACTAAATAACTTACTGGCTAACCAGTGACACCAGTGACGCTTATACGGCGATCACTGGTGAAAGGGTTAACTCTAGGGGCAATCAGGGGGTTAAAATAATATATGGGGGTACCTGACACTAATAAAAACCTGCGGCGAACCTAAAAAAAAAATAACTGCCTATCTAAAACACCAGCGACACGAATACAGCGATCGGAAAAACAATCGCTTAGTGACGCTGAAGTTAGGGGGTGAAAGGGTTACCTGGGGGGTGATCAAGGGGTTAAACCTTTATTAGGGGGGGTTAGGGGGCTACCCTGGACCTAAAGGGGCCTAATCCTAACTGCCCTGCAACTTTTTACAATCACAGATGACACTAAATGCAGTGATCAGTAAAATAAATGATCACTGCAATCAGTGACACTGTGATTGGGGGCTTTGGGGTGACCTGGGGGGGTGATCTGGGGGTGACTGGGGGGTGATTTGTGTGCCTATGTGTACCTACGTGTCAGTGGACTGTTGGTGCACTAACCTGCTTCTTCTCTGCTCGGCGCCGGGAACGAAAAGACCGCGGCGAGGGAGATGACATCACTTCCTCCTGCCTGTGTTTACATCACATGGCGGAGGAAGCATTTTCATTGGCCGGGAGCGATCGCGAGGGGGGGGCGGAATCGAGCGGCCGCCCCCTCATGCCTGATCGCTCCCGAACACTTAACGGCCGCTCACTGCAGTGAAGGGGGGTCCGGATGGACCCCCCAACTGCACAAAGGCGATCACGTAGATCTACGTGATTCTGCCTGTCGGTGCCATTCTGCCGACGTAAATCGGCGGTGGGCGGTCGTTAAGTGGTTAAAGGAATATTAGTAGGACATCTTTATCAGCGATATATGGCTACAAGTCCTTTCTTCCCTTTTCTGTTAATCTTAGCATCTTTTCATCATGCATATACACTATATGATTCCATCATTGATACATTATAATAGTTTTGGTTTTATCTCATCCCTCCCTGCGTTATTTTTTACAATAATGTTCTATGGGACATAACCACTCACTATTTTTACATATTTATTAAAAATTGAAAATTGATTGACTTCTTTTCATTTTAAATTTTTGATTTCAATTTTGAGGTTATTCCCTACTACATGAACCTTGAACAATGTTGCCACACTTGAGAAACTATTGTAGCGCAACGTATACCATTGATAACTATATACCACAGGGTTGTGGGCTGGTTGTTTACACATAAATGTATTAATCTTTCTTGGTCAACTTTTTATATATATATATATTTCCTACATTAAACTTTAAAACTTATAAAAACACAATCAAATCCCTGGGTAGGATAATGAAAGTTTTCTATAGCAGCGCTCAGGTGGTCAATAGACTCCCTTGTCCACTCACTCTTATTTACAGTTCATAAGAGTACATATAGAACTTATGAAAAAAGATGTTGTTGTAAATGACATATAGCTCCAGATGTCTTCTTAATATGATCCACTTTAAATCATCAGTTGTATCCCCTTTCGGGTGGGTACTCACCACACACAGGATTTAAACAGGCACCTCACAGATCCCATCCGATGGTCATCCGATCATCCTAATCCTGGTTCTGATTACTCCTTCTAAAGCCTCCAGAGATCACCCGATAATCACCAGCAGATGTTCAAAGTGAAAGGAAAGAGAAGCCACCAATAGTGTAATCCCGTAGAGTATCTTTTAATCAGTCTATAAAAATTGTTTCCACAACATATCTTCCATATGGTAAAAATCAAGCAGTAAAATAGCAGCAGTGTAATTCAAAACCGCCGTGCTGTTCCCCCAGGCTCCTAACAGGTGCAGTGTATCAGCTGGTACAGCTTGTGTTTAACCAGACTTACTGCCGCTTCCTGTGTTTGGAGCGCACCTGGAACGCACCAACGTCACTTCCTTTCAGCCGCAAAGTCACACCCTGACGTTTCGTCTTCTCGACTTCCTCTGAGGGCGTGACTCTGCAGCACGGCTCACAGGAATATATACACACACAAGTGATTGAAAGACAAGTTTAACCCCTCCTATATGCTAATCAATGCCATTTAATTACTCAAATCGGCAGAACGCATTGTAGTCACAGGGGTCTCGTCATTTTAAATCACTTAACACATTAAATCAACAATAACCTCTTATACATTGATCTTGAAAAGCGTTATTAAGATAATAATAACATAATCGAATAGTTAAAATAAATCAATAAAAGCTGAGTCTCCATAATATCATTCATTATCACAGATAAGCACCCAGCACTAGTGCCATCTTGAGTATGAATACCAAACAGCAGTCTAAATTTCTACAAAAATAGGAATAAATTATATATATATATATCTCAATGTTAAAATACAATATTAAAATTAAATATATAAAATTTACTTCTAAAAAATCCTAAAACATACTACATAAAATGCTAATCGTCAAAATTGTTTCATAATTATGTTATTAATACCTAAAGGTTTATAAATAAATTCCACATATATATAATATAAACCTACTAAACGGTAAAACAAATAATAACACTAAAAGTCACTAATGAAACAATTTATATCTAACTCGACGTTTAACCCTTTGGGGGTGAGGGTATCCAAGGAATAAATCCAAAAAGTTTCTCGTTTGGATAATTCCCTTACCAAATTACTTCCTCTCCATGTAGGTTTAATATGGTCCACCCCCAAAATTTCAAACCTAAAGGGTTTTGATCATGATGTAGCTTAAAATGGAGAGACACATTATGGTCTTTAAACCCCAATTTAATATTCTTAATGTGTTCTCCAATCCTTACTTTAAGGCATCTTTTTGTCCGTCCCACATACATTAACCCACATGGGCATAATAACACATATACCACATGTGTGATATTACAAGTTATAAACTCTTTGATGGCGAATTCTTTTTTATTTACTGTGGATGTAAAGCAGTCAATACCTCTTATGGGTTCAGCTATTTCTCTACACGCCTTACACTTACGGCAAGCAAAAAACCCTTTTTTGTCCCAAAAGGACAATGGTCTTCTTGGTTGATCCAGCACCTTTTTTACCACCTTGTCTCCTACATTAGGTGCCTTTCTATAAATAAATTTAGGAGCTTCTGGCAACACTGGTTTCAAACTTTTATCTAGACAGAGTACATGCCAATGATTTTTTAACACTGTCTCAACCTCTCTATATTGTGCATGGAATGATGAAATAAAACTCCACTCATGGCAGGTTGAAGTTCGAATCCTCACACCTTCTCCTACTACTTGTTCTCGTGGTATCGCTCTAATCTCCTCTGAGATTCTATCCAATTCTTGGGGTTTATACCCCTTCTCTCTGAATCTGTTTTTCAATATTACAGACTGAGACAGATAATTCTCTTCTGTAGAGCAATTTCGTTTCACCCGCATAAATTGTCCTTTTGGTATATTTTTTAACCAAACCGGGTGGTGGCCACTTTGTATAGGTAGGAAACTATTCTGGTCTGTTGGTTTGAAAAATACTTTTGTGTCTAATTTATCACCATTTCTATAGATGCTGACATCCAAAAAATCTATTTGATCTTTACTCCATGTACTCGTCAATTTAATATTGTTGGAGTTATTATTGAGATATGTTAAAAAATTATTAAGAGATATTTCAGATCCTTCCCATATAAAAATAATATCATCAATGAATCGTCTGTAAAACAGGAGTTCCCATCTTTTATTCACAAAAATATACTTATCCTCCCACTCCCCCATAAATAAATTTGCAATACTAGGTGCAAATTTTGCGCCCATTGCCACGCCTCTCTTTTGGATAAAAAACTCATTGTTGAACCAAAAATAGTTATGTGACAAACAAAAATCTAAAACCTCTTTTAAAAAAACTTTTTGATGATGGGGAAGATCATCTCTTTGGCTCAAAGCCCAATTGAGGGCGAGTAGGGCGTCGTCATGCTGTATTATTGTATACAGGGAGGATACGTCAGACGTCACAAAAAATACTTCTCCTCGGTCTTCTAAATGTATATTCTGCAGGGATTGTAATAAATCCTTGGTGTCCTTCAAATACGCTTTTGTTGTTTTGACACTACTCTGCAAAAACCGATCCAAGTACTCCCCTATCCTTGAGGTTACAGAGCCAATCCCATTCACAATTGGCCTGGCTGGGGGATTTTGGGAGTCTTTATGTATTTTGGGTAGCGTATAAATTGTAGGAATCCTTGTACTGCTTGGTGTCAAATAACGCTTCTCTTTAACTGTTAAAGTATGTCCTTTAAATCCATACTCCACCAAGTGGCCCAATTCTACATTATATTGAGGTGTAGGGTCGTGACTTAATTTTTTATATGTATCAGTGTCAGCCAACATTTCTGTTAATTGGCCAACATAATAATCTTTCGACAAGACCACCACACCTCCTCCTTTATCTGCTGGTCTGACTACTACATCATTTCTTTTCTCCAACATTTCTATGCCATCGCAAATAAATCGAGGATTAACTCCTTTTTTGGGAATAATTTTCTCCATATCTCGTAATACTAAACTTTTAAACACCTCAAGGTGATGAATTGCCGTATTTGGGGGGTTAAATAGAGACTTATTTTTAAGTCCACTATCAACCGCCACTGATGATCCAATGTTTCCACTCACTGGGTTTGACATTTTATTCAAGAAATATTTCTTGATACTGAGTTTCCTCATGTATCTATGAATATCAATATATACATCGAATTTGTTTATCGATCTTTTCAAACCACATTTCAGACCTAATTGTAGGATATTGGTCTCTTTGTGTGTCAAATCAACCCCACTGAGGTTATAGATACCAGTTAGTCTTTTTCCAGCCTCCTTTTTTTGCTGGATTCGTGCTCCTGCTCTACATCCTCGTTTTCTGTTCTCCTTAAACTTTGTTGTTGAGTATGATCCCAGTTCTGTTGGTCCCTCCACTGTTGGTCTCTGTACTCGGGTGCATATTGTTGATGTGAGGGTACTTGATAATGCGTGGGTACTTGTTGAGGGTAATACTGTGAGTATTGGGTTGGTGGTCTCCCCCTTTGTGGTGGTTGACCCCTTCCTCTCCTCCTGTTTCCCCTTCCTCTCCACTGAAAAGGACGTGGATGATAGGCCTCATTCCTATCTACTCCATCCCTCAAGGTCTCATATCTATTAGCCACCGGGACATTGTAGGTTTCATTGTGAGCCATATACTGTTGGTTCACACTTGTGTTCCCACGACCCTTTCCTCCTCTCCCTCTCCCTTGATTATCTCTCCTAGGGGTGAGGTGATTGAAGGGTGGGGCAGTGGTATTAGTCCTACTGGGGTTATTCATCCTTTGTGTTTGTCTAGGAGTACTAGGCATGGATGTTCCATTTTGACTAGGAACTGGATCCACTTCAATTTGTATATCATTATTCGCCAAATCATTTGTATGCGTTCCATCTTGCCAGTAATAGATGGTATTATTTTTAAAATCATTTAAATCTCGATAAAATTTCTTAGTTTTTTTCTTTTGAGTATCTTTATCGACTTTCTCAAGTCTCTTTTTAATCCTATTATTGAAATCAATTATCTGCTGTGTATCTTTAATTGGATCCAACTGTGCTTGAAGTTGGTTGATCCTATTCTCCAATTTAATCATTTTCTTCTTTTTTCTTTGCAGAATAAGTTCCTGCAACTGTAAACCCACTCCATTAAAAAACTTTAGCCACTCAGACATTGATTCAGGATCATCCAAAGCGTCTTGAGGTGCTACTTCCCACCTCAGACTGCGAACTATAATTTTTTCTTTCAAATAATGTTCAATAGTACAGATGTCCCACCACGTCCTAACCTGCTTTTCCAAAGCGCTTCCTAGTGCTGTAATAATACCGCTATAATTTTCTTCTAGTCTGACTTGTTCATTAACAGAGAACAAGTTAGCTATATCTAATTGTCTGTTATTCAGAAATCTGATCGCATCCATTGCAAAGCCAGAGATTAAACACAAAGTATACAAAAATTAAAGTGAAGTTCCCCTGGCCTTCTTTCACTATCCCAGCGCTAAAGAAGCTCACAGGTGACTTATAACAGACTACAATGAATACGTGACCGTATTCATTAACCCAAATGTTCACTATATGTATCTATATCAGCAGCCGCTTAAACACAACAAATATTTTGCAGAACATAAAACTATAAAACTTATAAAAACACAATCAAATCCCTGGGTAGGATAATGAAAGTTTTCTATAGCAGCGCTCAGGTGGTCAATAGACTCCCTTGTCCACTCACTCTTATTTACAGTTCATAAGAGTACATATAGAACTTATGAAAAAAGATGTTGTTGTAAATGACATATAGCTCCAGATGTCTTCTTAATATGATCCACTTTAAATCATCAGTTGTATCCCCTTTCGGGTGGGTACTCACCACACACAGGATTTAAACAGGCACCTCACAGATCCCATCCGATGGTCATCCGATCATCCTAATCCTGGTTCTGATTACTCCTTCTAAAGCCTCCAGAGATCACCCGATAATCACCAGCAGATGTTCAAAGTGAAAGGAAAGAGAAGCCACCAATAGTGTAATCCCGTAGAGTATCTTTTAATCAGTCTATAAAAATTGTTTCCACAACATATCTTCCATATGGTAAAAATCAAGCAGTAAAATAGCAGCAGTGTAATTCAAAACCGCCGTGCTGTTCCCCCAGGCTCCTAACAGGTGCAGTGTATCAGCTGGTACAGCTTGTGTTTAACCAGACTTACTGCCGCTTCCTGTGTTTGGAGCGCACCTGGAACGCACCAACGTCACTTCCTTTCAGCCGCAAAGTCACACCCTGACGTTTCGTCTTCTCGACTTCCTCTGAGGGCGTGACTCTGCAGCACGGCTCACAGGAATATATACACACACAAGTGATTGAAAGACAAGTTTAACCCCTCCTATATGCTAATCAATGCCATTTAATTACTCAAATCGGCAGAACGCATTGTAGTCACAGGGGTCTCGTCATTTTAAATCACTTAACACATTAAATCAACAATAACCTCTTATACATTGATCTTGAAAAGCATTATTAAGATAATAATAACATAATCGAATAGTTAAAATAAATCAATAAAAGCTGAGTCTCCATAATATCATTCATTATCACAGATAAGCACCCAGCACTAGTGCCATCTTGAGTATGAATACCAAACAGCAGTCTAAATTTCTACAAAAATAGGAATAAATTATATATATATATATATCTCAACACTCAATGTTAAAATACAATATTAAAATTAAATATATAAAATTTACTTCTAAAAAATCCTAAAACATACTACATAAAATGCTAATCGTCAAAATTGTTTCATAATTATGTTATTAATACCTAAAGGTTTATAAATAAATTCCACATATATATAATATAAACCTACTAAACGGTAAAACAAATAATAACACTAAAAGTCACTAATGAAACAATTTATATCTAACTCGACGTTTAACCCTTTGGGGGTGAGGGTATCCAAGGAATAAATCCAAAAAGTTTCTCGTTTGGATAATTCCCTTACCAAATTACTTCCTCTCCATGTAGGTTTAATATGGTCCACCCCCCAAAATTTCAAACCTAAAGGGTTTTGATCATGATGTAGCTTAAAATGGAGAGACACATTATGGTCTTTAAACCCCAATTTAACGCATACAAATGATTTGGCGAATAATGATATACAAATTGAAGTGGATCCAGTTCCTAGTCAAAATGGAACATCCATGCCTAGTACTCCTAGACAAACACAAAGGATGAATAACCCCAGTAGGACTAATACCACTGCCCCACCCTTCAATCACCTCACCCCTAGGAGAGATAATCAAGGGAGAGGGAGAGGAGGAAAGGGTCGTGGGAACACAAGTGTGAACCAACAGTATATGGCTCACAATGAAACCTACAATGTCCCGGTGGCTAATAGATATGAGACCTTGAGGGATGGAGTAGATAGGAATGAGGCCTATCATCCACGTCCTTTTCAGTGGAGAGGAAGGGGAAACAGGAGGAGAGGAAGGGGTCAACCACCACAAAGGGGGAGACCACCAACCCAATACTCACAGTATTACCCTCAACAAGTACCCACGCATTATCAAGTACCCTCACATCAACAATATGCACCCGAGTACAGAGACCAACAGTGGAGGGACCAACAGAACTGGGATCATACTCAACAACAAAGTTTAAGGAGAACAGAAAACGAGGATGTAGAGCAGGAGCACGAATCCAGCAAAAAAAAGGAGGCTGGAAAAAGACTAACTGGTATCTATAACCTCAGTGGGGTTGATTTGACACACAAAGAGACCAATATCCTACAATTAGGTCTGAAATGTGGTTTGAAAAGATCGATAAACAAATTCGATGTATATATTGATATTCATAGATACATGAGGAAACTCAGTATCAAGAAATATTTCTTGAATAAAATGTCAAACCCAGTGAGTGGAAACATTGGATCATCAGTGGCGGTTGATAGTGGACTTAAAAATAAGTCTCTATTTAACCCCCCAAATACGGCAATTCATCACCTTGAGGTGTTTAAAAGTTTAGTATTACGAGATATGGAGAAAATTATTCCCAAAAAAGGAGTTAATCCTCGATTTATTTGCGATGGCATAGAAATGTTGGAGAAAAGAAATGATGTAGTAGTCAGACCAGCAGATAAAGGAGGAGGTGTGGTGGTCTTGTCGAAAGATTATTATGTTGGCCAATTAACAGAAATGTTGGCTGACACTGATACATATAAAAAATTAAGTCACGACCCTACACCTCAATATAATGTAGAATTGGGCCACTTGGTGGTGTATGGATTTAAAGGACATACTTTAACAGTTAAAGAGAAGCGTTATTTGACACCAAGCAGTACAAGGATTCCTACAATTTATACGCTACCCAAAATACATAAAGACTCCCAAAATCCCCCAGCCAGGCCAATTGTGAATGGGATTGGCTCTGTAACCTCAAGGATAGGGGAGTACTTGGATCGGTTTTTGCAGAGTAGTGTCAAAACAACAAAAGCGTATTTGAAGGACACCAAGGATTTATTACAATCCCTGCAGAATATACATTTAGAAGACCGAGGAGAAGTATTTTTTGTGACGTCTGACGTATCCTCCCTGTATACAATAATACAGCATGACGACGCCCTACTCGCCCTCAATTGGGCTTTGAGCCAAAGAGATGATCTTCCCCATCATCAAAAAGTTTTTTTAAAAGAGGTTTTAGATTTTTGTTTGTCACATAACTATTTTTGGTTCAACAATGAGTTTTTTATCCAAAAGAGAGGCGTGGCAATGGGCGCAAAATTTGCACCTAGTATTGCAAATTTATTTATGGGGGAGTGGGAGGATAAGTATATTTTTGTGAATAAAAGACGGGAACTCCTGTTTTACAGACGATTCATTGATGATATTATTTTTATATGGGAAGGATCTGAAATATCTCTTAATAATTTTTTAACATATCTCAATAATAACTCCAACAATATTAAATTGACGAGTACATGGAGTAAAGATCAAATAGATTTTTTGGATGTCAGCATCTATAGAAATGGTGATAAATTAGACACAAAAGTATTTTTCAAACCAACAGACCGGAATAGTTTCCTACCTATGCAAAGTGGCCACCACCCGGTTTGGTTAAAAAATATACCAAAAGGACAATTTATGCGGGTGAAACGAAATTGCTCTACAGAAGAGAATTATCTGTCTCAGTCTGTAATATTGAAAAACAGATTCAGAGAGAAGGGGTATAAACCCCAAGAATTGGATAGAATCTCAGAGGAGATTAGAGCGATACCACGAGAACAAGTAGTAGGAGAAGGTGTGAGGATTCGAACTTCAACCTGCCATGAGTGGAGTTTTATTTCATCATTCCATGCACAATATAGAGAGGTTGAGACAGTGTTAAAAAATCATTGGCATGTACTCTGTCTAGATAAAAGTTTGAAACCAGTGTTGCCAGAAGCTCCTAAATTTATTTATAGAAAGGCACCTAATGTAGGAGACAAGGTGGTAAAAAAGGTGCTGGATCAACCAAGAAGACCATTGTCCTTTTGGGACAAAAAAGGTTTTTTTGCTTGCCGTAAGTGTAAGGCGTGTAGAGAAATAGCTGAACCCATAAGAGGTATTGACTGCTTTACATCCACAGTAAATAAAAAAAGAATTCGCCATCAAAGAGTTTATAACTTGTAATATCACACATGTGGTATATGTGTTATTATGCCCATGTGGGTTAATGTATGTGGGACGGACAAAAAGATGCCTTAAAGTAAGGATTGGAGAACACATTAAGAATATTAAATTGGGGTTTAAAGACCATAATGTGTCTCTCCATTTTAAGCTACATCATGATCAAAACCCTTTAGGTTTGAAATTTTGGGGGGTGGACCATATTAAACCTACATGGAGAGGAAGTAATTTGGTAAGGGAATTATCCAAACGAGAAACTTTTTGGATTTATTCCTTGGATACCCTCACCCCCAAAGGGTTAAACGTCGAGTTAGATATAAATTGTTTCATTAGTGACTTTTAGTGTTATTATTTGTTTTACCGTTTAGTAGGTTTATATTATATATATGTGGAATTTATTTATAAACCCTTAGGTATTAATAACATAATTATGAAACAATTTTGACGATTAGCATTTTATGTAGTATGTTTTAGGATTTTTTAGAAGTAAATTTTATATATTTAATTTTAATATTGTATTTTAACATTGAGTGTTGAGATATATATATATATATAATTTATTCCTATTTTTGTAGAAATTTAGACTGCTGTTTGGTATTCATACTCAAGATGGCACTAGTGCTGGGTGCTTATCTGTGATAATGAATGATATTATGGAGACTCAGCTTTTATTGATTTATTTTAACTATTCGATTATGTTATTATTATCTTAATAACGCTTTTCAAGATCAATGTATAAGAGGTTATTGTTGATTTAATGTGTTAAGTGATTTAAAATGACGAGACCCCTGTGACTACAATGCGTTCTGCCGATTTGAGTAATTAAATGGCATTGATTAGCATATAGGAGGGGTTAAACTTGTCTTTCAATCACTTGTGTGTGTATATATTCCTGTGAGCCGTGCTGCAGAGTCACGCCCTCAGAGGAAGTCGAGAAGACGAAACGTCAGGGTGTGACTTTGCGGCTGAAAGGAAGTGACGTTGGTGCGTTCCAGGTGCGCTCCAAACACAGGAAGCGGCAGTAAGTCTGGTTAAACACAAGCTGTACCAGCTGATACACTGCACCTGTTAGGAGCCTGGGGGAACAGCACGGCGGTTTTGAATTACACTGCTGCTATTTTACTGCTTGATTTTTACCATATGGAAGATATGTTGTGGAAACAATTTTTATAGACTGATTAAAAGATACTCTACGGGATTACACTATTGGTGGCTTCTCTTTCCTTTCACTTTGAACATCTGCTGGTGATTATCGGGTGATCTCTGGAGGCTTTAGAAGGAGTAATCAGAACCAGGATTAGGATGATCGGATGACCATCGGATGGGATCTGTGAGGTGCCTGTTTAAATCCTGTGTGTGGTGAGTACCCACCCGAAAGGGGATACAACTGATGATTTAAAGTGGATCATATTAAGAAGACATCTGGAGCTATATGTCATTTACAACAACATCTTTTTTCATAAGTTCTATATGTACTCTTATGAACTGTGGACAAGGGAGTCTATTGACCACCTGAGCGCTGCTATAGAAAACTTTCATTATCCTACCCAGGGATTTGATTGTGTTTTTATAAGTTTTATAGTTTTATGTTCTGCAAAATATTTGTTGTGTTTAAGCGGCTGCTGATATAAATACATATAGTGAACATTTGGGTTAATGAATACGGTCACGTATTCATTGTAGTCTGTTATAAGTCACCTGTGAGCTTCTTTAGCGCTGGGATAGTGAAAGAAGGCCAGGGGAACTTCACTTTAATTTTTGTATATTTCCTACATTACATTATGACACTTTTTGATGAACAGACTGACAATTTACCTTTGCATCTTTTACTATTTGTGCGCTATGGATGCATTTGCCTTTGCTTATGCATCCATTTCAGCACGTTGCACATGCATTATGTGGAGATTTAGGCTGTTCATCTATTGTGTTCCATATATTCACATTTATTTAATTTACACATTCCTCACTTTTTTGCACCAATCACAAGTCTTTTCACAAATATTTAATTTGCTGCACACCTTTTCAAGGATATTATGTACATATATTTTTAGAATAGTTGGTACAATGAAACCATACACTTTTTAAAAAACATTTATTTCTTGGACACAGGTTAGTCAGCATGCAATCAACTTTCAATTAACACTTGTCAGCACTTAATCACCTACACTTGTGGTTGGGTCATATGACCTTTTTTTGGGGGTATATCATGGGAATCATTTGTGCATTAGGCAGCTATGATTAAACACTAAGAAAGTGTGAAACTAGTCAGCTCTAACCAGAATTTTGTGACTTGCTGTGCTGTATTTGGATTTTTGAAGATTTTACATAATAAAGGCTTTTTACTGGAGTGCTGCTGTCCAGAAGACTTGATGTTTTGTTTTGCCTGAAATTGCATTGCCTGCACCCTTGGCTGTTGGGAGGAGATAGTCACCTGGAGGACGTCCACACCTGAGCGGTTTCTGTTTTTGCAGGCAGGTAGCTGCACATATTTTAAGTTAGTGTACTGTGTCCTCTGCACAGTGTGCACCTAAAACTAACTGAAGGCAATTGCTGCTTTTCTCAAACTAATACCACAGCAGGCAGTTGATTGTGCTAGCTGCATAGCTGCAATATAATCACTATAGATCTATATATATATACATCCCACCTTTGTGCAGCTACATCTCACTGCAGGCCATTAGTATGTCTGGAAGGCAAACAAGGAGAGGCAGACAGTCATGAGCCAATAAAAGAGGGCAAGCAGGCTCTGTGTCTAGAGGCAACAGTGCTGGTCGTGGACACGGTGCATCCTCACCAGCACGTGGCCGTGGGACACGCTTGTGCTTCTTTTCGGCAGCTGGCCATATTGAGCCGCAACATGCCGAAGACTTGGTAGAGTGGATGACCAAGCCGTCCTCATCCTCCTCATCCTCTCTCACCCAGGCTCAAAGTACTTTGTTTGGTAAAGCAGCTGCCAAAGAGGCCTCTTCCCATGGCTCAATGGCATCAGTCACTCCTTTCCTAGCCCCACCATGTCCTCCTGAGGAGTCCCCCGAACTGTTTGACCACAGTGTTGGGTACATGCTTCAGGAGGATGCCCAGCGTTTTGAAGGCTCCAATGATGGTACCCAGCTAGAGCAAGGCAGTAACGCAAGCCCAGAGAGAGGGGGTGCCCAACAAGGACAGCAATCTGGCAGTCATGTTCCCCCAGCTGCAGCATACTGCCAGATTGGCTCCAGTGATGAGGAGGGAGGGGATGATGAGGTCACTGTCTCCACGTGGGTGCCTGATAGGAGGGAGGAGGAGGCACATCTCCAACGAGGCAGTATGCCCTCCAGGGGCCAGCTTAAGGGCAGCCAACTGACTGCATCACACCGCAGTGTTCCGCATGTTCAGGGCGCTGCTGTCTCTGCGTGTTATTCCAAAAGTTCTTTGGTGGCCTTATTTGAGACGTGTGCAGCAGATCGCACCATTGCTATTTGCAACATATGTCCGAAGCGTATCTCGCGTGGCCAAAACATGAGCAGCTTGGGCACCACATGCTTGACCAGACATATGTCTACCTGCCATGCAGTCCATTGGCAAGCATACAAAAAAGACCCACACCAAAGAACAAAGCGTACCTCTCCTTGCTCCTCATCAGCTGGGATCTCCAACCCCACTATACCTTCAGTCCTCTCTGAAACCTGCACTGAGAGGAATGAAGATGAAGAATTAGGTGTGTCACAGCCAAGTACTTGCGGGCAATCTGCTATCGGTACACCGATGTCCGATTGTACCAGGCAAATTTCCCTGCCCCAGCTGCTGCACCGCCGAAGTTTGCTCCCAGCCATCCACATGCCCAGCGGTTGAATGCTAGCTTGGCTAAATTGCTAGCACTTCAACTGCTGCCTTTTCAGTTGGTAGACTCTGCCCCCTTCCGTGAGTTTGTGGAATGTGCAGTTCCTCAGTGGAAGGTTCCCAAATGCCACTTTTTCTCACGAAGGCGATTCCGTCTCTCTACCGGCATGTGGAAGGCAATGTCTTGGCCTCGCTGGACAGAGTGGTCAGCGGTAAGGTGCATATTACCGCTGACTCATGGTCCAGCAGGCATGGACAGGGACTAGAGTTGAGCGGACACCTGGATGTTCGGGTTCGATGGGTTCGGCCGAACTTTGGAAAAAAGTTTGAGTTCGGGACTGAACTTGACCCGAACTTGACCCCGAACCCGAACCCCATTGAAGTCAATGGGGACCCGAACTTTTGAGGACTAAAATGGCTCTAAAAAAGTAATGGGAAGTACTAGAGGGCTGCAAATGGCAGTAAAATGTTGTTAGGAGCATGGCAAGTGCTCTGCAAACAAATGTGGATAGGGAAATAACTTAAAATAACATAAAAAAAAACAAATATGCTGCAGGCCCCCTTCTCAGCAGAAGAGGTACAGGAAGTCATTAAGAACCTCAGAAACTTAACGGCACGATGCCACACATATGGTGGGAATGCCCCAGAATACGCCCTTTCTGGAAAAAAAAATTCAATTTAATGGATAAGCTAGTGGGAAAATAAAATACTTTGAAATTAAAAAAATAAAAAATTATAATCTTGGCCTAGGAGGACGAGGTCCATATGTAGTAGGAGGTTGAGGTGGCGGTGGATGTGGCTGTGTAGGTGGAAGCGGCGGTGGAGGAGGACGAGGTAGCCAACACTGGTTCAAAAATACAACAATGACTGGGTAAGGCCGGTGATGTGTCAAATTCTGTTCCCCGTCGGATAGTGTCTGCCCTGTACTGTGCTTGCTCAGTACGTAGGACAAGGGGATTTCGAAAATCTCCGAAGACGAACGGCGCGTGCGCGGTGAGTCTAGGTTCAAGCCAATCATCCGAGGTTCAAACCGAGCCAAGCGAGGCCGTGCCCGAAGCGTGGCGACACTGCCGTACGTCCACTTGGATGGTGGGGCTTGAACCTGCACTCACGGCGCAGGCGCCGTTCATCTTCGGAGATTTTGTGAATATCCTTGTCCTCCGTACTGCGCAAGCGCTGCGCCTGCGCAGTACGGGCCGAAAACTATCCGATGCCCGGACAGTTTTTGTCAGAACACTGATATACATGTCTACTCTGCACAAGTTACGGACAAGTCCTGTGGGATCCATGCCTGGTTCATTTTAATGAACGTGAGCTTGTCCACATTGGCTCTGGATAACGCCCCCTGCCGTGCTAAATACACGTTCAGATAATACACTGGCTGCAGGGCAGGCCAGCACCTCCAAGGCGTAAAGGGCAAGCTCAGGCCATGTGCCCAATTTGGAGACCCAGAAGTTGAAGGGGGCAGAACCATCATTCAGTACGTGTAGGCGTGTGCACACATACTGTTTCACCATGTTGGTGAAATGCTGCCTCCTGCTAAGACGTTCCATCTCAGCTGGTGGTGCTGGTTGTTGTGGTGTGCTGACAAAGCTTTTCCACATTTCGGCCATGCTAACCCTGCCTTCTGAGGTGCTGGGGTGCCCCGGCTGCGTTGGCGACCTCATCCTCCTCCTCTGCCTTTGTCCTTGTGCTTCCACCGTACCCCCACTGTCAGGTGGGAATGCCACCAGCAGCGCGTCTACCAGCGTGCGCTTGTACTCACGCATCTTACGATCACGCTCCAGTGAGGGAATTAAGGACGGTACGTTGTCCTTGTAACGGGGATCCAGCAGGGTGGCCACCCAGTAATCAGTACCAGCTAGAATGTGGGCAACTCGGCGGTCATTGCGGAGACACTGCAGCATGTAATCGCTCATGTGTGCCAGGCTGCCCAGAGGCAACGAAAAGCTGTCCTCTGTGGGAGGTGTATCGTCTGTGTCCTCTGTATCCTCCCAGCCACGTACCAGTGATGGCCATGACCTGGTCTGGGTGCCCCCCTGCTGTGAACATGGTTCCTCCTCCTCCATCTCCTCCTCCTCCATCTCCTCCTCCTCATCCTCCACCTCGTCATCCCCCAGAACTGTGCCCTTATTGCCGGACAATTGTGTACCTGGTGTTTGTTGGTGCAGGAACCCACCCTCGTAGCCACTTGTGAATGACTGCCCTGAAAGCCTTGGAAATGATCCCGGTTCCTCCTCCTCCTCCTCCTCATCCTCCTCCTCCTGTGCCACATCCTCTTCCATCATCGTCCGAAGTGTTTTTTCAAGGAGGCATATAACTGGGATAGTAACGCTGAGAACAGCGTCATCGGCACTGGCCATGTTGGTGGAGTACTCGAAACAGCGCAACAAGACACACAGGTCTCGCATGGAGGCCCAGTTATTGGTGGTGAAGTGGTTCTGTTCCGCAGAGTGACTCACGCGTGCGTGCTGCAGCTGAAACTCCACTATCGCCTGCTGCTGCTCGGACAGTCTGGTCAGCATGTGCAAGGTGGAGTTCCACCTTGTGGGCACGTCACATATGAGGCGGTGAGTGGGAAGGCCGAAGTTACGCTGCAGCGCTGACAGGCGAGCAACAGCAGGGTGAGAACGCCGAAATGCCGCACAGATGGCCCGCACTTTCTGCAGCAGCTCTGGCATATCGGGGTAATTTTTCAGGAACCTCTGGACCACCAAGTTCAGCACATGCGCCAGGCAAGGGATGTGCGTCAAACCGGCTAGGCCCAGAGCTGCTACGAGATTTCGCCCATTATCCCACACCACCAGGCCGGGCTTGAGGCTCACTGCCACCAACCACTTATTGGTCTGTTCTTCCATGTCCCTCCACAACTCCTGCGTGGTGTGGGGTTTTTCCCCCAAACAGGAAAGTTTTAAAACTGCCTGCTGTCGTTTACCCCTGGCTGTGCTGAAGTTGGTGGTGAAGGTGGTACGCTGACCGGATGAGGAGGCGTTAGAGGATGAGGAAGCGGAGTAGGAGGAGTTAGCAACAGGTGGCAAACTGAAGCGCCCTGCAATCCTCGGTGGTGGAAGGACATGCGCCAAACTGCTATCTGCCTCAGGCCCAGCCGCCACTGCATTTACCCAGTGTGCTGTTAGGGAGATATAATGTCCCTGACCGTGCTTACTGGTCCACGCATCCGTAGTTAGGTGGACCTTGCCACAGATGGCGTTGCGCAGTGCACACCTGATTTTGTCCCCCACTTGGTTGTGCAGGGAAGGGATGGCTCGTCTGGAAAAGTAGTGGCGGCTGGGAATGACGTACTGTGGGACAGCCAATGCCATCAGGCTTTTAAAACTCTGCATCTCCACCAGATGGAATGACAGCATTTCAAAGGCGAGGAATTTTGAAATGCTGGCATTCAGGGCCAGGGATCGTGGGTGGCTAAGGGGGTACTTCCTCTTCCGCTCCAGTGTTTGGGAGATAGAGAGCTGAACGCTTCCATGGGACATTGTGGAGATGTTTGGTGACCCAGGTGCTAGTGTTGCTGGCAGATCCTCTGTTTGCGGGTTTGCAGGTGCCACTGTCACTACAGAGGTGGATGAAGAGGCCGAGACTGCAGCAGAAGAGGAAGCAGGAGGAGCCAGAGACCTTTCTTGGTTTTTGAGGTGTCTACTCCACTGCAGCTCATGCTTTGCACTTAGATGCCTGGTCATGCAGGTTGTGCTCAGGTTGAGAACGTTTATGCCTCGCTTCAGGCTCTGATTGCACATCGTGCAAACCACTTGTGTCTTGTCATCAGCACATTGTCTGAAGAACTGCCACGCTAGGGAACTCCTTGGACCTGGCTTTGGTGTGCTCGGTCCCTTGCTGCATTGGGCAGTAGCAGACGTACTGTCTAGGGGATGGACGCTCCGCTTTTGCATCCTGCTCCCTCTTCTGCTGTGCTGGTGGCTCTGTGCGACCACCACCTCTTCCTCCGAACTACACTGGTCACCTGCATGACGTTAATTCCATGTGGGGTCGAGGACATCATCGTCCTCCACATCATCTTCCACCCAGTCTTCACCCCTGCCCTCCTTGTCGGTCTGCACAATTGCGAAAGCAGCAGCAGTTGGCACTAGACATGTGCATTCGTTTTCGTCCGAATGCATTTTCGTCCGAATTTCAGCTATTTTCGTTATCGTTTTAACAAACGAAAACGAAAGCACAGAATCCGAAAACCGAAAGATCCAACATAAACAAATGCTTTATTTTCGTTTTCGTTGCTACAACAGTTCGATATAGATAGGAGATTCGACGTGATGCTGACAATAACAATCTGTGTCTATCGAACCTGTGGTCGAATGTGCCTAACCTTAACTCTATTAGTCCAAGATTATTCGACATAGGAGAGAAAAGATTCGACATAGGAGAGAAAAGATTCGACATAGGAGAGAAAAGATTCGACATAGGAGAGAAAAGATTTGACATTATAGAGAGAAAAGATTTGACATTATAGAGAGAAAAGATTCGACATTATAGAGAGAAAAGATTCGACATAGGAGAGAAAAGATTTGACATTATAGAGAGAAAAGATTCGACATTATAGAGAGAAAAGATTCAACATAGGAGAGAAAAGATTTGACATTATAGAGAGAAAAGATTCGACATAGGAGAGGAAAGATTCGACATAGGAGAGGAAAGATTCGACATAGGAGAGAAAAGATTTGACATTATAGAGAGAAAAGATTCGACATAGAAGAGAAAAGATTCGACATAGAAGAGAAAAGATGCGACATTATAGAGAGAAAAGATTCGACATAGGAGAGAAAAGATTCGACATTATAGAGAGAAAAGATTTGACATAGGAGAGAAAAGATTCGACATTATAGAGAGAAAAGATTCGACATTATAGAGAGAAAAGATTCGACATAGGAGAGAAAAGATTCGACATAGGAGAGAAAAGATTCGACATTATAGAGAGAAAAGATTCGACATTATAGAGAGAAAAGATTCGACATAGGAGAGAAAAGATCACTGCTTGTGGGCGGAACATTCGACCGGAAATGTATGATTGCAGAGTCGTACAGTTTCGCTGCTCCGTCGAATCTTCTTTGAACATTCGACAGACACCATAAGCCTTCAATGACAGATTCGACCTTAATTAATTCAGATTTTCGGACGAATGCAATTTTTAACGAAAAACGACATAAATAAAAACGAATTTCGGGAGTAACTTAATAAATTTATTTTTCGGACGAAAACGAAATTCCGAAACGAAATATTTCAGTGTGCACATGTCTAGTTGGCACCTGTGTTTCATCATTATCCGAGACGTGCTGCGATGGTCCTCCCATGTACTCATCATGAAACATAAGTGGTTGGGCATCGGAGCACACAATTTCTTCCACTTCTGGGGCAGAGCTAGGTGGATGGCCCTGGGAAACCCTGCTAACAGAGTCATCGAAAAGCAGAAGAGACTGCTGCATGATTTGGGGCTCAGACTGCTTGGCGGTGGCTGATTTGCAAGGGGATGAGGTGAAAGACTGATGGACATCGGCTGCAGGTTCCAACTCTGATCTTTCATCAGGAGACTAGGTGGGAGACAATGTGAAGGAACCGGAGGCACTGTCAGCAACCCAATCTACTATTGCCTATACTTGTCCTGGCCTCAACATTCGTACAGCCTCATTAGGCACGACAAAATACCGCTGCAGGCTCTGTCGCCTACTCGCACCTGAGGAAGGTGTTTACTTGTGCGTGTAGCTGGCACAGATCAACCATGTCCTCTCCCTGCAACAGGAGCTCCACCAGCAGCACCACGACCGGGGCCACGTCTCTTCTTTGACGTTCTTCTCATATTTTCAAAATTTAGGATCTTGCCCTAAATGGGTGTTTTTGCAATAGCAGAATACACCCACAGTATGTAAACGATGTATCTCAAAACCTACAGAAATGCAGAAAATGCTATTAAAGAAAATGTTTTTGCCCTATTTTTATTTATTTTTTTGAATAGCACAATAGAAGAAAAATATATAAATTGTGTATCACACACTTTCAGATATGCAGAAAACACTGCAAAATATATATTTTTGCCCTAAATGGGTGTTTTTGGAAGAGCAGAATACACCCACAGTATGTACAGGGTGTATCTCACAGTAACATATGCAGTGCTGGTGCACTGAGCTTGCAGATAAAAGTTATATTTCCTCTGTAGATCGCTGACTAATTAGAATCTATTTCACAATCAGGACTGACTCCTATCATGTAATTCTCTCCCTCACAGCAACAGCAGCCAGGAACCTTTCCCTACACTGTCTAATGCAGAGTGACGTGCTGTGCTGTGTGCCTCTAGCTTATATAGAGACTGGGTCACATGCTGCACTGGCCAATCACAGCCATGCCATTAGTAGGCATGGCTGTGATGGCTTCTAAGAGCACACCAGTTAAACTAAAGTTTATTGGCTGCCCTGCAGCTTTTAAAAATGCGCCATTACATTGCCGAACACCGGACCCGATCCCTAACATACAGTCGGGTTCGGGACCCAAAAACCCAAAAGTCCGGTACGAACCCGAACTTTACAGCTCGGGTTCGCTCAACTCTAACAGGCATGTTACCTATCTTTCATGGCGCATTGGGTGACTCTCCTGGCAGCTGGGAAGGATGCAGGACAAGGTGCAGTAGCGTTGGAGGTTGTTCCGCCACCACGCCTCCAAAATGCTACTACTGGTGATTCTGACACACCTCTCTCCTCCACCCCCTCCTCTTCTTCTTCCTCCATGACCTCTTCCTGTGCTTTGTCCTTGGAACCAGCGGTGCTCCGTAGGCATTCAAGGGGCTACGCAAGTACGCAGGCAAAAAGATGCCATGCGGTGCTTGAGCTGGTGTGCTTGGGGGACAGGAGCCACACTTGGGCAGAGATTCTGTCAGCTCTGCAGGGGCAGGCTCAGAGGTGGTTGACGCCATGCCTCTCCGCCCTCCGACAGGGACAACTGACCCATGTGCCCTGTTTTGCTCACGTTCTTAACTTGGTGGTGCAGCGGTTCTTGGGCAGGTACCCGGGCTTACAGGAGGTCCTGAAGCAGGCCAGGAAACTCTGTGTGCATTTCCACCGGTCATATAATGCCAGTGCTCGGCTGGCTGACCTCCAAAAGGAATACAACCTGCCCAAGAACCGCCTAATCTGTGACATGCCCACCAGGTGTAACTCTACGTTGGTCATGCTGCAGCGGCTGCACACGCAGCAGAGGGCCATCAATGAGTATCTGTTGCAATATGGCACCAGGACAGGGTCAGGGGAGCTTGGATTTTTTCCCCCATGCCATTGGGCCATGATCAGGGATGCATGCACTGTCCTGTCACCATTTGAGAAGGCCACGAGGATAGTGAGCAGTGACAGTGCATGCATCAGTGACACTGTCCCTCTTGTCCACCTGTTGGAGCACATTCTGCGTGGAATAATGGACAGGGCACTTGAGGCAGAACAGAGGGAGGAAGAGGAGGACTTCCTTACCTCTCAAGGCCCCCTTTATCCAGACAGTGTTACTGCTGGCCTGCCTATCACACAGGAAGAGGACGAGGAGGAGGAGGAGGATTGTGTCAGCATGGAGGTGGAGCCTAGCACTCAGCATCAGCAGCAGTCTTCAAGGGATCAATTACAGTCCCAAGAAACACATGGACTTGTACGTGGCTGGGAGAAGGTGGCTGCGGATCATGTCGTCCTCAGTGACCCAGAGGACTCCGCACCGAATGCCTCAGCAAACCTATGCTGCATGGCCTCCCTGATCCTGCAAAGCCTGCGGAAGGATCCTCGTATTTGTGCTATCAAGGAGAGGGATCATTACTGGCTGGCAACCCTCCTTGATCCACGTTAGAAGGGTAAGGTTGCGGACCTTATTGTGGCGTCGCAGAGGGAGCAGAGGATGAAATATCTTCGGGCGGCCTTGCAGAATGGTCTGTGCAATGCGTTCCCAGAGACTGGGAGGTTACAAATTCCTGGTCCTGGACAACATGTTGCTGAGGCTTCGGTCAGACAAAGAAGGAGCGGAGGAGAAGGTGGCCGCCTGACCGATGCGTTCAGACAATTTTTTAGTCTGCAGCCCCAAGGTAGGATCGGTTCCAGCAACCATCGCCAGCGTCTGATTTACATGGTGCAGGAATACCTAGGGGCAAGATCAGACTTGGACACATTTCTCACCGAAAATCCTCTGGGTTACTGGGTCTTGAGGATGGATCACTGGCCAGCGATTGCACAGTATGCAATTGAGCTACTGGCCTGTCCTGCATCCAGCGTTCTTTCGGAACACACATTCAGTGCTACTGGAGGCTTTGTAGCCGATCACAGGGTGCGCCTGTCCACCGACTTGGTCGATCGACTGACCTTCATAAAAATGAATCAGTTTTGGATCACCACCAGCTACCAAGCACCTGATGCTGATGTAACAGAATAATTTTCTTTGAAATGTCAGATCCCTTCAAGACTGCCTATGCTGATGCAGAGTGACTATTCTGTTATGCTGAGTGACTATCCTCTTCCTCCTCAATGATCATGCTGATAGCATGTAAGAACATTTTTGTTTCTGGGCACCGCCACCAGTGGCTAAAGCCCAATTTTTTAGCCCCTGTTTAAAGTGGTTGTAAACCCACTTTTTCAACTTGCACCTACAGGTAAGCCTAGATTAAGGCTTACCTGTAGGTGCAAGAAATATCTCCTAAACCTACACGGTTTAGGAGATATTTACTAAAAAGACAGGCACCGCTGTCTACGGCGCATGCGTGCCGTAGACAACGGCGCATTCATGGGGTTAATCCCATTCACAAAATCGGCTACTTCCCAGCAATAGCTGGGCGTAGCCGATTGTGATGGCTCTCGCGCGCATGCGCAGAGTGACGTCTCCGCCGCTCCGGCCAATCACAGCGCCGGAGCGGCGCTGTGATTGGCTGCAGCGGCGATACCCGGAAGTAACCTTGAAGAGGGAGACGAGGACGGCTTTGGGGCCCTGATCTAAGGTAAGTGATGCATAATGAGCTATTATGCTAGTCATAATAGCTCATTATGCCTTTCTCTTACAGGAGGTTGTGAAAAAAAAAAAACATTATTGGGTTTACAACCACTTTAACAGGGGCGTGTAATTACAATTTTTAATGCAATAGTTTGCAGCAGGGCTCATTCCTGTGCTCCAACTAGAGTATCTGTGAGGGGTTGCAGTGTTGTGGCACCATCACCAGTGCCTAAGGTCCAATTTGTCTGCCCCTGTTCAACAGGGGCATGTAATTACAATTCTTGATCTAATATTTCACAGCTGTGCCCATTCCTGTGCCCACCAAGAGTAACTGTGAGGACTTAGTGTTGTGGCACCAGCACCACCACCAAAGGCCCAATTTTTCCTACCACTGTTCCACACTGGCATGTAATTACAATTCTTCATATAATAGTTCACAGCAGGGCATTCCAGCGCCCACCAAGGGTAACTGTGAGGGCTTACAGTGTTGTGGCAACACCAACATCTAAGGGTCAAATTTCTGCAGATTATATACGGCAGGCCCCTACTTTCAAACATCCAACTTACAAACGACTCCTACTTGCAAACGGAAGGAGACAACAGGAAGTGAGAGGAAATCTACCCCTAGGAAGGGAAATTCTCTCCTGTAAGAGTTAATATGGGAAAAAGGTGTCTTCTCTCCACTGATGCTTTATCACCAATCCTTGATTCAATAAAAAAACCAAAGTTTCAAAAAACATTTGTCAATGGGACAGAAAGTGAGGTGAAATGTTCTGAACAGGTGCACAGACAGCAAAACAAATGTTACAGGGGTGATAACCCTTCCCTATGTTTTCCAAAAAGCTTAAAAATAGATTTTTTTGGCTGGAGCTACACTTTAAAAATGTACCAGTTCAAAATTACAAAAATATTGTACGTAACAACAAACCTACAGTCCCTGTCTTGTTTGCACCTCCTGTATGCTGCTGTTCAGAGTATATAGGGCCTGGGGGCCCCATGCCTTTCCTTTTTCTAATTTGGGTGCAGGGTTCCCCTTAATATCCATACAAGACCCAAAGGGGCTGGTAATGGGCTGGGGGGGTACCCATGCCATTTTTCTCAATGATTTTCATCCATGTTGCCGGGACCAGACATTACATTAAAGCCGCAAGCAGTTTTTTTCCTTTTAGAAATGTAATTCTGTGCTGGGACAGTTGTAAACATGGGACACACGTGCCACTTCACAGGCATACTATAGACACCCCCCAGGTACGATATTTAAAGGAATATTTCACTTTTTTTTCACTTTAAGCATCATTAAAATCACTACTCCCGAAAAAACATCTGTTTTTAAAATGTTTTTTTACATTGATACATGTACCCTGGGGCAGGACCCGGATCCCCAAACCATTTTTAGGACAATAACTTACATATTATCCCTCATAATTAGCACTTTTGATTTTGAACGTTCGAGTCCCATAGACATTAATAGGGTTCTAAAGTTCGCGCCAACTTTCGGTCCGTTCGCAGGTTCTGGTGCGAACCGAACTGGGGGGTGTTCGGCTCATCCCTAGCTGATACATTGATTAATACCTGTGACAAAAATTCACTGGGTGAATCAATACAAATTACAGTTATAACAAACAGCATAAGTTTATTATCTTAGTTGAAGGTTGGTGAAACAGATCTCCAAATTGACCAGTTAGCATTGAATTTTCCAAGATTTCCATCCCTGAATGCTAGAATTTTTTTATATTCAGCTATTGTGTTGGCCTTTGTGATTTTCCTTATGCTGGGTACTTCATTGTTTTCCATTTGTACATTATCACAGAGCGTCCTGCGAAGAGTATATGGATAGCTACAGATCTGACCGAGATTGGGTAGTTGGACATATTTATGCTAAGGATAGCTTGTTCGATACAAGGTTTGGCAAGAACACCAGTAATTTTGGAAATTATGAAAAATACATTTGAATAACCAAAATTAGTAGCGCTTTGTGTATCACAACACAGATCTAAATATTAAAAATTATATATATCCTATATAAAAGTGTACATATATGTGAAAATTATATATAAATATGAAAATATATATATATATATATATATATATATATATATATAAACATATACTCTTGAAAATATATGTGCATACAAAAAATGCATTAATTAGTTTCCATAGCTTTCCAATGGTGTTTTCAAACCAATTGCTGTGAAAAATATTTTAAAGAAAGCCCATCAGTGAAACAGGTGTTCCAAATATAGTGACTTCAAAATTACATAGAATTCTTCCTGTGTTCTCTTGAATAAACCTTCACCACACCAACGTGATTAGTGATTCCACTCCCTAAGGACTTGCACTCACCAATAGGATATGCCTCGCACTCTCATGTTCGGCCTTACAGCTTAGTCAACCCTCAGGGTATCAAAGACAGATCCAACACGATGTTAAGCAGGTCAGTTAAGTATCCCACATGAAAAAACAAAATGCCTCCAATAGTGAAGTACGTAAAAACTTTTATTAAAATAACACAGCACAGGTAACCTTCAATGGTTTCACTCACATCTAGTAGATTAAAGTTAGGCACTTCAGCAAAAACACTTCAAAAACGCCAGACAGGCATATGACAGGTAGCCGCGATGTATTGCGGTCTCGGCGGACAGACCAACTATGTGAGTCTCACCCTCCTTCACGTATGCCCGCCTCTCCACTCCAATCGAAAACACCGCAAACTTCCGCCCAAACACCGGACTGAATATTCGATGAGCGGTCGGAAAATCCGAACGCTACTCACTGTAAAAGAGCGCCGTGTAGCTTCTCCCAGACTAGTTTCGTTGCATAGGACTTCTTCCAATGGGATTGGCTACACGGACTAGCACCTCCCTCTTTATACCCCGTCCGTGATAGGTCACGGGCGTGTCTCCTACTGCGCAAGTGCGCGCTTGTCGTCCCCATGACTGCAATACATCGGGCATGACCCCTTCTGCAGCAAACATAGGAAGCATTAGCACACCTACATTATTAAAAAATAGTGCAATCTGAATACAATCTCAGCAAACATATGCGGGATCATTACCATCGGAAACCTAAAATGCCATTTATTCAAATTATGCATCTTTATCTAATAATCATCCACAAATGGCATAGACAAACTGACAAATGAGGATGATTTACCAATATGTTAAAATTTTAAAATCAACATATTGATCATAATGTTCAAATATGCGGAAAGCATATAAAATGAAATAAACAAGCAGATAATTAGGTCAAGAACCATTCTTGTATATAAACTAGCAGATAATTAGGTCAAGAACAATTCTTGTATATATGTCTCAACCCTATAGGTATAAGCCTCATAAAGAACTGTAAATTGAAAATTAAAACATCGCTTAAAGAAAGCTATTCTATATCACATCTATATGATATCACAGAATGTATCATGTGCATGCATGCGCACATATTGTGCATCCATGCATTGTGACAGCAGGAAGGTAAAGTCACCTGGTTGCATCCAGGGGGGTAGATATATTTCGCCCAGATTCAGGCTTTACGCCGACTTATACAACTAGGTGGAGAGTTGTATAAGCCCAGCTAAGGCTAGTGGGCTCATGGATGACTCATACCTCTAGGGAGAGTGTGGGGCGTCGTGCAGACAGGGAGTTGATGAGACCAGCTGAAGCTTGTCAGCTCATTTAGGCCTCTATAAGAACTCCCAGCTTCATTAGATGTTAGCTCATGCCTGGACCCAGACCTGTGTGGACTGTCTAGGGAGAGTGAACCCCTGTGCGGTGAGACAAAGCCTGTGTGGCTATTTGCTTGGACATTTAAAACCAGGGACTTAGGGACTAGGACAGCACTAGGCTGATCCCAGTTGTTAGTTAGGAAACCTGTATGTTTAGTCAGAGGTCAAGTTGACCAGGATTTATTTTGTTTATGTTTCTTTTGCTTTGCTGTGTTTTGTCACTGTAAATAGAAAATAAACCGCACCTTTTTGATTTTGAAAAACCACAACCTCCGTTTGCTGGGCCTGTTTTTGTGTGGGGAGCCCATCTCGGGGGTCACACACGCCCGCTGCCGAGCTAACCCCCTCACAGTTGGTGGAGAACCAGTGGCAGTTTTTTTTTAAGCCAGCATGGAGGAGATACTGAAGCAGCTGGCTCTAGCAAATGCCAATCAACAGCAGACAAATGCAGGTTTGCAAAAGAGCCTTGCAGCTCATCAACAGAGCCTTGCAGCTCAACAACAGAACTTCGCAGCCCAGCAGCAAGCTCATCAACAGAGCCTTGCAGCCCAGCAGCAGACAAACGCAACTTTGCAACAGAGTCTGGAGGCTCAGAAACAAGCCCAGCAGCAATCTGAGGCCCGCTTCATAGACCTGTTGCAGAAGCAAGAGCAGAGACTACAACAACAGATGGAAGCAGTAATGCAGCAACGTCCGCAGACCAGTGAGGAAAGCCGTCCCACTAATACCGCGTCCTTTGGGGTGAGTCGTTTATTGACAAAAATGACTGGAGAGGATGATCCAGAGGTATTTTTGACCACATTTGAAAGGACCGCTGAAAGAGAAAAGTGGCCTGAGGAGCAGTGGGCTGGACTGGTGGCTCCTCTGTTAACTGGTGAATCGCAGAAAGCTTACTATGACCTAGAGCCTAACCAAGCAAAAGACTATGTGATGCTAAAAGCTGAAATATTGGCAAGGCTGGGTGTCACCCAGGCTGTCCGGGCTCAGCGTGTGCATAACTGGACTTTCCAGCTTGGAAAACCCCCCAGGTCTCAAATGTATGATCTCATTCACCTGAGCAGAAAGTGGCTACAGCCAGAGACTTTGTCTGCACCAAAGATTGTGGAACGTGTTGTAATGGATCGGTTTTTGAGAGCTCTTCCTACTGCCATCCAAAAGTGGGTAAGCCATGGAGACCCAGAGACGGCCGATGGTCTTGTGGATCGTGTGGAGAAATACTTGGCTACAGAGAACCTGACGGCCTCTTCCAGAGACACTCGGACTTTCCACCCTAAGACCAGACCATCCCCAGGGGCGGATAAGAGGATTCCAAGGGGTGAGGGTGGAGAGAGTGAGAGGGTGGGAGCTCTACCCCAAGTTTGGCGAGAACAGCCTGGGAAATCAGCGGCTCAAGAGGCCGCAAGAAGGATCGTTTGCTACCGCTGCCGGCAAGCGGGACATATTGCAGCCAATTGCCCGGTTGTGGAGGAACCCATGCAGTGTGACTTTCTGACGGGCAGACGTCAGTCGCTGTGTGCGACAGTCGCATGCACTGCCATTCGAGGAACTGAGAAACATTTATGCAAAATGTGTGTTAATGGTAGAAATGTTGTGGTATTGCTGGATTCAGGTAGCCTTGTGACCCTGATAAAGGCTGAGTTAGTTAAAACAGAGGTCTCTGGGAATAGCAAGGTAGCTGTTATTTGTGTGCATGGGGACACCCAAGAGTATCCAGTGACTACAGTGTGTTTCGAGACCCCCAAAGGTACCCTCTCTCATCCAGTGGGCTTAGTATCTCAGTTACCGCATGACGCCATTGTGGGAAGGGATTTTCCGAAGTTCTGGGAACTGTGGGATGATCCTGAGCCCCCCACTGGTGCCCCTATGTACCAGGAATGTGATAGCCAGAACTCCCCTGAGAGTGGTGAGGACTCTCCGGGATTTCCCTTATCAGTATTGGCAGGGGAGACTCAAGAAACTGGAGAGGAGCCCACCTCCTCAGATGAAAACCTACCGTCGGTGGAGTTTTCTGATCTTGAGGTTCACAGGGAAAACTTTGCCACAGAACAGTTGAAAGACCCCGCCCTAATAAAGGCACGGGAAAACGTAGTGAAAATAGATGGCGAGTTAGTGAACCCAGATAATACCTGCACTTACCCATACTTCAGCGTAGAGAAGGACCTACTGTATCGGGTGGCAAAAAGGGCAGAAGAAACCGTTGAGCAGCTTGTGGTGCCCAAACCTTACAGGAAGTTGGTGTTGGAGTTGGCCCATGGGCACATTCTTGGAGGTCATCTGGGGACAGAGAAAACCCGAGAGAGGGTATTACAGAGATTCTATTGGCCGGGGGTGATGAAGGACATAGAAAATTATTGTTCCTCCTGCCCTGTGTGTCAGAGGTCGGCCCCGATGCCACATTTCCGTAGCCCGCTGGTCCCTCTACCCATCATTGAGGTCCCGTTTGAGAGGATCGCCATGGATTTGGTAGGTCCTATAATCAAGTCCGCTAGGGGGCACCAGTACATATTAGTTATAATGGACTATGCCACCCGTTATCCAGAAGCGATCCCTCTCCGAAATACCTCGGCCAAAACCATAGCCAAAGAGCTATCTCTTGTGTTTAGCCGGGTGGGTATTTGTAAAGAACTGCTTACGGACCAAGGTACACCCTTTATGTCCCGGGTTATGAAGGAGCTGTGTAAATTGTTCAAAGTGACGCAATTACGTACATCTGTGTATCACCCCCAAACCGATGGGCTGGTTGAAAGATTCAACAAAACCCTAAAACAAATGTTGAAGAAAGTGGTGGATAGAGATGGAAAGGATTGGGACTGTCTACTTCCTTATCTGATGTTTGCTATTAGGGAGGTGCCCCAATCCTCTACGGGATTCTCCCCCTTTGAGTTACTGTATGGGAGACACCCAAGAGGGCTGTTGGATATTGCCAAGGAAACTTGGGAAAGTGAGAGTTCTCCCCACAGGAGTGTGATTGAGCATGTCGCCCTGATGCAAGACCGAATTGCACAGGTAATGCCCATCGTGAAGGAACATTTGGCCCAAGCGCAGTTAGCACAGCAGAGAGTGTACAACCGTGGAGCCAAGACCCGTACCTTTTCCCCGGGGGATAGGATACTGGTACTTGTCCCTACGGTTGAAAGTAAATTCCTTGCCAAATGGCAAGGCCCCTACGAGATAATGGAAAAAGTGAGCGAAGTGAATTACAAGGTCAGACAACCAGGAAGGCGAAAGCCCGAACAGATCTATCACGTTAATCTGTTGAAAGCCTGGAGGGATAGAGAGTCCCTAGTCGCAGACACTTGGTCACCAGCTCAAACTGGTTGCGTGATTCCTGAGGTTGGAATAGCAGCCACCTTGTCACAACCCCAACAACAGGAGGTTAAGGAGTTTGTGCTTCGCAACAAGGAGGTATTCTCTGAGCTGCCGGGACAAACATCTGGGGTAGAGCATGACATCATTACCCCGCCCGGTGAAAGGGTGAAGTTAAAACCCTATCGGATCCCAGAGGCCCGACGGGAGGCAATACGGGAGGAAGTACAGAAAATGCTGAACTTAGGGGTGATAGAGGAGTCCCAAAGTGATTGGTCTAGTCCCATTGTGTTGGTGCCTAAACCGGATGGGAGCTGGCGATTTTGTAACGATTTTCGTCAGTTGAACAAAGTTACAAAATTTGACACCTACCCCATGCCACGTATAGATGAGTTGATCGACCGGCTGGGAACAGCCCGATACATGACGACTCTTGACCTCACAAAAGGGTATTGGCAAATCCCCCTGGCCAAGTCGGCCAAAGAGAAAACCGCATTTGTAACCCCAGACGGGGCGTTCCAATATAAAAGAATGCCGTTCGGGTTACAGAATGCGCCGGCCACATTCCAGCAGAAAATGGACCAGATGCTGAGGCCCCATCGGAAGTATGCTGCGGCTTACCTGGATGACGTAATTGTCCATAGCACAGATTGGGCCTCACATCTGCCAAAAGTGCAAGCAGTCCTGGACTCTGTTCGGGAAGCGGGGTTTACGGCTAACCCCAAGAAGTGTACCATTGGGCAGGAGGAGGCCAAATATCTTGGGTACACCATTGGGAGGGGAGTAATAAAACCCCAACTCAACAAAGTCGAGGCCATCCAGAGTTGGCCACGTCCCAACAGCAAGAAGCAGGTACGAGCCTTTCTGGGAATCGCTGGGTATTATCGGCGATTCATTCCCCACTTTGCTTCTAAGGCTGTGCCCCTAACCAACCTGACGAAGGGGAAAGGGTCGGTCATGATTAAATGGACCCCCGAGGCTGAGGCAGCATTCCAATTCTTGAAACAAGCCTTATGTAGCCAGCCAGTGTTGTACTCACCCGACTTCTCTAAAGACTTTGTCGTACAAAGTGATGCATCAGATGTGGGGTTAGGAGCAGTATTGTCCCAGGTCTGGAACGGGGAAGAGCACCCAGTCATTTACCTCAGCAGGAAGTTGAAGTCCCATGAGGTAAATTACGCCACCGTTGAAAAGGAGTGTTTAGCGGTGAAGTGGGCTCTAGATTCCCTTCGGTACTACCTGCTAGGTAGGCACTTTGACATGGTTACGGATCACGCTCCGTTAAAGTGGATGGCTCAAAACAAGGAAACAAATAGAAGAGTGAATAGGTGGTTCCTGGCCCTCCAGGAATTCAACTTCACAGTAAAGCATCGCCCTGGCGTTCAAATGGGGAATGTGGATGCTTTGTCTCGAGTACATGAATGCCTGATTGCTGGTGTTCCAACCCCGAGGTTAAAACAAGAGGGGGGGGTATGTGACAGCAGGAAGGTAAAGTCACCTGGTTGCATCCAGGGGGGTAGATATATTTCGCCCAGATTCAGGCTTTACGCCGACTTATACAACTAGGTGGAGAGTTGTATAAGCCCAGCTAAGGCTAGTGGGCTCATGGATGACTCATACCTCTAGGGAGAGTGTGGGGCGTCGTGCAGACAGGGAGTTGATGAGACCAGCTGAAGCTTGTCAGCTCATTTAGGCCTCTATAAGAACTCCCAGCTTCATTAGATGTTAGCTCATGCCTGGACCCAGACCTGTGTGGACTGTCTAGGGAGAGTGAACCCCTGTGCGGTGAGACAAAGCCTGTGTGGCTATTTGCTTGGACATTTAAAACCAGGGACTTAGGGACTAGGACAGCACTAGGCTGATCCCAGTTGTTAGTTAGGAAACCTGTATGTTTAGTCAGAGGTCAAGTTGACCAGGATTTATTTTGTTTATGTTTCTTTTGCTTTGCTGTGTTTTGTCACTGTAAATAGAAAATAAACCGCACCTTTTTGATTTTGAAAACCACAACCTCCGTTTGCTGGGCCTGTTTTTGTGTGGGGAGCCCATCTCGGGGGTCACACACGCCCGCTGCCGAGCTAACCCCCTCACAGCATATACATATACATAAACCGCTAATTTCCCCAAAAATCTTTAAAAATAAAAAAAAATTAAAATTACTAATAAATCAGTTCAAATTGAGTTCAATGTTCAACCCCCTTGGGTGGAGACTCTTAAGGAAAAATATCCATTTCGTTTCTCTCTGTGAGAGGTCTCTAACTCGATTTGAACCTCTCCAGACTGAATGTTCTCGTGGAATTCCTAGGCTGTTTGCAGAGCACACAGCCTATAATTCCTGTGCTATCTAAGCACACACTTTAGATTCATTCTTTTGCAATAATGCTATCTTTAAGTTTGCTAAAATCCACTCACCGTTCATCCCATCATTCAATCAAGGAAACCACCAACACAGGTCTTATGGTCAAGTCATCTCAGAGCAGAGTGTCCCTGGGATAGCCAGCTCTCTTTATTTATAGTAAACATGAGTAACAAAAGAAGGTGTGGCTTCACAGAATAGCCATTCAGACATTTTGTATATTTTCAAAAGAACCAATCACAGACATGTTTAAATTCAAATATAATCCCAGCAATGACGTGTGCAAACGACTGTGTACAGGGGTCATGCTTTCTGTGAGACAAAGGAACAGTAGAAAGCATGGCTTTGTACAGAGCCGTGTGCAAACCAACTCACTGCTACCAATGACGGAAACTACATGACAATTATGCCTCAATGGACCACAATTATTTTATAGTTATGCTACCGTTCCTGTGGACACAGATATGTGCGCTCAGAGTCATTTAACGCCCCCCGCCAGGGGCTGGCCAGTTCCCCCAACGGGGCGCAAAACAACATCTCTAAATGCAGCAAACATCGCTGTCTCCACAGGAAGATTTTCCCGCCACCGATCTTCCACCAACGTCTGTATGTGCAAATACGCTCAGATGAGCGCATTACAGCAAAACTGACACTGGGGGGACATCTGACAACATACATTAATACATTTCCATAAAAATCTCCACAACAGTCCTCCCTTTTTTGTCATATGCACCCCATGTGTCCATCGATGAGAGTTGATCTGCTTCTTACACCTGGAAATGAATCAGTCCTTAGTCCATAAAAAGGAAAACACGGCTTGACATGTAGACTCTACTCTTCAGGGGCATGACTTATAAAGGAGGACACGACATGGTGAGCTGTAGTAATCGCTGATCCGTCTGTGATCCTCTGTGTCTTGTATGTGGGTCCGGTTTCGGGGCGTCTCATCAAGGAAACTCTGGTCACGCGTCAAATCAGGCAACAGGAGCCTCTCGTCACGACATAGAAAGAATAGAAATAAAAACGACATGAGTATATATACTCCCACTTCCTTTTTTTTTTTTTTTCAAAAGATTTTATTGAATTTTTT
Organism: Rana muscosa; assembly: GCA_029206835.1. Lineage (NCBI taxonomy): Eukaryota > Metazoa > Chordata > Amphibia > Anura > Ranidae > Rana > Rana muscosa. Next base: position 204,801,441 of record CM055127.1, read on the forward strand.
CATTCAGATTAAAAAACAGTATATGAAGAACATAACACAAGTCTGTATAAGGGTAGATAAGATATAAGATACAACAAACCAAGAAAATAACTTGCATATAATGGATAGCAGGAAGGAGTCTGTAGTGGATAAGTCTGGAGATTGCAAGGTAAAATAATAATAAAAAAAAAAAAAAAATTGTTAGGAGGGAAAGGAAGGGAAGAGGGAACTGGGGCAGAGGGGGGGGGGGTGCGCACCAAGTCGGAGGGGGGGGGGGAGATGGCACCAAGGCATTAGCCGAGACCCGAGATAATCAATCACAGTAGTTGGGGTAGTAGAAGATGAATCGATGATGACGTAGTGGACATCTTGGTGAACGATCGGAGATGTTTAGGATCCAGCGTACGTTTGATGGTGAATTTGCAGAGGGGGGTCCGACCCCTGAGGAGGTGGGGGGAGGGCCCCAAAGTATGAGTATGAGAACTTGTCAAAGTTGTTACGTTCCTCCAAGGATAATGTCAAGTCCATGAACGCTTGCCATTTGGAGAAGAAGCGATCCTTGGAGCCTTTGTGTTCGAAGTCAGTGTTAAGTCTATCCTTATAGAGTAGCTGCAGGAGTTCACGTTTGACTTGAGAGGTGTGTGGACATAGGGGGATGGTCCAATTTTTCAGTATGGTTCTTCTCGCTATTAAGAGGCAGATCAGAGACCAGTCCCGGCAAGGAGGGTAGGCGTTGGGTGACCAGGGTAGCAGCAGAGGATCCCAATGCCCGAAGATGAGGAGCAAAGGGTCCTTGGGCAGTTTCAGCAGGGTTACATCAAATATGTAGGATATGACCTGGTCCCAGAAGGTGGATATGTATGAACATGACCACAAACGATGAATTAGGGTGGGTCTTGGGAGTTGGCAGAGAGGGCAATTGGCGTTGCCCGGGTTCTTTTTGTCTGAGAGAAAAGGTATGTAAGCACGGTGAAGGATTTTTAATTGGGTTTCTCTCCATGATTCATTAGGAATCAGTTGGTGGACTTTGTTGAGTCCTTGTAGAAGTTTGTCTACCAGCTCCGCATCCGGGAAATCCCTTTTCCAGTTAGCTGCTGAGGAAGATGCCAGTGTAGGGGTGGTCTTTTGGAGAAAGGGTTTGTAAATATCTGAGATGGTATAGGAAGTATCCAGGAGCAGTTGGTCCATGAAGGCTAGTTTAAATCGTTTACTCTCCTCTCTGCATGAGTCCTTCAAAAAGCTGATGCATTGCCCAAAATGAAAAATGTGGGATTGGGGGAGTGAGAAGGTCTTGGCTATGGTTGAAAAATTGAGAGGGCGCCCAGTTTCCACATTGCATAGAGTAGAGAACTTTGTGAGGCCTTTCCGTAGCCAGATGGAAAAGGCTTTGTTTTCCAATCCGGGTGAAGCTGGGGTTCCCTTGTATTGGTAGGTATCTGGACATGAAAGGGGAAAGTTTGAGGCTCTTCCTAACCTCTGGCCATGCTATAGCAGTGTCCCGCAGCAGGAGATTATGTTGGAGTAGAGGTGGGACAGATTTCCATTTGCAGTGGAGTAGTGCCACCAGGGAAAAGGGTTGAGCCATTATAGATTCTAAGGAGTAGTTCGAGTACCGGGAGCACTGGGATATCCAGTCGAGTCCTATCCTCAGTAGGCACGCCAAGTTATAAGCTCTGATATTTGGAAGGCTGATACCCCTTCGTGTCTGGGAAGAAATAGTTTTGCGAATGCTATGCGTGGTCGTTTGCCTTGCCAGATGAATTTAGATATGGCCTTGTTGAGGGTTTTTGTATCTTTGTGGCGGAGGAGCAAAGGTATAGTTTGGAGTGGGTATAATAATCGCGCAAAACTGACCATTTTCACCAGGTGGCATCTTCCCAGGAGCGAGAGGGGCAGGTCCATCCAGTTTTCCAATTCGTGTGTAATTTTTGTGATTATGGGTGGGTAATTGAGGTATATGGATGAGGGTATTTTCCCTATTTTGATTCCTAAGTAGGTAATGTGGGATTTTGCGACCGTGAAGGGTGATTGGAGGGCCCAGGGTGGATTAGATAGAATGCCTAAGGGGAGGATTTCACTCTTATCATAGTTTATACGGAGGCCTGAGCACAACCTGAATTCATCAAAAATCGTTTTGATCATGGACATGTCGGAAGAGGGCTTCGCTGAGAATTTGAGTACATCATCCGTGAAGAGTGATGTGCGCAGTTCGTGGGAGCCCGCCTTGATGCCATGAAGAGGGGCATTCTGGATTAAGTGTCTGGACAGAGGTTCCAAGCCAATGTTAAAAAGAAGTGGGGATAGGGGACAGCCTTGTCTGGTGCCCTTATGGAGGCGGAAATCGTCCGAGAGGAGACCCGCTGCCACCAGCCTGGCCGCAGGAGAGGCGTACATGGCGTCAATGAGATGGGAGAAGGGCCCAGTAAACCCCATTTTCGACATGGCCAGGGATAGCCATTCAAAGCTGACATTATCAAAGGCCTTCTCCGCGTCCAGAGTGATGATAGCGTGGTCCCCCCCCGGATTAGATTTGGCATATTCTAGGGTCATCATTACCTTTCGAATATTTAGGGTGGCTGTTCTACCTCTCACAAATCCTGATTGGGCAGGGTGTATTAGAGAGGGTAAGATGTCGGCTAGTCTGTTGGCTATAATTTTAGAGAGGATTTTGACATCCAGATTCAGCAGTGATATGGGTCGGTAAGAGCCTGGTTCTTGGGGGTCTTTCCCCTTCTTGTATAGTAATTTGATGATGGCGTGATTCCCCGTGGGTAGATAAGGGCCGCCAGACCAAATACCACAGTAAACTTTATGGAGAGTGGGTTCTAAAATCGTTTTTAAGGTCTTATAGAATTCGCCTGTGAAGCCATCGGGACCTGGGGCTTTAGAGGGTGCTAGATTGTTGATGGTAGTAGATATTTCGGAGAGGGTTATGGGTGCGTTCAGGGTCTCAAGTTGGGAGGGGGTTACCGTAGGCATGACAACATTCTCGAGGAAGGATTGGGCTTTTAGTTTGTCTATAGGGTCTAGAGCATACAATGAGGAGTAATATTGTAACATGACTCTATTAATGTCCCGCTGCGTGGAGTGGGCAATTCCCGAGGCGTCTCGTAGGGAGGTTATGTGGGTCGGTCGGAAAGGGCCTTTGCAGAGCCTAGCTAACAGTTTTCCTGCTTTGTTGCCATATTTATGGAGGGTGGCATCCATATGTGCCTGTTTTGTCAGTTTGAGGGTGTCGGCCCATGTGTCAAAGGCCCTCTTAGCTGAGTGCCACTTTTTCCTATTGTCTGGTGAGTCCATGGAGTATAAAGAGCGTTGTGCCTGGTGTAGCCTAGAACTGGCCAATTTGTAGTTTGCCAGAGTGTTTCTCTTAAATGAAGCTGCATAGGAAATGACTCGACCCCTGAGAAAGGCTTTGCCAGCTTCCCAAAAGAGATTTGGGTCGTCAGAGTGTGGTGCATTAGCAATGGAGAATTCCGACCAAGCCTTCTCCAAGTACTGCTGGAAGTCAGTATTATTTTGGAGGTAGGAAGGGAAACGCCAGATTTTGGGGTTGGGGTGAATGTCGGGGCTATCTAGTGTCACCGAGATGGGGGCGTGATCAGAAATGGCGATATCGTGGACATCAGCATTGGATATCATCGGGACCAGATTGTCTGAGCAGAAGATGTAATCGATTCTAGTGAAAATGTTGTGTGGGTTAGAATAGAAAGTGAATTCCCTATCAGCCGGGTGTAGGAGGCGCCATACGTCTTGGAGGCAAAGGGATTCTATAGTAGATGCGAAGAGTGTCAGATCGCCGGAAGCATATGTGTTTTGTAGGCGTTTGGGAGAGGATCTGTCATCTATCGAGTGTAGAATGGTGTTGAAGTCTCCGCCAATTATGTGTGGGAAATGTGGGCGCCGGAGTAGCCAGGAAGATAGTTCTCCAAAGAACTGCCTACCTGGGCTGTTAGGAGCGTATATGTTGGAGACCATAAGATCCCTCGTCCCTATTTGAAGGTGTGCGGAGAGAAGACGGCCCTGACTGTCAGAATCGACAGCCACGACCGTAGAAGGGAGGGTTTTACGTATCAAGATGAGGACCCCTGCTTTGCGTCCAACGGCTTCAGAGCCGAGAACCGTGCCTACCCAAAGCTTTTTCATACAATGGAAATCGGGGGCGGATAGGTGAGCTTCCTGGAGTAGAGCAATGTCAGTTTTAAGTCTTTGGAGGTGCCAAAGGATCTTTATTCTTTTATTAGGGGACCTGAGTCCCTTTACGTTCCAGGAAACAATTTTCATAGTGAGGGAATCGTTAAGGGGGCTTGGGCCGTTGGTGTATGATTATCTCTGGGTATTGTGTGGTGAGATGCTACTGCTAAGTTTCGGGGTAGAGTATAGTACTCATGATAGATAGTTGGTGTCTGAGTGCCTGGTGGTGTGTGTGCGCGGGGGAAAAGGGGTGAGAGGGAGGAGGGGGGAGGTGCGGAGAGGTACAAACAGGAAGCAAAAACATGAATGCAAACTGGAAGAACTTCACTTTTTTCCGCATGGAGTCACTGTGTAAGCAAGCTCCCAATGCAGACCCATGTAGAGCGGCATATATGAGCCCATGCATCTATAAAATAACAGGAACAGCCGGGACGTGTATGGGAGGAGATGAAGGTAATAGACAGTGAAATCATTTGGGGCAATGTCTGGGAACCTTGGGCTCAATAAAAAAAAAAAAGAGGAAAAAGAACTATCAGAGCATAATATAATAACATACAACATATCGACATGAATTGGCCTACCATAAAGTTGGCGATTGTAACGGCAAAAGGAGGTAAACAGGTTAGAAAAGATGCTGCCTGAGATAAACTTGTGGGGTGGCTTAGTGTGCCCAAAGAGGATAAAAAACCTGAGTTTACGTTGACTGTGTTAGTGCGGAGAAGGGGGCTGATGATCCGTGCCGGATGGCCTGAAGCGTTTTGGAGAGTCTTTACGTGGGCTCCTTTGGTCCAGAGGGCGGTTAAGTGGTGCAGACCTTGAAGTGGGGCTCGGGTACGGACCCGCGTGAAGTGTACGTATGAAGGCCGCTGCATCGGAGGGATCCTGGAAGGAGAGCTGATCGCCGTTGGGGGCCTTGAGACGGAGTGTAGCGGGAAAGGCCAGGGTGAATTTAACCTGGCGTTGGTACAGTTCCGTGCATATATGCTGGAAAGCTTTTCTCTTTTTTGATACTTCAATGGAATAGTCAGCAAAAATCAGGACCCTCACGCCGTCGATTTGGAGAGATCTGGATTGACGGAATTTCTGTAGAATGGTGGTTTTGTCAGCATAGTTCAGATATTTAGCAATGATCGGCCGAGGAGACTTACGATCAGTGTTGAAAGTCCCCATGCGGTGCGCCCGTTCCACTGAGCAGGGGCCTGAGAGGCCTAGGGCTTCAGGTACACGTCTGGCGCAGAATTCAGTGATGGCAGCTGCTTGTAAAGATTCTGGGACACCCACAAAGCGCAAATTGGACCTTCTGGATGTGTTTTCCAAATCGTCCAGCTTTTGTAGAATATACTGATTTGTTTTGTCTTGGGCCTGTTCAGTGGCCTGAGCTTGGTATAGCTCTTCTTCAACATTAGATAAACGATGCTCCAGTTCATTCAATCTAGTGCTGTGCTCCCCCAGTTGTGCTTTAATCTGTTGCATTCCTGCATGGACTGCTTTCTCCACAGAGGCAGCTATTGTGGGGGTGAGGAGAGCTGCCACAGCCTGAGCTATGCGCTCTATGTTATTATCCCCATCCTGGGATGCTGAGGAGACACCTTGAGAGGGAGGGGGGCCGAGCATCCGCTCACCTCCATGTCCGGGGCGTCCACTAGGGGGACCAGGAAGGCCGAAGCCGGGGCCTCGATTTGCGGCTGGGCCGCGGGGATCGGTGCGGCCGTTTGTGAACGAGTGCCGTTTTTGAGCACAAAACGGTCCATGTATGTGTGGGGGAGTCCCGAGGAGGCTGTAGGATTGCGGGGCTTGCTGGGCTGGTTTTCTATGCCGGTTTTTGGGTCGCGCTGCGGGAGCTGAGGAGAAAACAGCTACTCCATGCGGCGCCGGAACCGGAAGCTTCCCACTTTCTTTAACCACGATCCGCTGTAAAATAAAAATTAGATCCCCAAAAATTCCCAGACCCTTAAAAAGGACTCCCAACCTTCACTTAGCTACAGCTCTGGCTTCAACAATTACATGAAGAACCCTATCCTTAACGGATGAGAATTGTTCAATCGTATCCCAAGCCCGAGCCCCCCCCCACCTTGTACATGCAGGACCCCATGCCCAGACCTGGTCGGGATTGGTGAACAAATCCCTTCTAGCTGTCCCTGCCATTCTTAATTTCCTGCGCCATCAGATCCTCGCGATCGGCCGCGACCTAAAATGTTGGGACAGCTTCACCATCGCGCATGAACCTCTTGCTTTGGGGGAATTACCTTTATAAGCTGCAGATCCACATAAACACCAAACTAAAGTTCAAACACACTTGTGGGCTGCCTAGATACCCAAACCGACAAAAGACAGAGCCATTAAAACTAAAACCAATTTTACCCTCTAAAAATACATCGTTAGGTTCCATTGACAAGTGTCTGTCTGGAGTCTTCACTAGTTTGTCAAAACTCCTCATACCCATAATAACATCATAAATGTCATGTACCTCTGTCATCGCTGGGGACTAAAACTCCTCATACCCATAATAACATCATAAATGGCATGTACCGCTGTCATCGCTGGGGACTAAAACTCCTCATACCCATAATAACATCATAAATGGCATGTACCGCTGTCATCGCTGGGGACTAAAACTCGGTGAAGACTCAGAACAGACCATCGGTCCTGTTCGCTTTCTGAGCTAGTCAGGACATACACTTTACATAATAACTTGGGATGCTTTTCACCGTTACCCTCGCTAAAATTTACTAAACAACAAAAATTTTTTTTTTTTTTTTTTTTTTCCAAAACGATTTATTTGAATTTACAGGTGTACAGTAAATTAGGAGCAATTAGACAAGGTAATCACATTATATGCAATACATACATAAGCGAAAGACTATAGATCACAAGTAACTGAACTTCAATAGAAATCAGAGTAATATCCAGAGTAATATTGTCAAACAGTGGCACAAACAGTGTATACCTAGAGTTAGGTGAGGGCAGGGTAAGTCCGTCCGCCCTCGATTGAGGTTACGTAGTCACCTTGGGGTGGGGGATGAGGCGGGAAAGGCTTTCAAACTAGGATGGGGGGTAGGTAGGGGCCTAAAGAGTAAGCCCCAGATCCAAGTAAGATATACCAGCCAAGATCAGCCTTCTGTCCACTCACCCCTATACGGGGACTTGCTGTGAGGGACAGAGGACTATAATTGTGTTTTCTGAGGGATCAATGCGATGCTGGTATGGTTGAAGATACAGGCGAGGCCTAGTCGGGGAGTCGGTGTAACATGAGTATAGTGGAAGGAAGGTAAGCAGGGGGGTCCAGTGGCCTTTCAGGTGCATCTCGGTATTCAAGCATGTATGTGGTCACCAAAGGTTGTTCTGTGTAAAGGGCATGTGTTGAGGCTTGTTTAAACATGTGGATAGATGGGGAGTATTAACAGTGAAGAGGGGGAGAGGAGGTTGGAGCGAGCTAAGGGGTGGGTCCCATTGGGGGAGGGGGAGCCATAGGGGTGGGTGGGAGCGCGGTGAGGTATGGCGAGGGTGATTGTGTGGTACTTTCTCTATAGTGTATCCAACAGGCCCAGGTGTCAGCGAAGTTGGTGGGGTTGTCATGGGCTTGGTGTATGAGCCTCTCCATTTCAGCTAGTCTGTCTACACGGTGGTGCCATTCTGCTATCGTTGGAGGTGTGGAGTTTCTCCAGTGTACTGGGACACAAAGATTAGCTGCATTAATAAGGTGCATGGTCAAGGATTTCTTGTAACAAGGTAGGGGCCTGGTGGAGTGGTGGAGCATATATTGTGCAGGGGTAAAATCCGGGGTGTACGTGGTAATCTGCGAGATGAGACGGTGCACCTCACTCCAAAAAGGTTGTATGGAAGGGCAGTCCCACCAGATGTGAAGTAGAGAGCCATCGCCAGTGTTACACCTCCAACAGGTCGAAGGGAGGCTGGGGTAGATCTTGTGAAGCCTGTTGGGGGTCCTGTACCATTTGGAAAATAATTTGTACCTGTTTTCTTGGGTGGAAACGTTTACGGTCCCTTTGTGTATGTGCATGTAGATGCGTTTCCAATCCAATTCTGACAGTTGCAGGGATAAATCTGATTCCCATTGTTGGACCAGGCGGTCATCTTTGATTTGGTGAGTGGAGAACAAGGAGGCATAAAGGGTTGATATTAGGTGTCGTTGGGGTTCACCATCAAAGCAAATTGTTTCTATATGTGTGAGATCTCTAGTCCAGGAAGCCGGAGATCTATTTGAATGTAAATAGTGTCGGATTTGCAAGTAATTGTAAAATGGAATGTCACGGTATGGGAACAAATTGGTAAGTTCTGCATAGGGCAAGATGTTGCCGTCACGGAAGAACTTATGGGCTCTACAGGGGGTGATGCCGGAGTCATTGGCGATTGTGTGGGGAACTAGGCCTGGGGTGAAGTCGGGATTACAATCCAAAGGGGTCATTGGCCCTGGAGAGGGTATGATGTTCAGGTGTTTACATATTTTGGCAAAACAAGATAGTGTGGCTCCGATAAGAGGGTGTTTGGAGTCCTTAGGGGATATAGCAGTACGAGCGATCCATGGGAGGTGTGTGAGAGGGACATCAGAAGTGGCGTTCTCAAGTGTAATCCAGTTTTTGTTACGACTGTGGACGTGCCAGTCCACAATCCTCGTCATGTGACACGCCCAATGGTACTTTTGGATGTCGGGAAGGCCAAGACCCCCCAATAACTTGGGGAGCGTCAGCCTATCCCAGCTTAATCTAGGGGATTTGGAGGCCCAAATGAAGGTCCTGCACATACGTTTATATGTGGTGAAGAAGGAGGGCGGGCGTGTGATTGGGATGGCTTGTAGGAGGTATAGGAGTCTAGGTAGGACGTTCATTTTTAGGACAGCGATTCTGCCTAGCCAGGAAAAGGTCCCGAAATGCCATTTGTGTAGGTCGTCCCGAAAGAGGGCTGGTAAGAAATTTTTGGCGTAGAGATCAGACAGGTTTGACGGTATTTTAATCCCTAAATACGTAAGTGCTTCAGTCTCCCAGCCAAAGGGGAAGTTGAGCTTACACTGTGATACTAATGTGGGAGGTAGAGAAACGTTCAGAGCTTTGGATTTCGCGAAGTTGATCTGTAGATTGGACATAAATTTGAACAATGCAATGTCTGACAGGAGGTTAGGGATGGAGGTAATGGGGTCTCGTAGAAAAAGAAGTATATCGTCCGCATAGGCGGCTATTTTGTATTGTGTGTCCTTGATATCAACTCCCTTAATATTCTGGTTGTCTCTAATTTTACGCAACATGGGCTCCATCGTGAGGACAAAAAGTATAGGGGAAAGGGGACATCCTTGACGGGTGCCGTTGGTGATGGAGAAGGCGTTCGACAGGCGGCCATTGATCCTAAGTTTTGCAGACGGGTTGGAGTAAAGTGCCATGATCATTTGGATCAATCGAGGGGGGAAACCCATGGTTTGAAGGGCAGCTTCCATATAGTCCCAGGCCACTCTGTCGAACGCCTTCTCCACGTCAAGAGACAGGAAAAACCCCAGTGTCGGTTTTTTAGATAGCCAATGACATACATTAAGGGCCCTGATGGTATTATCCCCGGCTTCCCTGCCAGGGACAAACCCAACCTGGTCCAAGGAGATAAGTTTATGCCAAAGGGGGAGGATGCGGTTGGCTAAAGCTTTAGCATAGAGTTTCAAATCTACATTAAGGAGTGATATTGGGCGGTAGTTAGAGACTATTTCAGGATCCTTGCCCGGTTTGGGGAGAAGTGTGATGTGGGCCTCAAGAAATTCCCTACTGGCAGTTGAGTTAGGTGTTATGGAGTTGAGGGCTTTGACCAGGTGTGGTAGTAAAACGTCTGGGAAGGATTTGTAGTAACTGACTGTCAGTCCGTCCGGGCCTGGGCTCTTGCCCGCTTTCATCTGTTTTAAAGCTGTGGCGATTTCAGCCACCGAGAGAGGGAGGCCTATGTCAGCAGAGTCGTCCGGTGAGAGGGGGGTCGGGCTGTGTTGTGTCAAAAAGTCAGTGAGGGCTGCGCTCCTGTCTAAAGGTAAGGTATTTGCTCGAGTCTTGGGGAGGTTGTATAGATCTGTGAAGTAGTGAACAAATTGGTCAGATATGTCTTCAGGCTTAACCAAGGGTTGCCCCGATGGCGTTCTCAGTTTGTGGATGGTATGGGCCGCCCGCTTGGATTGTAGGGCCCTGGCTAGGAGCTTGCCCGACTTATTACCAAATTCATAGAATATCTTTTGGGACATGGCGAATTTTCTCTTGAGCACACAATTGAGCTCTCCAAGAAGCTCCTCTCTAGCCTGTGTCAATTCAGAGAGGGTGGTCTCGGCCAGGGATGATTTATGCGTCTGTTCAAGCCGTCGTATGCGTGCAGTCAAGTCTTCAATTCTCGCTTTCCTGGCCCAAGATCTTTTAGCAGCTAGAGAGATGAGTTCACCCCGGATTACGCATTAATGAGCGGCCCAAAGTGTTTCAGGGGAGATATCCTCCAAGGTATTTTCCGAAAAATAGTTGGAGAGGCTTAGGGAAATAGTCTGTATAATATTGGAATCAGAGAGGAGGGAACTGTCAAGTCGCCAGATGTTGGATTGTGCGCAGGTCGGTGGGAGGGTGAGAGACATGGAGATTGGGTTGTGGTCGGAGAGTACCATAGGTTCAATCGTGGCTTTGGACAGATAAGTCAGGTCTTGCTGGGTGAGGAAGAAGTAATCTATTCTCGTGTACTTATTGTGCGGGGCAGAGAAGTAGGTGAAATCTTTTGTAGATGGGTGAAGGGTGCGCCAGGAATCGTGCAGTAGGAGGTTACTGAGTTGTAGTTTAATTGCCCGTAGGGCTCTGTATGTCAGGGACGTTGTGCTATTAGAGACATCTAATGTAGGTGTGAGTGCGACATTAAAGTCACCGCCGACAAGAAGGGTGCCAGACTGGAAGTTGGTCAAGTGATCACACATAGTTTGGAAGAATGTAACTTGATTGGTGTTTGGGGCATATATATTTGCTATTGTCACCTGTCTGTGGTGTAGAGTCCCTTTAATAAAAAGGAACCTGCCTAATGGGTCACTTTGTACGTCCAATATGTGGAGGGGGCAGTGTTTGGATATGAGAATGGAGACCCCTTTGGATTTGGCCTCAGCATTGGAGGCATGGAAAACTGTAGAGAAATAGGAATCATGTAGTTTGGGGATGCTGTTAGTCCTAAAATGCGTTTCTTGTATGAGGGCAATGTGTACTTTAGCCAATTGCAAGGAGTGTAATAACCGTGACCTCTTTTCTGGTGAATTTAGCCCTCGGATGTTGATTGAATAGAGTTTGAGGGAAAGGGGCTGCGGGTTTGGGGTGGTGGCTGAAGGGATGATAGTTGCCGACATAACGGTGTAAGTATTGAGCAATAAGGGGAGGAGCAGGGGTAGCAAAAATAAAGCCTACGAGATATTTTGGTGGGATCAACACTTGTGAGATGGGCTTCTCGGGGTTGCAAGGCCACTGGACAGGAGCCGAAGAGGCAGTAGAAAAACTATTCCACTGACCTCTGGAAAAAGAACTGTCGGTGTGGTACAGCGAGGGAACAGTGCGCGTTACTCAATAAGAGAACAGCACCCTGTTCCTCGACTGTGTAGGGGTTGACTATCACGGGACAGAGAAGATGAACTATCAGCAGTTAAGGGTCTGCCACCACGGGTAGTGAGGAGGCACGGGAGGCAGGTATGTGGCATTTCTAAAGGGGAGACTGCTGTGAAACTGATCAACTTAAAAGTGTGTGTGGGAAGGGAATGTAGCATTGTTACGATCTGAAAACCCTGGCCGAACTATACCAGAAAGTAATAAATGGGTATTCCGGCCATTTGAGTATCTGCAAGTTGCTAACAGTATGCAGTCCGTCGCCAAGCCATAGGAAGGTGTTACAAACCCCATCATGTACATTTCAAATCCAATCAAATTAAATTAAATTTGGGTAGGGTATTTCATTGCACAAGAAAAGATAAAGGCTGAGGGCTAATGGCTATGGATAAAAGGAATGAGAAATCTAGCTGTGCACAAGCAACATAAACTTTTAACAGAATTGAGGAACAAATGAATATTAATTAACAGCCATTTCTGCATATACTCACTACCCTTAATCGAGCCTGACATCAGTAATAGAGGACATGGCAAGCTCAGAACAGTCCTGGCCGAGTCCATCAGGATCGAGGGAAGAGGGCACAGTTCCTAGGTTACTTCTGCGAGGAGCGATGGTCGTGGAAGGAGTGTCCTCTCATTCCTATTCCGAGCCGGAAGTGTCGGTCTGCGGCTCAAGGGCGATCTGGAGGCATCGGCGGTGTCCTGGCTGGACTCCAGATAATGGTGAGGGATCTCCAGGCGAATGCACTGTCAGGGCGACAGTACCTATCGAGTGCGGAAGGGATGGGATAAGCCTGTCGTATGAAGCGAAGCCGCCAAGTGTAGGAGCGAGGCCGCGCGCGTGACGTCAGTCAGGTTCAGATGCCCAGCCGGACAGCATTATGGGTAGTGTAGTTCTCTTAGCCGGAAGCGAAAAGAGCACGAAAAAAAAAAAAAAAAAAAAAAAAAAAAAAAATATATATAACTAGGACGGCATGCGGCATAGGTATACAGTTTCCCGAGTATCGAGTGCAAGCAGCATATTATAGTAAAGTTTGTGAAATTTGTAAAGTCCTTCCAATAGACAATGTAGATGCCCAAACATGCCAACAGGGGTTTTGCAGAGGAGGTCCGTTGGATTGAGTGCGCTGACGGAACTGTCAGAGGGCAGTCGGCAAACAATCCCTTAAAGGGTATAACAAGCGGAGGGAGAGTTCAAATTCGGCCCAAACGCGGCCACAACAGTTCCATAAACTTTTTAGAGTAACTGAAAGAGCTGACTTCAACCTCCGGAATTTAGTAGTCTCGCCGGGTCCGCCTTGCTCTCGGAGAGTTAGAGGGGCTTGCTTCACGGTGTTGGTAGCGAGAAGACTGATGGCGCCCAATGGGGGTGGGAGAGCGTCTTCTACGGTGTCCACTGTCTTGAGCTTCCATGGGTTCGTGACGAGGCGGGTCCCTTTTCGATAGAAAGTGGCAGTAGTCCACATACCAGTGTGGGACCTCTACCATTGGTATGCCCAGAGCATCACAAAAGTGTGGAAGATCTTCGGGCACTTTTAGAAGCGCTGAATGCCCTTGTGAGGATGCTGCAAGGCAAAATGGAAATTTCCATTTATATGGGATGCTCCTAGCACGAAGGACCTCCAATAAAGGTTTCAGGTCACGGCGGTGCTGAAGAGTGATCCCTGAGAGATCCTGATAGATCTGTACCGTGCGACCCTCAAAAAGAATTTGTTGCCTAAGTCTGGCTTGCCTCAAGATCTCTTCCTTGAGGGTGAAGTCGACTAGATGACAGATAATGTCCCTTGGGGGTTCCGATCCCTTGCCCTTAGGGCGCAGAGCGCGATGTATTCTGTCCATTTTGACCGCAGTCAGAGGCGGGCGACCAATGAGGTCGTTAAAAATGCCGGTAACAGCCGGGGAGAGTTGTTCACCCTCGATCGATTCTGGCACGTTCCGTATCCGGAGGTTGTGGCGACGGCTGCGGTTCTCGAGGTCCTCCAAGTGACGGTTCATATCCCTCATCTGTCTAGTGTGGGAATCAATGCGGGAGGTCGTTTTAGTAATAATTGCCTCATGGCGGCCAGTTGTCTTTTCCACTGAGAGGACCCTATCATTCAGTGAGCGGATCTCCAGCCGCAGATCAGCAATCGCCGCTGACAGGGTGTCCTTGATGTCAGTCGCTATAGTCCGGAGATCTTGCATGTTGAGTTGGGGTTGAGGTAGCAGTTCAATCCCGGGGGATGTCTGGTTAGAGCTTGGCGGCGATGTAAAAAGAGGATCAGTCAGGGTAAGCGCAGGAGCTTGAGAGTGTCCATGGCGGGAAGCCGCCATATTGCCTCGGGAGGTCCGGAACATTTCAGGGATGTTCTGGCTCGGGCCGGTGTTTAGCTCCCTTGGGGAGCGAGATCTAGAGCCCGAAGAATTCCGGGATGCAGTCCCCATGTTTTGGGTGTAAAAAGCGGGAGTGGGTAGAGCTCGGAGACTAAGCGTCCATCTTCCTGTCACGTTAGGCCACGCCCCCCAAAACAACAAAAATATAAATAAACAAAGATACTCCTCATTCTTTGGTGTGGTTGAGCCGCTTCTTGCAGTGGCTGGCGTGGTCTCATCCCTCAAGCTTCTTTACAACGACCCAGTCACCTGGTTGGAAAGAATGTAAACTGATTATTAAGTCAGGGTCCGGGAGGGAATCGTGAACCCTGTGGTGGACATTTTGAAGTTCATGTCACAATGATCGCACCCACCCCATCAGCCGAGAATATAAGTGACAGCTAATGAGGAGAGTACGACCCTGATTTTGATTGACCTCCAAACAACCCTCATATGACAATAACCCAGACATCGGGACTGTGGTCACTGCATAACCTGTGCGTGGCTTACAATACCTGGAACCACTGACAAAAGGTTCTTAGCCTCTGGGATGGGAACCTACTTCACCAGACTGCTGCTTGCCGATTCAAATTCTATCAAAGAAAGACAGTCTTGGCACAAACTTGGTTAGAATTACAGAGGTTATTATTAGTTTGAAAAAAAACTGTCACTCTTACATGTATCACTTCTCCCCCCTTTTCTTCCTCATTACAGACTGAAGGAAGAAATGCGTGGTGCAGGAAAAAAGAAACAATGAAATAACCTATGATACTTTTACCGCCTTAGACTCATATTTATCCATATGTACCGCTGTCTACATACACCTGTTCTCTGTGTACAAACTCCTTGGACCTGAAAAATACTTATAAGCAAAATCATTACTCTATTCTTCATATTTAACCTGCAAAGAATGGTAAAACAATAATGACATTCCTGTACATTGGTAAATTGTCAATGACATTCTTTCAAAACTGATTCAAACAAAACCCTCTGTAACCCTTACTTTTCCCGTTCCTACAAAAATACAACAGCCGCGACGCATCGAAGGATCGCCGCGGTAAGTTCGAACATATTCACGTTACTACATATAAACATTCAGATACAAACGTGGGGGAGATACTTCATAGTTTCCAAAACCAAAAATTAAAAAAACAAACAGCCAGAATTCTCCCTTCACTCTTTCAGCAATAGAAAAAAATACAATGGGAATATGAGAGCAACTCGAGAAGCTTGCATGGACCAGCCATACAAAGTTCAAACAAACGGGCATGAGACTACACCTCCATCAACACTCATCATTACAGATTTCTGAAGCCGCAGCTCAACTATATCCATTCCAGAGGGATACCCAAAATAGTATCCTTGGACCACCTATGTTAATCTTTTTGGGGTTCAAAGGCCTTTGCCCCAAAACTAGGCTTCGTGCACTGTGTGACCGTCTGACTATGGGAAGCCTCCATTCCTTCCCTTTGCACAGACCTCCTTGTGTCCATGGCAATTTGAATCGGCTTATCGTCTTAAACCTGCGTCCAGGTTAAACCGTTGCACCCATTTCGGAGATCACCGCCCGGTGTCTTCTTATACGGTGAATTGCAGAACTACAACCACTATATGGTCAAGTCCCCCAACTAGAAACCCTAACCGAGGCATCAACTCTATGGCTTGTTGTCCCAACACTTTTGGAACTACAGCAACAACCACAGATCAACCCCCGAATTAGGCCTCTACCCCTCACAGTGTATGCATACACAAGCATTTTCCGCTATACACCCATACACTGCGTTGTCAGACTAAACCACACAGAACACTTACGCCAGTTTACCACCTGCAGAACAATGTGGCTTCTCTCTGTATCTAGATGATAAAATAATGGTGATACCCCCTGTTTTTCTCTCTACCCAAAACTGTATTACAGTACAAAACTGGAACGAAATATAAAACACTTTTAAACGCCAAAATGTTTTCCATTTTCCTTCCAGACACAAATCTCATTGCTCACCTTTAAAAACCCCAAGCTCCTCCCACTAACTTTCTGCTGATATATAAATGCTGAAAAGAAACTTCCGGTTATGCTCAGCTCTTAAAAAAAAAAACTGGTTTATTTACATATCAATTGTTCAGGAAGAGGGAGGGGGAGGGGAGGCGTTAGCCATAATCGCCTTGTCTATCAAGACTTCAAAAAAAATCCATGGCTACACATCATATATATTTCAACCATTTAAAACCTTGTCAAGGCATTGATGGAGTAAACCCCCCTTTGCAAATGGGAGGGAATCCCCCCTGACCCACATTCCCTGGAAGTCAAACCATAAGTTGGGACTCAAAATACAAACTCCTGCCAAAAGATGGCTATACAGTACAAGATCCAAAAAATGAATTGCCCTCTGGGAAACTCCCAAATATTTAAACATAAAAACACATCATTGTACAAAAACTCTGTTAGTCTTACAATCTATCAAAATTCAGTGTAAAGTGAAGTTTTTTCTTAAAACCAAAATCCAAAGCAAAAAAACCGCCGCGCATATACTGCAAAGTCAGCTGACCCTGCAATAGCTTATATTCACTTAAATGAAAACAGAGAAACCTTTCTCCTAACACCATCTGCATGGAGTTTGCATGTTGTCCCTGTCTCTGCGTTGGCCTCCTCCCACACTCCAACTGCTGGTAGGTCAGCCAGATCCCATCCATAAATAGGCCCCAGCATGTGCGTGTGTCCGCAAGCACGTTGTGGCCCCTCGGGGTAAGACCGCGCTATTTCAAGATACCACTCTACTCAACTCAAAAGGCGATGCTTAGAAAAACAATTTAAACCAGCAAATTCATTAAACAAAAACCAGTCTCTCAGTATGTCCCCCTGGTGTCTCACTACTCTTCCCAGCAGTGCACAGGTCAAACTGTAAACGCATAAAACATAAGAAAACTGCGCCGATCAACAAATGCCAATACAGCATATTCAGGAGCCGTGTTTGCTAAACTGGAACTTCCTATCTCAAACTGTAAACGTCTCTCAAAATGGCCGACAAGCCAGGACTACAAAATGGTGGATGACCCACCACAGCACCTCATGGACAACAAAAATTGCGCCATTGACGCATGCAATTTTTCCCGCCAAAACCAGCATGGGACGTCACAATGAACACCACATTGGTTCTCCTACACAAAGAAAAACACAAATTGCCTCCACCAGGTTCCACGCAGAAAAGATCGCACTATATTCGCACCAAACATCAAAATCTGCCCCAAAGGCTGAGAAATTCCACCAGCGAAATAACAGACGAATGCCACATGGTATAGTGCCCAAAAGAAAGGTGGCTGCACCTTCCTGTCAGGGTCACCTGTGGCCAGGTGACAGATGCACACCGTAGGGGGACAGGAGTGCACCGCGAGGTAGTGAACCCTATGGCTGGCTTCTGCGGATATGGAACTGGGTGGTTGTGGAAAGCGGGACCAGAGGAGCACAACCGGGATCCAAACGGAAGCTAGAGCCAAGATTCCCCAGGGCGCGGAGTCTAAGACCCAGCTGGTCTTCTCCAGGGCCTCTAGTGGTGAGGATGTTAGCTGCAGGCTGGGACCAGGTTGCGGCCCCTGGAGTTTCCTAGCTCACGCCCCGTAGGATAAGGGGAAAAGAGGGGAAGCAGCAGCACACGATAAGAGAGAACCGAATAACAAGCTGAAGGTCAGGGGCCACAAGCAGACAAGGATAACGAAGAACGAGCCAAAGGTCAAGGGTCACGAGCAGACAGGGATAGTCGGGGACAAGCCAATAACGTAACAGAGAGACAGACGTAGCACACAGCAGGCAGGAACCCAAACACACAATGCCTAACAAACACGTTGATCAGCAAAGCAGGCTTGCAGTGCACAGGTTAATATAGTGTTCAGTGATAGGGCCTGGGGTGGAGTCAGGCTGGGAGGAGATTATAAAGGAAGCCAGGTGAAGGAGGTCTGGTCTCTAGATGAACACATGAGGCGGAAGGTAAGATGGCAGACAGACATTAATGCATATCCATGACAGTACCCTCCCTCTTACGAGGCCTCCCCTTTCCCCGCCTGGGCCCAGGTTTAGAGGGAAACTTCAGATGAAACTCCTTTAACAGATGAGGTGCAAAGACCTCAGATGCAGTGATCCAAGACCTCTCCTCAGGACCAAACCCTTTCCAATGAACGAGGTACTGAAGAACGCCTTTACAGAGTCGGGAGTCCAGAATTTGACTGATCTCGTACTCCTGATTATCCTCAGAGACAGGCGCCACGGTAGGGAGAGGACGAGAGAATTTATTGAGGACTAAAGACTTTAGAAGAGCAACATGAAAGGAGTTAGTGATTTTAAGGCTCTTAGGAATCTGGAGTTTGAAACAAACCGGATTCAGTTTAGCAGTTACCGTGTATGGACCGATGAATCGTGGAGCAAACTTCAGAGAAGGAACTCGGAGCTTGATGTTCCTGGTAGAGAGCCAGACTTTGTCCCCTGGCTGAAGAGAAGGCGGTTTACGCCTGCGGCGGTCGGCAAAGCCTTTGAATTTTTCAGCAGCTGCCCGGAGGGAATCATGAACGTGACCCCAAACGGAATTGAGAGACTCCTGAACCGAAGCCAAAGCTGGAATGTCTGGAGAACAGATCATGGGAAGAGGAAGTTGAGGGTGTTTTCCATAAACTGTGAAAAAGGGTGTCTTCTGCGAACTGGTATTCACATGATTGTTATGGGAGAATTCTGCCCACGGGAGTAGAGAGGACCAATCGTCATGGTGAGAAGACACAAAGGTGCGAAGAAAGACCTCTAACTCCTGATTAACCCTCTCAGTCTGTCCATTGGATTGGGGATGGTAAGAAGAAGAAAAATCCAAGACAATATTGAGGGATTTGCAAAAGGCTCTCCAAAAACGAGACGTGAATTGGACTCCCCTGAAACAATATGAGAAGGGACCCCATGTAGGCGGAGAATTTCCCGAATGAAAATGGGAACCAAGGCAGGGGCAGAAGGAAGACCAGGAAGAGGAACAAAATGAGCCATCTTGGAGAATCGATCGATTACCACCCAAATGACTGTATTATTCTCAGACAGTGGGAGATCGGTGATAAAATCCATGGCAATATGGGCCCAGGGTTCCTTAGGAATGGGCAAGGGCATGAGGAGACCAGCAGGAGCTTGTGTGGAGGATTTGGACTGAGCACAGACATGACAAGCTTTAACGTAGTCTTTGACGTCTGAGCGGAGTTTAGGCCACCAGTAGTGACGACTGATGAGTAGGAAGGATCGGAGGAATCCAGAATGCCCTGCCACCTTGGAATCATGTCCCCAACGAAGGATCTTAGCTCTTAGCTCAGTGAGGACAAAGGTCTTACCAGGCGGAATTTTTGACTTCAGGGTGGTAGAGTGGGCAACAATGCATGAGGTGGGAATGATCGGCTCAGGTTCAGGGGCGGACTCCTCGTCCAAAGTGTCAAATGACCTAGAGAGCGCATCAGCCCGACCGTTGCAGGAACCAGGTTTGTAGGTAATCGTGAAATTAAAACTGGCAAAGAAGAGACTCCACCTGGCCTGTCTAGGATTCAGACGTTTAGCATTCTGTAGATACTGTAAATTCTTGTGATCGGTAAAGATCGTTATGGAGTGAGGGGAACCCTCCAAGAGATGACGCCACTCCTCTAACGCCAATTTAATTGCGAGAAGTTCCCGATCACCGATGGCATAATTCCTCTCTGCCTGAGAATTTTTTTTGGAGAAGAACGCACATGGTTGGCATCTCTTCTCAAAGATTTGAAGAAGCACAGCTCCCACCCCCATTGAGGAAGCGTCCACTTCAATAAAAAATGCATTCCCAGGATTTGGTCTCCTCAAGAGGGGGCCAGAAACAAAGGCCTGTTTCAGGTTGTGAAATGCAGAGACAGCTTCGGGAGGCCAGTCTCTGGCATTCACACCCTTCTTGGTCAAAGCGATAATAGGCGCGGCAATGGAAGAGTAATTCCTTATGAACTGCCTATAATAATTAGTGAAGCCAAGAAAGCGCTGTGTGGCCTTGAGGCTAGCAGGAAGAGGCCAGTTGGTGATAGCCAAGACCTTCCCAGGGTCCATACGAAGACCCGAACATGAAACGAAGCACCCCAAAAACAGGACCTCAGAACATTCAAAGGAACATTTCTCCAGCTTGGCATAGAGATTGTTCTCTCTAAGACGTTGAAGTACAGTGCGGACATGGTTTCTGTGGACGAGCAGATTTTCAGAAAAGATCAGAATGTCATCCAGATAGATGACAACAAACTGGTACAGCAGATCTCTGAAGATTTCATTGACAAAGTTTTGAAACACGGCTGGAGCATTACACAGACCAAAAGGCATCACCAGATATTCGTAATGCCCGTCTCTAGTGTTGAATGCAATCTTCCATTCGTCACCCTCCCGTATTCGAATGAGATTGTACGCGCCTCTGAGATCCAACTTGGTGAAAATGGAGGCACCCTTCAACCTATCGAATAGCTCAGATATTAAGGGTAAGGGGTATCGATTTTTAATAGTAACCGCATTTAAACCCCGATAATCGATGCAGGGTCTTAAGGTACCATCCTTTTTGGCAACAAAAAAGAACCCTGCCCCTGCAGGCGATGAGGATTTCCGGATGAAACCTCTCTCCAGATTCTCTGCGACATACTCCGACATGGCCTGGGTCTCTGGGATGGACAGAGGGTAGGTACGACCCCTGGGTAGAGTTGCTCCGGGGACAAGATCAATAGCACAGTCAAAAGACCTGTGGGGAGGAAGCGCCTCAGCTGATTTCTTACAGAACACATCCCGGTAATCGCTGTATGCAGCAGGAAGATCAGAAGAAACAGAAGTGGCAGCAACCGGAAGACTCTCCTTGGGGGTCACCTTGAGAAGACACGACGAGAAACATGAGGAACCCCAGGCCAGGATCTGCCCAGAGACCCAGTCCACATGTGGAGAGTGGAGCTGTAGCCAAGGGAGGCCCAATACAACTGGGGTAGAGGCCTTGGGTAGAATAAGAAAGGATATCCACTCCTGGTGGAGAATCCCTACCGACATCCTAATGGGTAGCGTCTGGAAGCGAATAGGGCCCCCTGGGAGAACAGTGCCATCAATTGCCGAGACTACCAATGGGGTAGTGAGAGGTGAAAGGGTAAGCTTCATAGAAGAAGCAGTTCTCCAATCCATAAAATTGCCGGCAGCCCCGGAATCCAGGTATGCAAGGGTTGACTGAGGAGAAGTGCCTACATGAAGGAACACCGGCAAGAGCAGGCGAGAAGGTGATGTTTCTGGGTCCAATACTCCACCTTCCAAATGTATTAGACCCGAGCGTTTCCCGGACGAAGCGAGCAGGAGTCACGAAAATGACCCTTGCCCCCACAATAGAGGCACAAGCCCAGAGTTCTGCGCCTAGCACGTTCTTCGGGGGTTAGTCTGGTCCGGGCCAGCTGCATAGGTTCTTCAGCAGGTAGAGGATGCTCCACGGAATGAAGGGAGGGGAGCTCAGACTGGCTAGGACCCAGAGAGTGCTGGCGTTTTTTTCTAAGGACCTCTCTTGAAAACGAATGTCGATCTGGTTGCATAATGAAATTACATCGTCCAGACCGACGGGAATGGCTCTTCCCGCTAATTCGTCTTTCACTCGGTCAGAGAGGCCATGTAAAAAGGTAGCGACCAGGGCCTCATTATTCCAGCTCAATTCAGCTGTGTGGATACGAAACTGAAGAGCATATTGCCCCACTGAACTAGATTCTTGGCGAAGACGTAAGACAGCACTAGCCGCTGAAGAAGCCCGAGCCGGCTCTTCGAAGATGTTACGAAAGAGCTTCAAGAAATCGGACAGACTGGAAACCACCGGATCGTTCCTCTCCCACAGGGGGGCAGCCCAGGCCAAAGCTTCACCGGAGAGGAGGGAAATGATATAGGCTACCTTAGCCCGGTCAGACAGGAAGCTTTGAGGCTGAAGCTCAAAATGAATTGTGCATTGGCTGAGAAACCCCCTGCAGGCCTTGGAGTCCCCAGAGAAACGGAACGGAGCTGGCAATCTTAGTGAGTGTGAGGCTGCGACTGGTGCGATAGGTACAGCCGCTGGTTGTACTTGGGGTTGCGGATTCGGGGTTCCCAAGGAGACCTGAAGCTGCTCGAATCGAGAAGCCAGATCCTGGAGGAATCGCATCACCTGAGTCTGACTTGATTCCTGGGTCTCAAGTCTGCGAACTATGCCCTGCAATGGATCATCCGCGGGAAGCGGGATGTCAGCCGGGTTCATGGCTGATCAAACTGTCAGGGTCACCTGTGGCCAGGTGACAGATGCACACCGTAGGGGGACAGGAGTGCACCGCGAGGTAGTGAACCCTATGGCTGGCTTCTGCGGATAGGGAACTGGGTGGTTGTGGAAAGCGGGACCAGAGGAGCACAACCGGGATCCAAACGGAAGCTAGAGCCAAGATTCCCCAGGGCGCGGAGTCTAAGACCCAGCTGGTCTTCTCCAGGGCCTCTAGTGGTGAGGATGTTGGCTGCAGGCTGGGACCAGGTCGCGGCCCCTGGAGTTTCCTAGCTCACGCCCCGTAGGATAAGGGGAAAAGAGGGGAAGCAGCAGCACACGATAAGAGAGAACCGAATAACAAGCTGAAGGTCAGGGGCCACAAGCAGACAAGGATAACGAAGAACGAGCCGAAGGTCAAGGGTCACGAGCAGACAGGGATAGTCGGGGACAAGCCAATAACGCAGTGCACAGGTTAATATAGTGTTCAGTGATAGGGCCTGGGGTGGAGTCAGGCTGGGAGGAGATTATAAAGGAAGCCAGGTGAAGGAGGTCTGGTCTCTAGATGAACACATGAGGAGGAAGGTAAGATGGCAGACAGACATTAATGCATATCCATGACACTTCCCTTATAGGATACCCACAGGCTAAGGAAAAACTGTGCCTCAAAATGGCAGACAAACCTGCAAGGCTAACAAAAGCCAAGAATGGCGCCATTACTTTTTCCCGCCAAAACCAGGATCTCTTCACTAGAGAACCAAAAATGCTTTTCTCCACAAAGACTGACTACACCATTGAAACTTTTCTAAATTATCATCAAAATCCACTGAAAAAGGTGTCAGCTACACTCTACAAGGACCACATGTACACTTACAAACTTAGCCTCCCTTTTGCCAACTAAACAGCACATTCAATAAATGTGAGTTACATGATCAATATTAAAAACATGTTCATTTCTCTAAGTTCATATACTCTGAGATATTCACCACTTTTCTCTACCTAAAGTTCACACACAGTGGCCTCAGCTTCCATAACAAGCCATTGCAGATACATACTATGTCTGCCTTCTAGCAATGCCTGGCCACTTGGATATGCGGCGGGAACTTTCAACTCAAAAACCAAACACTTTCGTTAAAATATTTTTACACTTATGGGGACATGTGTCTTTGTCCCCTATAAAGGCAAAAATCACAATCTAACCATTTCTATTTTTCATAGAAATCACAAACACCACACACATACAGTATATTGTTGCTTGTACATCAGATCATCTCTCAGGGCGTTTCCCTTCCAGCACCATTGTCCTTCCCTTAGGGCACAACCTCTGCAACACAAAGCAGTGGGCAAGCCCTTCCCCCATTCAAGCACATGGCAGCCAAACAATCTACTTACAAACTTCTCAGTGCACTAAATACCACAGCTATACCTTCATTTCATACACAATATACAGTTTATATTTCTCGCTTAGTTACACTCTTACAGCCCACAGTTTCCATCAGATCATCTCTCAGGGCCCTCCCACTACAAAACTCCTGCATGCTATTTACAGAAAGTCACCAACTTTCACCCTTGTAACTGAGATGCTGCCCGCCCCACCCCCACTAAACCTCATGGCTCACAAGGACCAGAGCAATGCAGCAGCCATGGCTGGCAGCCAACTGCTCAATACATCGCACAAACAGCCATCTCATACACAATTTCAATCACACTCATGGGTACACATGTCCTACATCACACAAACAATCTAATCACACAGGCACATGCAGGCATACCCACACACAATCAAATTCACAGGCATACGATCCATGACAAAATCACACACACACATGCACACGCTGCAAACTTAAAGCATGATTTCAAAAAGACAAAAAATGTTTTTTTGTTCGTTTCAAAGTACAGCCTCTTTACGCATCAATCACATCGCAGGTCCACTCTCCTCCTCTGCTGATCTGATGCTCAAAGAGGCCGCAATTGGTCCCAACCGTGAGTCGCCATTCTGTTGTGGAATTCCTAGGCTGTTTGCAGAGCACACAGCCTATAATTCCTGTGCTATCTAAGCACACAGTTTAGATTCATCCTTTTGCAATAATGCTATCTTTAAGTTTGCTAAAATCCACTCACCGTTCATCCCAACATTCAATCAAGGAAACCACCAACACAGGTCTTATGGTCAAGTCATCTCAGAGCAGAGTGTCCCTGGGATAGCCAGCTCTCTTTATTTATAGTAAACATGAGTAACAAAAGAAGGTGTGGCTTCACAGAACAGCCATTCAGACATTTTGTATATTTTCAAAAGAACCAATCACAGACATGTTTAAATTCAAATATAATCCCAGCAGTGACGTGTGCAAATGGCTGTGTACAGGGGTCATGCTTTCTGTGAGACAAAGGAACAGTAGAAAGCATGGCTTTGTACAGAGCCGTGTGCAAACCAACTCACTGCTACCAATGACGAAAACTACATGACAATTATGCCTCAATGGACCACAATTATTTTATAGTTATGCTACCGTTCCTGTGGACACAGATATGTGCGCTCAGAGTCATTTAACGCCCCCCGCCAGGGGCTGGCCAGTTCCCCCAACGGGGCGCAAAACAACATCTCTAAATGCAGCAAACATCGCTGTCTCCACAGGAAGATTTTCCCGCCACCGATCTTGCACCAACGTCCTGTATGTGCAAATACGCTCAGATGAGCGCATTACAGCAAAACTGACACTGGGGGGACATCTGACAACATACATTAATACATTTCCATAAAAATCTCCACAACAATGTGTACAATCAATCCCACAAAACTGAAGAAGGGTAGGGTCCTGATTATGTTTCTCTTTAAAATGTAGGGAGACACTATGATATCGGAAACCCTTCCTGATGTTAGCTAGGTGTTCCAATATCCGTACTCGTAAGAGTCGTTTCGTTCTCCCCACATAATACAACCCACAAGGGCACCACAATAGATAAACCACAAAGGAAGAATTGCAGGTGATAA
This sequence comes from Rana muscosa, assembly GCA_029206835.1. Classification (NCBI taxonomy): domain Eukaryota; kingdom Metazoa; phylum Chordata; class Amphibia; order Anura; family Ranidae; genus Rana; species Rana muscosa. Next base: position 204,826,793 of record CM055127.1, read on the forward strand.
ACTCTTCAACTTCAAAAATGTCACCCTCTTTATTCGTGAAGCTGGTGGTCCCTCTGTTGTCAGTTTTAACTGTTCTACAACAGATGCATTTGCGACAAGAATAAAATCCTTTGAAGTTTCTGTTCAAACTTTGGCGTACGGACGGGTCCAGGATTTTCTGAACCACCCGATCCCCAAAATTAGGAGCCCTCCTATAAATAAACTTGGGATTTTCCGATAAGATCTCGCAAAGATGTCTGTCTCTGCATATAATATGCCTGTATTTGCGAAAGATCTCCTCCACTTCCTTATATTGATAAGGAAAGTTGGATATAAAACCCAGTTGATATGTCTTATTACTAATTCCATCCTCTTTCTTTTTCAAACATTGTTCCCTTGGAATTTGAACTACCTCACTACCTCACTAACAGTGTTCTGAATTATTTCCTCCTTATATCCTTTCTGTAAGAACTTATTACCAAGGATTACCAAGGATATTGGCCTGCGTATAATAGTCAGTAGTTATTGTGCAGTTCCGCCGAATTCTTAGCATTTGTCCTTTCGGAATGTTTCTAATCCAAGCTGGATGGTGTCCACTTCCGATTGACAAATAACTGTTCCGATCAGTAGGCTTGAAATAAGCCTTTGTACTGATTGTAGTATCGGACTTCATAATGGTTAAATCCCAAAAATTCACTTCTTCCTCACTGATAACATGATCCAAGACTGTTATTGGTGTTATGATTCAAATGTTTAATGAATTCCTCAACTGATTGTCTGGATCCTTCCCACACAAACAGGAGGTCATCTATGAATCTCCGGTACAGTTTTAGTTCCGGCCTACACACATTGAAAACATGTCTATTCTCCCACTCCGCCATGAATAAGCTGGCGAGGCTAGGGGCAAACTTTGCTCCCATAGCCACGCCAACCTGTTGGGGAAAAAACTGATCATGATACCAAAAATAATTATGGACCATACAGAAGTCCAAAACCTTGCCCAAAAAGCATTTTTGTAAGTGGGGTATATCATCCCGTTTGCATAACGCCCAGTTAAGCGCCAGTAGGGCGTCATGTTGTATGATGGTATATAACGGCTGACGTTAGCTCGCTTTTGATTTGGCCTTTCAGACCAAATTTCTCGAGAACCCCCCTGAGATACCCCCAGTGTACTCCATCAAAGGCCTTCTCTGCATCCAAAGTGAGAAGTAGAGAAGCCCCCCCCCCCTGATTTTTCCACTAGGTGTATAAGATTCACCATTTTTCTGGTGGTGTCTGTAGCCTGGCGTCCCGACATGAAACCCACCTGGTCATGGTTGATTAGGTGTGGGAGAAAATTAGTCTGTTTGCAAGAAGCTTGTGTGAGGGGGTTAGCTCGGCAGCGGGTGTGTGTGACCCCCGAGATGGGCTCCCCACACAAAAACAGGCCCAGCAAACGGAGGTTGTGGTTTTCAAAATCAAAAAGGTGCGGTTTATTTTCTATTTACAGTGACAAAACACAGCAAAGCAAAAGAAACATAAACAAAATAAATCCTGGTCAACTTGACCTCTGACTAAACATACAGGTTTCCTAACTAACAACTGGGATCAGCCTAGTGCTGTCCTAGTCCCTAAGTCCCTGGTTTTAAATGTCCAAGCAAATAGCCACACAGGCTTTGTCTCACCGCACAGGGGTTCACTCTCCCTAGACAGTCCACACAGGTCTGGTTCCAGGCATGAGCTAACATCTAATGAAGCTGGGAGTTCTTATAGAGGCCTAAATGAGCTGACAAGCTTCAGCTGGTCTCATCAACTCCCTGTCTGCACGACGCCCCACACTCTCCCTAGAGGTATGAGTCATCCATGAGCCCACTAGCCTTATACAACTCTCCACCTAGTTGTATAAGTCGGCGTAAAGCCTGAATCTGGGCGAAATATATCTACCCCCCTGGATGCAACCAGGTGACTTTACCTTCCTGCTGTCACATACCCCCCCCTCTTGTTTTAACCTCGGGGTTGGAACACCAGCAATCAGGCATTCATGTACTCGAGACAAAGCATCCACATTCCCCATTTGAACGCCAGGGCGATGCTTTACTGTGAAGTTGAATTCCTGGAGGGCCAGGAACCACCTATTCACTCTTCTATTTGTTTCCTTGTTTTGAGCCATCCACTTTAACGGAGCGTGATCCGTAACCATGTCAAAGTGCCTACCTAGCAGGTAGTACCGAAGGGAATCTAGAGCCCACTTCACCGCTAAACACTCCTTTTCAACGGTGGCGTAATTTACCTCATGGGACTTCAACTTCCTGCTGAGGTAAATGACTGGGTGCTCTTCCCCGTTCCAGACCTGGGACAATACTGCTCCTAACCCCACATCTGACGCATCACTTTGTACGACAAAGTCTTTAGAGAAGTCGGGTGAGTACAACACTGGCTGGCTACATAAGGCTTGTTTCAAGAATTGGAATGCTGCCTCAGCCTCGGGGGTCCATTTAATCATGACCGACCCTTTCCCCTTCGTCAGGTTGGTTAGGGGCACAGCCTTAGAAGCAAAGTGGGGAATGAATCGCCGATAATACCCAGCGATTCCCAGAAAGGCTCGTACCTGCTTCTTGCTGTTGGGACGTGGCCAACTCTGGATGGCCTCGACTTTGTTGAGTTGGGGTTTTATTACTCCCCTCCCAATGGTGTACCCAAGATATTTGGCCTCCTCCTGCCCAATGGTACACTTCTTGGGGTTAGCCGTAAACCCCGCTTCCCGAACAGAGTCCAGGACTGCTTGCACTTTTGGCAGATGTGAGGCCCAATCTGTGCTATGGACAATTATGTCATCCAGGTAAGCCGCAGCATACTTCCGATGGGGCCTCAGCATCTGGTCCATTTTCCGCTGGAATGTGGCCGGCGCATTCTGTAACCCGAACGGCATTCTTTTATATTGGAACGCCCCGTCTGGGGTTACAAATGCGGTTTTCTCTTTGGCCGACTTGGCCAGGGGGATTTGCCAATACCCTTTTGTGAGGTCAAGAGTCGTCATGTATCGGGCTGTTCCCAGCCGGTCGATCAACTCATCTATACGTGGCATGGGGTAGGTGTCAAATTTTGTAACTTTGTTCAACTGACGAAAATCGTTACAAAATCGCCAGCTCCCATCCGGTTTAGGCACCAACACAATGGGACTAGACCAATCACTTTGGGACTCCTCTATCACCCCTAAGTTCAGCATTTTCTGTACTTCCTCCCGTATTGCCTCCCGTCGGGCCTCTGGGATCCGATAGGGTTTTAACTTCACCCTTTCACTGGGCGGGGTAATGATGTCATGCTCTACCCCAGATGTTTGTCCCGGCAGCTCAGAGAATACCTCCTTGTTGCGAAGCACAAACTCCTTAACCTCCTGTTGTTGGGGTTGTGACAAGGTGGCTGCTATTCCAACCTCAGGAATCACGCAACCAGTTTGAGCTGGTGACCAAGTGTCTGCGACTAGGGACTCTCTATCCCTCCAGGCTTTCAACAGATTAACGTGATAGATCTGTTCGGGCTTTCGCCTTCCTGGTTGTCTGACCTTGTAATTCACTTCGCTCACTTTTTCCATTATCTCGTAGGGGCCTTGCCATTTGGCAAGGAATTTACTTTCAACCGTAGGGACAAGTACCAGTATCCTATCCCCCGGGGAAAAGGTACAGGTCTTGGCTCCACGGTTGTACACTCTCTGCTGTGCTAACTGCGCTTGGGCCAAATGTTCCTTCACGATGGGCATTACCTGTGCAATTCGGTCTTGCATCAGGGCGACATGCTCAATCACACTCCTGTGGGGAGAACTCTCACTTTCCCAAGTTTCCTTGGCAATATCCAACAGCCCTCTTGGGTGTCTCCCATACAGTAACTCAAAGGGGGAGAATCCCGTAGAGGATTGGGGCACCTCCCTAATAGCAAACATCAGATAAGGAAGTAGACAGTCCCAATCCTTTCCATCTCTATCCACCACTTTCTTCAACATTTGTTTTAGGGTTTTGTTGAACCTTTCAACCAGCCCATCGGTTTGGGGGTGATACACAGATGTACGTAATTGCGTCACTTTGAACAATTTACACAGCTCCTTCATAACCCGGGACATAAAGGGTGTACCTTGGTCCGTAAGCAGTTCTTTACAAATACCCACCCGGCTTAACACAAGAGATAGCTCTTTGGCTATGGTTTTGGCCGAGGTATTTCGGAGAGGGATCGCTTCTGGATAACGGGTGGCATAGTCCATTATAACTAATATGTACTGGTGCCCCCTAGCGGACTTGATTATAGGACCTACCAAATCCATGGCGATCCTCTCAAACGGGACCTCAATGATGGGTAGAGGGACCAGCGAGCTACGGAAATGTGGCATCGGGGCCGACCTCTGACACACAGGGCAGGAGGAACAATAATTTTCTATGTCCTTCATCACCCCCGGCCAATAGAATCTCTGTAATACCCTCTCTCGGGTTTTCTCTGTCCCCAGATGACCTCCAAGAATGTGCCCATGGGCCAACTCCAACACCAACTTCCTGTAAGGTTTGGGCACCACAAGCTGCTCAACGGTTTCTTCTGCCCTTTTTGCCACCCGATACAGTAGGTCCTTCTCTACGCTGAAGTATGGGTAAGTGCAGGTATTATCTGGGTTCACTAACTCGCCATCTATTTTCACTACGTTTTCCCGTGCCTTTATTAGGGCGGGGTCTTTCAACTGTTCTGTGGCAAAGTTTTCCCTGTGAACCTCAAGATCAGAAAACTCCACAGACGGTAGGTTTTCGTCTGAGGAGGTGGGCTCCTCTCCAGTTTCTTGAGTCTCCCCTGCCAATACTGATAAGGGAAATTCCGGAGAGTCCTCACCACTCTCAGGGGAGTTCTGGCTATCACATTCCTGGTACATAGGGGCACCAGTGGGGGGCTCAGGATCATCCCACAGTTCCCAGAACTTCGGAAAATCCCTTCCCACAATGGCGTCATGCGGTAACTGAGATACTAAGCCCACTGGATGAGAGAGGGTACCTTTGGGGGTCTCGAAACACACTGTAGTCACTGGATACTCTCGGGTGTCCCCATGCACACAAATAACAGCTACCTTGCTATTCCCAGAGACCTCTGTTTTAACTAACTCAGCCTTTATCAGGGTCACAAGGCTACCTGAATCCAACAATACCACAACATTTCTACCATTAACACACATTTTGCATAAATGTTTCTCAGTTCCTCGAATGGCAGTGCATGCGACTGTCGCACACAGCGACTGACGTCTGCCCGTCAGAAAGTCACACTGCATGGGTTCCTCCACAACCGGGCAATTGGCTGCAATATGTCCCGCTTGCCGGCAGCGGTAGCAAACGATCCTTCTTGCGGCCTCTTGAGCCGCTGATTTCCCAGGCTGTTCTCGCCAAACTTGGGGTAGAGCTCCCACCCTCTCACTCTCTCCACCCTCACCCCTTGGAATCCTCTTATCCGCCCCTGGGGATGGTCTGGTCTTAGGGTGGAAAGTCCGAGTGTCTCTGGAAGAGGCCGTCAGGTTCTCTGTAGCCAAGTATTTCTCCACACGATCCACAAGACCATCGGCCGTCTCTGGGTCTCCATGGCTTACCCACTTTTGGATGGCAGTAGGAAGAGCTCTCAAAAACCGATCCATTACAACACGTTCCACAATCTTTGGTGCGGACAAAGTCTCTGGCTGTAGCCACTTTCTGCTCAGGTGAATGAGATCATACATTTGAGACCTGGGGGGTTTTCCAAGCTGGAAAGTCCAGTTATGCACACGCTGAGCCCGGACAGCCTGGGTGACACCCAGCCTTGCCAATATTTCAGCTTTTAGCATCACATAGTCTTTTGCTTGGTTAGGCTCTAGGTCATAGTAAGCTTTCTGCGATTCACCAGTTAACAGAGGAGCCACCAGTCCAGCCCACTGCTCCTCAGGCCACTTTTCTCTTTCAGCGGTCCTTTCAAATGTGGTCAAAAATACCTCTGGATCATCCTCTCCAGTCATTTTTGTCAATAAACGACTCACCCCAAAGGACGCGGTATTAGTGGGACGGCTTTCCTCACTGGTCTGCGGACGTTGCTGCATTACTGCTTCCATCTGTTGTTGTAGTCTCTGCTCTTGCTTCTGCAACAGGTCTATGAAGCGGGCCTCAGATTGCTGCTGGGCTTGTTGCTGAGCCTCCAGACTCTGTTGCAAAGTTGCGTTTGTCTGCTGCTGGGCTGCAAGGCTCTGTTGATGAGCTTGCTGCTGGGCTGCGAAGTTCTTTTGCAAACCTGCATTTGTCTGCTGTTGATTGGCATTTGCTAGAGCCAGCTGCTTCAGTATCTCCTCCATGCTGGCTTAAAAAAAAAAACTGCCACTGGTTCTCCACCAACTGTGAGGGGGTTAGCTCGGCAGCGGGTGTGTGTGACCCCCGAGATGGGCTCCCCACACAAAAACAGGCCCAGCAAACGGAGGTTGTGGTTTTCAAAATCAAAAAGGTGCGGTTTATTTTCTATTTACAGTGACAAAACACAGCAAAGCAAAAGAAACATAAACAAAATAAATCCTGGTCAACTTGACCTCTGACTAAACATACAGGTTTCCTAACTAACAACTGGGATCAGCCTAGTGCTGTCCTAGTCCCTAAGTCCCTGGTTTTAAATGTCCAAGCAAATAGCCACACAGGCTTTGTCTCACCGCACAGGGGTTCACTCTCCCTAGACAGTCCACACAGGTCTGGGTCCAGGCATGAGCTAACATCTAATGAAGCTGGGAGTTTTTATAGAGGCCTAAATGAGCTGACAAGTTTCAGCTGGTCTCATCAACTCCCTGTCTGCACGACGCCCAGCCCTCTCCCTAGAGGTATGAGTCATCCATGAGCCCACTAGCCTTATACAACTCTCCACCTAGTTGTATAAGTCGGCGTAAAGCCTGAATCTGGGCGAAATATATCTACCCCCCTGGATGCAACCAGGTGACTTTACCTTCCTGCTGTCACAATATATATATATATATATATATATATATATATATATATATATAACCCATATCTACATATATATATTATTACAAAATGTGAGATCCTAATTGTGGAGAACATTAGGAGCGGTATTTGTAAAATGTAAGTTAAGGGTTGTGTTTTGAATGACTTTAGCTTCGAGGAATGTTAACAACCCATTAGCTGAGATGTGGGTAGATTTTCCCAAGACATTACTCTGAGCCATTTGCCGAGATGGCTGGGATGCATGACATGTGTTTGACAGTTTTTGACAATTAATGTGGTTTTGTGAATCTTAAATCACAGGATGTCTTTGACCGTAATGGAAATAATATTAGAAATTATTTCTAATACGCTACTGCCCTCTGGTGGTAAAAATACTTAATTATTCAAGATGGCATACTTGGTTGCTAAGACAACCTTCCAAAAACATTGTAATTTGACTCGTCAATTACGTAGTAATGTAACACACACCCCCACTTTTTGGGGGAAGATAAAAGTAACAGCTGATATAGCAAGGAAGATCTCGGGAGGAGAGAGAAAGGGACTCAATCTCTCTTGAAGGAAGCTGGAAGGAGATCTTAAAACGCAAACATGTAGCAATGTTGGAAAGAGTCCTGGGGGACTCATAATGGAAGTGTCATGGATATGCAGTAGTGTTTGTCTGTCAGCTTACCTTCCTTCCCATGTGTTCATCTTAGAGGCCAGAACTCTTTCACCTGGCTTCCTTTATAATCTCCTCCCAGCCTGACTCCACCCCAGGCCCTATCACAGAACACTATATTAACCTGTGCACTGCAAGCCTGCTTTGCTGATCAACGTGTTTGTTAGGCATTGTGTGTTTGGGTTCCTGCCTGCCGTGTGCTACATCTGTCTCTCTGTTACGTTATTGGCTTGTCCCCGACTATCCCTGTCTGCTCGTGACCCTTGACCTTTGGCTTGTCTTTCGTTATCCTTGTCTGCTTGTGGCCCTTGACTTTCAGCTTGTTATTCGTTACTCTTATATCTTGTGCTGCTGCTTCCCCTCTTGTCCCCTTATCCTACGGGGCGTGAGCTAGGAGACTCTAGGGGCCGCGACCTGGACCCAGCCTGCAGCATAACATCCTCACCACTAGAGACTCTGGAGAAGACCTGCTGGGTCTCAGACTCCGCGCCCTGGGGAATCTTGGCTCTAGCTTCCTATAGGATCCCGGTTGTGCTCCTCTGGTCCCGCTTTCCACAACCACCCAGTTTCCTATCCGCAGCAGTCAGCCATAGGGTTCACTACCTTGCGGTGCACTCCTGTCCCCCTATGGTGTGCATCTGTCACCTGGCCGTAGGTGACCTGACAGGAAGCTTCTCAAACAGACAGAACTTTAACCTGGTAACGTATTTATTTTGTTTATTTACCTGCTTTGGTAATGGAGTTGTTTTACATGCACATAACTAAAACCATTTAAATATTAAGTAGAAAAATGAAGTATGCAGCGCTCAATAGGTGAACATAGGGCCAGTTAACCTAATCTAGTCCAAACAATGATAAACAGAAGTGAATAGGTGACCAAAAATCACTAAAAACACACCGTGAAGTGATACTAAGAAGATTACTAAACAAGGTAAATAAAATAAAAGTGATGCTGTGTGTAATTAATGAAATAAACACAATAACTTTAACATCATAAACAAATGTCCCAAAAAACAAAATGAAAGGTGAGTGGCTGAGAAAGGCTTCTTCCCAATAAAGCTGTGCAGACTGGCAAACGTGACACCCAGGTGTGTGGTGGTCCTGCTTACCGGATAGCCGTGACTGTATCCACAGTCTCCCCTAACGCAGGGAATAAGGCTTCCCCACAGCCCAACGATATCCTGAACAGTATCTCACCAGCCAGAAGTTAATCCAAATGGGAGAGAAAACAAAGAAACTCCATGGTGTAGTATATAAAAATCCGGTTTAATGGTATAATAAGGGTTATACTTACAATTAATCGATGGTCAATCAGCGGTAAAAAGCAGACAGTGTGCAGCAATGACAGCGGTACATACGGCAGCGTTGGTTCAAATCTTTCCCGAGCTCCTGTGCTACGCAGATACTTCCTCGTGTGTACTCAATGCGTGACGACGTCACCGGCCCCCTACGCGTTTCGTCATCAATAGACATCAACTGGGGATTGGCCGAAGCGAACGTCACCACGCTGAAGAAATAAATACATGACGGCGCCATTTTGGATCATGGCAAACACTCGGCATGTAACAGAGGAAGTAAGGGCAACCCGGAAGTCCATTGAAGTAGTGGGTAAACCGCACAGGAAACAAAAAAACAGAAGGGGATGAGTCCCAAATAGAGACATCTAGTGGTAATAAAGAGGAAGTACCAGCGGGAACCAAGAGGAGCCAGGGAATAGCCGAACCAAATTACAAACAATATGGATATGACTATCTGAATACAAAAATAAAAGCTTATCAACCTAACATATGTGAGGGGGTTAACTCGGTAGCGGGTGTGTGTGACCCCCTGGTTGGGCTCCCCACACAAAAACAGGGCCAGCAGACGGAGTTTGTGGTTTTCCAAATCAAAAGGTGCGGTTTATTTTTCTATGTACAGTGACAAAAACACAGCAAAGCCAAAAAGAAACATAAACAAAATAAATCCTGGTCAGCTTGACCTCTGACTAAACATGCAGGTTTCCTAACTAACAACTGGGATCAGCCTGGTGCTGTCCTAGTCCCTAAGTCCCTGGCTTAGTCAATGTCCAAATAAATAGCCACACAGGCTTTATCTCACCGCACAGGGGTTCACTCTCCCTAGACAGTCCACACAGGTCTGGGTCCAGGCATGAGCAAACACCTAATGAATCTGGGAGTTTTTGTAGAGGCCTTAAACGAGCTGACAAGCTTTAGCTGATCTCATCAACTCCCTGCCTGCACGACGCCCAGCCCTCTCCCTAGTTGTATAAGTCGGCATAAAGCCTGAATCTGGGAGAAATATATCTACCCCCCTGGATGCAACCAGGTGACTTTACCTTCCTGCTGTCACATACCCCCCCCTCTTGTTTTAACCTTGGGGTTGGAACACCAGCAATCAGGCATTCATGTACTCGAGACAAAGCATCCACATTCCCCATTTGAACGCCAGGGCGATGCTTTACTGTGAAGTTGAATTCCTGTAGGGCCAGGAACCACCTATTCACTCTTCTATTTGTCTCCTTGTTTTGAGCCATCCACTTTAACGGAGCGTGATCCGTAACCATGTCAAAGTGCCTACCTAGCAGATAGTACCGAAGGGAATCTAGAGCCCACTTCACCGCTAAACACTCCTTTTCAACCGTGGCGTAATTTACCTCATGGGACTTCAACTTCCTGCTGAGGTAAATGACTGGGTGCTCTTCCCCGTTCCAGACCTGGGACAATACTGCTCCTAACCCCACATCTGACGCATCACTTTGTACGACAAAGTCTTTAGAGAAGTCGGGTGAGTACAACACTGGCTGGCTACATAAGGCTTGTTTCAAGAATTGGAATGCTGCCTCAGCCTCGGGGGTCCATTTAATCATGCCCGACCCTTTCCCTTTCGTTAGGTTGGTTAGGGGCACAGCCTTAGAAGCAAAGTGGGGAATGAAGCGCCGATAATAACCCGCGATTCCCAGAAAGGCCCGTACCTGCTTCTTGCTGTTGGGACGTGGCCAACTCTGGATGGCCTCGACTTTGTTGAGTTGGGGTTTTATCACTCCCCTGCCAATGGTGTACCCAAGATATTTGGCCTCCTCCTGCCCAATGGTACACTTCTTGGGGTTAGCCGTAAACCCTGCTTCCCGGATAGAGTCTAGGACTGCTTGCACTTTTGGCAGATGTGAGGCCCAATCTGTGCTATGGACAATTACGTCATCCAGGTAAGCCGCAGCATACTTCCGATGGGGCCTCAGTATCTGGTCCATTTTCCGCTGGAATGTGGCCGGCGCATTCTGTAACCCGAACGGCATTCTCTTATATTGGAACGCCCCGTCTGGGGTTACAAATGCGGTTTTCTCTTTGGCCGACTTGGCCAGGGGAATTTGCCAATACCCTTTTGTGAGGTCAAGAGTTGTCATGTATCGGGCTGTTCCCAGCCGGTCGATCAACTCATCTATACGTGGCATGGGGTAGGTGTCAAATTTTGTAACTTTGTTCAACTGACGAAAATCGTTACAAAATCGCCAGCTCCCATCCGGTTTAGGCACCAACACAATGGGACTAGACCAATCACTTTGGGACTCCTCTATCACCCCTAAGTTCAGCATTTTCTGTACTTCCTCCCGTATTGCCTCCCGTCGGGCCTCTGGGATCCGATAGGGTTTTAACTTCACCCTTTCACCGGGCGGGGTAATAATATCATGCTCTACCCCAGATGTTTGTCCCGGCAGCTCAGAGAATACCTCCTTGTTGCGAAGCACAAACTCCTTAACCTCCTGCCGTTGGGGTTGTGACAAGGTGGCTGCTATTCCAACCTCCGGAATCACGCAACCAGTTTGAGCTGGTGACCAAGTTTCTGCGACTAGGGACTCTCTATCCCTCCAGGCTTTCAACAGATTAACGTGATATATCTGTTCGGGCTTTCGCCTTCCTGGTTGTCTGACCTTGTAATTCACTTCGCTCACTTTTTCCATTATCTCGTAGGGGCCTTGCCATTTGGCAAGGAATTTACTTTCAACCGTAGGGACAAGTACCAATATCCTATCCCCCGGGGAAAAGGTACGGGTCTTGGCTCCACGGTTGTACACTCTCTGCTGTGCCAACTGCGCTTGGGCCAAATGTTCCTTCACGATGGGCATTACCTGTGCAATTCGGTCTTGCATCAGGGCGACATGCTCAATCACACTCCTGTGGGGAGAACTCTCACTTTCCCAAGTTTCCTTGGCAATATCCAACAGCCCTCTTGGGTGTCTCCCATACAGTAACTCAAAGGGGGAGAATCCCGTAGAGGATTGGGGCACCTCCCTAATAGCAAACATCAAATAAGGAAGTAGACAGTCCCAATCCTTTCCATCTCTATCCACCACTTTCTTCAACATTTGTTTCAGGGTTTTGTTGAATCTTTCAACCAGCCCATCGGTTTGGGGGTGATACACAGATGTACGCAATTGCGTCACTTTGAACAATTTACACAGCTCTTTCATAACCCGGGACATAAAGGGTGTACCTTGGTCCGTAAGCAGTTCTTTACAAATACCCACCCGGCTAAAAACAAGAGATAGCTCTTTGGCTATGGTTTTGGCCGAGGTATTTCTGAGAGGGATCGCTTCTGGATAACGGGTGGCATAGTCCATTATAACCAATATGTACTGGTGCCCCCTAGCGGACTTGATTATAGGACCTACCAAATCCATTGCGATTCTCTCAAACGGGACCTCAATGATGGGTAGAGGGACCAGCGGGCTACGGAAATGTGGCATCGGGGCCGACCTCTGACACACAGGGCAGGAGGAACAATAATTTTCTATGTCCTTCATCACCCCAGGCCAATAGAATCTCTGTAATACCCTCTCTCGGGTTTTCTCTGTCCCCAGATGACCTCCAAGAATGTGCCCATGGGCCAACTCCAACACCAACTTCCTGTAAGGTTTGGGCACCACCAGCTGCTCAACGGTTTCTTCTGCCCTTTTTGCCACCCGATACAGTAGGTCCTTCTCTACGCTGAAGTATGGGTAAGTGCAGGTATTATCTGGGTTCACTAACTCGCCATCTATTTCCACTACGTTTTCCCGTGCCTTTATTAGGGCGGGGTCTTTTAACTGTTCTGTGGCAAAATTTTCCCTGTGAACCTCCAGATCAGAAAACTCCACAGACGGTAGGTTTTCGTCTGAGGAGGTGGGCTCCTCTCCAGTTTCTTGAGTCTCCCCTGCCAATACTGACAAGGGAAATTCTGGAGAGTCCTCACCACTCTCAGAGGAGTTCTGGCTATCACATTCCTGGTACATAGGGGCACCAGTGGGGGGCTCAGGATCATCCCACAGTTCCCAGAACTTCGGAAAATCCCTTCCCACAATGGCATCATGCGGTAATTGAGATACTAACCCCACTGGATGAGAGAGGGTACCTTTGGGGGTCTCGAAACACACTGTAGTCACTGGATACTCTCGGGTGTCCCCATGCACACAAATAACAGCTACCTTGCTATTCCCAGAAACCTCTCTTTTAACTAATTCAGCCTTTATCAGGGTCACAAGGCTACCTGAATCCAGCAATACCACAACATTTCTACCATTAATACACATTTTGCATAAATGTTTCTCAGTTCTCCGAATGGCAGTGCATGCGACTGTCGCACACAGCGACTGACGTCGGTCCGTCAGAAAGTCACATTGCATGGGTTCCTCCACAACCGGGCAATTTGCTGCAATATGTCCCGCTTGCCGGCACCGGTAGCAAACAATCCTTTTGGCTGCCTCTTGAGCCCCTGACTTCCCAGGCTGTTCTCGCCAAACTTTGGGTAGAGCTCCCACCCTCTCACTCTCTCCACCCTCACCCCTTGGAATCCTCTTATCCGCCCCTGGGGATGGTCTGGTCTTAGGGTGGAAAGTCCGAGAGTCTCTGGAAGAGGCCGTCAGGTTCTCTGTAGCCAAGTATTTCTCTACACGATCCACAAGACCACCGGCCGTCTCTGGGTCTCCATGGCTTACCCACTTTTGGATGGCAGTAGGAAGAGCTCTCAAAAACCGATCCATTACAACACGTTCCACAATCTCTGGTGCGGACAAAGTCTCTGGCTGTAGCCACTTCCTGCTCAGGTGAATGAGATCATACATTTGAGACCTGGGGGGTTTTCCAAGCTGGAAAGTCCAGTTATGCACACGCTGAGCCCGGACAGCCAGGGTGACACCCAGCCTTGCCAATATTTCAGCTTTTAGCATCACATAGTCTTTTGCTTGGTCAGGCTCTAGGTCATAGTAAGCCTTCTGCGATTCACCAGTTAACAGAGGAGCCACCAGTCCAGCCCACTGCTCCTCAGGCCACTTTTCTCTTTCAGCAGTCCTTTCAAATGTGGTCAAAAATACCTCTGGATCATCCTCTCCAGTCATTTTTGTCAATAAACGACTCACCCCAAAGGACGCGGTATTAGTGGGACGGCTTTCCTCACTGGTCTGCGGACGTTGCTGCATTACTGCTTCCATTTGTTGTAGTCTCTGCTCTTGCTTCTGTAACAGGTCTATGAAGCGGGCCTCAGATTGCTGCTGGGCTTGTTGATGAGCTTGCTGCTGGGCTGCAAGGCTCCTTTGCAAACCTGCATTTGTCTGCTGTTGATTGGCATTTGCTAGAGCCAGCTGTTTCAGTATCTCCTCCATGCTGGCTTAAAAAAAACTGCCCGCATTCTCCACCAACTGTGAGGGGGTTAACTCAGTAGCGGGTGTGGGTGACCCCCTGGTTGGGCTCCCCACACAAAAACAGGGCCAGCAGACGGAGGTTGTGGTTTTCAAAATCAAAAGGTGCGGTTTATTTCTCTATGTACAGTGACAAAAACACAGCAAAGCCAAAAAGAAACATAAACAAAATAAATCCTGGTCAGTTTGACCTCTGACTAAACATGCAGGTTTCCTAAACTAACAACTGGGATCAGCCTGGTGCTGTCCTAGTCCCTAAGTCCCTGGTTTAGTAAAAGTCCAAACAAATAGCCACACAGGCTTTGCCTCACCGCACAGGGGTTCACTCTCCCTAGACAGTCCACACAGGTCTGGGTCCAGGCATGAGCTAACCCCTAATGAAGCTGGGAGTTCTTATAGAGGCCTAAATGAGCTGACAAGCTTCAGCTGGTCTCATCAACTCCCTGTCTGCACGACGCCCAGCACTCTCCCTAGAGGTATGAGTCATCCATGAGCCCACTAGCCTTAGCTGGGCTTATACAACTCTCCCTCCCTAGTTGTATAAGTCAGCATAAAGCCTGAATCTGGGAGAAATATATCTACCCCCCTGGATGCAACCAGGTGACTTTACCTTCCTGCTGTCACAATGGACACTGAATCATATATACCACATATTTTGTGGAACAGGTGATAAATGAATCAATGTCATATGTTAAATTGGTTACAGATGATGTAAACTGAACACATTTACGGCCTATCAGGGGGTTGACTTTACAAATACTGCACTTGCGGCACGGAAAAAACCCCTTCATATTCTGAAAAAAAGAAGGCTTAATGGGGGGATCTATCACATTAGGGGCAATGCCTAATCTAAGTGATGGTGCACCCCTATAGATAACTCCTGGATTTTTGGGAATTATGGGTCCCAATATCTTATCATTTTTAAGTACGTCCCAATGTTTTTTAAGGATCTTTTTTATAGAAAAATGTTGGTTAGAAAACCTAGTGATCATAGACCAGCCAAATCTATCAGAAGTGGACTGGTCTCTGGGTTTGGGAACTAAAAGAGTCCCTCTATCCAGAGCAGCCACTTTACTAATGGTCTCATCAATCACTGCAGGTGAGTATCCCTTATTCACAAACCTATGTTTCAGTACATCTGCCTGTGCAAAATATTCTGAAATATTAGTACAGTTACGCCTAATTCTCTGAAACTGTCCCTTAGGGACCGCTGAGAGCCAGGATCTGTGGTGACAGCTAGTAGTTGGTATGAAAGAATTGCGGTCTGTTTCTTTGAAGAAGGTGCTAGTACTAATATGACCATTCTGAATGGTAATATTTAAATCAAGGAAATTCACCTGTTCAGCACTAGCAACATATTCCAAAGATATACCTTTATCATTGGTGTTCAATTGGGAAAAAAAGTTTTCAAGGGACACCATATCTCCTTCCCAGATGAGAATAATATCGTCAATGTACCTTTTCCAAAGTAACAACTCTCTGGGGGGGTAGGTATCAATGACATCTAATTCCCAATGCGACATAAAAAGGTTGGCCAGACTGGGCGCAAATTTAGCCCCCATAGCCACACCCTTTTTTTGAAAATAAAACTCTCCTCCAAACCAGAAATAATTGTGGCTCGTAGCAAACCTAAGTAATTCCATAATAAAGTGCCTTTGTAAACAAGAAAGGGAGAAATCTTTTTGTAAATAAAAATCAACCGCCTCAAAACCCTGTTGGTGCGAAATAATAGTATAAAGAGAGGCAACATCAGCTGTCGCTAAAATGCAACCCTCTCTCCACTGGAAATCACCAAGTAGATTAAGCACCTGCATGGTATCTCTCAAGTAAGCTGGTGTTTTGGCCACAAGAGGTTGTAGAAAATGATCTACATATTTACTGATTCTGGAAGTGACGGAATCGATACCGCTAATGATAGGGCGACCAGGGGGTTGGGTAAAGTTCTTATGTAGTTTAGGCAAATAATAAATAACGGGTACTCTAGGAATAATGGGAATGAGGTGAGTCTTCTCTTTTTTATTTAGAATATCACTCTCAAAGCCATATTCTATCAGATTGGACAATTGTTTTCTAAATTTAATAGTAGGGTTAGAGGCAAGTGAAGCATAGGTAGAACCATCGGATAATAACCTATTCATTTCCTTAATGTACTGAGATTTATCCAACACCACAATACCCCCACCCTTATCCGCAGGTCTTATCATGATGTCCTTCCGTTCACATATGCTTTTGACATGCGTTCGAAGGTCATCTTTAGTTTTCTTTTTTGGTATTTTCAATTCCAACAGATCATGAAGGACTAATTCCTTAAAAACCTGTATGGATGGGGCTACAAAGCCGGGTGGATTAAATAATGAAGCATTACTCAATCCAGTGTGGCGAATAGGGATATCCCTTGGATCATGAGGTCGTACTAGGGTCCCACCATCCATTAAGGTCTGGATAGGGATCCTGTGAACAACCTGACTACTATTGCCAATAGGGTTAAGAATGAAATGTCTTTTAATATTCATTTTCCTAATGAACCTGTGGACATCGATGAATGTCTCAAATTTATTAAGGTTATAGGAAGGTGCAAATTTCAAACCTTGACTAAGAACTTTTTCTTCACCTTCTGATAGAGAGGCTGTACTCAAATTAAAAATGCCACTGATGTCTAACTTTTCCTTTTTTTTGGCCCTGACTCGCCTCCCCCCTCTGCTGCCTCTCTGTCTTCGTGACCCTGTTTTCCCCTGTTGCTGCCCTTGGGAAAAAAACGTTGTGAACTGTCACCGAATTCTTGAGGGGATTCAAGATAGTAATCTCTCTGAGAAGCAGGAAAGTCACTAGATTGATGGGGATGTTGCGTGATGACAAAGTTATCTTCATATCTATCATCATGATAATCCAACAAGGGTGCAAACCTATTTTCCAAAGGTAGATCGGTCTGCGGAGTTTGGTAGGGAGGTCTGGTGTTATGATACCGTATAGTATCTCTAGGGTCACTCCTATGGTCATCGGATCTTGGGTGTCTAATTTTCTGAGACCAAGTATCCCTAGGATCATAATCTTGTTCTCTAAAACCCCGAGAATAGGGGACAGAGTGTCTAGGGACCTTGAAATTATCCCTATATTCACCCTGCCTAGGGGGATATCCATTCTCAAAATAGGGTCCCCTAGGAGAATGATAACCATTCTGAGTATTATTACCATGATTGGGACCCCTAAAGTATGTGGGTTGAGGGGTGCCTCTGGGTCTCAAAATATTACCAAAATTGGGTGGACGGGGATGACCATAATACGGAGGAGGGCAAGAGGGGGGTAGTTGATAACCACCCTGATAACTCCCCTGATTAGAGGTTGATGGTGCTTTTTTAGTCCCTTTCTTGATAGGGCCCTTATTCTGTCCCTGAGATGGAATAATTTTAACAGGGGGAATCGGAAGTGGACCAGCTGGTTGTTGCATAGCTAAATCCATTTCTACCTGATTATCAACTACACTCTCCAATTTTGTCTGCCACTTGAAGACAACATTATTAAAGTAATCGGAAAAATCGCGGTTAAATTTTTTTTTTTCTTTTTCTGCTCAAATTCTTCCTTTTTCTAAGAATTGTTTCAAAAGGTCGGATTTTTGTTTATAAATTTCTTGACCTTTAATAGGTGTTAATTTCTCTTTGACCAAATCAATTTCTTCATTCAAGGTACGCAACTTCATCTTTTTTTTAGCCAAGAGAAATTGCAGAAATGTAACCCCTATTTCGTTAAAGTAGACAAACCAGCCTTCGAGATCAGTTTCCCCTTTTTGTGGGCTAACCTCCCACCTAAGGCTGCGAGGTACCATATTTTTGGAAACATAATGTTCCAAATAGGCTATGTCCCAACTGGTGTGTAGTTCTGAGACTAGGAGGTTCTTTATTCTTAAGAAGAGGCCACCTATCTCATCAACCTCTTCTCCAGTCCCATCAAACACACCCTCAATGTTAATATTATGTTGAGATCTGAAATCAAAGATATCCATAATGATATAACCAGCAGCAACGTGACTGTATATAAAAGATAGGAAAGAAGGGGAAGCCCAAAGGGCTAACGTTGCACTAATGGTAATAAGTGATAATAAAAGAAAATTGTGACAAAATAATGAAAATTAGCACCTACAAGCAGCTAGCATAAAAAAGTCCTATACAAAAAAAGACCAAATAACAGAAATAGAAAAATGAAGTATGCAGCGCTCAATAGGTGAACATAGGGCCAGTTAACCTAATCTAGTCCAAACAATGATACACAGAAGTGAATAGGTGACCAAAAATCACTAAAAACACACCGTGAAGTGATACTAAGAAGATTACCAAACAAGGTAAATAAAATAAAAGTGATGCTGTGTGTAATTAATGAAATAAACACAATAACTTTAACATCATAAACAAATGTCCCAAAAAACAAAATGAAAGGTGAGTGGCTGAGAAAGGCTTCTTCCCAATAAAGTTGTGCAGACTGGCAAACGTGACACCCAGGTGTGTGGTGGTCCTGCTTACCGGATAGCCGTGACTGTATTCACAGTCTCACCTAACGCAGGGAATAAGGCTTCCCCACAGCCCAACGATATCCTGAACAGTATCTCACCAGCCAGAAGTTAATCCAAATGGGAGAGAAAACAAAGAAACTCCATGGTGTAGTATATAAAAATCTGGTTTAATGGTATAGTAAGGGTTACACTTACAATTAATCGATGGTCAATCAGCGGTAAAAAGCAGACAGTGTGCAGCAATGACAGCGGTACATACGGCAGCGTTGGTTCAAATCTTTCCCGAGCTCCTGTGCTACGCGGATACTTCCTCGTGTGTACTCAATGCGTGACGACGTCACCGGCCCCCTGCGCGTTTCGTCATCAATAGACATCAACTGGGGATTGGCCGAAGCGAACGTTACCACGCTGAAGAAATAAATACATGACAGCGCCATTTTGGATCATGGCAAACACTCGGCATGTAACAGAGGAAGTAAGGGCAACCCGGAAGTCCATTGAAGTAGTGGGTAAACCGCACAGGAAACAAAAAAACTGAAGGGGATGAGTCCCAAATAGAGACATCTAGTGGTAATAAAGAGGAAGTACCAGCGGGAGCCAAGAGGAGCCAGGGAATAGCCGAACCAAATTACAAACAATATGGCTATGACCATCTGAATACAAAAATAAAAGCTGATCAACCTAACATAATAAAAACACATATGAGAGTCAATAAAAATCTATAAGAAGTATATAGCTGGGACATAACAACAAATCAGGAATTATTAATAAAGCTGTTAATGTCCCAATCTATATTCAAACCAAAGGGTTTGAAGGACTTTAAAAGAAAAATCCATCTGGTTTCAGATCTGGATATAGCCCTAACCATATTAGTACCTCTCCAATGAGGACGAATCAAATCGATAGCAAAAAATATAGTACCTATAAGTTGACGATTATGGTATTGATCATAATGCTTGGATAGGTTATGCTTAGGGAAACCCCTCTTAATATTACCCACATGTTCATTAAGCCTAATATGCAATTCCCGCTTCGTGCGGCCTACATATTGTTTTGAACATGGACACTGAATCATATATACCACATATTTTGTGGAACAGGTGATAAATGAATCAATGTCATATGTTAAATTGGTTACAGATGATGTAAACTGAACACATTTACGGCCTATCAGGGGGTTGACTTTACAAATACTGCACTTGCGGCACGGAAAAAACCCCTTCATATTCTGAAAAAAAGAAGGCTTAATGGGGGGATCTATCACATTAGGGGCAATGCTTAATCTAAGTGATGGTGCACCCCTATAGATAACTCCTGGATTTTTTGGAATTATGGGTCCCAATATCTTATCATTTTTAAGTACATCCCAATGTTTTTTAAGGATCTTTTTTATAGAAAAATGTTGGTTAGAAAACCTAGTGATCATAGACCAGCCAAATCTATCAGAAGTGGACTGGTCTCTGGGTTTGGGAACTAAAAGAGTCCCTCTATCCAGAGCAGCCACTTTACTAATGGTCTCATCAATCACTGCAGGTGAGTATCCCTTATTCACAAACCTATGTTTCAGTACATCTGCCTGTGCAAAATATTCTGAAATATTAGTACAGTTACGCCTAATTCTCTGAAACTGTCCCTTAGGGACCGCTGAGATCCAGGATCTGTGGTGACAGCTAGTAGTTGGTATGAAAGAATTGCGGTCTGTTTCTTTGAAGAAGGTGCTAGTACTAATATGACCATTCTGAATGGTAATATTTAAATCAAGGAAATTCACCTGTTCAGCACTAGCAACATATTCCAAATATATACCTCTATCATTGGTGTTCAATTGGGAAAAAAAGTTTTCAAAGGACACCATATCTCCTTCCCAGATGAGAATAATATCGTCAATGTACCTTTTCCAAAGTAACAACTCTCTGGGGGGGTAGGTATCAATGACATCTAATTCCCAATGCGACATAAAAAGGTTGGCCAGACTGGGCGCAAATTTAGCCCCCATAGCCACACCCTTTTTTTGTAAATAAAACTCTCCTCCAAACCAGAAATAATTGTGGCTCGTAGCCAACCTAAGTAATTCCATAATAAAGTCCCTTTGTAAACAAGAAAGGGAGAAATCTTTTTGTAAATAAAAATCAACCGCCTCAAAACCCTGTTGGTGCGAAATAGTAGTATAAAGAGAGGCAACATCAGCTGTCGCTAAAATGCAACCCTCTCTCCACTGGAAATCACCAAGTAGATTAAGCACCTGCATGGTATCTCTCAAGTAAGCTGGTGTTTTGGCCACAAGAGGTTGTAGAAAATGATCTACATATTTACTGATTCTGGAAGTGACGGAATCGATACCGCTAATAATAGGGCGACCAGGGGGTTGGGTAGGGTTCTTATGTAGTTTAGGCAAATAATAAATAACGGGTACTCTAGGAATAATGGGAATGAGGTGAGTCTTCTCTTTTTTATTTAGAATATCACTCTCAAAGCCATATTCTATCAGATTGGACAATTGTTTTCTAAAATTAATAGTAGGGTTAGAGGCAAGTGAAGCATAGGTAGAACCATCGGATAATAACCTATTCATTTCCTTAATGTACTGAGATTTATCCAACACCACAATACCCCCACCCTTATCTGCAGGTCTTATTATGATGTCCTTCCGTTCACATATGCTTTTGACATGCGTTCGGAGGTCATCTTTAGTTTTCTTTTTTGGTATTTTCAATTCCAACAGATCATGAAGGACTAATTCCTTAAAAACCTGTATGGATGGGGCTACAAAGCCGGGTGGATTAAATAATGAAGCATTACTCAATCCAGTGTGGCGAATAGGGATATCCCTTGGATCATGAGGTCGTACTAGGGTCCCACCATCCATTAAGGTCTGGATAGGGATCCTGTGAACAACCTGACTACTATTGCCAATAGGGTTAAGAATGAAATGTCTTTTAATATTAATTTTCCTAATGAACTTGTGGACATCGATGAATGTCTCAAATTTATTAAGGTTATAGGAAGGTGCAAATTTCAAACCTTGACTAAGAACTTTTTCTTCACCTTCTGATAGAGAGGCTGTACTCAAATTAAAAATGCCACTGATGTCTAACTTTTCCTTTTTTTTGGCCCTGACTCACCTCCCCCCTCTGGTGCCTCTCTGTCTTCGTCACCCCGTTTTCCCCTGTTGCTGCCCTTGGGAAAAAAACTTTGTGAACTGTCACCGAATTCTTGAGGGGATTCAAGATAGTAATCTCTCTGAGAAGCAGGAAAGTCACTAGATTGATGGGGATGTTGCGTGATGACATAGTTATCTTCATATCTATCATCATGATAATCCAATATTAAAAGACATTTCATTCTTAACCCTATTGGCAATAGTAGTCAGGTTGTTCACAGGATCCCTATCCAGACCTTAATGGATGGTGGGACCCTAGTACGACCTCATGATCCAAGGGATATCCCTATCCGCCACACTGGATTGAGTAATGCTTCATTATTTAATCCACCCGGCTTTGTAGCCCCATCCATACAGGTTTTTAAGGAATTAGTCCTTCATGATCTGTTGGAATTGAAAATACCAAAAAAGAAAACTAAAGATGACCTCCGAACGCATGTCAAAAGCATATGTGAACGGAAGGACATCATGATAAGACCTGCAGATAAGGGTGGGGGTATTGTGGTGTTGAATAAATCTCAGTACATTAAGGAAATGAATAGGTTATTATCCGATGGTTCTACCTATGCTTCACTTGCCTCTAACCCTACTATTAAATTTAGAAAATAATTGTCCAATCTGATAGAATATGGCTTTGAGAGTGATATTCTAAATAAAAAAGAGAAGACTCACCTCATTCCCATTATTCCTAGAGTACCCGTTATTTATTATTTGCCTAAACTACATAAGAACCCTACCCAATCCCCTGGTCGCCCTATCATTAGCGGTATCGATTCCGTCACTTCCAGAATCAGTAAATATGTAGATCATTTTCTACAACCTCTTGTGGCCAAAACACCAGCTTACTTGAGAGATACCATGCAGGTGCTTAATCTACTTGGTGATTTCCAGTGGAGAGAGGGTTGCATTTTAGCGACAGCTGATGTTGCCTCTCTTTATACTATTATTTCGCACCAACAGGGTTTTGAGGCGGTTGATTTTTATTTACAAAAAGATTTCTCCCTTTCTTGTTTACAAAGGGACTTTATTATGGAATTACTTAGGTTTGCTACGAGCCACAATTATTTCTGGTTTGGAGGAGAGTTTTATTTACAAAAAAAGGGTGTGGCTATGGGGGCTAAATTTGCCCCCAGTCTGGCCAACCTTTTTATGTCGCATTGGGAATTAGATGTCATTGATACCTACCCCCCCAGAGAGTTGTTACTTTGGAAAAGGTACATTGACGATATTATTCTCATCTGGGAAGGAGATATGGTGTCCCTTGAAAACTTTTTTTCCCAATTGAACACCAATGATAGAGGTATATCTTTGGAATATGTTGCTAGTGCTGAACAGGTGAATTTCCTTGATTTAAATATTACCATGCAGAATGGTCATATTAGTACTAGCACCTTCTTCAAAGAAACAGACCGCAATTCTTTCATACCAACTACTAGCTGTCACCACAGATCCTGGCTCTCAGCAGTCCCTAAGGGACAGTTTCAGAGAATTAGGCGTAACTGTACTAATATTTCAGAATATTTTGCACAGGCAGATGTACTGAAACATAGGTTTGTGAATAAGGGATACTCACCTGCAGTGATTGATGAGACCATTAGTAAAGTGGCTGCTCTGGATAGAGGGACCATTTTAGTTCCCAAACCCAGAGACCAGTCCACTTCTGATAGATTTGGCTGGTCTATGATCACTAGGTTTTCTAACCAACATTTTTCTATAAAAAAGATCCTTAAAAAACATTGGGATGTACTTAAAAATGATAAGATATTGGGACCCATAATTCCAAAAAATCTAGGAGTTATCTATAGGGGTGCACCATCACTTAGATTAAGCATTGCCCCTAATGTGATAGATCCCCCCATTAAGCCTTCTTTTTTTCAGAATATGAAGGGTTTTTTTCCGTGCCGCAAGTGCAGTATTTGTAAAGTCAACCCCCTGATAGGCCGTAAATGTGTTCAGTTTACATCATCTGTAACCAATTTAATATATGACATTGATTCATTTATCACCTGTTCCACAAAATATGTGGTATATATGATTCAGTGTCCATGTTCAAAACAATATGTAGGCCGCACAAAGCGGGAATTGCATATTAGGCTTAATGAACATGTGGGTAATATTAAGAGGGGTTTCCCTAAGCATAATCTATCCAAGCATTATGATCAATACCATAATCGTCAACTTAAAGGTACTATATTTTTTGCTATCGATTTGATTCGTCCTCATTGGAGAGGTACTAATATGGTTAGGGCTTTATCCAGATCTGAAACCAGATGGATTTTTCTTTTAAAGTCCTTCAAACCCTTTGGTTTGAATATAGATTGGGACATTAACAGCTTTATTAATAATTCCTGATTTGTTGTTATGTGTTTTTATTATGTTAGGTTGATCAGCTTTTATTTTTGTATTCAGATGGTCATATCCATATTGTTTGTAATTTGGTTCGGCTATTCCCTGGCTCCTCTTGGCTCCAGCTGGTACTTCCTCTTTATTACCACTAGATGTCTCTATTTGGGACTCATCCCCTTCTGTTTTTTTGTTTCCTGTGCGGTTTACCCACTACTTCAATGGACTTCCGGGTTGCCCTTACTTCCTCTGTTACATGCCGAGTGTTTGCCATGATCCAAAATGGCGCCGTCATGTATTTATTTCTTCAGCGTGGTGACGTTCGCTTCGGCCAATCCCCAGTTGATGTCTATTGATGACGAAACGCGTAGGGGGCCGGTGAAGTCGTCACTCATTGAGTACACACGAGGAAGTATCCGCGTAGCACAGGAGCTCGGGAAAGATTTGAACCAACGCTGCCGTATGTACCGCTGTCATTGCTGCACACTGTCTGCTTTTTACCGCTGATTGACCATCGATTAATTGTAAGTGTAACCCTTACTATACCATTAAACCGGATTTTTATATACTACACCATGGAGTTTCTTTGTTTTCTCTCCCATTTGGATTAACTTCTGGCTGGTGAGTTACTGTTCAGGATATCGTTGGGCTGTGGGGAAGCCTTATTCCCTGCGTTAGGTGAGACTGTGGATACAGTCACGGCTATCCGGTAAGCAGGACCACCACACACCTGGGTGTCACGTTTGCCAGTCTGCACAGCTTTATTGGGAAGAAGCCTTTCTCAGCCACTCACCTTTCATTTTGTTTTTTGGGACATTTGTTTATGATGTTAAAGTTATTGTGTTTATTTCATTAATTACACACAGTATCACTTTCATTTTATTTACCTTGTTTGGTAATCTTCTTAGTATCACTTCACGGTGTGTTTTTAGTGATTTTTGGTCACCTATTCACTTCTGTTTATCATTGTTTGGACTAGATTAGGTTAACTGGCCCTATGTTCACCTATTGAGCGCTGCATACTTAATTTTTCTATTTCTGTTATGTGGTCTTTTTTGTATAGGACTTTTTTATGCTAGCTGCTTGTAGGTGCTAATTTTCATTATTTTGTCACAATTTTCTTTTATTATCACTTATTACCATTAGCGCAACGTTAGCCCTTTGGGCTTCCCCTTCTTTCTCATTTAAATATTAAGACACATACCCAAATTTGGTTGTCTTTAAAAAGCTAGAGCTGAGTTGGTACAATGGTTTTATTGTGAAGTATGTGTAAAAATAAATTCTTTCTAAATTTAATAAGCCTTGATTGTTTTGTCAAGCTGTGTCTCTTATATGACACTTGGTCTGTACACGTTTAAGAAGTGTAATCAGGAGATCTGTTTGTTTTGAGAACGATAATAGTGTTAAATTCAACAAGAGTGTTTACCCCTTCCGTGAAGTAACGGGGAGACATTTCACAAGAGTTACCGAGTTTTAGTATTGAACTGTGAATATACAGTACTTTGTCAAATAGAGCTTGCATAGAAATCTTACCTAATCTTACCTAAACATTAACCATCATTTATCTCTGATTGTAGAAGTATGTCATCCATTTGTTTTATCACAAAATATACCTGATAGTCATTTTGCACTGTATCTTTAGTAAATAAATATATATATTGTGACAGCAGGAAGGTAAAGTCACCTGGTTGCATCCAGGGGGGTAGATATATTTCTCCCAGATTCAGGCTTTATGCCGACTTATACAACTAGGGAGTTGATGAAGCCCAGCTGAGGCTAGTGGGCTCATGAATGACTCATACCTCTAGGGAGAGTGCTGGGCGTCGTGAGGCAGGGAGTTGATGAGACCAGCTGAAGCTTGTCAGCTCATTTAGGCCTCTATAAGAACTCCCAGATTCATTAGGTGTTAGCTCATGCCTGGAACCAGACCTGTGTGGACTGTCTAGGGAGAGTGAACCCCTGTGCGGTGAGGCAAAGCCTGTGTGGCTATTTGTTTGGACTTTTACTAAACCAGGGACTTAGGGACTAGGACAGCACCAGGCTGATCCCAGTTGTTAGTTTAGGAAACCTGCATGTTTAGTCAGAGGTCAAACTGACCAGGATTTATTTTGTTTATGTTTCTTTTTGGCTTTGCTGTGTTTTTGTCACTGTACATAGAGAAATAAACCGCACCTTTTGATTTTGAAAACCACAACCTCCGTCTGCTGGCCCTGTTTTTGTGTGGGGAGCCCAACCAGGGGGTCACACACACCCTCTACCGAGTTAACCCCCTCACAATATATATATGTAGCGGGGCTCACCCCTCTCTCTATCTTCATCGGTTATATGGCTGTTGTATAAGGGTACCTGGAAGAGAGGGATAAGACACACCTCGGCCCATGTCCTCCATAGCTAAGAGGTGAAGGCCAGCAAATTGGGTTTTGTGTAGGTGTCCTAGAGTCAAGTCCAGTACTTCGTCCCTGACTCCTTTGCTTCTAGTAACCAGAGTTCCACACAGTGAATAGGTCCAACTCAGTTTTATTCTTCTTGCCATGCAATAAAACAGTTTCTTTACTTTGGAAAATGGGGACAGATCGAGGCACAATCCTTTCCCTTCTGCTGCTGACCACTGTGCTGTCACCAGTGGTGAATAGTCACTGCCACTGACTAGGTGATGTAGAACGTGAATTACCTTTGCTCGCTCTGCCCCTGTCAGAGGAAGAAATCCGTCCAAGGGAGAAATGGAGGCCTCTCCGTCACCAGCGATGCTGCGCCGGACTCTTCAGAGAAGTTACTGCACACCAGTCCTCACGAACTCAGACACGGCACCCAAGGAGTTAGGGCCCCCTCGGATTCCTACACCCTCGCAGAACTCAGTCGAAGGTACTGAGCCCCAGGCATCTGCCATAGTACCTCACCCCAGGCTAAAGGTGCCTGAGATGGACTCCATCTCCGCTCCAGCTAGGTCAAGGGCACCTAGGCCTGGAACACCGGAACGCCAGCACCCAGGCTGAAGGTGCCTGGGTGCGGCCGCATCTTCTGGCTCCGGACTCTAACCCCGTGATCAGGGCGTCCGCCCCTTTTATGACCTCTCCCTTTACGCCACAGCGGGTTCCCCGCCCCGCTGTACCAGCTCCAGGGGAGGACAAAAAGGCACAGTCTTGCGGTGCGAGCCCAACCCCGGTCCAAGGCAACAATGCCACCTATAGGCCGGCGGGAACTTCACACCACCAGAGTCCTCCAAGACTCACAAAGGGAACCTTGAATTTCCTAACAATCAAGGCATCTGGGTTACACTACCACCCAGATGCTTCCCCTAAATTCAAGTACCCGCTACATATAATATTTTAAGCAATATTCATTTGTGTTACTTGTCTTCAAACTAGCACGGATATAAAGAACTTAGAATTTCTTGATATTGTAAATTATTGGGAATCTCCCAAAATTAAGATTTGCCTATTTCCATAAGTACAATAATATTTTTATATTTCTGTATAAACATTCTGACATATTTGTAGGCACTATGCTGAGATGCGTCAATGTTTCTGACAAACCTTATGAGTGTTCCACAATGTGAAGGGGTCATCGACCGAAGGGGCATTGATATCAAAAAACTCTTTAAGCTCTTTATGAATTGGCTTAGTATTTTCAGGTTGAGAAAGTGTGTAAACGTCGTTGCGCCATCTATTAGCCCTGGTTTTGGTACGATTTACCCCCACCTTGATGGAAATTGGGGTGTGGTCAGACCACGTGATACAGTGAATATCTGACGTAATTACCTTTTTCTAGCAGGAATTTATCAACCAAAAACATATCAATACAAGAATAAGTATGGTGTACATTGGAGAAAAAGGTATAGTCTTTCTCGGATGAATGTTGGCATCTCCAAATGACGAATAACCCTGAGGAGGAGATGAACTGGGCTAATGTCTCTACGTTGTTGTTGGCGTGTAGTGCTAGAGAGGTCCATATCTTTATTGGGGATTGCATTAAAGTCCCTGCATAGAATCACATGTCCTTGTGTCATAGAAGAGACCTTTTTCCATACCTTTTTTCAGAAAGGACACTTGCTTCGTATTGGGAAGGTATACGTTGAATAGGGTATATTTGGTGTTATTGATGTCGCATACTAGAACAAGGAACCTGCCCGTATCATCCGAATATGTATCATAATGGTTAAATTGGACATAGTTTTTGACAGCTATTGCCACCCCCCCACCCCCCCCCCCCCGTTTTTTAGAGGAACCATTAGCTAGGAACAAATGTGGATAATTGCGATGATGGAAAGATGGATGCCTGCTGGATGCAAAGTGTGTTTCCTGGAAGCATATGATGTCGCTATTAAGCTTGTTAGCCTCCTTCCAGGCCATCTGCCTTTTTATGAGAGCTATTCAGGCCCTTCACATTGAGGGAGGAAATTGTAAACGACATTGTGTGCTCCTTAGTGTCACCGTCAGTAGTATTGTTTAGTTATAGTTAGTCAAGCAAATTAGTTGCTGTCTCTGGATGAAGCTTCGGTGGGGTGATAGTTAGAACTTGTTGGAGGAGTAGGCGATCGTTCCTGTACCCAAGGATGGAAGTCTATAGGTAGAGACCTTATAGGAAAAGTTGTTATTGGTGAACTGAACAAAAAGGAACAAAAATAACCAAGGATACAAAAAAAATACGATTCTGTATAGATTCTGTTCGGAAATTTAACCGCTACACTTTAAGGGGAAGATTAACAATGTGGTATTCCCCCGGGCCCTCAGAGTACGGGCTGTATTTCCATGAAATGGATATGTTGTTCAGCCTGTTTCTGCATCGGAATTATCGCGGGTAGACAGGGGTGAGCGAGAGGGTCCTTCCTCTGCTGCCTCCAGTTCTATGATGTGCCATTTTCGCATGAGGCGGAGGCCTTCCTTCACTGTGGAAATTACATGGGTGGTACCTTCTCTAGTAACGAGCAACTTGGCAGGGTAAAGCCAGCGGTAGGTGGTGCTGTGGTTGTTCAGCGGCTTTGTGATCGTTGCCAGTTGCCTGCGCTGTTGTATGGTAAATGCTGATAGGTCAGCGAAAAAGGATAGTTCTTGTAGGTCCTGTGGTAGTTTCTCACGGTGTCTAGTGGCTGACATAAACTGATCCTTAATGTGGTAAAAAGGAATCCGACAATAGTGTCTCTGGGTAAATGAGTGGGTATATGCTTGGGCCTTGGCAGCCTTTGTATGCGATCTATGAGGAGATCTTCTACTGGTGCATCAGGAAGTGCTGCTTTCATAATATTGGTGAAATACGCTTTTAGGTCTGGGGGTTTCACAGATTCAGGGATCCCTCTGATTTTAATATTAATTCTTCTTGAGCTGTCCTCTAAATCTGCTAATTTAGTTTTAATTTGCAGAAGATCATCATCACGGTCATTGTAAGCGTCCACTAAGTTATTAAAAGTGGTCAAACTCCCCCATTTTCGATTCAATATGGGAAACTCTCTTAGTAACTGCAGACACTTCTGTTTTAAATGGTGTCAGAGCCAGCATGTCAGAGTGTAGTGTTGACCACAGGGACACTAGCATATCTTTCAAAGTATTGTCCATAACTGGTTGGTTGGTGGTGGGAAAGTCAGATATGGAGTCCTGTAACTCCCTGGTGTCTAGGGAGGAATCAAACCGCTTACCTCCAGGCCGTCTTCCTGAGGGGTATTTTTTTCTGTCTGCTCTTTGCTGGGCTGGAAGAGGAGGATGGTGGCGGCGAGAAAACTCCCTGTTCCTGGCTGTCACGGTGGCCGAGATCCATTTTATAGGCAGCGCTGTTATGTGGAGGAGAGCCAGCCGCGTGTATAGCCTGCATGTCCGCCGGCGCCATTTTGGATATTATAGTGGCGCGGTAGTGGGATTTTTCCTAGTTTTGTGGCCTCTTTTCTCTTTTTTGGACGGCATCTGGGTGTGTGCCCGCAGTGGAGGATGGTGATGGCAGTGCAAAACGAGGCTTCTGGTTGCTCTAGATACCTCCGATGGCCCGTGGTGGAGAGGAGCTGTTTCAAAGTGCAGCCATCCGCTCCACCGGCAAACCACGCCCCCCAATTTGGACACTTTTGACACTGTTTTAGGACCATTGGCATTTATACAGCGCATCGGCCCTGACGTCGCTCCGCGGGCACGCTCCCCTATACCTCTTAAAGCAGCCGACGTACACTTACGGCATTTTTGCAGCCGTGCCGACCTGCCACCGCATAACGACGGCGTCTGGTTGGCAATAGGGATGCGCCGAACACCCCCCGGTTCGGTTCGCACTAGAACTTGCGAACGGACCGAAAGTTTGCGCAAACTTTAGAACCCTATTAAATACAATGGATGCGAACGTTCAAAATCAAAAGTGCTAATTATAATGGCTAATATGCAAGTCATTGTCCTAAAAAGGGTTTGGGGACCCGGGTTCTGCCCCAGGGGACATGTATCAATGCAAAAAGAAGTTTTAAAAACGTCTGTTTTTTTGGGAGAAGTCATTTTAATGATGCATGAAGTGAAAAAAAAGTGAAATATTCCTTTAAATATCGTACCTGGGGGGTGTCTAAAGTATGCCTGTGAAGTGCCACGTGTTTCCCGTGTTTAGAACTGTCCCTGCACAAAATTACATTTCTAAAGGAAAAAAAAGGTCATTTAAAACTGCTTGCGGCTTTAATGTAATGTCTGGTCCCGGCAATATGGATGAAAATCATTGAGAAAAATGGCATGGCTACCCCATCATCCCCCCACCCCAGCCCCATTACCTGCCCCTTTGGGTCTTGTATTGATATTAAGGGGAACCCCGTACCCAAAATAAAAAAGGCCCTATATACTCTGAACAGCAGTATAGAGACAGGGACTGTAGGTTTGTTCTTAAGTAGAATCTTTTTCTAATTTGGAACAGGTAAATTTTTTAAGTGTAGCTCTAGCTAAAAAATCTTTTTTTAAGCTTTTTGGAGAACATAGAGAAGGGTTATCACCCCTGTAACATTTGTTTTGCTGTCTGTGCACCTGTTCAGAACATTTCACCTCACTTTTTGTCCCAATGACAAATGTTTTTGGAAAGTGGGGTTTTTATTGAAACGAGGATTGGTGATAAAGCATCAGTAGAGAGGAGACACCTTTTTCCCATATTAACTTTTACAGGAGAGAATTTCCCTTCCTAGGGGTAGATTTCCTCTCACTTCCTGTTGTCTCCTTCCGTTTGCAAGTAGGAGTCGTTTGTAAGTTGGATGTTTGAAAGTTGGGGCCTGCCGTATATACTCTGCAGAAATTTGGCCCTTAGGTGTTGGTGTTGCCACAACACTGTAAGCCCTCACAGTTACTCTTGGTGGGCGCTGGAATGCCCTGCTGTCAACTATTATATCAGGAATTGTAATTACATGCCATTGTTGAACAGTGGTAGGAAAAATTGGGCCTTTGGGTGGCGGTGCTGGTGCCACTACACTGTAAGCCCTCACAGTTACTCTTGATGGGTGCATGAATGGGCCCTGCAGTGAAATATTAGATCAAGAATTGTAATTGCATGCCCCTGTTGAACAGGGGCTGAAAAATTGGGCCTTTGGTGGTGGCGGTGGTGCTGGTGCCACAACACTGTAAGCCCTCACAGTTACTCTTGATGGGCGCAGGAATGGGCCCATCTGTGAAATATTAGATCAAGAATTGTTATTACATGCCCCTGTTGAACAGGGCCCAAAAATTGGGCCTTAGGCACTGGTGCTGGTGCCACAACACTGCAACCCATCACAGATACTATATTTGGAGCACAGCAATTAACCCTGTTGCAAAGCATTGCATCAAAAATTTTAATTACACGCCCCTGTTAAACAGGAGCTGAAAAATTGGGCCTTAGACACTGGTGCCACAACACTTCAACCCATCACAGATACTGTATTTGGAGCGCAGCAATGAGCCCTGTTGCAAAGTATTGCATCAAAAATTGTAATTATACGCCCCTGTTAAACAGGGGCTGAAAAATTGGGCCTTAGCCACTGGTGCCACAACACTTCAACCCATCACAGATACTGTATTTGGAGCGCAGCAATGAGCCCTGTTGCAAAGTATTGTGTAGCGCTACCCCCAGTTAAGAGAGCCGCTGGATTTTGTTTCGGGCCCTGTGTACAGCACCGCCAACCACCGGCAATCTACTTGACCCACTCTGGCACAGCTAGTCTAGGGATTGTTCTGGTATCACAATCTAACAGTATTGCAAGGGTAACCTCTTTGCATGAATATAACACACTAGTAGCAAGTGATAAAGTATAACGTTTCTTTACTTTGAATAAAAGGGCACGAAGTTAACACATAACACACATATGTCTGCAGAGCCCTGCAGCAGAAAGTATAATACAGGCAATTGTCCGCCAAGCGCAGCTATCTCTATCTATGCACCCTTATGGCACAGCAACAAATTCTACCTACGGATCAGGCCTGATCCAGATTTTAAACTAAGTCTCTAGAAGAACAATCTCTTTGCATGCAACTTGACTGGTGGTGCACAACAGGAACAGTAATTTGTAATCCAAAGGGTTGAAAAATAAAAAGGGCAGAATGAACCACTCACAGGAGACTACTCAACTCAGTTCCGCCACTAGTCTCCTGTGAGACTGTAAAATAGAACCAGGAGGGCCAAGGCAGTCTCTAGGCCTAATCAATGTATGATCTATATGAATGAGCAGGTGCTCGCTCACCACTCCGGACGCGATCCCAGTCCGGGACTTCCACCTACTGTGTCTCTGCACACAGTGTCTGCAACGGCCGGGTCTACGGTCCAACTGATGTCCAAACTCGACAAAGTCAGGTGCCACCCAGGCTCCGCAGTGGGGTGAAAGGCTCTCTGGAAAGTTGTGCAAGGAACTGGCTCCAGGCCCTGCACTGCAGCAGATCCGCACAGGAAGACCTGTTGATTGCAGAGCAGTGTCCAAAGAGGCCGAGCCCAACCCCCCCCGCCCTTTTCTTATATAGCCCCTCCCATGAGTCTCTGCGGTGGCTAAATGCACCCTGGGTGCCGAACGGGGTTCTGGGTAGCGTAGTCCCGGGGCCTTAAAGGAGACCCCGCTACAATTGCATCAAAAATTCTAATTATACACCCCTGTTAAACAGGGGCTGAAAAATTGGGCCTTAGCCACTGGTGGCGGCACCCAGAACCACAAATGTTCTTCCAAGCTATCGGCAGGATCATTGAGGAGGCAGAGGATAGTCAGTCAACATAACAGGACAGTCACTCAGCATCAGCATAGGCAGTCTTGAAGGGATGTGACATTTCAAAAAAAATTATTCGGTTACATCAGCTTCAGGTGCTTGGTAGCTGGTGGTGATCCAAGACTGGTTCATCTTTATGAAGATCGGTCGATCAACCAAGTCGGTGGACAGGCACACCCTGTGATCGGTTACAAAGCCACCAGCAGCACTGAATGTGCGTTCCGAAAGAACGCTGGATGCAGGACAGGCCAGTAGCTCAATTGCATACTGTGCAAGCTCTGGCCAGTGATCCATCCTCAAGACCAGGGATGAGCCAAACACCCCCCTGTTCGTTTCGCACCAGAACCTGAGAACAGACAGAATGTTCGTGTGAACTTTAGAACCCTATTAAATACAATGGACTCGAACGTTCGAAATCTAAAGTGCTAATTATAAAGGCTAATATGCAAGTTATTGTCCTAAAAAGTGTTTGGGGACCCGGGTCCTGCCCTAGGGGACATGTATCAATGCAAAAAAAAGTTTTAAAAATGGACGTTTTTTCGGGAGCAGTGATTTTAATAATGCTTAAAATGAAAAAATAAAAGTGGAATTTTCCTTTAAATTTCATACCTAGGGTGTGTGTATAGCATGCCTGTAAAGTTGCGCTTGTTTCCCATGCTTAGAACTGTCCCTGCACAAAATGTCATTTCTGAAGGAAAAAAAGTCATTTAAAACTCACTTGCGGCTATTAATGAATTGTCGGCTCCCGGCAATACAGAGAAAAGTCATTGATAAAAAAAAAAAAAAGTGTGGGGTTCCCCCCAAATTCAATTACCGGGCCCTTCAGGTCTGGTATAGATATTAAGGGAAACCCCGCCGCAAATTAAAAAAAAAATGTGTGCGGTTCCCCCCAAATATCCATACCAGGCCCTTCAGGTCTGGCATGGATTTTAAGGGGAACTCCACCCCAAATTTAAAAAAAAATGGGGTGGAGTCCCCCAAAAATCCATACCAGACCCTTATCCGAGCACGCAACCTGGCCGGCCGCAGGAAAAGAGGGGGGACGATAGAGCGCCCCCCCCTCCTGAACCGTACCAGTCCACATGCCCTCAACATGGGGAGGATGTCCCCATGTTGATGGGCACAAGGGCCTCATCCTCACAACCCTTGCCTGGCTGTTGTGTTGGTCTGCGGGCAGGGGGCTTTTCGGAATCTGGAAGACCCCTTTAACAAAGGGGACCCCCAGATCCCACCCCCCCTATGTGATTTGGTAAGGGGTACATTGTACCCCTACCATTTCACAAAGAAAGTGTAAAAAAAAGAAAAAAAAACACACAAACACCTTGGAAAAGTCCTTTATTAGAAAAAAAAATAAAAATTCCAGCGATGAAATCCAGTGTCCCGCGGCGATCCGATGTCCAGCGCTGTCCGTCATTGGCTGAGCCTGAGCGGACCTGATGGGGAACTTCCTCCGCAGTCTATTAAATGTATAGGCCCGCCCCTTCTAAAGTTCCCCATCAGGTCCGCTCAGCCAATGACTAGGTGTAAGGCTAAGCGGGCCAGATGCGGAACGTGAGAAGGGGCGGGTCTATTCATTTATTACACAGTGGAGGAAGTTCCCCATCAGGTCCGCCCCCTCGTATGTCAGACCCCGCCTACGTCATTGGCCTGAGCGGACCTGATGGGGAACTTCCTCCACTTTGTAATAAATGAATAGACCCGCCCCTTCTCACGTTCCGCATCTGGTCCGCATTGGCTGAGCGGACCTGACGGGGAACTTTAGAAGGGGCGGGTCTATATATTTAATAGACTGCGGAGGAAGTTCCCCATCAGGTCCGCTCAGGCTCAGCCAATGACGGACAGCGCTGGACATCGGATCGCCGCAGGACACTGGATTTCATCGCTGGAATTTTTTATTTATTTTTTTAATAAAGGACTTTTCCAAGGTGTTTGTGTGTTTTTTTAATTTTTTTTACACTTTCTTTGTGAAATGGTAGGGGTACAACGTACCCCCTTACAATTCACAAAGGGGGGGGCGGGATCTGGGGGTCCCCTTTGTTAAAGGGGTCTTCCAGATTCCGATAAGCCCCCTGCCTGCAGACCCCCACAACCACTGGGCAAGGGTTGTGGGGATGAGGCCCTTGTCCCCATCAACATTGGGACATCCTCCCCATGTTGAGGGCATGTGGCCTGCTACGGTTCAGGAGGAGGGGGCGCTCTCTCATCCCCCCTCTTTTCCTGCGGCCTGCCAGGTTGCGTGCTCGGATAAGAGTCTGGTATGGATTTTTGGGGGGACTCCACGCCATTTTTTTTATTTGGGGTGGAGTTCCCCTTAAAATCCATGCCAGGGCCTGGTATGGATATTTGGGGGGGACCGCACGCAATTTTTTTTTAAATTTGCGGCGGGGTTCCCCTTAATATCTATACCAGACCTGAAGGGCCTGGTAATTGAATTTGGGGGGACCCCCACGCTTTTTTTTATTTTTTATCAATGACTTTTCTATGTATTGCCGGGAGCCAACAATTCATTAATAGCCGCGAGTGAGTTTTAAATTACTTTTTTTCCTTCAGAAATGACATTTTGTGCAGGGACAGTTCTAAGAACGGGAAACAAGCGTGACTTTACATGCATATTTAAAGGAATATTTCACTTTTATTGTTTCACTTTAAGCATTATTAAAATCACTGCTCCCAAAAAAACTGACGTTTTAAAACCTTTTTTTTGCATTGATACATGTCCCCTGGGGCAGGACCCGGGTCCCCAAACACTTTTTATGACAATAACTTGCATATAAGCCTTTATAATTAGCACTTTGGATTTCTCCCATAGACTTTTCGAATTTACCGCGAACACTCCAAATTGTTCGCTGTTCGGCGAACGGGCGAACAGGCAATGTTTGAGTCGAACATGAGTTTGACTCGAACTCGAAGCTCATCCCTACTCAAGACCCAGTAAGCCAGATGATTTTCGGTGGGAAAGGTGTCCAAGTCTGACCTTGCCCCTAGGTATTCCTGGACCAAGTAATTCAGACGCTGGCGATGGTTGCTGGAACCGATCATACCTTGGGGCTGCGTACTAAAAAATTGTCTGAACGCAACGGTCAGACGGCCACCTTCCCCACCGCTCCTTCTTTGACTGACCGAAGCCTCAGCAACTCGTTGTCCAGGACCAGGGGTTTGTAACCACCCAGTCTCTGGGAACGCATTGCACAGACCTTTCTGCAAGGCCTCCCGGAGATGTCTCATCCTCTGCTCCCTCAGCGACGGCAAGATAAGGTCCGCAACCTTACCCTTGTACCGTGGATCAAGGAGAGTGGCCAGCCAGTAATAGTCCCTCTCTTGATCCGAAGAATACGAGGATCCTTCCGCAGGCTTTGCAAGATCAGGGAGGCCATGCAGCGTAGGTTAGCTGAGGCATTCAGTCCGGAGTCCTCTGGGTCACTAAGGACGACATGATCCACAGCCACCTCCTCCCAGCCACATACAAGTCCACGGGTTTCTTGGGACTGTAAATCATCCCTAAAAGACTGCTGCTGTTGATGCTGAGTGCCAGGTTCTACTTCCATGCTGAAACAATCCTCCTCCTCTTCCTCCTCGTCCTCTTCCTGTGTGATGGGTGGGACAGAAGGATCACTGTCTGGGTAAAGGGGGCCTTGAGAGGCAAGGAAGTCCTCCTCTTCCTGCCTCTGTTCTGTCTCAAGTGCCCTGTCCATTATATCCAGGTGGACAAGAGGTACAGTGTCACTGATGCATGCACTGTCACTGCTCAGCATCCTCGTGGCCTCCTCAAATGGTGCCAGGACAGTGCATGCATCCCTGACCATGCCCCACTGGCGTGGTGAAAAAATCCCAAGCTCCCCTGACCCTGTCCTTGTGCTGTAGTCGCACAGGTACTCATTTATGGCCCTCTGCTGCATGTGCAGGCTCTGCAGCATGGCCAACGTTGAGATCCACCTGGTGGGCATGTCACATATAAGGCGGTTCTTGGGCAGGTTCAACTACTTTTGCAGCTCAGCCAGCCGAGCACTGGCATTATATGATCTGCGGAAATGCACACAGACTTTCCTGGCATGCCTCAGGACATCCTGTAAGCCCGGGTACCTGCCCAAGGACCGCTGCATCACCAGGTTAAGGACGTGAGCCACACAGGGCACATGGGTCAGTTGTCCCTGTCGGAGGGCGGAGAGGAGGTTGGTGCCATTGTCGCAAACCACCATTCCTGGCTTAAGCTGGCGAGGCATCAACCACCTCTCGGCCTGCCCCTGCAGAGCTGACAGAACCTGTGCCCCAGCGTGGCTCCTGTCCCCCAAACACACCAGCGCAAGCACGGCATGGCATCTTTTTGCCTGCGTACTTGCGTAGCCCCTTGAACGCCTACGGAGCACCGCTGGTTCCGAGGACAAAGCACAGTAAGAGGCCATGGAGGAAGAAGAAGAGGAGGGGGTGGAGGACAGAGGTGTGTCACAACCAGTAATAGCATTTTGGAGGCGTGGCGGCGGAACAACCTCCAACACTACTGCACCCTGTCCTGCATCCTTCCCAGCTGCCAAAAGAGTGACCCAATGGGCCGTGAAAGAAAGGTAACGTCCATGTCCATGGCTGCTGGACCATGAGTCAGCAATAATATGGACCTTACCGCTGACCGCCCTGTCCAGCGAGGCATGGACATTGCCTTCCACATGCCGGTAGAGAGCCGGAATCGCCTTCCTGTAAGAAAAAGTGGCGTTTGGGAACCTGCCACTGAGGAACTGCACATTCCACAAACTCACGGAAGGAGGCAGAGTCTACCAACTGAAAAGGCAGCAGTTGAAGTGCTAGCAATTTAGCCAAGCTAGCATTCAACCGCTGGGCATGTGGATGGCTGGGAGCAAACTTCTTTCGGCGGTGCAGCAGCTGGGGCAGGGAAACTTGCCTGGTACAATCGGACATCAGTGTAACGATAGCAGATTGCCCGCAAGTACTTGGCTGTGACACACCTAATTCTTCATCTTAATTCCTCTCAGTGCAGGTTTCAGAGAGGACTGAAGGTATAGTGGGGTTGGAGATCCCAGCTGATGAGGAGCAAGAAGAGGTACGCTTTGTTCTTTGGTGTGGGTCTTTAAGGTACGCTTGCCAACGAGCTGCATGGCAGGTCAACATATGTCTGGTCAAGCATGTGGTGCTCAAGCGGCTGATGTTTTGGCCACGCGAGATACGCTTGAGACATATGTTGCAAAGAGCAGCGGTGCGATCTGATGCACTCGACTCAAAAAAGGCCCACACCAAAGAACTTTTAGAATAATGGGCAGAGGCAGCGCCCTGTATAGGCGGAGCTCTGCGGTGTGATTCAGTCGGTGTGCTGCCCTTACGCTGACCCCCGGAGGATATCCTGCCTCGTTGGAGATGTGCCTCCTCCTCATCCTCCTCCTCTCTCCTATCAGGCACCCACGTGGAGTCAGTGACCTCATCATCCCCTCCCTCTTGATCACTGGAGCAAACCTGGCAGTATGCTGCAGCTGCTGGAACATGACTGCCAGATTGCTGTCCTTCTTGAGCATCTCCTCTCTCTGCGCTCACGCTACTGCCTTCCTCTAGCTGTGTATCATCATCAGACCCTTCAAAACGCTGAGCATCCTCCTGGAGCATGTACCCAACACTGTGCTCAAACAGTTCGGGGGTCTCCTCAGGAGGACATGGTGGGTCTAGGGAAGGAGTGACTGATGACATTGATACGAGGGAAGAGGACGCATTGGCAGCTGCTTTGTCAGTACCCTGAGCCTGGGTGAGAGAGGATGAGGAGGATGAGGAGGGCTTGGTCATCCACTCTACCAAGTCTATGGCATGATGCGGCTCAACACGTCCAGCTGCCGAAAATAAGGACAAGCGTGTCCCGTGGCCACGTGCTGATGACAATGCACCGCGTCCACGACCAGCACTGTTGCCCCCAGATACAGAGCCTGCTTGCCCTCTTTTATTGGCTCGTGACTGTCTGCCTCTCCTTGTTGGCCTTCCAGACATTCTAATGGCCTGCAGGGAGATGGGAAAACCAGCAATAAGGGGTAGCTTCAGGTGTATACTGTGCAGGAGGCACACTACACCCACTGGAACTGCTGCAGATGCCTGTTAGTGTAACACAAAATAAAAAAAACAGGAGCAATAAGGGGTAGCTTCAGGTGTATACTGTGCAGGAGGCACACTACTCCCACTGTAACTGCTGCAGATGCCTGCTCAGTACCCTGAGCCTGGGTGAGAGAGGATGAGGAGGATGAGGAGGGCTTGGTCATCCACTCTACCAAGTCTATGGCATGATGCGGCTCAACACGTCCAGCTGCCGAAAATAAGGACAAGCGTGTCCCGTGGCCACGTGCTGATGACAATGCACCGCGTCCACGACCAGCACTGTTGCCCCCAGATACAGAGCCTGCTTGCCCTCTTTTATTGGCTCGTGACTGTCTGCCTCTCCTTGTTGGCCTTCCAGACATTCTAATGGCCTGCAGGGAGATGGGAAAACCAGCAATAAGGGGTAGCTTCAGGTGTATACTGTGCAGGAGGCACACTACACCCACTGGAACTGCTGCAGATGCCTGTTAGTGTAACACAAAATAAAAAAAACACGAGCAATAAGGGGTAGCTTCAGGTGTATACTGTGCAGGAGGCACACTACTCCCACTGTAACTGCTGCAGATGCCTGCCTGTTACACAACAGGAAAACACAGCAATAAGGGGTAGCTTCAGGTGTATCCTGTGCAGGAGGCACACTACGCCCACTGTAACTGCTGCAGATGCCTGCCTGTGTTACACAACAGGAAAACACATCAATAAGGGGTAGCTTCAGGTGTATACTGTGCAGGAGGCACACTACACCCACTGTAACTGCTGCAGATGTCTACCTGTGTTACACAACAGGAAAACACAGCAATGAGGGGTAGCTTCAGGTGTATACTGTGCAGGAGGAACACTACGCCCACTGTAACTGCTGCAGATGCCTGTTAGTGTAACACAAAAGAAAAAAAAACACAAGCAATAAGGGGTAGCTTCAGGTGTATACTGTGCAGGAGGCACACTACCTCCACTGTAACCGCTGCAGATGCCTGCCTGTGTTACACAACAGGAAAAAACAGCAATAAGGGGTAGCTTCAGGTGTATACTGTGCAGGAGGCACACTACACCCACTGTAACTGCTGCAGATGCCTGTTAGTGTAACACAAAAGAAAAAACCACGAGCAATAAGGGGTAGCTTCAGGTGTATACTGTGCAGGAGGCACACTACAGCCACTGTAACTGCTGCAGATGCCTGCCTGTGTTACACAACAGGAAAACACAGCAATAAGGGATAGCTTCAGGTGTATACTGGGCAGGAGGCACACTACACCCACTGGAACTGCTGCAGATGTCTGCCTGTGTTACACAACAGGAAAACACAGCAATAAGGGGTAGCTTCAGGTGTATACTGTGCAGGAGGCACACTACGCCCACTGTAACTGCTGTAGATGCCTGTTAGTGTAACACAAAAGAAAAAAAAACACAAGCAATAAGGGGTAGCTTCAGGTGTATACTGTGCAGGAGGCACACTACCTCCACTGTAACCGCTGCAGATGCCTGCCTGTGTTACACAACAGGAAAAAACAGCAATAAGGGGTAGCTTCAGGTGTATACTGTGCAGGAGGCACACTACACCCACTGTAACTGCTGCAGATGCCTGTTACTGTAACACAAAAGAAAAAACCATGAGCAATAAGGGGTAGCTTCAGGTGTATACTGTGCAGGAGGCACACTACGCCCACTGTAACTGCTGCAGATGCCTGCCTGTGTTACACAACAGGAAAACACAGCAATAAGGGGTAGCTTCAGGTGTATACTGTGCAGGAGGCACACTACATCCACTGTAACTGCTGCAGATGTCTGCCTGTGTTACACAACAGGAAAACACAGCAATAAAGGGTAGCTTCAGGTGTATACTTTGCAGGAGGCACACTACGCCCACTGTAACTGCTGCAGATGCCTGTTAGTGTAACACAAAAGAAAAAACCACAAGCAATAAGGGGTAGCTTCAGTTGTATACTGTGCAGGAGGCACACTACACCCACTGTAACTGCTGCAGATGCCTGCCTGTGTTACACAACAGGAAACACAGCAATAAGGGGTAGCTTCAGGTGTATACTGTGCAGGAGGTTTAGCAAGAATGACACTGACACTGTCCCCTGCCTATCCTTCTCTGTCCCTGTATACCAACACACTGTAAATGCACAAGGTTAATGAAAGAATATCACTGACACTGTCCCCTGCCTATCCTTCTCTGTCCCTGTATACCAACACACTGTAAATGCACAAGGTTAATGAAAGAATATCACTGACACTGTCCCCTGCCTATCCTTCTCTGTCCCTGTATACCAACACACTGTAAATGCACAAGTTTAATGAAAGAATATCACTGACACTGTCCCTGCCTATTCTTCTCTGTCCCTGTATACCAACACACTGTAAATGCACAAGGTTAATGAAAAAATATCAAAGACACTTTCCCTGCCTATCCTTCTCTGTCCCTGCACGCCAACACACTACACAAGGCCACTGCGCTGGCGGCCTTTTATAGTGTGGGGCATGTACTAAACCCCCCTGAGCTATAATTGGCCACAGGCATCCTGCCTGTGGCCAATTATGGCTCTCCTCGCTGCCGGCGCTGTGATTGGCCAAGCATGCAGGGTCACAGTGCATGCTTGGCCAATCACAGCGCCGGCAAGGCACTGCGATGGCGCAGTGTATTGTGGGCCGTTCGTGTCACAGGAATTTGGCGCGAACGGCCCACAAAGTTCTGGTTTTGCCAAACAGGCGAACAGCCGATGTTCGAGTCGAACATGCCTTCGACTCAAACACCAAGCTCATCCCTAGTTGGCAAGAGTTTAAGGTCTGAAAACTGGCTAGGCCACTCCATGACCTTAATGTGCCTCTTGAGCCACTCCCTTGTTGCCTTGGTGGTATGTTTTAGGTCATTGTCGTGCTGGAAGACCCATCCATGACCCATTTTCAGTGTTCTTTCTGAGGGAAGAAGGTTCTCATCCAAGATTTTACAATACATGGCCCCGTCCATTGGCCCCTCAATAAGGCAAAGTCAGCCTGTACCCTTAGCAGAGAAACAGCCCCAAAGCATAATGTTTTCCACCTATGTGCTTGACTGTAGGGATGGTGTTCTTAGGGTCATAGTCAGCATTCTTCCTCCTCCAAACACGGCCAATCGAGTTAATGCCAAACAGCTAAATTTTGGTCCCATCTGACTACAGCACTTTCTCCCAATCAATTAGATGTTCATTGGCAAACTTCAGATGGGCCTGTACATGTGCCTTCTTGAGGAGGGGGACCTTGTGGGCGCAGAAGGATTTCAATCCTGGGTGGTGTATTGTGCTATCAATAGTGATGACTGTGGTCCCAACTGCCTTGAGATCATTCACAAGCTCCTCCCGTGTAGTTCTGGGCTGATCCCTCACTTTTCTCATGATCATCCTTACCCAATGAGGCAAAATCTTGCATAGAGCTTCAGACCGAGGACGATTGATGGTTATTTTATATTTCTTCAATTTGCAAATAGAAGCTTCAACAGTTGTCTCCTTCTTGCCAAGCTTCTTGCTGATGGTCTTGTAGCCCATTCCAGCCTTGTGCAGGTCTACAATCATTGTCCCTGACCTCCTTTGGCAGCTTATTGGTCTTGCCCATTATGTTGAGGTTTGAATGGAAGAAAGAGATTCTGTGGACAGGAGTCTTTTATACACATGAGTTGTCATTAGAAGCACCTTCTTAAATTGACGGGACTAATCTGTGTA
This sequence comes from Rana muscosa, assembly GCA_029206835.1. Classification (NCBI taxonomy): domain Eukaryota; kingdom Metazoa; phylum Chordata; class Amphibia; order Anura; family Ranidae; genus Rana; species Rana muscosa. The sequence continues at coordinate 204,869,997 of CM055127.1, forward strand.
CCACATGAGCACAAACTGTAGCCAGTCTGTGGGAGCCAGAATTATTTTTGGTTGGTAGGGGATCAAATACTTAATTTACTCACTGGACTAGGAAGGCTTAAAGCTTTGAGCCTGACCCTTGATAAAACATAGGGTAGATTTAATAATAAGATAATGAAAGGAAGTGATGCGAAGGTTAATGTATTATGGAGAGGGCCGCTTTAAGAAGTTTTCAAATAGGAATAGGGGTGGCATTAAGGTGTACAGGCTGATTGGGTATTTCCCAGATAGTCATGTGACCCCTGTGGAATGTTCTGGAGGGGGGCTTATTATATATAGGACCCCTCTCACAGGTATTCCCGCCAGTGCCCACCTAGTCAGTGTAGGTGCAAGAGAAGGGCTGTACTCCTGGGCTATGAAATCCTTAATGAGGCAAGTGCTGGAAAGGGCTGGTGAAAACGGTGGAGAAGACTGGCTAAGGAGATGTCTTGCCCTGACTGTAGAAGCTAATGAGCGGAGGGAAGATTAAGAACAGCCGGTACAGCAACCCATGGAAGTTCCCTCCATTCCCCAGGGAAGCAGAGGCAGAGAAGCTGTAAGCAGTATGCAACACCGCCAGACACTTCGGCACGGCCCTTTGCCTCGGCTGCCTGTGACACAGGCAGGAGAAGAGAGCAGCGCAGCAAGGAGAGACTGCTTCTAATATGCAGCGGCGTGTCAGCCTGAGGGAAAAGAAGAAGAGGAGGGTTCAGTCCCCATCACTGCCCAGTAATCATGGTGGGCGGGCGGGAGGAGCATCAGCCATGAAGGGGACAGAGGCGGTATCTGAGGTAGGAGGTTTGGAGAGACAAGCCCTGCCTAGTACATCAGTATCGCACATTGCAGCGTCAGGAAGTGTGAGTGTCACTGACATACCGCTGACGGCCTCTGGAGACAACAGATCCCAGCCTAATATTGCTTCAGCTAATCCTAATGTTCAAGCGCCACCTGGTGGTATAGGTGAGTTTGCATACACACTGTATAACATTATGGAATCCATTAATAGGTTAGCTGACAGTATTAATACACCAGTGAATGATAGAATTAATTATGGAAGTGTCCACTGATAGTAGAAATTCTGTAAGTATCAGAAATATGTGTAATAGCAATATTGCAATAATGTTAAGCATCAAAATGTATTACCAGCTGAGATTAATGTGATATTGCCATGCGAGATCTCACCATTAGGATATCATCTTTCTCCTCAGACCAAAGAAAAAATTTGGAAAGGTCAATTTGTTGACATTTTGTCACTTCTTCCATCTACAAAAGAGTTTTTCAACAGAACTGACAAGAAATCAGAGGATAAATCTGAGGATGACAGGCGAAGACCAGTGGCGAGGTCTTTTAATAATTGGTTTCAGTCATTTGCTATATACGCCAATGTAACTTTTGAAAAATTACGTACGCGGGTGACCCCGCCCCCTCTGATGCAACGGGGAAAGGCCGCGGGGTTACCCAGTGACATGTATGGGTGATCCCACCCCCCTCTGATGCCACGGGGAAACCCAGTGGTGTCAGAGGGGGCAGGGTCACCTGCGTACATCACGGATGGCCTCGCCCTCGGCTATATAAGAGCTGTCAAGCGGGTCTCGCGTCATTCAGCGGGCGTTTTTTTTTTTTTTGGGCGTGGGGTTCCCCTTAAAATCCATATTAGACCTGGCATTTTTTTTTTTTTTTGGTTCGCTGTTCTCCTTAATATTCATACCAGACCAGGGCCTGGTAATTGACTGGGGGGAACCCATGGCGTTTTTACGATGACTTAACTGTATTGCCAGGACCTGACAATTCATTATAGCCGTGAGCAATTTTAAATGACTTTTTTTCCTTTAGAAATGTCATTTTGTGCAGGGACTGTTCTAAACACGGAAAACATGCGCCACTTTACAGGCATACTATAGACACCTCCAGGTACAAAAGTTAAAAGAATATTTCACTTTTATTGTTTCACTTTAAGCATTATTAAAATCACTGCTCCCGAAAAAACTACCATTTTTAAAACTTTTTTTTGCATTGATACATGTCCCCTGGGGCAAGACCCAGGTCCCCGAACCCTTTTTATGACAATAACTTACATATTAACCTTTAAAATTATCACTTTTGATTTTTCACGTTCGTGTCCCATAGACTTTAACGGTGTTCACCCGGAGAGCCCTGAGAGGAGTCCCCTGAACCCACAATGTCAGTAGTGGCCAGGAGTTCTGGCTCTGCGACTGAGTCAGGTACTGCGACTGGGTCGGGACAATCCCACAGTTCCCAAAACTTAGGGAAGTCCCTACCAATGATAGCCTCGTGCACCAAGTGGGGCACAAGTCCGACCGAATGGGTCACTGTACCTAAGCCAGTTTTAAACTGAACCGTGGCTATAGGATACTCCCGGGTATCCCCATGTACACAGATCACAGCAACTTTTTTAGCATGAAAATTCACAGTTTCAACCATCTCAGCTGTAACCAAAGTAACTAGACTTCCAGAGTCCAGCAAGGCCGTAATAGGCTTATTATTAACAGTCATTTGACACATGTGTTTTCCCACATTTGGCACTGCAGCGCATGAAACAGCAGCAAACATAGACTGACTTCTAATAGAGAGATCACACTGCATTGGTTCATCTGTCAATGGACAGTTTGCTGCAACATGTCCCAGTTCTGGACAACGAAAACACCTGATGTTTCCCCAGTTTGGTTTGCTGACAGGCAGTGGCTTCCCTTGTTTGGGAAGCCAAACTTCAGTCCTGGCACCAAAAATCCTCCCCCCTATTTCCTTGCCACACTTACCACCCACTTCCCCTGGAACAGTCTTACCGGTTGCCTGGGGAGACCGTGGCTTTGGGTGGAAAGTCCGTGCGGCTGTAGGGGTGGTGACCAGGTTCTCTGCAGCAAAGTACCTCTCAACGAGCTCCACCAGGTTGTCTGCCGACTTGGGGTCTCCTTGACTCACCCACCTTTGCAGGGGAATTGGCAGTGACCTCAGGAATTGGTCCATGACCACACGCTCCACTATTTGTGGCGCAGACAGGGACTCCGGCTGTAGCCATTTCCGCACCAGGTGGATTAGATCAAACATCTGCGATCTTGGGGGCCTCTCATCTTGGAAGAACCAGCTGTGGACCCGCTGAGCTCGAACAGCCAAGGTGACACAGAGTCGCGCCAGGATTTCCCACTTGACATTCTCATAGTCTCCCGCTTCTGCTGACTCCAGATCATAGTAGGCCTTCTGCGATTCTCCAGAAAGCAAGGGGGCGATCAGTCCTGCCCACTGGGTTTGAGGCCAACCTTCCCTCTCAGCGGTCCGTTCAAACGTCAGTAGGAAGGCCTCTGGATCATCATCTGCAGTCATCTTAGAAAGAAAGCGACCCACATGGATGGCTGAGGGCTTGTCTCCAATATCATTCCTTTTCGCAGGTGACCCCTGTGCTAGCGTCTCCACAACCTCACTAAGGGTTTTCCTATCCGCTTTTGCAGCAGTGGCAAGCTGTTCAAACAGCCTCTGCGATTGCTCCTGTACAGCACCAATCTGTTGGCACAGCACCTTGGTTTGCTCCTGTGCAATAGCGTTTGCTTGTTGCAGTGCAGCGTTAGTTTGCTGTTGTGCAGCGTTTGCTTGCTGTTGTGCAGCGTTGGATAACAGCATTTGTTTGAGGATTTCCTTCATGTTGTCACTTTAGGTACTGGCCTTTTAAATAGTAACTTACTAGAGCTGGTCACAGTCTCCACCATATGTAACCTGGGGGACAGGTAGCAGGTACAAAAGCTCCCTGGGATGAGCAGGCACAGATACCAAGTCCATGGGATAAGTGAAAAATCAGTGTTGTTTATTGGTGATATATACAAAGTCTATTGACAGGTGCTGTACAGTGTGCAGAAAAACAAACAGAACAAAAAAATAGTTAAACAAAACCCTAGCCGTGTCTCGGCTCTAACTATACGGTATATACAGGCCCTCACTACCAGGCTGAACAAGCCTACCGCTTGCCAGATTCCACATCAACTGATTAACAGTTTTCACCAACCTTCTTGCTCTCACAGACCAACGTTGTCTGTGTTTCCCAGGCAGAGCAAAGGCTGTCTGCTCAGGTGACCTTAAATTGACCTGGGAGAGAGGACCAACACCTGAACTGGATACTGGATCAGAGATCCCTGAATGTGTAAGAGAGGAGCCTGGGAGATGTATAAACCCCGAACAGGACTTTTCCTGGCTTTCTCTGGGACGCTCTGCTACAATATATATGTATACATCCCACCTTTGTGCAGCTACATCTCACTGCAGGCCATTAGTATGTCTGGAAGGCAAACAAGGAGAGGCAGACAGTCACGAGGCAATAAAAGAGGGCAAAAATATTGGGTATTTGCAGCGCTTGCAGAAAGGTATGTGAGCAAAGGAAATGTGTCACAAATGCTTATAGCACAAACATCTATAAGTGAATGGCTTATATGACATATCATCAATTATGGTATAAAACAATAGTGAACAAACTTAAAGTTCATTAAATAGCAGTTATATCACTCCTGGAGAACTGAGTGTTTCCACACCAGAAATCAGTTGTTGGTTCCTAGATGAAAATTCCCTTCTAATGGCCCCGCTCATCAGATAGGGAAATAATAAGAGATCTCACCAACTAAAGTCCAGGCAGACTTCATCTCATGTAGATAGGCTCCATAGTACCAGCAGCAAAGGCATTTAAGTGACCATATGGAAAGAAAGGGAAAAATTCATGTGAAATACCGCTAGTAAACAGACAGCATGGCGCTGCTCACAAAGAGACTCACAGGACTTCAGTGATAAACGAGCGTCAGTGTTGTTTCCTGGGTACACAGCGTGCGTTCCACCGAAACCGGAAGTAGCGTCACTGGTTCTGAATTGGCCGGAAATTACGTCAACGCGTTTCGCCCCTCCTCCAGGGCATCATCAAGGACATCACCTTGATGTCCTTGATGATGCCCTGGAGGAGGGGCGAAACGCGTTGACGTAATTTCCGGCCAATTCAGAACCAGTGACGCTACTTCTGGTTTCGGTGGAACGCACGCTGTGTACCCGGGAAACAACACTGACGCTCGTTTATCACTGCAGTCCTGTGAGTCTCTTTGTGAGCAGCGCCATGCTGTCTGTTTACTAGCGGTATTTCACATGAATTTTTCCCTTTCTTTCCATATGGTCACTTAAATGCCTTTGCTGCTGGTACTATGGAGCCTATCTACATGAGATGAAGTCTGCCTGGACTTTAGTTGGTGAGATCTCTTATTATTTCCCTATCTGATGAGCGGGGCCATTAGAAGGGAATTTTCATCTAGGAACCAACAACTGATTTCTGGTGTGGAAACACTCAGTTCTCCAGGAGTGATATAACTGCTATTTAATGAACTTTAAGTTTATTCACTATTGTTTTATACCATAATTGATGATATGTCATATAAGCCATTCACTTATAGATGTTTGTGCTATAAGCATTTGTGACACATTTCCTTTGCTCACATACCTTTCTGCAAGCGCTGCAAATACCCAATATTTTTTCCTTTTTGAGGTGATAGACCTCTTGTTGCAGCAGCTGCGGAACCATTAATTTATTTATTAATTATCACTGCACAGTCTGTCAGCGCAGGTTTTAATTTTTAAAAATAAAAGAGGGCAAGAAGGCTCTGTGTCTAGAGGCAACAGTGCTGGTCGTGGACACGGTGCATCCTCATCAGCATGTGGCCGTGGGACACGCTTGTCCTTCTTTTCGGCAGCTGGCCATGTTGAGCCGCAACATGCCCAAGACTTGGTAGAGTGGATGACCAAGCCGTCCTCATCCTCTCTCACCCAGGCTCAGGGTACTTTGTCTGGCAAAGCAGCTGCCAAAGCGGCCTCTTCCCTCGGCTCAATGGCATCAGTCACTTCTTCCCTAGCCCCACCATGTCCTCCTGTTCAACAGGGGCATGTAATTACAATTCTTGATCTAATATTTCACAGCTGGACCCATTACTGCACCCACCAAGAGTAACTGTGAGGACTTACAGTGTAGTGGCACTAGCACCACCACCACCACCACCAAAGGCCCAATTTTTATACCACTGTTCAATAATGGCATGTAATTACAATTCTTGATATAATAGTTCACAGCAGGGCGTTCCAGCGCCCACCAAGAGTAACTGTGAGGGCTTACAGTGTTGTGGCAACACCAACACCTAAGGGCCAAATTTCTGCAGAGTATATACGGCAGGCCCCTACTTTCAAACATCCAACTTACAAACGACTTCTACTTGCAAACGGAAGGAGACAACAGGAAGTGAGAGAAAATCTACCCCTAGGAAGGCAAATTCTCTCCTGTAAGAGTTAATATGGGAAAAAGGTGTCTCCTCTCCACTGATACTTTATCGCCAATCCTTGTTTCAATAAAAACCCAAAATTTTCTAAAAATTATTGGCATTGGGACGGAAAGTGAGGTGAAATGTTCTGAACAGGTGCACAGACAGCAAAACAAATGTTACAGGGGTGATAACCCTTCCCTATGTTTTCCAAAAAAATGTACCTGTCCCAAATTACAAACAGATTCTACTTAACCACTTGCTTACTGGGCACTTAAACCCCCTTCGTACCCAGACCAATTTTCAGCTTTCAGCGCTGACGCAATTTGAATGACAATTGCGCGGTCATACAACGCTGTACTAAAATTATATTTTTATCATTTTTTTCCCACAAATAGAGCTTTCTTTTGGTGGTGTTTGATCACCTCTGCGGTTTTTATTTTTTGCGCTATAAACAAAGAAATACAGAAAATTTAGAAAAAAACAATATTTTTTTACTTTTTTCTATAATAATATCCCATTTTTTTTTTTTTTTAAAACTATTTTTTTTTCTCAGTTTAGGCCGATACGTATTCTTCTACATATTTTTGGTAAAAAAATTTGCAATAAGCGTATAGTGATTGGTTTGTGCAAAAGTTATAGTGCCTACAAAATAGGGGATAGATTTATGACATCTTTATTATATATATATTTTTTTACCAGTAATGGCGGTTATCTGCGATTTTTTTCAGGCCTGTGATATTGCGGCGGACACATCGGACACTTTTGACACAATTTTGGGACCATTCACATTTATACAGCGAACAGTGCTATAAATTTGCATTGATTACTGTATAAATGTGACTGGCAGGGAAGGGGTTAACACTAGGGGGCGATTAAGGGGTTAAATATGTTCCATGGGAGTGATTATTACTGTGTGGGGGAGGAGACTGACTGGGGGAGGTAACCGATCTGTGTCCCTATGTACAAGGGACACAGCATCGGTCTCCTCTCTCCCTGACAGGACATGGATCTCTGTGTTTACACACAGAGATCCACGTCCTGCCTCTGTAACAGCCAATTGCGTGTTCCTGGTGGACATTGCGGCCGCCAGGCACGTGCATCGGCAACACGTGACATGGCGGGCACAGCTGTTCCCCGCCGCGCACCCTCAGCGGAGCACAGAGGGAGTGAAAACAGCAGGACGTCCAGGGACGTCCACCCGGCACTTGAGAGCCACGCTGCAGGCGTCTTTCGTCTATAGCGTGAGTCTCAAGTGGTTAAGAACAAACCTACAGTCCCTGTCTTGTTTGCACCGCCATGTATACTGTTGTTCAGAGTATATAGGGCCTTTTTTTTATTTGGGTGCGGGGTTCCCCTTAATATCCATACAATACCCAAAGGAGCTGGTAATGGGCTGGGGGGGGTGGTACCCATGCCATTTTTCTCAATGAGTTTAATCCATATTGCCGGGACCACACATTACATTAAAGCCGCAAGCAGTTTTAAATGACTTTTTTTCCTTTAGAAATGTCATTTTGTGCAGGGACAGTTCTAAACACGGGAAACACGTGCCACTTCACAGGCATACTTTAGACACCACCCAGGTACGATATTTAAAGGACTATTTTACATTTTTTTTCACTTTAAGCATCATTAAAATCACTGCTCACGAAAAAACTGCAGTTTTTAAAACTTTTTTTGCATTGATACATGTCCCTTGGGGCATGACCCGGGTCCCCAAACCCTTTTTAGGAATATAACTTGCATATTAGCCTTGATAATTAGCACTTTTGATTTTGAACGTTCAAGTCCATTGTATTTAATAGGGTTCTAAAGTTTGCGTGAACTTTCGGTCCGTTCGCAGGGTCTGGTGCGAACCGAACCGGGGGAGTGTTCGGCTCATCCCTAATAGTAGTGCTTGAACTATTCCCGTTAGTGGTAGCGCTAGAAATATGGGGTGAGCAATTTGCCAATAAAAGAATCCTAATTAATTCAGATAATAAAGGAGATATATACAGTATGCCATGAATTGCTTGTCAGCTAAATCTATTCAGGTGATTAAACTACTAAGATACCTTGTTTTTCTATGTCTTAAATGTAATATATGGCTAAAAGCCAGACATGTGCCAGGGAAGGAGAATCAAATTGTGGATGCATTGTCTCGATTTCAGGTATACAGATTTAGTCAACTCCTACCAAATGCGGACAAAGGAGTGTCCGGAACATCTGTGGACCCTATGCATGGCACCGGGTGGTTCAATTTTGCAAGGGAACTTGAGATACAATTTGATTCTCCTTCTGAAACAGATATTCAGATGTGTATTTGTAGTTTAATGGAGTTAGAACTATCCTACAGTCATATTTCAAAAATCTTGGCAGGGATATCCTTTTTCTTCAAGTTAAGAAACGTACCACCATGCACAGCATTCTTTTCTATCCAGCAGGCCCTTAAAGGATACAAGAAGAGACATTTCTTTCCAGATGATAGGAGACCTATTTCAATTCAGTTATTAAAGTTGTGTGTCACGACAAAGTTAGTGTGTTCATCAAGATTTGAGACTGTGCTATTTAACGCTGCATTTGTTCTGGCCTTTTTTGGTACTCTCAGAATATCAGAACTGTTGCCAAAAAACAAAAGGAGTTTTGGGTTTGATGAAGCAGCATGTGATTGTAACTGAGGCAGGGATAAGATTGCTCATCCCGGTCTCAAAGACAGATAGGTTAGGTAAGGGTTGTTGGGTATCTCTAAGCAAATGTGGAGATGAGGAGATATGCCCAGTTAGAGCTGTGGTAGATTATATAGAAATTAGGCCATTAAGGGAGGGAATTTTTTGGATCCACTTGGATGGGTCCCCTATGACTCAGTATCAGTTCAATTTAATATTAACCACCTGACAACTGGGCACTAAACCCCCTTCGTGCCCGGACCAATTTTTAGCTTTCAGTGCTGACGCACTTTGAATGACAATTGCGCGGTCATACAACGCTGTACCCAAATGATATTTTTATCATTTTTTCCCCACAAATAGAGCTTTCTTTTGGTGGTATTTGATCACCTCTGCGGTTTTTATTTTTTGCGCTATAAACAAAAAAAAGACAGAAAATTTTGAAAAAAAAACACAATATTTTTTTACTTTTTGTTATAATAATATCCCAATTTTTTTAAAAAAACTATTTTTTTTCTCAGTTTAGGCCGATACGTATTCTTCTATATTTTTTTGGTAAAAAAAATTGCAATAAGCGTATAGTGATTGGTTTGCGAAAAAGTTATAGCGCCTACAAAATAGGGGATAGAATTATGACATTTTTATTATATTTTTTTTTTACTAGTAATGGCGGCGATCTGCGATTTTTGTCAGGCCTGCAATATTGCGGCGGACATATCGGACACTTTTGACACTATTTTGGGACCATTCACATTTATACAGCGAACAGTGCTATAAAAATGCACTGATTACTGTATAAATGTGACTGGCAGGGAAGGGGTTAACACTAGGGGGCGAGGAAGGGGTTAACTATGTTCCCTATTTGTGATTCTTATTGTGGGGGGAGGGGACTGACAGGGGGAGGTGACCGATCTGTGTCCCTATGTACAAGGGACACAGCATCGGTCTCCTCTCTCCCTGACAGGACATGGATCTCTGTGTTTACACACAGAGATCCACGTCCTGCCTCTGTCACAGCCGATCGCGGGTGCCTGGCGGACATCGCGGCCGCCAGGCACGCGCATCGGCATCACGTGACCGCGGCGGGCACAGCTGTTCCCCCGCCGCGCGCCCTCGGCGGCGCGCAGGGGGAGAGAAACAGCAGGACGTCCATGGACGTCCACTCAGCACTTGAGAGCCGCGCTGCAGACGCCTTTTGTCTATAACGCGGGTCTCAAGTGGTTAAAGGCATGCATAAAAAAGTTGGATTTACATCAATTTAAGTTTACATCTCATTCTTTCAGGATCAGGGCAGCTACGGAAGCTGCTATGATGGGATTGGATGATTCATTTATCAAATGGTTGGGTAGATGGGAGTCTCAACGTTTCCAGATTTATGTCAGACCTGATCTTTTTCTTTAATTCCAGGCAATAGAAGACATGTTTGGATCCTGGGCCATTCTTTTGTTTCCGGTTCAATAAAATAGCCAAGAAGTGCTGCCATTCGTCCAATTTGTCTCTGGATCCGGAAAAATGTCAAATATTATGGAAAGGAATTGGAGGTCTACAATGGACTAATTTATTTTTCTATCTTTCCAGATTGATTGAGTTATGGCCAGCACCCGATGTTTTAATTGTGCACCTAGGGGAAATGATGTCGGTAAAATAAGAACTTTGGATCTTATGTTTATGATGAGACGGGATTTACATAGATTCAATTTAGCATTCCCGAATACCGGAATTATATTTTCAGAGTTAGTTCCGTGCCTAATTTGGCTTCAAGAAGCTCAGTTAAGAAATTTTGAGAAGATTAGGAAATGTTTGAACAAATATATGGAGAAATTTATGCCATCCATTGGAGGCTTTTTTGTTTAATTCTTTTTTTTATTGGAAAAAAGACAAAATAGGACATACAGGAAATGCAATACAAGACAAGACATAGCGAACTATATAGGGAAGGGTAATCAAACCACGCCATTCAGTCATAAAGTTGCGTAGTTTCAGTAGGTTACAGAACATATGTTGCAAAATTCTCATTAAGATGTCCTGTACAGAACAATAAAGACTGAAGAAGAAAAAAGGAAAGAACCAGAAAAGAAAGAGAAAGAGGGAGAGAGATGCACAGGAAGGAAGGGAGGGGAATGAGAGGGGGGGGGGGGAGTCTGCCTCGGTCAAACCTCAGCAAAATCAAGTACAGCTACAAATCACACATCTATCAGTTAGGTTGGGACATAAGTTCCGCATAGGCAGTTGTATATTTAAAGGCAAACCAGCAGGACCAGATTTTCTTTGCTAAATCTGACTTTTTTTCTAAGGGAAAGTGTAAGATCTTCCATATAATATATATGGTCGACTTCCAAAAGCCATTGGCACAGGGTCGGCACTGTGGGTTTTTTCCAAAAATGTGGAATAAGCACTCTTGCAGCGTTGAGCAGGTAGGGTGTTATAGATTTCTTATAAGATCCTGCTGGTTTGTCCGTGCAATGTAGTAGAACCACCCAAGGATCATTAGGGATTTCAAAACCTTGAATCTCTTTAACCCAGCACAAAACTGACTCCCAATAAGGGCGGATAAGGGGGCAGTGCCACCATATGTGAGCGTGTGTCGCTCGCTCACCACAACCCCGCCAACATAAAGGAGAAGTTTGTGGAAAGGTTTTGTGGAGTACCATGGGGGTGTAGTGCCACCTGGTCAGCAGTTTATAATTCACCTCTGCAGTTTTGGAGGCCATGGAGGAGGTATGTGTCATTGCAAGGATAACAGCCCGTTGGGCCTCTGAAAGCTCCAAGTGAAGGTCCTCCTCCCATTTATGAAGAAAGGCTGGGTCCCCAGCAGAGGCTAATGTTTGCAAAGCGTGGTAAAAGTAAGAAACAGGTTTATCCACTGGCTTGTCCTCCGCAAAAGCCGATTCAATGGGAGTTAGATCCGAGATAGACCTCAAAGGTTTTGGGAGTGAGTGGACAAAAGCAGTAAGTTGGCGGTAGCACCAATGATCCATGGGCATTGCAGAAGAGAGAGGCATCAGTGTGGACACGGCCACCATGCCCAAGGGGGTGGTCACATGGTGTAGGAGAGTTGCAGATCCGAGTCTTCAAACATGAACATTGGGGTCTATGTTCCCAGGGGGGAAGAAATTGTGGCCCAGAAAGGGTAATAGGGGTGAGTTATGCATCCACCCATGAGTCTTACATAGAGAATACCATACCATGAGGGTAGAGCGTGTAAGCGGTGAAGTAGACAAAGCTAGAGATCTATGTTTCCTAGGGATCCAAATTTGTGAAAAAAGGTCTGTTCCACTGAGCTCCAGTTCCAGATTAACCCAAAGCTTAGAGTCTTTACGAAACTTCCAGTCAGAAATTCTATTGAGCACAATTACAATGAAATACCTCTTAAGATCAGGTAAGGCCAAACCCCCCTCCTTCTTAGGTCTGGAGAGGAGGGCTCTGGCGAGTCTGGGACGCTTTCTATTCCACACATATCTACCAATCAATGAACTGACTATAGTAAAGAAACCCTCAGGGATTCTATATGGGATCATCTGCATCAAAAAGAGAAGCCCTGGCAGAACATTCATCTTTACAACACTAATCTTCCCTAGCCATGAGTGGGCAATTTGAGACCATTTGTGTAATTCTGATCTAATCACATTTAGCAGTGGTAGAAAATCAGTAAGAAACAGGGAGGCTGGGTTAGAAGTGAGGTAAATGCCTAAATATTTAATTTTACGAGATTGCCAGGTAAAGGGAAAGGCTTGTTTCAAATGGGTCACTAAGGCCCCTGGGATCGAAGTGTTCAGGATTTCAGATTTCATTATGTTCATTTTAAAGTTGGAGATGTCACTGAACTTCGAGAATGCTGACATAAGGTTTGGAAGAGAAATCAAAGGCTGTTGTATATAGAATAGGATGTCATCCGCGTAGGCGGCATATTTGTGTTCAAGGCCCCCTACTGTTATTCCGTGGATGGAGGTGTTGTGCCTAACTGTCGATAAGAAGGGTTCCAAGGAGAGGGCAAATAAAATGGGTGAGAGGGGGCAGCCCTGCCGAGTGCCATTATGTAGTGTGAAGGGGTCGCTAAGGGTACCATTTATACGTAATTGGGCTGTGGGGAAGTTATAGAGGGCCAAAATTTGACGTTGGAGGGATTCACTGATACCCAGGTGGGACAGTGTTGCCATAAGATACTCCCAGTCCACCCTATCAAACGCCTTTTCTGCATCGGTTGAGAACAGAAGGGTGGGCTGGGAGTATCCCCGCACATACAACATCAAAGAAAGGGTGCGGAGGGAGTTATCGCGAGCTTCCCTACCAGGAATAAATCCCATTGCGGGATCAAGGGGAGGAGCCTATTAGCTACGACTTTCGCATATATTTTTGCATCAATGTTCAACAGCGAAATTGGGCGGTAACTCCCGCAGGAGCTGGGGTCCTTACCGGGTTTGGGTATAACTGTTATGTGGGCATGGAGGGTCTCGGGTCCATTGGAGGCTTTTCATAAAGACATAGGGAGTTAGAGGGTGGCTTCAACGGTTTATATAGATCAGATGGTGTTTATCTGTCAGAAATAGGATTAGACATCTTTAACCACTTAAGCCCCGGACCATTTGGCTGCCCAAAGACCAGAACACTTTTTGTGATTCGGCACTGCGTAGTTTTAACTGACAATTGCGCGGTCGTGCGACGTGGCTCCCAAACAAAATTGACGTCCTTTTTTCCCACAAATAGGGCTTTCTTTTGGTGGTATTTGATCACCTCTGCAATTTTTATTTTTTTCGTTTTAAACAAAAATAAAGCGACAATTTTAAAAAAAAAGCAATATTTTTTACTTTTTGCTATGATAAATATCCCCAAAAAATATATAAAAACATTTCTAAAATAAAAATAATGATGATGATGAATGTTATTGGCTGATTGCAACCAAAGAGGAGGAGCAGTAAAATAGCTAGAACTAACTTGACAATTCAACATGAACGACGAAGATTCGACAAAGCATCGAAAAACATACAAACATTGAATCTGTCATTGAAGGCTTATGGTGTCTGTCGAAAGTTAGAAGATTCAACGGTGCAGCTAAACTGTACGATGCTGCAATCGTACATTTCCAGTCAAATGCATCCGCCCATAGGCTATAGAAGAATTCTAATGTTGGTTGACTAGTAATAGTAATTAATAAATATAATTATTACTAGTCATACAACATTAGAATTCTACTATAGCTTGTAGGCGGAACATTCGACCGGAAATGTATGATTGCAACGTCGTACAGTTTTGCTGCTCCGTGAAATCTTCTTTGAACATTCGACAGACACCATGAGCCTTCAATGACAGATTCGACCTTAATTAATTCAGATTTTCGGACGAATGCAATTTCTAACGAAAAACAAAATAAATAAAAACGAATTTCGGGAGTAACTAAATAAATTTATTTTTCGGACGAAAACTAAATTCCGAAACAAAATATTTCAGTGTGCACATGTCTACTGGTCGGCATGTGGTTAATGTAGGATTGCAGAACTGCATTAAATTGGCCGTGGTTGTGGGGTAGGCCGGGTTTGAAATTTCAAACCCGGCGTGTGGGGACTTTTAAAATATTCTGTAAGCTCGAGTCCTTTAAGACTCAGCTGTTTTAAGTTTTATTGTTGAAATTGATGGATTTTATGAATTAATAAAATTATCAGAATATGATTATTATTTATTGATCTGAATACACCAATAAACGTGCTGCGGCCAATCTTTGCCAAAAAGTAGTTTGTGTTTAATTTAAATAAGTATTATAAGTTTGGTATTCAGGGTGGGTAGGTGCGGCCTGCATTCCCAGGGACTAGGAAGGCTTAAAGCTTTGAGCCTGACAAGCATGGGCATGCGGTCGCCCATCCCTTGATAAAACATAGGATAGATTTAATAATAAGATAATGATAGGAAGTGATGCGCAGGTTAATGTATTAGGGACAGGGCCCCTTTAAGAAGTTTTCAAATAGGAATAGGGGCAGAATTAAGGTGAACAGGCTGTTTGGGTATTTCCCAGATAGTCATGTGACCCCTGTGGAATGTTCTGGAAAGGGGCTTATTACCGTATTTATCGGCGTATAACACGCGCCGGCGTATAACACGCACCCCAAGTTTAGGAGGGAATTTTAGGGAAAAAAACTTTTAGGAGGGAAGTTTAAGGAAAAAAAACTTACATTGCAGCCTTGTCAGTGCATCCTTGCCAGCAGTGTCTTGCCCCAGTGTCCATTGCAGCCTTTTCAGCGCAGCCTTGCCAGCAGTGTCCATTGCAGCCTTTCCCCAGTGTCCATTGCAGCCTTTCCCCAGTGTCCAGTACAGCCTTGCCAGCAGTGTCCATTGCAGCCTTGCCAGCAGTGTCCATTGCAGCCTTTCCCCAGTGTCCAGTGCAGCATTGCCCCAGTCACAGTGTCCAGTGCAGCCTTGCCCCCAGTTTTCATTGCAGCCTTGAATTTCAAAATTGGCGCCGCCGAGAAGATCGCCGCTGAGACTGGGTGGAGCAGGGCGAATGCTGCCGAGAACGCAGGGACTGGGCGGAGCCGAGATACACATAGCCGAGTGTACTCGGCTCTAGTCAGCTCTTCTCGGCTCTGCTCACAGTCACGCCGAGTCCCGCCCTATGATGGACATAACACAGGTCCAATGGCGGGACTGGGCGTGACTGTGAGCGGAGCCGAGAAAAGCCGAGTACATTCGGCTATGTGTATCTCGGCGGCGATCGCTGCGCTCCGCTCAGTCAGCAGAGATCGCCGGGATCTGTGAGTATCGGCGTATAACACGCACCCACGATTTTCCCCTGATTTTAATGGAAAAAAGTGCGTGTTATACGCCGATAAATACGGTATATATAGGACCCCTCTTACAGGTAGTCCCGCCAGTGCCCACCTAGTCGGTGTAGGTGCAACAAGCTCCCCACCCCCCCTCCCTAGTCGCTAAGCACGTTATGTGGTCTCTCACCCTGCATTAGTGTAGGGGGGACTTTGGTTTTAAAATATTCTGTATGCTCAAGTCCTTTAAGACTGAGCTGTTTTAAGTTTATTGTTGAAATTGATGGATTTTATGAATTAACAAAATTATCAGAATATGGTTATTATTATTTATTGACCTGAATACACCAATAAACGTGCTGCAGCCAATCTTTGCCAAAAAGTAGTTTGTGTTTCATTTAAATAAGTATTATAAGTTTGGTATTCGGGGAGGGTAGATGCGGCCTGCATTCCCATGAACTGCAACTCAATTTATAGCAGTTTTTATCATGTGTTTTTTTCTGGATTTTTTGTTGATGTTCTGGCTCTATCATTTAAAACACACCTATTATAAAAAATATAGACCCTTCATTTCTTTGTAAGTGGGCAAACTTACCAAATCTGCAATGTTATGTATTTGCTTCTATTTTTTTAACCATTTAGTTGTGTGAAGAACACTTGAATTTTGTGGTCTTGTTACAAGGATACGCTATGTATTTGAGGAAGGCCAGGATGTGTAGAATTTCCTCCTGCTACTGTATATTCCTAAGGATTCTGTTCTGTGCCCAAGTTGAGTGATCTTTATTTTAAGGCTGTCTATATCTTGTTTATAAATGCTTTCTATTCTAGCAGTCAGGGCCTCCAAATCTGCTTTAGTTGGCAAATACCTAATATGTTCCCTTATGCCCTAATCTTTTTTAACATCTTTAAAAACTTGAGAATGTGAGCTGAGAAAGTTTACTGAGGCTACAGTCCCCAAACTTGTTTTTGGGAGCCACCGCTGTATGCTGGCTGCAAGAGGAGGCCGCTGTGCTGTTTGTGGCTGCCATCCTGACTGCAGTCCTCCTGTGACTTGGAACAGTAGGACCGTAATGTTCTGCCATAGGATTTGTGATGCTATCACTTGAATAAACATTTGGGTAACTTTTTCAAGATCCATGGTGTGCTGGCAATATTTATTCTTGCTCTTATGGCCAGGACGCACCCTAGTTGATGCTTCTTTAAAAATATTCTCCATTGAAAGAGCTACAATATACACACAAGACAACACTGTTTGTAAAATTTTGATAGACTTTTATACCACTTTGGCATTTTTAGTGCTAGTGCTCAAAAAAGAAAATTGCCTAAAGACCATGAATACCCATGGTCTGAAAAAAATTGGAATTTATGGTCAGTTCCCTAAAGTCACAATTATATATTCAAAAGTCTCCACTCTTACTAAACATATTGCTTAGCCATGAAATATATAGTTATCCTAATTAGTTTCATAGGATATTTCTTTTCATTCTGTATGTAAACATGTTTAAAGAGGAAGTAAACCCTGATGGGTTTTAATTCCTCTTTTGTTCCCTGCAATGTAAAAGCATAATGGGCTAGTATGCATACTAACCCATTATGTGCCACTTACCTGAAAACAAAGCCTGTGATGTCCCTGCTGGTGGCCACATCCATCTTCACCCCTCTTCCTCCTGGGGCCGTGGACTAGCCGGAGTCGCGTGATATCACTCCTGCGCGTGGGAGCCGTCGGTCACGGCATGGGCCCTTTAGAAACAGCACAAGCTTATATGATAAATATATCCTAAACCATGCAGGTTTAGAAGATATTTCCAGTACCTACAGGTAAGCCTTATTATAGGCTTACCTGTAAGTAAAATGGGTGTGTAAGGGTTTAAAACCACTTTAAAGAGGAGTTGTGACCAAAAAGGAAAGTATAAGGCAAAGCACTAGCCATCAGCATTGCCTGTAGGCTTCCAAAAGCTGACCTTTTTCCCATTACTGAATAACGATGTCCTATTCTAAACTATTTCTCTGTGTGTCAGCAGTCATCTTGGTAAAGGAGTAAAGCTTTGCTTCCCCATGGCACAGCTGTCCCCTCCTGACTAGCAGGGCAGCTGATAGAAATCATGAGGCCCCGTACAGCGTACCTGACAGGGCCCCCTTCAGTCCCTCCTTGAAACAATAATCGCAAGTCGATATATTACTTGGGTACAATCTGCCTGCCCATAGATGGTTCAAATCTTAGCTGGTCCCTGCTAAACTTGGCAAGATTCTAAGCATCTATGGCTGGCTTAACTGACACTGACATCAATAGTGACACTAATACAGTGATAATCTAAAATATTGTATAGTGTACACTATATTAATGGCACTGACTGGTTTAATATCAAGGAGCAATGAAGGGGTTAACTGTGTGCCCAACAAGTGTCATGTGTGTAACATGTGCTGCTTTTACTAACAGATCTGGCTGTTTTTTTCTGCCTGCTTTGAAGGGAGAAGAAATAGACAGATTACTGATCTGTGTACGGAGCCCTTTGTTTGAAAACACAGGACTTTGTGCTGTAATTGGTTACAGCTGATCAGCATGTCTCGGCCATAAATCATTGGCCAGGACCTGCTGACAAAATCCCTCTGTAGACAATGACAGAGTGAGTTAGCAGTGGACACACACATGTACACTTATGTGAACCAGCCTGCTTGTGCCACCCTGCTGCAGAAAATGTACTGAGGGTGGGTGGCAAGCAGTAAAAGGAAAAATGTTAGGGGTGGGTTCACACGACAGGTCTGATCAGGTCTGCCTGTCCATTTTTCAGGTGGACCTGATCTGGCCCTCCATTCACTACTATTGAGCGATGGATCTAAACAGACTTTTGTCCATTTACACCCGATTACTTCCAATCCAATCCGCTAAACAAAGCGTGTAGGACAGTCGGATGTAAACAGACAGCCAGGTGCTCTATCATGGCTGGCTCTGTCAAAGTGTGTCACATAACATGGCTGTTGGGTGCTGATTTTGTTAACTTATGACCAATACTAAAATCAGCACCCAACAGCCATGTTATGTGACACACACTGTGACAGAGAACCTGCTGACTGTGATATAGATGGTGACAAAAAACGAATGTACAGCGCAGAATATCTTTTACCCACCCCCAGACACCCCTTTGCTGCAGCAGACCCGATTAATTCCATGTTCCCCTCTCCTCCTGGACACTGTCAGCTGCCTGCCACTGCCACCTGCCTCACAGCCTCTCGCTCTCCATCTCTCTCAGTCTGACTTCTGAGTTGAGAGCTGAGTGAATGAAGATCACTCCGCCAGGGAACGAGAATGGGCAGCTGCAGCGGCAGGCAGCTGGAACTTTATGCATGTAGAGCAGGCTTGGAATGCACAGCATATGCGCTCGAAAATGAAAAAGTCCCCCACTCTCACTAGCACAGGTCATCAGAGAGGAACACAGGAAATGGCACTAGCACAACCCCCCCCCCCCTCTGTAATCCCTTGTTTAAAATAAATAAATAACAAACATGTCATACTTAACTCCACTGTGCAGTTTGTTTTGCACAGAGTGGCCCAGATTGTCCTCTTCTGGGGTCCCTCAGCGATGCTGGTGGCTCTTCCCCGCATTGAGTCTCCACGTTGGAGAAGCGCTCTCCTTGGTGGACACCCATGCGGGCGTGCCCGAGTCCCACATCTATGTCCATTCACACAGAATGCAGGACTTGGCCCCGTCCCGTCATTGGATTTGATTTACATCAGCGGGAGCCAATGGCTACGCTGCTATCAATCTATCCAATCAGGACACGAGACACCAGCTACAGATGGTGTGCTCGTTCCCGGCCAGAGAAAGATCTGTGTCACGTAAGTAAAACGGGGGGGGGGGCTGGTGGGCTGCAGCACTACCAAAGGTTTTTCACCTTAATGCATAGAATGCTAGAGGTAGTGGCTAAGCGGGGGTGTAATTTAAAAAGCCAGTTTTTTTCTAATTCTGCACTGACTGTCTGTGAGGCTGCCCGGCCCCCCTTGCAGAGCTGGGCACAACGGGCTCGATACAACAGGGCCAGTTGTACTGGCTTATCAGTGGCCCTGCTGACTGGTAATCTGATAACTGATGAATAAATACTCATGAAAGTACAGAAGAGGTTATGAAAACACAACTCCACAGAATAAAAAGCAAGGGTAGAGAGAGATGCGTACAATGAAAGTTTCTCTCCAGTAAAGTAAAAAAGTAGTGACATCAGCAAATGTCACTATAAATCTGGTGATATTAGCAGTACTAGCAGTTGAAAGCAGCAGTGTATTTCTACCATCAATAGATTTTTATTGTTTTTTAAGCAGTGTATTTCTGACCACAGCTATACAGCTATAAAGGCTGCCTAGGAACACTCACATGCCAGGAAGTACACTATTTTTTAGAAAAAAATTCAAGACAAAAGGTTCATTTTTAGGATACAAGTAGCATTTCTAGATGTTCTCTATAACATACATAACAGATCTTCATTTTTTTTCAATCAAACCCCATTTTAAATCTGTAGCACAAAACAGGTAGTAAATAACATTATCCATATAAGCCACTCCACAAATAAAAAAAAAAATACTAGCATCTACTATATATATTTTCAAAGCAGTGTTGTGTTCACCTTTTTGTATTTATTTTGGGTCCAATTGTAACTTTCCATGAGTAAATTAATCCACATTTTGAAATTACATTATTTTATTTCAACATTGAAACTCTTATTTTTCAATATTTTGTTGATTCTACACAACTCCAACTTGTCACATTTCATCAATGTCTTTATTATAAAGGCATAAATGTTCTTTCATCAACAATACATTTGTACCTTTGAAAGTGTAAATGATATCGCTCAAATGAAGTGACATTTCCCTCAGTGCAATGTAAATGTCAGTTTGATATATGCCAGTAAACTAGTGAAGAGTCATTTTTATTTATCAAATGTGTGTTCATGCAGATTAAGAAAGTGATTTTTTTGTGTGGAAACAGATGGACCATTTTACAATATGCTGGTCTTACAGTGAAGCTTTTTCATGGTATAATGAACTTTATCTTTGTTATACTTTATGATGAAGATAAATGTATCTGCTCTGTTTTGTCCCAAAAAATGTGGGACTGTCTTGATTCAGAAAAACAGATTTCAATATATTTGATTGACTTGTTGTTTTCTTTTTTCTATATATTTAAAAAACAATAATGATAATTTGGATCTAATGGATAAAACATGTCAATAGCTTTGCCTCTCTGGGTTTTCAATACCGACCAAAGTGTTTTTTCTTTCTTTAATTACTCTTTAGAAAGATGTATTATACATTAAGTGATTTGTAGACAACAAAGATTTTCTTTTCATATTTTTGAATTGCTTAAAGGCCAAGTGCACCTTTGGATAAAGACAGAACAGTGCTCATGCACCAATACATGAGTGCCACATTGTCCAGAAGTAAGGCCCATCCAGCATCACCAATTGACATGTAGAGAAAGGACCTGTGAAACTATCACACTGACAATAAACCGGCAAATTTTAAAGTAAGTATAACTTATTTTTAGTGCAGGGAAAGGGGGAGTATTTAAATCATATATGCTCAGTATGTTCAGTAATGCAATATAGTGAATAATGACCGGTATATTTTAAAATGCAGGCAAACAGATAAAGAGTTTGGAAAAGATTTGGGTACTGTTTCACCTTCCAAAGTAATCCTAAAACTGCAGTCAGTTTTAGGATTCAAGCAGAGAATTTAGACCTGAAAAAGTATTTTTAACTAAAAAAATAGTAGCGCTGTGATCATATCAGTGAATATGTTCAAACCTAAACATATAATAAAGGTGATATATATACTAAAATAAATTCACCACGTGATAGTGCACCAAATTAATACACTTCACACGTAAAAATAATGTCCATAACGTTCATAGGTGAAGATCAGAGTAATTGTTGAAAACAACTGCAAAAAGAATCAAGTCCAAAAAAAGTTGTGCATTTTCAAGTGTTTAAACTCAGATAAAAAAACAGTCCTCTAATCAACTTGAATCAAATCTTCCACTACACCGCTGTGATTGTGACTCCACTCCCATAAGAATTGCACTCACCAAATAGAGTAGCCTAGCACTCTCATGCTCAGGCAATAAGGCTTAAATGCACCCACCAGTGACTTCAACGTTTCCAATGGTGCTCAATCAATAAGAGGAAATTCCACATGTAAATGTAAATAAAAAGTGCTTTCAATAGTGAAATATTGTAAATGAACCATTTATTAAAAAGGCACACGTAACCTTCAACTATTGCACTCACATCACTCCAAATACATCAGGGCACTTCAAAGATAAAACTTCAAAGATAAAAAACTTCAAACAGCAGAAAAGCTTGCAGCGATGCACTGCGATGTATCAAGGTCACGGCGGACCCAGGGTATAACCCGTTATTCTCACCCTCCACTCGCTCGCTCGCTGCTCTAAACCTGAAGCTGTTTCACAGACAGCGATTCCTAACGTTATGTGTCACAGGTGATAGCTGCACAGCCATGCCCAGACATGTTTCGTCATACAGACTTCTTCATTGGGATTGGCAATACGGCTAGACAACCTCCCCTTTATACTCCCCCCATCACGCATTAGGGGAGTGATCTCCAGTGCGCTTGCGCGCCGCCCGTGTCTCCATGACCGCAATACCTTGGGTCTGACACCGTGCAATCTGATCAAGGAAACAACATTCTAACACACATATGCCTACCAAATGTTAGTTGGTTCTAAGTATCCCACAAGTACACCACAATACATGAGTGTAAGATACAGTTAATATCACAATGTATACTCGGTAAACTTTTAAAACGTATCTAAAAGAACTAGTTCTAATGGTTTCATTTAAAACTAGGTGAGTAGATCTAAAAGTAATGGCAGAACATATATATTCAAAAACGATATGCTAATTAGACAGAGACACGTCTGGTATATATACCAGCCTACCCATAGCGAAATGTGGTAAGTATATCCCAGCAAAACAACAGTCACAAAATTTGAAAATGAGTAATTAAAAATTATTAATAAAACATTTTAAGTCCAGTTCAATGTTCAACCCTCTCGGGTAGAGACTTTTTAAAAGGAAAATCCATTTTGTTTCTCTTTTGGATAAGTTCCTAACCTGATTTGAGCCCCTCCACGAAGGCTGCATAAATCAAACTGTAAAACTGATGGGTCTTGGTCATGTTTATCCTTAAAATGTAATGACATACTATGATGTTTAAAACCTTTCCTAATGTTAGCTAGATGTTCAGCTATGTGGACTCTTAGTAAACGCTTGGTTCTTCCCACATAGTACAATCCACATGTGCACCACAAGAGGTACACAACATAGGATGAAATACATGTTATAAAATGATCTATCTCAAATGTTTCAGTGTCCAGATTCATAACACTAGTCCTACCCCTATTACTAATATTGACAGTTCTGCAGCAAATGCATTTACGGCAAGAATAAAAGCCCTTAAAATCTATTGACAAACTTTTAGCGGGGGGGGGGTCCAAAATTTTTTGTACCACCCGATCCCCAAAACTCGGGGCTCTTCTATAAATTAATTTAGGTTTATCTGGTAGGGAGTCACACAAATGTTTGTCCCTACATAGAATATGCCAGTATTTGCTGAAAATATTCTCTATTTACTTATACTAATAATGAAAGTCATACATAAAGCCCCATTGATGTTGCTCATCAATTTGTTTATCTTCTTTCTTCCTCAAGCTTTGCTCCCTTGATATTTCTGCTATTTCTTTAATGGTATTATCAATAACATCCTCCTTATAACCCTTCTGTAAAAATGTATCTTTCATGACCATGACCATGAACATGACCAAGACCCACCAGTTTTACAGTTTTGCGGGATTGATTGTATGCAGCCTTCGTGGAGGGGCTCAAATCAGGTTAGGGACTTATCCAAAAGAGACCCGTAATGGATTTTCCTTTTTAAAAAGTCTCTACCCGAGAGGGTTGAACATTGAACTGGACTTAAACTGTTTTATTAATAATTTTTAATAATTTTTAATTACTCATTTTAAAATTTTGTGACTGTTGTTTTGCTGGGATATACTTACCATATTTCGCTATAGGCTCATATATACCAGATGTGTCTCTGTCTAATTAGCATATGGTTTTTGAATATATATGTTCTGCCATTACTTTTAGATCTACTCACCTGGCTTTAAATGAAACCGTTAGAATTAGTTCTTTTAGATAAGTTTTAAAAGTTTACAGATTATACATTGTGATATTAACTGTATCTCACACTCATGTATTGTGGTGTACTTGTGGGATGCTTAGAACCAATTAACATTTGGTAGGCATATGTGTGTTAGAATGTTGTTTCCTTGATCAGATTGCACAGTGCCATAGCCAGGGTATTGCGGTCATGGAGACACGGGCGGCACGCAAGCGCGCTGGAGATCACTCTCGTAATGCGTGATGGGGAGTATAAAGGGGAGGTTGTCTAGCCGTACAGCCAATCCCAATGAAGAAGTCCGTATGACGAAACATGTCTGGGCGTGGCTGTGCGTCAATCACCTGTGACACATAACGTTAGGAATCGCCGTCTGTGAATCAGCTTCAGGTTTAGAGGAGCGAGCGAGTGGAGGGTGAGACTAACGGGTTATATACCCTGGGTCCGCCGTGACCGTGATACACCATAGTGCCTTGATGTATTTGGAGTGATATGAGTGCAATAGTTTCACTATTGGAAGCACTTTTTATTTACATTTACGTGTGGAATTTTCTCTTATTGATTGAGCACCGTTGGAAATGCTGAAGTCACCTTGGTTGGTGCATTTAAGCCTTATTACCTGAGCATGAGAGTGCTAGGCTACTCTATTTGGTGAGTGCAATTCTTATGGGAGTGGAGTCACAATCACAGCGATGTGGTGGAAGATTTGATTCAAGTTAATTAGAGGACTGTTTTTTTATCTGAGTTTAAACACTTGAAAAGGCACAACTTTTTTTGGACTTGATTCTTTTTCTTTTTGTAGTTGTTGTCAACAATTACTCTGATCTTCACCTGAACGTTATGGACATTATTTTTAGACTGATGTCAACAAGGTACAAATACATTTTGGATTTAAAAGTAATTTTTTTTACGGAATATGTTTTTGCAATAATTCATGTTTTTATACTGTGTATGTCTGCAGTTCTGCTTAAAAAAAGTTAAGAATCATTGAATTGTGTTAAAAATATTGATATGTGTAATTCAGTTTTTTTTTTTTCTTTGTTGAATTTTTCTAAATAAGAAAAAAAAAAAGTAATATATTAACAGTGCAAACTAAATAATAATTGCAGTGACTCTTAGACACCCATTTCCAACATTTGAAATGGCTACTTTGACATTTATTAATCTTGATCTTTCTGTACATAGATCCCATATAGGTATGAGCTCGGTGTTCGAGTCGAACATAGGTTCGACTCGAACCTCGGCTGTTCGCGCGTTCGGCGAACAACGAACGATTTGGGCCGTTCGCGCCAAATTCGAGTGACGCGAACAGCCCACAATACACTGCGCCATCGCAGTGTAATCCTGGCACTGTGATTGGCCAAGCATGCACTGTGACCCTGCATGCTTGGCCAATCACAGCGCCGGCAGCGAGGAGAGCAATGATTGGCCACAGGCAGGATGCCTGTGGCCAATTATAGCTGAGGGGGTTTAGTACACGCCCCACACTATAAAAGGCCGCCAGCATGGCGGCCTCGTGTAGTGTGTTCCGGAGCAGGGAAAGTGAAGGATAGGCAGGGACAGTGTCAAATCTATTCTTTGCTAAACCTTGTGTGTAGGGACAGAGAAGGATAGGCAGGGAGAGTGTCAGTGTCATATTCTTTGCTAAACCTTGTGTGCAGGGAGAGAGAAGGATAGGCAGGGAGAGTGTCAGTGTCATATACTTTGATAAACCTTGTGTGCAGGGAGAGAGAAGGACAGGCAGGGGACAGTGTCAGTGTCATATTCTTTGCTAAACCTTGTGTGCAGGGAGAGAGAAGGATAGGCAGGGAGAGTGTCAGTGTCATATACTTTGATAAACCTTGTGTGCAGGGAGAGAGAAGGATAGGCAGGGGACAGTGTCAGTGTCATTGTTGCTAAGCCTCCTGCACATTATACACCTGAAGTTAGCCCGTATTGCTGCTTTTTCCTGGTGTGTTACACCAACAGGCATTTGAGGCACTTACAGCGGGCGGAGTGTGCCTCCTGATCATATTACACCTGAAGTTAGCCTGTATTGCTGCTTTTTCCTGGTGTGTTACACCAACAGGATTTTGCGGCACTTACAGCGGGCGGAGTGTGCCTCCTGATCATATTACACCTGAACTTAGCCTGTATTGCTGCTTTTTCCTGGTGTGTTACACCAACAGGATTTAACGGCACTTACAGCGGGCAGAGTGTGCCTCCTGATCATATTACACCTAAAGTTAGCCTGTATTGCTGCTTTTTCCTGGTGTGTTACACCAACAGACATTTGCGGCACTTACAGCGGGCGGAGTGTGCCTCCTGATCATATTACACCTGAATTTAGCCTGTATTGCTGCTTTTTCCTGGTGTGTTACACCAACAGGATTTTGCGGCACTTACAGCGGGCGGAGTGTGCCTCCTGATCATATTACACCTAAACTTAGCCTGTATTGCTGCTTTTTCCTGGTGTGTTACACCAACAGGATTTTGCGGCACTTACAGCGGGCGGAGTGTGCCTCCTGTTCATATTACACCTGAACTTAGCCTGTATTGCTGCTTTTCCCTGATGTGTTACACCAACAAGATTTTGCGGCACTTACAGCGGGCGGAGTGTGCCTCCTGATCATATTACACCAGAATTTAGCCTGTATTGCTGCTTTTTCCTGGTGTGTTACACCAACAGGATTTTGCAGCACTTACAGCGGGCGAAGTGTGCCTCCTGATCATATTACACCTGAACTTAGCCTGTATTGCTGCTTTTTCCTGGTGTGTTACACCAACAGACATTAGCGGCACTTACAGCGGGCGGAGTGTGCCTCCTGATCATATTACACCTGAACTTAGCCTGTATTGCTGCTTTTTCCTGGTGTGTTACACCAACAGGATTTTGCGGCACTTACAGCGGGCGGAGTGTGCCTCCTGACCATATTACACCTGAACTTAGCCTGTATTGCTGCTTTTTCCTGCTGTGTTACACCAACAGGATTTTGCGGCACTTACAGCGGGCGGAGTGTGCCTCCTGACCATATTACACCTGAACTTAGCCTGTATTGCTGCTTTTTCCTGGTGTGTTACACCAACAGGATTTTGCGGCACTTATAGCGGGCGGAGTGTGCCTCCTGACCATATTTCACCTGAAGTTAGCCTGTATTGCTGCTTTTTCCTGGTGTGTTACACCAACAGACATTTGCGGCACTTACAGCGGGCGGAGTGTGCCTCCTGATCATATTACACCTGAACTTAGCCTGTATTGCTGCTTTTTCCTGGTGTGTTACACCAACATGATTTTGCGGCACTTACAGCGGGAGGAGTGTGCCTCCTGATCATATTACACCTGAACTTAGCCTGTATTGCTGCTTTTTCCTGGTGTGTTACACCAACAGACATTTGCAGCACTTACAGCGGGCGGAGTGTGCCTCCTGATCATATTACACCTGAACTTAGCCTGTATTGCTGCTTTTCCCTGATGTGTTACACCAACAGGATTTTGCGGCACTTACAGCGGGCGGAGTGTGCCTCCTGATCATATTACACCAGAATTTAGCCTGTATTGCTGCTTTTTCCTGGTGTGTTACACCAACAGGATTTTGCAGCACTTACAGCGGGCGAAGTGTGCCTCCTGATCATATTACACCTGAACTTAGCCTGTATTACTGCTTTTTCCTGGTGTGTTACACCAACAGACATTAGCGGCACTTACAGCGGGCGGAGTGTGCCTCCTGATCATATTACACCTGAACTTAGCCTGTATTGCTGCTTTTTCCTGGTGTGTTACACCAACAGGATTTTGCGGCACTTACAGCGGGCGGAGTGTGCCTCCTGACCATATTACACCTGAACTTAGCCTGTATTGCTGCTTTTTCCTGCTGTGTTACACCAACAGGATTTTGCGGCACTTACAGCGGGCGGAGTGTGCCTCCTGACCATATTACACCTGAACTTAGCCTGTATTGCTGCTTTTTCCTGGTGTGTTACACCAACAGGATTTTGCGGCACTTATAGCGGGCGGAGTGTGCCTCCTGACCATATTTCACCTGAAGTTAGCCTGTATTGCTGCTTTTTCCTGGTGTGTTACACCAACAGACATTTGCGGCACTTACAGCGGGCGGAGTGTGCCTCCTGATCATATTACACCTGAACTTAGCCTGTATTGCTGCTTTTTCCTGGTGTGTTACACCAACATGATTTTGCGGCACTTACAGCGGGAGGAGTGTGCCTCCTGATCATATTACACCTGAACTTAGCCTGTATTGCTGCTTTTTCCTGGTGTGTTACACCAACAGACATTTGCAGCACTTACAGCGGGCGGAGTGTGCCTCCTGATCATATTACACCTGAACTTAGCCTGTATTGCTGCTTTTTTCTGGTGTGTTACACCAACAGGATTTTGCGGCACTTACAGCGGGCGGAGTGTGCCTCCTGACCATATTACACCTGAACTTAGCCTGTATTGCTGCTTTTCCCTGGTGTGTTACACCAACAGGATTTTGCGGCACTTACAGCGGGCGGAGTGTGCCTCCTGACCATATTACACCTGAACTTAGCCTGTATTGCTGCTTTTTCCTGGTGTGTTACACCAACAGGATTTTGCAGCACTTACAGAGGGCGGAGTGTGCCTCCTGACCATATTACACCTGAAGTTAGCCTGTATTGCTGCTTTTTCCTGGTGTGTTACACCAACAGACATTTGCGACACTTACAGCGGGCGGAGTGTGCCTCCTGATCATATTACACCTGAACTTAGCCTGTATTGCTGCTTTTTCCTGGTGTGTTACACCAACAGGCATTTGCAGCACCTTGTCATGAAGGGCAACCTCACCTGCAAGCTGGCGACACTTCGGCGCGTGCTGGTGCGCACCTGCGCAATAGCGGCGAATCTGCGTTAGCACGTTCGCGTCTGCGCAATAGCGGTGAATCGGCGTACGCGCATGCATGGTAACGGCGCGCGGGCGTGCGCAGGTGCGCACGGGAGCGTACAGTGACACTTCCTGGCGCCAATCTGGGGCTATTTAAAGGGGCTTGTGCTGGGGCTCCTTGATGTCTGGTATACAGCGTTCCCAAGACCCACCTGCTATCTGATATTTCCCTACCGATCTGTTCCTGTGACCCGGCTTGTTCCTGACGATTCTTGCCTTCTGCCTGCCCGCTGACCCCCGGCTCGTTGACCTAGCTTCCGCCTGCTCCTTCTGCTACCTGCTGCCTGCCCGTTGCCAACCCGGACTGTATAACGACTCTGCCTCTGCCTCTTGGACTGCGCCTGACCTGCCAGCCAGTGGATTCCTGGCCTGTTTGGACTTGCCTGTGCCCGGTACTACAAGACACCTCCCTGCTGTCTGCTGTCTCTCTCCTCAGTTCCTGTGTGCCAAGCCTGCCTGCCGTCCCAGCTTCCCTGCTGCCACTGAAACCTGCACAGAGCTTCCTGAAGTCCAGCTCCATCTCTGCACCGGTGTTCCTGACAGGCACTTGTGTGACTCTGCACTCCTGAGCTTCCTGTTCCCACCATCAGGGGTTCCGGAGTAAGAGGTGCAAAAGAGGCCGCTCCCTGCATCCCAGGCTCATCACCAGGTACGTGACACACCTACAGCAGGCGTAGTGTGATTCCTGCAAAATATACTCCTGAAGCTAGGCCTTATTGCTGGTTTTCCCATTTCCCTGCAGGCCATTAGAATGTCTGGAAGGCAAACAAGGAGAGGCAGACAGTCAGGAGCCAATAAAA
Organism: Rana muscosa; assembly: GCA_029206835.1. Classification (NCBI taxonomy): domain Eukaryota; kingdom Metazoa; phylum Chordata; class Amphibia; order Anura; family Ranidae; genus Rana; species Rana muscosa. Next base: position 204,899,588 of record CM055127.1, read on the forward strand.
GAGGGCAAGCAGGCTCTGTGTCTAGAGACAACAGTGCTGGTCATGGACGCGGTGCATCGCCATCAAAACGTGGCCATGGGACACGCTTGTCCTTCTTTTTGCCAGCTGGACGTGTTGAGCCGCATCATGCCGAAGACTTGGTAGAGTGGATGACCAAGCCCTCCTCATCCTCCTCATCCTCTCTCACCCAGGCTCAGGGTACTGGCAAAGCAGCTGCCAAAACGTCCTCTTCCCTGGTATCAATGTCATCATCAGTCACTCCTTCCCTAGACCAACCATGTCCTCCTGAGGAGTCCCCCGAACTGTTTGAGCACAGTGTTGGGTACATGCTCCAGGAGGATGCCCAGCGTTTCGAAGGGTCTGATGATGATACCCAGCTAAAGGAAGGCAGTAGCGTGAGAGCAGAGAGAGGGGATGCTCAAGAAGGACACCAATCTGGCAGTCATGTTCCAGCAGCTGCAGCATACTGCCAGATTGGCTCCAGTGATGAGGAGGGAGGGGATGATGAGGTCACTGACTCCACGTGGGTGCCTAATAGGAGAGAGGAGGAGGAGGAGGAGGATGAGGAGGAGGCACATCTCCAACGAGGCAGGATGCCCTCGGGGGCCAGCATAAGGGCAGCACACCAACGGAATCACACCGCAGAGCTCCGCCTGTGCAGGGCGCTGCCTCTGGCCGTTATTCAAAAAGTTTTTTGGTGTGGGCCTTTTTTGAGTCGAGTGCATCAGATCGCACAGCTGCTGTTTGCAACATATGTCTCAAGCGTATATCGCGTGGCCAAAACATCACCCGCTTGGGCACCACATGCTTGACCAGACATATGTTGACCTGCCATGCAGCTCGTTGGCAAGCCTACCTTAAAGACCCACACCAAAGAACAAAGCGGACCTCTTCTTGCACCGCATCAGCTGGGATCTCCGACCCCACTATACCTTCAGTCCTCTCTGAAACCTGCTCTGAGAGGAATGAAGGTGTAGAATTAGGTGTGTCACAGCCAAGTACTTGCGGGCACTCTGAAAGCAGTACACCGACGTCCGATTCTAGCAGGCAAATTTCCCTGCCCCAGCTGCTGGACAGTCGAAAGAAGTTCACTCCCAGCCATCCACATGCCCAGTGGTTGAATGCTAGCTTGTCTAAATTGCTAGCGCTTCAACTGCTGCCTTTTCAGTTGGTAGACTCGGCCCCCTTCCGTGAGTTTGTGCAATGTGCGGTTCCTCAGTGGCAGGTTCCCAAACGCCACTTTTTCTCACGGAAGGCGATTCCGGCTCTCTACCGGCATGTGGAAGGCAATGTCTTGGCCTCGCTGGACAGGGCGGTCAGCGGTAAGGTGCATATTACCGCTGACTCATGGTCCAGCAGGCATGGACAGGGACGTTACCTTTCTTTCACGGCCTATTGGGTCACTCTTTTGGCAGCTGGGAAGGATGCAGGACAAGGTGCAGTAGTGTTGGAGGTTGTTCCACCGCCACGCCTCCAAAATGCTATTACTGGTTGTGACACACCTCTGTCCTCCACCCCCTCCTCTTCTTCTTCCTCCATGGCCTCTTCCTGTGCTTTGTCCTCGGAACCAGTGGTGCTCCGTAGGCGTTCAAGGGACTACGCAAGTACGCAGGCAAAAAGATGCCATGCCGTGCTTGCGCTGGGGTGTTTGGGGGACAGGAGCCACACTGGGGCAGAGGTTCTGTCTGCTCTGCAGGGGCAGGCCGAGAGGTGGTTGATGCCACGCCAGCTTAAGCCAGGAATGGTAGTTTGCGACAATGGCACCAACCTCCTCTCCGCTCTCCGAGAGGGACAACTGACCCATGTGCCCTGTGTGGCTCATGTCCTTAACCTGGTGGTGCAGCGGTTCTTGGGCAGGCACCCGAGCTTACAGGATGTCCTGAGGCAGGCCAGGAAAGTCTGTGTGCATTTCCGCAGATCTTATAATGCCAGTGCTCACCTGGCTGAGCTGCAAAAGGAGTTGAACCTGCCCAAGAACCGCCTTATATGTGACATGCCCACCAGGTGGAACTCAATGTTGGCCATGCTGCAGCGGCTGCACACGCAGCAGAGGGCCATCAATGAGTACATGTGTGACTACGGCACCAGGACAGGGTCAGGGGAGCTCTGGTTTTTTTCACCACGCCAGTGGGGCATGATCAGGGATGCATGCACTGTCCTGGCACCATTTGAGGAGGCCACGAGGATGATGAGCAGTGACAGTGCATGCATCAGTGACACTGTACCTCTTGTCCACCTGTTGGAACATACGCTGCGTGGAATAATGGACAGGGCACTTGAGGCAAAACAGAGGCAGGAGGAGGAGGACTTCCTTGCCTCTCAAGGCCCCCTTTACCCAGACAGTGTTCCTTCTGTCCCACCCATCGCACAGGAAGAAGAGGAGGAGGAGGAGGATTGTGTCAGCATGGAGGTGGAGCCTGGCACTCAGCATCAACAGCAGCAGTCTTTTAGGGATGATTTACAGTCCCAAGAAACCAGTGGACTTGTACGTGGCTGGGAGGAGGTGGCTGCGGATCATGTCGTCCTTAGTGACCCAGAGGACTCCGGACCGAATGCCTCAGCTAACCTACGCTGCATGGCCTCCCTGATACTGCAAAGTCTGCGGAAGGATCCTCGTATTCTTCGGATCAAGGAGAGGGACCATTACTGGCTGGCCACTCTCCTTGATAAACGGTACAAGGGTAAGGTTGCGGACCCTATCTTACCGTCGCAGAGGGAGCAGAGGATGAGACAACTCCGGGAGGCCTTGCAGAAAGGTCTGTGCAACGCGTTCCCAGAGACTGGGAGGTTACAAACTCCTGGTCCTGGACAACGAGTTGCTGAGGCTTCGGTCAGTCAAAGAAGGAGCGGTGGGGATGGTGGCCGTCTGACCCATGCGTTCAGACAATTCTTTGGTCCGCAGCCCCAAGGTATGATCGGTTCCAGCAACCATTGCCAGCGTCTGATATACATGGTGCAGGAATACCTAGGGGCAAGGTCAGACTTGGACACCTTCCCCACCGAAAATCCTCTGGCTTACTGGGTCTTGAGGATTGATCACTGGCCAGAGCTTGCACAGTATGCAATTGAGCTACTGGCCTGTCCTGCATCCAGCGTTCTTTCAGAACGCACATTCAGTGCTGCTGGAGGATTTGTCACGGATCACAGGGTGCGCCTGTCCACCGACTCTGTTGATCGACTGACCTTCATAAAGTTGAACCAGTCTTGGATCACCACCAGCTACCAAACACCTGAAGCTGATATAACAGACTAATTTATTTTCAAATGTCACATACCTTCAAGACTGATGCTGATGCTGAGAGACTGTCCTGTTATGTTGACTGACTATCCTCCTCCTCCTCAATGATCCGATTGATGATGATAGCTTGGAAGAACATTTTTGTTTCTGGGTGCCGCCACCAGTGGCTAAGGCCCAATTTTTCAGCCCCTGTTTAACAGGGGCGTGTTATTACAATTTTTTATGCAATGCTTTGCAGCAGGGCTCATTCCTGCACTCCAACTAGAGTATCTGGGAGAGGTTGCAGTGTCGTGGCACCAGCACCAGTGGCTAAGGCCCAATTTTTCAGCCCCTGTTTAACAGGGGCGTGTAATTACAATTTTTGATGCAATACTTTGCAACAGGGCTCATTGCTGTGCTCCAAGTACAGTATCTGTGAGGAGTTGCAGTGTTGTGGCACCAGTGCCTAAGGCCCAATTTTTCTGCCCCTGTTTAACAGGGGCATGTAATTACAATTCTTGATCTAATAATTCACAGCAGGGCCCATTCATGCGCCCACCAAGAGTAACAGTGAGGGCTCACAGTGTTGTGGCAACACCAACATGTAAGGGGCAAATTTCAGCTGAGTATATACGGCAGGCCCCTACTTTCAAACATCCAACTTACAAACGACTCCTCCTTGCAAACGGAAGGATACAACAGGAAGTGAGAGGAAATCTACCTCTAGGAAGGGAAATTCTCTCCTGTAAGAGTTAATATGGGAAAAAAAGTGTCTCCTCTCGACTGATGCTTTATCACCAATTCTTGTTTCAATAAAAACCCCAAATTTTCAAAACACATTTGTCATTAGGACGGAAAGTGAGGTGAACTGTTCTGAACAGGTGCACACTGCACAGACAGCAAAACAAATGTTACAGGGGTGATAACCCTTCCCTATATTTTCCAAAAAGTTTAAAAATAGATTTTTTGGCTGGAGCTACACTTAAACAATGTACCTGTTCAAAATTACAAACAGATTCTACATAAGAACAAACCTACAGTCCCTGTCTTGTATGCACCGCCTGTATACGGCTGTTCAGAGTATATAGGGCCTTTTTTATTTTCTGTGCGGGGTTCCCCTTAATATCCATACAAGACCCAAAGGGGCTGGTAATGGGCTGGGGTGGGGGGGGCTGTGATGGGGTAGCTATGCCATTTTTCTTAAAGATTTTCATCCATATTACCGGGGCCAGACATTACATTAAAGCCGCAAGCAGTTTTAAATGGCTTTTTTTCCTTTAGAAATGTAATTTTGTGCAGGGACAGTTCTAAACACGGGAAACACGTGGCACTTCACAGGCATACTTTAGACACCCCCCAGGTACGATATTTAAAGGAATATTTGACTTTTTTTTTTTCACTTTATGCATCATTAAAATGACTGCTCCCGAAAAACGGCCGTTTTTATAACTTTTTTTTGGATTGATACATGTCCCCTGGTGCAGAACCCGGGTTCCCAAACCCTTTTTAGGACAATAACATGCATATTAGTCGTTATAAATAGCACTTTAGATTTCGAACGTTCACATCCATTGTATTTAATAGGGTTCTAAAGTTCGTGCAAACTTTCGGTCCGTTCGCGGGTTCTGGTGCGAACCGAACCCGGGGGTGTTCGGCTCATCACTAATCCCATAGGAAGATCATCACATGGAATGCAAAACTATTAAGGGTACCATATCAATGCATCCAGATACGTTTTAAGAAACTAAAACCAGATGGCACATTACTATAGGACTGAGACGCAGGATCTTTCATTCTATTACTAGTGTAGGACCCACTGATAATGGGGTACTTTGACGCAGTAAGTGGGCTTAGCACTATATTACCATATAGTGTGAAAATACACATATTTTTTTAATATGTTCAGGTGTTTTTAAATAGCCTTGCAGGATTTAAATTACATTTTTGGATGTGTGCGCTGTAATCTATTTTGTACATTACTATAGGAGACACATCTCTCCAAACAAATATGCAGCGGACTCACGCATTTTGGATTCAGGCTATGTTAGGAGCCCCAGTTGCGGGACACAAAGCCAGAGCTTTCATTAATATACACAAAGCTCTCTCTTATATAGTTGTAGCGATACCTTCAACTAAGAAGGCCGCAAATTTAGTTTGGGCCCTGAAAACAGCTCCACCAACCCCCGGCAATGTACTCGACCCCCTACTGGCACAGTTAGTATTGGCAGCAATATATATTTTCTTATACTGTATGAGTAAACCCAGACACCAAGACAATAATGAAAAGGGTATCAAATTTACTTTAAGCTTTTGGTAAGAAAAGTTAACAGTGGTAACAGTTCACAGGTAATAAATTGCAGAGCCCTGCAGTAATAACACACTATGCATTTAAAATGAACAGTAAAGGTGCACCGCGTGGGCGACCGTTAACTAGGCGTCCTGTGACGCAGTAACCAAATGAACTAACTAGCTGGCCAGGCCTGGCTCAGATATCTAAAACTTAGTCTATAGGGGATGATGGTTTCTTCACCGGCAAGTCTTTAACCACTTAAGCCCCGGACCATTTCGGGCCATTAGGACCAGGCCTGTTTTTGGGATTCGGCACTGCGCTGCTTTAACTGTAAATTGTGCGGACATGCAATGTTGTACCCAAATGAAATTTGCGTCCTTTTCTTCCCACAAATAGAGCTTTCTTTTAATGGTATTTGATTGCCTCTGCGATTTTTATTTTTTGCGATATAAACAGAAAAAGACCGAAAATTTTGAAAAAAAATGATATTTTCTACTTTTTGTTATAAGAAAAATCGAATAAACTCAATTTTAGTCATACATTTAGGCCAAAATGTATTCAGCCACATGTCTTTAGTAAAAAAAATGTCAATAAGCGTATATTTATTGGTTTGCGCAAAAGTTATAGCGTTTACAAACTAGGGTACATTTTCTGAAATTTACACAGCTTTAAATTTATGACTGCCTATCTCATTTCTTGAGGTGATAAAATGGCAGGGCAGTACAAAACCCCCCCAAATGACCCCATTTTGGAAAGTAGACACCCCAAGGAAATTGCTGAGAGGCATGTTGAGCCCATTGAATATTTTTTTTTTTTGTCCCAAGTGATTGAATAATGACAAAAAAAAAAAAAAAATTACAAAAAGTTGTCACTAAATGATATATTGCTCACACATGCCATGGTTATATGTGGAATTGCACCCCAAAATACATTCTGCTGCTTCTCCTGAGTACGGGGATACCACATGTGTGGGACTTTTTAGGAGCCTAGCCACGTACGGGACCCCGGAAACCAAGCACCGCCTTCAGGATTTCTAAGGGCGCAAATTTTTGATTTCACTCCTCACTACCTATCACAGTTTCGAAGGCCATAAAATGCCAAAATAGCACAAAACCCCCCCAAATGACCCCATTTTGGAAAGTAGACACCCCAAGCTATTTACTGAGAGGCATGTTCAGTCCATGGAATATTTTATATTTTGCCACAAGTTGCGGGAATATGACAAACTTTTTTTTTTTTTTGCACAAAGTTGTCACTAAATGATATATTGCTCACACATGCCATGGGCATATGTGAAATTACACCCCAAAATACATTTTGCTGCTTCTCCTGAGTACGGGGATACCACATGTGTGGGACTTTTTGGGAGCCTAGCCGCGTACGGGACCCCAAAAACCAAGCACCGCCTTCAAGGTTTCTAAGGGCATAAATTTTTGATTTCACTCCTCACTACCTATCACAGTTTTGAAGGCCATAAAATGCCAAGATGGCACAAAACCCCCCCAAATGACCCCATTTTGGAAAGTAGACACCCCAAGCTATTTGCTGAGAGGCATGTTGACCCCATTGAATATTTTTTTTTTGTCCCAAATGATTGAAAAATGACAAAAAGAAAAAAAAAATGTACAAAAAGTTGTCACTAAATGATATATTGCTCACACATGCCATGGTTATATGTGGAATTGCACCCCAAAATACATTCTGCTGCTTTTCCTGAGTACGGGGATACCACATGTGTGGGACTTTTTGGGAGCCTAGCCGCGTACAGGGCCCCAAAAACCAAGCACCGCCTTCAGGATTTCTAAGGGCGTAAATTTTTGATTTCACTCCTCACTACCTATCACAGTTTCGAAGGCCATAAAATGCCAAAATAGCACAAAACCCCCCCAAATTACCCCATTTTGGAAAGTAGACACCCCAAGCTATTTGCTGAGAGGCATGTTGAGTCCATGGAATATTTTATATTTTGCCACAGGTTGCGGGAATATGACAAACTTTTTTTTTTTGCACAAAGTTGTCACTAAATGATATATTGCTCACACATGCCATGGGCATATGTGAAATTACACCCCAAAATACATTCTGCTGCTTCTCCTGAGTACGGGGATACCACATGTGTGGGACTTTTTGGGAGCCTAGCCGCGTACGGGACCCCAAAAACCAAGCACCGCCTTCAAGGTTTCTAAGGGCATAAATTTTTGATTTCGCTCCTCACTACCTATCACAGTTTTGAAGGCCATAAAATGCCAAGATGGCACAAAACCCCCCCAAATGACCCCATTTTGGAAAGTAGACACCCCAAGCTATTTGCTGAGAGGCATGTTGAGCCCATTGAATATTTTTTTTTGTCCCAAATGATTGAATAATGACAAAAAGAAAAAAAAGAAAAATATACAAAAAGTTGTCACTAAATGATATATTGCTCACACATGCCATGGTTATATGTGAAATTACACCCCAAAATACATTCTGCTGCTTCTCCTGAGTACGGGGATACCACATGTGTGGGACTTTTTGGGAGCCTAGCCGCGTACGGGACCCCAAAAACCAAGCACCGCCTTCAAGGTTTCTAAGGGCATAAATTTTTGATTTCACTCCTCACTACCTATCACAGTTTTGAAGGCCATAAAATGTCAAAATAGCCCAAAACCCCCACAAATGACCCCATTTTGGAAAGTAGACACCCCAAGCTATTTGCTGAGAGGCATGGCGAGTATTTTACAGCTCTCATTTGTTTTTGAAAATTAAGAAAGACATTTTTTTTCTTATTTTTTTTCTTTTTTTACATTTTCAAAACTTTGTGACAAAAAGCGAGATCTGCAAAATACTCAACATACCTCTCAGCAAATAGCTTGGGGTGTCTACTTTCCAAAATGGGGTCATTTGGGGGGGTTTTGTGCCATCTGGGCATTCCATGGCCTCCGAAACTGTGATAGGCAGTGAGGAGTGAAATCAAAAATTTACACCCATAGAAATCCTGAAGGCGGTGCTTGGTTTTTGGGGTCCCGTACGCGACTAGGCTCCCAAAAAGTCCCACACATGTGGTATCCCCGTACTCAGGAGAAGCAACAGAATGTATTTTGGGGTGTAATTCCACATATGCCCATGGCATGTTTGAGCAATATATCATTTAGTGACAACTTTTTGTACATTTTTTTTTTTTTTTGGTCATTATTCAATCACTTGGGACAAAAAAAAAAAATATTCAATGGGCTCAACATGCCTCTCAGCAAATAGCTTGAGGTGTCTACTTTACAAAATGGGGTCATTTGGGGGGGTTTTGAACTGTCCTGGCATTTTATGCACAACATTAGGAAGCTTATGTCACACATCATCCACTCTTCTAACCACTTGAAGACAAAGCCCTTTCTGACACTTTTTGTTTACATGAAAAAAAAAATTTTTGCAAGAAAATTATGTTGAACCCCCAAACATTATATATTTTTTTAAAGCAAAGGCCCTACAGATTAAAATCGTGGGTGTTGCATTTTTTTTTTCCACACAGTATTTGCGCAGCGATTTTTCAAACGCATTTTTTGGGGGAAAAACACACTTTTTTTATTTTTAATGCACTAAAAAACACTATATTGCCCAAATGTTTGATGAAATAAAAAAGATGATCATAGGCCGAGTACATGGATACCAAACACGACATGCTTTAAAATTGCGCACAAACGCGCAGCGGCGACAAACTACATTCATTTTTAAAAGCATTTAAAAGCCTTTACAGGTTACCACGTTAGATTTACAGAGGAGGTCTACTGCTAAAATGACTGCCCTCGATCTGACCTTCGCGGTGATACCTCACATGCATGATGCAATTGCTGTTTACATATGACGCTAGACCGACACTTGCGTTCGCCTTTGCGCAAGAGCAGGGGGGGACAGCGGTGCTGCTTTTTTTTATTTTTTTATTATTTATTTGGCTTTTTTATTTTATTTTTAAACTGTGCCTTCCATATTTTATTTTTTTACCATTTTTATCGTTATCTCAGGGAATGTAAATATCCCCTATGATAGCAATAAGTAGTGACAGGTACTCTTTTTTTGAAAAAAATTGGGGGGTTAAACCCTAGATCTTTCCTCTGCCCTCAAAGCATCTGACCACACCAAGATCGGTGTGATAAAATGCTTTCCCAATTTCCCAATGGCGCTTTTTATATCCGGGGGGGGCATTCCCTCCCACTGCTTGTAAAAGCAGTCTAGAGGCTAATTATCTGCTAGAATTGCTTTTACATGAAAGCCGGCTGCTGGCTGAAAAGAATGATACCAAGATGATACCTAAACCCGCAGGCATCATTCTGGTATAAACATTCAAAGTCCAGCAACATACCAGTACGTTGCTGGTCCTTGTTGGACATGTATTGTAATCTTTTTTTTTCATACAGCCTATTGGCTGAACGAAAAAAAGAGATTGATTGGTGGGTATGCCCACCATTAGAATACCTCCCTTCATCCACCCACTTCTAATGATGGGCATATATGCCGAAGCATGGGGGCATCCTCCCGCAAAAAAGTTATGCCGCGTACACACGGTCAAGCCTTCGTCGGAATTTCGACCGTATGTACGCGGCATAAAAGGTTATGCCGCGTACACACGGTCGGACTTTTCCACGGGCAAGCCTCCGTTGGAATTTCGACCGTATATACGCGGCATTAGGAGCAAAATCGCTCCTCCGCCCCTGCTGCCCCCATGCTTCGGCATATATGCTCTTTTTTTTAACTGTGGTGGTGAAATCACCTCCTACAGCATTGGAGTCACGGCTTTATGTATCGTGGGAGCAAACGCTGTTGCTGTCAAGATAAATAGATCCGCGCTGCAACTGAATGGCGTACCTGCTAAGCAAATGGTGGTTAACATTAAAACAAAGTAACATTACAGTACAACAGTAAGACCTTACCATGCCATACCTGCAAAGCAAATACCAAAACAAAACCTAGTAAAAAATAAAAAAATGTTTTAACGCAACCTGTGCCTAAAATATATATATGCCGAAGCATGGGGGCATCCTCCCGCAAAAAAGTTATGCCGCGTACACACGGTCGGAATTTTCCACGGGCAGGCCTCCGTCGGAATTTCGACCGTATGTACGCGGCATTAGGAGCAAAATCGCTCCTCCGCCCCTGCTGCCCCCATGCTTTGGCATATATGCTCTTTTTTTTAACTGTGGTGGTGAAATCACCTCCTACAGCACTGGAGTCACGGCTTTATGTATCGTGGGAGCAAACGCTGTTGCTGTCAAGATAAATAATTCCGCGCTGCAGTTGAATGGCGCACCTGAAAACAAAAAATTACATACCTGAAAAGCAAGCATGATAAAACATTGCAGAATAGAATACAGTAAAAAAGAGCAGAACAATAGAGAGAAAATAGAGAGAGAGAGAACAATAAAACGACAACTATTTTTGGTTTTTTTATTTTATATTTTTTTTGTGTTTTGTTTTTTACGTTTTTTTTTTTCTTTTTTACACTTTTTTTGTAACTTTACAACTGTAATGGTTCGGGTCTCTCAAAATGTAATGGCATCTTGGGAGACCCTGTGTAAGTGTGTCCTTGTCTGTGAAATGCTGTACCCTACGCTAAAACTTCACTTTTGAGTGGTAGCGTTCAAAACATTCACCTTGGCAAAGACCAGGCTTGTCAGGACAGAGTGGACAAAAACTACGGGTGTCACGCCTAAATCCGCGCTTGCTACAGACACGACATCTTTTTTGGGGGTGGCTTTGGGTAGGGGTACTCGGGAGGACATACGAATAATGCCTCTCATGCAGCCGGCTTACTGCATTTGGTAGGGGATGGTGAGGTGCAGAACCGCCTGGATACAGGAGTTCTGTGACTATCTCATTCTGGAATTTTAGAAGAGATAACGTCCCGCCTGAAGCTCTGTATAGCACATGAGCGTTCAGCAAAGCCAATTGGAATAATGATAGAGACACTTTTTTTGTACCAGCGTCTCGCCTTACGGTCAATTAGATACGGCGCCATCAACTGGTCGTTGAGGTCCACCCCTCCCATATTTTGCTTATATTCGTGGACACAGAGGGGTTTCTCCACAACACCAGTCGCCGTACGAATTTGGACTGTCGTGTCTGCATGAAGGGAGGTAAGAAGGAAAACATTCTTATTGTCCCTCCACTTCATAGCGAGCAAGTTATTACACTTCAAGCAGGCTCTCTCCCCCAGCCTAAGACGGGCATCTACAAGCCGCTGGGGAAAGCCCCGGCGATTAGGTCGCACGGTGCCACATGCTCCAATCTGATGATCAAACAAGTGACTAAACAGTGGCACGCTCGTGTAATAATTGTCCACCTACAAGTGGTACCCCTTTCCGAATAAGGGTGACACCAAGTTCCACACTATCTTGCCAGCGCTCCCTATGTAATCCGGGCAGTTGACCGACTCAATCTGACTATCTTTTCCCTCATAAACCGTAAAGTTCACTACATAGCCTGTTGCCCTGTCACAGAACTTGTAGAGCTTGACCCCGTATCTGGCACGCTTGCTGGGAAGGTACTGCTTGAAAGACAAGCGGCCAGAAAATTTAATCAGGGACTCATCAACGCAGACTATTTGATCGGGAGTAAACAAGGCTGCAAAACGTTCTTTGAAGTGGTTTATGAGGGGCCGAATTTTATAGAGCCGGTCGTATTCAGGGTCCCCACGTGGACGACAAAGTTCATTGTCGTTGAAGTGCATGAACCGCAAAATCTGCTCGTATCGTGCCCTGGACATGGAGGCAGAGAACACGGGCATGTGGTCAATTTGGTGCGTGGACCAATAAGCACGCAATGACGGAAATTTATGTGTGCCCATGTTGAGGGAAAGGCCCAGAAAGGTCTTAAATTCGGAAACCGTAATTGGTTTCCAATTTCTGGCAATTTTAGGCAACTGGGGGTTAGCGGCGATAAATTGACCAGCATATAAATTACTCTGGTCCACAATAGATCTATAGAGATCTTCCGTGAAAAACAGTGAATAAAAATCAATTGGAATAAAATCAGCTGTTTCCACCTGAATACCGGGTTGGGCAGTGAATGGGGGAAGTACGGGTTCTGCAGAAGTGGTGGGGACCCAATCAGGATAGGCGAATTCTGCAGGAAGGGCAGTATGGGCACGACGGGCCTACCTTTGTCTTCTTGGTGGCAGCGGGACACTACTTGTGCTTGCCACCTCGCCAGCTTGAACTGCACTTATGGGACTCGCCACGTCACCAAGTGTTACTGCAGTGCTGGATGTACGTCCAGGCTGTACTAGGCCGCTGGTGCTTGCCAGTTCACCAGAAGGAATAGCGGCGCTAGTACTACTCTGCTCCATGATACGAGAGACCTGCGGTTCTTGCTCCTCAACAACCTCAGAAGATCGGGATCGGGTACACCTGACCTTAGCAGGGACCTCAACTTCGTCGTCAGAGCTATCTGACGTGGGGCCGCTGACGTCACTGTCTTCTACGGGAAGATATTCCGAGCCTGAATCTGACAGATGCGTGACCTCCTCTTCACTATCTGTCATGCTCAGAATCTCGTAGGCCTCTTTACTAGTGTACCTTCGTCTTGCCATTTTGGGCTCTAAATTTAGGGGTACACTAGTAAGATTCACAGGAAAAAAAGCACCTGACTGTCGTCAGCAAATATATCAAACGCTACAAAAAAACTGTTAGCGATCGCAGGGATCAGGCCTGTCTCTGCGAACGCTGCAGTTATGTGTGTTGTGTTTGGTAAGTGACAGTGATCGATCGATACTGCACTTGGATGGGCTGGGCTGGGCTGGGCTGGGCGGAGGGGCTAAACGCAGGCGCTAGCAGGTATCTCGGCTGATCCCGCTAACACTGCATTTTTGGGAACCCTAAACCGCTGGGGATGCTAGTATAGATCTGATCAGATACTATACCACTAAGGGGGGTGTATGCTTTGCGCGTGGGTGTTAGCGTTACTGGCACTAACCTAACACTGCCTGGGGCGACGCAGACCCTCTCTGGCGCTAAAACCTAATTGATCTCACCCGCCGGGCGTTCAGGGGGGTTAAACCTTTATTGGGTTATATACGGCGGGTGCCCTGATGCTATAAAAAGCAAACTAATCAACCAGCGTCACCCGTAACCTTTATATGGTGATCACTGGTGAAAGGGTTAACTAGGGGCAATCAGGGGGTTAAAACCTTTATTAGGTTAAATATGGGGGTACCTGACACTATATAAAAACCTTGACGGGTAACCTAAATAACGAAATAACTTACTGGCTAACCAGTGACACCAGTGACGCTTATACGGCGATCACTGGTGAAAGGGTTAACTCTAGGGGCAATCAGGGGGTTAAAATAATATATGGGGGTACCTGACACTAAAAAAAACCTGCGGCGAACCTAAAAAAAAATAACTGCCTATCTAAAACACCAGCGACATGAATACAGCGATCGGAAAAACAATCGCTTAGTGACGCTGAAGTTAGGGGGTGAAAGGGTTACCTGGGGGGTGATCAAGGGGTTAAACCTTTATTAGGGGGGGGTTAGGGGGCTACCCTGGACCTAAAGGGGCCTAATCCTAACTGCCCTGCAACTTTTTACTATCACAGATGACACTAAATGCAGTGATCAGTAAAATAAATGATCACTGCAATCAGTGACACTGTGATTGGGGGCTTTGGGGTGACCTGGGGGGTGATCTGGGGGTGACTGGGGGGTGATTTGTGTGCCTATGTGTACCTACGTGTCAGTGGACTGTTGGTGCACTAACCTCTGTCTTCTCTCCTCAGCGCCGGGAACGAAAAGACCGCGGCGAGGGAGATGACATCACTTCCCCCAGCCTGTGTTTACATTTCAGGCAGGAGGAAGCAATTTCATTCGCCGGGAGCGATCGCGAGGGGGGGGGCGGAATCGAGCGGCCGCCCCCTCATGCCTGATCGCTCCCGAACACTTAACGGCCGCTCACTGCAGTGAAGGGGGGTCCGGATGGACCCCCCAACTGCACAAAGGCGATCACGTAGATCTACGTGATTCTGCCTGTCGGTGCCATTCTGCCGACGTAAATCGGCGGTGGGCGGTCGTTAAGTGGTTAAAGGTGGTGCACATTAACAGAATACCATTTGTAATCCAATGGGAAGGTTGTGATGAACTAAACACGTTACTTCATGAACTCTAAGTTCCGCTCTGATATGGATCTCCGGTGAGAGTATCAGAAATAAACTTGTGGGCCACGGCAGTCTATAGGCACATTAGCAACAACAGTATATGGTCTGAGCATACGCCCTCTCACCCGTCCGGACGCGATCCCAGTCTGGGAACTTCCACCGACTGTGTCCTCACACACACAGTGTCTCCAGCGATCGGATCCCCGATCCAACCAAGGTTGCAGACAAGCGAAGTCAGATGCCACCCAGGCTCGCAGTGGGGTGGAAGGCTCTTTGGTGCTACGCAAGGCCTCAGGCTTCAGGTCTTGCACTCCGGCACATCCGCACAGGACCCCATGAGTCTCTGGGGTGGAAACATGCCGAAAAGGATTCTGGGCAACATAGTCTCTCTCCTCTGCTTTCACTTCCAGTAAAGTATTTTCTCTACTTCCTCCCGACTCACCTCTCAATCGGAAAGTCCTGTCTCTCTCTCTTAAAGGGGAATACCCCGCTACACAGTTATGACGCAAAAGATGACAGATGGTTAATGGAGACCAAGTAAAAAGGCTACAAAGAACCGCAATTATAAATAAGTTGCTGTTTTATTTTGTGGAGACTTTAATGCTTTCCTGTTCCTCTAGGACAGGGGTCTCAAACTAGTGGCCCTCCAGTTGTTGCGAAACTACAAGTCCCATGAGGCATTGCAAGGCTGACGGTTACAAGCATGACTCCCACAGGCAGAGGCATGGTGGGACTTGTAGTTTCGCAACAGCTGGAGGGCCACCACTTTGAGACCCGTGCTCTAGGAGGACCAATTCTCAGGCTCTCAAAACCAACTAGGTGCTCAGGATAGACATTCATCCACTTTGATGATAGATGGCAGCATTGAGGATGTTTGGAGGTATCATCATCCACTGCAGTGCGACATTATGGTTACCCGTTATTCCCATCCGTAGAATATGATGTTCAGAATCAATCTAGCTCTCTCATTGCAGCAGCCAAATAAACACTCACATAGATTGACATCAAAGCACTTGTCATTATATTATAGGGTGTAGCAGAGATCGTCCACATAGGGAGGGTGAGTCAACAGCAGCATACAGCATGGATGGAGAGGCATGGAGCCACTTGTCAGCTGAGGCAGGAAGTCATCAGGAACCAGCGTGGAGTGCAGGACCGGAAGTGACATAATTTCTGCGCTGGTTCCCGATGACTTCTTGCCTCAACTGGCAAGCGGCTCCATTTATTTGCTTCTTGCAAAGCCAGGTGTATTTATCCTTCCTTCCTTGTTCTTTCCTTTTTTTTTCTCCTTTATTTTCCTTTGTTTTAGATTATTTATACATTTATTTGTGGTGTTTCATGAGACATGCCGTAATTGGGATATTGTCTCCGGCCGATGTTTATCGTAAATGCATTGATCAGTCATACCTACATAATTGTATTGCAAATGCTGGAGTATATTAACTACATTGTTTTTCAGTACATGTGCACTATTATCTATTTCTTTCACTTGTTTTTAGGTAGCAATATGTTAAAGCATCTCTCACTCCTGAAGAAGCAGAATATGTGAAATATATTGAGCTTGATGGGAAGGAATGGTGGAACCCCCTACCAATTGGGACTGCTAGTCTCTGGTTTAAAAGTGTACCATATACCTCTACTTAGTTTGAGCCACCACCCTTGTTTATATGTGTTGCAGAATGCTACTATGTTTTTAAATGGAATGATTTAAAATTTTAATTGTGCATCAATAAAGTATTGTATTTTATATTATTTGGTATAGTTGTGCCGATAAAGTCCATGAATTATGGTTCAGACATTTCTTGGCTATACATGCAATTTCTTCTAGGCTGGCCTGGGAATCTTCTGGTATCACCATCACGGCTCGGCAGGTGTCATCCTCTAAGGAGTTAATGGCCAGCTCCGTCATCAGCCGTGTGGGAATCTGATACAGGCAAGCTGACCTATCCAGCCTCTCCTCTCACTCTGATAGAGAGATGTTAGACCCATTAAACTTGGGCACCAGGGCCAAAGCCGCTTTTAATGGTGCTATAGTGCAGTGGTCATCAATCCTGACCTCATGGCCCACTAACAGGCCAGGTATTATGTATTGCCTTGGGGAGATGCAGACTAGAATACTGCAATCACTGAGCAGCAAATTATATCACCTGTGATGTATTTCAGTTATCTTGCAAACCAGGCCTGTTAGTGGGCCCTGAGGACAGGGTTGATGACCACTGCTATAGTGGTCCCCACTCCTCCTTTCACACCAGCAGCAAAAAGGGGTATATCCTGTTGACTACAACAAATGTGAGCAAGGTGCCAAGTGGTGTGGCAGACAGTAAACACATAGAATCTGAGATAGTGCAGTATATTTTTATAAAGTTCCAGCAAAATTCATTTAGGCCCTGTGTGTCAGCACAGCCATCCAGAGCCAATTACAAACAGTAACCACGGTCAGTAGTCTTGTAAGAAGCTGACAGAATCTGCAATAGGGCGTGGGAATGTGGTCCAAAGCCAAAGGTGTAGCTTCTTGTGGCAGAGATAGACATAGTCCCTGAACTGTTCCTACTACTACAGAACCTTTCTCTACCTCTGCAGACCTTCCCTGATAGACAGGGAACCTATCCCTACTCGACCACTCAAAATGCCTGAAAAACCCAGGGATCAGTGTTTAAATAGACACTGCCCTGACCCAAGATGGCACCTCGAATCACAGGGCACCAGCGTCCAATTGGGCAGCTTTTCCCCATTTACCGCAGGAAGTCATAGGGGAACAGGGTTCCTCAGGGCTTTGTTCCTCTCCTGCATTGACGTTTTGATTGAGTGTCATTTACAGTGAGGAATCCAGACTGCACTTGCCTACAGGTTAATCATACCACACAATTTCTGGTGCAAGTGGATTCAAGTATAGACAATAAAGAAAATCATAGTGCATTCTGTAATGCACTTTTTATTGCTTCTCAGGATAAAAAACACAGACATAATGACAGAATCCAGTTGCATAAATGCCATGTGTAATATATAAATAGGAAACTCCTACAGCTCTCCATGTTCCCCTCTCAGAGTTGTTTTAATAATAATGTAAGGAAGATAATGGCTGCTTTAAATTATATATGCTTTCAGACTCTACACCGCATGCCACGGGCCCTGGGCACAGGAAAGGCAATCAAAAATGTCAACTGGAATTGGCCTATGATGGGTCATGTGGGTTTGAAGGCCCAATTAGTACTCATCTGCTTGCTTTACTCCTCCTTGAAAGATCACAATTTTTTATGTCAGGAAGTCCCCTGTCACCGTCACTATTTAAAATCTCCACCGAGCCCCTGGCCAGATTGTTTTCTTCCCCTATTCCTTTCACTGGTCCTAATATAGGCACAACTGAAAAAAGCCAAGATACTATGGTTGGAAAAAAGGAAAAAGAATGCTAAAAACTCAAGTGGAAGCAGCAACTCTTCTGTGAAACATCAAAACAGTGATCAAAAATGGTAAAAAATAGAGAAGAGCTAAACCTTAATTAAATAGCTCAGCGAAGCTGGCCCCCCTACAATCAGCACAAATAAAAACTCAAGTGTGTTTCTTTAGTGCTACGTTTGTGCTGTTTTGTGCCATAAAAATTTACATTTGTGCTGCTTTTATTTTTAAGATATTAACAATTGTTTTTTCCAGACTATGACATCTAGCCCCCCTACAACAGCCAAATGGCATGAAACTGGTCTCGTTGGTTAGTGCTATGTTTGTGCTGATTTGTGCTGCTAAAATTTCCGTTCTATCTTTTATCATTTTTGCATTATTAGTGATTTATTAAAGGTCACCAAAGGTCACACAGCCCCCTACAACACCCAAATGACACAAAACTGGTCTCGTTGGTTAGTGTTTGTGCTGCTAAAAATTTTATTTGTGTGGTTATGGTTTTTAAGTTATAACTGTTTTTCTTTTTAAACCCCACCCACTTTGCCCACCCTACAATCAGCACAAATAAAAACTCAAGTGTGTTTCTTTAGTGCTATGTTTGTGCTGTTTAAATTATCATTCTATCTTTTATAATTTTTGCGTTATTAATAATTTATTAAAGGTCACTGAGCCCCCCTACAACACCCAAAAGACACGAAATTGGGCTGGTTGGTTAGTGCCTCATTTGTGCAGTTTTGTGCTGCTAAAAAATGTATTTGTGCTGTTATGTTTTTTTAGTTATAATAGCTTGTTTATATTTGATAACACCCTACCCACTTTGCACCCCATGTTATTAAATCTTAAAAACAAACATACTATTTGTTAGTGCTACGTTTGTGCTTTTTTGTGTCATAAAAATAAAACTTTGTGCTGCTTTTATTTTTAAGATAATAGCAATTTGTTTTTTCCAGACGATGACATCACCCCGCCCTCCTGTCACGTACCTGGTTAGTGAGCTCCTGGTTAGACAGCAGCCATGGGAGCACAGCGAGGTATGAGTGCCTGTGATCAGTCCAGTAGACTGCGTGGTGGGAGCATTCAGCAGGTGGATGAGGCAGCAGAACCGGCTGGTGGCAGATGAGCTGGCACTAACTGTGTGAAGTTGGCACCCCATGGTTGTAAAACCTGAATAAAAATATACTATTCATTTGTGCCGTGTTTGTGCTGATTTGTTCCGCAAAAATGAGCGTTTGTGCCGGTTCGGTTTCTGAGATATTAGACATTCAATTTAATGTAAGCCCCGCCCACTTTGCACCCCATGTTGCTGAATTTTAAAAACAAACACGCCATCCGTTTGTGCGCAATTGTGCTGGTTTGTGCCACAAAAATAAACGTTTGTGCCGCTTTGGTTTCGGAGATATTGTGCGTTATAGCTGCTGAAACCCCGCCCACTTTGCATCCCATGTTGTTGAATTTTTAAAAACAAACACGCCATTCATTTGTGCCAGGTTTGTGCTGGTTTGTGCCACAAAAAAAACCTTTTGTGCCACTTTGGTTTCGGAAATATTGTGTGTTATAGTTGCTTAAACCCCGCCCACTTTTCAACCCATGTTGTTGAATTTTAAAAACAAACACGCCATTCGTCAGTGCTGGGTTTGTGCTGGTTTTTGCCACAAAAAAACGTTTGTGCCGCTTTGGTTTTGGAGATATTGTGTGTTATAGTTGCTGAAACCCCGCCCACTTTGCACCCCATGTTCTTAAATTTTAAAAGCAAACAGGCCATTCGTTTGAGCGTTGTTTGTGCTGGTTTGTGCCATAAAAATAAACGTTTGTGCTGCTTTGGTTTCGGAGATATTGTGCTTTATATGTTGCCAAACCACACTGACTTTACACCTCTTTATTAAATCTTACATACAGAACCTATACTCAGCTTGGGTTTCCATATTGCTCCTCCCACTGTAACGGGCACTGTACTTTATACTGTACCCTGGAAAAGGCATGACCATTATAGAACAGATGTTCCATCCTTAGCAAATAACTGCCAGACCAACCCCATACTCCATTCCACCCCTACCATGAAATCCCATTAATGGAGACCACACCATAAATAAAGTAAAAAATTGGCTGTAGGAGCCTCTTTATTAACAAATAAACTTAAATGAACATAAACCGTAAAAAACATTTATTAAACCAAATACCCATCAGTCACTAATCGTGTCGGTCTTTGCAGGAACCCCAAACTATCGTATGTTCAAGAATGCACTGCGGTACCTTTTACTATACTAGGCCTCCAGTCGACATACTGGCTCGGAGATAACCCACTAACCGCAGTGCACCCATTAACCAATTCCAGCTAAACCACCGTTACCTGGAATACACCAGAGGGAACGATACCACGATGGGTCCCAAATACTTCCTTATCCAAGGTTTCTTAATTTGTCAGCAAAGACCAACCTCTGTCACAGCGCACAAGGGGAAGACCTTACCCTTGAGTGCCCCTCCACACCCTCAAAGCTCATCTTGCAACCCCAGGGCCCACAAATCAATTCCCACCACATTGAGGTGTACCCCGTCACCCCAAAGGTATCTCCAAGTATCCGTTTTCAGTTCCAAATGCCAGATAACCAGGCCCCCATTCCTAACTACAAATCGGCCTAACTCCCTATTGACCTTCCTGCGGGCCTTATTGAGCAGCTCCACCGACCTAGCCAAATGCAAAGTCGTCTGAGCAATGATGTCGGACCACCCGACGAGCAAATCCTGGAAGGCCATGCGGAGCCGCAGGAAATCAAACTTGACATCACGAATGATGTTCAACATGGACCTCAGTCCTAAATCATTGCCGCCGACGTGTAGCACCAGAACGTTCGGCGGTCTATCCAGTCATGCAAAGCGATGCACTTCCGGCACCATTCTGCTCCACAGCATGCCCGGTACCCCCAACCAGTGAACACAAGCTTCCTGCCTAGAAATGCCTAGTTGCCTACCATTGGGCCTAACGTCTGCTCGCCTGGCCCCCCAAAAACACATAGGAGTGGCCCAGTACCCAGACAAAGCTCATCACACCACCTGAAAGAAAAGAAACACCACAAATAACACCGAACAAGCACGCAAACACAGGCTTACCAACACAGAACACTCACAAAATGACCTACCCCCCCCTTAATCAGACAACAGATGAGGATGAACATATAGCTGCAACCTCCTCTATTCCCACTTACCAATACGGTGCTTCATCATCCAACCCACACCTGGCGGCTTCCGTGACCGCCCCAATTCGGAATAAGTGCGAGATGATTTCTTTCTCCTCCAAACCCAATGCCCTTAAACATTTACGGAAAATCAATATGAATTGAAATCTGGACAAGGGGGACCCATCTGCATGTAACAAAAAGGACCCAGCCAAATCCGGGCACACTGTGAGAAACTCTCTGACAGCACCCACCGGACACAAGGGCAAAGCCGGCACAGCAAAAATCTGAACCCTTCTGCCCCTGCCAGCCTGATCCGTTTTGGACTATCGCAAAAGCAGGGATACCCTGTCCTCCCCACAGGTGACCCGATCCAACATACCCCCATGGACCCTCTTGGAAGGGCTGACTAGTTCGTTAATCCAAGATAAGGTGCGCAAAAAAAGGGGGCCCACAGGTGCACTTCTCGGCGCCCAGGAGATAGTTAACTTGTCCTGAGATAAAGTTAATTATGGTAGTAAAAAAGATAATCACAGAGATAAACGGAAACTAAACCAATATCACGCTAATGATAAAAGGAATTCCTATAAACTAGTAACAGCAGCTATTTAAAATCTATAGATGAGTAAACCCATCCATAGAACCAAGATATACAAGATGTATCAAAAAATAAAATTATTTAAATGAACAAAGTCTATTTGATAAAACAGCGCTCAATGCTGGATAATGTCCAACTCCAAACAATAAAAAATAATAAA
This sequence comes from Rana muscosa, assembly GCA_029206835.1. Taxonomy (NCBI): domain Eukaryota; kingdom Metazoa; phylum Chordata; class Amphibia; order Anura; family Ranidae; genus Rana; species Rana muscosa. The sequence goes on from CM055127.1 coordinate 204,921,539, forward strand.
GTTGGTATGATGAAGGAACACACAGTCATAAAAGGTGCGACAAGGTCATAGTTCTTAAAGTGGTAGGTGTTTCTATAGGTAGATGAGTTGTGCAGCCTACACCAACTCCCAATCTTCACCACAGATGTGAGACAAAGGTCCCCCGCTGGGGTTCACACTCACCAGAACACTAAGTAAAATGTGCCTTGAAAGATAAATTCCTCCTTATTCCTCCTTATTCAGACCTCCAACATCACCCCGGAATCAGCATGGGTTAAATGGTATTCATGGTACATATAAAACAAAAATTCACTGACATAGTGTAATCCTGTTTTTATTAAAATTAACCCGTGTATCAAATAACCCTGCTTCCATTACACGTACAATAAATCAACTTGCAAATGACATAAAAAGATGTGGCATAGTCACCGCTGTCCTCCGAACACAGGGGCCGCACTCGTGCTGCAAACACAGTGTCAGAGAAGCTTCCTGGTTACGAGATGGCCGACGGTGGAACGCACACTTCTCACTTCCTGGATACGCCGTCGTAGCCACGCCCTGATTCCGGGGTGATGTTGGAGGTCTGAATAAGGAGGAATAAGGAGGAATTTATCTTTCAAGGCACATTTTACTTAGTGTTCTGGTGAGTGTGAACCGCAGCGGGGGACCTTTGTCTCACATCTGTGGTGAAGATTGGGAGTTGTTGTAGGCTGCACAACTCATCTACCTATAGAAACACTTACCACTTTAAGAACTATGACTTTGTCGCACCTTTTATGACTGTGTGTTCCTTCATCATACAAACTTTATTATTTTTTATTGTTTGGAGTTGGACATTATCCAGCATTGAGCGCTGTTTTATCAAATAGACTTTGTTCTTTTAATTAATTTTATTTTTTGATACAACTTATATATCTTGGTTCTATGGATGGGTTTACTCATCTATAGATTTTAAATAGCTGCTGTTACTAGTTTATAGGAATTCCTTTTATCATTAGCGTGATATTGGTTTAGTTTCCGTTTATCTCTGTGATTATCTTTTTTACTACCATAATTAACTTTATCTCAGGACAAGTTAACTATCTCCTGGGCGCCGAGAAGTGCACACGTGGGCCCCCTTTTTTTGTGCACCTTATATTAGATTATTTATACATTTTTTTCTCGGCTGCCATGGATGCGTTACTGTTTTTGAGTAATAGAAATTTAGATATCAACAGTATATTCACTGTAAATGAACATACCACTGCACAGGTGAATTTCAATGGTATTATGACTGCTCTGGGGAATACCCTTGCGAAACAAGTGAGAACTTGGTGGGATATTTGTACCCTAGAGCAATACCTAAAAGAGCGAGTCATTATTAGAAGCCTCAGGTGGGAAGTAGTTCCCCAAGATGGCTTGGATGACACAGACTCCATGACTGAATGGTTGGAGTTTTTTAATGGGGTGGGATTCAAATTACAAGAATTGATTTTAAGAAGAAATAGGAGGAAGATGACTAAATTGGAAGTGAAAATTAATGAACTACAACAACAACTTGACCCTATTAAGGACACCCAACAGGTTGTTGACTTTAACAGTCGTATAAAGAAAAAGCTGGAGAAAGTAGACAAAGACACACAAAAAAGGAAAACTAAAAAATTCCATCGGGATGTGGGTGACATTAGAACCAACAATATCTATCTATGGCAACAAACAAATACAGCTGCCATAAGAGAAAATGAGGCTAATATTATGGATACTCAACAAGAGATCATCACTGAAAGACCCCAGATATCTGCCAATACCGACAGACCACAGGGAACAGTCAATCCAATATTACCCTCAACAGACAGGAGAGATTTGGTTCTACCTCATGCACCTATTAATCACTCTACACCCGTAAGGAATACAACAAATCAAACAAGAGGAAGAGCAAAGAACACGGGACCACCAGGTTATGGACACCGCCCTGCACCTACTGACAACTACTACCACCTACCAGTAAATAACCATTATGAACCCCTATGGGAGGAGGAAAACAGACAAAGATACCAATGACCACAGCCTTTTTTAGGGAAAGGCCGAGGATGTCAGAAGAGGGGCAGAGGATCATCAAATTACAGGGGAAGACCAGCTACATACCCCCAACAAATGCCCCAATACAGAGACCCCCCTCACGGGCCTGCATACTGGGAACCACAGTGGAAAAATCCCCCCCATTGGGAACGGGAGAGGACACCACAAACCGGTATGTGGAGAGAAGAAGTCGAGGATGCAGGGCTGGGAGAAGGACCCAGAAACGGAAAAAGAAGAAGGAGGGAACACGAATAAGTGGTATTTTTAACCTTACTAATGTGATTTTAACTGTGAAGAGACAAACATTTTAAATCTAGGACTCAAATGTGGATTAAATCGTCCGATAAACAAATTCAATGTGTTCATTGATGTGCACAAGTACATGAGGAAGCTAAATATGAAGAAATATTTTCTCAACAAAAACTCCAATCCATTAACAAATATATCCTCCGTCCCCACAGATAGTGGTTTGCGTAATAAATCTCTGTTCAACCCTCTGATAGGTACAAATCAGCCCCTCGATGTGTTCAAGGGTTTGGTACTACGTGACTTGGAATACATAAAACCAAAGAGAACTGGTAATCCAAGACATATCAAAGAGGGTATAGAACTTCTGGAGAAAAGGAAGGATATCATAATTAGATCTGCGGACAAAGGAGGGGGTGTCGTGATCTTAACAAAATAATTTTATCACGAACAGATGACAAATATGCTATCAGATAAAGACACTTACCTCAGGCTAAACCGAAACCCCACTTCACAGTATGAAGAAAATTTGGGGATACTTGTGGAAGTCGGCTTCCAAACAAAGGCCCTGTCCATCAAAGAATGCAAATACTTGATACCAAGCTACAGTAGAATACCTACCATCTACACTTTACCCAAAATTCATAAAAATCTTAACCATCCTCCAGCAAGACCCATAGTAAATGGGATTAGTTCTGTTACAGCTCGGGTAGGTCAATACCTTGACCATTTTCTCCAAAAAGGTGTCACTCAGACACAGGCCTTCTTAAAGGATACTAAAGACTTGCTTACATTACTTGATGGTATTGATCTGACTGGGAAAGGAGATGTATTTCTAGTAACAGCTGATGTGTCATCTTTGTACACTGTGATCCAGCATGATGACGCACTCTTAGCCTTGAATTGGGCACTATCCAAGAGAGATGATATCACATTTGCTCAAAAAGTTTTTTTAAGGAACTGTTTAGACTTTTGTCTTGCACACAACTACTTCTGGTATGATGGTCATTTTTATTCCCAAAAGAAAGGGGTTGCTATGGGAGCCAAGTTTGCCCTGAGTATAGCCAACTTATTTATGGCTGAATGGGAGTATAAGACCATTTTTAATCAAAGGAGAGAACAGCTGATTTTATATCAAAGATACATCAATGATTTGTTTTTTATCTGGGCAGGGTCTTTATCTTCACTTGAAATGTTTTTAAAAGAACTAAATAACAATAAGTGCAATATTATACTTACAAGTGAATACAATCAACAAAGTATACATTTTCTGGATTTGAACATTTTTAAGATTGGCAACAAATTGGGAACAAAAGTATATTTTAAACCAACGGACTCTAACAGCTATCTCCCAACACTAAGTGGGCATCATCCGATGTGGCTTAAGAACATACCAAAAGGCCAACTAATGCGAGTCAGACGGAACTGCACTAATGATGAAGACTACATATCCCAAGCACTGACCCTAAATGGAAAATTTATGGAAAAGGGCTATAAGGAAGCATGTCTCGATAAAATTATAGAAGACCTCCTATAAGGATCCAGAGGAGTGCATTTAACAGATATTACACCTCTGCGCAACAATAATAATAACAAAAATATGCATGAGTGGAGTTTTATTTCTGGATATCACTCACAATATAAAGAAGTAGAAAAGATCTTCTCCTCTCATTGGCACATCCTCTTACTTGACAAAATACTCAGGACTTCTATTCCATTGAAACCTGGCTTTATCTACAGAAAAGCTCCAAATTATGGAGACAGAATAGTGAAGAAGGTACTAGACCCCCCCCCCCCCCAAAAAAAAACTACTTTCTGGGATAGGGAAGGTTTTTTTGCCTGTCCAAAGTGTCGCCCATGCAGAGAGGTTGCAAGACCCCTGCGAGCAATCGACACCTTTACTTCTTCTTCCAATAATGTAGAATTCTCCATTAAGGATTTTATCACATGCAACACATCCTATGTGGTCTATCTCCTAGAATGCCCATGCAAACTTATGTACATAGGTCGTACTAAAAGAGCACTCAAAGTGAGAATAGCTGAACATGTGGCTAATATCAAATTAGGTTTCAAAGACCACAATGTATCATTGCACTTTAACCACTTCAATACCATGCACTTATACACTTTCCTGCCCAAGCCAATTTTGAGCTTTCAGCGCTGTCGCAATTTGAATGACAATTGCGCAGTCATGCAACACTGTATCAAAACAATTTTTTTATCATTTTGTTCCCACAAATAGAGCTTTCTTTCGGTGGTATTTGATCGCCTCTGCGATTTTTATTTTTTGCACAACAAATAAAAAAAGAGCGAACATTTTGAAAAAAAAGAGTTTTTCTTTGTTTCTGTAAAAAAAAATTGTAAATAAGTACCTTTTCTACTTCAATGACGGGCACTGATAAGGCGGCACTGACGGGCACTGATAAGGCGACACTGGGCACCGATGAGGTGGCACCAATGAGGTGGCACTGATGAGGTGGCACTGATGGGCACTGATGATAGGCACTGATAGGCGGCACTGATGGGCACTGATATGTGGCACTGGTATGCGGCACTGATGGGCACTCATAGGCGGCACTGATGAGCACTCATAGGCGGCACTGATGGGCACTTATGGGTGCCACTGATAGGTGGCACAGACGGGCACTGATAGGTGAACACTTATGGGCACAGATGGGCATGGATGGGCACTGGCAGGTGGCACGGATGGGCACTGGTAGGCTGGCATTGCTAAGCATTGCACATTGTGGTGGTGCCAGTCAGTGCCCATTCGTGGGCACTGATTGGCATATGTTTTTTGAGTATTTGTGCATGTGGATGGCCATGGGGTACTTACCTGGCCATCCACATGCTTGGGGCTTCCCTGGTGGTCCTGGGGGGGCTTCCCTGGTGGTCCAGTGTGGGTATCCGAGGGGGGGCTGCGCTGATAAACAATCAGCGCGAACCCCCCCTGTCAGGAGAGCCGCCGATCGGCTCTCCTCTACTCGCGTCTGTCAGACGTGAGTGAGGAAGAGCCGATCAACGGCTCTTCCTGTTTACATCGTGATCAGCCGTGATTGGACACGGCTGATCACATGGTAAAAAGCCTCCGCCGGAGGCTCTTTACCGAGATCAGTGTAGCGGTGTGTCCCTGGTGGTCCAGTGTGGGTATCCGAGGGGGGGCTGCGCTGATAAACAATCAGCGCGAACCCCCCCTGTCAGGAGAGCCACCGATCGGCTCTCCTCTACTCGCGTCTGTCAGACGCGAGTGAGGAAGAGCCGATCAACGGCTCTTCCTGTTTACATCGTGATCAGCCGTGATTGGACACGGCTGATCACATGGTAAAAAGCCTCCGCCGGAGGCTCCTTACCGAGATCAGTGTAGCGGTGTGTCAGACTGACACACCGCTCCACCGATCGCCGCGATGCGCGCCCCCCCAGGCGCGCGGCGGCTGTTATCCTGCTGGATGTCATATGACGTCCAGTGTGGATAACACAACCACTTCCCGGGCGTCAATCTCCTATTGACTCGGCGGGAAGTGGTTAAACTTTTCCATGACCAAAATCCAGCAGGCTTGAAGTTTTGGGAGGTGGATCACCTCAAACCCCCATGGAGGGGGGCCAACCTTGTAATGGAACTTTCTAAGCTAGAAACTCAATGGATATTTTCGGTGGATACATTAGCACCGAAGGGGTTAAACGTTGATTTAGATATCAACTGCTTTATCAGCGATTATTAAAGACTATCTCCCCCTGTGTGCACTAACAAGTATCCAGTAGCATATCTATATCCAACAACCATTTCAACAACACGCTCAATTAGTGTCGTTTTATAGATAACTGGTTTTTATTCTGGATTTTATACTGATTATTTTCAGTAGGTGCAGCAACCAGCTATTATCTTTCATTTATATATTTATTTTTTTCTAACCTATACCACTATCCCCCCCCCCCCCCCTTTTATACCGTTACATATATTCTCCTTTTTTATATATGAATTTTTTATATATGAATTTTTTATATATGAATTTTTTATGTGATTTTTATATGCATTTTTTATATATTTTTTTATATATATTTTTATATATATTTTTTATATATAATTTTTATGTGTATATTATATGTAAGGAATTTTTTATAGAAATTCTATACGGTTTGATTTACATTATATGCATATATATATGGTCACTATTTTAGTTTATATATATATGTATACTGTTATGTCTATATTTATGCATTTACTGTATTTATTGCTAACAGAAGCTTCCAATATTGATAATTTTCCTACTATTTCGATTTGAATTCTGCCTACAGTGATTATAGGGTATGAAACATTTGGGTTATGGATCCGAGATTATCACTATCATTCAGGTATCCATACCTCACAGGCCCGCTTGATCACAACATGTAATGGGCCTTGTTGTCAGTTAATTATTCACCTTTAACAGCCAAGTATATATCATACACTCTGTGTTGCGCTATCGCAACAGGTGTTGAAATTAGATGACTATTACTGTTCAAAACAAGGATCCCTAATATAAATAGAAATTGCCCAGTGACAACCAGAGGTTTCTACAAGTGAAATAAGCCGACATTCACCGGCTATTTAATTTTAAAATGTGCATTTTTTAAGTTGTGCGACGGATCTTGGTTATACATTCTTTATAATGTTTTCCCTGTGACTCGACACGGCTGACGGCAGTCTCGGCTTCCGCCTGGTCTTTGCACCAATAGGAGCGGACGAGTACTGCTGTTTTATCCAATAGCCGTGGAGGAGGGATAATATAAGTTCCGTACTTACGCCAAGTAGCCACGCCCTCTGTTGAAGTTGGAAGTGACGAAACACGGCTACGACGGCATATTCAGGAAGTGAGACGTGTGCGTTCCACCGTCGGCCATCTCGTAACCAGGAAGCTTCTCTGACACTGTGTTTGCAGCACGAGTGCGGCCCCTGTGTTCGGAGGACAGCGGTGACTATGCCACAACTTTTATGTCATTTGCAAGTTGATTTATTGTACGTGTAACGGAAGCAGGGTTATTTGATACACGGGTTAATTTTAATAAAAACAGGATTACACTATGTCAGTGAATTTTTGTTTTATATGTACCATGAATACCATTTAACCCATGCTGATTCCGGGGTGATGTTGGAGGTCTGAATAAGGAGGAATAAGGAGGAATTTATCTTTCAAGGCACATTTTACTTAGTGTTCTGGTGAGTGTGAACCCCAGCGCGGGACCTTTGTCTCACATCTGTGGTGAAGATTGGGAGTTGGTGTAGGCTGCACAACTCATCTACCTATAGAAACACCTACCACTTTAAGAACTATGACCTTGTCGCACCTTTTATGACTGTGTGTTCCTTCATCATACCAACTTTATTATTTTTTATTGTTTGGAATTGGACATTATCCAGCATTGAGCGCTGTTTTATCAAATAGACTTTGTTCTTTTAAATATTTTTTTTTTTGATACATCTTATATAGTTCGTTAATCCGAAAAGCCCCAAAAAAAGCCAGAGAGAAGGCCATTTTAAACCAAGAGACCTCGTAGGCTGAGGAACACAGGGAAACCAACTGGGCTAAAACGTTTTGCAGAATTTCAAACGAAACAGGGCGCCTGGAATCCCTGTGCTTCTGAGACCTACAATAACCCTTTACAGCCTGTCAGACCCAAAAATCTTTTGTGAAATCACGACAGCCCTGCAATTTGAAGACAAATGCTAATCCTGCCAATTACCGCTCCACGACTGACACCAACACCCCCTCCTCAAGGTTCCGTGAAACAAAGTAAAGGACCAGCAACCTCACCTCCGGGCCCTCTTGCTCCACCTCAGCCTGCTGCAGCAAAGACAACCACTCTTGACATAATTTATTGTAGGCTGCCCACGTCATGTCACGCACTGACCGTCTGATCCATCCGGAGACGACCCCAAGGCAATCCTCCACAGCTATTCGGGACAAAGGAGCCTGCGTTGCTCCACTGCCGGTGCCAACTCCCAGAACCTGCCCCACTGACAGCGAGACAATGAGCCAGCTAAGCCGTTCTCAACTCCCAGGAGGTGAACAGCATGAAGAAAAACATTTAACTATAGACAACGTAACACTAGGTGCTGAAGAAGTCGGACCACGGGTGGCGACGAGGCTGTAACACGGTTGATGACCTGTAACACCCCAAGATTGTCACTGTGAAAACGCACTTTAAGGTCCTTCTTAGGCACGACCCCCAGGGGCGAGATCACCAAATCCGCTAAAGGCTACGAGGGGAATGGGCCACCCATGCGGCCCAACGCAACTTCCTTCCGCAATTTCTCAGAAACCACTGCAGGATGTTGCAAGGCCAAACGCAAGTTCTGGGACACTAGTGGAACAGAGGCCAGGGAACAAGGTATGCAAAAGCCTTTGGAAAAACCCACCCCTAACAGCCGAGCAGCCTCTCGATCTGGATATCTATCGAGCAAAGGCCCCATCCTTTCCACCCTCACTGGCGTCATCCCTTTTGGTAACAGACTCGCCGGCACTGCCCTTCCCCTGCTGCTTCAAGCAGCGGGACAAGGGATGCAAACCTAAGCAGCCGGAGAACTCGTGCTGGTAACGGAAAGCCCCACCAAACTTGCAGGCGCCCTCACTATACTGCCAACAGACACCCCTCTCCTTTAGATGTGCCACCAGCCCCCCCTGGAAAAAACTGATTAGGGGCCCGCACCGAGGTCATAAGTCGCATCCACAAACTAATGTCCTTGTGGTCCCACCGCAAAGACGGGCAGATAGATCTCTGCTTCGGGAACTGCTCGTTGTACCTCAACCATGCGGATTCCCCGTAGACCCTGTAGGCCTCACTGATGGAGTCAAGATAACAGAAGAGCACCAAACAGTGTTCCGGATTCTTCTCCCCAACTATACTTGCCATAATGGCAAAAGCCTGCAGCCAATTAGGGAAATTCCGTGGGATAAGCCTGTACCGTTGTTTTTCTTCATCCTCCTTTTTGCTCTCCTCTGGCTTGACCCTATCCAGATAAATTTTTTCCAGGGGTAGCAGAGAGAATATCCCTACATACTCACCCTTCCAAATTTTCCGCAGCTTCAGGTGCTCACCCAGAGGCTCATCAAAACAAACGGAAACCTCACATTTTGCAGAGTCGGCCAATCTGACTGAATCCTGTTTGGTAACGCCCTCCCCCGACTACTCAGCCTTGTCCCTCAATGCCAACTTGTGCCCTGCCGCTGACTGGCCAGGCGCCTCAATTGCCACAGCAGTGGGCACCGCCGCCGCAGGGGGATCAACCCTGGACACCGAAGCCAGCCTCGTCGCCTCTAACTCATCCACCGGTGGGATCCACGCCGACGACGGCATGGCTTGGGCACTCGTTTCTGGTTCAAATGGCTGGACCAGCTTCCTCTAACCCAAAAGGAACCCCTGCAACCCCTCATCTGACCTAGATGTGGCATGACCACGGCCTGCACTAGAAGGGGCAGAAAGCGTGAGCAAGTCAGACCGCAGGACAGGGCACTCTCCCCTAGACACACATTATCATCAACAGCAGAAAACGCAGACATGTTAGAAGAAGTAGTAGACTTACCAGGTTGCCTAGGAAAGATCCCACCAGCCGCAGGTCCCGACTCCATCGATGCAGGGCGTCTATGCGACTCCTCCCCTCTGAAGCGGACAACTTGCCCCTCGATCTCTCCTCTATCTCCACGTCTTCCTTCTCTGGCAGCACCCCAGGAGCAGTGGCCCTGGATGCCAAGGATCTGTGCGGCTGCTGGCCCCGCCTGCTTGCACTGGCTCCACCCTCCAATTTCTGGGTCACCCTACCGGAGCGCCCAGTGTCCTGGGCGCTCGCCGCTGGTCTCACACCGCCGCTCCTCCGCACCTCCGACATCACCTGGTGCTGGCTGGTCCTGGGAGAGCCACCGGCCATGGAGATAAAGGGCCTAGGGGCCATAGCAGCACGATTCCCCCACCAAGGCTCTGCCCCCGCTGACTCATCGCCGGGGGAGGAGCCCGCCTGTTTCTGATCCTGATGCCATAAGCCCCGCCCTCCGAGCTCCGACGATGAAGAGGATTCCTTTCAGAAGCACCACCCGAGGGTGCAGCCGATCGCTTTGCAGGTGGTCCTGAAGGGGCCCGCATGGGACTCCCAATGTGGCACCAAGCTCTGGGGAAGAGACCGGAGAGAAGCGCTCCAGGGGCCGAGACCACCGAGCTCGTACGGACTCCAGCCCCCCTGTCCCTGACCCGGAGGCTCAATCTCGCAGGACAGATGAAAGATGCTCCTGCAGCCACTCCGCTCCTCCGCCTCTGTCCAGAGCTGGGAAAGCAGCCTGTCCATGTCTGCCATCTCGTCCAGCACCCGCAGGGGATTCAAGTTGCTACATGCGCTGTGAGATCCTCTGGACGCGGGGTTTCAGCAACTATAGCGCACAATATCTCCGAAACCAAAGCGGCACAAACGTTTATTTTTGCGGCACAAACCAGCACAAATGCGGCACAAACGAATGGCGTGTTTTTAAAATTAAGCAACATGGGGTGCAAAGTGGGCGGGTCTTACATTAAATTAAATTTCTAATATCTCAGAAACCGAACCGGCACAAATGCTCATTTTTGCGGCACAAATCAGCACAAACGCGGCACAAATGAATAGTATATTACTCAGGTTTTACAAACATGGGGTGCCAACTTCACACAACTAGTGCCAGCTCATCTGCCACCAGCTGGTTCTGCTGGCACATCCACCTGCTGAATGCTGCCACCACGCAGTCTACTGGATTGATCACAGGCACTCATACCTCGCTGTGCTCCCATGGCTGCTGTCTACCCAGGAGCTCACTAACCAGGTACGTGACAGGAGGGCGGGGTGATGTCATCGTCTGGAAAAAAACTAATTGCTATTATCTTAAAAATAAAAGCAGCACAAAGTTTTATTTTTATGACACAAAAAAGCACAAACGTAGCACTAACAAATAGTATGTTTGTTTTTAAGATTTAATAACATGGGGGGCAAAGTGGGTGGGGTGTTATCAAATATAAACAAGCTATTATAACTAAAAAAACATAACAGCACAAATAAAAATGTTAGCAGCACAAAACAGCACAAACGTAGCACTAACCAAAGAGACCAGTTTTGTGTCAATTGAGTGTTGTAGGGGGGCTGTGTGACCTTTGGTGACCTTTAATAAATCACTAATAATGCAAAAACGATAAAAGATAGAACTAAAATTTTAGCAGCACAAACATCGCACTAACAAACGAGACCAGTTTTGTGTCACTTAGATGTTGTAGAGGGGGCTCAGTGACCTTTGGTGACCTTTAATAAATCACTAATAATGCAAAAACGATAAAAGATAGAATGGAAATTTTAGCAGCACAAAACAGCACAAACGTAGCACTAAACAACGAGACCAGTTTTGTGTCATTTAGATGTTGTAGGGGGGCTGAGTGACCTTTGGTGACCTTTAATAAATCACTAATAATGCAAAAACAATAAAAGATAGAACGGAAATTTTAGCAGCACAAAACAGCACAAACATAGCACTAAAGAAACACACTTGAGTTTTTATTTGTGCTGATTGTAGGGTGGGCAAAGTGAGTGGGGTTTGAAAAAAAAAAAACACTGTTATAACTTAAAAACCATAACCGCACAAAAAATTTTTTTTGCAGCACAAACCAGCACAAACGTAGCACTAACCGACGTGGCCAGTTTCGTGTCATTTGGGCATTGTAGGGGGGCTGAGTGACCTTTGGTGACCTTTAATAAATAATTAATAACGCAAAAGCGATAAAAGATAGAACGGAAATTGTAGCAGCACAAAACAGCACAAACGCAGCACTAACCAACGAGACCAGTTTTGTGTCATTTGGGTGTTGTAGGGGGGCTGTGTGACCTTTGGTGACCTTTAATAAATCACTAATAATGCAAAAACGTTAAAAGATTGAACGGAAATTTTAGCAGCACAAAACAGCACAAACGTAGCACTAACCAACGAGACCAGTTTTGTGTCATTTAGATGTTGTAGGGGGGCTGAGTGACCTTTGGTGACCTTTAATAAATCACTAATAATGCAAAAACAATTAAAGATAGAACGGAAATTTTAGCAGCACAAAACAGCACAAACATAGCACTAAAGAAACACACTTGAGTTTTTATTTGTGCTGACTGTAGGGTGAGCAAAGTGAGTGGGGTTTGAAAACTAAAAATAAACTGTTATAACTTAAAAACCATAACCGCACAAATAAAATTTTTAGCAGCACAAACCAGCTCAAACGTAGCACTAACCAACAAGGCCAGTTTTGTGTCATTTGGGTGTTGTAGGGGGGCTGTGTGACCTTTGGTGACCTTTAATAAATCATTAATAACGCAAAACGATAAAACATAGAACAGAAATTTTAGCAGCACAAAACAGCACAAACGTAGCACTAACCAACGAGACCAGTTTTGTGTAATTTGGCTTGTGTAGAAGGGCTAGATGATGTCATAGTCTGGAAAAAACAATTGTTAATATCTTAAAAATAAAAGCAGCACAAATGTACATTTTTACGGCACAAAACAGCACAAACGTAGCACTAAAGAAACACACTTGAGTTTTTATTTGTGCTGATTGTAGGGGGGGCAGCTTCGCTGAGCTAATATAAATTATGTATAGATAACTAAATATTAGATGTGAACATGAACACATACATAAATACTGAAAATAACATAGGACCTCCAAACAAAATTGATTAGTGATGAATGGATGTGGGTAAAAAATAAATCCCAAAAATAATAATCATTAATTCAAATCCATGATTGTTCATAAAAGTTCATAAATAAGTGATCTTTTTATAACGTCCACAGAAATAAAATATTGGTCCACCCATGCACAAATCCTTGAAGTGATAAAGTCCACTCTCTTCAGAAATAGAAAAAAAAAGTGATGTCCACCACCATATGACAAGAAAATCTAATAAGGGACCACAGGGCTCTGGTAAGCAGATATTTTTGTCATATGGTGGTGGACATCACGTTTGTTTTTTTTTCCATTTCCGAAGAGAGTGGACTTTATCACTTCAAGGATTTGTGCATGGGTGGACCAATATTTTATTTCTGTGGATGTTATAAAAAGATCACTCATTTATGAACTTTTATGAACAATAATGGTTTGAATTAATGATTATTATTTTTGGGATTTATTTTTTACCCACATCCATTCATCACTAATCAATTTTGTTTGGAGGTCCTATGTTGTTTTCAGTATTTATGTATGTGTTCAATTTCACATCTAATATTTAGTTATCTATACATAATTTATATTAAGGTTTAGCGCTACTCTATTTTTTACCATACCAAGATACTATGGTTATTGGATCAAATTTAATGGTACAGCATATATGAACAGAAATGTATTAAAGATCATGGTACAGAATAAAATACTTCACATGACTATTATGTTCCACCCCCCATTGGAAATATTGTCCACTGAGCTTTGGCAACGTGTGTAATAATATAATATCTACTCCATATAATCCATCCCACTAACAAATGAAAAAGTGAATCTATTGGGAATCAACACGGCATTAACCATCATATAAGTACTAACAAGAGCATCTGTTCCTTATTTTAGTTGTGGATGTGGACCATCAAAAATGAACTTTTCACATGAATTAACCATGTGGTACACAGTGGTGTATTTAGGTTTCGTGCTGCCCTAGGCCTGACTAAACTTGCGCACCCCCTAATTTATATATGACCCACCCCTTCCTGTCAAGACTACACCCCTTCTTTTTTAAGACCCATCCTGTCACCTTAATGGGAGGAGGACAGAGGGACACCGTGGGAAGAGGACGCCTTGGGATGAGGACAGAGGGACACCGTGGGATGGGGACAGAGGGACACAGTGGAGAGGAGACAAAGGGACACAGTGGGATGAGGAAAGAGGGATGCCAGGGGGATGCCATGGGGAGGGGACAGACACAGTGGGATGAGGACAGGGGGACACCATGGGGAGGAGACAGAGGGACACAGTGGGATGAGGACAGAGGGACGCCATGGGGAGGGGACAGAGGGATGCCATGTGGAGGGTACAGAGGGATGCCATGGGGAGGGGACAGAGGGATGCCGTGGGATGAGGACAGGGGGATGCCGTGGGGAGGGGACAGAGGGACACAGTGGGATGAGAACAGAGAAACAGGGTGGGATGAGGACAGAGGGACAGAGTGGGATGAGGACAGAGGGACAAAGTGGGATGAGGACAGAGGGACAGAGTGGGATGAGGACAGAGGGAAGCCGTGGGATGAGGACAGAGGGACGCCGTGGGGAGGAGACAAAGGGACAGAGTGGGATGAGGACAGTGGGATGAGGACAGAGGGACAGAGTGGGCTGAGGACAGAGGGACAGAGTGAGATGAGGACAGAGGGAAGCTGTGGGGAGGGGACGCGGCATCTTTTAATTTGGGGGGAGGGGGGATTGGGATATATGTGCTGGGGAGTGATTTGGGGGGGAGAGGATATGTGCTAGTGGGGGGATCAGACCCCCCCACTAGCACATATCTTCTTCCCTCCCAAATCACTCCCCAGAACATATCCCCATACCCCCCTCTCCCCTCCCATCACTCCATGTGTGCACCTCTTATCTGCCCCTCTGCCCCCCCTTATGGTTACTGTGTCCTCCCTGACAGTATACAGTGCACATACCAGCAGCACGGCTCTCTCACTGAAGTTGTGTCTCTCCTCGGCTCCTCCTCCTGGCTGGACACAGGAGCATTGGAGCCAAAGGGGAGGAGGAGCTGAAGAGTGTGTGTGGATGTCAGTGTAGAGAGAGAGATGGGTGCCCGCGCTAGCACATCCTAGACTGGCCAATTACCAGAGCTCAGTGCCGAAACTTGTCGTGGCACTGATCTCCGGGATTCAGCTGTGAGGCCCTCTGTGCAGGAGGGGGGGGGGTTCGGCGCCCCCTGCAAAGTGCCGCTCTAGGCCTGGGCCTTGTCAGCTGAGGCCATAATGCAGCACTGGTGGTACATGTAATATACAATAACACATGTATGTAGTTAAGTATCCAACAAGGAGAATGCAAGGGTCATAAAGTGGTTGGTAGCTGCCAAAAATTGTATTGATACAGCTCCAAATACAGTGCCTTAAAAAGTATTCACACCCCTTGACATTTTCCACATTTTGTCATGTTACAACCAAAAACTTAATTGTATTTTATTGGGATTGTATGTGATAGACCAACACAAACTGGCACATACATGTGAAGTGGAAGAAAAATGATAAATGGTTTTCAATTTTTTTTACAAATAAATATCTGAAAAGTGAATTTGTTTTAATAGGTGTGAACCCACCCAGTCAATACTTTGTATAACCACCCTTCACTGCAATTACAGCCGCAAGTCTTTTTGGGTATATCTCTACCAGCTTTGCACATCTAGAGAGTAGTGATGAGCCGAACACCCCCGGGTTCGGTTCGCACCAGAACCCGCGAACGGACCGAAAGTTCGAACGAACATTAGAACCCTATTAAATACAATGGATGCGAACGTTCGAATTCTAAAGTGCTAATTATAACAACTATTATGCATGTTATTGTCCTAAAAAGGGTTTGGGAACCCGGGTTCTGCACCAGGGGACATGTATCAATGCAAAAAGAAGTTTTAAAAACGGTCGTTTTTCGGGAGCAGTCATTTTAATGATGCATAAAGTGAAAAAAAAAAAGTCAAATATTCCTTTAAATATCGTACCTGGGGGGTGTCTAAAGTATGCCTGTGAAGTGCCACGTGTTTCCCGTGTTTAGAACTGTCCCTGCACAAAATGACACTTCTAAAGGAAAAAAAAGCCATTTAAAACTGCTTGCGGCTTTAATGTAATGTCTGGTCCCGGTAATATGGATGAAATTCTTTAAGAAAAATGGCATAGCTACCCCATGACCCCCCCCCCCCCCTACCCCAGCCCATTACCAGCCCCTTTGGGTCTTGTATGGATATTAAGGGGAACCCCGCACATAAAATAAAAAAGGCCCTATATACTCTGAACAGCCCTATACAGGCGGTGCATACAAGACAGGGACTGTAGGTTTGTTCTTATGTAGAGTCTGTTTGTAATTTTGAACAGGTACATTGTTGAAGTGTAGCTCCAGACCAAAAATCTATTTTTAAACTTTTTGGAAAACATAGGTAAGGGTTATCACCCCTGTAACATTTGTTTTGCTGTCTGTGCCCCTGTTCAGAACATTTCACCTCACTTTCCGTCCCAATGACAACTGTTTTTGAAATGTGGTGTTTTTCTTGAAACAAGGATTGCTGATAAAGCATCAGTACAGAGGAGACACCTTTCTCCCATATTTATTCTTACAGGAGAGAATTTTCCTTCCTAGTGGTAGATTTCCTCTCACTTCCTGTTGTCTTCTTGCGTTTGCAAGTAGGAGTCGTTTGTAAGTTGGATGTTTGAAAGTAGGGACCTGCCGTATATACTCTGCAGAAATAGGCCCCTTAGTTGTTGGTGTTGGCACAACACTGTAAGCACTCACAGTTACTCTTGGTTGGTGCTGGAACGCCCTGCTGTCAACTATTATATCAGGAATTTTAATTACATATAATTGTTGAACAGTGGTAGTAAAAATTGGGCCTTTGATGGTGGTGCTGGTGCCACAACACTGTAAGCCCTGACAGTTACTCTTGGTGGGTGCAGCAATGGGCCCTGCTGTGAATTATTAGATCAAGAATTGTAATTACATGCCCCTGTTGAACAGGGGCTGAAAAATTGGGCCTTAGGCACTGGTGGCACAACACTGCAACCCCTCACAGATACTGTACTTGGAGCACAGCAATGAGCCCTGTTGCAAAGTATTGCTTCAAAAATTGTAATGACACGCCCCTGTTAAACAGGGGCTGAAAAATTGTGCCTTAGGCACTGGTGGCACAACACTGCAACTCCTCACAGATACTGTACTTGGAGCACACCAATGAGCCCTGTTGCAAAGTATTGCTTCAAAAATTGTAATGACACGCCCCTGTTAAACAGGGGCTGAAAAATTGGGCCTTAGGCACTGGTGGCACAACACTGCAACTCCTCACAGATACTGTACTTGGAGCACAGCAATGAGCCCTGTTGCAAAGTATTGCTTCAAAAATTGTAATGACACGCCCCTGTTAAACAGGGGCTGAAAAATTGGGCCTTAGGCACTGGTGGCACAACACTGCAACTCCTCACAGATACTGTACTTGGAGCACACCAATGAGCCCTGTTGCAAAGTATTGCTTCAAAAATTGTAATGACACGCCCCTGTTAAACAGGGGCTGAAAAATTGGGCCTTAGGCACTGGTGGCACAACACTGCAACTCCTCACAGATACTGTACTTGGAGCACAGCAATGAGCCCTGTTGCAAAGTATTGCTTCAAAAATTGTAATTACACGCCCCTGTTAAACAGGGGCTGAAAAATTGGGCCTTAGGCACTGGTGGCACAACACTGCAACTCCTCACAGATACTGTACTTGGAGCACACCAATGAGCCCTGTTGCAAAGTATTGCTTCAAAAATTGTAATGACACGCCCCTGTTAAACAGGGGCTGAAAAATTGGGCCTTAGGCACTGGTGGCACAACACTGCAACTCCTCACAGATACTGTACTTGGAGCACAGCAATGAGCCCTGTTGCAAAGTATTGCTTCAAAAATTGTAATTACACGCCCCTGTTAAACAGGGGCTGAAAAATTGGGCGTTAGGCACTGGTGGCGGCACCCATAAACAAAAATGATCTTACAAGCTATCATCATCAATCGTATCATTGAGGACTCGGAGGAGGAGGATAGCCAGTCAACATAACAGCACAGGCACTCAGCATCAGCATCAGTCTTGAAGGGATGTGACATGTTAAAATCAATTAGTCTGTTATATCAGCATCAGGTGTGTGGTAGCTGGTGGTGATCCAAGACTGGTTCATCTTGATGAAAGTCAGTCGATCAACCGAGTCGGTGGACAGGCGCACCCTGTGATCCGTGACAAATCCTCCAGCAGCACTGAATGTGCGTTCCGAAAGAACGCTGGATGCAGGACAGGCCAGTAGCTCAATTGCATACTGTGCAAGCTCTGGCCAGTGATCCATCCTCAAGACCCAGTAAGCCAGAGGATTTTCGGTGGGGAAGGTGTCCAAGTCTGACCTTGCCCCTAGATATTCCTGCACCATGTTTATCAGACGCTGGCGATGGTTGCTGGAACCGATCATACTTTGGGGCTGCGGACTAAAGAATTGTCTGAACGCATCGGTCAGACGGCCACCTTCCCCACCGCTCCTTCTTTGACTGGCCGAAGCCTCAGCAACTCGTTGTCCAGGACCAGGAGTTTGCAACCTCCCAGTCTCTGGGAACGCGTTGCACAGACCTTTCTGCAAGGCCTCCCGGAGTTGTCTCATCCTCTGCTCCCTCTGCGACGGTAACATAAGGTCCGCAACC
This sequence comes from Rana muscosa, assembly GCA_029206835.1. Taxonomy (NCBI): domain Eukaryota; kingdom Metazoa; phylum Chordata; class Amphibia; order Anura; family Ranidae; genus Rana; species Rana muscosa. The sequence continues at coordinate 204,940,220 of CM055127.1, forward strand.
TTACCCTTGTACCGTGGATCAAGGAGAGTGGCCAGCCAGTAATGGTCCCTCTCCTTGATCCGAAGAATACGAGGATCCTTCCGCAGACTTTGCAGGATCAGGGAGGCCATGCAGCGTAGTTTTGCTGAGGCATTCGCTCCGGAGTCCTCTGGGTCACTAAGGACGACATGATCCGCAGCCACCTCCTCCCAGCCACGTACAAGTCCACTGGTTTCTTGGGACTGTAAATCATCCCTAAAAGACTGCTGCTGATGATGCTGAGTGCCAGCCTCCACCTCCATGCTGACACAATCCTCCTCCTCCTCCTCCTCCTCCTCCTCCTCTTCCTGTGCGATGGGTGGGACAGAAGGAACACTGTCTGGGTAAAGGGGGCCTTGAGAGGCAAGGAAGTCCTCCTCTTCCTGCCTCTGTTCTGCCTCAAGTGCCCTGTCCATTATTCCACGCAGCGTGTGCTCCAACAGGTGGACAAGAGGTACAGTGTCACTGATGCATGCACTGTCACTGCTCACCATCCTCGTGGCCTCCTCAAATGGTGCCAGGACAGTGCATGCATCCCTGATCATGCCCCACTGGCGTGGAGAAAAAAAACCAAGCTCCCCTGACCCTGTCCTGGTGCCGTAGTCGCACAGGTACTCATTGATGGCCCTCTGCTGCGTGTGCAGCCGCTGCAGCATGGCCAACGTTGAGTTCCACCTGGTGGGCATGTCACATATAAGGCGGTTCTTGGGCAGGTTCAACTCCTTTTGCAGCTCAGCCAGGCGAGCACTGGCATTATAAGATCTGCGGAAATGCACACAGACTTTCCTGGCCTGCCTCAGGACATCCTGTAAGCCCGGGTACCTGCCCAAGAAGCGCTGCACCACCAGGTTAAGGACGTGAGCCACACAGGGCACATGGGTCAGTTGTCCCTGTCGGAGGGCGGAGAGGAGGTTGGTGCCATTGTCGCAAACCACCATTCCTGGCTTAAGCTGGCGTGGCGTCAACCACCTCTCGGCCTGGCCCTGCAGAGCAGACAGGACCTCTGCCCCAGTGTGGCTTCTGTCCCCCAAACACACCAGCGCAAGCACGGCATGGCATCTTTTTGCCTGCGTACTTGCGTAGCCCCGTGAACGGCTACGGAGCACCGCTGGTTCATAGGACAAACCACAGGAAGAGGCCATGGAGGAAGAAGAAGAGGAGGGGGTGGAGGAGAGAGGTGTGTCACAACCAGTAGTAGCATTTTGGAGGCGTGGCGGTGGGACAACCTCCAACACTACTGCACCTTGTCCTGAATCCTTCCCAGCTGCCAAAAGAGTGACCCAATGGGCCGTGAAAGAAAGGTAACGTCCCTGTCCATGCCTGCTGGACCATGAGTCAGCGGTAATATGCACCTTACCGCTGACCGCCCTGTCCAGCGAGGCCAAGACATTGCCTTCCACATGCCGGTAGAGAGCCGGAATAGCCTTCCGTGAGAAAAAGTGGCGTTTGGGAACCTGCCACTGAGGAACTGCACATTGCACAAACTCACGGAAGGGGGCCGAGTCTACCAACTGAAAAGGCAGCAGTTGAAGCGCTAGCAATTTAGCCAAGCTAGCATTCAACCGCTGGGCATGTGGATGGCTGGGAGTGAACTTCTTTCGACGGTCCAGCAGCTGGGGCAGGGAAATTTGCCTGCTAGAATCGGACGTCGGTGTACTGCTAGCAGAGTGGGCGCAAGTACTTGGCTGTGACACACCTAATTCTACACCTTCATTCCTCTCAGTGCATGTTTCAGAGAGGACTGAAGTTATAGTGGGGTTGGAGATCCCAGCTGATGCGGTGCAAGGAGAGGTCCGCTTTGTTCTTTGGTGTGGGTCTTTGAGGTAGGCTTGCCAACGAGCTGCATGGCAGGTCAACATATGTCTGGTCAGGCATGTGGTACCCAAGCGGCTGATGTTTTGGCCACGCGATATACGCTTGAGACATATGTTGCAAACAGCAGCTGTGCGATCTGATGCACTAGCCTCAAAAAAGGCCCACACCAAAGAACTTTTTGAATGACGGGCAGAGGCAGCGCCCTGCACAGGCGGAGCTCTGCGGTGTGATTCCGTCGGTGTACTGCCCTTACGCTGGCCACCAAAGGGCATCCTGCCTCGTTGGAGATGTGCCTCCTCCTCATCCTCCTCCTCCTCCTCCTCTCTCCTATTAGGCACCCACGTGGAGTCAGTGACCTCATCATCCCCTCCCTCCTCATCACTGGAGCCAATCTGGCAGTATGCTGCAGCTGCTGGAACATGACTGCCAGATTGGTGTCCTTCTTGAGCATCCCCTCTGTCTGCTCTCACGCTACTGCCTTCCTCTAGCTGGGTTTCATCATCAGACCCTTCGAAACGCTGGGCATCCTCCTGGAGCATGTACCCAACACTGTGCTGAAACAGTTCGGGGGACTCCTCAGGAGGAGGACATGGTGGGTCTAGGGAAGGAGTGACTGATGATTTGTCTGACATTGATACCAGGGAAGACGACGCTTTGGCAGCTGCTTTTCCAGTACCCTGAGCCTGGGTGAGAGAGGATGAGGAGGAGGAGGAGGGCTTGGTCATCCACTCTACCAAGTCTTCGGCATGATGTGGCTCAACATGTCCAGCTGCCGAAAAGAAGGACAAGCGTGTCCCATGGCCATGTGCTGATGACAATGCACCGCGTCCACGACCAGCACTGTTGCCCCCAGACACAGAGCCTGCTTGCCCTCTTTTATTGCCTCCTGACTGTCTGCCTCTCCTTGTTTGCCTTCCAGACATTCTAATAGATGGCCTGCAGGGAGATGGGAAAAAAGCAATAAGGGCTACCTTCAGGTGTCCTTCTCTGTCCCTTGAAACAAGGACTTTCACAGTGAAAGAAACTGACACTCTCCCTACCTACAGTTTTCTGTCCCTAGAATAAATGTTTTTTTTAATCACAATATAGCACAAGGACAATTCACTCACTGTCCTTCCAGGTCCCTGGAAACAAGGACTTGCAGAGTGAAATAAACTGACACTCTCCCTACCTACAGTTTTCTGTCCCTAGAATAAATGTTTTTTTTAAGCACAATATAGCACAAGGACAATTCACTCACTGTCCTTACAGGTCCCTGGAAACAAGGACTTGCAGAGTGAAAGAAAAAAAACACTCTCCCTACCTACAGTTTTCTGTCCCTAGAAAAAATGTTTTTTTTAATCACAATATAGCACAAGGACAATTCACTCACTGTCCTTACAGGTCCCTGGAAACAAGGACTTGCAGAGTGAAATAAACTGACACTCTCCCTACCTACAGTTTTCTGTCCCTAGAAAAAATGTTTTTTTTAATCACAATATAGCACAAGGACAATTCACTCACTGTCCTTCCAGGTCCCTGGAAACAAGGACTTGCAGAGTGAAATAAACTGACACTCTCCCTACCTACAGTTTTCTGTCCCTAGAATAAATGTTTTTTTTAAGCACAATATAGCACAAGGAGAATTCACTCACTGTCCTTCCAGGTCCCTGGAAACAAGGACTTGCAGAGTGAAAGAAAAAAAACACTCTCCCTACCTACAGTTTTCTGTCCCTAGAAAAAATGTTTTTTTTAATCACAATATAGCACAAGGACAATTCACTCACTGTCCTTCCAGGTCCCTGGAAACAAGGACTTGCAGAGTGAAATAAACTGACACTCTCCCTACCTACAGTTTTCTGTCCCTAGAATAAATGTTTTTTTTAAGCACAATATAGCACAAGGAGAATTCACTCACTGTCCTTCCAGGTCCCTGGAAACAAGGACTTGCAGAGTGAAAGAAAAAAAACACTCTCCCTACCTACAGTTTTCTGTCCCTAGAAAAAATGTTTTTTTTAATCACAATATAGCACAAGGACAATTCACTCACTGTCCTTCCAGGTCCCTGGAAACAAGGACTTGCAGAGTGAAATAAACTGACACTCTCCCTACCTACAGTTTTCTGTCCCTAGAATAAATGTTTTTTTTAAGCACAATATAGCACAAGGACAATTCACTCACTGTCCTTACAGGTCCCTGGAAACAAGGACTTGCAGAGTGAAAGAAAAAAAACACTCTCCCTACCTACAGTTTTCTGTCCCTAGAAAAAATGTTTTTTTTAATCACAATATAGCACAAGGACAATTCACTCACTGTCCTTACAGGTCCCTGGAAACAAGGACTTGCAGAGTGAAATAAACTGACACTCTCCCTACCTACAGTTTTCTGTCCCTAGAATAAATGTTTTTTTTAATCACAATATAGCACAAGGACAATTCACTCACTGTCCTTCCAGGTCCCTGGAAACAAGGACTTGCAGAGTGAAATAAACTGACACTCTCCCTACCTACAGTTTTCTGTCCCTAGAATAAATGTTTTTTTTAAGCACAATATAGCACAAGGACAATTCACTCACTGTCCTTACAGGTCCCTGGAAACAAGGACTTGCAGAGTGAAAGAAAAAAAACACTCTCCCTACCTACAGTTTTCTGTCCCTAGAAAAAATGTTTTTTTTAATCACAATATAGCACAAGGACAATTCACTCACTGTCCTTACAGGTCCCTGGAAACAAGGACTTGCAGAGTGAAATAAACTGACACTCTCCCTACCTACAGTTTTCTGTCCCTAGAATAAATGTTTTTTTTAATCACAATATAGCACAAGGACAATTCACTCACTGTCCTTACAGGTCCCTGGAAACAAGGACTTGCAGAGTGAAATAAACTGACACTCTCCCTACCTACAGTTTTCTGTCCCTAGAATAAATGTTTTTTTTAAGCACAATATAGCACAAGGAGAATTCACTCACTGTCCTTCCAGGTCCCTGGAAACAAGGACTTGCAGAGTGAAAGAAAAAAAACACTCTCCCTACCTACAGTTTTCTGTCCCTAGAAAAAATGTTTTTTTTAATCACAATATAGCACAAGGACAATTCACTCACTGTCCTTCCAGGTCCCTGGAAACAAGGACTTGCAGAGTGAAATAAACTGACACTCTCCCTACCTACAGTTTTCTGTCCCTAGAATAAATGTTTTTTTTAAGCACAATATAGCACAAGGAGAATTCACTCACTGTCCTTCCAGGTCCCTGGAAACAAGGACTTGCAGAGTGAAAGAAAAAAAACACTCTCCCTACCTACAGTTTTCTGTCCCTAGAAAAAATGTTTTTTTTAATCACAATATAACACAAGGACAATTCACTCACTGTCCTTCCAGGTCCCTGGAAACAAGGACTTGCAGAGTGAAATAAACTGACACTCTCCCTACCTACAGTTTTCTGTCCCTAGAATAAATGTTTTTTTTAAGCACAATATAGCACAAGAACAATTCACTCACTGTCCTTACAGGTCCCTGGAAACAAGGACTTGCAGAGTGAAAGAAAAAAAACACTCTCCCTACCTACAGTTTTCTGTCCCTAGAAAAAATGTTTTTTTTAATCACAATATAGCACAAGGACAATTCACTCACTGTCCTTACAGGTCCCTGGAAACAAGGACTTGCAGAGTGAAATAAACTGACACTCTCCCTACCTACAGTTTTCTGTCCCTAGAATAAATGTTTTTTTTAATCACAATATAGCACAAGGACAATTCACTCACTGTCCTTCCAGGTCCCTGGAAACAAGGACTTGCAGAGTGAAATAAACTGACACTCTCCCTACCTACAGTTTTCTGTCCCTAGAATAAATGTTTTTTTTAAGCACAATATAGCACAAGGACAATTCACTCACTGTCCTTACAGGTCCCTGGAAACAAGGACTTGCAGAGTGAAAGAAAAAAAACACTCTCCCTACCAACAGTTTTCTGTCCCTAGAAAAAATGTTTTTTTTAAGCACAATATAGCACAAGGACAATTCACTCACTGTCCTTACAGGTCCCTGGAAACAAGGACTTGCAGAGTGAAAGAAAAAAAACACTCTCCCTACCTACAGTTTTCTGTCCCTAGAAAAAATGTTTTTTTTAATCACAATATAGCACAAGGACAATTCACTCACTGTCCTTACAGGTCCCTGCAAACAAGGACTTGCAGAGTGAAAGAAACTGACACTGTCCCTACCTACAGTTTTCTGTCCCTAGAATAAATGTTTTTTTTAAGCACAATATAGCACAAGGAGAATTCACTCACTGTCCTTCCAGGTCCCTGGAAACAAGGACTTGCAGAGTGAAATAAACTGACACTCTCCCTACCTACAGTTTTCTGTCCCTAGAATAAATGTTTTTTTTAAGCACAATATAGCACAAGGACAATTCACTCACTGTCCTTACAGGTCCCTGGAAACAAGGACTTGCAGAGTGAAAGAAACTGACACTCTCCCTACCTACAGTTTTCTGTCCCTAGAATAAATGTTTTTTTAAGCACAATATAGCACAAGGACAATTCACTCACTGTCCTTCCAGGTCCCTGGAAACAAGGACTTGCAGAGTGAAAGAAACTGACACTGTCCCTACCTACAGTTTTCTGTCCCTAGAATAAATGTTTTTTTTAAGCACACTATAGCACAAGCACAAAACACACTGACACTCTCCCTACCTATCCTTCTCTTTCCCTAAACTAAAGGAATCCAGGTTAAGCAAGAAAGAAATAACAGTCACTGTCCCTGCCTATGCTGCTCTATCCCTGCTCCGGAACACACTACACTAGGCCGCCGTGCTGGCGGCCTTTTATAGTGTGGGGCGTGTACTAAACACCCTCAGCAATAATTGGCCACAGGCATCCTGCCTGTGGCCAATCATTGCTCTCCTCGCTGCCGGCGCTGTGATTGGCCAAGCATGCGGGGTCACAGTGCATGCTTGGCCAATCACAGCGCCTGGATGACACTGCGATGGCGTAGTGCATTGTGGGCCGTTCGCGTCACTCGAATTTGGCGCGAACGGCCCAAATCGTTCGATCTTCGTCGAACGATCGAACAGCCGATGTTCGAGTCGAACGTATGTTCGACTCGAACACGAAGCTCATCCCTACTAGAGAGTAAAACTTCTTTGCAAAATAGCTCAAGCTCTGTCAGATTGGATGGCGTTTGTGAACAGCAATTTTCAAGTCTTGACACAGATTCTCAATTGGATTTAGGTCTGGGCTTTGACTGGGCCATTCTAACACATGAATATGCTTTGATCTAAACTATTCCATTGTAGCTCTGGCTGTATTTTTAGGATCATTGTCCTGCTGGAAGGTGAACCTCCACCACTGTCTCAAGTCTTTTGCAGACTCTAACAGGTTTTCTCTTAAGATTGCCTTGTATTTGGCTCCATCCATCTTCCCATCAACTCTGACCAGCTTCCCTGTCCCTGCTGAAGAAAAGCATCCCGACAACATGATGCTGCCACCACCATGTTTCATGGTGGGAATGGCGTGTTCAGGGTGATGTGCAGTGATAGTTTTTTGCCACACATAGCTTTTTTCTTTTAGGCCAAAAAGTAAAATTTTGGCCTCACCTGACAAGAGCACCTTCTTCCACATGTTTGCTGTGTCCCCTACATGGCTTCCAGCAAACTGCAAACAAGACTTCTTATGGCATTCTTTTAACAATGGCTTTCTTCTTGCCACTCTTCCATAAATGCCAGATTTGTGGAGTGCAAGACTAATAGTTGCCACAGAACAGCTGTATTTATACGGAGATTAAATTACACATAGGTGGACTCTATTTACTAATTAGGTTACTGCAGAAGGCAATTTGTTCCACTAGATTTTAGTTAGGGGTATCAGAGTAAAGGGGGCTGAATACAAATGCACACCACACTTCTCAGATATTTATTTGTAAAACATTGTGAAAACCATTTATAATTTTCCTTCCACTTCACAATTATGTGCGACTTTGTGTTGGTCTATCACATAAAACCCCAATATACTGTTTTGGTTGTAACATGACAAAATGTGTAAAGTTTCAAGGGGCATGAATATTTTTTGAAGGCACTGTATACCATTGGGTTCCTTGTAAATGAAGCCTATTGACAAAGATGTAATGACGAAACACGTCTAGGCTTGTGACTCTGTCAGCTGCTTCGATCTCTACCCGGTACCACGGCAGAAAAAAAATCCAAGATTGGTGAGCGAGTACTGTGCTATGCTGTACAGTTATTATGGTAATACCATTGGATGCTTTCTTTTATTTAATACACTGAAGAGTGCTGCTTTGGTCTTGCGGTTCACTAGAGATTACATTTTAGACTTATGATGTATATGTAATTGTTATAGCAGCAGCTCGTTTGTTGCGCTGGATAAGTGATATTGTTTGCTTTAGGATTTATGCTTTGATCCAAACCATTCCATTGTAGCTCTGGCTGTATGTTTAGGGTTGTTGTCCTGCTGGAAGGTGAACCTCCACCCCAGTCTCAAGTCTTTTGCAGACTCTAAAGCCCTGTACACACGATCGGATTTCCTATGGATTCTAATCCGATGGATTTTTCCATTGGAAATCCGATGAAGCTGACTTCCATCAGTCTTGCCTACACACCATCAGTCAAAAATCCGACCGTCCCAAACGCCGTGACGTAAAACACTCCGACAAGCCGAAAAAATTAAGTTCAATGCTTCTAAGCATGCGTCGACTTGATTCTGAGCATGCGTGGGTGTTTTGTCCGATGGAGTTCCACACAGACGATCGGAATTTGCAATCTGTTTTTTTCCCATTGGATAAATTTAAAACATGTTCTATTTTTTCTCACCAATGGAAAAAAGACCGATGGGGCCCATACATGATCGGTTTGTCCGATGAGAAAAGTCCATCTGACTGTTTTCATCGGTAAAACCGATCGTGTGTACACGGCATTAGAGGTTTTCTTCTAAGAGTCCTGTATCTTCCCATCAACTCTGATCAGGTTCCTTGCCCAGGTTCCCTGCCCAGGGTGATGTGCAGTGTAATGCCATGTACACACGATCGGAATTTCCGACAAACAAATGTTTGATGTGTAGGCTCCATCGGATATTTGCTGTCGGAATTTCCGACAACAAATGTTTGAGAGCTGGTTCTCAATTTTTCCGACAACAAAACTTGTTGTCGGAAATTCCGATTGTGTGTATCCAATTCCGACACACATAAATTCTAAGCATGCTCGGAATCAATTTGAAGCATGCTCAGAATCATTGTACTTCTTTTTTCTTGGCTCATCGTAGTGTTGTACTTCACCGCGTTCTTGACGTTCGGAATTTCCAAGCAACATTTGTGTGACCGTGTGTATACAAGACAGGTTTGAGACAACATCGTTGGAAAAAAAATCAATGGTTTTATTGTCGGAATATCCGATCGTGTGTACGCGGCATAAGTTTTCCACCAGACATGGCGTTTTACTTTTAGGTCAAAAAGTTACATTTTGGTCTCATCTGACCAGAGCACCTTCTTCCACATGTTTGCTGTGTCCCCCCACATGGCTTCTCACAAATTGCAAATGGAACTTCTTATGGCTTTCTTTCAATAATATCTTTCTTCTTGCGACTCTTCCATAAAGGCCAGATTTGTGGAGTGCGCGACAAATAGTGTGTTAGTATATGTTGGCCGATTTATGTAGGATATTATATTATTAATTATATGTATACATGTATTGAGATGTGTTCACATACAAACATTCCATGACAGGCAGTTGACAAGTCCATTTTACACATCAAAAGGATGTTAATATTGTGCAAGGCCACATTGGTATCTGTTTATCTAATTATGCATTTCAAAGTGGACATGTTGATTAAAGAGAATACTGACCAAACCAGATTTACTCTACATATCAAAGGGATAGATGATGACTCTGTGCTATGTTTACGGCTAGGGGTCATAATCTGTCACTTAGAAGGACAATTCAAAGGCCTAAGAAGGACAGATCAAAGGCCTAATAGAAATGGCCAATCAAATTTCTCAGTCCTTACCACCCATGAGCAGGGCCGACTTTTCGCATGGGCACGCTGTTGCCCGGGGGCCCCACTTGCCTGGGGGCCCCACCTGCCCAGCCACCATGCCCAGCGACCAGTGGCGTCGAAATCCCAGGTCTGACCCCCAAACTTTCTATTTCCTGGGTCCCTGCAGCCTGTGCTCCAGCCGCCATGTTTAGTTTCTGGCTGCCCCTGTGATTGGGTGATTGGGGTCATGTGCGGCTTTCCTCTTCCACCTACCGCTCGGTGCTGACGTCATTGTCGCGCACCAGACACCTTTGGCTCATCTCGGCTCCCCTGGTCCTTGGCTCTCCGCTTTCATTAGACATGGCTCAGTTTGGTAGACCCCTCGGACCCCAGCTTGGCCTAGGCCGGCCCCACGTCCTCCCGCACCGCAGGTACCACCATCTACTAGACACAGCCTGCAGCCATCGGGCGATACAATTCCAGACAGGGATTCCATCCTCCCCAGCATGGTCGCTGGTGCCCTTCCATGATCCACCAGCGAACCTTCTGACTGTTGGTTACCTCTTCATGCCTGTAGGCTTCCAGTTGTCAGTGTAGTGTGTATTGCAGTGTTCAGTGTAGTGTAGTGTGTTGTAGTGGTCAGTGTAGTGTGTGAGTTGCAGTGGTCAGTGTAGTGTGTGAGTTGCAGTGGTCAGTGTAGTGTGTGTATTGCAGTGGTCAGTGTAGTGTGTATTGCAGTGGTCAGTGTAGTGTGTGTGTGTGTTGTAGTGGTTAGTGTAGTGTGTGTTGTAGTGGTCAGTGTAGTGTGTGTGTATTGCAGTGGTCAGTGTATTGCAGTGGTCAGTGTAGTGTGTGTGTTGTAGTGGTCAGTGTAGTGTGTATTGTAGTGGTCAGTGTAGTATGTGTGTTGCAGTGGTCAGTGTAGTGTGTGTATTGCAGTGATCAGCGTAGTGTGCATTGCAGTGGTCAGTGTAGTGTGTATTGCAGTGGTCAGTGTAGTGTGTGTGTTGTAGTGGTTAGTGTAGTGTGTGTTGCAGTGTAGTGTGTATTGCAGTGATCAGTGTAGTGTGTATGTTGCAGTGTTCAGTGTAGTGTGTGTTGTAGTGATCAGTGTAGTGTGTATTGCAGTGGTCAGTGTAGTGTGTGTGTGTTGTAGTGGTTAGTGTAGTGTGTGTTGCAGTGGTCAGTGTAGTGTAGTGTGTGTTGCAGTGTAGTGTGTATTGCAGTGGTCAGTGTAGTGTGTGTGTTGCAGTGGTCAGTGTAGTGTGTGTGTGTGTGTATTGCAGTGGTCAGTGTAGTGTGTGTCACAGTGGTGTGTGTATTGCAGTGGTCAGTGCAGTGTGTGTGTTGCAGTGGTCAGTGTAGTGTGTGTTGTAGTGGTCAGTGTAGTGTGTGTGTGTGTGTGTGTGTATTGCAGTGGTCAGTGTAGTGTGTGTTGCAGTGGTCAGTGTAGTGTGTGCGTGTTGTAGTGGTTAGTGTAGTGTGTGTTGTAGTGGTCAGTGTAGTGTGTGTGTTGCAGTGGTCAGTGTAGTGTGTGTATTGCAGTGGTCAGTGCAGTGTGTATTGCAGTGGTCAGTGTAGTGTGTGCATGTTGTAGTGGTTAGTGTAGTGTGTGTTGTAGTGGTCAGTGTAGTGTGTGTGTTGCAGTGGTCAGTGTAGTGTGTGTATTGCAGTGGTCAGTGTAGTGTGTGTTGCAGTGGCCAGTGTAGTGTGTGTTGCAGTGGCCAGTGTAGTGTGTGTTGCAGTGGTCAGAGTAGTGTGTGTGTTGTAGTGGTTAGTGTAGTGTGTGTTGCAGTGGTCAGTGTAGTGTGTGTGTGTATATTGCAGTGGTCAGTGTAGTGTAGTGTGTGTTGCAGTATAGTGTGTATTGCAATGGTCAGTGTAGTGTGTGTGTTGCAGTGGTCAGTGTAGTGTGTGTTGCAGTGGTCAGTGTAGTGTAGTGTGTGTTGCAGTATAGTGTGTATTGCAGGGGTCAATGTAGTGTGTGTGTTGCAGTGGTCATTGTAGTGTGTATTGCAGTGGTCAGTGTAGTGTGTGTATTGCAGTGGTCAGTGCAGTGTGTATTGCAGTGGTCAGTGTAGTGTGTGTGTTGTAGTGGTCAGTGTAGTGTGTGTATTGCAGTGGTCAGTATAGTGTGTGTTGCAGTGTCCAGTGTAGTGTGTGTTGCAGTGGTCAGTGTAGTGTGTATTGCAGTGGTCAGTGTAGTGTGTATTGCAGTGGTCAGTGTAGTGTGTGTGTGTGTGTTGTAGTGGTCAGTGTAGTGTGTGTATTGCAGTGGTCAGTGTAGTGTGTGTGGTGCAGTGGTCAGTGTAGTGTGTGTTGCAGTGACCAGTGTAGTGTGTGTTGCAGTGGTCAGTGTAGTGTGTGTTGCAGTGGTTAGTGTAGTGTGTGTTGCAGTGGTCAGTGTAGTGTGTATAGCAGTGGTCAGTGTAGTGTAGTGAGTGTTGTAGTGGTCAGTGTAGTGTGTGCGTTGTAGTGGTCAGTGTAGTGTGTGTTTTGTAGTGGTCAGTGTAGTGTAGTGGGTATTGTAGTGGACAGTGTAGTGTAATAGTCAATGTAGTGGACAGGTAGGTCAATGTACTAGTCAGTATAGGAATCAGGGTATTCAGTGTAGTGGACAGGTAGATAAGTGTAGTGATCAGTCTAGGAATCATGTAGGTCAGTGTAAGGGTCAGTGTTAGAATCATGTAGATCAGTGTAGAAATCATGTAGGTCAGTGTAAGGGTCAGTTTAGTGGTCAGAGTAGGAATTGTGTAGGTCAGTGTAAGGGTCAGTGTAGGAATCATGTAGGTCAGTGTAGGAATCATGTAGGTCAGTGTAGGAATCATGTAAGTCAGTGTAAGGGTCAGTGTAGGAATCATGTAGGTCAGTGTAGGAATCATGTAGGTCAGTGTAGGAATCATGTAAGTCAGTGTAAGGGTCAGTGTAGGAATCATGTAGGTCAGTGTAGGAATCATGTAAGTCAGTGTAAGGGTCAGTGTAGTGGACAGTGTAGGAATCATGTAGGTCAGTGTAAGGGTCAGTGTAGTGGACAGTGTAGGAATCATGTAGGTCAGTGTAGTGGTCAGTATAGGAATCAGGTAGGTTAGTGTAGTGGTCAGGTAGGTCAGTGTAGGAATCAGGTAGTTTAGTGTGGTGGTCAGTGTAGGAATCATATATGGTGAAAAAAACTGCGCTAAACCAATGTGTACAACAAAGCTGCTGGCACTCAAACAAAGTATAAACAGATATATAGAAAATAGTGCAGCGCTCAAACTCAAGGGTTGCTGGAAGCAACTCTAATGTGTGAATAACTAATAAACCACTCTAAATTAGTGATGAATTAAATAAAGTTCATGGATGGTCCATTCCAATGGATAATTTCACATATGAGATGACCTCCATGTAGACTGGAAAACGTGACCTCTCGGGGTTAAATGAAGTGATTCAAAAGAGTCCAAACAGCATGTGTTTAGTGGAAATGAATGTCTTTTCATGGACAACACCGCCACCGCATGAACGACTGGAAGGTCTCAATATATCAGATGGAAATTGACAGTAAGGCACAAAGGGTATGGTTGGATACTCTTACCGGACACGGTGGACCCACCTGTCATATGACAGTGGGTCAAACGAGCTTGATGGTCGCCGTGACCAGAAGTGAAGGGAACTGGATATCCAAGATACCTCGAACTGACTCCCACAGGGTAGCAGATGACTGACTCACTCGATGGAAGCTCCTCTGGTCGTACAGGCTCCAAAACAGTCCAAGATGGACACAAGGGTAAAAAAGAAAGAAAAAACTCCAGATGGTGCAGGTCAATATAACCATGAACGGTTTATTGAATACATTTTGTCTTGTATAAATATAGACAAAAATAAAAGGTGATCACAAAATAAAATATTAAAAGCAATGTGGGGTACAGCATTAGCAGGCCCTACGCGTTTCGACTACAAAAGTCTTCAACAGGGGCATAGTGCTGTACCCCCCACATTGCTGGCATTAAATAAGGTCTGAAGTGAATCTGACCCGCCCTAAAAGGGGAGGAGTCAAAACCGGAAGTAATAAACTATTCCACCACACCAGATTGACATCAGTAAAAGATATAACCTAAACTGAAAAATCATTATATTCAAATAAAATAAAAGTAAATTAACAATATGTAATCCTGGTATAAAGATATATAACCTAAATAACATATGAATCACATAAAGACATATATTTCAAATTTTCCCGCCAAAGATTATACACCAATCACATTAGGAGACAGAAAAAACCTTTCATGCTGGTAGCTACTTGTTAGTGTCCCCACCTAAACTTACCGCCAGTAGAGGGCGCCTAATTGTCCTGTTGTATGATAGCAGGTACACAAAGTTGGTCATCTTGCAGCAACATCCCTCAGATGTTGCTGCAATGTCAATTGGGGACACCATTGTAGCGTGGCACCGCGGGCGTCTAGTGTGCGCCGTGAACGTAAGCGTCACACGCGCGCAGCCAAGAGCATCATCAAAACAAACCACCCATGGACGTCGCCGCAGCGTATCGTCGCGGGCGTCTGGTGCGCGCCGCGCACGCAGACATCACCTGCGCACCCAAACTCACCATCCTATCATAGTCGCATGGTGTGCGCCGCTCTGATGAACCTCGCGCGCGCACCCAGGGACAACGTCATGACGTAAACACGTCACGGCGTCTCCTATCTGTCCTAGCACATGACGAAGGAAGGACGTCAGCTAGCCTCCAACGCCGGTATCTCAATACCAAAGGACGCAATGGTTCCATGGCAACATCAGACGCCATGGAGCCAGCGCCATCTAATGGAGGGAAACTAAATAAATCAGAAACAAAAAAAACTGTATGAATCCACTAATAGGCGCTTATCCTAAATATAGCCCACAAAACGCCATATAGTGGATTACATACAGCAAACCCTTCTAGCTAAAAGGGCAAACCATACGTTAGGCTGAATTCTAATATGCGAGAGGAACCCAACTTCCTCATTATATCACGACAAAATGTGTGTTTCAAACATCTAAAAAACAACACATCATGTCACCCCCGTCAGCAACAGAATATACACAATGGATATTCCCTATAATGATGCCAAATAGCAACACCAAAAATATACTAAGGTCCCAATATAACAAAACAACCACGCCTGCCACCTGAACAGGTGCGCAAGGGTGATGAATTGCAATAAAGATTTAATATGGACCATCCATCCAGACTAAAAGGGACACACGAGCCCAGGGTACTCACGCCCGGTTGATGAAACAATTAATGTCCCATTCAATGTTCATACCATGGGGTGAGTAACACCTGAGCTTGTGTATCCAATAAGTCTCTAACCTAGAGACACCCCGCAGAGAGGAGTCCCCTCTCCAATGGGGGACAAACCTATCTATCACCTGAAATTGGGTGCCTCTAGGATCCTTGGCATGATGTTCTAAATAATGTCGCGAAACAGTGTGCTTATCACAACCTTTACGTATTTTGGCTAAGTATTCGTTGACTCGAATAGAAAAATTCCTGATCGTGCGCCCTACATATTGCAGTTTGCATGGGCATATAATTAGGTACACGACAAACCTGGTAACGCAGGTAGTGAATTGCTTCATAGTATAGCTGCGTCCCGTGACACTAGAACTGAACGTGTCCGTTCTACGTCTACCCAACACATTGACCATGCAAACATTGCATTTTCTACAAGGGTAGTAGCCATTGGCCTCTGGAAAGAAGGAAATCTTAGTGGGAGGGTCTATTGTGTTAGGAGCTATTTCACCCTGAATGGAGCGGGCACCCCTAAAGATCACACCTGCCCGTTCAGGGAGAGAGGGTCCAAGTATTCTATTGCTTAATAACACTTTCCAATTCCTATTCAAAATCTTTTTGATTTTGTGATGTTGAGTGGAATAGGAAGTGAAAAAGGACCATTTGAATCTATCCTCTCTAACATTTCTCTGTTTATCAGTGAGAAGGGAAGACCTCTCTATTTCCAATACAGAAGAAATGTCTATATCCAACCCAATGGATGAATAGCCCCTGTCAAGGAATCTTTCCTTGAGGATATTGGATTGAGCCACAAAGTCATCATCACGGGTGCAGTTCCTCCTGAGACGGAGGAACTGTCCCTGTGGTATGGACTTCAACCATTGATCATGATGACAGCTGTCAACAGGGATATAACCATTTCTGTCGGTAGACTTGAAAAAGGTTTTAAATTCAAGATGGTTACCGACAGCCATGATTTCCAAGTCGAGGAAGTGTATGGATGAGGAGCTGGCCTCATACGTTAACACAATTCCCCGATCGTTGTCGTTGAGAGTTGCCATAAAGGTATCCAGAGATTCTCTCGTGCCCCTCCATAGGAGGAGGATGTCGTCTATATATCTGGCCCACAGAACTAGTTCAGGTCTGTTAAGGGCATAGACTACATCCTCCTCCAATTGGGCCATAAAGAGATTGGCAAGACTGGGGGCATATTTAGCCCCCATTGCCACACCCCTGATTTGGGAGAAGAATGTTCCCTGGAACCAAAAGTAATTATGCCGTGTGGCAAAATCCAATAACTCCATGATGAAATTTCTCTGTATCAAGGACAGTGTCGAGTTTCTGGTCAGAAACAACTCCACTGCCTCAAGACCCAAATGGTGTGGAATACAGGTGTATAATGCAGACACGTCTGCAGTCACTAAGATCAAATCTCCCTGATGGAAAACCTTCTCTTGTAAATTAATCGTGTCCTTGGTGTCCCTCAAATAAGAGGGCACCAATTTTACCAACGGCTGGAGAAAGTGATCAATATACTTCCCAATACGTGACGTGACCGAGTCGATCCCACTTACGATGGGACGCCCAGGGGGATCGACTGGGTTCTTGTGTACCTTTGGGAGGTAATAAATGACAGGAATACGAGGCGCCAAGGGAACCAAGTATTCCTGTTCTTTCTTATTAAGGATGTTCAAAGAGAAGCCTTCATTGATAATCTCTACCAGGGCCTTCTTATATTTCAAAGTAGGATCACCTGGCAGGAGACTATAAGTGGCTCTATCCTCTAAGAGTCTACACATCTCCTTGACATCGTTTTCCTTGTCAAGAACCACTATCCCCCCGCCTTTGTCCGCCGGACGGATAATAAGGTTTTTGTTGAGGCACAGGGTTTTCAAACCTGCCGCAATAGTTGGATCTTGGTGAACTCTCTTAGCAGGTAGTCCATCCAAGTCCTTCAATACGAGGGTGCGAAACACCCTCAGGGAGATTTGATCTTAGTGACTGCAGACGTGTCTGCATTATACACCTGTATTCCACACCATTTGGGTCTTGAGGCAGTGGAGTTGTTTCTGACCAGAAACTCAACACTGTCCTTGATACAGAGAAATTTCATCATGGAGTTATTGGATTTTGCCACACAGCATAATTACTTTTGGTTCCAGGGAACATTCTTCTCCCAAATCAGGGGTGTGGCAATGGGGGCTAAATATGCCCCCAGTCTTGCCAATCTCTTTATGGCCCAATGGGAGGAGGATGTCGTCTATGCCCTTAACAGACCTGAACTAGTTCTGTGGGCCAGATATATAGACAACATCCTCCTCCTATGGTGGGGCATGAGAGAATCTCTGGATACCTTTATGGCAACTCTAAACGACAACGATCGGGGAATTGTGTTAACGTATGAGGCCAGTTCCTCATCCATACACTTCCTCGACTTGGAAATCATGGCTGTCGGTAACCATCTTGAATTTAAAACCTTTTTCAAGTCTACCGACAGAAATGGTTATATCCCTGTTGACAGCTGTCATCATGATCAATGGTTGAAGTCCATACCATGGGGACAGTTCCTCCGTCTCAGGAGGAACTGCACCCGTGATGATGACTTTGTGGCTCAATCCAATATCCTCAAGGAACGATTCCTTGACAGGGGCTATGCATCCATTGGGTTGGATATAGACATTTCTTCTGTATTGGAAATAGAGAGGTCTTCCCTTCTCACTGATAAACAGAGAAATGTTAGAGAGGATAGATTCAAATGGTCCTTTTTCACTTCCTATTCCACTCAACATCACAAAATCAAAAAGATTTTGAATAGGCATTGGAAAGTGTTATTAAGCGATAGAATACTTGGACCCTCTCTCCCTGAACGGGCAGGTGTGATCTTTAGGGGTGCCCGATCCATTCAGGGTGAAATAGCTCCTAACACAATAGACCCTCCCACTAAGATTTCCTTCTTTCCAGAGGCCAATGGCTACTACCCTTGTAGAAAATGCAATGTTTGCATGGTCAATGTGTTGGGTAGACGTAGAACGGACACGTTCAGTTCTAGTGTCACGGGACGCAGCTATACTATGAAGCAATTCACTACCTGCGTTACCAGGTTTGTCGTGTACCTAATTACATGCCCATGCAAACTGCAATATGTAGGGCGCACGATCAGGAATTTTTCTATTCGGGTCAACGAACACTTAGCCAAAATACGTAAAGGTTGTGATAAGCACACTGTTTCGTGACATTATTTAGAACATCATGCCAAGGATCCTAGAGGCACCCAATTTCAGGTGATAGATAGGTTTGTCCCCCATTGGAGAGGGGACTCCTCTCTGCGGGGTGTCTCTAGGTTAGAGACTTATTGGATACACGAGCTCAGGTGTTACTCACCCCATGGTATGAACATTGAATGGGACATTAATTGTTTCATCAACCGGGCGTGAGTGCCCTGGGCTCGTGTGTCCCTTTTAGTCTGGATGGATGGTCCATATTAAATCTTTATTGCAATTCATCACCCTTGCGCACCTGTTCAGGTGGCAGGCGTGGTTGTTTTGTTATATTGGGACCTTAGTATATTTTTGGTGTTGCTATTTGGCATCATTATAGGGAATATCCATTGTGTATATTCTGTTGCTGACGGGGTGACATGATGTGTTGTTTTTTAGATGTTTGAAACACACATTTTGTCGTGATATAATGAGGAAGTTGGGTTCCTCTCGCATATTAGAATTCAGCCTAATGTATGGTTTGCCCTTTTAGCTAGAAGGGTTTGCTGTATGTAATCCACTATATGGTGTTTTTTTGGGCTATATTTAGGATAAGCGCCTATTAGTGGATTCATACAGTTTTTTTTGTTTCTGATTTATTTAGTTTCCCTCCATTAGATGGCGCTGGCTCCATGGCGTCTGATGTTGCCATGGAACCATTGCGTCCTTTGGTATTGAGATACCGGCGTTGGAGGCTAGCTGACGTCCTTCCTTCGTCATGTGCTAGGACAGATAGGAGATGCCGTGACGTGATTACGTCATGACGTTGTCCCTGGGTGCGCGCGCAAGGTTCATCAGAGCGGCGCACACCATGCGACTATGATAGGATGGTGAGTTTGGGTGCGCGGGTGATGTCTGCGTGCGCGGCGCGCACCAGACGCCCGCGACGTTACGCTGCGGCGACGTCCATGGGTGGTTTGTTTTGATGATGCTCTTGGCTGCGTGCGCGTGACGCTTACGTGCACGGCGCACACTAGACGCCCACGGTGCCACGCTACAATGGTGTCCCCAATTGACATTGCAGCAACATCTGAGGGATGTTGCTGCAAGATGACCAACTTTGTGTACCTGCTATCATACAGCAGGACAATTAGGCGCCCTCTACTGGCGGTAAGTTTAGGTGGGGACACTAACATGTAGCTACCAGCATGAAAGGTTTTTTCTGTCTCCTAATGTGATTGGTGTATAATCTTTGGCGGGAAAATTTGAAATATATGTCTTTATGTAATTCATATGTTATTTAGGTTATATATCTTTATACCAGGATTACATATTGTTAATTTACTTTTATTTTATTTGAATGTAATGATTTTTCAGTTTAGGTTATATCTTTTACTGATGTCAGTCTGGTGTGGTGGAATAGTTTATTACTTCCGGTTTTGACTCCTCCCCTTTTAGGGCGGGTCAGATTCACTTCAGACCTTATTTAATGCCAGCAATGTGGGGGGTACAGCACTATGCCCCTGTTGAAGAATTCAATAAACCGTTCATGGTTATATTGACCTGCACCATCTGGAGTTTTTTCTTTCTTTTTTACCCTTGTGTCCATCTTGGACTGTTTTGGAGCCTGTACGACCAGAGGAGCTTCCATCGAGTGAGTCAGTCATCTGCTACCCTGTGGGAGTCGGTTCGAGGTATCTTGGATATCCAGTTCCCTTCACTTCTGGTCACGGCGACCATCAAGCTCGTTTGACCCACTGTCATATGACAGGTGGGTCCACCGTGTCCGGTAAGAGTATCCAACCTTACCCTTTGTGCCTTACTGTCAATTTCCATCTGATATATTGAGACCTTCCAGTCGTTCATGCGGTGGCGGTGTTGTCCATGAAAAGACATTAATTTCCACTAAACACATGCTGTTTGGACTCTTTTGAATCACTTCATTTAACCCCGAGGGGTCACGTTTTCCAGTCTACATGGAGGTCATTTCATATGTGAAATTATCCATTGGAATGGACCATCCATGAACTTTATTTAATTTATCACAAATTTAGAGTGGTTTATTAGTTATTCACACATTAGAGTTGCTTCCAGCAACCCTTGAGTTTGAGCGCTGCACTATTTTCTATATATCTGTTTATACTTTGTTTGTTTGAGTGCCAGCAGCTTTGTTGTACACATTGGTTTAGCGCAGTTTTTTTCACTATATATTTTCAAGTTTTTGACACTTTATTCATTGCTGCTTGCCTTCACATCTGTGTTTATATGGATGTCTTTGAATATAGGACCTCAAGGTCCTTTAATACACATGGAGTATTTACTATCCATAACACTGACTCAGAAGTTAGTGGACTCTTTGCTAGGCTCAAGAACGCAATGATCTCTGAATTACATCTTCAATGGGACATTGCGTTTCTTGAGCAATATACCAAAGAGAAAATGGTCCCTAGAGGCCTTAGGTGGGATATCTCTCCTCAACAAGGAGAGTCAGATCTAGCCCTTTGGGCAACCTATTTCAATGAGGCCGGTTTAAAACTGATTAGCTTCTTAATGGAGAGGAAGCAGGCCAGGCTTTCCATTTTAGATAAAGAAATCAGGGATATTAGAGATAAACTCTCTCCCTCAAATGGAACTTCTGAGTATGCATCCCTCTCCACTGGTTTGAAAACTCTCCTTGAAAAAGAAGAAAAAGATCAGAGGAGTAAGAAACAAAAGAAGTATAATCGGGATACTGGTGACTACAAGGGAAATTTGGTCTTTAGTTGGCCAAAAAAATTGGCCAACCAGGCCAATACCCTTGAGAATAATTCGAATATGGATCTATCAGAGCCTGTCGATGTTATCACAGATAGGACACTGACTTATGAACCTCCCCCTACTTCCAACTCACGAGGATCCCAGAATAACAAGGGTGGGAATCATACACCCAGGAATGTTAAAAATACCCCGGCCTTTACTCATCATGAGCCTGGCAGAGGTAAACATCCCTCTATACCTCGAGGTAGAGGTCATCCTCAACGAGGTAGAGGTTATGGACAAGGTGATAGAGGTCACATGTATCCCAGTGGTCCATTAGGAAGAACTCCCTTACCTTGGTGGGATAACGGGTCTAGTTCAAATGGGAACTATATGCAGGATAGATCTGTGCCCACACAGAACCGTTATGCTCCATTACAGGGCGAAGGTTCATATGACCCTTACTATGACTCATACTCACACTCCGAGTGGGGTGATGAACCACAATCTAGATCTTCTTATAATTATAATTATAATCAGTTTGGTCCACCTCAATATCAGGGTTTTCACAAACCCACTTTTCACACCCCCAAGAGCCCAAGAAGAAACGAGGCTCTAGAGGGGGGCGGCGCATCCAGCGCAAAAAGACCAAGGGTCAGTTAGGTGCAGGTATTTTTAATTTAAGTTCGGTTGCTCTCACTTCCCAAGAGCAGTCAGTTTTAGACAAAGGTCTGAAATTTGTTCCTCCACGGAAACTGAACAAATTTTCCACCTTTATAGATATCCAGAAGTATATTAGGAAACTGAATATCCAGAGGCATTTTTTAGCCCTCCCAATAGTTGATGCCCAGAACAACAATGGGACGTCTATGGTGCCTTTAGGAACCACTCCTTCTACCCAGTCTGGTAGCCATTCTACCAGTATACATTCGGGGTTATCTAACCCCTCCTTGTTTAACCCCCCAGCACAATCAGCCCCATCCATTAATGTGTTTCGCACCCTCGTATTGAAGGACTTGGATGGACTACCTGCTAAGAGAGTCCACCAAGATCCAACTATTGCGGCAGGTTTGAAAACCCTGTGCCTCAACAAAAACCTTATTATCCGTCCGGCGGACAAAGGCGGGGGGATAGTGGTTCTTGAAAAGGAAAACAATGTCAAGGAGATGTGTAGACTCTTAGAGGATAGAGCCACTTATAGTCTCCTGCCAGGTGATCCTACTTTGAAATATAATGCCGCGTACACACGACCGCTTTTCATGTCATGAAAAAAAACTTCGTTTTTCTCGACGTTATTTTTCGTGTTTCCTCTCAAGCCTGCCTTGCCTACACACGATCGTGAAAAAAAATGATCTAGCAAAGCGCGGTGACGTCCAACACGTACGACGGCACTATAAAGGGGAAGTTTCATTCTGTTTGCGCCACCCTTTTGGCTGCTTTTGCTGATTTCGTGTTACTGCGTGTTAGTAAAAGTTTGGGAAGAGACGATTCACGCTTTTCAGTCTTCGTGCTTTAAAGATCGTTTTCGGGAGTTCAGTTTGTGCTTGTGGGTTTGTATCTGGCTTTCAGTGCGTGTAGTGAGTTTGTAACTGTTTTTGCAGTGCGTTCTTGTCCGCTCGTTACTGTTTTTCAGCTCGTTCTTCATAGGCCTTGCTGTTCTTCAGTGCGTTCTTTTAGTTCGTTCTGATTAGACGACCGTTTTGAAGCCATGTTGCGGGTACGTTCTTGTCGCCGAGATCGTGCTGTGCTTGCTGCTGGGCTTGTTGCTATGTCCCAGATCCGGTCCATGAACAGGGTGAGGTGGAGTTCTTGGACCAAGAATTGGTTGCTCCAGCGTGACCAATTATGTCATATGCCTCTGCTGCGGGAGATCCGGGAGAATAACCCTGATGACTTCAGGAATTTTCTTAGGATGTCTGACCCCGTTTTTTAGCAGCTCTTGGCTTTGGTGTCCCCCTATATCACCAGGCAGGACACCGTTATGCGAGAAGCCATTACTGCTGAGCAGAGGCTTATCGCCACGTTGCGATACCTTGCGACTGGGAGAAGCTTGCAGGACCTCAAGTTCTCGACAGGCATCTCCCCCAGGCTCTGGGCGTCATTATCCCAGAGACCTGCTCTGCCATTATCCAGGTCCTTCAGGAGGACTATATTAAGGTAAGTTTTCTCCTTTATAAACATCACAATCTATGTTTTTGTATGCTTGCTAATGTATAGTATTTTTTGAACTGTCTCTAATTACCATGATTTGAATATGCTGTGAATGTCCCCTTTGTCCCCCTGCATGGTGTAAGCTTTGAATGTTCCATTTTTTTGGCCTACATGCATATTTGACCAAAAAAAGCTCTCCAGCATTATATCCTGGGCCCAAACACACCTAGCCTAGTCACTCCCCATTTTTTTTTTGGCCGCTCCATTGTAGTGCTTAGATTGCCTGAATTTCCCCCCCCCCCCTAATTATTATCTTTTGTCTAATCTACCCAAATAAATTACATAGTACTAAAGCTTTTATTTATGATGTCCCCAACTCATCTCAACCCCCCCACCCTATAAGAATTTCACAGGTCCATCAGAGTGGGTGATGTTTTTTGTGCTCATTTTTAGCTCTTATTAAAGCGGAGCTCCATCCTAAATTTTTTTGGTCCGCTCATCGTAACCCTCCCCCGGTGTCAAAATTGTCACCTTTCAGGGGGGAGGGGGGTGAAGATACCTGTTTAAGACAGGTATTTTCACCCACATCCGGGAGTCATCTCTGCGGCAAATCTGCCGGAGCCAAGTCACTTCCCGCAGAATACCCGTAGTGTTCTTGGAAACACTTGTCTCACAGAACACAGGAGGACCAGTCAGAACTGCGCAGCACTTCTCGTGCATGTGCGGTAGGAAACCGGGCAGTGAAGCCGCAAGGCTTCTCTTCCTGGTTCCCTCACCGAGGATGGCAGAGGGGGCAGCAGAGTGACGAGCGATTGTTCGTCCTCTGCTGCGGACGTTGCTGGACTCCAGGACAGGTAAGTGTACAATTAGCAAACCTCTGCAGCTGCTGTAGCTGGAGCTGCTGTGTAATTTGTTATTATTTTGGGTGCGTAGCTCCGCTCTAAAATCCTCCTTCCAAATGAATGCTATACTGATGTTTTGCCCAGAGTGTTTTGTGCTAACATGCTTGCAATGTTTAGGTAGCAAAGGATATTATTTTTTTATTTTGCTTTGACTCCACAGTTACCATCGACGCCACAGGAATGGCAGAATGTGGCATCTGAGTTTTCTCAGCGGTGGAACTTTCCCAACTGTGGAGGAGCCATTGATGGCAAGCACGTCCGCATCATGCCACCACCCCATTCTGGATCCTTTTTTTTAAATTATAAAGGCTTCCACAGTATTGTGCTCATGGCGGTGGTGTCTGCCAACTATGAGTTTCTCTATGTTGATGTTGGGAAAAATGGGCGGATGTCTGACGGTGGTGTTTTCGCCCAGATCGAGTTTGCTGACCGGCTTCTTTCAGAGGACCTGGCATTGCCACCTGATGACGAAAATGAACATGGCCTCCCGTTTGTTTTCCTGGCAGATGAGGCGTTTGCGCTTGGACCCCATTTGATGAGGCCTTTTCCACAAAGGTCCCTCACCCCTGAGAGGAGGGTCTTTAATTATCGGCTGGCCAGAGCGCGAAGGGTGGTCGAAAATGCCTTTGGCATCATGGCCAGTCGGTTCCGCCTTTTTCTGACTGCTATAAACATGGCGGAGTATAAATGGAACCATTTGATCATGTGCTGTTGCATACTCCACAATTTTTTACTTAAAAACTCGAACAATTATCTATCTACAGTTGCCCTTCAGGGCACACAGTGCTTGGATGGACCATTGACAGCCCAGTTAGCTGGCCCTACAGGCTTGGCCCCCCAAAGCGGCCGTGATGTGCGGCAACGCTATTTAGAATATTTTATGGGTAGGGGGGCCATTGCAATGCCTGATCATTTTTAACGAAATTCTTGTCATAATAAAAAAAAAAAATTATGAAAACATCTTGTTTGATTTTCTTTTGTTGTATATGTTCTTTCTCCTAGGTCAGTGATGGTGAAGCTTGGCACTCCAGATGTTTTGCAAATCCATTTCCCATGATGCTCAACTCCACTGCAGAGTGCCTGAGCAACATTAGAAATGTAGTTCCAAACCATCTGGGGTGCCAAGGTTCACCATCACTGTCCTAGGTTATACTAGTGCAGTTGTAGTGCCATGTTTTTTCCTAACAAGTAAATTACCATCATTTATAGAGTGTAAACACACACATTTTTTTAGGGGGGGGCAACATTGATATAAGAAGCCACACATTGTTTACTTTTCATAATTTTTTATCGGAGTATAACATTTTTCTGGTTTGTATACAAATGTTCTTAAAATTTTTGGGAATTTTTTTTTTTTTTTTTTTTTAGAAAACTCTGTACAAAAATGTACAACACGTACAATCTAACTTTAGAAAAAAAAGAGTCGTCCCCCCAAAAACTAACCCAAACTTTTTTAAAATATCTACAACTTTTAAACACTCCCAAGAATATGTTCAATTTTTTCCAGTCTTTTCTCCATGAGTTTGGTTGTTTGGACCATCTGGAACAGGTTGTCTTTTATGTTTTCAACCTCCCGAGAGCAGACCCTCACTTCTTTCATCACCATCTGGGCAGTGGGTCGGGTGAAGGTTGCTGGGGCCGCAGGCATTAAAGTCCCTTTAATTAGAATAAAAAAAACGTCTTACTAAATATACAGGCCTACATCTATTACCTGAGGCTGTGGTGTATGACACTGACCTGGTGAGTTGCCATTTCCCTCTTCAGCCACATCCTGCGGTTGTGGGTCTTGAGTTGGTGGTGCGGGGTTTGCAGCCTCGTGTCTCTTAGCTCTTTGAAGCCCTAGGAGATATAACCCAAAGGTAGACTTGTGTAACTAAATATATTTAGGCCTGAAAGAGGAATATTAATCATTCTTGGGAAGTGTGTTACAATTGTATTTTTGCAAATTTTTTAGAAGATGAACACATGATTGTATCCATTTGCCAAGATGGTAGATTAATCTCTTTTGGTCATGTTTCACACATGGAAACACACCAGGTATCCACTGGATCACCTGTGTGTGACACCATCAAAAGGTTGTTCTTGTGGCCCACACTTGTGCTAATGAGTCCAGATGTGTAAGCAGCTGCTGAGCATACTCTCGTAAACGTACACTGAATCTAGTTACATTAGTTAAATATAATTACCAACACCTACACAAACATGTTTATAATTAATTCTCACATCAACATTTCATGATGTCCTGTTTCATGTTCTTGGGCCCAAGAATCCAACGTGGAAATCCGCGTTCAATCGTTCACTAAAAGACGATCTTTTTGTCCGATTCAGTGTTAACTACATTTGATGATTCAGAATAATAGGCATGTTCAAATGTAGTTATCACTGTATTCCCCCAAAACATCGTTTGGGGGTTATTGAACGCGGATTTCCACGTTGGATTCTTGGGCCCAAGAACATGAAACAGGACATCTTGAACAGTAAAAGATGTCCTGTTTCATGTTCTTGGGCCCAAGAATCCAACGTGGAAATCCGCGTTCAATAACCACCAAACGATGTTTTGGGGGAATACAGTGATAACTACATTTGAACATGCCTATTATTCTGAATCATCAAATGTAGTTAACACTGAATCGGACAAAAAGATCGTCTTTTAGTGAACGATTGAACGCGGATTTATACGACTGATGATTCTTGGGACCAAGAACATGAACCCGGACATCTTGAACTGTACTACATACATTCCCGAAAAAGCACATGCAGCACCACGCTATTAATAAAAATAACAGTAAATGTAAATAGACTTACTTTTTTTGATCACTTTTTTTATTTGTTTATATTGATCCGGTTAACGCAATTTAATGTCCGACCATCGTTTTCGTATCTGTTCCCTCGACCTGCGAACCCCAAAATTACAGAACAGCGTTTTGACAACTTTATCCATGATCTGGGCCTTCACCTTATTTGGATTTTTGTAGGGACCAGGTTTCCCGTCATAATCCTCCCTCAGCAATATGGTGACCATATCCACCATCTCCTGAAACGACATGTTAGTTGCTTTATATCTTCGGGGTCTGGGCCTGCCTCCTTCCACACTTTCCACTTCATCTCTGTCATTCGGCGCCATGTTGTCAGTCTCCGTCATTAAGGACGAGCGAGAAGGGGCGGGGAAAGTAGTCTAATGAACGTCAGGGGCGGGAAAGCGTGCGGAGCGTCACGCATGCGCACTGTATATAACGTCTAAAAACATCGTTGAAAGCGACGATCAGTGAGTGGAAGAAGGTCGGAAGCAACGAACGTGGAGATCGCGGGTACGTAAAATTTTTCCTACTTGATATGTCGAGGGTTGGGCGGCCCCTAACAGAAAATTTACTGACCGTACAGATCTTTTTTTTGGGCTGGGTCCCGGAGCAGAAACATAAACATTCACTGTATGTTCGGGTCCGGTGTTGTGAAATATGCATGTAACTTTGCGCTTGCTTCCCGTGCTGTTAGTACTGGCCCTGCACAAAGTGTCATTTTAGAACTTGGAACAATCATTTAAAACTCAATTGCGGCTAGAATGACTTCTCGGCTCACGGCAAATGGCAATACATTGAAAAGTCCGTTTTCCAGACCCCAAAAAACGTGGGGGTCCCCCCAAATTCTATTTGCAGGCCCTTCAGGTCTGGCAAGGATTTTAAGGGGAACTCCACCCCAAAATCAAGAAAAAAATGGCGTGGAGTCCCCCCAAAAATCCATACCAGACCCTTATCCGAGCATGCAACCTGGCCGGCCGCAGGGGAAGAGGGGGGGACGAGAGAGCGGCCCCCCCTCCCTCCTGAACCGTACCAGGCCACATGCCCTCAACATGGGGAGGATGTCCCCATGTTGATGGGGACAAGGGCCTCATCCCCACAACCCTTGCCCGGTGGTTGTGGGGGTCTGCGGGCGGGGGGCTTATCGGAATCTGGAAGACCCCTTTAACAAAGGGGACCCCCAGATCCCGGCCCCCCCTGTGTGAAATGGTAAGGGGTACATTGTACCTCTACCATTTCACGCAGAAAGTGTACAAAATGTAAAAAAGGACAATAGACGGTTTTTGAATATTCCTTTATTTTATTTATTGGCTTTCTTCCATCTTCTTCTTCCATCTTCTTCCTTCTTCTTTTCTCGATTCGTGTTTCTTCATCCCTCTTCCTTTTCCTCTTCATCTTCCTTCTTCCTTCGGTGTTCTCATCCGCATCTTGCTATGGCATCTTGCTCCGGCTTCTTCTTTCTCCGACCGCTCCGTTTGAATTGGAGGTTCCCGCTGTGTGACGCTTCAGTTCATCAGTTCTCCTCTTGGTCCGCTGACCCCGCCCCCCTCTGACGCACATGGATTTCACGGGTACTTTCCCCGTGCTGTCAGAGGGGGGCGGGGCCACCG
Source organism: Rana muscosa (assembly GCA_029206835.1). NCBI lineage: Eukaryota > Metazoa > Chordata > Amphibia > Anura > Ranidae > Rana > Rana muscosa. The sequence goes on from CM055127.1 coordinate 204,968,654, forward strand.
GCTCGCAGCGGACCTAGAGGAGAACTGATTAACTTAAGCGTCACACAGCGGCAAACTCAAATTCAAATGGAGGAGAAGAAAGAAGAAGCCAGAGCAAGATGCGGACGAGAAGCCCGAAGCAAGAAGCAAGAAGATGAAGATGAAGATGAAGTTGAAGATGGAGATGGAGATGGAGATGGAGATGGAGATGGAGAGGAAGATGGAGGAAGAAACTCGAATGCAGAAAAGAAGAAGTAAGAAGATGGAAGAAAAATAAAACAAATAATAAAGGAATTGTCCAAAAACGTCTATTGGCATTTTTTAGATTTGGCCAAGTTTTGTGGTGAAATGGTAGGGGTACAATGTACCCCATTACTATTTCACATAGGGGGGCCTGGATTTGGGGGGCCCCTTTGTTAAAGGGGTCTTCCAGATCCCGATAAGCCCCCCCGCCCGCAGACCCCCACAACCACCGGGCAAGGGTTGTGGGGATGAGGCCCTTGTCCCCATCAACATGGGGACATCCTCCCCATGTTGAGGGCATGTGGCCTGGTACGGTTCAGGAGGGAGGGGGGGCCGCTCTCTCGTCCCCCCTCTTCCCCTGTGGCCGGCCAGGTTGCGTGCTCGGATAAGGGTCTGTTATGGATTTTGGGGGGGGACTCCACGCCATTTTTTCCCAGAATTTGTGGTGGAGTTCCCCTTAAAATCCTTGCCAGACCTGAAGGGCCTGGTATGGAGATTTGGGGGAACCACAATGCTTTCCCAATGTTTGTATCAATGACTTTTCTATGTATTGCATTTGACAGGAGACAACAAATAATTAGACACAGGAGTGAATTTTGTGTGAATTTTGAATAAACACAAATGACACTTGGTGCAGGGACAGTTCGAGGTACTCCTTTATTTTTGGGGAGTCCTTTTAGTCCCCAGATTTTCATGGCAACATTTACTTCAATGGGGTTTGGGTTCGGGGTCAAGTTCGGGTAAAGTCAGGTCACGAACTCTAGCTTTTTACAAAGTTTGCTAAAAAGAGTTCAACACAAACATCCAGGTGTCCACTCAACTCTATGATGACTGATCAATTGCTACGTTAGTGGCCTATATATGGTGAGAAAGATTTGGAGTAGTCCTGACTGACATTCATTCTTTTTTTGGGGGGTTTTGAATTGCAGAGAAAATGAAGGTATTTAAGGACCCGGAGTTTATGCTTGAATTCCTGCAAAGATGGAAGAATCTTCCAATTTTATGGGAGACAAAAAATAAACTAAATAAAAACTAAGAAGCCAGGAAGAGAGCACTGGAGACCTTGCTGGAATTTGTGCAAACTCGGATCCCCACAGCAACACTACAGGATGTGAAGAATAAAATTGGGACCATTAGGGGCACATACCGGGCTCAACGTAATAAAGTCCAAAAATCGCTGCGGTCAGGAGCAGGTGCAGAGGACCGATACATCCCTAATCTGTGGTACTACCAGCACCTGAGTTTCTTGGATGAACACCTTGAATCCAGGGAATCCCTTTCCACCCTTCCACCCAGAACGACCTCCAGCCTTCCCTGCAGCCAACCCTCCAGCCTTCCCTCCAGCATTCCCTGCAGCCAAGCCTCCAGCCAAGTTGAGGTCTCTTTGGAGGAACAACCTCAACTCCTGGAGGAGCCTGATTTAAATATTTGGAGCCAGGTATAATATTTTTGAAAATATTTAGAGTAATAAAAGTTGAATGTTGTCAAAGTTTTAAAAAATGTGTGAAAAATGTTACCAGTTAAACCAAAGTGTCTGACATATCAATAGACAGCAGTGGCCAAAAATTAAGGGCACAAAAAAGAAAAATGCTGGTGTCAGAATGATTAACTTGAATATTTAGTAGCATTCAATTAGCAAATGTCATGAGGTGACAAATGTGTGTGAAAGATGAAGGCGTAAATAACTCTATGTACCTTTTTTTAACAGGATGAGGAGGCAGGCCCCAGTGGAAGGCAGGAGGAGGCAGGCCCCAGTGGGACCCACGAGGAGGCAGGTGCCACTGGAAGCCAGGAGGAGGCAGGCCCCAGTGGGACCCAGGAAGAGGCAGGCCCCAGTGGGACCCAGGAAGAGGCAGGCCCCAGTGGGACCCAGCACAACACCAGGCCCCAGATCCCTCTGCTGCGGATTCCAGCAAAAAGGTCAAGGAGGCTGGTTCAAATGGAGGAGGAGACACAGGCCCAAATTAGGGAGGCCCACCGCTGCAGAGGGATTTGCTGCCCTTTTTGGGGAGAAACTGCCCCAAATGGAACTGGACCAGAGGCTTAAAAGTGAGACACTGATATTGAAGGTGGTAAATATGGGCATGCTGGGCAAACTGAAGGATTTCACCGACGTTGTGGACCTTTCATATTTGTTTGCTCAAGTTCCTGCCCCACTCCATGCTCCTGCCCCACTCCATGCTCCTGTCCCAATCCCTGCTCCTGTACCAGTCCCTGCTCCTGTACCAGTCCCTGCTCCTGCTCCAGTCCCTCCTCCACGGACACAGCCTCCAAGGAAGGCTGCAGGGAAGGTAAAACAAAAAAAAAAGAAAATGAGCCCAGGATATGTGCCTCAGATGGGCCCAATTTTTGTCTTCACATCCTTTGGTGTTTGCTGTGGTGATCTGGGTCTGCACTAATTTCAGCAGGGTCTCCAGTGCTGTCTTCCTGGCTTCTTTATTTTTACTTTACATATGGTTTTGTTTTGGCTTACCTTTTAATTTGTTTTTAGGCCATAATAAATTGAATTTTTGTTTGAAGATACAAAATGAACATGTGTTTTTATTCTAAATAGCCAGTTTGGTAGTGAGTAGGCAGGGACAGTGGATAAAAAATTGTGAAATTAACAAGGGACACTAACCTCATTGAGGGTAAATTAGAATAAATAATAATGTTGTGGTAACTTGACACACTCCAAAATAGCAAATAATATGGAAAAACAGTCTAAAATCTAATACCAAAAATGTTAAAAAAAAAGGCACTAAAAAATGTAAAGTCCAAATTTTAGGGTATTTAGGGAGATCTGGCTTACAAAAAATATAGATTAATCATGATAAAACAATAAATACTAAAGACCAAAGTTTTTCATAACTCTGGGAGAATATCAGCAGCAAGAGAATTGGATTATTGCAGCATTAGAACGAAGAAAAGAATGCGCTGCATTAAACGATGTAATAATTTCATGCATGACGAATGTGCCATCTCCATTCAGAACAGTAGTTTTACCAGAACGAGCGCTCCCTTCTCCTCACTTGCTTCTGATCATGCGCGCTCTTTTCACGTCGTTAAAGCCTACACACGATCGTTTTTCATGACGATAAAAACGACGACGTGCAAAACGGCGAGAAAAATTAGAGCAGGTTCTAATTTTTCACGTCGTTTTTAATGCCGTTTTTCACGTCGAGAAAAACGACATAAAGCCCACAGACGATCGTTTTTCTCGTTGAAATAAAAAAATTACATTTTTTACGACGAGAAAAGCGGTCGTGTGTACGCGGCATAAGAAGGCCCTGGTAGAGATTATCAATGAAGGCTTCTCTTTGAACATCCTTAATAAGAAAGAACAGGAATACTTGGTTCCCTTGGCGCCTCGTATTCCTGTCATTTATTACCTCCCAAAGGTACACAAGAACCCAGTTGATCCCCCTGGGTGTCCCATCGTAAGTGGGATCGACTCGGTCACGTCACGTATTGGGAAGTATATTGATCACTTTCTCCAGCCGTTGGTAAAATTGGTGCCCTCTTATTTGAGGGACACCAAGGACACCATTAATTTACTAGAGAAGGTTTTCCTTCAGGGAGATTTGATCTTAGTGACTGCAGACGTGTCTGCATTATACACCTGTATTCCACACCATTTGGGTCTTGAGGCAGTGGAGTTGTTTCTGACCAGAAACTCGACACTGTCCTTGATACAGAGAAATTTCATCATGGAGTTATTGGATTTTGCCACACAGCATAATTACTTTTGGTTCCAGGGAACATTCTTCTCCCAAATCAGGGGTGTGGCAATGGGGGCTAAATATGCCCCCAGTCTTGCCAATCTCTTTATGGCCCAATGGGAGGAGGATGTCGTCTATGCCCTTAACAGACCTGAACTAGTTCTGTGGGCCAGATATATAGACGACATCCTCCTCCTATGGTGGGGCATGAGAGAATCTCTGGATACCTTTATGGCAACTCTAAACGACAACAATCGGGGAATTGTGTTAACGTATGAGGCCAGCTCCTCATCCATACACATCCTCGACTTGGAAATCATGGCTGTCGGTAACCATCTTGAATTTAAAACCTTTTTCAAGTCTACCGACAGAAATGGTTATATCCCTGTTGACAGCTGTCATCATGATCAATGGTTGAAGTCCATACCATGGGGACAGTTCCTCCGTCTCAGGAGGAACTGCACCCGTGATGATGACTTTGTGGCTCAATCCAATATCCTCAAGGAACGATTCCTTGACAGGGGCTATGCATCCATTGGGTTGGATATAGACATTTCTTCTGTATTGGAAATAGAGAGGTCTTCCCTTCTCACTGATAAACAGAGAAATGTTAGAGAGGATAGATTCAAATGGTCCTTTTTCACTTCCTATTCCACTCAACATCACGAAATCAAAAAGATTTTGAATAGGCATTGGAAAGTGTTATTAAGCGATAGAATACTTGGACCCTCTCTCCCTGAACGGGCAGGTGTGATCTTTAGGGGTGCCCGATCCATTCAGGGTGAAATGGCTCCAAACACAATAGACCCTCCCACTAAGATTTCCTTCTTTCCAGAGGCCAATGGCTACTACCCTTGTAGAAAATGCAATGTTTGCATGGTCAATGTGTTGGGTAGACGTAGAACGGACACGTTCAGTTCTAGTGTCACGGGACACAGCTATACTATGAAGCAATTCACTACCTGCGTTACCAGGTTTGTCGTGTACCTAATTACATGCCCATGCAAACTGCAATATGTAGGGCGCACGATCAGGAATTTTTCTATTCGGGTCAATGAACACTTAGCCAAAATACGTAAAGGTTGTGACAAGCACACTGTTTTGCGACATTATTTAGAACATCATGCCAAGGATCCTAGAGGCACCCAATTTCAGGTGATAGATAGGTTTGTCCCCCATTGGAGAGGGGACTCCTCTCTGCGGGGTGTCTCTAGGTTAGAGACTTATTGGATACATGAGCTCAGGTGTTACTCACCCCATGGTATGAACATTGAATGGGACATTAATTGTTTCATCAACCGGGCGTGAGTACCCTGGGCTCGTGTGTCCCTTTTAGTCTGGATGGATGGTCCATATTAAATCTTTATTGCAATTCATCACCCTTGCGCACCTGTTCAGGTGGCAGGCGTAGTTGTTTTGTTATATTGGGACCTTAGTATATTTTTGGTGTTGCTATTTGGCATCATTATAGGGAATATCCATTGTGTATATTCTGTTGCTGATGGGGTGACATGATGTGTTGTTTTTTAGATGTTTGAAACACACATTTTGTTGTGATATAATGAGGAAGTTGGGTTCCTCTCGCATATTAGAATTCAGCCTAACGTATGGTTTGCCCTTTTAGCTAGAAGGGTTTGCTGTATGTAATCCACTATATGGCGTTTTTTTGGGCTATATTTAGGATAAGCGCCTATTAGTGGATTCATACAGTTTTTTTTGTTTCTGATTTATTTAGTTTCCCTCCATTAGATGGCGCTGGCTCCATGGCGTCTGATGTTGCCATGGAACCATTGCGTCCTTTGGTATTGAGATACCGGCGTTGGAGGCTAGCTGACGTCCTTCCTTCGTCATGTGCTAGGACAGATAGGAGACGCCGTGACGTGATTACGTCATGACGTTGTCCCTGGGTGCGCACGCGAGGTTCATCAGAGCGGCGCACACCATGCGACTATGATAGGATGGTGAGTTTGGGTGCGCGGGTGATGTCTGGGTGCGCGGCGCGCACCAGACGCCCGCGACGTTACGCTGCGGCGACGTCCATGGGTGGTTTGTTTTGATGATGCTCTTGGCTGCGCATGCGTGACGCTTACGTGCACGGCGCACACTAGACGCCCGCGGTGCCACGCTACAATGGTGTCCCCAATTGACATTGCAGCAACATCTGAGGGATGTTGCTGCAAGATGACCAACTTTGTGTACCTGCTATCATACAGCAGGACAATTAGGCGCCCTCTACTGGCGATAAGTTTAGGTGGGGACACTAACATGTAGCTACCAGCATGAAAGGTTTTTTCTGTCTCCTAATGTGATTGGTGTATAATCTTTGGCGGGAAAATTTGAAATATATGTCTTTATGTGATTCATATGTTATTTAGGTTATATATCTTTATACCAGGATTACATATTGTTAATTTACTTTTATATTATTTGAATGTAATGATTTTTCAGTTTAGGTTATATCTTTTACTGATGTCAGTCTGGTGTGGTGGAATAGTTTATCACTTCCGGTTTTGACTCCTCCCCTTTTAGGGCGGGTCAGATTCACTTCAGACCTTATTTAATGCCAGCAATGTGGGGGGTACAGCACTATGCCCCTGTTGAAGACTTTTCTAATCGAAACGCCTAGGGCTTGCTAATGCTGTACCCCACATTGCTTTTAATATTTTATTTTGTGATCACCTTTTATTTTTGTCTATATTTATACAAGACAAAATGTATTCAATAAACCGTTCATGGTTATATTGACCTACGCCATCTGGAGTTTTTTCTTTCTTTTTTACCCTTGTGTCCATCTTGGACAGGGATGAGCCGAACACCCCCCTGTTCGGTTCGCACCAGAACCTGCGAACAGACAAAATGTTCGTGTGAACTTTAGAACCCTATTAAATACAATGGACTCGAACGTTCGAAATCTAAAGTGTTAATTATAAAGGCTAATATGCAAGTTATTGTCCTAAAAAGTGTTTGGGGACCCGGGTCCTGCCCCAGGGGACATGTATCAATGCAAAAAAAAGTTTTAAAAACGGACGTTTTTTCGGGAGCAGTGATTTTAATAATGCTTAAAATGAAAAAATAAAAGTGAAATATTCCTTTAAATTTTGTACCTGGGGGGTGTGTATGATATGCATGTGAAGTGGCGCATGTTTCCCGTGCTTAGAACTGTCCCTGCAAAAAAAGTCATTTTTGAAAGAAAAAAAGTCATTTAAAACTCACTCGCGGCTATTAATGAATTGTCGGCTCCCGGCAATACATTCAAAAGTCATTGATAAAAAAAAAAAAAAAAAAGCGTGGGGTTCCCCAGAATTCAATTACCAGGCCCTTCAGGTCTGGAATGGATATTAAGGGGAACCCCGCCGCAAATTTTAAAAAAAATTGACGTGGGGTTCCCCCAAATATCCATTCCAGGCCCTTCAGATCTGGCATGGATTTTAAGGGGAACTCCACCCCAAATTAAAAAAAAATGGCGTGGAGTCCCCCTAAAAATCCATACCAGACCCCTTATCCGAGCACGCAACCTGGCCGGCCGCAGGGGAAAAGGGGGGGATGAGAGAGCGCCCCCCCTCCCTCCTGAACCGTACCAGGCCACATGCCCTCAACATGGGGAGGATGTCCCCATGTTGATGGGGACAAGGGCCTCATCCCCACAACCCTTGCCCGGTGGTTGTGGGGGTCTGCGGGCGGGGGGCTTATCGGAATCTGGAAGACCCCTTTAACAAAGGGGACCCCCAGATCCCGCCCCCCCCCCCTATGTGAATTGGTAAGGAGTACATTGTACCCCTACCATTTCACGAAGAAAGCGTATTTTTTTTAAAAAAAAAAACACACAAACACCTTGAAAAAGTCCTTTATTTAAAAGGAAAAAAAAAAACATTCCAGCGGTGAAATCCAGTGTCCCGCGGCGATCCCGATGTCCAGCGTTGTCCTTCATTGGTTGTGCCTGAGCGGACCTGATGGGGAACTCCCTCTCAGTGTTTTAAATGTATAGACCCGCCCCTTCTAAAGTTCCCCATCAGGTCCGCTCAGCAGACCAGATGCGGAACATGAGAAGGGGCGGGTCTATACATGTATTACCAAAGTGAGAGCAGTTCCCCATCAGGTCCGCCCCCTCGGTATGTCGGACCCGCCTATGTCATTGGCCTGAGCGGGGAACTTCCATCACTATGTAAATTTAAATTACACAGTGAAGGAAGTTCCCCGCTCAAGCCAATGACGTAGGCGGGTCCGACATACCGAGGGGGCGGACCAGATGGGGAACTGCTCTCACTTTGGTAATACATGTATAGACCCGCCCCTTCTCATGTTCCGCATCTGGTCCGCTGAGCGGACCTGATGGGGAACTTTAGAAGGGGCGGGTCTATACATTTAAAATACTGAGAGGGAGTTCCCCATCAGGTCCGCTCAGGCACATCCAATGAAGGACAGCGCTGAACATCGGGATCGCCGCGGGACACTGGGTTTCACCGCTGGAATGTTTTTTTTTTTTTTTAAATAAAGGACTTTTTCAAGGTGTTTGTGTGTTTTTTTAAACATTTTTTTACGCTTTCTTCGTGAAATGGTAGGGGTACAATGTACCCCTTACCAATTCACATGGGGGGGGCGGGATCTGGGGGTCCCCTTTGTTAAAGGGGTCTTCCAGATTCCGATAAGCCCCCCGCCCGCAGACCCCCACAACCACCGGGCAAGGGTTGTGGGGATGAGGGTGGAGTTCCCCTTAAAATCCATGCCAGATCTGAAGGGCCTGGAATGGATATTTGGGGGAACCCCAAATAAAAAAAAAAAATTAATTTGCGGCGGGGTTCCCCTTAATATCCATTCCAGACCTGAAGGGCCTGGTAATTGAATTCTGGGGAACCCCCACGCTTTTTTTTTTTTATCAATGACTTTTGTATGTATTGCCGGGAGCCGACAATTCATTAATAGCCGCGAGTGAGTTTTAAATGACTTTTTTTCTTTCAAAAATTACATTTTTGCAGGGACAGTTCTAAGCACGGGAAACATGCACCACTTTACATGCATATCATACACACCCCCCAGGTAGGAAATTTAAAGGAATATTTCACTTTTATTTTTTCATTTTAAGCATTATTAAAATCACTGCTCCCAAAGAAACGGCCGTTTTTAAAACTTTTTTTGCATTGATACATGTCCCCTGGGGCAGGACCCAGGTCCCCAAACACTTTTTAGGACAATAACTTGCATATAAGCCTTTATAATTAGCACTTTAGATTTCTCCCATAGATTTTTCGAATTTGCCGCGAACACCCCAATTTGTTCGCTGTTCGGCGAACGGGCGAACAGGCAATGTTCGAGTCGAACATGAGTTCGACTCGAACTCGAAGCTCATCCCTAATCTTGGACTGTTTTGGAGCCTGTACGACCAGAGGAGCTTCCATCGAGTGAGTCAGTCATCTGCTACCCTGTGGGAGTCGGTTCGAGGTATCTTGGATATCCAGTTTCCTTCACTTCTGGTCACGGCGACCATCAAGCTCGTTTGACCCACTGTCATATGACAGGTGGGTCCACCGTGTCCGGTAAGAGTATCCAACCTTACCCTTTGTGCCTTACTGTCAATTTCCATCTGATATATTGAGACCTTCCAGTTGTTCATGCAGTGGCGGTGTTGTCCATGAAAAGACATTAATTTCCACTAAACACATGCTGTTTGGACTCTTTTGAATCACTTCATTTAACCCCGAGGGGTCACGTTTTCCAGTCTACATGGAGGTCATCTCATATGTGAAATTATCCATTGGAATGGACCATCCATGAACTTTATTTAATTCATCACTAATTTAGAGTGGTTTATTAGTTATTCACACATTAGAGTTGCTTCCAGCAACCCTTGAGTGTAGGAATCAGGCTGATAAGTACTATTGTGTAAGGGTCAGTGTCGGAATCATGTAGGTCAGTGTAAGGGTCAGTGTAGTGGACAGTGTAGGAACCATGTAGGTCAGTGTAGTGGTCAGTATAGGAATCAGGTAGGTTAGTGTAGTGGTCAGGTAGGTCAGTGTAGGAATCAGGTAGGTTAGTGTGGTGGTCAGTGTAGGAATCAGGCTGATAAGTACTATCGTGTAAGGGTCAGTGTCGGAATCATGTAGGTCAGTGTAAGGGTCAGTGTAGTGGACAGTGTAGGAACCATGTAGGTCAGTGTAAGGGTCAGTGTAGTGGACAGTGTAGGAACCATGTAGTTCAGTGTAAGGGTCAGTGTAGTGGTCAGTATAGGAATCAGGTACCAATAAATATAGCCGTATTGATAATTTGCATTTTTATTCTCGTGCGTGATTGTGTAGACAGGGCCCCAGTGCACTGTATTGCCCGGGGGTCTACAATGCTCTTAAGACGGCACTGCCCATGAGGGGGGGGGTAGGAAAGGTGTATAAGAGGGAAGCCTAGCCATTTGGGTAAAGGTGTGTCAGGAGAAGCTGGGTTTTCTGAAGGCATCTGAATGTTTCATGAATAGCCTGTGATCCATCTTGTCTATACCTCTGTTGGATTGATTCTAAAGTTTCAATAAAGTTCCTCTCTTTTGAAGAATCAGGTTGCTGCTGGAAAAAATTTGCATCATACTAATAATTTAATTAATTATCATCATCCCACAACTATATCACTACATAGTTTTTCTGTGGACAGATTCTCCCACCTTAGCTGTGGAACTCCTCCAGAGTTACCATGGGCTTTTTGGCTGCTTCTCTGATTAATGCTCTCCTTGCCCGGCCTGTCTAGGTGGATGGCCATATCTTGGTAGGATTGCAGTCGTGCCATACTCTTTCGATTTTCGGATTTTCGGAACAGTGTTCTGTGAGATGTTCAAATCTTGGGATATTTTTGTATAACCTAACCCTGCTTTAAACTTCTCCACAACTTTTTCCCTGACCTATCTGGTGTGTTCATTGGCCTTCATGATGCTGTTTGTTCACTAAGGTTCTCTAACAAACCACTGACCAGCCTTATTTATACTGAGATGAAATACACACAAGTGGACTTTATTTACTAATTAGGTGACTTTTGAAGGCAATTGGTTCCACAAAATTAGATTTAGGGGTATCAGAGTAAAGGGGGATGAATTATTAAAAAAATATATATAGAAAACCATTTATCATTTTCTTTCCACTACACAATTATGTGCCACTTTGTGTTGGTCTATCACATAAAATTCCCAATAAAATACATTTACGTTTTTGGTTGTATCATAACAAATTGTGAAACATTTCAAGGGTTCTGGATACTTTTTCAAGGCACTGCTTAAGATAAATATACATGCCAAGTAAAATGCCAAGTAAAATGCCATGTCATGGGAGCCACCCTATTTATTGTGGTCTTTTTTCCTGACAAACACCTTTATTTAAGCTGATTGGGTAATAACATGACAGTACAGAGGATTATTTTGATCTGCTTTTCGAGATTTTGACAATGCTGTGTTGAATTTACACATACTTTTTGCCTTCATTTTTTGTATTTTCATAAATACTATCATAGGTGTAGGTAGATAATGTTTAGGGGTACCACATTCCCACTTATGCAGAGAACTGGACTTTTGAACAACCTTAAAAGTACAACATTTTATTTAGGGTTTACAAGGTATATCATCATAAAATCACACATACCCTCTTATGGCTTATGCCGCGTACACACGAAAATGCAATTTTTTTCATTCGTCATTAAAAACAATTGTGTGTAGGCTCCAGAGCATTTTTCTCGACGAGAAAGATGGGCATTAAAAATTTAGAACATGCTATATTTTTTCTCGTAGTTTTTCACGTCGTTGTTTTTCTTGTCGTGAAAAAACGGCCGTGTGTACGCTTTAATGACGGAAAAAAACGCGCATGCTCAGAAGCAAGTTATGAGACGGGAGCGCTCGTTCTGGTAAAACTAGCGTTCGTAATTGAGATAGCACATTCGTCATGCTGTAAGGGACTGAAAAGCACAGAGGTGGAAAAGCGCGAATCGGCTAACACCAAACTTTTACTAACACGCGGTAACACGAAATCAGCATAAGCAGCCCAAAGGGTGGCGCCATCCGAATGGAACTTCCCCTTTATAGTGCTGTCGTACGTGTTGTACGTCACCTCGCTTTGCTCAAGCATTTTTTTTCACGATAGTGTGTAGGCAAGGCAGGCTTGAGAAGAATCACGTCGAGAAAAACGTCGTGTGTACACGGAATTAGCTTTGCATAATCAGTGGAGGCTCTTAGGGTGATACCTTCTTTGTTGTTTCATCTTTTATATGAACTTTGGCTATCCTCAATTTTTGACATTTACTGTAAATAAACTAATCCGTATCCTGGCTGGATGTTGCTGCAGTCCAGTAATCTACAAGCTCTTTTGGTGTATAATTTTCTTGACAAATAGTGGTTAGGTGTGTTTACAAGCAGTGTATATGCCTTATCAGTGGCGGCCCATGCATTGTGGTGCACGAGCACCGCCACCCTAACACCTCCGCCGCCCTCCCTATTCATGTGCCCGGCCCCTTTCAGGACGCCAGACACATGAATTACTATGGCAGTGAGAGGCGTGGTGGGGTGTATTGTGAAGCACATGATTAGAGGCAGAGGCTCTAATAGGGTTCAAAATAGGGTGGGCACGGGGGGCAGAGCATTGTGTCCCGAGCCCACCCTGTTGTGTGATGGTAGCGAATAAATTTTCGCTATTTTCACATTAACTTCCCTCCCCGCCAATCAGGAGGCAGGTCAGGAACAGGAAGAAAACACACTGCACCGGAGCCGCTGCCTGCATCCCATCCCGAGAGAGGAGGAGAGGACACTGCAGCACGCCACCCCTATATCAGGTAGGTGCCGCAACGCCATCCTCCCGGGGGGGTTGATGTCAGTGTCACACTGCGGTCCGCACGGGGGGGTTAATGTCAGTGTCACACTGCTGTCCGCGGGGGGGATGTGGCTGGCTGGTGTTTGTCACGCCTCAGTCTTCGGGGGGGATGCTGCTGTCAGTGCCAGCCCCCATAAGAAAAATCCACCAGCTGCCACAGTGCCTTATACTCTATAAGCCTTTATGGTAAATATTGTCTAGCTGACATCCCACTCTGAAGAATAGTCTGCAGCTGAACAGTGAAATAATTATTTTAGAAATATTTATCAGGCAACCTTTGCCTATGTTCAGAACTAGGGATGAGCCGAACACCCCTGGTTCGGTTCACACTAGAACATGCGAACAGGCAAAAAGTTCTAGTGAACATGCAAACCCTATTAAAGTCTACGGGAGACGAACATGAAAAATCAAAAGTGGTCATTTTAAAGGATTATATAAAAGTCATTTGCAAAAAGTGTATGGGGACCCGGGTACTGCCCGAGGGGACATGTAATAATGCAAAAAATGTTTTGAAAACAATGTTTTTTTCAGGAGCAGTGACTTTAATAATGCTAAAAGTGAAACAATGAAAATAAAATATTCCTTTAAATATTGTGTCTGTTTGTAAAGTGCTTGTAAAGTGGTACATCTGTCCCCCCAAAGCACCTTGTTTCCATGTTGATGGGGACAAGGGCCCCTTCCCGACAATCTTGGCCAATGGTTGATCCAGATCCCGCCCCCCCCCCCCCCCATGAGAATGGGTAGAGGTACATTGTGTACATTGTACCCCTACCCATTCACCCAAAAAATTGTGAAAAAGTAAAAACCACAATAGACAGTTTTTGACAATGTATTTATTAAAAATGTCCATCCATCTTCAATCACCCGAAAAATAGAAATAAAAAAGCTCCACCTCGATGGGAGGCCTCCCGGCGACTGCAGTCTTTTGGCTTTGACAGCTGTTATATAGGCAAGGGCGGGGCCACCTGCTGATATAACCAGATGACCCCTCCCCCCTGACATCACATGATGTCACATGATGTCAGAAGGGGTGGGGTCACTCGGTTACAGCACTGGGTGGCCCCGCCCTTGCCTATATAACAGCTGTCACAGCCAAGAGACAGCAGTCGCCGGGAGGCCTCCCATAGAGGCAGAGCTTTTTTTTTTATATATTTTTCGGGTCTGTTTGGCGGCATGATTGAAGATGGATGGACATTGTGGGACACTTTTTTTTATAAAGGACAAAAAACTTGCTCCCCCCCACTCTCTTTCATGGCCTGCCAGGCTGCTTGCTCAAGTAAGGGCCTGGTATGGATTTTTTTTTTTTTTTTTGGTGTGGAGTTACCCTTATAATCTATGTCAGACCCAAAGGGCCTGGTATGGATTTTGGGGGGACCCCATGCTGTTTTTTCCTAATTTTGTCATAGGGTTCCCCTTAACCACTTAAATGCACTGTATTATATACTCTGCACTGCACTATATACCCTGCACTGTATTATATATACTACACTGACTGTACTATATACTCTGAACTGCATTATATACTCTGAACTGCAGTATATATACTATATGGACTGCACTATATACTCTGAACTGCAGTATATATATATACTATACGGACTACACTATATAATCTGCAGATTGTTGCAGGTGTTGGCTGTGCCAGAACACTCTAACCCCTCACAGTTAATCTTGTTGGGTGCAGGAACGGGCCCTGCTGCTAAAATATAGTTTAAGAATTGAAATTACATGGCCCAGTCAAACAGGTGCAGAAAAATTGGGCCTTGGGTGTTGGTGGTGCCACAACACTGTAACCCCTCACAGTTACTCTTGTTGGACACAGGAACGGGCCCTGCTGTTAAAAATGTGTTTATTAATTGAAATGACATGCCCAAGTTCGTGGGCGCATGCGCGGCAGCCTGAGGAGAAGGTAATGTCTCCTTAGAGCTCCGCTCCACGGATACCAAAACCGGAGAACTACGGGTCCCAGCAGCGCCGGAAACATCACAAAATAGATGTGGATAACTAGAAGAGCCATATACACATAATAACATGGCTATGAGAGGCTCTAAGTCTAAATTTAAATCGAGTATCCTGAAGGGAGCCGCAAACATGCTGGCGGCTGACATGGCGGCTTCTCCCTCCTCCTCACAGCGCCGCTCTACACCTGCAGTGAAAGCCTCAAGGCACAAACTACTGACCAGCACTGGTGAGTCCATTGTGGATGACAGTATACTATCACCTGAGGACCAGCCTGACATATTTGTTAAATTTGAGAAAATGCTACAAAAGGCATTAAAGCAGACCTCTGACCACATTACTGACAAGCTAACCAAGGAAATAAGGAAACTTGGTCAGAGAACTACAGAATTGGAACAGAGGGTTGAGGAAATAGATAACTACACAGAATATTGTACCTCAGAACTCTCAACTCTCAAAGAGGAAAATATCTTATTACAAGCACGTTTAGAAGACCAGGAAAACAGAGACCGCAGGTCAAATATAAGGATCAGAGGTATTCCAGAATCTGTTCTAGATCTGCATGGAACCATTACGGCACTTTTCCAAGAATTAACTCCTGATATCCCTGTTGATAGACTTGAAATGGACAGAGTGCACAGAGCATTAGCTCCACGTAAACTTAATGGTCCCCCTAGGGACATAATAGCCAAATTACACTTCTACAAAACCAAAGAACAGCTACTCACAGCAGCCAGAGGAAAAGAACTCCTCAGCTTTCAGAGTTATACATATCAGCTTTTCACTGACCTGTCCCCACTCACAGTGGCAAAGAGACGCACCCTCAAACCACTACTGCAAGTGCTTCAAAAGAATCAAATAATTTATCATTGGGGATTTCCCTTCTGCCTCCGCTTCACTCATCTGGAAACCAAATATGGCTGTCGTTCTTCCGAAGATTTAAAATCAGCCCTAACTAAAATGGGTATTTCAGATTCAACCATACAAACTGATCAGAATCGCAGGCGTCCAGTCTATCGGCCTTCTCAGCAACCATCCAGCTCAATCTACGTCTCTCATACCTCAGAGCATCAAAATCTCCACAAGTGCGGACGCTTTGAAAATCCATCACCCACACAGGCAGACTCAATGGACTGACAAATTTACATGACTTAGGCCTCGTACACACGACCGAGTTTCTCATCCAAAACCGGCAAGAAATGTGCCGCGAGAGCTTTTTTGTCAAGAAAAACGTTTGTGTGTATGGTTTTACGATGAGAAATTTGCAGAGAATCTCGATGAGAAAATAGAGAACCTGCTCTCTATTTTCTCGTCAGGATTCCAGATTTCCTCGTCGTGTTTCTCGTCGGGCTGTTTTGTGACGAGAAAATGGTTCGTGTGTATGCTTTTACGACTCTTCCAAAAGCGCGCATGCTCACAAGCAACTATGAGACGGGAGCGCATCTTCTGGTAAAACAAGCCTTCGTAATGGAGAGAGCACATTCGTCACGCTCAAAAATATTGCATCGTTTAAATGTTCTGCATTGAAATCTTCGTTAGAATGTTACATTAATCAAAACGAGTGACCTTCTTTTGCTGCTGATATTCACACAGAGTTATGACTTATTTTTTAACCTTTTTCATGCTGCTCTTAAGAAGATTTATGTGTATTATATCGTGCAAGCTTTTAGGAATAATTTAAATGGTAATATTTTTAAAAATGATGTTAATTATAATTTTGCAATGTTTTGGTAGTGATCTCCCATTTAATTTTGGACTCTATATTAGTTAAATTTCCCACCATGTTTTTTTGATAATCAGATTTAGTTATTCTTTTGGGGGGTTGTTATCTGTCCCTTTTTTGACAGTCAAATGTATCTGCTTACTCCAAAGCTAGATTTTAAATTTTTACAAATACACATAGTCAAGTATGAACGTAAACAAAAATCACATTTATTCATGTTTAAAAATAAAATAAAGAGAAGGCAGCGCTGGAGAACCTGCTGCCATTTGTGCATCCCAGGGACCCCAGAACACACAGCAACCCTGTGTGGACACTAAAATTGGGAGCTTGAGAAGGCCAACATTTCTGAACACAATCTGATGCTGGTCTCCCAGAGGTCAGGAACAGCAGCAGGTGAGATATATGTCCCAAGTCTGTGGTACTACAACAGGCTGCCTTCTGTCCGACCACAATGAAGCAAGGCCATCACTTCCTCTTCTTCCTGGCAACCTTCCCTGCAATCTTCCCTGAAGCCTTCCCTGCAGCCTTCCTTCTTCGTTTGGCTGGAGGCTGGCCCACTGGAGGGGTACTCCTGTCAGGAGGAGGAGGAGGAGATGTAGCAGAAGGGGGTGGGGCAGAAGAAGAAGGTGGAGGTGTAGCAGAAGGGGGTGGGGCAGAAGAAGAAGGTGGAGGTGTAGCAGAAGGGGGTGGGGCAGAAGAAGAAGGGGGAGGTGTAGCAGAAGGGGGTGGGGCAGAAGAAGAAGGTGGAGGTGTAGCAGAAGGGGGTGGGGCAGAAGAAGAAGGGGGAGGTGTAGCAGAAGGGGGTGGGGCAGAAGAAGAAGGGGGAGGTGTAGCAGAAGGGGGTGGGGCAGAAGAAGAAGGGGGAGGTGTAGCAGAAGGGGGTGGGGCAGAAGAAGAAGGGGGATGTGTAGCAGAAGGGGGTGGGGCAGAAGAAGGGGGAGGTGGAGGTTGAGGTTGGGTCAGTTGTGCCACCTCACATATGGCGGTATTGGGGGTAATTTTCTCCATCACCCCCTTGTTGAGCAAGGTGATGAGCAGGGGCTCGCATAGGAGGCGTTGCTCCATGCTCATCACCTTGAACTTAGCCTCCACTAGGCCGGCAATGGCCTCTTCAGGGGATGTGGGCTCCTGGAGGGTGGCATGGGCCTCACGAATAAGGGCCATTGCTGCCTCACTCGTGCTCCTGTCCTTCCTGCCTCTTTTGTGAAGCCGGATGGGAGGCACCTGGGATCTGGTGCTTCTCCTTTGCCCTGCCACCTCCTGTCTGCCACTGGGCCCTGCCACCTCCTGTCTGCCACTGGGCCCTGCCACCTCCTGGCTGCCACTGGGCCCTGCCACCTCCTGTCTGCCACTGGGCCCTGCCACCTCCTGGCTGCCACTGGGCCCTGCCACCTCCTGGCTGCCACTGGGCCCTTCCTCCTCCTGCCTGACAGTTTCCAGACCCTCCTCCTGGCTGATTTCATCCTGTGTATGAAAAAGGGACATAGTTTAATATGTTCCTTTAATCTTTGCATAAAACTTTGTAATCCTGATTGAAGCAATTAGAATGTAAATCCATAAATCCTTGCTTTAAATTTACCACTACATCAGATTGACTATTTAGCACCCAATTAAGTGCAGAATAATGTCTACAGATCTTGATTTCACTTGTGCAATCCAAAATAGTTTATGTTTGTCATCTTGACATATTTGTCAAACATTAAGTTTATCCCAATACATTTTCGAAAAATACTATACCTGGCTCCAGATGGCCAAATCAGGATCATCCAGGATGGCTGCCTCCTCTTGCTCCAGAGAAGGCTCAGGTTGGCTGCAGGGAAGTCTGGGGGGAAGAGTGGAGAGTAGGGATGAGCTTCGTGTTCGAGTCGAACATACGTTCGACTCGAACATCGGCTGTTCGATCGTTTGACGAAGATCGAACGATTTGGGCCGTTCGCGCCAAATTCGAGTGACGCGAACGGCCCACAATGCACTACGCCATCGCAGTGTCATCCAGGCGCTGTGATTGGCCAAGCATGCACTGTGACCCCGCATGCTTGGCCAATCACAGCGCCGGCAGCGAGGAGAGCAATGATTGGCCACAGGCAGGATGCCTGTGGCCAATTATTGCTGAGGGTGTTTAGTACACGCCCCACACTATAAAAGGCCGCCGGCACGGCGGCCTAGTGTAGTGTGTTCCGGAGCAGGGATAGAGCAGCATAGGCAGGGACAGTGACTGTTATTTCTTTCTTGCTTAACCTGGATTCCTTTAGTTTAGGGAAAGAGAAGGATAGGTAGGGAGAGTGTCAGTGTGTTTTGTGCTTGTGCTATAGTGTGCTTAAAAAAAACATTTATTCTAGGGACAGAAAACTGTAGGTAGGGACAGTGTCAGTTTCTTTCACTCTGCAAGTCCTTGTTTCCAGGGACCTGGAAGGACAGTGAGTGAATTGTCCTTGTGCTATATTGTGCTTAAAAAAACATTTATTCTAGGGACAGAAAACTGTAGGTAGGGAGAGTGTCAGTTTCTTTCACTCTGCAAGTCCTTGTTTCCAGGGACCTGGAAGGACAGTGAGTGAATTGTCCTTGTGCTATATTGTGCTTAAAAAAAACATTTATTCTAGGGACAGAAAACTGTAGGTAGGGAGAGTGTCAGTTTATTTCACTCTGCAAGTCCTTGTTTCCAGGGACCTGGAAGGACAGTGACTGAATTGTCCTTGTGCTATATTGTGATTAAAAAAAACATTTATTCTAGGGACAGAAAACTGTAGGTAGGGAGAGTGTCAGTTTATTTCACTCTGCAAGTCCTTGTTTCCAGGGACCTGGAAGGACAGTGACTGAATTGTCCTTGTGCTATATTGTGATTAAAAAAAACATTTATTCTAGGGACAGAAAACTGTAGGTAGGGAGAGTGTCAGTTTATTTCACTCTGCAAGTCCTTGTTTCCAGGGACCTGGAAGGACAGTGACTGAATTGTCCTTGTGCTATATTGTGATTAAAAAAAACATTTATTCTAGGGACAGAAAACTGTAGGTAGGGAGAGTGTCAGTTTATTTCACTCTGCAAGTCCTTGTTTCCAGGGACCTGGAAGGACAGTGAGTGAATTGTCCTTGTGTTATATTGTGATTAAAAAAAACATTTTTTCTAGGGACAGAAAACTGTAGGTAGGGAGAGTGTTTTTTTTCTTTCACTCTGCAAGTCCTTGTTTCCAGGGACCTGTAAGGACAGTGAGTGAATTGTCCTTGTGCTATATTGTGCTTAAAAAAAACATTTATTCTAGGGACAGAAAACTGTAGGTAGGGAGAGTGTCAGTTTATTTCACTCTGCAAGTCCTTGTTTCCAGGGACCTGGAAGGACAGTGACTGAATTGTCCTTGTGCTATATTGTGATTAAAAAAAACATTTATTCTAGGGACAGAAAACTGTAGGTAGGGAGAGTGTCAGTTTATTTCACTCTGCAAGTCCTTGTTTCCAGGGACCTGGAAGGACAGTGACTGAATTGTCCTTGTGCTATATTGTGATTAAAAAAAACATTTATTCTAGGGACAGAAAACTGTAGGTAGGGAGAGTGTCAGTTTATTTCACTCTGCAAGTCCTTGTTTCCAGGGACCTGGAAGGACAGTGACTGAATTGTCCTTGTGCTATATTGTGATTAAAAAAAACATTTATTCTAGGGACAGAAAACTGTAGGTAGGGAGAGTGTCAGTTTATTTCACTCTGCAAGTCCTTGTTTCCAGGGACCTGGAAGGACAGTGAGTGAATTGTCCTTGTGTTATATTGTGATTAAAAAAAACATTTTTTCTAGGGACAGAAAACTGTAGGTAGGGAGAGTGTTTTTTTTCTTTCACTCTGCAAGTCCTTGTTTCCAGGGACCTGTAAGGACAGTGAGTGAATTGTCCTTGTGCTATATTGTGCTTAAAAAAAACATTTATTCTAGGGACAGAAAACTGTAGGTAGGGAGAGTGTCAGTTTATTTCACTCTGCAAGTCCTTGTTTCCAGGGACCTGGAAGGACAGTGAGTGAATTGTCCTTGTGTTATATTGTGATTAAAAAAAACATTTTTTCTAGGGACAGAAAACTGTAGGTAGGGAGAGTGTTTTTTTTCTTTCACTCTGCAAGTCCTTGTTTCCAGGGACCTGTAAGGACAGTGAGTGAATTGTCCTTGTGCTATATTGTGCTTAAAAAAAACATTTATTCTAGGGACAGAAAACTGTAGGTAGGGAGAGTGTCAGTTTATTTCACTCTGCAAGTCCTTGTTTCCAGGGACCTGGAAGGACAGTGAGTGAATTGTCCTTGTGTTATATTGTGATTAAAAAAAACATTTTTTCTAGGGACAGAAAACTGTAGGTAGGGAGAGTGTTTTTTTTCTTTCACTCTGCAAGTCCTTGTTTCCAGGGACCTGTAAGGACAGTGAGTGAATTGTCCTTGTGCTATATTGTGCTTAAAAAAAACATTTATTCTAGGGACAGAAAACTGTAGGTAGGGAGAGTGTCAGTTTATTTCACTCTGCAAGTCCTTGTTTCCAGGGACCTGGAAGGACAGTGAGTGAATTGTCCTTGTGTTATATTGTGATTAAAAAAAACATTTTTTCTAGGGACAGAAAACTGTAGGTAGGGAGAGTGTTTTTTTTCTTTCACTCTGCAAGTCCTTGTTTCCAGGGACCTGTAAGGACAGTGAGTGAATTGTCCTTGTGCTATATTGTGCTTAAAAAAAACATTTATTCTAGGGACAGAAAACTGTAGGTAGGGAGAGTGTCAGTTTATTTCACTCTGCAAGTCCTTGTTTCCAGGGACCTGGAAGGACAGTGACTGAATTGTCCTTGTGCTATATTGTGATTAAAAAAAACATTTATTCTAGGGACAGAAAACTGTAGGTAGGGAGAGTGTCAGTTTATTTCACTCTGCAAGTCCTTGTTTCAAGGGACAGAGAAGGACACCTGAAGGTAGCCCTTATTGCTTTTTTCCCATCTCCCTGCAGGCCATCTATTAGAATGTCTGGAAGGCAAACAAGGAGAGGCAGACAGTCAGGAGGCAATAAAAGAGGGCAAGCAGGCTCTGTGTCTGGGGGCAACAGTGCTGGTCGTGGACGCGGTGCATTGTCATCAGCACATGGCCATGGGACACGCTTGTCCTTCTTTTCGGCAGCTGGACATGTTGAGCCACATCATGCCGAAGACTTGGTAGAGTGGATGACCAAGCCCTCCTCCTCCTCCTCATCCTCTCTCACCCAGGCTCAGGGTACTGGAAAAGCAGCTGCCAAAGCGTCGTCTTCCCTGGTATCAATGTCAGACAAATCATCAGTCACTCCTTCCCTAGACCCACCATGTCCTCCTCCTGAGGAGTCCCCCGAACTGTTTCAGCACAGTGTTGGGTACATGCTCCAGGAGGATGCCCAGCGTTTCGAAGGGTCTGATGATGAAACCCAGCTAGAGGAAGGCAGTAGCGTGAGAGCAGACAGAGGGGATGCTCAAGAAGGACACCAATCTGGCAGTCATGTTCCAGCAGCTGCAGCATACTGCCAGATTGGCTCCAGTGATGAGGAGGGAGGGGATGATGAGGTCACTGACTCCACGTGGGTGCCTAATAGGAGAGAGGAGGAGGAGGAGGATGAGGAGGAGGCACATCTCCAACGAGGCAGGATGCCCTTTGGTGGCCAGCGTAAGGGCAGTACACCGACGGAATCACACCGCAGAGCTCCGCCTGTGCAGGGCGCTGCCTCTGCCCGTCATTCAAAAAGTTCTTTGGTGTGGGCCTTTTTTGAGGCTAGTGCATCAGATCGCACAGCTGCTGTTTGCAACATATGTCTCAAGCGTATATCGCGTGGCCAAAACATCAGCCGCTTGGGTACCACATGCCTGACCAGACATATGTTGACCTGCCATGCAGCTCGTTGGCAAGCCTACCTCAAAGACCCACACCAAAGAACAAAGCGGACCTCTCCTTGCACCGCATCAGCTGGGATCTCCAACCCCACTATAACTTCAGTCCTCTCTGAAACATGCACTGAGAGGAATGAAGGTGTAGAATTAGGTGTGTCACAGCCAAGTACTTGCGCCCACTCTGCTAGCAGTACACCGACGTCCGATTCTAGCAGGCAAATTTCCCTGCCCCAGCTGCTGGACCGTCGAAAGAAGTTCACTCCCAGCCATCCACATGCCCAGCGGTTGAATGCTAGCTTGGCTAAATTGCTAGCGCTTCAACTGCTGCCTTTTCAGTTGGTAGACTCGGCCCCCTTCCGTGAGTTTGTGCAATGTGCAGTTCCTCAGTGGCAGGTTCCCAAACGCCACTTTTTCTCACGGAAGGCTATTCCGGCTCTCTACCGGCATGTGGAAGGCAATGTCTTGGCCTCGCTGGACAGGGCGGTCAGCGGTAAGGTGCATATTACCGCTGACTCATGGTCCAGCAGGCATGGACAGGGACGTTACCTTTCTTTCACGGCCCATTGGGTCACTCTTTTGGCAGCTGGGAAGGATTCAGGACAAGGTGCAGTAGTGTTGGAGGTTGTCCCACCGCCACGCCTCCAAAATGCTACTACTGGTTGTGACACACCTCTCTCCTCCACCCCCTCCTCTTCTTCTTCCTCCATGGCCTCTTCCTGTGGTTTGTCCTATGAACCAGCGGTGCTCCGTAGCCGTTCACGGGGCTACGCAAGTACGCAGGCAAAAAGATGCCATGCCGTGCTTGCGCTGGTGTGTTTGGGGGACAGAAGCCACACTGGGGCAGAGGTCCTGTCTGCTCTGCAGGGCCAGGCCGAGAGGTGGTTGACGCCACGCCAGCTTAAGCCAGGAATGGTGGTTTGCGACAATGGCACCAACCTCCTCTCCGCCCTCCGACAGGGACAACTGACCCATGTGCCCTGTGTGGCTCACGTCCTTAACCTGGTGGTGCAGCGCTTCTTGGGCAGGTACCCGGGCTTACAGGATGTCCTGAGGCAGGCCAGGAAAGTCTGTGTGCATTTCCGCAGATCTTATAATGCCAGTGCTCGCCTGGCTGAGCTGCAAAAGGAGTTGAACCTGCCCAAGAACCGCCTTATATGTGACATGCCCACCAGGTGGAACTCAACGTTGGCCATGCTGCAGCGGCTGCACACGCAGCAGAGGGCCATCAATGAGTACCTGTGCGACTACGGCACCAGGACAGGGTCAGGGGAGCTTGGTTTTTTTTCTCCACGCCAGTGGGGCATGATCAGGGATGCATGCACTGTCCTGGCACCATTTGAGGAGGCCACGAGGATGGTGAGCAGTGACAGTGCATGCATCAGTGACACTGTACCTCTTGTCCACCTGTTGGAGCACACGCTGCGTGGAATAATGGACAGGGCACTTGAGGCAGAACAGAGGCAGGAAGAGGAGGACTTCCTTGCCTCTCAAGGCCCCCTTTACCCAGACAGTGTTCCTTCTGTCCCACCCATCGCACAGGAAGAGGAGGAGGAGGAGGAGGAGGAGGAGGAGGATTGTGTCAGCATGGAGGTGGAGGCTGGCACTCAGCATCATCAGCAGCAGTCTTTTAGGGATGATTTACAGTCCCAAGAAACCAGTGGACTTGTACGTGGCTGGGAGGAGGTGGCTGCGGATCATGTCGTCCTTAGTGACCCAGAGGACTCCGGAGCGAATGCCTCAGCAAACCTACGCTGCATGGCCTCCCTGATCCTGCAAAGTCTGCGGAAGGATCCTCGTATTCTTCGGATCAAGGAGAGGGACCATTACTGGCTGGCCACTCTCCTTGATCCACGGTACAAGGGTAAGGTTGCGGACCTTATGTTACCGTCGCAGAGGGAGCAGAGGATGAGACAACTCCGGGAGGCCTTGCAGAAAGGTCTGTGCAACGCGTTCCCAGAGACTGGGAGGTTGCAAACTCCTGGTCCTGGACAACGAGTTGCTGAGGCTTCGGCCAGTCAAAGAAGGAGCGGTGGGGAAGGTGGCCGTCTGACCGATGCGTTCAGACAATTCTTTAGTCCGCAGCCCCAAAGTATGATCGGTTCCAGCAACCATCGCCAGCGTCTGATAAACATGGTGCAGGAATATCTAGGGGCAAGGTCAGACTTGGACACCTTCCCCACCGAAAATCCTCTGGCTTACTGGGTCTTGAGGATGGATCACTGGCCAGAGCTTGCACAGTATGCAATTGAGCTACTGGCCTGTCCTGCATCCAGCGTTCTTTCGGAACGCACATTCAGTGCTGCTGGAGGATTTGTCACGGATCACAGGGTGCGCCTGTCCACCGACTCGGTTGATCGACTGACTTTCATCAAGATGAACCAGTCTTGGATCACCACCAGCTACCACACACCTGATGCTGATATAACAGACTAATTGATTTTAACATGTCACATCCCTTCAAGACTGATGCTGATGCTGAGTGCCTGTGCTGTTATGTTGACTGGCTATCCTCCTCCTCCGAGTCCTCAATGATACGATTGATGATGATAGCTTGTAAGATCATTTTTGTTTATGGGTGCCGCCACCAGTGCCTAACGCCCAATTTTTCAGCCCCTGTTTAACAGGGGCGTGTAATTACAATTTTTGAAGCAATACTTTGCAACAGGGCTCATTGCTGTGCTCCAAGTACAGTATCTGTGAGGAGTTGCAGTGTTGTGCCACCAGTGCCTAACGCCCAATTTTTCAGCCCCTGTTTAACAGGGGCGTGTAATTACAATTTTTGAAGCAATACTTTGCAACAGGGCTCATTGCTGTGCTCCAAGTACAGTATCTGTGAGGAGTTGCAGTGTTGTGCCACCAGTGCCTAAGGCCCAATTTTTCAGCCCCTGTTTAACAGGGGCGTGTCATTACAATTTTTGAAGCAATACTTTGCAACAGGGCTCATTGGTGTGCTCCAAGTACAGTATCTGTGAGGAGTTGCAGTGTTGTGCCACCAGTGCCTAAGGCCCAATTTTTCAGCCCCTGTTTAACAGGGGCGTGTCATTACAATTTTTGAAGCAATACTTTGCAACAGGGCTCATTGCTGTGCTCCAAGTACAGTTGCTGTGAGGGGTTGCAGTGTTGTGCCACCAGTGCCTAAGGCCCAATTTTTCAGCCCCTGTTCAACAGGGGCATGTAATTACAATTCTTGATCTAATAATTCACAGCAGGGCCCATTGCTGCACCCACCAAGAGTAACTGTCAGGGCTTACAGTGTTGTGGCACCAGCACCACCATCAAAGGCCCAATTTTTACTACCACTGTTCAACAATTATATGTAATTAAAATTCCTGATATAATAGTTGACAGCAGGGCGTTCCAGCACCAACCAAGAGTAACTGTGAGTGCTTACAGTGTTGTGCCAACACCAACAACTAAGGGGCCTATTTCTGCAGAGTATATACGGCAGGTCCCTACTTTCAAACATCCAACTTACAAACGACTCCTACTTGCAAACGCAAGAAGACAACAGGAAGTGAGAGGAAATCTACCACTAGGAAGGAAAATTCTCTCCTGTAAGAATAAATATGGGAGAAAGGTGTCTCCTCTGTACTGATGCTTTATCAGCAATCCTTGTTTCAAGAAAAACACCACATTTCAAAAACAGTTGTCATTGGGACGGAAAGTGAGGTGAAATGTTCTGAACAGGGGCACAGACAGCAAAACAAATGTTACAGGGGTGATAACCCTTACCTATGTTTTCCAAAAAGTTTAAAAATAGATTTTTGGTCTGGAGCTACACTTCAACAATGTACCTGTTCAAAATTACAAACAGACTCTACATAAGAACAAACCTACAGTCCCTGTCTTGTATGCACCGCCTGTATAGGGCTGTTCAGAGTATATAGGGCCTTTTTTATTTTATGTGCGGGGTTCCCCTTAATATCCATACAAGACCCAAAGGGGCTGGTAATGGGCTGGGGTAGGGGGGGGGTCATGGGGTAGCTATGCCATTTTTCTTAAAGAATTTCATCCATATTACCGGGACCAGACATTACATTAAAGCCGCAAGCAGTTTTAAATGGCTTTTTTTTCCTTTAGAAGTGTCATTTTGTGCAGGGACAGTTCTAAACACGGGAAACACGTGGCACTTCACAGGCATACTTTAGACACCCCCCAGGTACGATATTTAAAGGAATATTTGACTTTTTTTTTTTCACTTTATGCATCATTAAAATGACTGCTCCCGAAAAACGACCGTTTTTAAAACTTCTTTTTGCATTGATACATGTTCCCTGGTGCAGAACCTGGGTTCCCAAACCCTTTTTAGGACAATAACATGCATAATAGTTGTTATAATTAGCACTTTAGAATTCGAACGTTCGCATCCATTGTATTTAATAGGGTTCTAATGTTCGTTCGAACTTTCGGTCCGTTCGCGGGTTCTGGTGCGAACCGAACCCGGGGGTGTTCGGCTCATCACTAGTGGAGAGTGATGGCCTTGTCTCAATGTGGTCATCCAGGAAGGACATCCTGTTGTAGTACCACAAAATCGGGACATACACATCATCTGCTGCTGCTCCTGACCTCTGAGAAGCCAGCACCTTAGAGCGTTCAGTCCTGTAGGTACCTCTCAAGCTCCCAATTTTAGTGTCCACTTGTTTTGCTGTGGCTGTGGGCGCCTTGGTATGCAAAAATGGGAGCAGCTTCTCCAGCGCTGCTTTTCTCACCCCTCTTTTTTTGTGGATGGGGTTTTTCGTCTCCCACAGAGCGGGCAGCTCCCTTACCCGGTCAATAAATTCCGCCAGGAAATCCGTGTCGCTTATAAAGACATTCATATTGTATCTGCAAGTTAAATAAATTATATATAACTAATGTGAGGCAAACAGTCTAACCTCCTTAACATGCTAGTCACCATATATATCCTCCAACATTCTCAAGACAGTATAGGCCAACAATTTGTACAAGTCACAAAATCACATACCTTCGTTCGCACGTCCGTCACTTGAACTCCTCTCTCCGCACACCGAACGTACTATAGTCACATGTGTGTTTGCTATATACACACCACGCATGCGTCAAAATACGAACACGTCGCCCGCCCATGACGTTCTAACTAACATCTTTTCCCCGCCCCTTCTCTTTCGGCCCGCAGACAGATATGGCGGAGTTACAGCAGGTGTCTGATAATTCCGCAACTAACGAGAAGGAGACAAGCCCGGAGACCGAGGAAACGTCACGATCAAGGAGGAGATTCAAGGCATCGAATATGTCTTTGGCGGAGATGGCGGAGATGGTGGACATCTTGCTCAAGGCTGATTATGATGCCAAGCATGGGCCGTATAGCAAACCAAATAGAAGGAAGGCCAAAATCCTCACTAAAGTCGTGAAGAGTCTGAAGGCGAATTTCGGGGTGAAACGCTCAAATGAGCAGCTCAGAAAGAGGTGGTCAGACCTCAAACTGAGGGAGCCAGAGCAGTTGAGGAGCATAAAGAGAATGCTCGCTAAAAGTAAGTAAAATGTAGACTTTTCTGATATTAATCTTTTTCTAAACTGACATGTTGCTCTTTATTTTGGTTTCTCATATTGGACTCGCTTCCAAAATGTAATATTTTGAACTTGGTTGGGCACAGTAATCGTTCGTTACGTTACCGACACTTCGTTCGGCCACTATCCGCGGTTTTGGCTTATTTTAGAGCCACAAAAGTAATTATACATCTGCCATTTTTGCTCCAAAATTGTGGCATATTTTTTCGTCTAGATGATGTGTTTGTAAAGAGAATGAAATGCAAACTTTTATCAGTGTAAAGGAGAGGACACTCAGCAGCTGCTTCCACATCTGTATTTTGGAGCACTATAGTGTGGGCCACCAGACCCGCCTTTTTTGGGTGTCCCACACAGGTGCATACGAGAATTTTTGTGGTGCCTCCATGTCAAATAAATTACATCCAAAGGTGAATACTAAGCATATTCTTGGTCATAAATAATGCATTCTTCTTTAAATTCCGCCCAAACACACACTTGTACCACACTTCCAATCAATTTAGCCTGTTTTTATTTTAACTTTGAGATTTACAGTGTGATAAATTGACCTTTTGTTTGCTTCTCATAGGGGAGAGAAGACTGGGAGGAGGACACTCCAGGGAGCACATGCACCCCACAACTTCCAAGCAACCACAAACTCCCAAAGACCCACAACCGAAAGATGTGCAGGAAGTTGAGGTGGAGGAAGGAGAAGTGCAGGAAGGAGAGGTGGATGACGTTGTGGATCTGGTCACCACAACAGGTCAGTATCTGTCACCACAGCTTCAGGTAAGAGATGTAGGCCTGCAGAGTTATAATACCTTTTGTTTTTTGTTTTTAGGGGATATAAATGTTGTGAAGGATAGTACACGGTTCTCTGCTGACAGTGCCCTCCGCCTCATCCAGCAAGTGATGGAATGTAGCATGGAACTGGACCTTATTAAACAAAGAATCCATGTGATGGAACAAACATTTAAAGACATTCTCGATGTTTTGGGGAGAATTCAATAAGCCATCCAAACACATTTGTTTTTACATGTTTGTTTTTGCAACTATTCAAATTTTTTTGACAATCAAACCAGCCAAAAATTGAATCTGCACACAGTGTGTCAACATGTGCTATCTGCCATCAGGGGATATCCATGTACGTCTTTTGTGGGTGCAACCCCTTCCTCGTATCTAAAGTCGGTGAACTGAGGAAGGGGTTGCACCCCCAAAACACGTCCATTGATCACCCCTGATGGCAGATAGCACATGTTGACAATAGGGATCAGGATTGTAAACTTCATAGATGTAAAAAATCCCAAATGTGTGCATATTCAATTTTTGCCTGGGCAAGGGGTGGCAGGACCCCATGTTAGGACGGGCACATAGAGACATAGTTTGTGTAAGTGAATGTCTCAGATTGCTCAGAGGTATCCAATGTTGTAATTTTTGGAATGCAACTGTTATTTTTGTATTTTCATAAGCAAAAAATTGCTGGGTTGGGGCCAGGCCAACCCAAAAAACCAGAAAAAACTAAAAATGGTGAGAATGTGCACAGAGTAAAATATTTGACCACAAACAACGTGTAGCTTCTTTTATAATACCCTCTAAGCTTATTTGGTTATTTTGTAAGGTTACATAGTGAAATGGTTGTTATTTACTAAAGTAAAATACACTTGGCACTACAAATGCACAAAGACAAACTAGGAGACAGGAAAGAACAAATAATTAAAGGTTTAAACAAGCTTTTTATTGGGATCCTTAGACATAGGCTGGCATAGGAATTGCCCCCCTACCCGTGAAATACTCCATGTATTTGTCCCGAACCTCACGGGCATTTTGGGAGGGCAAGCCAGGACGGGCAGATTCCAGGGCCGGCAGGGGATTTGCAGGGGAAAGTCCAGCCTCTGGCAAAACTGAGGCCATATAGGAATTTGATTTTTGGCTCAGAAAGTTGTGTAGCACACAGCAGCATAATACGACATAGTTTATTTTGTAGTCCGCCAAGTGTATTGAAGTCATAAAAAGGCGGAACCGGCTGGCCATTATGCCAAAGGCATTTTCGACAACTCTTCGGCCCCTGGCCAGCCGGTAATTGAACACCCTCTTCTCTGGGGTCAGGGTCCTCTGTGGAAATGGCCTCATAAGATGCCGTCCGAGTCCAAAGGCTTCATCAGCCAAGAAAACAAAGGGGAGTCCTTCAATATTCCCTGCATCCGGTGGTAATGCAAGGTCGTCACTCTGGAGACGGAGGGCAAACTCCGTCTGGATGAAGGATCCATCGGACATCCGCCCATTCTTCCCTACATCAACATAGAGGAATTCATACCGTGCTGACACCACCGCTATCAGCACAATGCTATGAAAGCCCTTGTAATTGTAGTAGTAGGACCCAGAACGGGGTGGCGGCACGATGCGGACGTGCTTCCCGTCTATGGCACCACCGCAGTTGGGGAAGTCCCACCGCGTGGCAAACTCCGATGCCACAGTCTGCCATTCCTGTGGCGTGGAAGGAAGCTGTGGAGTGAAACAAGATGAAATAATATTAGAATACCAAAGTCAGACATTGCAAGGAAATTTGATTAAAAAAAAATTGCATTAACCTATGTATTGTCTATGCCGCCCACTATTCAGGTGGATGGCCTCTTGTTTAGCGACCGACATATAAATAATTGCGGCATTTAGGGGATTCAAATTGCATAGCAGAAACAGGTAGTAAAATAGTCTTGCACATTACAACCTGAGGGATGTGATTGGCTTCCGAAAAGTAAAATAGGGGACGCAGGGGGGGGGCATTCCTTGGGGAAACACTGGCAGGCTGCTCTGCCAATCATGTTCACCAAGTCTGTTTAATGGTAACATGATTGGCTGATGCAACATCAAGGGAAGGAGAAGACATCAAGGACAGAAGAAGGATGGCGCTGACCACAAGAAGGTAAGTGCAGGGCTGGGGGGAAAATGGCTGCATTGGAGGGAACCAAATGGCTGCATTAGAGGGGACAACTCGGGGCGTTTAATAGGCACCTGAGCAAAAAAGGAGGAAGTTTAGTTCATAAATTGGGGTGGGACCCCCAAACATTTGGAGCAACAGGCGCCCCTGCTGGAAAAGTTAGTGAAGGGAAATATTTATGGAGGAGAAAAAAGGGGCAATCTAAAGCTTCCAGCATGCATGGGGACAAAGGGGACATTCTCAGCATATTACAATCATGGTAATTAGGGAAGGATGAAAGAAATACAATACATTAGCATACATGTAATACATAAAATGTGATGTTAATGGAGAAAACTTACCCTAATATAGTCCTCCTGCAGGACTTGTATAATAGCAGAACAGGTGTCTGGGATTATGAGGCCCAGAGCCTGGGGGGAGATGCCTGTGGTGAACTTCAAGTCCTGAAGACTTCTCCCTGTCGCCAGGTAACGTAACGTGGCGATGAGCCTCTGCTCAGCACTGATGGCTTCCCGCATAACGGTGTCCTGCCTGGTAATATAGGGGGACACCAAAGCCAACAGTTCCTGAAAAACGGGGTCAGACATCCGCAGAAAATTCCTGTAGTCCTCAGGATTATTCTCGACGATCTCCCGCAGCAGAGGCATATGGCAGAATTGGTCCCGCTGGAGCAACCAATTCTTGGTCCATGAACTCCTCCTCACACCATTCATGGACTGGTCTTGGTCCAAAACAAGCAGACCAACACCAAGCGCACGCACAGCCCGAACTCGATGACGAGAACGTCCAGGCGACATGGCTAATAAGAAACGGTCGTCTTATCAGAACGTACAGAACAGAACGCACTTTAGAACAGCAAGGCCTATGAATAACGAACTGAAAAACAGAAACGAACAGGCAAGAACGCACTGTAAAACAGATACGACCTGCCTAGACGCCCTGAAAGTCAAGATACGAACCCACAAGCACAAACTGAACCGCAGAAAACGATCTGAAAAGTACGAAGACTGAAAAGCGCGAATCGTCTCTTCCCAAACTTTTACTTCACACGCGGTAACACGAGATCAGCAAAAGCAGCCCAAGGGGTGGCGCCAAGAAAAAAGATCTTCCCCTTTATAGTGCCGTCGTACGTGCTGGACGTGAGCGCGGAGAACAACGAGGAAATTGGGAAATGTCAGTGTGTACGCATAGAAAGCTTGACGAGAAAATCGACAAGCTTAACAAATATCTCGTCGAAAAAAACGACGTGTTTTTTACGACGAGAAACTCGGTCGTGTGTACGAGGCCTTAGACTCATTTCTTTCTCTCTCTTTGCAGGTTTTTGGCCTCTCAAGCTGCCCTCGTTAGTTACTAAGCCTTAACTATAGCCATGATAGAAATGGACTATGGTACATTAGTATTATTAATGTTCATGGCGCAGAGCAATAATATTTTTTGGCTCTCATTACTTCACTTTTTTTCCGGTACTTTATATACTTTTTTTTTCTCTTCCTTTTCTTCATTAAAAAAGGATAGCTTGCAGAAGGTTCCTGTCGTTCTCCGGTGTTGGTTACTCTGTAGGAATTTCTTGTTGCCCCTTTTTGCCACCAGCAGACTCCTACTTTGTTATGCGGGACTCTGTCGGTGGACCTGGATCCTCTCAGGGAGCATTAGACTCTCATCTGAGACGCTCCCACACCCTGTGGTTTTACCTTAACTTTTTGATACAATTTATGTATAATGGGTTAATAAGATTGTTAAATTTTTTCATTATTTTTCACATTTCAGTATTTTTCCCCCTTCTTTACCCCTGGTTGGTGAATCTGGCTCTCGGTAAGTGCTTTGTCTATTCTGTTATAATGTTCGTTCTACTTGACCTATGGCGCCTATAAATATACTGTCTTTAAATGTACAGGGGTTTAATATCCCGCACAAGCGAACTAAAGCTTTACGCTCCTTTATGACCAAGAAAGCTCAAATTATTTGTTTACAGGAAACCCACTTTACAGATAAAGCTCATCCTAAATTTCTATCTCATTCATATCCGCAATTTTACTCTGCATCAACTACTGTTAAGCAGCGTGGAACTTTGATTGTTTTTCACCGCTCCACTCCATTTAACCTTGTTTCTCAAATTAAGGATCCAGAGGGAAGATATATTATTGTTACAGGATATATATCTGATAATCTGATTACTGTTGTATCCTACTATGCCCCCAACAAACGTCCAACAGCTTTTCTATCGCATCTTTTTCAAGTAGTGGAAACACACAAATTTGGTATGGTTATTCTTTGTGGGGACTCTAATGCAACTATTTTCCCTTTTCTTGACAAATCCCCACCGGGTCCTACAACTGGTTTACCCAGACTGTCTTTCCAACATTTGATTACCACACATGGTCTTGTAGATACTTGGCGCAAAACTAATCCTACCAGTAGACGTTTCACTCACTACTAGGGATGAGCTTCGCGTTCGCGTTGAACACACGTTCGACTCGAACATCGGCCGTTCGATCATTCGACGAAGAACGAACTTTACGGTCCGTTCACGTTAAATTCGTGTTGCGCGACACGGCCCATAATTCACTGCGGCATCACAGTGCATTGCTGGCTGATGATTGGCCAAGCATGCACTATGACCCACATGCTTGGCCAATCACAGCGCGGAAAAAACGGAGAGCCGTAATTGGCCAAAGCCAGGATGGCTTTGGCCAATTATGGCTCAGGGGTTTTAGTACACACCCCACATTATATAAGGCCGCCTGGAAGTCGGCCTTGTGTAGTGTGTTGGCGTTTGTGAAAGAGGCAGTTTCAGAGAGATAGACAGTGTCATTTATATTGAGTTAGATAGAGCAGGCAGGTGAGTCAGTTAGCTGCTGTTACAGTGTGTAGAGGATATATATGCATCCTAGGTGTTGTATATATATTTATACACTGTATTGAGTTTAGATAGATCCGTTCCTGTTAGTCTCTATACTGTGACAGGCAGGCAGGTGATTGTGCTAGCTGCAGACAGTCAGGCCCCTTTCACACTGGGGCGGTTTGCAGGCGCTATTGTGCTAAAAATAGCGCCTGCAAACCGAGCCTAAACAGCGGCTGCTGTCTCTCCAATGTGGGCTTTCACACTGGAGCGGTGCGCTAACAGGACATGAAAAAAAGTCCTGCTAGCCGCATTTTGGAGCGGTGAGAGGAGCGGTGTGTTTACCGCTCCTTCCCATTGAAAGCAATGGGAAACCGTGGTAATACCGCCAGCAGGCGCATTGCGGGCGGTATTAACCCTTTTTTGGCCACTAGCGGGGGTTAAAACCGCACCGCTAGCGGCCGAATACCTCCACAATTCCGACGGTATAGTGACGCTAAAAATAGCGGCGCTATACCGCCACTGCACCCACCGCCCCAGTGTGAAACCAGCCTTAGCGCATTGCTGGCGGTATTACCGCGGTTTCCCATTGCTTTCAATGGGAAGGAGTGGTGTAGGAGCGGTAAACACACCGCTCCTCTCACCACTCCAAAGATGCGGCTAGCAGGACTTTTTTTCACGTCCTGTTAGCGCACCGCTCCAGTGTGAAAGCCCTCGGGCTTTCACATTGGAGAGACAGCAGCCGCTGTTTAGGCTCGGTTTGCAGGCGCTATTTTTAGCACAATAGCGCCTGCAAACCGCCCCAGTGTGAAAGAGGCTTTAGTGTACTACTGTGTCCTTTGCATAGCGATCACCTAAAGCTCACATGGATACAGTTATTCTCTATACTGTGACAGGCAGGCCGGTGATTATGCTAGCGGCAGACAGTCAGTGTTTCACTTAGTGTACTACTGTGTGCTTTGCATAGCATTCACCTAAAGCCTAAATTTTTGATGCAATACTTTGCAACAGGGCTCATTGCTGCGCTCTAAGTACACTATCTGTGAGGGGTTGCAGTGTTGTGGCACCAGCACCAGTGCCTAAGGCCCAATTTTTCAGCCCCTGTTCAACAGGGGCATGCAATTACAATTCTTGATCTAATATTCCACAGCAGGGCCCATTCCTGCACCCACCAAGAGTAACTGTGAGGGCTTACAGTGTTGTGGCACCAGCACCACCACCAAAGGCCCAATTTTTTTTACCCCTGTTCAACAGTGGCATGTGAATACAATTCCTGATATAATAGTTGACAGCAGGGCATTCCAGCGCCCACCAAGAGTAACTGTGAGGGCTTACAGTGTTGTGGCAACACCAACACCTAAGGGCCAAATTAGCCATGCCATTTTTCTCAATGATTTTCATCCTTATTGCCGGGACCAGACATTACATTAAAGCCACAAGCAGTTTTAAATGGCTTGTTTTCCTTTAGAAATGTCATTTTGTGCAGGGACAGTTTTAAACAAGGGAAACACGTGCCACTTCACCGGCATACTTTAGAACCCCCCCAGATATGATATTTAAAGGAATATTTCACTTTTTTTTTCACTTTATGCATCATTAAAATCACTACTTCTGAAAAAACGACCGTTTTAAAAGATTATTTTTACATTGATACATGTCCCCTCGGGCAGGACCCGGGTCCCCAAACCCCTTTTAGGACAATAACATGCATATTAGGCGTTATAATTAGCACTTTAGATTTTGAACGTTCGCGTCCATTGTATTTAATAGGGTTCTAAAGTTCGTGCGAACGGTCGGTCCGTTCGAAGGTTCTGGTGCGAACCGAACGGGGGGGGGGGGGGTGTTCGGCTCATCCCTACTCACTACTCATACCCACATAAGTCTTTCTCACATATTGACCATATCCTAGTCCCATCAAGTATGTTGCCAGAAATAACCTCTTCCAAAATCATCCCCTTCACATGGACAGATCACTGTGCAGTTTTTACCACTATTTCCTCCAGAGTTCCCAGATCACATGATAAGACTTGGTGTATCAATGATTCTATGTTAACCCATCCATCATACCGTATTGTTGTTGAAAATGCACTTACAGACTATCTTGTAATTAATGACACGGAAGATGTCTCAGCCCTCACCCTATGGGAAGCTCATAAATCTGTAATCAGAGGCAAATTCATGCAACAAGCATCAATACTTAAAAAAGAACGGAAAATTCTATTCTCTAAACTTGAGTCTGCCTTTAATACCTGTCATATAGCCTTCCAATCCTCCCCGAATGCCATAACTAACTCGAAATTGGAAAGAGCCCAACTAGATTTGGATCTTTTTTTGACTGACTCGGCCGACAAACTTTTACGTAAACGTCAACACATCAAATATCTTAAAGCCAATAAACCTGATACCCTAATGGCAAGAAGTCTGAAGTTTACACAACACCCACAGACACCCATTAGATGGAAAATATCACGTGAAACATATTCTAGCAACCCAGTTAAGATACTAGAGATCTTTCGCTCTAATTTGGCCAAGTTATACTCTCCTGCTCAAAACGTTGACAATATAAAAGCTGACACAATGTTCTCTAAAATCAAGCTGCCTGTTCTAAATCAAGAACAGTGTGATACTCTCGAAGGCCCCATTTTAGACAACGAAGTGTCAAATGCTATTAAAAATCTTAAACTTCAGAAGAGACCGGGCCCAGACAGTTTTTCTGCAGCTTATTATAAACAATTTACACACATACTAACACCAATCTTAACTAGAGCCTTTAATTCTATCCTGACAGGTCATTCCTTCAGAACAGAAACCTTAACTTCTATTATTGCTATGATTCCAAAACCACACTCAGATACGACTTCCTGGGCTAATTATCGTCCTATATCCCTCCTTAACCTAGGTATTAAATTAATAGCCAAAATTCTAGCCACCAGATTGAATAGCATCATTGGACATTTAATACATAGGGACCAAACAGGCTTTATGCCTAAACGTCAAGCAGGTGATAGTATTAGACAAGCACTCCTGCTTATCCAAGCAGCCAAATCAAGGAAAATCCCGTCATGCCTTATTTCTTTAGATTTAAGAAAGGCGTTTGATTCTGTCACTTGGCCTTATATGCAATATACACTTCAAAAATGGGGTTTCGGCGATCATTTCCTGACTTGGGTCTCTTCCCTTTACAATAGTCCTAAAGCATATGTAAAATACGCTGGTTATAAATCACCAATGTTTGACATAAGGCGTGGAACTAGACAAGGTTGCCCCCTATCCCTGTTACTTTTTGCCCTATTGATAGAGCCATTAGCGCAATTAGATCTACTGGCACAGATATATCCGACAGCAGATAGTCTCTGCTGGAGAGGATGTAAAGAGCAAGGCACTTTTCGGCATATCTGGTGGTCCTGCCCCAAGATAAGAGGCTTCTGGGATAAGGTAATGCCGTGGATTAAGAAGTTATCAAGTATACCTATAGAGTCCAAACCCATGCATGTTTTGTTCCACGGAACCCTGGTTGCAATAAAATCATATAAAAAAAGTATAACACCGCATTTATTAAACGCAGCAAAGAAATTAATACCCAAGTATTGGAAGCAGACAACATGTCCCACTCTGATAGAATGGAAAAGGGAAGTAGATGTAATAATGGAAGCGGAAAGATGGGTATCTAAGATAAGAAATCAACAGGAGGAATATAAGAAAATATGGACAGGATGGGAATTCCAGGCCCCAGAAAAGAGGTTAAGAATATAGCAGTGGAAGGGAAGAGATAAAAGGTGTAGACAGGATAATACCCCATGACCCCCCCCCCCAAAGGGAACACAATGTTACACATTTAGGATAAACTACAACTTTTAAAAATGTTTTATTTATTTTTTTCCTTCTTTGTTGTATGTTTTGTTTTTATGTAATAGAGTTAAGTTTGTGATGAATGTGGGAGGGATAGCCTCCCCCCCCCCCCCCCCGGTGTCTCCACCTCATCTGCCTGAACCAGGAATTCCATCTCTTACGAGATGGGGTTTTTTTTTTTTTTGAAGGAGAAGGGAAGGAAGGGTCACTTTACACACTAAGCAAGTAGATATTATACACATAACATAGTGATCGGACTGATGGTCCAAACATACTGAGCAGACAATAGATAATAGATAATATACAAACTTAATATAGGAGGGTTTTTTTTTGTTTTTTTTTTGGGGAAGGGAAGGGTCACTTGTACACTAAATAACTAGATATGAATTCATTCAAATAAAATAGTATGGAGAGCACAGTAATTAGACTGAGCTGTAAGAGCACATGAAATCCACATAGAATAGATGGGAGGGGGGGGGGTTCCCCCCCCTTTTTTTTTTTCTTTTTCTTTTTTTCCCATGGGTCTGGCGGAGGGATGGGGATAGATGGTGGTGGGGAGGCACTTCCACCCTTATAGGGTTTATGTGAGAATATGAATTGTAACATATGTTTGTTTATTATATGTAAAGAAAATTTATAATAAAATTTGAATTATAAAAAAAAATTAGATCTACTGTAGATATTAAAGGTATAGAATTAGGGGGATATCAACACAAGTTATGTCTCTTCGCGGATGATATCCTTATTTTTATGACACATCCTCATATATCAGCCCCAAATTTGATCAAGATTTTAGATGACTTTGCTCAAATATCAGGACTATACGTTAACCCCGCTAAATCAAATGCACTAAACATCTCTTTGTCCCAATCTGATCTACATCTTGCTAAAAATTCCTTACCCTTTAATTGGGTACCGAAACAACTTCCCTATTTAGGAATTCAACTCACAGTTTCTCTTAAAGAATTATTTACTGCTAATTATTTACCTTTGCTGAGACAAACAACTGGTTTAATGAAATTATGGTCTTCTCTTCTATTGTCATGGATTGGAAGGATCAATACAGTAAAGATGTCAATATTACCCAAATGTTTATATTTATTTAGAGTGCTTCCAATCCCATTACCTTCCTATTTTCTAAGACTCACTCAACGTAGAGCTATGTCCTTCATCTGGGGTACAACTAAACCCCGGATATCTAAACCCACACTATACCTTCATAAACTGAAAGGGGGAATGGGGCTACCCAACTTCTCCTCTTATTACAACGCTGCACATATTGCACCATTAGCCAAATACCACTCAACTGATGAAACACCTTTATGGGTGGCTATGGAGGCGGTAGATTGTGACCCCTTGTCGGTAGCTAACTTGTTATGGATTAGACCCGAGGATAGGTCACATTTATCTAATCCAATCACCAAACACTCTTTAGCTATTTGGGATAAATTTAAAAACTCACATAGGCTCCAATCCTCAAATAATCCCCTACTCTCCTTCCTTAGGAATCCCGCTTTCTATCCTGCTTGAAAATACCCCAAATCCTTCTCAGCATGGCCTTCCACCAATTTGACTTGCTTACACAATTTAGCATCTAATACTAACATCCATTCCTTTCCTGTACTATGTGAATCTTTTGGGTTCCCTGTGTCTGAAGGTTTCAGATACTTACAGATTAAAAAAATTTACGAACCACTTCATAACACAGGTTCATCACTTACTCAATTATCTCAATTTGAGCAGATTTGTATAACCAACCCTCATGTCAGAGGACTAATCTCAATTCTTTACCAACAAATGAATGCAAATCCCATTGATATATTACCCTTGTACGCAACCAAATGGGCACAAGACATGAATCTAGTATTTGACTCCAAAGACTGGTCTAACATCTGGTTAGCCACAAAAAATTCCTCTCCTAATTGTTTTGCTGTAGAAACAAATTATAAAGTGTTAACGCGCTGGTACTTAGTACCTGCTAGAATAGCGAAATTCGCTCCCACATACTCGCCGAACTGGTTCAGAGGATGTGACACTCCTGGCACTCATTTCCACATACGGTGGCAATGCCCGGTTGTGAAGGAATTCTGGACAAACATATTTCAAATGGCATCTAAAGCCCTTGCTCTTACTATTCCTCCAGACCCAGCTATGGCACTTTTAAACCTAAAACCTACAACGCTTACACATACTCAGTTTCAACTATTAATCCATCTTCATACTGCAGCCAAGCAAACCATTGCAAAAGCTTGGAAAACCAAGACCCTAATTTTGGCAGAAGCCAAACACAGAATGAACAGAGCTCTTATTCACGCTAAGATGTCGGCCGTCGAAGACAATAAAGTCAATAAATTCCGTATGATTTGGCAGCCTTGGATAAAACATCACCTCCCCATTGACTTTGACCAGTCTTTGTTGTCACCAATCTAGATTTCATATTATAATTAACAGATTTTTATATATGTGTTAGTTACGAGCCAGATCACCAACCCGGATGTCCCCCCCCCCTTTTTTTTATTTATTATTTTTACCACCCCTATCCCTTCCCCTGAATTTATAGTAGTTGTATATTATTATATGTTAGCTATTAATGTCACAAATATGGTATGAATTGCATAATATTGCAAACTTTGAAAGTACCACATGAATATTGACCTATGTACCTCTGTAAACTCCCTGTTCCTTTTTTTTTTTTCTTTTTGTTTCCCTTATGAAAACCTAAAAAAAAATATTTGACAAGAAATGACATGCCCCAGTCAAACAGGTGCAGAAAAATTGGGACCTAGGTGTTGGTGGTGCCAGAACACTGTAACCCCTCACAGTTACTCTTGTTGGGCGCAGGAACGGGCCCTGCTGTTAAAAATGTGTTCAAAAATTGAAATTACATGCCCCTGTTAAACAGGGGCCTTGTTGGAAGCTAGCATCATCAAGATTCAGGAGGAATAGGATAGGCAGGATAGGCAGTCTTCCAGGGATCCCAGATCCCTAGCAAATTCAATCACTTACGTCAGCATCAGGGGCTTAATAGCTACTGATCCAGGACTGATTTATTTTTATAAATGTGAGCCTATAAAGAGAGTCTGTGAACGGGAGCGTAGTTAGCCGGATGACCGGGATGGACGTGCTGTAGCCGAGCTCCGGATCCAGCGCTATCTCAGCGGCTCACTGCAGCTCACCTAGGCAGCAAAAAACTGCAAAACCACGGCGATCCACCTCCACAACACCCGAGGAGACGATCGCCAGCATGACCAGGCATAATAAGGAGGGGAACTGGCCTACCAAGCTCACAAAGTTCTTCACCCTGGAGGCCAAACAAGATGGCGCCGGCTCATCATCCACGCCACTACACAGTGCCTCTCAGCATTCATCACAGGGAAAAACAATGAAAAGGAGCAGTCCTCCTAAAAGCACTCACTCCTCACCTGCAACTCCATCGTCTGGGAGCCTGGAGAAGGCAAGATTCCGGATGGATACCGCAGATGCTGGAACAATAGTGAGCTCTCCCATAGAATCAGGAGATGACACTAGAGAGCTGCCTAACTCTATAGACCTTTTTCAATAACAAAAAACCTGTCTTAGACACAGTATTGAAGGAGATGCTAGTGTCACTCAGAAGTTCACTTCACTCTGACATGGTTTCATGTGTACACAGATTTAGCACAGACTTTCTGATAGAGTTTCACATGTAGAGAACAAGATGGGGGAGTATGCATCCACAATTAACGCTTTAGTTGATGCCAATGAAAATACAGAGGATGACATTGAAACTATCAAAGCTAAAATGGCGGAAAAGGAGGACTAGGGATGACCCGAACACCCCCCTGTTCGGTTCGAACCCGAACCTGCGAACGGACCGAAAGTTTGCGCAAACTTTAGAACCCTATTAAATACAATGGACGCGAACATTCAAAATCAAAAGTGCTAATTATAACTGCTAATATGCAAGTTATTGTCCTAAAAATGGTTTGGGGACCCGGGTCCTGCCCCAGGGGACATGTATCAATGCAAAAAGAAGTTTTAAAAATGGCCCTTTTTTCGGGAGCAGTGATTTTAATGATGCATAAAGTGAAAAAAAAAAAGTGAAATCATCCTTTAAATATCGTACCTGGGGGGTGTCTAAAGTATGTCTGTGAAGTGGCACGTGTTTCCCGTGTTTAGAACTGTCCCTGCACAAAATAAAATTTCTAAAGGAAAAAAAGTCATTTAAAACTGCTTGCGGCCTTAATGTAATGTTTGGTCCCGGCAATATGGATGAAAATAATTGAGAAAAATGGCATGGGTACCCCCCCCCCACCCCAGCCCACTACCAGCCCCTTTGGATCTTGTATGGATATTAGGGGAACCACGCACCCAAAATAAAAAAAGGCCCTATATATTCTGAACAGCAGTATACAGGCGGTGCAAACAAGACCGGGACTGTAGGTTTGTTCTTAAGTACAATCTGTTTGTAATTTGGAACAGGTACATTTTTAAGTGTAGCTCCAGCCAAAACATCCATTTTTAAGCTTTTTGGAGAACATAGGGAAGGGTTATCACCCCTGTAACATTTGTCTGTCTGTGCACCTGTTGAGAACATTTCACCTCACTTTCCGTCCCAATGACAAATGTTTTTGGAATATTTGGGGTTTGTATTGAAACAAGGATTGGTGATAAAGCATTGGAAGAAAGGAGACACCTTTTTCCCATATTAACTCTTACAGGAGAGAATTTCCCTTCCTAGGGGTATATTTCCTCTCACTTCCTTTTGTCTCCTTCTGTTTGCAAGTAGGAGTCGTTTGTATGTTGGATGTTTGAAAATAGGGGCCTGCCGTATATACTCTGCAGAAATTTGCCCCTTAGGTGTTGCCACAACACTGTAAGCCCTCACAGTTACTCTTGGTGGGCGCTGGAACGCCCTGCTGTGAACTATTATATCAGGAATTGTAATTACATGCCATTGTTTAACAGTGGTAGGAAAAATTGGGCCTTTGGTGGTGGTGCTGGTGTCACAACACTGTAAACCCTCACAGTTACTCTTAGTGGGCGCATGAATGGGCCCTGCTGTGAATATTAGATCAAGAATTGTAATTGCGTGCCCCTGTTGAACAGGGCCTGAAAAATTGGGCCTTTTGTGGTGGCTGTGGTGCTGGTGCCACAACACTGTAAGTCCTCAGTTGCTCTTGGTGGGCCCAGGAATGGGCCCAGCTGTGAAATATTAGATCAAGAATTGTAATTACATGCCCCTGTTGAACAGGGGCAGAAAAATTGAGCCTTTGGTGGTGGTGGTGGTGTTGCCACAACACTGTAAGCCCTCACAGTTACTCTTGATGGGCGCAGGAATGAGCCCTGCTGTGAATTATTAGATCAAGAATTGTAATTACATGCCCCTGTTGAACAGGGGCAGAAAAATTGGGCCTTTGGTGGTAGTGGTGGTGTTGCCACAACACTGTAACCCCTCACAGTTACTCTTGGTGGGCGCAGGAATGAGCCCTGCTGTGAATTATTAGATCAAGAATTGTAATTACATGCCCCTGTTAAACAGGGGCAGAAAAATTGGGCCTTAGGCACTGGTGCTGGTGCCACAACACTGCAACCCCTCACAGATACTGTAGTTGGAGCGCAGCAATGAGCCCTGTTGCAAAGTATTGCATCAAAAATTTTAATTACACGCCCATGTTAAACAGGGGCAGAAAAATTGGGCCTTAGGCACTGGTGCTGGTGCCACAACACTGCAACCCCTCACAGATACTGTACTTGGAGCAAAGCAATGAGCCCTGCTGCAAAGCATTGCATCAAAAATTGTAAATACATGCCCCTGTTAAACAGGGGCTGAAAAATTGGGCCTTAGCCACTGGTGGCGGTGCCCAGAACCAAAATGTTCTTTCAAGCTATCAGCATGATTATTGAGGAGGAAGGGGATAGTCACTCAGCATAACAGGATAGTCACTCTGCATCAGCATAGGCAGTCTTGAAGCAATCTGACATTTAAAAGAAAATTATTCTGTTACATCAGCATCAGGTGCTTGGTAGCTGGTGGTGATCCAAGACTGATTAATTTTTATGAAGGTCAGTCGATCGACCGAGTCGGTTGACAGGGCGCACCCTGTGATCAGTTACAAAGCCTCCAGCAGCATTGAATGTGCGTTCCGAAAGAACGCTGGATGCAGGACAGGCCAGTAGCTCAATTGCACACTGTGCAAGCTCTGGCCAGTGATCCATCCTCAAGACCCAGTAACCCAGAGGACTTTAGGTGGGAAAGGTGTCCAAGTCTGATCTTGCCCCTAGGTGAGTGAGTGAGTGAGTGAGTGAGACCGTGTATAGTGCTGCAAATGCAAACTCAATCGCCTCAAGACGCTTGTCATCCAGTGTCGTTAAGATCCTTTAGAAGAGATGAGTCTTTAGTTTTTTCCGTAAGGCTCGATGGTTTTCTTCCATGCGGATGTTCGTGGGTAGCGCATTTCATAGCCTTGGTCCTTGGGCAGCAAACCTTCGTTCTCCCTTGGCTTTGTAGCGAGTCTTGGGGATGTGGAGGAGGTTTTGGTTGGTTGATCGGAGGTCGCGAGTAGTGGTGTAGTGTTTTATTTTCTCACATAAATATTGAGGTGCCTTTCATTGTGCACATTTGTGGGTGAGGCAACGGGTCTTGAAGGTGACCCAATCCTTTACGGATAGCCAGTGGAGGCTTCTCATTGACGGCGCAATTGATTCCCAGGGTTTTTTCCCTGTTACCAGTCTGGCCGCTGTATTTTAGATGACTTGTAGACGTGCAATCTGATATTTAGGTAGTCCTAGGTAAAGGGAGTTAGCATAGTCAAGCCGGGAATTGATGA
The DNA here is from genome assembly GCA_029206835.1 of Rana muscosa. Taxonomy (NCBI): domain Eukaryota; kingdom Metazoa; phylum Chordata; class Amphibia; order Anura; family Ranidae; genus Rana; species Rana muscosa. The sequence continues at coordinate 205,012,868 of CM055127.1, forward strand.
TGGTTCCGACTACTACTGATCTGTCTTTTTCCGGGATGAAGGGGATAAGTCTTCGTAGCAGGCGGAGAAGGTGGTGAGATCCGCTGACTACTGATCCTATTTGTGCGTCCATAGTCATGTCTGAGTCAAAGATGACTCCAAAGCTTTTAACTTTGGAGCTTGGGGTTGTGTTTTGTCCAAGGATGGTGGGTGGCGTCCATGTGGTCCTAGCATTTTTCTTTTGGTTAGCATGGAAAATGAGCAGTTCTGTTTTGGATCCATTTAGCTTGAGGGAGCTCTCTGTCATCCAATTGTCGATTAGTGTAAGGCATTTTTCCAGTCCGTAATATTGATCTTTTTTGTTGTTGATGCGAAAGTAAAGTTGAGTATCATCTGCATAGGAGTGACAGCGCAGGTCCTGTTCACTGATGATTTTAAAGAGTGGCCGGAGGTAGTTGTTGAAGAGTACCGGTGACAGGGGTGATCCTTGAGGGACTCCGCATGTATTTGTGCGTGGTGCCGAGGTGAAGGCTCCCAGTTTCACTGTCTGGGTTCGTTTTTCTAAAAAGGATGCAAACCATTGTAGGTCCGTGTCTGCGACTCCTGCTACTTCGGAGAGGCGTGTGAGCAGAATTTTGTGATCTACTGTGTCAAAGGCTGCACTGAGGTCCAGCAGCACCAGGAGACATGATTCTCCATCATCTGCTGCTTCGAGTGCGTCATCCCATATTTTGAGAAGTGCCGTTTCTGTCCCGTGGCCTGGGCGGAACCCTGATTGAAGTGGGTCCAGGAGTTTGTGGGTGTCCAAATGAAGTTGTAGCTGTTGTGTTACTACTTTCTCTACGATCTTGGGTCTTTCGGGTTGAGGTTGGGTTTCTTTAGGAGGGGTTTGATTATTCCTTGTTTCAGGGAAGTCGGCATAGTACCTTCTTTGAACGATTGGTTTATGAAGTGTGTTATGGGAGGTGCTAAGATGTCGGTACATACTTTCAGCAGTTTTGCCGGAATGATGTAGTTCGGTGAAGTGCTATCTCGGAGGCTTCTGATGATATTTTTGGTAATGTCAATAGTAATTGGGACCAGAGTGAATTTCTTCGATTGCAGATTATTTATATGATTCTTTTCTTCCTTTGGCCGCGTGGGGTTGTTCGATTTTTTCTGCTGAATTATTTTCCGAATGTTATCGATTTTGTCAATAAAAAAATTGGATAGTTCATTGCAGAATTCTTGTGTTTCGTTTGCTGAAGACTCCAAACAGGCGGGATTCATTGTCTGAGCCACTAGTCTGAAGAGTTCGCGGGGGCGGTTTAGGGCTTTTGCGATGGTGTTAGCGAAATAGTATTTTTTTGCCTTAAAGATTGCTTTATGATATTTCCTGGTGAGTGCTTTGTAGGTTGTGTAGTTCTCCTTTGTTGAGTTTCTTCTCCAGGCTCCTTCTGCTCTTCTGCGTTCTTGTTTCAGTAAAATAAGAGCGTCACTGAACCAGCCCGCATTGTTTTTGCGGATAGGTGCTCTGCGTCTTGGGGCAACTGTGTCTGTGACTGTATCCTGGGGTGTAGTTTGAAGTTGCAAGGTGAGCGTTTCCATGAAAGGCAATGAGTTCTGTAGAGTAGGTTTGATGAACGTAAGGTGGTCTTTGTAGATTACTGCTAGGCCTCCTCCTCTTTGTCCTGTTCTATGCTCGGTAAGGATGCGGTAGTTCTCCGGCACTAGTTCTGCTAGGATGGTATTGCAGTCGGGTGTTAGCCAGCTTTCTGTGATGAAGAGGCAGTCTATGTTGTGTTGAGTGATGAGGTATTCCTGCACCATGTAAACCAGACGCTGGCGATGGTTACTGGAACCGATCATACCTTGGGGCTGCGGACTAAAAAATTGTCAGAACCCATCGGTCAGATGGCCACCTTCTCCACCACTCCTTCTTTGACTGACCGAAGCCTCAGCAACACGTTGTCCAGGACCAGGAATTTGTAACCTCCCAGTCTCTGGGAACGCGTGGCACAGACCTTTCTGCAAGGCCTCCCGTAGATGACTCATTCTCTGCTCCCTCTGCAACGGCAAGATAAGGTCCGCAACCTTACCCTTGTAACGTGGATCAAGGAGGGTTTCCAGCCAGTAATGATCCCTCCCCTTGATCGCACGAATACGAGGATCCTTCCGCAGGATTTGCAGGATCAGGGAGGCCATGCAGCGTAGGTTTGCTGAGGCATTTGGTCTGGAGTCCTCTGGGTCACTCAGGATGACATGATCCGCAGCCACCTCCTCCCAGCCACATACAAGTCCATGGGTGTCTTGGGACTGTGATTGATCCCTTGAAGACTGCTGCTGATGCTGAGTGCTAGACTCCACCTCAATGCTGACACAATCCTCCTCCTCCTCCTCCTCTTCCTGTGCGATAGCCGGGCCCGCAGGAACACTGTCTGGATAAAGGGGGCCTTGAGAGGTAAGGAAGTCCTCCTCTTCCTGCCTCTGTTCTGCCTCAAGTGCCTTGTCCATTATTCCACACAGTGTGTGCTCCAACAAGTGGACAAGAGGGACAGTGTCACTGATGCATGCACTGTCACTGTTCACCATCCTCGTGGCCTGGTGCCATATTGCAACAGATACATGGGCATGTCTCAGATTAGGCGGTTCTTGGGCAGGTTGTAATCCTTTTGCAGGTCAGACAGCCGAGCACTGGCATTATATGACCGGCGGAAATGCCCACAGAGTTTCCTGGCCTGCTTCAGGACCTCCTGTAAGCCCGGGTACCTGCCCAAGAACCGCTGCACCACCAAGTTAAGGACGTGGGCCAAACAGGGCACATGGGTCAGTTGTTCCTGTCGGAGGGCGGAGAGGAGGTTGGTGCCATTGTCGGAAACCACCTTTCCTGGCTTAAGCTGGCGTGGCTTCAACCACCTCTGAGCCTGCCCCTGCAGAGCTGACAGGATCTCTGCCCCAGTGTGGCTCCTGCCCCCCAAGCACACCAGCTCAAGCACTGCATGGCATCTTTTTGCCTGCGTACTTGTGTAGCCCCTTGAACGCCTACGGAGCACCGCTGGTTCAGAGGACAAATCAGCAGAGGAAGAGGCTATGGAGGAAGAAGAAAAGGAGGGGGTAGAGGAGAGAGGTGTGTCAGAATCACCAGTAGTAAGATTTTGGAGGCGTGGTGGTGGAACAACCTCCAACACTACTGTACCCTGTCTTGCATCCTTCCCAGCTGCCAGCAGAGTCACCCAATGCACCGTGAAAGATAGGTAACGTCCCTGTCCATGCCTGCTGGACCATGAGTCAGCGGTAATATGCACCTTACTCTGTCCAGCGAGGCCAAGACATTGCCTTCCACATGCTGGTAGAGAGCCGGAATCGCCTTCCGTGGGAAAAAGTGGCATTTGGGAACCTGCCAGTGAGGAACCGCACATTCCACAAACTCACGGAAGTGGGCAGAGTCTACCAACTGAAAAGGCAGCCGTTGAATTGGAAGTCCTCCTCTTCCTGCCTCTGTTCTGCCTCAAGTGCCCTGTCCATTATTCCACACAGTGTGTGCTCCAACAGGTGGACAAGAGGGACAGTGTCACTGATGCATGCACTGTCACTGCTCACCATCCTCGTGGCCTGGTGCCATATTGCAACAGATACATGGGCCTGTCTCAGATTAGGCGGTTCTTGGGCAGGTTGTAATCCTTTTGCAGGTCAGACAGCCGAGCACTGGCATTATATGACCGGCGGAAATGCCCACAGAGTTTCCTGGCCTGCTTCAGGACCTCCTGTAAGCCCGGGTACCTGCCCAAGAACCGCTGCACCACCAAGTTAAGGACGTGGGCCAAACAGGGCACATGGGTCAGTTGTTCCTGTCGGAGGGCGGAGAGGAGGTTGGTGCCATTGTCGGAAACCACCTTTCCTGGCTTAAGCTGGTGTGGCTTCAACCACCTCTGAGCCTGCCCCTGCAGAGCTGACAGGATCTCTGCCCCAGTGTGGCTCCTGCCCCCCAAGCACACCAGCTCAAGCACTGCATGGCATCTTTTTGCCTGCGTACTTGTGCAGCCCCTTGAACGCCTACGGAGCACCGCTGGTTCAGAGGACAAATCAGCAGAGGAAGAGGCTATGGAGGAAGAAGAAAAGGAGGGGGTAGAGGAGAGAGGTGTGTCAGAATCACCAGTAGTAACATTTTGGAAGCGTGGTGGTGGAACAACCTCCAACACTACTGCACCTTGTCTTGCTTCCTTCCCAGCTGCCAGCAGAGTCAAAGATAGGTAACGTCCCTGTCCGTGCCTGCTGGACCATGAGTCAGCGGTAATATGCACCTTACTCTGTCCAGCGAGGCCAAGACATTGCCTTCCACATGCTGGTAGAGAGCCGGAATCGCCTTCTGTGGGAAAAAGTGGCATTTGGGAACCTGCCAGTGAGGAACCGCACATTCCACAAACTCACAGAAGGGGGCAGAGTCTACCAACTGAAAAGGCAGCAGTTGAATTGCTAGCAATTTAGCCAAGCTAGCATTCAACCGCTGGGCATGTGGATGGCTGCTAGCGAACTTCTTTCGGCGGTGCAGCAGCTGGGGCAGGGAAATTTGCCTGGTACAATTGAACGTCAGTGTACCGATAGCAGATTGCCCACAAGTACTTGGCTGTGACACACCTAATTCTACACCTTCATTCCTCTCAGTGCAGGTTTCTGAGAGGACTGAAGGTATAGTGGGGTTGGAGATCCCAGCTGATGAGGAGCAAGGAGAGGTGCGCTTTGTTCTTTGGTGTGGGTCTTTTAGGTAAGCTTGCCAACGCACTGCATGGCAGGTCGACATATGTCTGGTCAAGCACGTGGTGCCCAAGCGGCTGATGTTTTGACCACGCGAGATTCGCTTTAGACATATGTTGCAAATGGCAATGGTGCGATCTGCTGCACACGTCTGAAAAAACTTTTGGAATATCGCACAGAGACAGCAGCGCCCTGCACATGCGGAGCTCTGCGGTGTGATGCAGTCAGTGTGCTGCCCTTAGGCTGGCTCCTGGAGGGCATCCTGCCTCGTTGGAGATGTGCCTCCTCCTCCTCCCTCCTATCAGGTACCCACGTGGAGTCAGTGACCTCATCATCCCCTTCCTCCTTATCACTGGAGCCAATCTGGCAGTATGCTGCAGCTGGGGGAACATGACTGCCAGATAGATGACCTTGTTGGGCACCCCCTCTCTCTGGGTTCACATTACTACCACCTCTCTCTGAGCTCACGTTACTGCCTTCCTCCAGCTGGGTTCCATCATCAGAGCCTTCAAAACGCTGGGCATCCTCCTGGAGCATGTACCCAACACTGTGCTCAAACAGTTCGGGGGACTCATCAGGGGGAAATGGTGGGGCTAGGGAAGGAGTGACTGATGCCATTGAGCCAAGGGAAGAGGCCGCTTTGGCAGCTGCTTTGCCAGACAAATTACCCTGAGCCTGGGTGAGAGAGGATGAGGAGGAGGAGGACGGCTTGGTCATCCACTCTACCAAGTTTTGGGCATGTTGCGGCTCAACATGGCCAGCTGCCGAAAAGAAGGACAAGTGTGTCCCACGGCCACGTGCTGATGAGGATGCACCGAGCCTGCTTGCCCTCTTTTATTGCCTCGTGACTGTCTGCCTCTCATTGTTTGCCTTCCAGACATACTAATGGCCTGCAGTGAGATGTAGCTGCACAAAGGTGGGATGTATATATATATATATATATATATATATATATATATATATAATTTGTCTGTACTGATAATGCAGCTATCAGAATCAACTGCCTGCTGTGGTGTTAGTATGGGAAAAGCAGCAATTGTTTTCAGTTAGTTTTAGGTGAAAATTGTGCAGAGAACACAGTACACTGAAAATACTTGCAGCTCTCTGCTTGTGGTTTTATTATGAGAGCACCACAATAATAGTCACTAAGACCCCTTTCACACTGAGGAGGTTTTCAGGCATTTTAGCGCTAAAAATAGCGCCTGAATAGCGCCTGAAAACTGCCTCCCATGTATCTCAATGTAACCTTTCACACTGAGGCGTTGCGCTGGCTGTGCGGTAAAAAAAACTCCTGCGAGCAGCATCTTTGGTGCATGTTTTGTGCGCTATAAATAGCGCATTAAAAACGCCTATATCCATAGGAATACATGGGTACCGCTATAAAACCGCCTGAAAATAAACCAAAAACGCCTGAAAACCATTCTCTGGATGCTGTGGGAAGGACACATGGTTTTATATGTGGAGAGGGGAGAGAGACAGAGATAGACAGACACAATAGCATGGATGAAGTGCTGAAGAAGCATCTTGGAGAGCCTCTGCCTCTATTGAACCTGAACAGTTCATTCAAACAATGCGGGAACACCCAGAACTCTGGGATAAGTAAAGTGCATTGTATGCCAATAGAAACAAGAAAAGAGCTGGATGGAATACAGTTGCTACCCTACACATTCCACGCTGGGTTTCCCTGAGCAAAAAAGACAAAGCTGGCAAAAGTAAGTATAGATACCAATCTAGTTAGTCCCAAAATCCAAAATCCCAACCTTTATCCCACTTCCCATAGTCCCAAAATACAAAATCCCAACCTTTATCCCACTTCCCATAGTCCCAAAATCTCAACCTTTATCCCACTTCCCATAGTCCCAAAAGACATAATCCCAACCTTTATCCCACTTCCCATAGTCCCAAAATACAAAATCCCAACCTTTATCCCACTTCCCATAGTCCCAAAATCCAAAATCCCAACCTTTATCCCACTTCCCATAGTCCCAAAAGACATAATCCCAACCTTTATCCCACTTCCCATAGTCCCAAAAGTCATAATCCCAACCTTTATCCCACTTCCCATAGTCCCAAAATCCCAACCTTTATCCCACTTCCCATAGTCCCAAAATACAAAATCCCAACCTTTATCCCACTTCCCATAGTCCCAAAAGACATAATCCCAACTTTTATCCCACTTCCCATAGTCCCAAAAGACATAATCCCAACCTTTATCCCACTTCTCATAGTCCAAAAACACATAATCCCAACCTTTATCCCACTTCCCATAGTCCCAAAAGACATAATCCCAACCTTTATCCCACTTCCCATAGTCCCAAAAGACATAATACCAACCTGTATCTAACTTCCCATAGTCCCAAAAGACATAATCCCAACCTTTATCCCACTTCTCATAGTCCAAAAACACATAATCCCAACCTTTATCCCACTTCCCATAGTCCCAAAAGACATAATCCCAACCTTTATCTCACTTCCCATAGTCCCAAAAGACATAATACCAACCTTTATCCCACTTCCCATAGTCCCAAAAGACATAATCCCAACCTTTATCCCACTTCTCATAGTCCAAAAACACATAATCCCAACCTTTATCACACTTCCCATAGTCCCAAAAGACATAATCCCAACCTTTATCCCACTTCCCATAGTCCCAAAAGACATAATCCCAACCTTTATCCCACTTCCCATAGTCCCAAAATACATAATCCCAACCTTTATCCCACTTCTCATAGTCCCAAAACACATAATCCCAACCCTAATCCCACTCCCCATACTCCCAAACTCCTAACCCTAACCCTAATCCCACTCCCAATAGTCCCAAACACCCAACCCTAACCCTAATCCTACTCCCCATACTCCCAAACTCCTAAACCTAACCCTAATCCCACTCCCAATAGTCCCAAACACCCAACTCTAACCCTAATTCCACTCCCCATACTCCCAAACTCCTAACCCTAACCCTAATCCCACTCCTCATTCTCCCAAAAGACATAATCCGACACAATTGTATTGCTGTTTTTCTTATTTATTTTAAAGAAATATCAATGACTCACAAAACGATTATCAATTGTATTTATTCTAAACATACCAGTATTAAATGCATACATCAAATGTGATAAGAGAAGACTATAATCTACCAAAATATGTAACAAATATAGCAATTAATCATGTGCAATTAGATTATTTCTTAATTAATTTTATTGTTGCAATTTAAACCACTTGTTCAATTCGGAACAAATGTTGAATATTGAACATTTGTAATCCTACATTTCTGAATTTCATAAAAAAGATCAAAATTATGAAATTAATAACACAATCTTTTTTTGCAGCATTGAAGTAGCATTTTTTTTTTGCAGCATGTCAAGTAGCAAGAAATATAAAAAAGCCCTTAAATTTCATATATTTGAAGTGTTAGATCATATCAGCTTGCCAATTTACGACACCAGCAGGACTCAAAAAATAATCAGCAAACTCATCCCTTATTGTGAAACCAACTCTTGGGCCAAGCACATGGGGAAAATCGGCTGGTTCCATGTTATGCGACAACGTATCCTCAAAATTAATCCCATCTCTCTCCCGTACTAAGTTGTGTAACACGCATGCTGCCTTTATAACTTTACAAGCATTTTCTACTTTTAAGTTAATTGGTTTATGAAATATTTGCCATTTGTTGGCCAGTATTCCAAAGGCGCATTCGACTAGTCTTCTTGCTCAGCATAGACGGTAATTGAATATTCTCTTCCGAGTATCAAGATTTCGCAAAGAGTATGGCTTCATAAGATGCTCATGGATGGCAAATGCACCATCAGCCACAAAAACATAGGGCATATCAGGACCCTGTGTCGAAGGCAATGGTTGGTTATCCGGAAAGTCAAGTTGATTGGAAGCAAGACGCTTTCCAAATTTTGTATTCTGAAAAATTGTCCGCACAGTTCCCAAAAGATCCTTTATCTACAAATATAAATTTATATTCGGAATCTACCACAGCCATCAAAACAACAGAGAAATACTTTTTGTAGTTATAGTATTGACTTCCACTATGGCAAGGTTTGATTAACCTTATGTGTTTGCCATCAATTGCTCCCAGACAGTTCGGAAAATTAGTCTTCCTGAAGAACCGCTGTGCAATATCTTCCCATTTCTGTTTATTCGGAATTGGCATAAATACATTTTTTAGTTTCCATATTTCATCACACGTATGCTTTATGATTTCACCAATAGTAGATTAAACTTTCCAAATCTCCCATTTTCGAATTTTAGATTTTCGAATTTTGCAATTTCGAATTTTCGAATCTCGAATTTTCGAAATTTCCAATCGGAAATTTCGAAAATTCGAGATTCGAAAATTCGAAATTGCAAAATTCGAAAATGGTAAATTTTCGAATTTTCGAAATTCCGAATTTCCGAAATTGGTAATTTTCTAAAATTTCAAAATTCGAAAATTCCAAATTGCATAATTCGAAAATTCGAAATTGCAAAATTCGAAAATTCGAAATTGCAAAATGGTAAATTTGGAAAGTTGAATTTCCGATTTTTTGGAATTTCCGAAATTTCCGAAATTCTAAAATTCTTTATTTTTCGTTTTTTTGCTTTTTTCGGAAATTCGAAAAATTCGTTTTTTTTGTTTTATTCATGTTTTTTTTTGCTTTTTTCGGTAATTCGGAAAACGAAAAAATTGGAAATGTTGAAAATTCGAGATTTGAAAATTTGAAATTGCAAAATTCGAAAATAAAAAATTAGAAAATGGGAAATTTGGAAAGTTGAATTTCAGAATTTTTTGAATTTCGGAATTTCTGAAATTCGTTTCTTTTGTTTTTTTTGCTTTTTTCAGAAATTCGAAAAATTTGTTTTTTTTGTTTTATTATTTTCCGAAAAAAGCAAAAAAATTGAAAAAACGAAAACGAAACGAAAAAAACGAAAAAAATTCAGAAATCCGAAAATTCGTAAATGTAAATTGAAAAATTCGTAAATTCGTAAATTTCGGAATTACGAATTTTAAAAAATTTGTTAAAAACAAATTAGAAACAAATTGCACATGTCTACTAGGGGTGCAACGGATCGGTGGAGATCCGTGATCCGAACGGGTCACCCTGTTCGGATCGGATCACCACGCAATCCGCGGAGCGCTCCGGAGCCTCGGCCGTAGGAAAGGCCGCAGCTTCGGCCTAGCTCCGGAGCGGTGGCCATCTTGGTACACCCGGCGGCGGCCGCTGTAATGACGTTTCGCCGCCATCTTGCTCCACCCCACACTCCTGCACAGTAATGACAGAGAAGGGGCCAAGCGGACATCTTGTTACACCCAACGGAGTTTTTTTATTTCAACACAAAACGGAGCTTATCAGCTTTAATACATTATTTGGAAATCCATCGGACTGTTTACATTTTAAATTTTAAAAGCAGCAGCAAACCTTACATGATTGCTAATGTGACGGAACACCTCTGATTTTCACATTTAACATTTAGTTAAATGTGAAAATCAGAGGTGTTCTGTCACATTAGCAACCATGTAAGGTCAGCAGGCTATCTGCTGCTTTTAAAATTTAACATGTAAAGAGTCAGTTGGATTTACAAATACGGTATTTAAGCTTATAAGCTCCGTTTTGTGTTGAAAATAACTGTGAAATCGAAAATTCCGGTGGGTGTAACATTATTTATTTTTATTTTTTGCCGATCCGAAAATGATCCAATCCGTGGCTCTGATCCGAGGATCGATCTGATCCGTGAGTTTTTTGATCCGTTGCACCCCTAATGTCTACACAGTATAGAGACGAACTGTATTCAGGTGAGCTTTAGGTGAACGCTATGCAAAGCACACAGTAGTACACTAAGTGAAACACTGACTGCAGCTAGCACAATCACCTGCCTGCCTGTCACAGTATACAGACTAACTGTATTCAGGTGAGCTTTAGGTGAACGCTATGCAAAGCACACAGTAGTACACTAAGTGAAACACTGACTGTCTGCAGCTAGCACAATCACCTGCCTGCCCTTCACAGTATAGAGACTTAAGCCCTGTACACACGATCGGATATCCTATGGATTTTCGTCCGATGGATGTATTTGTTATTCAGTGCATGCAGTCAGGTCGTTACTGCTTTGCATTGCCTTCTTTGCCGTTTGTTTACTGTTTTTCAGGTCGTTCTTCTCAGGCCTTGCTGTTCCACTGTGCGTTCTGTTTGAGTTCGTTCTGACCAGGCGACCGGTTTAAGACCATGTTTGAAGTGCGTTCTCGTTCTCAAGCTTGTGCTGGCTATGGACTTGGTGTTGCGGTTAACACTGTAACCCGAGTTCAGTCTGTGAACAGGGTGAGGAGGAGTTCATGGACCAAGAATTGATTGTCCAGCGGGGCCAATTCTCTCATATGTCTCTGCTGCGGGAAATCCATGAGAATAATCCTGATGATTTCAGGAATTATCTCAGGATGACGGACCCCGTTTTTCACCATCTGTTGGATTTGCTGTCCCCCTATATCACGAGGCAGGACACTGTGATGCGCCAGGCCATCACTGCCGAGCAGAGGCTTATTGCCACGTTGAGATACCTGGCGACTGGGAGAAGCTTGCAGGACCTCAAGTTCACAAAAGGCATCTCCCCCAGGCTCTCAGGATCATTATCCCTGAAACGTGTTCGGCCATTATTCAGGTCCTGCAGAAGGACTATATGAAGGTAAGTTTGCTCCTGTAACATCACATTATATGTTTTGATTGTTTGCCAATGTTATTTATTTTTATCCTCCTTCCCAAATTTGCCTGTTTGTAATATCCTGGTAATGTCCCTATTTTCACCATGCATGTTTTTACCTGTAATGGCCTTTTTTGGGGCCTACATGCCTATTTCCCTTCACTAACCTCTCCAGCATGCTATCCTGGGCCCAAACCCAGCTAGCCTTCTTTTTTCCTATTTTTTTGGGTCATTGCCCTCGTAGTTTTACAACCCTCCCCCCCCCCCCTAAAATGTGAAAAACTTTTTTAATTCTCAATCCAGATCAGCAGAGTGGTAGAGCCTTTAATTTGAGCCCCCAAAATCACCTCAAACACCCCCCCCCTTAGAATATTTTCTGATGTCCACTCAGCGGGGGTGAGGCATATGCTAAGTGGGCCTTATTTTTGGCTATGAAATACTCCCTTCACTAATCATGGTAGCCTGATGTTGGTCAACAATGTCTTTTTGTGTAATCTGTTTTCACTGTAACCTGAAAACGTACTAATGTCTTCTTTTTGTTTGACTCCACAGTTTCCTTGCACACCACAGGAATGGCTGACTGTGGCTGATCAATTTGCCCAGCGGTGGGACTTCCCCAACTGTGGATGGGCAATTGATGGCAAGCACATCCACATAGTGCCGCCACCCCGTTCGGGGTCATACTATTTTAACTATAAAGGTTTCAAAAGTATTGTGTTAATGGCGGTGGTCTCGGCACAGTACGAGTTCCTGTATGTGGACGTGGGGAAGAACGGCCGGATGTCCGATGGCGGAGTATTCGCGCAGACGGAGTTCGCTCACCGTCTGCAGTCTGGGGGTCTTGCACTGCCTCTAGATGCAGACAACGTGGATGGACTACCGTTTGTTTTCATTGCGGATGAAACCTTTGGACTGGGACCACACCTGATGCGGCCGTTTCCCCAACACACCCTCACCCCGGAGAGGAGGGTTTTTAATTACCGGCTGGCCAGAGCCCAGAGAGTTGTGGAGAATGCCTTCAGGATAATGGCCAGCCGGTTCCGCCTGTTTCAGACAGCTATCCATTTGGCGGAATACAAGCTGAACTCCATTGTGTACTGCTGCTGCATAATGCACAATTTTCAAAGACATTATTCCCCTACATATGTGTCAACAGTTGGGCCTGAGTCATCCGAGATGACCATTCTGACCGGCCTCAACACTGTCCGTACTGGCTTGGCCCCCCAAAGTGCCCGCGAAGTACGTGAGAAATATGTTGAGTACTTCACGGGTAGGGGGGCCATCACAATGCCAGACCACATCTGACCTTTTTTATTCTATTTTCTACAAACTTGTTTTGTCATTCTTGTATTTTGGGTTTATGTGTCTCCCAGGTTCTAGTAGTGTCAAGTGTATTTGGACTTTGTAAATAGCCTCAATTCTCACTCCTAAAAAACATTGATTTGGCATTTTCAGAACTGCTATTGAGCATAGAAAGAACAAGCCACACCTTTTTCAGACTCCCATAAACTTTTTACTCTGTGCTGCACCACATATTTTTGAGGTTTTATAGAATTACAATGTAGACAGTTTTTGGTCATCGTATTTTTTTTTTTTTTGAAGGATTGTTTTGCAGAAACATGCATGGGTCAAAATCACAAACTTTTGTTTAAAAATATTACAAAAATAACAAAGTGAAAAATACAAACATGAGATGGGGTGATGTCACCACTGATCTATCCCAAATGTGAAGAACCCCACTTTCTTTTTGGGGCTGAAATGGGTATTTCCAACCTGATCCCATGGCTATGGGAAAACATGTGTTATCTGCCACCATGGGGGATCAATGGACGTGCTTTGGGGGTGCAAAGCCTTCCTCTCACCTACTTTAGTAGGTAGGAAGAGGTTGCACCCCCCAAACAGGGACATAGATATCCTGTGACGGAAGATAGCACATGTGGAGTCACTGTGTGCATCTTCACATTTGGGCTGGTTGAAATACTGTTGCAAATTTTGTATGCAAAACAGCACACTAAAACAGGGGGGGTCAGACTATTCGCCCCAAAATATCTATAATATTTTTATATTTTTGCTCAATCACATTCATTCGAGTTCTCATAATGTCCATTTCGCTACTACATTCCATTATTTCTTGAATTATTATTTTGCCACTAGCACTCAAGAATGGAGGATTTGGAGTTCCTGACACACCACCACGTTCAGCCCCTACAAAAAAAGAGAAATTTAGAAATATGCAGGCCTACATCTGTATTTACCTTAAAGTTGTGGTGACAGACACTGACCTGTTGTGGTGATAAACTCCACCTCTCCTTCCTCCACCTCCCCTTCCTCCACCTCCGCTTCCTGAACATGCTGATCCTGGTGTGGTTTGTGATCTTCGGGGAGTGTCTGTGGTCTGTGCTTCCTCGTCTCCTCAGATTGGTGTCCTCCCAGTCTCCTCTCCCCTATGGGAATGGCAAAAATAATGTATCCTTTAGCACACAGAGATTTTAGGCCCTAAAATCTAGACATTGTTTTGAAGTGTGGTACAATTGATATTTGGGCAAGAGTTACAAGGTGAACATATGAGATCTTGCAAACTCTACAAAGCAGCATGTTTTTTTTTTTTTAGGGCACTCAAAAATACACTTGGATAACCACCAAGGTATCCACTGGACGACCTGTGTGTGACCCCGTTAAAAATGTTGTCATGTGGCCCAGACTATAGTATATTGCTCTAGAACAAAAAGCTGAGTACACAACTGCTTGAGTGTCATCTCCTTTACTCAGAATCCAGTTTAGCCTTTCATTCACATTCTACTTTACTTATAACACATCATCTAGCCAACAATGTGTAGATAAACATTGTTTAATTAAAATGAGGCATGCCCACATGTAGTTTCCGTGGATATGTGGCAAGCATGTTTTGGGGAAGACAATCAAGTTTTTTTTAACGACACATTTACCAAATAAGTGGACCCTCAACTTAACATAAAAGTTGTCATTTGAAAAATGTGAAACCAGTCAAGCCAAGCACATGGAGCAAAACATGGAAGAATACATATTACAATGTGAAAGAACACAGTAAAAATAAAAGCTTACTTTTTTCAATGCTTTTTTTAAGCTTCCAATACTGCTCTGGCTCCCTCAGCTTCAGGTCAGACCACCTTTTACGGAGCTGCTCCTTGGATCTCCTGACCCCAAATTTCTCATAGAGAGTCCTCGCCACTTTGTCCATTATTTGTGACTTCCGGAGATTAGGGGTGTCGTATGGCCCATGCTTGCCATCGTAATCCTTCCTCCGCAGGATGTACACCATCTCCGCCATCTCAGCAAATGACATATTAGTCGCCTTGTATCTTTTAGTCCTGGATCGGGACGTTGCCGCCTCCGGGCTTTCCTCATTGGTAATTTCAAATAAAGAATCCACCTGTGTCTGCGACATGTCGCCGTCTCACACTGTGCGCCGAACGTTAAGGGGCGGGGAAATGCAGGAAAAGACCGTCATGGGCGGGCGACGAGGGCGGAGTTACACGCATGCGCAAGGTATAAAAAGGGGAAAGAAGTTATTAGGGATGCATGGAGTAAGGACGACCGGAAGTGCGGTAAAGAACACAACTAAGGTAAGAAGGGAACTGGGGCCTGCAGTGGCCTATAAATTGTTCATGATTGTATAGGCCAATCTTGTGAGAAGTTGAGTAGAATGTCATTTGACCTCTCATGTTTTTTTCTGTGTTTTTTACTTGCAGACACTCCAAAATGCATAAGTTACGGGAGCCAGAGATCATGTTGGTTTTTATTGACAAATATAAACAATTACGCAACCTGTGGGAACTGAAACATCCAGCGTACCACAAGAGTGATGTACGTCGGGCAACAATTCAAAAATGAGCAGAGGATATGAAGCCCTGGATCCCAGATGCAGACTACACTATGATGAATACTAAGATAAACAACCTGCGCAATTCATATAAAAAGAAATACAAAGATGTGCGCGCTTCGAAGAGATCAGGAGCAGCAGCAGAGGATGTAGTACAGCCCAAGCTGTGGTACTACAAACATCTGCAATTTCTGGATGACCAGATTGAGGCCAGGGAATCAATTTCCAGCCTTCCCTCAACCCTTCCTTCCGCCCTTCTTTCCAGCGTTCCTTCCACCCTTCCCTCCACCCCTGCAGAGGGGGAGGAGGAGCCACCTGAGCTTGAAGAGCCTGATCTTCGCATCTTCAGCCAGGTATAGTATTTTTGAACATAATTATTGCCCTCAAATTAATATTGTGATGAAATTGATTTATTCTTCCAAAATTATAACATCCCCCCCCCCCCCCAAAAAAAAGGCATCAGTCATGATATCCAAAAGGTGTGTGATAGATTCCACAAAAAATCTAACTATGTGCTTTTTTCCAACACAGGATGAGGCCAGCCAGGAGGAAGAGGCTCAGGAATGTGGCAGGCAGGAGGAGGCAGAGGTGAGTGTCAGCCAGGAGGAGGCAGGGCTAAGTGGGACTCAGCAGTTCCTCATGCCTAGTGGCAGCACAGTCTCACAAGTGGCTCCCCTCCACGTCAGACCGCCAAAACATCGGCGGATGTCACAGGTGGAGGAGGAGTCACTAAAGATGATCCGTGAGGCTGCTGCCATCATGAGGGCCCCCCTCAACCCTGCGGAGGGGTTTAGTAGCTATCTTGCCGATAAGTTGCTCCAAATGGAGGCGGGACAACATGCCCTCTGTGAGCACATTATCTACATGGCCGTAAACATGGGGGTGAGGGGGCAGCTGACTGAGGCCACCCATATCTCTCAGCAGGCCAATCCATCTCCTCCTTCTCCTCCTCCTTCTGCCACATTACCACCCACAGTGGCCCGGGCTGCAAGGGTGCGTGGACGGGGCCGTGGAGAGAACGCTGCAGGGAAGCGTGGAAGGAAGGCTACAGGGAAGAGCAGGAGGTGATTCTCTGGCCTCGAGCTGCTCTTCCAGAAGTTACAGTTTGATGGAGTACCACAGCTTGGGATGATGTATGTCTTTGGCTGCTGCTCCTGATTTCATGCTGTTGTTTATCTTATTGTTCATCATAGTCATGTCTGCCTTTGGGGTCCAATGACTTCATATTTCCTGCTAATTTCTGAATTGTTGCCCTTCGTTTTTCGTTTTTGATGCAGTCCAGTGCTTTTTTTTCACCCCTCTTTTTTATTAACCATAGATAAGGACAAGTGTGTTCCAGTGCATTTTTGGTGCATTTAGGTGTGTTCCGGTGCGTTCCAGTGCGTTTTTAATGTGTTTTGCTGCGTTCCAGTACAGTCCAGTGCAGGTAAAATGCAGCATGTTCTACTTTTTTTGTGGAACTGGAACGCACTGGAACAAACACTGCCATTTAGAACCATATAACCAACTTTCCATGCATTTTTGATGCATAAAAAACGCAATGGACTGCATGTGGTGTGAAATGGTCCTTAAGCAATTTGGCATATTTAAAGGCACTTCTCCTTGTTTTGTTTTTGGTGTTGTTCAAATTGGTGACATTGCACAAAATTAAATTTCTAAAGGAAAAAAAGTCATTTAAAACTGCTTGCGGCCTTAATGTAATGTTTGGTCCTGGCAATATGGATGAAAATAATTGAGAAAAATGGCATGGGTACCCCCCCCACCCCAGCCCACTACCAGCCCCTTTGGATCTTGTATGGATATTAGGGGAACCACGCACCCAAAATAAAAAAAGGCCCTATATACTCTGAACAGCAGTATACAGGCGGTGCAAACAAGACAGGGACTGTAGGTTTGTTCTTAAGTACAATCTGTTTGTAATTTGGAACAGGTAAATTTTTAAGTGTAGCTCCAGCCAAAACATACATTTTTAAGCTTTTTGGAGAACATAGGGAAGGGTTATCACCCCTGTAACATTTGTCTGTCTGTGCACCTGTTGAGAACATTTTACCTCACTTTCCGTCCCAATGACAAATGTTTTTGGCATATTTGGGGTTTGTATTGAAACAAGGATTGGTGATAAAGCATTGGAAGAGAGGAGACACCTTTTTCCCATATTAACTCTTACAGGAGAGAATTTCCCTTCCTAGGGGTGTATTTCCTCTCACTTCCTTTTGTCTCCTTCTGTTTGCAAGTAGGAGTCCTTTGTATGTTGGATATTTGAAAATAGGGGCCTGCCGTATATACTCTGCAGAAATTTGCCCCTTAGGTGTTGCCACAACACTGTAAGCCCTCACAGTTACTCTTGGTGGGCGCTGGAACGCCCTGCTGTGAACTATTATATCAGGAATTGTAATTACATGCCATTGTTTAAACACTTAAGCCCCGGACCATTTCGGGCCATTAGGACCAGGCCTGTTTTTGGGATTCGGCACTGCGCTGCTTTAACTGTAAATTGTGCGGACATGCAATGTTGTACCCAAATGAAATTTGCGTCCTTTTCTTCCCACAAATAGAGCTTTCTTTTAATGGTATTTGATTGCCTCTGCGATTTTTATTTTTTGCGATATAAACAGAAAAAGACAGAAAATTTTGAAAAAAAATGATATTTTCTACTTTTTGTTATAAGAAAAATCGAATAAACTCAATTTTAGTCATACATTTAGGCCAAAATGTATTCAGCCACATGTCTTTAGTAAAAAAATGTCAATAAGCGTATATTTATTGGTTTGCGCAAAAGTTATAGCGTTTACAAACTAGGGTACATTTTCTGAAATTTACACAGCTTTAAATTTATGACTGCCTATCTCATTTCTTGAGGTGCTAAAATGGCAGGGCAGTACAAAACCCCCCAAATGACCCCATTTTGGAAAGTAGACACCCCAAGGAAATTGCTGAGAGGCATGTTGAGCCCATTGAATATTTTTTTTTTTTGTCCCAAGTGATTGAATAATGACAAAAAAAAAAAAAAATTACAAAAAGTTGTCACTAAATGATATATTGCTCACAGATGCCATGGTTATATGTGGAATTGCACCCCAAAATACATTCTGCTGCTTCTCCTGAGTACGGGGATACCACATGTGTGGGACTTTTTAGGAGCCTAGCCACGTACGGGACCCCGGAAACCAAGCACTGCCTTCAGGATTTCTAAGGGCGCAAATTTTTGATTTCACTCCTCACTACCTATCACAGTTTCGAAGGCCATAAAATGCCAAAATAGCACAAACCCCCCCCCAAATGACCCCATTTTGGAAAGTAGACACCCCAAGCTATTTACTGAGAGGTATGTTCAGTCCATGGAATATTTTATATTTTGCCACAAGTTGCGGGAATATGACAAACTTTTTTTTTTTTGCACAAAGTTGTCACTAAATGATATATTGCTCACACATGCCATGGGCATATGTGAAATTACACCCCAAAATACATTCTGCTGCTTCTCCTGAGTACGGGGATACCACATGTGTGGGACTTTTTGGGAGCCTAGCCGCGTACGGGACCCCAAAAACCAAGCACCGCCTTCAAGGTTTCTAAGGGCATAAATTTTTGATTTCACTCCTCACTACCTATCACAGTTTTGAAGGCCATAAAATGCCAAGATGGCACAAAACCCCCCCAAATGACCCCATTTTGGAAAGTAGACACCCCAAGCTATTTGCTGAGAGGCATGTTGACCCCATTGAATATTTTTTTTTTTTGTCCCAAATGATTGAATAATGACAAAAAGAAAAATAAAATGTACAAAAAGTTGTCACTAAATGATATATTGCTCACACATGCCATGGTTATATGTGGAATTGCACCCCAAAATACATTCTGCTGCTTTTCCTGAGTACGGGGATACCACATGTGTGGGACTTTTTGGGAGCCTAGCCGCGTACAGGGCCCCAAAAACCAAGCACTGCGAACGCTGCAGTTATGTGTGTTGTGTTTGGTAAGTGACAGTGATCGATCGATACTGCACTTGGGTGGGCTGGGCTGGGCTGGGCTGGGCGGAGGGGCTAAACGCAGGCGCTAGCAGGTATCTGGGCTGATCCCGCTAACACTGCGTTTTTGGGAACCCTAAACCGCTGGGGATGCTAGTATAGATCTGATCAGATCTGATCAGATACTATACCACTAAGGGGGGTGTATGCTTTGCGCGTGGGTGTTAGCGTTACTGTCACTAACCTAACACTGCCTGGGGCGACGCAGACCCTCTCTGGCGCTAAAACCTAATTGATCTCACCCGCCGGGCGATCAGGGGGGTTAAACCTTTATTGGGTTATATACGGCGGGTGCCCTGATGCTATAAAAAGCAAACTAATCAACCAGCGTCACCCGTAACCTTTATATGGTGATCACTGGTGAAAGGGTTAACTAGGGGCAATCAGGGGGTTAAAACCTTTATTAGGTTAAATATGGGGGTACCTGACACTATATAAAAACCTGACGGGTAACCTAAATAACTAAATAACTTACTGGCTAACCAGTGACACCAGTGACGCTTATACGGCGATTACTGGTGAAAGGGTTAACTCTAGGGGCAATCAGGGGGTTAAAATAATATATGGGGGTACCTGACACTAATAAAAACCTGTGGCGAACCTAAAAAAAATAACTGCCTATCTAAAACACCAGCGACACGAATACAGCGATCGGAAAAACAATCGCTTAGTGACGCTGAAGTTAGGGGGTGAAAGGGTTACCTGGGGGGTGATCAAGGGGTTAAACCTTTATTAGGGGGGGTTAGGGGGCTACCCTGGACCTAAAGGGGCCTAATCCTAACTGCCCTGCAACTTTTTACAATCACAGATGACACTAAATGCAGTGATCAGTAAAATAAATGATCACTGCAATCAGTGACACTGTGATTGGGGGCTTTGGGGTGACCTGGGGGGTGATCTGGGGGTGACTGGGGGGTGATTTGTGTGCCTATGTGTACCTACGTGTCAGTGGACTGTTGGTGCACTAACCTGATTCTTCTCTGCTCGGCGCCGGGAACGAAAAGACCGCCGCGAGGGAGATGACATCACTTCCTCCAGCCTGTGTTTACATCACATGGCGGAGGAAGCATTTTCATTGGCCGGGAGCGATCGCGAGGGGGGGCAGAATCGAGCAGCCGCCCCCTCATGCCTGATCGCTCCCGAACACTTAACGGCCGCTCACTGCAGTGAAGGGGGGTCCGGATGGACCCCCCAACTGCACAAAGGCGATCACGTAGATCTACGTGATTCTGCCTGTCGGTGCCATTCTGCCGACGTAAATCGGCGGTGGGCGGTCGTTAAGTGGTTAACAGCGGTAGGAAAAATTGGGCCTTTGGTGGTGGTGCTGGTGTCACAACACTGTAAACCCTCACAGTTACTCTTAGAGGGCGCATGAATGGGCCCTGCTGTGAATATTAGATCAAGAATTGTAATTGCATGCCCCTGTTGAACAGGGCCTGAAAAATTGGGCCTTTTGTGGTGGCTGTGGTGCTGGTGCCACAACACTGTAAGTCCTCACAGTTACTCTTGGTGGGCCCAAGAATGGGCCTAGCTGTGAAATATTAGATCAAGAATTGTAATTACATGCCCCTGTTGAACAGGGGCAGAAAAATTGGGCCTTTGGTGGTGGTGGTGGTGTTGCCACAACACTGTAAGCCCTCACAGTTACTCTTGATGGGCGCAGGAATGAGCCCTGCTGTGAATTATTAGATCAAGAATTGTAATTACATGCCCCTGTTGAACAGGGGCAGAAAAATTGGGCCTTTGGTGGTGGTGGTGGTGTTGCCACAACACTGTAAGCCCTCACAGTTACTCTTGGTGGGCGCAGGAATGAGCCCTGCTGTGAATTATTAGATCAAGAATTGTAATTACATGCCCCTGTTAAACAGGGGCAGAAAAATTGAGCCTTAGGCACTGGTGCTGGTGCCACAACACTGCAACCCCTCACAGATACTGTAGTTGGAGCGCAGCAATGAGCCCTGTTGCAAAGTATTGCATCAAAAATTTTAATTACACGCCCATGTTAAACAGGGGCAGAAAAATTGGGCCTTAGGCACTGGTGCTGGTGCCACAACACTGCAACCCCTCACAGATACTGTACTTGGAGCAAAGCAATGAGCCCTGCTGCAAAGCATTGCATCAAAAATTGTAAATACATGCCCCTGTTAAACAGGGGCTGAAAAATTGGGCCTTAGCCACTGGTGGCGGTGCCCAGAACCAAAATGTTCTTTCAAGCTATCAGCATGATTATTGAGGAGGAAGAGGATAGTCACTCAGCATAACAGGATAGTCATTCTGCATCAGCATAGGCAGTCTTGAAGCAATCTGACATTTAAAAGAAAATTATTCTGTTACATCAGCATCAGGTGCTTGGTAGCTGGTGGTGATCCAAGACTGATTGATTTTTATGAAGGTCAGTCGATCGACCGAGTCGGTTGACAGGGCGCACCCTGTGATCAGTTACAAAGCCTCCAGCAGCATTGAATGTGCGTTCCGAAAGAACGCTGGATGCAGGACAGGCCAGTAGCTCAATTGCACACTGTGCAAGCTCTGGCCAGTGATCCATCCTCAAGACCCAGTAACCCAGAGGACTTAAGGTGGGAAAGGAGTCCAAGTCTGATCTTGCCCCTAGGTGAGTGAGTGAGTGAGTGAGAACGTGTATAGTGCTGCAAATGCAAACTCAATCGCCTCAAGGTGCTTGTCATCCAGTGTCGTTAAGATCCTTTAGAAGAGATGAGTCTTTAGTTTTTTCCGTAAGGCTCGATGGTTTTCTTCCATGCGGATGTTCGTGGGTAGCGCATTTCATAGCCTTGGTCCTTGGGCAGCAAACCTTCGTTCTCCCTTGGCTTTGTAGCGAGTCTTGGGGATGTGGAGGAGGTCTTGGTTGGTTGATCGGAGGTCGCGAGTAGTGGTGTAGTGTTTTATTTTCTCACATAAATATTGAGGTGCCTTTCCTTGTGCACATTTGTGGGTGAGGCAACGGGTCTTGAAGGTGACCCAATCCTTTACGGATAGCCAGTGGAGGCTTCTCATTGACGGTGCGATTGATTCCCAGGGTTTTTTCCCTGTTACCAGTCTGGCCGCTGTGTTTTAGATGACTTGTAGACGTGCAATCTGATATTTAGGTAGTCCTAGGTAAAGGGAGTTAGCGTAGTCAGGCTGGGAATTGATGATGGTTCCGACTACTACTGATCTGTCTTTTCCGGGATGAAGGGGATAAGTCTTCGTAGCAGGCGGAGAAGGTGGTGAGATCCGCTGACTACTGATCCTATTTGTGCATCCATAGTCATGTCTCAGTCAAAGATGACTCCAAAGCTTTTAACTTTGGAGCTTGGGGTTGTGTTTTGTCCAAGGATGGTGGGTGGCGTCCATGTGGTCCTAGCATTTTTCTTTTGGTTAGCATGGAAAATGAGCAGTTCTGTTTTGGATCCATTAAGCTTGAGGGAGCTCTCTGTCATCCAATTGTCGATTAGTGTAAGGCATTTTTCCAGTCCGTAATATTGATCTTTTTTGTTGTTGATGCGAAAGTAAAGTTGAGTATCATCTGCATAGGAGTGATAGCGCAGGTCCTGTTCACTGATGATTTTAAAGAGTGGCCGGAGGTAGATGTTGAAGAGTACCAGTGACAGGGGTGATCCTTGAGGGACTCCGCATGTATTTGTGCGTGGTGCCGAGGTGAAGGCTCCCAGTTTCACTGTCTGGGTTTGATTTTCTAAAAAGGATGCGAACCATGGTAGGTCCACGTCTGCGACTCCTGCTACTTCGGAGAGGCGTGTGAGCAGAATTTTGTGATCTACTGTGTCAAAGGCTGCACTGAGGTCCAGCAGCACCAGGAGACACGATTCTCCATCATCTGCTGCTTCGAGTGCGTCATCCCATATTTTGAGAAGTGCAGTTTCTGTCCCGTGGCCTGGGCGGAACCCTGATTGAAGTGGGTCCAGGAGTTTGTGGGTTTCCAAATGAAGTTGTAGCTGTTGTGTTACTACTTTCTCTACGATCTTGGAGATGGTGTTCAGGCTTGTTACCGGTCTTGTAAAATTTGGGTCTTTCGGGTCGAGGTTGGGCTTCTTTAGGAGGGGTTTGATTATTCCTTGTTTCAGGTAAGTTGGCATAGTACCTTCTTTGAACGATTGGTTTATGAAGTGTGTTATGGGGGGGTGCTAAGATGTCAGTACATACTTTCAGCAGTTTTGCCGGAATGATGTCGTTCGGTGAAGTGCTATCTCGGAGGCTTCTGATGATATTTTTGGTAATGTCAATAGTAATTTGGACCAGAGTGAATTTCTTCGATTGCAGATTATTTATATGGTTCTTTTCATCCTTTGGCCGCGTGGGGTTGTTTGATTTTTTCTGCTGAATTATTTTCCGAATGTTATCGATTTTGTCGATAAAAAAATTGGATGGTTCATTGCAGAATTCTTGTGTTTCGTTTGTTGAAGACTCCAAACAGGCGGGATTCATTGTCTGAGCCACTAGTCTGAAGAGTTCGCGGGGGCGGTTTAGGGCTTTTGCGATGGTGTTAGCGAAATAGTATTTTCTTGCCTTAAAGATTGCTTTATGATATTTCCTGGTGAGTGCTTTATAGGTTGTGTAGTTCTCCTTTGTTGAGTTTCTTCTCCAGGCTCCTTCTGCTCTTCTGCGTTCTTGTTTCAGTAAAATAAGAGAGTCACTGAACCAGCCCGCGTTGTTTTTGCGGATAGGTGCTCTGCGTCTTGGAGCAACTGTGTCTGCTGTCTGTAGCAAAGCTTTGCTCAGGAAATTGAGTGTTTCTTCCGTTGAGTGGTTTTGGTTTAACATTTCCATATTGTTCAATAGTGTGGATTTGAAAAGCTCAGAGTATAGTTTCTTCTGTGATCTTGTCCAGTGTGTTGTTGTTGATTGTATTGATTTTTGGAGGGTGGTTTTGGTTGTTATAGTAAATTTGATGGCATGGTGGTCTGTCCATGGTAGAGGGTGGTTGTCCAGTGTGTTGATGTCCATATTTTGTTTGAAAATTAGGTCAAGAGTGTGACCTGATACTTGTGTAGGAGTATTTATCAGTTGTTGCAAGCCTAGTTTTTCTAGTTGGTCGATGCAGGCGGTAAGCGATGAGGTCTTCGGAGGAATTGGCCCAGAGGTTGAAGTCTCCAAGTAGCAGGAGATTTTTGGTTTTAATGGTGTATGTCGAGAAAAATTCATTGAAAAGTGTGAGGAGTTGTGTCTTTGGTCCCGGTGGTCTGTAGCAAAGCAGTATGTGGACGGTATCCTGGGGTGTAGTTTGAAGTTGCAAGGTGAGCGTTTCCATGAAAGGCAATGAGTTCTGTAGAGTAGGTTTGATGAACGTAAGGTGGTCTTTGTAGATTACTGCTAGGCCTCCTCCTCTTTGTCCTGTTCTATGCTCGGTAAGGATGCGGTAGTTCTCCGGCACTAGTTCTGCTAGGATGGTATTGCAGTCGGGTGTTAGCCAGCTTTCTGTGATGAAGAGGCAGTCTATGTTGTGTTGAGTGATGAGGTATTCCTGCACCATGTAAACCAGACTCTGGCGATGGTTACTGGAACCGATCATACCTTGGGGCTGCGGACTAAAAAATTGTCAGAACGCATCGGTCAGATGGCCACCTTCTCCACCACTCCTTTCTTTGACTGACCGAAGCCTCAGCAACACGTTGTCCAGGACCAGGAATTTGTAACCTCCCAGTCTCTGGGAAGGCGTGGCACAGACCTTTCTGCAAGGCCTCCCGTAGATGACTCATTCTCTGCTCCCTCTGCAACGGCAAGATAAGGTCCGCAACCTTACCCTTGTAACGTGGATCAAGGAGGGTTTCCAGCCAGTAATGATCCCTCTCCTTGATCGCATGAATACGAGGATCCTTCCGCAGGATTTGCAGGATCAGGGAGGCCATGCAGCGTAGGTTTGCTGAGGCATTCGGTCTGGAGTCCACTGGGTCACTCAGGATGACATGATCCGCAGCCACCTCCTCCCAGCCACGTACAAGTCCATGGGTGTCTTGGGACTGTAATTGATCCCTTGAAGACTGCTGCTGATGCTGAGTGCTAGTCTCCACCTCAATGCTGACACAATCCTCCTCCTCCTCCTCTTCCTGTGTGATAGCCGGGCCAGTAGGAACACTGTCTGGATAAAGGGGGCCTTGAGAGGTAAGGAAGTCCTCCTCTTCCTGCCTCTGTTCTGCCTCAAGTGCCCTGTCCATTATTCCACACAGCGTGTGCTCCAACAGGTGGACAAGAGGGACAGTGTCACTGATGCATGCACTGTCACTGCTCACCATCCTCGTGGCCTGGTGCCATATTGCAACAGATACATGGGCATGTCTCAGATTAGGCGGTTCTTGGGCAGGTTGTAATCCTTTTGCAGGTCAGACAGCCGAGCACTGGCATTATATGACCGGCGGAAATGCCCACAGAGTTTCCTGGCCTGCTTCAGGACCTCCTGTAAGCCCGGGTACCTGCCCAAGAACCGCGGCACCACCAAGTTAAGGATGTGGGCCAAACAGGGCACATGGGTCAGTTGTTTCTGTCGGAGGGCGGAGAGGAGGTTGGTGCCATTGTCGGAAACCACCTTTCCTGGCTTAAGCTGGCGTGGCTTCAACCACCTCTGAGCCTGCCCCTGCAGAGCTGACAGGATCTCTGCCCCAGTGTGGCTCCTGCCCCCCAAGCACACCAGCTCAAGCACTGCATGGCATCTTTTTGCCTGCGTACTTTTGTAGTCCCTTGAACGCCTACGGGGCACCGCTGGTTCAGAGGACAAATCAGCAGAGGAAGAGGCTATGGAGGAAGAAGAAAAGGAGGGGGTAGAGGAGAGAGGTGTGTCAGAATCACCAGTAGTAACATTTTGGAGGCGTGGTGGTGGAACAACCTCCAACACTACTGCACCTTGTCCTGCATCCTTCCCAGCTGCCAGCAGAGTCACCCAATGCACCGTGAAAGATAGGTAACGTCCCTGTCCATGCGAGGCCAAGACATTGCCTTCCACATGCTGGTAGAGAGCCGGAATCGCCTTCCGTGGGAAAAAGTGGCGTTTGGGAACCTGCCAGTGAGGAACTGCACATTCCACAAACTCACGGAAGGGGGCAGAGTCTACCAACTGAAAAGGCAGCAGTTGAATTGCTAGCAATTTAGCCAAGCTAGCATTCAACCGCTGGGCATGTGGATGGCTGCGAGCGAACTTCTTTCGGCGGTGCAGCAGCTGGGGCAGGGAAATTTGCCTGGTACAATTGAATGTCAGTGTACCGATAGCAGATTGCCCGCAAGTACTTGGCTGTGACACACCTAATTCTACACCTTCATTCCTCTTAGTGCAGGTTTCTGAGAGGACTGAAGGTATAGTGGGGTTGGAGATCCCAGCTGATGAGGAGCAAGGAGAGGTGCGCTTTGTTCATTGGTGTGAGTCTTTTAGGTAAGCTTGCCAACGGACTGCATGGCAGGTCGACATATGTCTGGTCAAGCACGTGGTGCCCAAGCGGCTGATGTTTTGACCACGCGAGATTCGCTTTAGACATATGTTGCAAATGGCAATGGTGCGATCTGCTGCACACGTCTGAAAAAACTTTTGGAATGTCGCACAGAGACAGCAGCACCCTGCACATGCGGAGCTCTGCGGTGTGATGCAGTCGGTGTGCTGCCCTTAAGCTGGCTCCTGGAGGGCATCCTGCCTCGTTGGAGATGTGCCTCCTCCTCCTCCTCCCTCCTATCAGGTACCCACGTGGAGTCAGTGACCTCATCATCCCCTCCCTCCTCATCACTGGAGCCAATCTGGCAGTATGCTGCAGCTGGGGGAACATGACTGCCAGATAGATGACCTTGTTGGGCACCCCCTCTCTCTGGGCTCACATTACTACCACCTCTCTCTGAGCTCACGTTACTGCCTTCCTCCAGCTGGGTTTCATCATCAGAGCCTTCAAAACGCTGGGCATCCTCCTGGAGCATGTACCCAACACTGTGCTCAAACAGTTCGGGGGACTCCTCAGGGGGAAATGGTGGGGCTAGGGAAGGAGTGACTGATGCAATTGAGCCGAGGGAAGAGGCCACTTTGGCAGCTGCTTTGCCAGACAAAGTACCCTGAGCCTGTGTGAGAGAGGATGAGGAGGAGGAGGACGGCTTGGTCATCCACTCTACCAAGTCTTGGGCATGTTGCAGCTCAACATGGCCAGCTGCCAAAAAGAAGGACAAGTGTGTCCCACGGCCAAGTGCTGATGAGGATGCACCGAGCCTGCTTGCCCTCTTTTATTGCCTCGTGACTGTCTGCCTCTCATTGTTTGCCTTCCAGACATACTAATGGCCTGCAGTGAGATGTAGCTGCACAAAGGTGGGATGTATATATATATATATATATATATATATATATATATATATATATATATAATTTGTCTGTACTGATAATGCAGCTATCAGAATCAACTGCCTGCTGTGGTGTTAGTATGGGAAAAGCAGCAATTGTTTTCAGTTCGTTTTAAGGTGAAAATTGTGCAGAGAACACAGTACACTGAAAATACTTGCAGCTCTCTGCTTGTGGTTTTATTATGAGAGCACCACAATAATATTCACTAAGACCCCTTTCACACTGAGGAGGATTTCAGGCGTTTTAACGCTAAAAATAGCACCTGAAAACTGTTTCCCATGTATCTCAATGTAACCTTTCACATTGAGGCGTTGCGCTGGCTGTGCGGTAATAAAAACTCCTGCAAGCAGCTTCTTTGGTGCATGTTTTGTGCGCTATAAATAGCGCATTAAAAACGCCTATATCCATAGGAATACATGGGTACCGCTATAAAACTGCCTGAAAATAAACCAAAGACGCCTGAAAACCATTCTCTGGATGCTGTGGGAAGGTCACATGACCGCATTAGTGGGTCACATGATGCTGGGATACCAGGAAATCCGGTTTTATATGTGGAGAGGGGAGAGAGACAGAGAGAGACAGACACAATAGCATGGATGCTGAACCGAGCCAGGAGGTACAGCCTAGTGCTGAAGAAGCATCTTGGAGAGCCTCTGCCTCTATTGAACCTGAACAGTTCATTCAAACAATGCGGGAACACCCAGAACTCTGGGATAAGTAAAGTGCATTGTATGCCAATAGAAACAAGAAAAGAGCTGGATAGAATACAGTTGCTACCCTACACATTCCACGCTGGGTTTCCCTGAGCAAAAAAGATAAAGCTGGCAAAAGTAAGTTTAAATACCAATCTAGTTAGTCCCAAAATCCAAAATCCTAACCTTTATCCCACTTCCCATAGTCCCAAAATCCAAAATCCCAACCTTTATCCCACTTCCCATAGTCCCAAAAGACATAATCCCAACCTTTATCCCACTTCCCATAGTCCCAAAATACAAAATCCCAACCTTTATCCCACTTCCCATAGTCCCAAAATCCAAAATCCCAACCTTTATCCCACTTCCCATAGTCCCAAAAGACATAATCCCAACCTTTATCCCACTTCCCATAGTCCCAAAAGACATAATCCCAACCTTTATCCCACTTCCTATAGTCCCAAAAGACATAATCCCAACCTTTATCCCACTTCCTATAGTCCCAAAATCCCAACCTTTATCCCACTTCCCATAGTCCCAAAATACAAAATCCCAACCTTTATCCCACTTCCCATAGTCCCAAAAGACATAATCCCAACTTTTATCCCACTTCCCATAGTCCCAAAAGACATAATCCCAACCTTTATCCCACTTCCCATAGTCCCAAAAGACATAATCCCAACCTTTATCCCACTTCCTATAGTCCCAAAAGACATAATCCCAACCTTTATCCCACTTCCTATAGTCCCAAAATCCCAACCTTTATCCCACTTCCCATAGTCCCAAAATACAAAATCCCAACCGTTATCCCACTTCCCATAGTCCCAAAAGACATAATCCCAACTTTTATCCCACTTCCCATAGTCCCAAAAGACATAATCCCAACCTTTATCCCACTTCTCATAGTCCAAAAACACATAATCCCAACCTTTATCCCACTTCCCATAGTCCCAAAAGACATAATCCCAACCTTTATCCCACTTCCCATAGTCCCAAAAGACATAATCCCAACCTTTATCTAACATCCCATAGTCCCAAAAGACATAATCCCAACCTTTATCCTACTTCTCATAGTCCAAAAACACATAATCCCAACCTTTATCCCATTTCCCATAGTCCCAAAAGACATAATCCCAACCTTTATCTCACTTCCCATAGTCCCAAAAGACATAACACCAACCTTTATCCCACTTCCCATAGTCCCAAAAGACAATCCCAACCTTTATCCCACTTCTCATAGTCCAAAAACACATAATCCCAACCTTTATCACACTTCCCATAGTCCCAAAAGACATAATCCCAACCTTTATCCCACTTCCCATAGTCCCAAAAGACATAATCCCAACCTTTATCCCACTTCCCATAGTCCCAAAAGACATAATCCCAACCTTTGTCCCACTTCTCATAGTCCCAAAACACATAATCCCAACCCTAATCCCACTCCCCATACTCCCAAACTCCTAACCCTAACCCTAATCCCACTCCCAATAGTCCCAAACACCCAACCCTAACCCTAATCCCACTCCCCATACTCCCAAACTCCCAACCCTAACCCTAATCCCACTCCCAATAGTCCCAAACACCCAACTCTAACCCTAATTCCACTCCCCATACTCCCAAACTCCTAACCCTAACCCTAATCCCACTCCTCATTCTCCCAAAAGACATAATCCGACACAATTGTATTGCTGTTTTTCTTATTTATTTTAAAGAAATATCAATGACTCACAAAACGATTATCAATTGTATTTATTCTAAACATACCAGTATTAAATGCATACATCAAATGTGATAAGAGAAGACTATAATCTACCAAAATATGTAACAAATATAGCAATTAATCATGTGCAATTAGATTATTTCTTAATTAATTTTATTGTTGTAATTTAAACCACTTGTTCAATTCGGAACAAATGTTGAATATTGAACATTTGTAATCCTACATTTCTGAATTTCATAAAAAAGATCAAAATTATGAAATAAATAACATTTTTTTTGCAGCATTGAACATGTCAAGTAGCAAGAAATATAAAAAAGCCCTTAAATATCATATATTTGAAGTGTTAGATCATATCAGCTTGCCAATTTACGACACCAGCAGGACTCAAAAAAGAATCAGCAAACTCATCCCTTATTGTGAAACCAACTCTTGGGCCAAGCACATGGGGAAAATTGGATGGTTCCATGTTATGCGACAACGTATCCTCAAAATTAATCCCATCTCTCTCCCGTACTAAGTTGTGTAACACGCATGCTGCCTTTATAACTTTACAAGCATTTTCTACTTTTAAGTTAATTGGTTTATGAAATATTTGCCATTTGTTGGCCAGTATTCCAAAGGCGCATTCGACTAGTCTTCTTGCTCAGCATAGACTGTAATTGAATATTCTCTTCCGAGTATCAAGATTTCGCAGAGTATGGCTTCATAAGATGCTCATGGATGGCAAATGCGCCATCAGCCACAAAAACATAGGGCATATCAGGACCCTGTGTCGAAGGCAATGGTTGGTTATCCGGAAAGTCAAGTTGATTGGAAGCAAGACGCTTTCCAAATTTTGTATTCTGAAAAATTGTCCGCACAGTTCCCAAAAGATCCTATATCTACAAATATAAATTTATAGTCGGAATCTACCAAAGCCATCAAAACAACAGAGAAATACTTTTTGTAGTTATAGTATTGACTTCCACTATGGCAAGGTTTGATTAACCTTATGTGTTTGCCATCAATTGCTCCCAGACAGTTTGGAAAATTAGTCTTCCTGAAGAACCGCTGTGCAATATCTTCCCATTTCTGTTTATTCGGAATTGGCATAAATACATTTTTTAGTTTCCATATTTCATCACACGTATGCTTTATGATTTCATCAATAGTAGATTAAACTTTCCAAATCTCCCATTTTCGAATTTTAGATTTTCGAATTTTGCAATTTCGAATTTTCGACTCTCGAATTTTCGAAATTTCCAATTGGAAATTTCGAAAATTCGAGATTCGAAAATTCGAAATTGCAAAATTCGAAAATGGTAAATTTTCGAATTTTCGAAATTCCGAATTTCCGAAATTGGTAATTTTCTAAAATTTCAAAATTCGAAAATTCGAAATTGCATAATTCGAAAATTCGAAATTGCAAAATTCGAAAATTCGAAATTGCAAAATGGTAAATTTGGAAAGTTGAATTTCCGATTTTTTGGAATTTCCGAATTTCCGAAATTCGGAAATTATTTTTTTTAAGTTTTTTTGCTTTTTTCGGAAATTCTAAAAAAAATTTTTTTTCGTTTTATTCGTGTTTTTTTTGCTTTTTTCGGAAATTCGGAAAACGAAAAAATTTGAAATTTTGAAAATTCGAGATTTGAAAATTTGAAATTGCAAAATTAGAAAATAAAAAATTAGAAAATGGGAAATTTGGAAAGTTGAATTTCCGAATTTTTTGAATTTCGGAATTTCTGAAATTCGTTTCTTTCGTTTTTTTGCTTTTTTCGGAAATTCGAAAATTTTTTTTTTTTGTTTTATTATTTTCCGAAAAAAGCAAAAAAACGGTAAAAACGAAACGAAAAAATACGAAAAAAAATCAGAAATCCGAAAATTTGTAAATGTAGATTGAAAAATTCGTAAATTCGTAAATTTCGGAATTACGAATTTTTAAAAATTCGTTAAAAACAAATTAGAAACAAATTGCACATGTCTACTAGGGGTGAAACGGATCGGTGGAGATCCGTGATCCGAACGAGTCACCCTGTTCGGATCGGATCATCACGCAATCCGCGGAGCGCTCTGGAGCCTCGGCCGTAGGAAAGGCCGCAGCTTCGGCCTAGCTCCGGAGCGGTGGCCATCTTGGTACACCCGGCGGCGGCCGCTGTAATGACGTTACGCCGCCATCTTGCTCCACCCCACACTCCTGCACAGTAATGACAGAGAAGGGGCCAAGCGGACATCTTGTTACACCCAACTGAGTTTTTTTATTTCAACACAAAACAGAGCTTATCAGCTTTAATACATTATTTGGAAATCCATCGGACTGTTTACATTTTAAATTTTAAAAGCAGCAGCAAACCTTACATGATTGCTAATGTGACGGAACACCTTTGATTTTCACATTTAACATTTAGTTAAATGTGAAAATCAGAGGTGTTCTGTCACATTAGCAACCATGTAAGGTCAGCAGGCTATCTGCTGCTTTTAAAATTTAACATGTAAAGAGTCAGTTGGATTTACAAATACTGTATTTAAGCTTATAAGCTCCGTTTTGTGTTGAAAATAACTGTGAAATCGAAAATTCCGGTGGGTGTAACATTATTTATTTTTATTTTTTGCCGATCCGAAAATGATCCAATCCGTGGCTCTGATCCGAGGATCGATCTGATCCTTGAGTTTTTTGATCCGTTGCACCCCTAATGTCTACACAGTATAGAGACGAACTGTATTCAGGTGAGCTTTAGGTGAACGCTATGCAAAGCACACAGTAGTACACTAAGTGAAACACTGACTGTCTGCAGCTAGTACAATCACCTGCCTGCCCTTCACAGTATAGAGACTTAAGCCCTGTACACACAATCGGATATCCTATGGATTTTCGTCCGATGGATGTATTTGTTATTCAGTGCGTGCAGTCAGGTCGATACTGCTTTGCAGTGCCTTCTTGGCCGTTCGTTTACTGTTTTTCAGGTCGTTCTTCTCAGGCCTTGCTGTTCCACTGTGCGTTCTGTTTGAGTTCGTTCTGACCAGGTGACCGGTTTAAGACCATGTTTGAAGTGCGTTCTCGTTCTCGAGCTCGTGCTGGCTATGGACTTGGTGTTGCGGTTAACACTGTAACCCGAGTTCAGTCCGTGAACAGGGTGAGGAGGAGTTCATGGACCAAGAATTGGTTGCTCCAGCGGGACCAATTCTCTCATATGTCTCTGCTGCGGGAAATCCATGAGAATAATCCTGATGATTTCAGGAATTATCTCAGGATGACGGACCCCGTTTTTCACCGTCTGTTTAATTTGCTGTCCCCCTATATCACGAGGCAAGACACTGTGATGCGCCAGGCCATCACTGCCGAGCAGAGGCTTATTGCCACGTTGAGATACCTGGCGACTGGGAGAACCTTGCAGGACCTCAAGTTCACAAAAGGCATCTCCCCCCAGGCTCTCGGGATCATTATCCCTGAAACGTGTTCGCCCATTATTCAGGTCCTGCAGAAGGACTATATGAAGGTAAGTTTGCTCCTGTAACATCACATTATATGTTTTGATTGTTTGCTAATGTTATTTATTTTTATCCTCCTTCCCAAATGTGCCTGTTTGTAATATCCTGGTAATGTCCCTATTTTCACCATGCATGTTTTTACCTGTAATGGCATTTTTTGGTGCCTACATGCCTATTTCCCTTCACTAACCTCTCCAGCATGCTATCCTGGGCCCAAACCCAGCTAGCCTTCTTTTTTCCTATTTTTTTTGGGTCATTGTCCTCGTAGTTTTACAACCCCCCCCCCCTAAAATGTGAAAAACTTTTTTAATTCTCAATCCAGATCAGCAGAGTGGTAGAGCCTTTAATTTGAGCCCCCAAAATCACCTCAAACACCCCCCCCATAGAATATTTTCTGATGTCCACTCAGCGGGGGTGAGGCATCTGCTAAGTGGGCCTTATTTTTGGCTATGAAATACTCCCTTCACTAATCATGGTAGCCTGATGTTGGTCAACAATGTCTTTTTGTGTAATCTGTTTTCACTGTAACCTGGAAACGTACTAATGTCTTCTTTTTGTTTGACTCCACAGTTTCCTTGCACACCACAGGAATGGCTGACTGTGGCTGATCAATTTGCCCAGCGGTGGGACTTCCCCAACTGTGGATGGGCAATTGATTGCAAGCACGTCCACATAGTGCCGCCACCCCATTTGGGGTCATACTATTTTAACTATAAAGGTTTCAATAGTATTGTGTTAATGGCGGTGGTCTCGGCACGGTACGAGTTCCTGTATGTGGACGTGGGGAAGAACGGCCGGATGTCCGATGGCGGAGTATTCGCGCAGACGGAGTTCGCTAACCGTCTGCAGTCTGGGTGTCTTGCACTGCCTCTAGATGCAGACAACGTGGATGGACTACCGTTTGTTTTCATCGCGGATGAAACCTTTGGACTGGGACCACACCTGATGCGGCCGTTTCCCCAACGCACCCTCACCCCCGAGAGGAGGGTTTTTAATTACCGGCTGGCCAGAGCCTGGAGAGTTGTGGAGAATGCCTTCGGGATAATGGCCAGCCGGTTCCGCCTGTTTCAGACAGCTATCCATTTGGCGGAATACAAGCTGAACTCCATTGTGTACTGCTGCTGCATAATGCACAATTTTCAAAGACATTATTCCCCTACATATGTGTCAACAGTTGGGCCTGAGGTCGGTCCATCCGAGATGACCATTCTGACCGGCCTCAACACTGTCCGTACTGGCTTGGCCCCCCAAAGTGCCCGCGAAGTACGTGACAAATACGTTGAGTACTTCACGGGTAGGGGGGCCATCGCAATGCCAGACCACATCTGACCTTTTTTATTCTATTTTATACAAACTTGTTTTGTCATTCTTGTATTTTGGGTTTATGTGTCTCCCAGGTTCTAGTAGTGTCAAGTGTATTTGGCCTTAGTAAATAGCCTCAATTCTCACTCTAAAAAACATTGATTTGGCATTTTCAGAACTGCTATTGAGCATAGAAAGAACAAGCCACACCTTTTTCAGACTCCCATAAACTTTTTACTCTGTGCACCACATATTTTTGAGGTTTTATAGAATTACAATGTAGACAGTTTTCTTGTTTAATATTTTTATTAGATTTTAAAGTAAATAGCAAGTATAATGAACATTACATTCTGATCAAGTATAGAATTGTAAATAAATACAGCAATCACTAAAAATACATATTGAAAGAAAAGTAGTAGAGGATAAACCTCATTAACGATTATATCAATACAAATAGAGGTATAAAAGATTAGAGCAATGAAAATAAGCAATATTAAGGATAGAATATCTTGCCTCCAGACCATCCGCTCACCCCAAAAGGGAGCAAGCTGTGAGCAGATGGGGGCACGATTAAGTATGAGAGAGTATGCTGGATTATCCAGAAGGATACACCAGAGGAATGTTGTCACACCTCAATTGTTTAGTTAAAGACCTTTCTAACAAATCTTTAACACACAAAGATATTTAGTGATTGATAAAGTTAAACTTAAAAAGTATATATATAAGTCATGTAATGGACATCGCATGTGTATAAAATCCGTATTACACAAGTAACAAAACTAACCAGAGCAGAAAGACAGAAGAAGTACAGAGAGAAGAAGAAGAAATATGGGAGAAAAGTAAAATATATAGAAAAGAAGGTATGGGTATAGAAAAATAGAGATAAAGGTAAAGGTTGTCTCCCTGGGTGGCGGTCCAGTCAGATCAAGGCCCCGTTTAACTATATATTAATAGATAAATATTAAAGTATTTCAACAAGGCATCAACAATAATTGATCAAAATCTGGGGATAAGAAGTGTTTAATCCATGGTTTCCATATTTTATTGTATGTAGTAATGTTGTTATCTTCAATAGCAGACATTTTGGAAAAGATAAGGGCTCTGTTAATTCTATGTTTAGTTTCAGCCACAACTAAAGTTTCGGTTTTCCAGGCCTTAGCTATAGATTCTTTAGCCGCCGTGGTGAGATGTAGTAGTAATTTGAATTGTGATTTATTCAATTCAGGAGGTTTGAGGTTGAGGAGAGCCAGTGCTGGGTCTGGCGAGATTGGTATTTCCAAGGCCGTAGAGGCCATGTTAAATATCTTACTCCAGAAGGATTGAACGATTGGACATTGCCACCAAATATGGAAATGGGTGCCCGGTTCAGAACAGCCTCTGAAACATAAATTTGGGTACATGGGGGCAAATTTGGCAATCCTGGCTGGAACCAGGTACCATCGAGAAAGGACCTTATAATTTGTTTCCAACGCGAAACAGTTTGGCGAGGAATGCTTAGTAGCTGACCATATATTATCCCATTCACTTTTACTGAATGTTCTATCCATGTCATGTGCCCATTTAGTCGTATAGGATGGTAAAGTATCATCAGATGTAGAATTGATGCGTTTATACAAAAGTGATATTAATCCTCTAGTATGGGGATCACTGTTACAGATACGTTCAAATTGAGTCATTTGGTTAAGAGGGGATCCCGTATCAACGAGGGGTGTATAAAAGTTCTTAATTTGTAGATAGCGGAAGAGCTCCTTCATGGGGAGTTTGTATATATCACATAATGTTGGGAACGTAAGAATATCATTGGAGGAAACTAGATTGTGAAATTGAAGTAGGTTTCTTTTGGGCCAAGCTGCAAATGATAGGGAGAATTTCCAGGCGGGGTAAAATGAGGGATTTCTAAGAAAAGAGAGTAGAGGGTTATGAGTGGATTGTAGGCTTTTTGTGGATCTATATTTGTCCCAGATAGCTATAGAATGTTTGGTTACGGGGTTAGATAAGTTTAGTCTATCTTTAGGAGCTAACCAGAGCAAATTATTCACTGAAATGGGGTCAATATCCACTGATTCAATCGCTACCCATAGAGGGGATTCTGTTGTAGAATGGTACTTGGGGAGTTGTGCTAGCTGAGCAGCAAAGTAGTATGAGGAAAAGTTAGGTATTCCCAAACCACCTTTCAATTTATCAAGATAAAGAGTCGATCTGGGTAACAATGTAGACAGTTTTTGGTCATCGTATTTTTTTTATTTTTTTTTTAAGGATTGTTTTGCAGAAACATGCATGGGTCAAAATCACAAACTTTTTTTAAAAAATATTACAAAAATAACAAAGTGAAAAATACAAACATGAGATGGGGTGATGTCACCCCTGATCCATCCCAAATGTGAAGAACCCCACTTTCTTTTTGGGGCTGAAATTGGTATTTCCAACCTGATCCCATGGCTATGGGAAAACATGTGTTATCTGCCACCATGGGGGATCAATGGACGTGCTTTGGGGGTGCAAAGCCTTCCTCTCACCTACTTTAGTAGGTAGGAAGGGGTTGCACCCCCCAAACAGGGACATAGATATCCTGTGACGGAAGATAGCACATGTGGAGTCACTGTGTGCATCTTCACATTTGGGCTGGTTGAAATACTGTTGCAAATTTTGTATGCAAAAAAAGCACACTAAAACGGGGGGGGGTCAGACTATTCGCCCCAAAATATCTATAATATTTTTATATTTTTGCTCAATCACATTCATTCGAGTTCTCATAATGTCCATTTCGCTACTACATTCCATTATTTCTTGAATTATTATTTTGCCACTAGCACTCAAGAATGGAGGATTTGGAGTTCCTGACACACCACCACGTTCAGCCCCTACAAAAAAAGAGAAATTTAGAAATATGCAGGCCTACATCTGTATTTACCTTGAAGTTGTGGTGACAGACACTGACCTGTTGTGGTGATAAGCTCCACCTCTCCTTCCTCCACCTCCCCTTACTCCACCTCCGCTTCCTGAACATGCTGATCCTGGTGTGGTTTGTGATCTTCGGGGAGCAATGGCGTCCCTAGGGGGGGACCAGAGGGGGCCCTGGCCCCCCAACATTATGCTGTGCCCCACCATGTGCCCCCCCAAAAAAAAATATATATATTTTCGCTCGGGCTGCTGCTGGGGTAACAGTCTCTCCTGAGAGGGAGAGCATCCCTAGTCAGCTCCTGCAGGGGATTCCTCCCCCTCCCTCTGCTTGCTGACACTGCATAATGCGAGCGCTCACACAACCACAGCTGCTCGATCTGCTCCTTTCCCTGCATCCTCATGGGCACGGAGAAGAGCGAGTTGCAGGAAGGACTCCACGAGCACTGTGGGAGGGGGGGGAGGGGGGCCAAGCCTTCATCTCAGTTACTGAAAAAACAGACTGATTTCTCCCGTCCTTAGGACAGGAGAACCAGCCTGTAAATTTCGAGAGTGGTGACTGCAAGCTGAGCCGAGTGTCAGTCTATGACACTCTTTCACAGCCCAGCGAGTCCAGCCACCCCCCCTCACTCTCCTCACATACGAGCAGGGAGGAATACAGCTCCTCCTCCTCCTTCCAGTCCCGCCCACACTCTCCCGGCATGCTGTATCTGAAGAGAGGGAATGTGTGGGCGGGAAATATGAAATATGAAAATCAGCAGCATTCCTGGCTGTGTGTGAATGATGCCTGAGATTCTAGCCTGGACCGTGGGTAAGTGTGTTCACTGCAGACTGCAGTACACTGTAATCACTGAACTGCATTATCTCCATCCCTTCTCTCCCCCATCTGTCTCCCTCCCCCTCTCCTGTTTTTTCAAGACATTCACAATTTACTTTCACTTTCAGTTAGGCAGGTAATATACGGTGCAAATTTCTTTCCTGCATCCACAGATTGCAGGAAAGAAACTTGCATAATTCCCCCATCAACACAGACAGTGGTGACAGGGGAATATCCCTCCTGCCCAGCAATTGTATTCTCCTGACAAACAGTGATTATCACTAGGGATGAGCTTCGTGTTCGAGTCGAACATACGTTCGACTCGAACATCGGCTGTTCGATCGTTCGACGAAGATCGAACGATTTGGGCCGTTCGCGCCAAATTCGAGTGACGCGAACGGCCCACAATGCACTACGCCATCGCAGTGTCATCCAGGCGCTGTGATTGGCCAAGCATGCACTGTGACCCCGCATGCTTGGCCAATCACAGCGCCGGCAGCGAGGAGAGCAATGATTGGCCACAGGCAGGATGCCTGTGGCCAATTATTGCTGAGGGTGTTTAGTACATGCCCCACACTATAAAAGGCCGCCAGCACGGCGGCCTAGTGTAGTGTGTTCCGGAGCAGGGAAAGACAAGCATAGGCAGGGACAGTGACATTTATTTCTTTCTTGCTTAACCTGGATTCCTTTAGTTTAGGGAAAGAGAAGGATAGGTAGGGAGAGTGTCAGTGTGTTTTACTGTGCGAGTCCTTGTTTCTAGGGACAAAGAAGGAAAGTGAGGGGAATTCTCCTTGTGCTATAGTGTGCTTTAAAAAAACATTTTTTCTAGGGACAGAAAACTCTAGGTAGGGAGAGTGTCAGTTTCTTTGACTGTGCCAGTCCTTGTTTCTAGGGACAAAGAAGGAAAGTGAGGGGAATTCTCCTTGTGCTATAGTGTGCTTTAAAAAAACATTTTTTCTAGGGACAGAAAACTCTAGGTAGGGAGAGTGTCAGTTTCTTTCACTGTGCCAGTCCTTGTTTCTAGGGACAAAGAAGGAAAGTGAGGGGAATTCTCCTTGTGCTATAGTGTGCTTTAAAAAAAAAATTTTCTAGGGACAGAAAACTCTAGGTAGGGAGAGTGTCAGTTTCTTTCACTGTGCCAGTACTTGTTTCTAGGGACAAAGAAGGAAAGTGAGGGGAATTCTCCTTGTGCTATAGTGTGCTTTAAAAAAACATTTTTTCTAGGGACAGAAAACTCTAGGTAGGGAGAGTGTCAGTTTCTTTCACTGTGCCAGTCCTTGTTTCTAGGGACAAAGAAGGAAAGTGAGGGGAATTCTCCTTGTGCTATAGTGTGCTTTAAAAAAACATTTTTTCTAGGGACAGAAAACTCTAGGTAGGGGGAGTGTCAGTTTCTTTCACTGTGCCAGTCCTTGTTTCTAGGGACAAAGAAGGAAAGTGAGGGGAATTCTCCTTGTGCTATAGTGTGCTTTAAAAAAACATTTTTTCTAGGGACAGAAAACTCTAGGTAGGGAGAGTGTCAGTTTCTTTCACTGTGCCAGTCCTTGTTTCTAGGGACAAAGAAGGAAAGTGAGGGGAATTCTCCTTGTGCTATAGTGTGCTTTAAAAAAACATTTTTTCTAGGGACAGAAAACTCTAGGTAGGGAGAGTGTCAGTTTCTTTCACTGTGCCAGTCCTTGTTTCTAGGGACAAAGAAGGAAAGTGAGGGGAATTCTCCTTGTGCTATAGTGTGCTTTAAAAAAACATTTTTTCTAGGGACAGAAAACTCTAGGTAGGGAGAGTGTCAGTTTCTTTCACTGTGCCAGTCCTTGTTTCTAGGGACAAAGAAGGAAAGTGAGGGGAATTCTCCTTGTGCTATAGTGTGCTTTAAAAAAACATTTTTTCTAGGGACAGAAAACTCTAGGTAGGGAGAGTGTCAGTTTCTTTCACTGTGCCAGTCCTTGTTTCTAGGGACAAAGAAGGAAAGTGAGGGGAATTCTCCTTGTGCTATAGTGTGCTTTAAAAAATCATTTTTTCTAGGGACAGAAAACTCTAGGTAGGGAGAGTGTCAGTTTCTTTCACTGTGCCAGTCCTTGTTTCTAGGGACAAAGAAGGAAAGTGAGGGGAATTCTCCTTGTGCTATAGTGTGCTTTAAAAAAACATTTTTTCTAGGGACAGAAAACTCTAGGTAGGGAGAGTGTCAGTTTCTTTCACTGTGCCAGTCCTTGTTTCTAGGGACAAAGAAGGAAAGTGAGGGGAATTCTCCTTGTGCTATAGTGGCTTTAAAAAAAACATTTTTTCTAGGGACAGAAAACTCTAGGTAGGGAGAGTGTCAGTTTCTTTCACTGTGCCAGTCCTTGTTTCTAGGGACAAAGAAGGAAAGTGAGGGGAATTCTCTTTGTGCTATAGTGTGCTTTAAAAAAACATTTTTTCTAGGGACAGAAAACTCTAGGTAGGGAGAGTGTCAGTTTCTTTCACTGTGCCAGTCCTTGTTTCTAGGGACAAAGAAGGAAAGTGAGGGGAATTCTCCTTGTGCTATAGTGTGCTTTAAAAAAACATTTTTTCTAGGGACAGAAAACTCTAGGTAGGGAGAGTGTCAGTTTCTTTCACTGTGCCAGTCCTTGTTTCTAGGGACAAAGAAGGAAAGTGAGGGGAATTCTCCTTGTGCTATAGTGTGCTTTAAAAAAACATTTTTTCTAGGGACAGAAAACTCTAGGTAGGGAGAGTGTCAGTTTCTTTCACTGTGCCAGTCCTTGTTTCTAGGGACAAAGAAGGAAAGTGAGGGGAATTCTCCTTGTGCTATAGTGTGCTTTAAAAAAACATTTTTTCTAGGGACAGAAAACTCTAGGTAGGGAGAGTGTCAGTTTCTTTCACTGTGCCAGTCCTTGTTTCTAGGGACAAAGAAGGAAAGTGAGGGGAATTCTCCTTGTGCTATAGTGTGCTTTAAAAAAACATTTTTTCTAGGGACAGAAAATTCTAGGTAGGGAGAGTGTCAGTTTCTTTCACTGTGCCAGTCCTTGTTTCTAGGGACAAAGAAGGAAAGTGAGGGGAATTCTCCTTGTGCTATAGTGTGCTTTAAAAAAACATTTTTTCTAGGGACAGAAAACTCTAGGTAGGGAGAGTGTCAGTTTCTTTCACTGTGCCAGTCCTTGTTTCTAGGGACAAAGAAGGAAAGTGAGGGGAATTCTCCTTGTGCTATAGTGTGCTTTAAAAAAACATTTTTCTAGGGACAGAAAACTCTAGGTAGGGAGAGTGTCAGTTTCTTTCACTGTGCCAGTCCTTGTTTCTAGGGACAAAGAAGGAAAGTGAGGGGAATTCTCCTTGTGCTATAGTGTGCTTTAAAAAAACATTTTTTCTAGGGACAGAAAACTCTAGGTAGGGAGAGTGTCAGTTTCTTTCACTGTGCCAGTCCTTGTTTCTAGGGACAAAGAAGGAAAGTGAGGGGAATTCTCCTTGTGCTATAGTGTGCTTTAAAAAAACATTTTTTCTAGGGACAGAAAACTCTAGGTAGGGAGAGTGTCAGTTTCTTTCACTGTGCCAGTCCTTGTTTCTAGGGACAAAGAAGGAAAGTGAGGGGAATTCTCCTTGTGCTATAGTGTGCTTTAAAAAAACATTTTTTCTAGGGACAGAAAACTCTAGGTAGGGAGAGTGTCAGTTTCTTTCACTGTGCCAGTCCTTGTTTCTAGGGACAAAGAAGGAAAGTGAGGGGAATTCTCCTTGTGCTATAGTGTGCTTTAAAAAAACATTTTTCTAGGGACAGAAAACTCTAGGTAGGGAGAGTGTCAGTTTCTTTCACTGTGCCAGTCCTTGTTTCTAGGGACAAAGAAGGAAAGTGAGGGGAATTCTCCTTGTGCTATAGTGTGCTTTAAAAAAAACATTTTTTCTAGGGACAGAAAACTCTAGGTAGGGAGAGTGTCAGTTTCTTTGCCTGTGCCAGTCCTTGTTTCTAGGGACAAAGAAGGAAAGTGAGGGGAATTCTCCTTGTGCTATAGTGTGCTTTAAAAAAACATTTTTTCTAGGGACAGAAAACTCTAGGTAGGGAGAGTGTCAGTTTCTTTCACTGTGCCAGTCCTTGTTTCTAGGGACAAAGAAGGAAAGTGAGGGGAATTCTCCTTGTGCTATAGTGTGCTTTAAAAAAACATTTTTTCTAGGGACAGAAAACTCTAGGTAGGGAGAGTGTCAGTTTCTTTCACTGTGCCAGTCCTTGTTTCTAGGGACAAAGAAGGAAAGTGAGGGGAATTCTCCTTGTGCTATAGTGTGCTTTAAAAAAACATTTTTTCTAGGGACAGAAAACTCTAGGTAGGGAGAGTGTCAGTTTCTTTCACTGTGCCAGTCCTTGTTTCTAGGGACAAAGAAGGAAAGTGAGGGGAATTCTCCTTGTGCTATAGTGTGCTTTAAAAAAACATTTTTTCTAGGGACAGAAAACTCTAGGTAGGGAGAGTGTCAGTTTCTTTCACTGTGCCAGTCCTTGTTTCTAGGGACAAAGAAGGAAAGTGAGGGGAATTCTCCTTGTGCTATAGTGTGCTAAAGCATTCCTCATCAACCATCTTTGAAATCCTTGTTTTTTGGACAGTCAGGGAAATTGTCGTTGTGCTATTCTGTGCAAAAGCAATCATCCTCAACCATATTTAGAAATCCTTAAGTAAAGGGACAGAGAAGGACACCTGAAGGTAGCCCTTATTGCTTTTTTCCCATCTCCCTGCAGGCCATCTATTAGAATGTCTGGAAGGCAAACAAGGAGAGGCAGACAGTCAGGAGGCAATAAAAGAGGGCAAGCAGGCTCTGTGTCTGGGGGCAACAGTGCTGGTCGTGGACGCGGTGCATTGTCATCAGCACATGGCCATGGGACACGCTTGTCCTTCTTTTCGGCAGCTGGACATGTTGAGCCACATCATGCCGAAGACTTGGTAGAGTGGATGACCAAGCCCTCCTCCTCCTCCTCATCCTCTCTCACCCAGGCTCAGGGTACTGGCAAAGCAGCTGCCAAAGCGTCCTCTTCCCTGGTATCAATGTCAGACTCATCATCAGTCACTCCTTCCCTAGACCCACCATGTCCTCCTCCTGAGGAGTCCCCCGAACTGTTTGAGCACAGTGTTGGGTACATGCTCCAGGAGGATGCCCAGCGTTTCGAAGGGTCTGATGATGAAACCCAGCTACAGGAAGGCAGTAGCGTGAGAGCAGACAGAGGGGATGCTCAAGAAGGACACCAATCTGGCAGTCATGTTCCAGCAGCTGCAGCATACTGCCAGATTGGCTCCAGTGATGAGGAGGGAGGGGATGATGAGGTCACTGACTCCACGTGGGTGCCTAATAGGAGAGAGGAGGAGGAGGAGGAGGATGAGGAGGAGGCACATCTCCAACGAGGCAGGATGCCCTTTGGTGGCCAGCGTAAGGGCAGTACACCGACGGAATCACACCGCAGAGCTCCGCCTGTGCAGGGCGCTGCCTCTGCCCGTCATTCAAAAAGTTCCTTGGTGTGGGCCTTTTTTGAGGCTAGTGCATCAGATCGCACAGCTGCTGTTTGCAACATATGTCTCAAGCGTATATCGCGTGGCCAAAACATCAGCCGCTTGGGTACCACATGCCTGACCAGACATATGTTGACCTGCCATGCAGCTCGTTGACAAGCCTACCTCAAAGACCCACACCAAAGAACAAAGCGGACCTCTCCTTGCACCGCATCAGCTGGGATCTCCAACCCCACTATAACTTCAGTCCTCTCTGAAACATGCACTGAGAGGAATGAAGGTGTAGAATTAGGTGTGTCACAGCCAAGTACTTGCGGCCACTCTGCTAGCAGTACACCGACGTCCGATTCTAGCAGGCAAATTTCCCTGCCCCAGCTGCTGGACCGTCGAAAGAAGTTCACTCCCAGCCATCCACATGCCCAGCGGTTGAATGCTAGCTTGGCTAAATTGCTAGCGCTTCAACTGCTGCCTTTTCAGTTGGTAGACTCGGCCCCCTTCCGTGAGTTTGTGCAATGTGCGGTTCCTCAGTGGCAGGTTCCCAAACGCCACTTTTTCTCACGGAAGGCTATTCCGGCTCTCTACCGGCATGTGGAAGGCAATGTCTTGGCCTCGCTGGACAGGGCGGTCAGCGGTAAGGTGCATATTACCGCTGACTCATGGTCCAGCAGACATGGACAGGGACGTTACCTTTCTTTCACGGCCCATTGGGTCACTCTTTTGGCAGCTGGGAAGGATGCAGGACAAGGTGCAGTAGTGTTGGAGGTTGTTCCACCGCCACGCCTCCAAAATGCTACTACTGGTTGTGACACACCTCTCTCCTCCACCCCCTCCTCTTCTTCTTCCTCCATGGCCTCTTCCTGTGGTTTGTCCTATGAACCAGCGGTGCTCCGTAGCCGTTCACGGGGCTATGCAAGTACGCAGGCAAAAAGATG
This sequence comes from Rana muscosa, assembly GCA_029206835.1. Taxonomy (NCBI): domain Eukaryota; kingdom Metazoa; phylum Chordata; class Amphibia; order Anura; family Ranidae; genus Rana; species Rana muscosa. Next base: position 205,057,730 of record CM055127.1, read on the forward strand.
CCATGCCGTGCTTGCGCTGGTGTGTTTGGGGGACAGAAGCCACACTGGGGCAGAGGTCCTGTCTGCTCTGCAGGGCCAGGCCGAGAGGTGGTTGACGCCACGCCAGCTTAAGCCAGGAATGGTGGTTTGCGACAATGGCACCAACCTCCTCTCCGCCCTCCGACAGGGACAACTGACCCATGTGCCCTGTGTGGCTCACGTCCTTAACCTGGTGGTGCAGCGGTTCTTGGGCAGGTACCCGGGCTTACAGGATGTCCTGAGGCAGGCCAGGAAAGTCTGTGTGCATTTCCGCAGATCTTATAATGCCAGTGCTCGCCTGGCTGAGCTGCAAAAGGAGTTGAACCTGCCCAAGAACCGCCTTATATGTGACATGCCCACCAGGTGGAACTCAACGTTGGCCATGCTGCAGCGGCTGCACACGCAGCAGAGGGCCATCAATGAGTACCTGTGCGACTACGGCACCAGGACAGGGTCAGGGGAGCTTGGTTTTTTTTCTCCACGCCAGTGGGGCATGATCAGGGATGCATGCACTGTCCTGGCACCATTTGAGGAGGCCACGAGGATGGTGAGCAGTGACAGTGCATGCATCAGTGACACTGTACCTCTTGTCCACCTGTTGGAGCACACGCTGCGTGGAATAATGGACAGGGCACTTGAGGCAGAACAGAGGCAGGAAGAGGAGGACTTCCTTGCCTCTCAAGGCCCCCTTTACCCAGACAGTGTTCCTTCTGTCCCACCCATCGCACAGGAAGAGGAAGAGGAGGAGGAGGAGGATTGTGTCAGCATGGAGGTGGAGGCTGGCACTCAGCATCATCAGCAGCAGTCTTTTAGGGATGATTTACAGTCCCAAGAAACCAGTGGACTTGTACGTGGCTGGGAGGAGGTGGCTGCGGATCATGTCGTCCTTAGTGACCCAGAGGACTCCGGAGCGAATGCCTCAGCAAACCTACGCTGCATGGCCTCCCTGATCCTGCAAAGTCTGCGGAAGGATCCTCGTATTCTTCGGATCAAGGAGAGGGACCATTACTGGCTGGCCACTCTCCTTGATCCACGGTACAAGGGTAAGGTTGCGGACCTTATGTTACCTTCGCAGAGGGAGCAGAGGATGAGACAACTCCGGGAGGCCTTGCAGAAAGGTCTGTGCAACGCGTTCCCAGAGACTGGGAGGTTACAAACTCCTGGTCCTGGACAACGAGTTGCTGAGGCTTCGGCCAGTCAAAGAAGGAGCGGTGGGGAAGGTGGCCGTCTGACCGATGCGTTCAGACAATTCTTTAGTCCGCAGCCCCAAAGTATGATCGGTTCCAGCAACCATCGCCAGCGTCTGATAAACATGGTGCAGGAATATCTAGGGGCAAGGTCAGACTTGGACACCTTCCCCACCGAAAATCCTCTGGCTTACTGGGTCTTGAGGATGGATCACTGGCCAGAGCTTGCACAGTATGCAATTGAGCTACTGGCCTGTCCTGCATCCAGCGTTCTTTCGGAACGCACATTCAGTGCTGCTGGAGGATTTGTCACGGATCACAGGGTGCGCCTGTCCACCGACTCGGTTGATCGACTGACTTTCATCAAGATGAACCAGTCTTGGATCACCACCAGCTACCACACACCTGATGCTGATATAACAGACTAATTGATTTTAACATGTCACATCCCTTCAAGACTGATGCTGATGCTGAGTGCCTGTGCTGTTATGTTGACTGGCTATCCTCCTCCTCCGAGTCCTCAATGATACGATTGATGATGATAGCTTGGAAGATCATTTTTGTTTATGGGTGCCGCCACCAGTGGCTAAGGCCCAATTTTTCAGCCCCTGTTTTACAGGGGCGTGTAATTACAATTTTTTTAGCAATAATTTGCCATAGGGCTCATTGCTGTGCTCCAAGTACAGTATCTGTGAGGGGTTGGAGTGTTGTGGCACCAGTGCCTAAGGCCCAATTTTTCAGCCCCTGTTTAACAGGGGCGTGTCATTACAATTTTTGAAGCAATACTTTGCAACAGGGCTCATTGCTGTGCTCCAAGTACAGTATCTGTGAGGGGTTGTAGTGTTGTGCCACCAGTGCCTAAGGCCCAATTTTTCAGCCCCTGTTTAACAGGGGCGTGTCATTACAATTTTTGAAGCAATACTTTGCAACAGGGCTCATTGCTGTGCTCCAAGTACAGTATCTGTGAGGGGTTGTAGTGTTGTGCCACCAGTGCCTAAGGCCCAATTTTTCAGCCCCTGTTCAACAGGGGCATGCAATTACAATTCTTGATCTAATAATTCACAGCAGGGCCCATTGCTGCACCCACCAAGAGTAACTCTGAGGGCTTACAGTGTTGTGGCAACGCCACCACCACCACCACCACCACGAAAGGCCCAATTTTTCAGCCCCTGTTCAAAAGGGGCATGTAATTACAATTCTTGATCTAATAATTCACAGCAGGGCCCATTCCTGCACCCACCAAGAGTAACTCTGAGGGCTTACAGTGTTGTGGCAACACCACCACCACCACCACCACCACGAAAGGCCCAATTTTTCAGCCCCTGTTCAACAGGGGCATGCAATTACAATTCTTGATCTAATAATTCACAGCAGGGCCCATTGCTGCACCCACCAAGAGTAACTGTCAGGGCTTACAGTGTTGTGGCACCAGCACCACCATCAAAGGCCCAATTTTTACTACCACTGTTCAACAATTATATGTAATTAAAATTCCTGATATAATAGTTGACAGCAGGGCGTTCCAGCACCAACCAAGAGTAACTGTGAGTGCTTACAGTGTTGTGCCAACACCAACAACTAAGGGGCCTATTTCTGCAGAGTATATACGGCAGGTCCCTACTTTCAAACATCCAACTTACAAACGACTCCTACTTGCAAACGCAAGAAGACAACAGGAAGTGAGAGGAAATCTACCACTAGGAAGGAAAATTCTTTCCTGTAAGAATAGATATGGGAGAAAGGTGTCTCCTCTGTACTGATGCTTTATCAGCAATCCTTGTTTCAAGAAAAACACCACATTTCAAAAACAGTTGTCATTGGGACGGAAAGTGAGGTGAAATGTTCTGAACAGGGGCACAGACAGCAAAACAAATGTTACAGGGGTGATAACCCTTACCTATGTTTTCCAAAAAGTTTAAAAATAGATTTTTGGGCTGGAGCTACACTTCAACAATGTACCTGTTCAAAATTACAAACAGATTCTACATAAGAACAAACCTACAGTCCCTGTCTTGTATGCACCGCCTGTATACGGCTGTTCAGAGTATATAGGGCCTTTTTTATTTTATGTGCGGGGTTCCCCTTAATATCCATACAAGACCCAAAGGGGCTGGTAATGGGCTGGGGTAGGGGGGGGGGTCATGGGGTAGCTATGCCATTTTTCTTAAAGATTTTCATCCATATTACCGGGACCAGACATTACATTAAAGCCGCAAGCAGTTTTAAATGGCTTTTTTTTCCTTTAGAAGTGTCATTTTGTGCAGGGACAGTTCTAAACACGGGAAACACGTGGCACTTCACAGGCATACTTTAGACACCCCCCAGGTACGATATTAAAAGGAATATTTGACTTTTTTTTTTTCACTTTATGCATCATTAAAATGACTGCTCCCGAAAAACGACCGTTTTTAAAACTTCTTTTTGCATTGATACATGTCCCCTGGTGCAGAACCCGGGTTCCCAAACCCTTTTTAGGACAATAACATGCATAATAGTTGTTATAATTAGCACTTTAGAATTCGAACGTTCGCATCCATTGTATTTAATAGGGTTCTAATGTTCGTACGAACTTTCGGTCCGTTCGCGGGTTCTGGTGCGAACCGAACCCGGGGGTGTTCGGCTCATCACTAATTATCACTAGTGGCTATAGGAATCACTAGTGATAATCATAAGAGAATCTGCTCATTAATGGTTCGAATCTCAGCCAGTTCCTGCTGAACCAGCTGAGATTTAAACCGTCTATGGCTGGTCTTGGCTCTTAGGCAGCCCATACATTGATCACTTTTTTTCATTCAACTATTAGGTTGAATGAAAAAAAAAGGAAATGATCCAATTCCCCCATCTACACATTATAGGTGGATGGGGGAATGTTCCCAGTGTGGACCAGTGCTGGAACAACCAGAGTTGCTGTCATGTCCCGGCTATTCACAGCGCTGGTCTCTGTCTCCATGGTAGCGGCGGCAGCATATTGGAACCCAGTGCTGGTTACTTTATGGGGCTGATGTACAGGAGGGCCAGCATAATTTGTTGTTAGAGATGGGCTGGGCATGTTCAAAATTCCACATGCCAGAGCCTGCCAGGGAGCCCACACTGCACATCGCTAATCACAGGCAGTGAGACATTTCCCGGTCCGCAGCTCCACAGATCAGGAAATGTCTCACTGGCTGTGATTAGCACTGTGGAGTGTCGGCTTCCTGGCGGGATCGGGCATGTGGGATTTCAAACACACCCGAGCCCATCTCTATTGGTTGTAGACAGTTGAGCTCCCTGCAGGTTGCTTGGCAGCAGTGGAGCCTTCTCTGACATGCTGATCGTGATGCAATCCAGATGATGCTCCTAGTCAAATCCTAGTGTTAAATATTAGTGATTTTATTGATCAAAGTCCACACTTTACAGGCATAGAGCCCACATGGCTGCTGAACATACGGTTGATTATATATATGTGGTTGTACTCTTGATGCTAATAAATACTGTGTTTATTAGATCTGACTGGGAGCATCATCAGGATCACATCCCGATCAACATGTCAACAGAGAAGGTTATACAGCATTACTGCTGCTAGGTGACCAGCTGGGGGCTCGGCTCTCTATAACCAATAGTGCCAGCCTTCCCCTACATGCACCCATAATGTCACCAGCACTAGGTCCTAATAGACTGCCGCCGCTGCCAAGGAGACAGATGCCAGACCAGCGCTGTCAATAAGAGGGACAGGACAGCTGGGGAACCCCACAGTGGCAGAACACCAGGGCCCGGTGGAAAGACAACCTTTGCAACCATGATAGTTCTCCCACTGCTTTGGACCCTTATATTTTCTTGGTGTGCTGGTGACATATATCTCTTGTTTTCTGCCACCCTGGTGGGGCCCCAGTATAGTAGGAAGGGAGCTCACTGCAGAACATGTGAAAGGGCCCATTGTGGGATCGTAGTAAAGGGCCCCAGGATATATATATATATATATATATATATATATATATATATATATATTTGCATTTTATAGTTGGCCCCCCTACTTTTGTCCCTGTCCCCCCATGTGCCCCCCTAAATATGAAAGCTGGAGACGCCACTGTCGGGGAGTGTCTGTGGTCTGTGCTTCCTCGTCTCCTCAGATTGGTGTCCTCCCAGTCTCCTCTCCCCTATGGGAATGGCAAAAATAATGTATCCTTTAGCACACAGAGATTTTAGGCCCTAAAATCTAGACATTGTTTTGAAGTGTGGTACAATTGATATTTGGGCAAGAGTTACAAGGTGAACATATGAGATCTTGCAAACTCTACAAAGCAGCATGTTTTTTTTTTTTAGGGCACTCAAAAATACACTTGGATAACCACCAAGGTATCCACTGGACCACCTGTGTGTGATCCCGTTAAAAATGTTGTCATGTGGCCCAGACTATAGTATATTGCTCTAGAACAAAAAGCTGAGTACACTACTGCTGGAGTGTCATCTCCTTTACTCAGAATCCAGTTTAGCCTTTCATTCACATTCTACTTTACTTATAACACATCATCTAGCCAACAATGTGTAGATAAACATTGTTTAATTAAAATGAGGCATGCCCACATGTAGTTTCCGTGGATATGTGGCAAGCATGTTTTGGGGAAGACAATCAAGTTTTTTTAACGACACATTTACCAAATAAGTGGACCCTCAACTTAACATAAAAGTTGTCATTTGAAAATGTGAAACCAGTCAAGCCAAGCACATGGAGCAAAACATGAAAGAATACATATTACAATGTGAAAAAACACAGTAAAAATAAAAGCTTACTTTTTTCAATGCTTTTTTTAAGCTTCCTATACTGCTCCGGCTCATTCAGCTTCAGGTGAGACCACCTTTTACGGAGCTGCTCCTTGGATCTCCTGACCCCAAATTTCTCATAAAGAGTCCTCGCCACCTCGTCCATTATTTGTGACTTCCGGAGATTAGGGGTGTCGTATGGCCCATGCTTGCCATCGTAATCCTTCCTCCGCAGGATGTCCACCATCTCCGCCATCTCAGCAAATGACATATTAGTCGCCTTGTATCTTTTAGTCCTGGATCGGGACGTTGCCGCCTCCGGTCTTTCCTCATCGGTAATTTCAAATAAAGAATCCACCTGTGTCTGCGACATGTCGCCGTCTCACACTGTGCGCCGAACGTTAAGGGACGGGGAAATGCAGGAAAAGACCGTCATGGGACGGGCGACGAGGGCGGAGTTACACGCATGTACAAGGTATAAAAAGGGGAAAGAAGTTATTAGGGATGCGTGGAGTAAGGACGACCGGAAGTGCGGTAAAGAACGCAACTAAGGTAAGAAGGGAACTGAGGCCTGCAGTGGCCTATAAATTGTTCATGATTGTATAGGCCAATATTGTGAGAAGTTGAGTAGAATGTCATTTGACCTCTCATGTTTTTTTCTGTGTTTTTTACTTGCAGACACTCCAAAATGCATAAGTTACCGGAGCCAGAGATCATGTTGGTTTTTATTGACAAATATAAACAATTACGCAACCTGTGGGAACTGAAACATCCAGCGTACCACAAGAGTGATGTACGTCAGGCAACAATTCAAAAATTAGCAGAGGATATGAAGCCCTGGATCCCAGATGCAGACTACACTATGATGAATACTAAGATAAACAACCTGCGCAATTCATATAAAAAGAAATACAAAGAAGTGCGCGCTTCAAAGAGATCAGGAGCAGCTGCAGAGGATGTAGTACAGCCCAAGCTGTGGTACTACAAACATCTGCAATTTCTGGGTGACCAGATTGAGGCCAGGGAATCAATTTCCAGCCTTCCCTCAACCCTTCCTTCTGCCCTTCCCTCCAGCGTTCCTTCCACCCTTCCCTCCACCCCTGCAGAGGGGGAGGAGGAGCCACCTGAGCTTGAAGAGCCTGATCTTCGCATCTTCAGCCAGGTATAGTATTTTTGAACATAATTATTGCCCTCAAATTAATATTGTGATGAAATTGATTTATTCTTCCAAAATTATAACATCCCCCCCCCCAAAAAAAAAGGCACCAGTCATGATATCCAAAAGGTGTGTGATAGATTCCACAAAAAATCTAACTATGTGCTTTTTTCCAACACAGGATGAGGCCAGCCAGGAGGAAGAGGCTCAGGAATGTGGCAGGCATGAGGAGGCAGAGGTGAGTGTCAGCCAGGAGGAGGCAGGGCCAAGTGGGACTCAGCAGGTCCCCAGGCCTAGTGGCAGCACAGTCTCACAAGTGGCTCCCCTCCACGTCAGACCGCCAAAACATCAGTGGATGTCACAGGTGGAGGAGGAGTCACTAAAGATGATCCGTGAGGCTGCTGCCATCATGAGGGCCCCCCTCAACCCTGCGGAGGGGTTTAGTAGCTATCTTGCCGATAAGTTGCTCCAAATGGAGGCGGGACAACGTGCCCTCTGTGAGCACATTATCTACATGGCCGTAAACATGGGGGTGAGGGGGCAGCTGACTGAGGCCACCCATATCTCTCAGCAGGCCAATCCCTCTCCTCCTTCTCCTCCTCCTTCTGCCACATTACCACCCACAGTGGCCCGGCCTGCAAGGGTGCGTGGACGGGGCCGTGGAGAGAACGCTGCAGGGAAGCGTGGAAGGAAGGCTACAGGGAAGAGCAGGAGGTGATTCTCTGGCCTCGAGCTGCTCTTCCAGAAGTTGCAGTTTGATGGAGTACCACAGCTTGGGATGATGTATGTCTTTGGCTGCTGCTGCTGATTTCATGCTGTTGTTTATCTTATTGTTCATCATAGTCATGTCTGCCTTTGGGGTCCAATGACTTCATATTTCCTGCTAATTTCTGAATTGTTGCCCTTCGTTTTTCGTTTTTGATGCAGTCCAGTGCTTTTTTTTCACCCCTCTTTTTTATTAACCATAGATAAGGACAAGTGTGTTCCAGTGCATTTTTGGTGCATTTAGGTGTGTTCCGGTGCGTTCCAGTGCGTTTTTAATGCGGTTTGCTGCGTTCCAGTACAGTCCAGTGCAGGTAAAATGCAGCATGTTCTACTTTTTTTGTGGAACTGGAACGCACTGAAACAAACACTGCCATTTAGAACCATATAACCAACTTTCCATGCATTTTTGATGCATAAAAAACGCAATGGACTGCATGTGGTGTGAAATGGCCCTTAAGCAATTTGGCATATTTAAAGGCACTTCTCCTTGTTTTGTTTTTGGTGCTGTTCAAATTGGTGACATTGATATATGTCCCTTAGGGTGGGACCTGGGCCCCCATTTTAAGGCCAATAACTAGAAGAAAAGCTAGCCAAGTGGGGACTAGCAAAATTAACAAGTCAGTTCCCATAGACTGCAATGTTATTTGTTGGTAGGGGGGGGGTGTTTGTCCCATCTCTACTTTTGTAGCATGCTGGATGATGTGCTTAATTTTGGACAGGGGGGTTATTTTCTGCTAGCTGCATTTGTGTTGGTCTGAGCATGCCCAGGGACTTCATTTTTTTGGTGCTTTTTGTGTGTGAACATCACCTGGATGTTTCTGGGCATGCTCAGAGAGTGTTTTTATGGGTTAGTAATTGAAGGACATTCTTAACAGGTGTACCCACTTTGAAGTTCAGTCTCTACATTGGGTGAACTTGCATTTTGGGTGTTTCATGGACTGTGCATGTGTTTTCAATTGCCTCATTAGCTCACAAACCTATGTTAAATAAAGCTCGCAGATAGCATCCTCTCCCTTGCCCTGAAAAGAGGCAAGTGTGTGTGTGTGTGTGTCCGGCAAAAAGTACATTTTGGTGTCCTTATCGAGTTTGTAACACATGTATTTTATTTGTTACAGTATGTCTTTACAAAACAGATGTTTGTTTTACTTTTGTTGATTGTATTTTTTGTGTGGGGGAAATGTTCCCCTGAAATAATTTTGATGTTGTTAATGTGTGCTGTTTGTTCACTTTTATTTAATTGTCTGTGCTGCATTATTTTGCTAAATCTTTCTCAAGATGTTGTGACTAATTTATTTTGGCTTCCCTTTGTTTTGTTGACCAATAAAATTTGATGCAAAGTTTTGATGTTTCTTTTTTGTTTTCTATGCAACAAATGTGACAGCTAATTGGCATGTCAAAACAAAACAGGTGTGATTTGTCTACCCTGGTGCCTTCATGCTAGCATATGCATGTATTGTGTGCTGCCATGGATAGTCACCAGGAAATGAAAAATACAGAGCGGTAAGTATTCAATTTTCCTTTTTACTGCAGTGGTTCTCAGCCTCAGTCCTCAAGTACCCCCAACAGGACATGTTTTGTGAATTTAACTTATCGAGAATTGATGTCCAAAATACAAAACCATTGACTGTGATTTAAAGTACATGTGCAAGATGAAGGAAAACCTGCAAACATGGCCTGTTGGGGGTACTTGAGAAGCACTGATTTAGAGCACTGCACTTAAAACTAGCTCAAGGCAATACGATTCTAATTGTGGGCATTTTGAGGGAAACCAAGTAAGTGTTAGAACCCCTGCTTGTTTTTTGTTTGTTTTTTAGGTTGGGCTTTGTGTCCCTTTTAGTAAAATTGGCTTCACTTCCTGTCATACAGCTAAAGATAAGGTAAAACCCTACCAATGTCTTTTCTTGGGGACACACAGATCAATCTAACTAGTGTCCCCATTAAGCAAATTGCACTCTAGCACTTTGTTGTGTACACCCCAAATCATTGGATAGTTTGGGGTTTAGTAAAGACAAATCCACTCTGCAGTAAAAGTGTAGCTGCTGAAAATCTGACGGGAAGCACTGGTGATTGTAACATCCAATCATGTAAAAGCAAAGATGGTGTTTTTTTGTTTGCTAGCATGTCCCCCTCGGATATCCAACCAGTGCACTTGTAGTGCAAAGTAGATTTGCCTTTAGTAAATAAACCCCAAAGTCCAAAATACCTAATAATTTGGTGTGTACCCTGCAAAATGCTGGAGTGCAATGTACATAATGGGGAAAGTATTTAGATTGACCTGTGTGTCTCCAAGGAAAGACATTGGTAGGGATTTACCCTCACTTCCTGTGTGGCTATGTGACAGGAAGTGAATTATTTGGAAGGATAAAGTGGCCAAATTTGGGAGTTGTCTTCACCCTATCAGTGGTGCAGACATCCCCAAAAACTGTCTAGACTTCTAATCCCTCTGCACTCTATCCCCAAGCAAAAATAAGAAAGGATTTTATTTAGTTTAACTTTGCAAAGACACATTCCTAAGTTGAATTGTGATGCATGTCAATGGCCCATTTAGACCCTCTTTAATCACTTGAGATCAGCGCTATAACTGATTGACGGCCACAGCACGGTCCTCAGTTGCCGGGAGTCGGTCAATAGACGTCCTCTTCTTCGCGCGCGCTGTGGTTACCGAGTCACTGAGACTCGGGTGATGCCAGATCTGAGTAAGGGGCCGATCCCTACCCCTTACCATGTGATCAGCTGTCAGACAATGACAGCTGATCACGTGATGTAAACAAAAGCTGGGTAATGGTTTTTGTTTTCTCCTTGTGCTGACAGCGTGAGCATAAAAAAAGACAATCACCGGCTTATGTGCAGGGGACATCGGGCCCGAAGAGGAAGAGGCAATTCTGCGTCATCTGTGACAATCAGTAGCCCCTGCCAGTGCCAATTCTCAATGCCCACCACTGGTGCCAATCAGTGCCATCTAGCAGTGCTGCCTGTCAGTGCCCATCACTGCCAACTATCATTGCCACCTAGCAGTGCCACTTCTCAATGCCCACCAGTGCCAACTAGCAATGCCACCTCTCAGTGCCCACCCTTGCCACCTTATCGGTGCCCATCAGTGCAGCCCATCAGTGCAGTCTCATCAGTGTACATCAATGAAAGAGAAAAATTACCTTTTTTCTAAAAAATTTAAATATTAACCACTTTCCTACTGCCCACCATCAAATGACGTCCTTGGCTTTGTGCGGTGACATCTGAATGATGCCTGCAGTTGCAGGCATCATTCAGATATCATTCTTTTCAGCCAGCGATTCTGTGCACGATAAAAATGATCATAGCGGCAGTTCCGCCGCTTGATCGTTCTTATAGGTGGCGGGAGGGGACGTTCCCCCCTCCCGCCGCCATCCGGTGCTTCTCCGGGCTCTCCCGTGCAATCTGGGGCTCGGAGAACGAATTGGCCGGCGCCGGATGGGAAGCATAGAGATGACTGGTGACCAGATGGTCACCAGTCATCTCTATGACCGTCGGAGGCCCGGGCGCGACGTTATGACATCACGCCGGGTTTGTAAACAAAGCCGTGATCTCGGCTGTCAGCATGAGATCGGTGATTTTTTTTGACCGATCTCATGCTTTCTAGCCTGGAGGAGAGATGTGGGGTCTTATTGACCCTGCATCTCTCCATAAAGAGGACCTGTCACAATATATTCCTATTACAATGGATATTCCTTGTAATAGGAATAAAAGTGATCAAAAAAACAAAAACGTTAAAAAAAGAGTAAAAAAAAAAAAAAGTAAAAAACAAAAAAAAAAATAATAATAAAAAAAAACGCCCATGTCCCCGGTTGCTCGCGCTCAGAAGCAAACACACACGCAAGTCCCGCCCACATATGTAAACGCCGTTCAAACCACACATGTGAGGTATTGCTGCGTGCGTTAGAATGAGTGCAACAATTCTAGCACTAGACCTCCTCTGTAATGCGAAAATGGTAACGTGTAAAAAAATTTAAAGCATCGCCTAGGGAGATTTTTAAGTACTGAAGTTTGGTGTGACATGTTAGGTATCTATTTACATAACAACATCTTTCACATTATACCAAAAAATTGGGCTAACTTTACTGTTTTGTAATTTTTTTTAATTCATGAAACCATTTTTTTCCAAAAAAAAGGTGTTTGAAAATTTATTGCGCAAATACCAAGCGAGATAAAAATTTGCAATGACAGCCATTTTATTCCCTAGGATATCTGCTAAAAAACATATATAATGTTTGGGGTTTTGAAGTAATTTTCTAGCCATAAAATTATGATTTTTACATGAAGGAGAGAAGTGCCAGAATAGGCCCGGTGCTGAAGTGATTAAAATATCCACATTTTTTTTTTTTTTGTCGGTCTTTTGTATTTCTAGAAAAAAAACGCAGAGGTGATCAAATATAACCAAAAGAAAGCTCTTTTTGTGTGCAAAAAAATAATACATTTTCATTGGGTTACAGTGTTGTATGAGCGCGCAATTGTCATTCAAAGTGTATCAGCGCTGAAATTTGGAAATTGGTGTAGCGGGTGTCAAATTTAGAGGGGCGTATCTGGACAATAGATGGCCCAGATACATTGATTTTTGGGATTTATGGACATTTTGGAGTGTGGGAGGTATGAATGGTGTCATGTTCCTTGCGGTCCCTAGGTGGCGCTGTCACCTGGGACCGGGGTTGAACTGCCATTCTAGTGCCGTGCCCTTTGTGTCCTCTCGCGGCAGTAGTACGGCGGGCCGGGGAACCCGCTGTGCCTGCTGGGAGAGGATATGAAGGGGGCAGACATCTTGCGCACAAGGTCCATTCCCCAGGCACCTTCAGTCTGGGGGCTGCTGCGGTTCGTCTGTGCCCAGGCGCCCTTGGCCTGAGCGCGTGGAGTCGAGTTCCATCCCAGGCACCTTCAGCCTGGGTGAGGTACTTTGCAAGGAGGCCTGGGGCCCAGTACCTTTGACTGGGTCCCGCGAGGAAGAAGCATTCCTAAGGTGCCCCCGGTATTGGGTGCCTGAATCCAGGGCTTAAGGGACCGGAGACGTGACCCTCCCGTAGAGCCGGTGCAGCATTTGGCCGGTGCCGGTGTGGGCCTCTTGTGACCGTCCGGATGGATGTCTTCCCCTGACAGGGGTCGTTTGTCCTAACGGAGGTATTTCATGTTCTTATGGTCTGTGGCAGAGACCCATCTTCATCAGGTCAGTGGCAGGCCTCCTCTAAGGCCTGTGGCAGAGGCCTCAACATTCACCCAGGTCAGTGGCAAGGACCAAATTCACAGTCGGTGGCAGTGACTGTGCGCCAAGCCTGTTTGCACTAAACAGAACAGGAGAGACTTTATTCATTGAGTGTGCCTGGACCTACTCTTTCCCACATCCTGTCTGTTCTTTTAAAGTTCAACCAGCCTACCTATTGATCAAAGCAAATAAAACAGTGCTGGACTTTTTATGGTGTAGAACTCGTGTTACTGGAAGCTAAGCGTCCCTGTCTGTGACATTGACAATCATCCTCCACAGGAGAAGCTGAGGCTCCGGCCTAAAACGCAGACCCGAAGGTAAACGGTTTAGCTCATATCTCTGCATACTACATCAGAGAGCCGAGCTGGTGGTGTACATCTTCCCCCTTCTCCCAGATACCCCTAGATGAATCATACAGCCATAAAGAGAGGGGAGAAGGCGGGTGAGGGCGCTACATTGGTCTGGGCAGGAAGGGGGTTTAAGTGGCCAGTAAGCAAGTGGTTAATATAAGGCTACATGCACACGGACGTTTTTCCAGCCGCTTGTTTGAGCGTTTTTTTGCAGCTTAAAAACGGCTCTCCATGTTAGCCTATGGCCTCATGGCCACCATGGCGTTTTGAGCTGTAAATGGCATAGGCGTTTTTAGGCCCCATGTACACGGGACGCTGGTGCAAAGTGTTCAGAACTAAGGTTGAAAGCGGTGTTTAGAAAGGCGCGCTTTGTTGCGTTTGCATGCCGCGTTTTACCACATTTGCGTCTATATGCGTTTAGTTAGGAAACATCATAAGGAGCCGCCCTAAGCTCCAAAAAATTTATTATTAACCATTTCAGCTATTTTGTGAGACCAGAGTGAGTATCAGCAGCTGAGAGAGCAGCAGTGTAGTTGTATTTAGCATGTCACTTGCCACATCACTTGCCACAAGTTGTGGATTGTCCACTTGCTACGTCACCTGCCCCAAGTTGTGGATTGTCCACTTGCCACGTCACCTGCCACAAGTTGTGGATTGTCCACAATGCAATGGAAGCAATTACATTTTTTTTGTATATATATATATTTTTAATGGTTTTTCCTCATTTGCCATAATTTTTGAGTTTATCAATGTAAAAAAAAATAGGTCACCTTTAAAAATGCTTCTAAATGAAAACGCCAGTACCACGTCTGAAACGTAGAAATCTTTGGCGTCTGAAGGCATTATTTGGCTTTGTGAAAAACAAGGATTTTTTTTTCCAGGCCAAAAACAGTGTTTTGGATGTAATAGAATTCAATGGACCCACATCCAAAACGTACCGCGATTTTGCGGCGATTTGCGTTTTTTTATTAACCTGTTTATAGCTGGTTGTTAAAGGAAATGTAAAAATAAATAAACATTGCCGGCTCTAAAAAAAAAATTCGAAACAAAACAGCGTGGGGTCCGCCCAGGTCCAAACCATGCAGCCCGGCAGGTCAGGAAAGGGGGGGCGAGAGAGCGCGCCCCCCTCCTGAACCGTACCAGGCCTCATGCCCTGCGCTCCCCCACCCCAAAGCACCTGCCCCTATGTTGATGGGGACAAGGGCTTCTTCCCGACAACCCTGGCTGTTGGTTGTCGGGATCTGCGGGCAGGGGGCTTATCGGAATCCAGGAGCCCCCTTTAATAAGGGGGGCCTCAGATCCCGCCCCCCCCACTCTATGTGAATGAGTATGGGGTACATCGTACCCCTACCCATTCACCTGGTGGAAAAAAAAGTCAATAAAAAACACAATGCAGGTTTTTAAAGTAATTTATTGGGCAGCTCCGGGGGTCTTCTTCCGACTTTGGGGGTCTTTCTGCCGGGCGCCCCGCTATCTTCTTCCAGCTCTTTTGCTAGCGGGGTCCCGGTCTTCATCGTTGTCTTCTTCCAACTTCGGGGGTCTCTTGTTCTGTTCTCCGGTGTCGTCTCCGCACTCTCCGGTTCTTCTCCCACTCTCGTGCCTTATCCACGATCTCCGGTTCTTTCTGCCTTCTGCTGGGCGCCACACTATCTTCTTACAGCTGTTTTGCTAGCGGGGTCCCGGTCTTCATCGTCATATTCTTCCCTCCGCCCGATGTTGCCTCGTCGCTGTCTGCAGCTACCCGCTGACCCCGCCCCCATATGACGTCACAGTCCCATCATTCCCCGGGACTGTGACATCATACGGGGTGGGGTCAGCGGGTGGCATCACCCGGTGACCACGCCCCATGCCAATATAAGTGGTTGCGCTCCGCGGACACAGCATTGTAGCAGCGAACAGCGACGAGGCAACATCGGGCGGAGAGAAGAGGGAAGAAGACGATGATGAAGACCGGGACGCCACTAGCAAAAGAGCTGAAAGAAGATAGCGGGGCACCCAGCAGAAGGGTCAGATAAAGGCTCAGAAGTCAGGATCGCAGGGTCAAGGTCAAGGAGAGAGATTCCAAGGCAAACCAAGGCAAACATGTGAGGGCTTGCCGGGTATTTAAGTATCTGCCAGTGATTAGCCTAGGTGACACCTGTAAGCAGGAAGAGCAGTCCGCTCCAAACTGGCAGGATCCATCCGCTGGTGTAGACCAGTACTGCATCCCAAAGATGATATAACACCAGCAGAGAGAAGTTCTCCTGACAGTTCCAAACTGCCAGGAGACACCTGCTGGTGGACCACAGTACTGCAAGCCAAATAATAAATATTACCAGCGGATGGCACCTTTCCTGACAGTACCCCCCCTTGAAGGAGCGGCCACCGGACGCTCCAACTAACTGTTGCTGGGGAAAGTCCATGGCGACAAGCTGGGCAACAGGCAAAGTCACATCAGGTTGGGCAGGAGGAAAGTCTATGGCTTTAAACCGAACAAAATGCAGCTTGAGCTGAGCAGCGGGTAAAGACACATCTGGGCAGGCAGCGGGCACATCCAGGCAGACAGTGGGCACATCCGGGCAGACAGCGGGCACCTCAGACTGGAAAGTGGGCACATCCGGTCAGACAGTGGACACATCCGTCTGGAAAGTGGGCACATCCAAGCAGACAGCGGGCACATATGGGCAGACAGCAGGCACATCAGACTGGAAAGTGGGCACTTTCGGGCAGATAGCGGGCACATCTGTACAGGCAGCGGGCACATCCGGGCAGGCGACGGGCACATCAGACTGGAAAGCGGGCACATTAGACTGGAAATTGAGTACATCAGACTGGAAAGCGGGCACATCAGACTGGAAAGCAGAAACATCAGACTGGAAAGCGGGCACATCAGGCTGGAAGGCAGGCACATCGGACTGGAAGGCAGGCACTGGGACATCAGGCTGGAAAGCGGGCAAATCAGGCTGGAAAGCGGGCACAGAGACATCAGGCTGGAAGGCAGGCACCAGGACACCAGACTGGAAGGCAGGCACCAGGAAACCAGACTGGAAGGCAGGCACCAGGAAACCAGACTGGAAGGCAGGCACCAGGACACCAGACTGGAAGGCAGGCACTAGGACACCAGACTGAAAGGCTGACAACAGGACACCAGACTGGAAGGCAGGCACCGGGACATCAAGCTAGGTAGCAGGTACGGGCACATCAAGCTGGGCAGCAGACAGGAACACATCAGGCTGGGCAGAAGACAGTGGCTCATCAGGCTGGGCAGCAGACAGTGGCTCATCAGGCTGGGCAGCAGACAGTGGCTCATCAGGCTGGGCAGCAGACAGTGGCTCATCAGGCTGGGCAGCAGACAGAGGCTCATCAGGCTGGGCAGCAGACAGAGGCTCATCAGGCTGGGCAGCAGACAGTGGCTCATCAGGCTGGGCAGCAGACAGTGGCTCATCAGGCTGGGCAGCAGACAGTGGCTCATCAGGCTGGGCAGCAGACAGTGGCTCATCAGGCTGGGCAGCAGACAGAGGCTCATCAGGCTGGGCAGCAGACAGAGGCTCATCAGGCTGGGCAGCAGACAGAGGCTCATCAGGCTGGGCAGCAGACAGTGGCTCATCAGGCTGGGCAGCAGACAGAGGCTCATCAGGCTGGGAAACGGGCACCACAACCTCAGGCCGTAAAATGGGCACCACAGCCTCAGGCCGGGAAACGGGCACCACAACCACAGGCCGGGAAACGAGCACCACAACCTCAGGCCGGGAAAAGGGCACCACAACCTCAGACCGGAACGCTGGTTCTAGCTCTTCAGGCTGGAATGCTGATACTGGTTCCCCAGGCTGAAATGCTGACACCCCAGGCTGGAACATTGGCACCTCGGGTTGGAACACTGGCACCTCAGGATGGAACACTGGCACTCCAAACTGGGCAGCAAGTACTGGAGTTTCAGACAAGGTAGCTGGCACTGGGACATCAGGCTGGGTAACAGGCACTGGGACGTCAGGCTGGGTAACAGGCACTGGGACGTCAGGCTGGGTAACAGGCAAAGAGTTGGTAGATTTAGGTGGATCATCAGGTTCAACTGGCGTGAATGCAGGCTGGAGCAGGTTGGTCGGTGTGGAGGCAGGTTGGGTTACTGGCAGGATTGTTTGGGTCGGAAAGAACTTTCATCTCTTTTTTTGGCTTAGCCGCTGCAAATTTGTAAGTAACTGGAGAAATGTAAGAAAATGATGTAATTGGGCAAAAGGAAGGGTTGGAATGTGGTGGAGACACGGGGACAGTGGCTGAAGGAGATTTTTGTGGAATAGTTACAGTACAGGTGGAAGGGAAGAGGCACGTGGATTGAAGGCAGGATACGTGCAGCAAGTAGTAAGGAAAAAGAGAAACAGTTCCCCATGGGGTTTTTTAACAGCAAATGATGATTCAATATTGTAAAATATAATGATTTTATTAACAAAAGAGAACAGAGAAATGACACATGTACAAAAGTTTAAAAATATAAGCTCTGGTAAGTACAAAAAGGCGAGACAAGCAATGATTGCAGAGACAGATATGCATATGACATTGAGTCGCTGGTAGATTAATGTTAATGCTATTCGATGCATGGAAATGCTCCAATGCATTTCAACCTACAGAATTTTGGGTCTTCCTCAGGGAGTTCTCACATTTCTAAAAATACATCAAAGAAATACATCAGAGAATGACATGTTTCTATGTTCTATTGATTATAGTGTACATATATAATATAATTTATATTTAGTATTACAAGAGAACATGCTAGTATATATCCAACTTTTCATTTTCTGCATATTTACCCTCCTTTCTGCCACATGGAGCTCGCTTTACCAGAGACTTTGTTAAAAAGTAGTTCAATATGATCTCCCCAGATCTGATTCTGGACCATGCCGGTGGAACGCCCGCCCCCCAGCCCGGAGGGTAATAGCCTCCCCAAGCCGTTGGGCTTGCAGGGGGTCACATTGTTAACGGGCCTCCCAGAGGGACGAATGAGGGGACGGAGGGAGATATGCGTGGGCCCCGGCACCTGAAAATTATAATTTAGTGTCATTTTGTATAATAATATCATGGTATAAAGTAACAGGCATTTATGATCATCGCAATGGAGGGCAAGAAGGGGGGACACTTTTGGTTGCGCTGCTGGGTATAATCAACTATTTTTTTGGTGTGCCTGGTCGTTCTCCCCAACGCGGAGACTGGTGGATCCATATCCAATCTAACGCACATGACTATGAGTACATAATATATATTTACCGCGGTAAAAACGCGGTAAAATCGCGGTAAAATCGAGGTACAAAATCCTATAATTTTTGAGCGTTTTTTCAACGCCTCAGTGTGAAAGGGGCCTAATGGCAGGGCTGGGTTGTTGTGGCTTGGCTAACTACAGGAGATCTGACCATGCACAGGTTGAACAAAAGCTGGTTCACACACACCCTGTCTAATCAGAGATTGTACTGAACAAATGCAATCAGATAGCAGCTGCTGGGAACAGGAGGAATAATGTTCATCAAAAAAGGCCAGATCGTCCTCCAACAACCATACCAGGGATTTAACTTTGTCACGACTGTAGGGAGGAGAGAAATCATCACTTCCTTCGGGAACACATGACAGGTCTGGTTTACACATAACTGGATTAGAGGCTGAACATCCTCAAATAATATATAACCCTGATCCACTAGGGAATGAGCTGATCAGATGGCTTCCATCAGCTGGTCACTAGTCCACCCTTTTAAAATCTGGCAACAATATTCACCATCCTCTGCTGCCAGCAGAGAAAAGTAAACGATTGCATCAAAATCCATATCAGCAAAAACACACAACACCAGGATGGTTCCTCTATGCAGCCACATCTGATCAGAGATGGCCTTGGTATACTGTCAGGGAAGTTAGCAGACCAGACTGTGTGGACTGCACAGAGGAAACTAAAAACGCATGTGAGTGAAAATATAATAATAATTTTTTTAAGTAAGTAAATATGAATACAGCCACCTCAAATAAACACAGTGTAATAACCAACCCTAAAACCAAGACCCACAGATAACAATAGACATATATGTACAATGATGGGAGATACCGTAATCATAAACAAGCCAGCCTGAGGTCATACACAAGGAGATCAGAAGATAGGTAAGGACGGGAGATCAACAGGAACAGGGAGAGGACGGACAGATAGGCTGCAGAGCAGGGATACAAAGTAATCAGGTAACAGGGGGACAGGTATCCAAGGTAATGGGGAAGCAGGAGGGACAGAACCAGGATGGGCTTGGGATAGGGATCAGGTCGTATCAAATTTGGTTAGATACAGGCTCAGAAGTCAGGATCGCAGGGTCAAGGTCAGGGAGAGAGATACCAAGGCAAACCAAGGCAAACATGTGAGGGCTTGCCGGATATTTAAGTATCTGCCAGTGATTAGCCTAGGTGACACCTGTAAGCAGGAAGAGCAATCCGCTCCACACTGCCAGGATCCATCCGCTGGTGGAGACCAGTACTGTGTCCCAAAGATGATATAACACCAGCAGGGAGAAGTTCTCCTGACAGTTCCAAACTGCCAGGAGACACCTGCGGGTGGACCACAGTACTTCAAGCCAAATAATAAATATTACCAGTGGATGGAACCTTTCCTGACAGTACCCCTCCTCGAAGGAGCGGCCTCCGGACGTTCCAACTAACTGTTGCTGGGGAAAGTCCATGGCGACAAGCTGGGCAACAGGCAAAGTCACACCAGGTTGAGCATGAGGAAAGTTTATGGCTTTAAACTGAACAAAATGCAGTTTGAGCTGAGCAGCGGGTACAGACACATCTGGGCAGGCAGTGGGCACATCCGGGCAGACAGCAGGAACATCCGGGCAGACAGCGGGCACATCTGGGCAGGCAGCAGGCACATCAGACTGGAAAGTGGGCACATCAGGTCAGACATCGGGCACATCCGTCTGGAAAGTGGGCACATCCAAGCAGGCAGCAGGCACATCCGGGCAGACAGCGGGCACATCCAGGCAGACAGCGGGCACATCAGACTGGAAAGTGGGCACATCCAGGCAGATAGCAGGCACATCCAGGCAGGCAGCGGGCACATCCAATCAGGCGACGGGCACATCAGACTGGAAAGCGGGCACATTAGACTGGAAAGCGAGTACATCAGACTGGAAAGCGGGCACATCAGATTCAAAAGCGGGCACATCAGACTGGAAAGCGGGCACATCGGACTGGAAAGCGGGCACATCGGGCTGGAAAGCGGGCACATCGGTCTGGAAGGCAGGCACATCGGACTGGAAGGCAGGCACTGGCACATCAGGTTGGAAAGCGGGCAAATCAGGCTGGAAAGCGGGCACCGAGACATCAGGCTGGAAGGCAGGCACCAGGACATCAGACTGGAAGGCAGGCACCAGGACACCAGACTGGAAGGCAGGCACCAGGACACCAGACTGGAAGGCAGGCACCAGGACACCAGACTGGAAGGCAGGCACCAGGACACCAAACTGAAAGGCCGGCACATCAGACTGGAAGGCAGACACCGGGACATCATGCTGGGTAGCAGGTACGTACACATCAAGCTGGGCAGCAGACAGGAACACATCAGGCTGGGCAGCAGACAGTGGCTCATCAGGCTGGGCGGCAGACAGTGGCTCATCAGGCTGGGTAGCAGACAGTGGCTCATCAGGCTGGGCAGCAGACAGAGGCTCATCAGGCTGGGCAGCAGAAAAAGGCTCATCAGGCTGGGCAGCAGACAGTGGCTCATCAGGCTGGGCAGCAGACAGAGGCTCATCAGGCTGGGAAACGGGCACCACAACCTCAGGCTGGGAAACGGGCACCACAACCTCAGGCCGGGGAAACGGGCACCACAACCTTAGGCCGGGGAAACAAGTACCACAACCTCAGGCTGGGAAAAGGGCACCACAACCTCAGACCGGAACGCTGGCTCTAGCTCTTCAGGCTGGAATGCTGGTACTGGTTCCCCAGGTTGGAACGCTGGCACTCCGGACTGGAACATTGGCACCTCGGGCTGGAACACTGGCACTCCAAACCGGGCAGCAAGTACTGGAGTTTCAGACTGGATAGCTGGCATTGGGACGTCAGGCTGGGTAACAGGCACTGGGAAGTCAGGCTGGGTAACAGGCACTGGGACATCAGGCTGGGTAACAGGCACTGGGACATCAGGCTGGGTAACAGGCACTGGGACGTCAAGCTGGGTAACAGGCAAAGAGTTGGTAGATTTAGGTGGATCATCAGGTTCAACTGGCGTAAACGCAGGCTGGAGCAGGTTGGTCGGTGTGGAGGCAGGTTGGGTTACTGGCAGGACTGTGTGGGTCGGAAAGAACTTTTGTCTCCTTTTTGGCTTAGCCGCTGCAGATTTGTAAGTAACTGGAGAAATGTAAGAAAAGGATGTAATTGGGCAAAAGGAAAGGCTGGAATGCAGTGGAGACACGGGGACAGTGGCTGGAGGAGATTTTTGTGGAATAGTTACAGGTGGAAGGGAAGAGGCAGGTGGATTGAAGACAGGATATGTGCAGCAAGTAATAAGGAAAAAGAGAAACAGTTCCCCATGTTTTTTTTAGCAGCATAATGATACAGAATTGTGGGTCTTCCTCAGGGGGTTCTTACATTTCTAAAAATACATCAAAGAAATACATCAGAGAATGACCTGTTTCTATGTCCTATTGATTATAGTGTACATATATAATATAATTTGTATTTAGTATTACAAGAGAACATGCTAGTATATATCCAACTTTTCATTTTCTGCATATTTACCCTCCTTTCTGCCACATGGAGCTCGCTTTACCACAGACTTTGTTAAAAATGTGTTCAATATGATCTCCCCAGATCTGATTCTGGACCATAACGGTGGAACGCCTGCCCCGCAGCCCGGAGGGTAATAGCCACCCCAAGCCGACAGGCTTGCAGGGGGTCACATTGTTAACGGGCCTCCCAGAGGGACAAATGAGGGAACCGAGGGAGAGCTGCGTGGGCCCCGACACCTGAAAATTATAATTAATATGTAAAAAATAATAAATAAATAGAATTAGGTTAAATGAATTGAAAAGTGTGTTGGAGAATAGTGTGAATAAATCAATGGGGGTGATTTACTATAAACAGTGCGCTGCGCCGGTTCATACCTTAATAGGTGCGCTGGATAAATCCTTAATTGAGCACAGGAACAGGCGGTGCACTGCTATAGTAAATAAAAATTTGAGCGGCTCTTTATTCAAAATGAATGGTTCCCTATGGGAGCCCATTGATTTGAATAGAGGTCGCCCGGGAAGTCGGATGAAGACGTTCCGACTCACGGGGCGACTCGTGTGCCGGTTGACAAAGGGACAGCACGACTTTGTGAGGCAACTTGGACACGACTTGAGCGTGAATCAGCCGCTCCAGTCGTGTCCTAGAGGCAACTTCCTGGCCGAGAATGTCTCCAGCGTGATACCATCGCGCTGGTTCTCAGCACAGAGCACTGCAAGCCTCGCGCTCGCTGTCTCCTGTGTTTGGTATGAATCATGAAGGGGAACTCCACGCCAAATTTTAATGAAAAAACCGGCATGGGTTTTCCTCCAGGAGCATACCAGGCCCTTAGGTCTGGTATGGATTTTATGGGAAACCCCCCTACGCCGAAACCCAAAATCCATACCAGAGCCTTATCCGAGCACGCAGCCCGGCAGGTCAGGAAAGGGGGGGTGAGAGCGCCCCCCCTCCTGAACCGTACCAGGCCGCATGCCCTCAACATGGGGGGTGGGTGCTTTGGGGCAGGGGGTGCCCTGCGCCCCAGCCACCCCAAAGCACCCTGCCCCCATGTTGATGGGGACAAGGGCCTCTTCCCGACAACCCTGGCCGTTGGTTGTCAGGGTCTGTGGGGGGTGGGCTTTTCGGAATCCGGGAGCCCCCTTTAATAAGGGGGCACCCAGATCCCGGCCCCCCCACCCTATGTGAATAAGTATGGGGTACATCGTACCCCAACCCATTCACCTGGTGGAAAAAAAAGTCAATAAAAAACACAACTCAGGTTTTTAAAGTAATTTATTAGGCAGCTCCGGCAGCTCTCCGCCCGATGTTGCCTCGTTGCTGTCTGCCGCTACAATGCTCTGTCTGCGGAGCGCAGCCACTTATATTGGCATGGGGCGAGGTCACCGGGTGATGCCACCCACTGACCCCGCCCCCGTATCACGTCACAGTCCCGGGAAATGATGGGACTGTGACGTGATACGGGGGCGGGGTCAGCGAGTGGCATCACCTGGTGACCATGCCCCATGCCAATATAAGTGGGTGCGCTCCGCCCACACAGCATTGTAGCGGCAGACAGCGATGAGGCAACATCGGGCGGAGAGAAGAGGGAAGAAAACGACGATGAAGACCGGGACCCCGCTAGCAAAAGAGCTAGAAGAAGATAGCGGGGCGCCCGGCAGAAGGCAGAAAGAACCGGAGAGCACAGAGAAGGCACCGTAGAGCGGGAGAAGAACCGGAGAGCACAGAGACGACACCGGAGAACAGAACAAGAGACCCCCGGAAGTTGGAAGAAGACGACGATGAAGACTGGGACCCCGCTAGCAAAAGAGCTGGAAGAAGATAGCGGGGCGCTCGGCAGAAAGGCCTGCCAGGTTGCGTGCTCGGATAAAGGGTGTGGATTTTTAGGGGGACCCCCACGCTATTTTTTTTAAGTTTGGCGCGGGGTTCCCCTTAAAATCCATACCAGACCTGAAGGGCCTAGTATGGATTTTGGGGGGACCCCCACGCCATTTTTTTTTTCATTTTGGTATGGGGGTCCCCTTTGAATCCATACTAGACCCAAGGGCCTGGTATGGACCTGGGGGGGGGGACCCACGCTGTTTTTTTTTCTAGATTTTTTTTTTTTAGAGCCGGCAATGTTTATTTTTTTTACATTTCCTTTAACAACCAGCTATAAACAGGTTAAAAAAAACAAACGCGCAAATCGCCGCAAAATCGCGGTATTTGCATTTTGGATGCGGGTTCATTGAATTCTATTACATCCAAAACAGTGTTTTTGGCCTTGGAAAAAAAATCTGCAGTTGCGTTTAACCTCGTTTTTCACAAAGCCAAAAAATGCCTTCAGACACCAAAGATTTCCACGTTTCAGACGCGGGTACCGGCGTTTAGCCGCATTTTAGTTTAGAAGCGTTTTTAAAGGTGACCTATTTTCTTACATTGATAAACTCAAAAATTATGGCAAATGAGGAAAAAACATTAAATATATATATATATATATATATATATATATATATATATATATATATATATAAAATGAAATTGCTTCCATTGCATTGTGGACAATCCACAACTTGGGGCAGCTGATGTGGCAAGTGGACAATTCACAACTTGGGGCAGCTGACGTGGCAAGTGGACAATCCACAACTTAGGGCAGCTGAAGTGGCAAGTGGACAATCCACAACTTGTGGCAGGGGACGTGGCAAGTGACACGCTACATACAAGTACACTGCTGCTCTTTCAGCTGCTGATACTCACTCTGGTCTCACAAAATAGCTGAAATGGTTAATAATACGGTTTTTGGAGCTTAGGGCGGCTCCTTATGATGTTTCCTAACTAAATGCATATAGACGCAAATGTGGAAAAACGCGGCATGCAAACGCCACAAAGCGCGCCTTTCTAAACGCCGCTTTCAACCTTAGTTCTGAACACTTTGCACCAGCGTCCCGTGTACATGGGGCCTAAAAACGCCTATGCCATTTACAGCTCAAAAACGCCATGGTGGCCATGAGGCCATAGGCTAACATGGAGAGCCATTTTTAAGCTGTAAAAAACGCTCAAACAAGCGGCTGGAAAAACGTCCGTGTGCATGTAGCCTTATATTAACCACATGCTTACTGGCCACTTAAACCCCCTTCCTGCCCAGACCAATTTTCACATTTCAGCGCTGATGCACTTTGAATGACAATTGCGCACTCATACAACACTGTAAAGGCTCGTACACACGAACGAGTTTCTCGGCAAAAACCAGCAAGAAACTTGCTGGCAGAGATTTCTTGCCAAGAAATTTGTTCGTGTGTATGGTTTCTCGTCAAGAAAAGCGACAAGAATCTCGACGAGAAAATAGAGAACCTGCTCTCTATTTTCTCGTCGAGATTCTCGTCAGCCTGTTTCTCGACGAGAAAATTGTGTGTGTGTACACTTACCTTTTCGGCGGGAAGCCCGCGCATGCTCGAAATTACTTCGACGCATGCGCGGTAGCTTCCTAGGCATAGGTAGGGTGAACAAAGATGGCGGCGACGGCATCAAATGTGACGAGCGCATGCTCGTCGTATTCGATGACGTCACCGCGTTCGCTCCATTCAAAGAACCGCGGGTTCTTTGAATGGAGCGTGTGTACACTCGGCCAGGACAAGTTTCTTGTCCAAGAATCTCGTCGAAAAAAACGACATGTTTTTTTCGACGAGAATCTCGGCCGTGTGTACGAGGCATAACCCATTGAAAATTTATAATTTTTTTGCACACAAATAGAGCTTTCTTTTGGTGCTATTTGATCACCTCTGCGTTTTTTTTTCTATAAATACAAAAGACCGACTAAAAAAAAAAAATTTGGATATTTTAACCACTTCAGCACTGGGCCTATTCTGGCACTTCTCTCCTTCATGTAAAAATCATAAATTTATGGCTATAAAATTACTTCAAAACCCCAAACATTATATATGTTTTTTTATCAGACACCCATGGGAATAAAATGGCGGTTATTGCAAATTTTTACCTTGCTCCGTATTTGCGCAATAAATGTTCAAACGCCTTTTTTTTGGAAAAAAAATGGTTTCATGAATTAAAAAAAATTACAAAACAGTAAAGTTAGCCCAATGTTTTTGTATAATGTGAAAGATGTTGTTATGCTGAGTAAATAGATACCTAACATGTCACGCTTTAAAATTGCGCACACTCATGGAATGACACCAAACTTCAGTACTTAAAAATCTCCCTAGGCGATGCTTTACATTTTTTTACACGTTACCATTTTCGCATTACAGAGGAGGTCTAGTGCTAGAATTGTTGCACTCATTCTAACGCACACAGCAATACCTCACATGTGTGGTCTGAACGGCGTTTACATATGTGGGCGGGACTTACGTATCTGTTCGCTTCTGTGCGTGAGCTACCGGGGACATGTTTTTTTTTTTTACTCTTTTTTACCTTTTTTTTACTCTTTTTTTAACTTTTTAGTTTTTTTGATCACTTTTATTCCTATTACAAGGAATGTAAACATCCCTTGTAATAGGAATCTATTGTGACAGGTCCACTTTATGGAGAGATGCAGGGTCAATAAGACCCCACATCTCTCCTCCAGGCTGGAAAGCATGAGATCGGTCAAAAAAATTCACCGTTCTCATGCTGACAGCCGAGATCACAGCTTTGTTAACATACGGGAACCCAGCGTGATGTCATAACATCGCAGCCCGGCCTCCGACGGTCATAGAGATGACTGGTGACCATTTGGTCACCAGTCATCTCTCTGCTTCCCATCCGGCGCCGGCCAATTCGTTCTCCGAGCCCCAGATGGCATGGGAGTGCCCGGAAAAGCGGCCCCTCCCGCCTATAAGAACGATCAAGCGGCGGAACGTTTTTATCATGCACAGAATTGCCGGTGAAAAGAATGATATCTGAATGATGCCTGCAACTGCAGGTATCATTCAGATGTCACTGCACAAAGCCAAGGACGTCATTTGACGGTGGGCGGTAGGGAAGTGGTTAATATTTCGAAAATGTAGAAAAAAGGTAATTTTTCTCCTTCATTGATGTACACTGATGAGACTGCACTGATGGGCTGCACTGATGGGCACCGATAAGGTGGCAAGGGTGGGCACTGAGAGGTGGCATTGCTAGTTGGCACTGGTGGGCATTGATAGGTGGCACTGGCAGGGGCTACTGATTGTCACAGATGACGCAGAATTGCCTCTTCCTCTTCGGGCCTGATGTCCTTTGCACATAAGACGGTGATTGCCTTTTTTTATGCTCACGCTGTCAGCACAAGGAGAAAACAAAAACCATTACCCAGCTTTTGTTTACATCACATGATCAGCTGTCATTGGCTGACAGCTGATCACATGGTAAGGGGCAGGGATCGGCCTCTTACTCGGATCTGTCATCACCGAGTCTCAGTGACTCAGTGACCACAGCGCTCGCGTGAAGAAGAGGACGTCTATTGACGGACTCCCGGCAATTGAGGACCGTGCTGTGGCCGTCGATCAGTTATAGCGCTGATCTCGAGTGATTAAAGAGGGTCTAAATGGGCCATTGACATGCATCACAATTCAACTTAGGAATGTGTCTTTGCAAAGTTAAACTAAATGAAATTCTTTCTTATTTTTGCTTGGGGATAGTGTGCAGAGGGATTACAAATCTAGACAGTTTTTGGGGATGTTTGCACCCCTGATAGGGTTAAGACAACTCCCAAATTTGGCCACTTTATCCTTCCAAATAATTCACTTCCTGTCACATAGCCACACAGGAAGTGAAGGCAAATCACTACCAATGTCTTTCCTTGGGGACACACGGATCAATCTAAATACTTTCCCCATTATGTACATTGCACTCCAGCATTTTGCGGGGTAAACCCCAAATTATTAGGTATTTTGGACTTTGGGGTTTATTTACTAAAGGCAAATCTACTTTGCACTACAAGTGCACTTGCTTGATATCCAAGGGGGACATGCAAGCAAACAAAAAAAACACCATCTTTGCTTTTACATGATTGGATGTTACAATCACCAGTGCTTCCCCTCAGATTTTAAGCAGCTACACTTTTACTGCAGAGTGGATTTGTCTTTACTAAACCCCAAACTACCCAATGATTTGGGGAGTACACAACAAAGTGCTAGAGTGCAATTTGCTTAATGGGGACACTAGTTAGATTGATCTGTGTGTCCCCAAGAAAAGACATTGGTAGGGTTTTACCTTCACTTCCTGTTTAGCTGTGTGACAGGAAGTGAAGCCAATTTTACTAAAAAGGGACACAAAGCCCAACCTAAAAAAAACAAAAAAAAAACAAGCAGGGGTTCTAACACTTACTTGGTTTCCCTCAAAATGCCCACAATTAGAATTGTTTTGCCTTGAGATAGTTTTAAGTGCAGTGCTCTAAATCAGTGCTTCTCAAGTACCCCCAACAGGCCATGTTTGCAGGTTTTCCTTCATCTTGCACATGTACTTTAAATCACAGTCAATGGTTTTGTATTTTGGACAGCAATTCTCGATAAGATAAATTCACAAAACATGTCCTGTTGGAGGTACTTGAGGACTGAGAACCACTGCAGTAAAAAGGAAAATTGAATACTTACCGCTCTGTATTTTTCATTTCCTGGTGACTATCCATGGCAGCACACAATACATGCATATGCTAGCATGAAGGCACCAGGGTAGACAAATCACACCTGTTTTGTTTTGACATGCCAATCAGCTGTCACATTTGTTGCAAAGAAAACACAAAACAAACATCAAAACTTTGCATCAAATTTTATTGGTCAACAAAACAAAGGGAAGCCAAAATAAAAACCATGGTCAATTTGAAACATTAGTCACAGACTCACAACATCTTGAGAAAGTTTTCACAAAATAATGCAGCACAGACAATTAAATCAAAGTGAGCAAACAACACACATTAACAACATCAAAATTATTTCAGGGGAACATTTCCCCCCACACAAAAAAATACAATCAACAAAATTAAAACAAACATCTGTTTTGCAAAGACATAACAAATAAAATACATGTGTTACAAACTCGATAAGGACACCAAAATTTACTTTTTGCCAGACACACGCACACACACTTGCCTCTTTTCAGGACAAGGGAGAGGATGCTATCTGCGAGCTTATATAACATAGGTTTGTGTGCTAATGAGGCAATTGAAAACACATGCACAGTCCATGAAACACCCAAAATGCAAGTTCACCCAATGTAGAGACTGAACTTAAAAGTGGGCACACCTGTTAAGGATGTCCTTCAATTACTAACCCATAAAAACACTATCTGAGCATGCCCAGAAATATCCAGGTGCTGTTCACACACAAAAAGCACCAAAAAAAAAACTAACTGCCTGGGCATGCTCAGAACAACACAACTGCAGCTAGCAGAAAATAACCCCCCCCCCCCGTCCAAAAATAAGCACATCATCTAGCATGCTACAAAATTAGAGATGGGACAAACAAGAAATAACTGACTTGTTAATTTTGCTAGTCCCCACTTGGCTGGCTTATCTTCTAGTTATTGGCCTTAAAATGGGGGCCCAGGTCCCACCCTAAGCCCTGGTTCACACTGGTGCGATTTGAAATGCGATTTGACATGTCAAATTGCATGTCAAATCGGCAAAATTTGCCGCAAGTTGCGGGCAATGGCACCGTCCTAATCGGTGCAACGCCGCATCTGTGGCGCTTCACCGATTACAAAAAGTAGTTTCTGTACTACTTTTTGCGATTTCAGCCACGATTTACATTGACATCTGTGTCAGATGTCTCTGTAATCGAGTTGAAATCGGGACTGACAGGCTGGAGTGAAATCGTTCAGCTGAACTCGCACGGCTTCACTTCCACAGCCCCAGTGTGAACCTGGGCTAAGGGACATATATCAATGTCACCAATTTGGACAACACCAAAAACAAAACAAGGAGAAGTGCCTTTAAATATGCCAAATTGCTTAAGGGCCATTTCACACCACATGCAGTGCGTTTTTTATGCATCAAAAATGCATGGAAAGTTGGTTATATGGTTCTAAATGGCAGTGTTTGTTCCAGTGCGTTCCAGTTCCACAAAAAAAGTAGAACATGCTGCATTTTACCTGCACTGGACTGTACTGGAACGCAGCAAAACGCATTAAAAACGCACGGGAACACACCTAAATGCACCAAAAATGCACTGGAACACACTTGTCCTTATCTATGGTTAATAAAAAAGAGGGGTGAAAAAAATCACTGGACTGCATCAAAAACGTACCAAAAATGCACTGGAACGCATCAAAAATGCGTTTCTATGGTGTGAACTGGCCCTAGTTCACACAGTCTGGATGCGTTCCAGGTGCTTTTCTGCATGCGCGTTTGACACATTCCAGTGCGTTTTTGATGCGTTTTTGATGCAGTCCAGTGTTTTTTCCCCCTCTTTTCACTTAGGACAAGTGTGTTGCAGTGCGTCTTTGGTGCATTTAGGTGCATTCCGGTGCATTCCAGTTCATTTTTGGTATGTTCCGTAGCGTTTTTGATGTGTTTTACTGTGGTCCAGTACAGTTCTGTACCTAAAAAATGCAGCATGACCATTTTTTTTTCCTTTCTGAAATGCACTGGAATGGACTGCAGTGGTGTGAACTATGCCATTGGCATTAATGTGATCAACTTTCTTTGCGTTTTTCATGCATCAAAAAAACGCACTACACTGCATCCGGTGTGAACTGGCCCTAAATATCATACCTGGGGGTGTCTATAGTATGCCTGTAAAGTAGCGCATGTTTTCCATGTTTATAACAGTTCGAGAGCAAAATTACATTTCTAAAGTAAAATAATAGTCATTTATAAGTACTCGCGGCTGTAATGAATTGCTGGTTCCCGTCAATACAGATAAAAGTAATTGAAAGTCTTTGAAAAAAAAAATTGCGTGGGGGTCCCCCAAA
The DNA here is from genome assembly GCA_029206835.1 of Rana muscosa. NCBI lineage: Eukaryota > Metazoa > Chordata > Amphibia > Anura > Ranidae > Rana > Rana muscosa. The sequence goes on from CM055127.1 coordinate 205,088,744, forward strand.
TTCCATTACCAGGCCCTTCAGGTCTGGTATGGATATTAAGGGGAACTCCGCGCCAAATTTAAAAAAAAATTACATTTACTAAGATTTTGCCGGCGCAGTGTCCCGGCGCATTTGAATGAGTGAAATTCCCACGCTGAGCTCAAAAAAAACTCTTGCAGTTCTAAACATACTTGCCGGCGCAGCGGGCAGCGGGCTGGTTCTGAAAAAGTTACTTTCTCACTCTATTTTGGGCATATTTGTTACTTGGGCAGGTGTCACTACACTTCCTCACATCACCCCATATCACCCCCATTATAGTGGCACTTCCAGCTTCTTTATATTTAGATTTTAAGATGCTGTGCACCAGGTCCATAGTAGCGCACTGAGCGCCTCCTCCCGTACGCCGAGAACACTGTAGTAAATGGGAAATAGCGCTGCGCTACCGGCGCAAATGTTTTGTAAATACCAAAACAGCCGTTGCGCACGCACATGCGCCGATACTCATGGCGCAAACGTTTCATAAATCAGCCCCATGGTGTTAAAATGATGTGCTATGTGGAGCCAAATAATGAGATGAGTACAAATACAATCTACTGAAGTGAATTAAATTGTGAATGATTAAACCTATAAGGGAGGGGTTTGTGTGAAATATTGGTGTGAACCAAAAATGGAAAATTGAATTCAAATACTTATCATAATTTTCCTTTCCTGACGAGCTCCATGTCAGCACAGCCGGGTGAGGCTCCGCCCACACCTACGTGATCAGGACTTAACTATAAATTTTTCACTCACCTCAGCCTCAGCGTTTCGTAACTATTACTACTTAACTAGGCGGGTTCTGTGCTGACATGGAGCTCGTCAGGGAAGGAAAATTACGGTAAGTATTTGAATTAAATTTTCAGTTTTCCTGAAGGCTCCATGTCAGCACAGCTGGGAATTAGCTAGCCAAAACAGGGGAGGGATAATGCTACACACTCCAATTCTGACTAAAATGGTAACAGAAAACATAATGCCTCTGACAAACTCAATTGTCATGAATATTTTGGTGTCCACATAGTTGTATTGCGGATAGTTTGAGACACCCGGCCTGCTGTCACCCTCAAGGTCTGGACCCTTCTAGTAAGTGTGCCCTGATTCTCCTGGCACAGCCATCCCTACAACCTGCAGGCCAAGGAGATGAGGTTATCAACCAAGAGATAATGATTTTACGGCTCCCAGTAAGTTTATTATGTGTTCCACCTGAAAAGGACAAACAGATGTACAGGGCTTCTGATGGCAGGAGTCGCCTTGATTAAATATTTTAGCGCTTAGCCCACATCCAATGGGCTAACTTCTTGAGTACTCCCCAAAGGGAACGTAGGAGGGAAACCTCTTGTGTGATATGAACTATGAAGGTCAGTTCAGGCACATATTAGAGCATTGGCATGAGCACCATCTTGCCTGGGAAGTACGCGAGTATGGGTTCTTTAAACCCAAAAACACCAATGCTGATGTAATTGCCACCAGTAAATCAGTTTCAGCGAGAAAGTACCACAGGGTGATTGAAGGCATCCGATGAAAGAACATCCATCAGCATTGGTATATCTCATTCCGGAAACAAGTTTGAGGTTTCCACCAAATTGAATCTTGAAAAACTGTATAATTAAGCGTTGGAAGCTTGCTGAATGCCGGTGAAGACAGCGATAGCCAAAATGCATGGCTATAGCATGCTTGCGCATAGAATTAAGTCAAGCCATGCCTGTAGGCATTCGAAGCAGGCTTCTGAAGAGTCCAGCGTAAAATCTTGATCAGCGAATATACTGGGCATATATGTCCTGTTCTACTATAGGCATGCTTAGCGCTGACCTTTCTCGTTTTGTAGAACTGTTCAAATCTTCACCGAGCATTCAACATCCATTAGGCTCTGCCTCTCTCGACCCAGGCCATCAGCCTGAGCCTGTCAGATGCTGAATGAATCAGACTGGAAAAGATGTGATCTACCAGGCAGAGGGCGTCACTCCTTGACACTCAGGATGAGTAGCGGGTACCAAAACTGTCACCTTCCCTTGCCCCAGCTTTAGCTGGAAGCTGAGAATCAGAGGGAGCAGCTGAAAAAAAAGGCATAAGCAGTCTTGGCGATCCATTCTGCGATCAGCACCTCCACTCCGGGAGCTTGCGGCTCCTGGGCCCTGGAATGGAACTTCAGCAACTTAGTGCCGACTGGAAATATAAGCTCTCGAAAGACTCGCAGTAGTCTGGATCATCCATTGTCGTCAGACTTGACCTGGACAAATAGATCGTCTGAAGATTCTTCCGACCAGGCACATAGGTCACAGATTGTTGGGAGGATTGACTTGGGTGAATTCTAGAATTAGAGAAAACTTCAGAAGTGAGAGACTGAGCCTTGCTTCCAGATGTAGGCCACAGTCGTTGTGCTGTCCAACTTTCCCAGGACAGGCTTACTCTGGATGAGATGACTGAATGCTAAGAGCCTGAAAAGGCTGCCCTCAACTCCACGATGGAGTCTTGGACCCTTGACAAAAGACCATTGGTCCTGAGCTCATTGTTCCTGAAGTAGGGCTCCCCTAAACTGGCTGGTATCTGCCTGTACCACCAGGTCGTCTGAGCTGCTGGGGCAAGGCGATTTCTATGGCTCAATCTGAGACGTGAAGGATGAAAGATCTCCAAATATGGCCCAAAATGCTTTCCTTAGGGGACCACGTGTCCACCCACAAGCCGTCCCTATGTTCACAGAGGAACCACATAGTGCCCCTAGGGCATGTATGGGTGGCACAATCCCAAAATAACAGAGAGCATCCTGACATGGAAGTTCTCATTGACTTCTTGGACTAAGCATTTGCTTCCTTGTCTTTCCTGGACTCCCATCCAGAAAAGCGCAGGAGCTACGCTCTCTGGCATGAGCGTGAGCAATAACTCTTGAATTTTTGGTTTTTAACTCCATAGACCTTCATCTTGAGGCAGGAAGCCAAACTGGCCACTATTTAATTTAGGCTTGCCCTTCTGCGATTAAGAAAAAAATGCAGTGACCGCGTTTGTCCTTGAGGGTCGCACCTTCTGATGGTAAGGTCATGTGAATGGCCGATCCCACAAGGGACACATACTAACCAGCGGGGTGGTCCCAACCCCTGGACCTCTATTCGTTCCAAAGGGCATAACTTTGACATCCTGCTGTGACGATATCCTCCAATCTTGACGAACAAGCACTTGATCCATTCAACATCCAACCGTCTTCTGGAGGTATTTAAAATACTTCCAAAGTTTCACCTCTATACACAGGCATTTCACCAACCTTAGCAATCTAGACACAGGTCGTCCTCTTTCTCCTGTTCAGAAGAGACTGGAGAGAATTGATTGGACCAAGAAGGCCCTGAAAGAAGGCTGGACATTGCCAAACAGACGGTCCCCATACGAGAAGAATCTAGTCATTCCTTTAGAGCAGTGGTTCTCAACTCCAGTCCTCAGGGCCCACCAACAGGCCAGGTTTGCAAGATAACTGAAATGCATCACAGGTGATATAATTTGCTGCTCAGGGATTGCAGTATTCTAGTCTTCATCTCACCAAGGTAACACTTAAAATCTGGCCTGTTAGTGGGTCCTGAGGACTGGAGTTGAGAACCACTGCTTTAGAGTGTCTTGACCATCTGCTTAATTGTGACAACTGGTTAGGTGTCGTCATCTTTATCCTAGGTTGCTTGAACTAGGTAACATCCTTGCCGTCTGTTTCTCTATGGAAGGATCTGAAGCGGATTGTTTGCTTGGGAAGGCTTGGAGAATTCACAGGGTGAGTGGAAACACTCTTTTAGAGCGTATTGACCACATGTTTCATGAGTGCGACCACCTGTTAGGCGCCGTCATCCATATCCTTGGTTGCTTGACAAAGCAGACTGTGTGCATTCATGTCCATCCGGAAGTTTGGAGAATGGGCTGCTTCACCTGGTATGGACAGGCAGCTTCTCATTATCAGAGCAGATAACCCTTTCACAGGGTGAGCCGAAAACACCCCTTTAGAGTGTATTGGCAATTTGATTATTGGGTGTGACACCTTTTAGGTGTTACCCTCCTCCCTGACTGTTTAAGCCAGTGGGATACATACTGTCATGCTCATCCAGAAGTTCGGAAAATGCGCAGCTTCCCCTGGTGTGGACCGGCAGCTTCTCATTGTCAGAGCAGATGACCCCTTTTACAGGGTGAGCCGAAAACACCCCTTTAGAGTGTATTGGCAATTTGTTTATTGGGTGTAACACCTTTTAGGTGTCACCCTCCTCCCTGGCTGTTTAAGCCAGTGGGATACATACTGTCATGCTCATCCGGAAATTCAGAAAATTGGCTGCTTCACCTGGTGTGGACAGGCAACTTCTCATTGTCAGAGCAGATGAGCCCTTTCACAGGGTGAGCCAGAAACACCCCTTTAGAATGTATTGGCAATTTGTTCATTGGGTGTGACACCTTTTAGGTGTCACCCTCCTCCCTGAATGTTTAAGCCAGTGGGATACATACTGTCATGCCCATCCATGTATTCCTCTTATAGAGCTTGAGGAGGGATGTTTGCTGGCTATGGAAAGCCATAAGACTGCTCCTTCACGTTCATCCATGACTTCTTATTGAAGGGCCTGAAGCATGTTCGTTCTGAGATTGGTAAACACTAATAGATAACCTCACCACAGGGCTTGTGCACCATACAGCAAACCAACCCATAGCCCCGGATCACACTGGTGCATTTTTGACATGCGACCCGACCAGTCAAATCGCATGAAAATAATATGCGGCAATTGCACCGCCCTAATCGGTGCAACGCTGCATCAGCGGCGCCACACCAACTTCAAAAAGGCAGTTTGTACTACCTTGCGGTTTCGGGTTGCGACCTATATTGACATCTGTACAGAGACTTGCACAGATGTCTCTAAAAATAGGGACAGGAACAGAGACTGACCAGCGGGAGACAAAGCTGAATAGCACAGCCTCATTCCCGCAACCCAGTGCGACCCTGGACTAGGGAAAAAAACAGTTAAATGCAGTAAATAGATTGCTTAGTAACAAACCCTGAGGGGTTAAACACAGCTAGAGGGAGGCAGAAGCTTCCATCTACAGCCCTGTCGATCAGGTGGAGGTTAATTTGGCTAGAATCTAAATCCTGGGAGGAATCAGGTTATGATGAAAAAGTTTGTTTCAGAACATCAAACAAAAAGGTAGGAATTTGTAACAAAATTACAACCATCTGCAGTGTACACAAACCAAGGAAATTGTAGACATCATAAACATGCCTCTCCATATTCTTTTTTCTTCTTTTTTTTTTAAAGGAAGACCAAAGATCACATAGAAAAATACAAGGATATCCCATCCAAAGGCCATAGCTGGATTCAGTAGATATCTTCAAGGTGGTTCCATCTACCTTCTCTGCAAAATGCTGGTCTTTGGAGGGGTTTGGCATAATGGCATGACAGTAAGCAAACATGAGCAGCCTCCAACAGATTATATCCATGTGTGAACAGACAAAGTGTTACTTTGTGTATCTGTCATGCAGAGTACTCCCTGTCCAGTAATGCAGCATACATTGGATACAAAGCATTTAGCTCACCCAACCTCCGTCATCCGACCGTCGACGTTGGCACAGCGCGGTTGCGCGTGCATAGGGGAGTACTCTGCCACAACCGCTGACTATCTTGCTTGGACCAAGCGGACCCCAGACATGGCTGCTAGCCATGATAAAGCCGCCCCGAGGACCAGCAGCGGGGCTCCCTGGATTATGTTCATTTAGACTAGACACCAGGGACTTTGTTAAGCTTCATCCACACGTATGGACGGTCCGCCAGCCATTTAGACCAGCTAGGTAGAGGAGCACACCTCCGTCCTGCACGTAGGAGGAAAAGAGAAGAACGCTGAGGCTGAGGTGAGTGAAAAATGTATAGTTAAGTCCTGATCACGTAGGGGTGGGCGGAGCCTCACCCAGCTGTGCTGACATGGAGCCGTCAGGAAATTAGAACATCTAGACCATAAAAAGCATGAAATCAGTATAAAGAAAGTTCACCAAGAATGATGAAAAAATGGGGAATAAAATCGAATTTATACCTTATTATGTTTATATTTATATACCTTATTATACTGTTGATGAAAATGGAATGTATATAGAGCAGCAAGTAGAGATTGGGTAATAGTACTTGGTGGGAAGCTGAGTATACTGGGCTGTAGCTGAGGTTGCCATGGGTGACGAGGAGATATATTCTTGGGAAGGCAGGTGACTAATGGCAGGGCTGGGTTGTTGTGGCTTGGCTAAATACAGGAGATCTGACCATGCACAGGTTGAACAAAAGCTGGTTCACACACACCCTGTCTAATCAGAGATTGTACTGAACAAATGCAATCAGATAGCACCTGCTGGGAACAAGAGGAATAATGTTCATCAAAAAAGGCCAGATCGTCCTCCAACAACCATACCAGGGATTCAACTTTGTCACGACTGTAGGGAGGAGAGAAATCATCACTTCCTTCGGGAACACATGACAGGGCTGGTTTACACATAACTGGATTAGAGGCTGAACATCCTCAAATAACATATGACCCTGATCCACTAGGAAATGAGCTGATCGGATGTCTTCCATCAGCTGGTCACTAGTCCACCCTTTTAAAATCTGGCGACAATATTCACCATCCTCTGCTGCCAGCAGAGAAAAGTAAACAATTGCATCGAAATCCGTATCAGCAAAAACGCACAACACCAGGATGGTTCCTCTATGCAGCCACATCTGATCAGAGATGGCCTTGGTATACTGTCAGGGAAGTTAGCAGACCAGACTGTGTGGACTGCACAGAGGAAACTAAAAACGCATGTGAGTGAAAATATAATAATAATTTATTTAAGTAAGTAAATATGAATACAGCCACCTCAAATAAACACAGAGTAATAACCAACCCTAAAACCAAGACCCACAGATAACAATAGACATATATGTACAATGATGGGAGATACCGTAATCGTAAACAAGCCAGCCTGAGGTCATACACAAGGAGATCGGAAGATAGGTAAGGACGGGAGATCAACAGGAACAGGGAGAGGACGGACAGATAGGCTGCAGAGCAGGGATACAAAGTAATCAGGTAACAGGGGGACAGGTATCCAAGGTAATGGGGAAGCAGGAGGGACAGAACAAGGATGGGCTCGGGATAGGGATCAGATTGGGTCAGATTGGTTCAGATTGGGTCAGATACAGGGTCAGCCGTCAGCATCGCAGGGTCAAGGTCAGGGAGAGAGATACCAAGGCAAACATGTGAGGGCTATAAAATGAGAAAAAAACTCTAGTTGGTGGGATTTTGGAGGCAATATAAAAAATCTGAAAAAAACTCAATTAAAATTTTGAAATATTTATTTATACACATGCCACATAACGCGGACACATATATGAAAAAAGAACAAATGGTACAAAAAGGCACATATATATGAAAATTCTACAGAAACTACATAGATCTGACATGATACAAATCTTCCGAAGATGAATACAATAGCCTGAGTTGACCGCTCCAGCCAGAAGCAGATCAAAGGAGGCTTGTCCAACGCGTTTCAAACTGTAAACGTCCTTCTTCAGGGATTTCAAATGCATTCACTTCTACAAGAATAAATTTTCTATTAAATACAGAAACAATAAAATAATTTTCACTTTAATTTCAACTGTTATATGAAATACAGCGAAACAGCAAAAAAACTTACACAAAAAAACTCATATGAAAAAATGTTCCATCAATGCTCCCATATGTGCATCCCAGGTTCCAGTAACACTGTGTTGTGGAATCCCCGATACCCTCAAAGTTCCAGGAAAACTTTTCCATCAGAAACAAGTCCATATAAGAAGTACGGACATATGAAAAAATTGGTCCAAGATAGGTGCCTTAAATAAAAAATAACATACATAGGTATGAAAGTAATTCCATTGGGGAGTAAAATAAATCTCCCTAAAGAAAATGGATATGGTACCTGTAGATGGAAAGTGGAAATCTACAATTCGGATTCATCAGGTAATATAACTCATATAGGAGGACAAAAAACCAGTGGATTCTTGAGTCCAAAGATATATGTCCTAAAACATCAAAAAATATATATGAAATAGGATAAAATTATTCTATCCATCAAAAAGAGAGAGAAGAAATTCCTCCCTCTCCTAGGTGGAACTTTTAGAATATTACCTGTCAAGAGGATCAAGAATCACGATTGATATCCAGAAAAGGTTCCATGCAACAGAGGTCCATACAAAAACATCCTCTGCCTACCAGCAGAGGGAGAGAATGACACCATATAACTTCTTTGGCGTCCTATATATCCCTCTGCTGTGTCTGATTGGTCCAGACAGGGTCACATGACGCACCTGCTCATAGAGCAGAGCATCATGTTGCCATGGATACGCCGCATTTGCCACGCCAGATCACGTCCAGCGCCGGTCACATGACGCAACCGCACCAATCAGCGGCGCGTCTGCCATCGGCGCATAGAGGCAGCAAAATAGGCAGCGAAGCCAAAAAACTGGTCCACGGTCCCATTACATGCCCGATGTGATGCCATCCATCGCGCCCCGATGAAGAGAAGGGCATGATGAGTGACCACAGAAGCCCGATCAGCCCCAATTCTGGTCCGTTCCGCACCGCAGGAAGTGCAGAGACGGCCATCTTGAATGTGGGCAAATTTAGGGGATACCGATATAAAGGGTAAAAAAGATGGTGCTGGGTTGTGATGGGACAGTCAGACATGGAGTAACAGTGTGAACTGGTACCCAGGATATAGATCCTTCCCCCAGAACAATAATATGGACGGGGAGCGGGCCATGGACTATTACCACCGGTGCCGTTTTTAACCTATGATAGGAATATGTCCCTAACAAGGAAAAAATTGATAGGGGGCAATTTCCCATGGGGAAAACCCACTCCCCGGCACCGGATATGAACATGTAAAATCGGAAAAACGGGAATACTGGATAGAAATAACGGGCCACCCCAAAGACATACCTCTGGTTGTGTCACTGACCAATTGGATGCATGCATGGGAGCATATCAAGAAATCCCTTCCGCCCAAGGGATCATATATACCTCCGCAGAAAGGAATGTTAAGAACATTCAACATACAAAATACATATAAACAACAATCTATATATATCTCAAACCCCACATGTGTGTCAATGTGTCTAGAAAAAAGAGAGATCATCCTGTATCCATTGATATGGAGAAAAGCTGGAATAACAAAGATAATTAAAAATTGAGAAATCAATTTCAAACAAGGATGGGTGGGACATCAGGGTATATCAATAAAAGGAAAAAACCCAAAACAGAAACAGAAACAAAACTAATCAGTCTTTCCAGAGCTAAAGCCCTCCAGGAATGGACGAAAACTTTCGACTTCATTCAGACCTGGGGGCGTGGTTGCCCTAAGGTGCCTGATCCAGCGCATTTCCCGCTGGAGCAGGACCTTATTCCAATCCCCCCCCCTACATGGAATATAAATCCTTTCAATGACTGAAAAAATTACATTGGGCATTCTGTACCTATGTTTTTTAGCTACGTGTCTCCCAAGAGGTAAATAGAGATTCCCTATCCTCATGCTATGTATATGTTTTTCCACTCTCTTCCCTAATTCCTGTCTTGTTTTTCCGACGTAAAAGGATCCACACTGACAGACCATCAAGTAGACCACACCTTGTGTCTTACAATTGGCAAAATGCCTAAATGTGAAGGTCTCCCCATTGGGTAAAGTGAGCGTGGATCCTCCGCCAATGACAGTACATTGAGAGCATGCCCCACAAGGATAGGTCCCAAAGATTTTGCATGGGTCTTTTCTAGCCTCTCCCTTGTATTCACTTTTGACCAACATGCCACCGATGGATTCTGCCTTTTTGAAGGTGATCACTGGTTTGGATGGTACTAGTGTCTTAAGGATTGGATCCTCAGTAAGGATGGGCCAGTATGTGGTTAGAATCTGTCTGATTTTCTTATGCTCATTGGAGAATTTGAAAATTATCCTTGAAGTATCATCTTCCTGAGTTTTTTTCTTTTTCTTAGAAGTTTTGAAAATCAAAGTGTGTCTTTCCATTCCCTTTACTCTGTTGAAAGCTTTCTTTAAGGTGGATCTACTATAACCTCTCGCTAATAGGCGGTTACTTAGCTCATTAGATTCAAATTGAAAATCCTCATCTGATGTACAATTCCTCCTGATTCGGAGGAACTGGCTAAAAGGTATGGATTCTTTGAGTGTTGTTGGGTGGAAACTGGCTGCGTGCAACATCGTGTTGCCAGCCGTCTCCTTCCTAAACAGTCTGCTTTGGACTTTTCCCTGTATATCTTTAGATATAAGGATATCGAGAAAGCTAACTTTCTCAAAGTCGTAGGACATAGTAAAGAATAAATTTAGGTTGTTGGTATTCATAAGTTCCAAAACTTTCTTGAGCATATCTTCAGGCCCATCCCAAATAATGAAGATGTCGTCTATGTGGGCGCTGCCACATAAGAATGTGGCAGGCACACATAGACGCATCATCCCCCAGGAGGAAGTCCTTCTCCCACTCCCCCAGGTACAGGTTGGCATATGAGGGTGCACAGCACGTCCCCATAGCCACCCCCTGCACCTGGAGGTAGTGGGAGCCCTGAAATAAAAAAAATTATGATGTAAAATAAAATCAAGCATCTGTATGATGAATTGATTAAACTTCCAGTCAGTGGTTGGGCGTTGTCGTAACACTCTTTGGACAGCTAAAATACCAAGATCGTGTGGTATGCTGTTATAAAGTGACTCTACGTCTACAGTCACCAAAAAGGCTGATGGAGGTACGACAAGACCTTCCAATATTTGCAGAAGGTGGATTGTGTCTTTAGTGTACGAAGGGAGATCCATCACATGGGGTCTGAGGTGCTGGTCAATGACTCGGCTAGCACCTTCAGAGATGGAACCATTACCCGATATGATGGGCCTACCTGGTGGCCTCAACAGGTTTTTGTGCACTTTAGGAAGTGCATACATCGTAGGGGTACGTGGGTGTCGGGTTCTAATAAAGTCCCAGGTATCTTGGTTTATGGCACCGTCTCTGAAGGATTCATCAACCAATTGATAGAATTCGCTATTCATTCTATCCACTGTGGATGAGGAGATTTTGCGATAGCATTTAGGATCCCTGAGAATTTTCATGCACATCTCCTCGTAATCTGGGTTGTCCATAAGGACGATGTTACCCCCTTTATCTGAGCCTTTAATCGTGATGTTAACATTGTTCTTAAGGGTTTTTAGGGCATGTTTTTGCTCTGGATTGAGATTGCATATATTTGCAGGTTTTTACTGATATTTTCCAAAATTGGAAATATCTGAATCCTCAAGCCGATAGGATTAATATGTTCTTTAATATACCTATCGGCTTGAGGATTCAGATATTTCCAATTTTGGAAAATATCAGTAAAAACCTCAAGTTGAACTGGGAAACCAAGTTAAATGAATGTTCAATGAATTTGATGATGTTATTGCAGGAGGAGTATAGACAGCAGCTGGTTGTTTTGGATATAGAAATAGAATCACTATATGCTCGCCTCTCACTCCTAAAAACGCATAAAGAATACAGTAACTTTGAAAAAAATCTCAAGGAACATTTGGAAAATTTTGGCAAAACAATACTTGTGAAAAAAGAGAAAAAGTATTGGACAGATAAAAATGCGTTCAGTGAGGGTCGAGCATATAGATGGAATCAAGAGAAAAAATATAAAAACAATCAATTTAATAAACATAAAAATCGAGGGGGAGATACTAATGCACAAAATGATTATTCGTCTGACACCCCGTCTAACTCTTCCTCCTCAGTCTCCTCAAACACAGGTCGTATGTTTGGGACTAAAAGAAAGGTCCTTCACCTAGATCCAATGGAACTGATGGAGAGGTCCTACATTGCAACAAAAAAGCAACAACGGATTCCAAGGTATTCTCCACACAAAATGGAAGAGGGAGTGGACATAGTCGGGGTACATACAAAAATAACCCCAAGGGATCTACCACTCGAAGCAAAACGGCTTCTCAGAGGGAATTGGGGGCAATACCCAAATCTGGGGCCATCTCTCGAGTCCAGTCACTTCCAGTGGAGGATTTTTTAGAGAAGGGCAAAATACAACCTTTTCCACCCTCGCCCATGACACAATTAGTCATGGAACCCTTTGTGACCAAAATAACCCTGGGGGAAAACTCAATATTATAAATCTATCCTCCTACAAGTTATCTGATTTGGAACATGAAGTATTGTCTTTGGGCCTTTCTTTTTGCCCAACCAGCAATACGGACAGTTTTGAAACAGTGAAGGATATTCATTTGTTTGCTCGTAAGCTCTTTTATAAGAGCTTGTATGCTAAACAAGAGAATCAAGAAAATGAAGTGGCACCGAATCTTAAAGCGGCCGACTTCAAGGCCTTGAGGGACCTAAATCTCCTACTCCAAGAAAACGCCCCTTTGAGTCAGATAGGGGAGGAGAATTTGGAGGAGGAGGAGAGTGATGATGGGGAAAATAATCAGACATTTTTCACCCCCAAAAAATTTAAAAGGAAGTCTCATAACTTCCCACCAATCAACCAGAATCCTGCTTTAGCTCTGTTTGTAAGACAAACATCTAAGGAAATTGAGGTCCTGAGGAAAGAGACTTTACATTGCAATCTCAATCCAGAGCAAAAACATGCCCTAAAAACCCTTAAGAACAATGTTAACATCACGATTAAAGGCTCAGATAAAGGGGGTAACATCAGTCCTTATGGACAACCCAGATTACGAGGAGATGTGCATGAAAATTCTCAGGGATCCTAAATGCTATCGCAAAATCTCCTCATCCACAGTGGATAGAATGAATAGCGAATTCTATCAATTGGTTGATGAATCCTTCAGAGACGGTGCCATAAACCAAGATACCTGGGACTTTATTAGAACCCGACACCCACGTACCCCTACGATGTATGCACTTCCTAAAGTGCACAAAAACCTGTTGAGGCCACCAGGTAGGCCCATCATATCGGGTAATGGTTCCATCTCTGAAGGTGCTAGCCGAGTCATTGACCAGCACCTCAGACCCCATGTGATGGATCTCCCTTCGTACACTAAAGACACAATCCACCTTCTGCAAATATTGGAAGGTCTTGTCGTACCTCCATCAGCCTTTTTGGTGACTGTAGACGTAGAGTCACTTTATAACAGCATACCACACGATCTTGGTATTTTAGCTGTCCAAAGAGTGTTACGACAACGCCCAACCACTGACTGGAAGTTTAATCAATTCATCATACAGATGCTTGATTTTATTTTACATCATAATATTTTTTATTTCAGGGCTCCCACTACCTCCAGGTGCAGGGGGTGGCTATGGGGACGTGCTGTGCACCCTCATATGCCAACCTGTACCTGGGGGAGTGGGAGAAGGACTTCCTCCTGGGGGATGATGCGTCTATGTGTGCCTGCCACATTCTTATGTGGCAGCGCTACATAGACGACATCTTCATTATTTGGGATGGGCCTAAAGATATGCTCAAGAAAGTTTTGGAACTTATGAATACCAACAACCTAAATTTATTCTTTACTATGTCCTACGACTTTGAGAAAGTTAGCTTTCTCGATATCCTTATATCTAAAGATATACAGGGAAAAGTCCAAAGCAGACTGTTTAGGAAGGAGACGGCTGGCAACACGATGTTGCACGCAGCCAGTTTCCACCCAACAACACTCAAAGAATCCATACCTTTTAGCCAGTTCCTCCGAATCAGGAGGAATTGTACATCAGATGAGGATTTTCAATTTGAATCTAATGAGCTAAGTAACCGCCTATTAGCGAGAGGTTATAGTAGATCCACCTTAAAGAAAGCTTTCAACAGAGTAAAGGGAATGGAAAGACACACTTTGATTTTCAAAACTTCTAAGAAAAAGAAAAAAACTCAGGAAGATGATACTTCAAGGATAATTTTCAAATTCTCCAATGAGCATAAGAAAATCAGACAGATTCTAACCAAATACTGGCCCATCCTTACTGAGGATCCAATCCTTAAGACACTAGTACCATCCAAACCAGTGATCACCTTCAAAAAGGCAGAATCCATCGGTGGCATGTTGGTCAAAAGTGAATACAAGGGAGAGGCTAGAAAAGACCCATGCAAAATCTTTGGGACCTATCTTTGTGGGGCATGCTCTCAATGTACTGTCATTGGCGGAGGATCCACGCTCACTTTACCCAATGGGGAGACCTTCACATTTAGGCATTTTGCCAATTGTAAGACACAAGGTGTGGTCTACTTGATGGTCTGTCAGTGTGGATCCTTTTACGTCGGAAAAACAAGACAGGAATTAGGGAAGAGAGTGGAAAAACATATACATAGCATGAGGATAGGGAATCTCTATTTACCTCTTGGGAGACACGTAGCTAAAAAAACATAGGTACAGAATGCCCAATGTAATTTTTTCAGTCATTAAAAGGATTCATATTCCATGTAGGGGGGGGGGGATTGGAATAAGGTCCTGCTCCAGCGGGAAATGCGCTGGATCAGGCACCTTAGGGCAACCACGCCCCCAGGTCTGAATGAAGTCGAAAGTTTTCGTCCATTCCTGGAGGGCTTTAGCTCTGGAAAGACTGATTAGTTTTGTTTCTGTTTCTGTTTTGGGTTTTTTCCTTTTATTGATATACCCTGATGTCCCACCCATCCTTGTTTGAAATTGATTTCTCAATTTTTAATTATCTTTGTTATTCCAGCTTTTCTCCTTATCAATGGATACAGGATGATCTCTCTTTTTTCTAGACACATTGACACACATGTGGGGTTTGAGATATATATAGATTGTTGTTTATATGTATTTTGTATGTTGAATGTTCTTAACAGTCCTTTCTGCAGAGGTATATATGATCCCTTGGGCGGAAGGGATTTCTTGATATGCTCCCATGCATGCATCCAATTGGTCAGTGACACAACCAGAGGTATGTCTTTGGGGTGGCCCGTTATTTCTATCCAGTATTCCCGTTTTTCCGATTTTACATGTTTATATCCGGTGCCGGGGAGGGGGTTTTCCCCATGTGAAATTGCCCCCTATCAATTTTTTCCTTGTTAGGGACATATTCCTATCATAGGTTAAAAACGGCACCGTGGTAATAGTCCATGGCCCGCTCCCCGTCCATATTATTGTTCTGGGGGAAGGATCTATATCCTGGGTACCAGTTCACACTGTTACTCCATGTCTGACTGTCCCATCACAACCCAGCACCATCTTTTTTACCCTTTATATCGGTATCCCCTAAATTTGCCCACATTCAAGATGGCCGTCTCTGCACTTCCTGCGGTGCGGAACGGACCAGAATTGGGGCTGATCGGGCTTCTGTGGTCACTCATCATGCACTTCTCTTCATCGGGGCGCGATGGATGGCATCACATCGGGCATGTAATGGGACCGTGGACCAGTTTTCTGGCTTCGCTGCCTATTTTGCTGCCTCTATGCGCCGATGGCAGACGCGCCGCTGATTGGTGCGGTTGCGTCATGTGACCGGCGCTGGACGTGATCTGGCGTGGCAAATGCGGCGTATCCATGGCAACATGACGCTCTGCTCTATGAGCAGGTGCGTCATGTGACCCTGTCTGGACCAATCAGACACAGCAGAGGGATATATAGGACGCCAAAGAAGTTATATGGTGTCATTCTCTCCCTCTGCTGATAGGCAGAGGATGTTTTTGTATGGACCTCTGTTGCATGGAACCTTTTCTGGATATCATTCGTGATTCTTGATCCTCTTGACAGGTAATATTCTAAAAGTTCCACCTAGGAGAGGGAGGAATTTCTTCTCTCTCTTTTTGATGGATAGAATTATTTTTATCCTATTTCATATATATTTTTTGATGTTTTAGGACATATATCTTTGGACTCAAGAATCCACTGTTTTTTTGTCCTCCTATATGAGTTATATTACCTGATGAATCCGAATTGTAGATTTCCACTTTCCATCTACAGGTACCATATCCATTTTCTTTAGGGAGATTTATTTTACTCCCCAATGGAATTACTTTCATACCTATGTATGTTATTTTTTATTTAAGGCACCTATCTTGGACCAATTTTTTCATATGTCCGTACTTCTTATATGGACTTGTTTCTGATGGAAAAGTTTTCCTGGAACTTTGAGGGTATCGGGGATTCCACAACACAGTGTTACTGGAACCTGGGATGCACATATGGGAGCATTGATGGAACATTTTTTCATATGAGTTTTTTTGTGTAAGTTTTTTTGCTGTTTCGCTGTATTTCATATAACAGTTGAAATTAAAGTGAAAATTATTTTATTGTTTCTGTATTTAATAGAAAATTTATTCTTGTAGAAGTGAATGCATTTGAATTCCCTGAAGAAGGACGTTTACAGTTTGAAACGCGTTGGACAAGCCTCCTTTGATCTGCTTCTGGCTGGAGCGGTCAACTCAGGCTATTGTATTCATCTTCGGAAGATTTGTATCATGTCAGATCTATGTAGTTTCTGTAGAATTTTCATATATATGTGCCTTTTTGTACCATTTGTTCTTTTTTCATATATGTGTCCGCGTTATGTGGCATGTGTATAAATAAATATTTCAAAATTTTAATTGAGTTTTTTTCATATTTTTTATATTGCCTCCAAAATCCCACCAACTAGAGGTTTTTTCTCATTTTATACATATTTGGGATGATGGCAATTACATGTTGGGTTGCATGAGGTGTTACATTTTTTAACATGTGAGGGCTTGCCGGGTATTTAAATATCTGCCAGTGATTAGCCTAGGTGACACCTGTGAGCAGGAAGAGCAATCCGCTCCACACTGCTAGGATCCATCCGCTGGTGGAGACCAGTACTGCGTCCCAAAGTTGATATAACACCAGCAGGGAGAAGTTCTCCTGACAGTTCCAAACTGCCAGGAGACACCTGCTGGTGGACCACAGTACTTCAAGCCAAATAATAAATATGTATTACCAGTGGATGGAACCTTTCCTGACAGTACCCCCCCTCGAAGGAACGCCTCCGGCCGCTCCAACTAACTGTTTCTGGGGAAAGTCCATGGCGACAAGCTGGGCAACAGGCAAAGTCACATCAGGTTGGGCATGAGGAAAGTTTATGGCTTTAAACTGAACAAAATGCAGTTTGAGCTGAGCAGCGGGTACAGACACATCTGGGCAGGCAGCGGGCACATCCGGGCAGACAGCAGGCACATCTGGGCAGACATCAGGCACATCCGGGCAGACAGCGGGCACATCAGACTGGAAAGTGGGCACATCCGGTCAGACATCGGGCACATCCGTCTGGAAAGCGGGCACATCCAAGCAGACAGCAGGCACTTCCGGGCAGACAGTGGGCACATCCGGGCAGACAATGGGCACATCAGACTGGAAAGTGGGCACATCCAGGCAGATAGCGGGCACATCCAGGCAGGCAGCAGTCACATCCGGGCAGGTGACGGGCACATCAGACTGGAAAGCGGGCACATTAGACTGGAAAGCGAGTACATCAGACTGGAAAGCGGGCACATCAGATTCGAAAGTGGGCACATCAGACTGGAAAGCGGGGACATTGGATTGGAAAGCGAGCACATCGGGTTGGAAAGCGGGCACATCGGACTGGAAGGCAGACACATTGGACTGGAATGCAGGCACTGGGACATCAGGCTGGAAAGCGGGCAAATCAAGATGGAAAGCGGGCACCGAGACATCAGGCTGGAAGGCAGGCACCAGGATACCAGACTGGAAGGTAGGCACCAGGACACCAGACTGAAAGACCGGCATCAGGACACCAGACTTGAAGGCAGGCACATCAGACTGGAAGGCAGACACCGGGACATCAAGCTGGGTAGCAGGTACGTACACATCAAGCTGGGCAGCAGACAGGAACACATCAGGCTGGGCAGCAGACTGTGGCTCATCAGGCTGGGCAGCAGACAGTGGCTCATCAGGCTGGGCAGCAGACATAGGCTCATCAGACTGGGCAGCAGACAGAGGCTCATCAGGCTGGGCAGCAGACAGTGGCTCATGAGGCTGGGCAGAAGACAGAGGCTCATCAGGCTGGGAAACGGGCACCACAACCTCAGGCTGGGAAACGTGCACCACAGCCTAAGGCCGGGAAACGGGCACCACAGCCTCAGGCCGGGAAACGGGCACCGCAGCCTCAGGCCGGGAAACGGGCACCGCAGCCTCAGGCCGGGAAACGGGCACCACAGCCTCAGGCCGGGAAACGGGCACCACAGCCTCAGGCCGGGAAAAGGGCACCACAACCTCAGACCGGAACGCTGGCTCTAGCTCTTCAGGCTGGAATGCTGGTACTGGTTCTCCAGGTTGGAACGCTGGCACCCCGGGCTGGAACATTGGCACCTCGGGCTGGAACACTGGCACCTCAGGCTGGAACACTGGCACTCCAAGCCGGGCAGCAAGTACTGGAGTTTCAGACTGGGTAGCTGGCACTGAGACCTCAGGCTGGGTAACAGGCACTGGGACATCAGGCTGGGTAACAGGCACTGGGACATCAGGCTGGGTAACAGGCACTGGGACATCAGGCTGGGTAACAGGCACTGGGACTTCAGGCTGGGTAACAGGCAAAGAGTTGGTAGATTTAGGTGGATCATCAGGTTCAACTGGCGTGAACGCAGGCTGGAGCAGTTGGTCGGTGTGGAGGCAGGTTGGGTTACTGGCAGGATTGTGTGGGTCGGAAAGAACTTTCGTCTCATTTTTGGCTTAGCCGCTGCAGATTTGTAAGTAACTGGAGAAATGTAGGAAAAGGATGTAATTGGGCAAAAGGAAAGGCTGGAATGCGGTGGAGACACGGGGACAGTGGCTGGAGGAGATTTTTGTGGAATAGTTACAGGTGGAAAGGAACAGGCAGGTGGATTGAAGGCAGGATATGTGCAGCAAGTAGTAAGGAAAAAGAGAAACAGTTCCCCATGGGTTTTTTTTAAAAAGCAAATGATGATTCAATGTTGTAAAATATAATGATTTTATTAAAAAAAGAGAACAGAGAAATGACACATGTACAAAAGTTTAAAAATATAAGCTCTAGTAAGTACAAAAAGGCGAGGCAAGCAATGGTTGCAGAGACAGATATGCATATGACATTGAGTCGCTAGAAAATTGATGTTAATGCTATTCAATGCATGGAAATGCTCCAATGCATTTCGACCTACAGAATTTTGGGTCTTCCTCAGGGGGTTCTTACATTTCTAAAAATACATCAAAGACATACATCAGAGAATGACCTGTTTCTATGTCCTGTTGATTATAGTGTACATATATAATATAATTTGTATTTAGTATTACAAGAGAACATGCTAGTATATATCCAACTTTTCATTTTCTGCATATTTACCCTCCTTTCTGCCACATGGAGCTCGCATTACCAGAGACTTTGTTAAAAAGTAGTTCAATATGATCTCCCCAGATCTGATTCTGGACCATGCCGGTGGAACGCCCGCCCCCCAGCCCGGAGGGTAATAGCCTCCCCAAGGGGGTCACATTGTTAACGGGCCTTCCAGAGGGACGAATGAGGGGACGGAGGGAGAGCTGCGTGGGCCCCGACACCTGAAAATTATAATTTAGTATAATGATATCATGATATTAAGTAACAGGCATTTATGATCATCGCATTGGAGGGCAAGAAGGGGGGACCCTTTTGGTTGCACTGCTGGGTATAATAAACTAGTTTTTTGATGTGCCTGGTCGTTCTCCCCAATGCGGAGACTGGTGTATCCATATCCAATCTAACGCACATGAGGGCCCGACTATTAGTACATAATATATGTATTATTTTGAATTGATTTTTATATATAAATGATGTTGTTATTAATATTTAAATTATATTTAACTTATTTGATTAGTTGTCTTGATACTCAATAAAAATTTATTAATTAGAGTGCCTTATTTTATATTTATTAGTTATTATAATTAATATGTAAAGAATAATAAATAAATAGAATTAGGTTTAATGAATTGAAAAGTGTGTTGGAGAATAGTGTGAATAAATCAATGTGTTAAAATTGTGTGCTATGTGGTGATAACCACTGGGGAGTCAAATACAGTGAAATCAGTGTTGTTAATAATGACTGTGAAAAGAAAAAGGTCAATGAATATAGGGGAGCTGCACACTCCTTCCCCCAAAGCTTTGAGTCTAAAGAGTCGTACACACGACCGAGTTTCTCGTCGTAAAAAACACGTCGTTTTTTTCGACGAGATTCTTGTTAAGCTTGTCGATTTTCTCGTCAAGCTTTCCATGCGTACACACTGACATTTCCCAATTTCCTCGTTGTTCTCCGCGGTCACGTCCAGCACGTACGACGGCACTATAAAGGGAAGATCTTTTTTCTTGGCGCCACCCCTTGGGCTGCTTTTGCTGATCTCGTGTTACCGCGTGTGAAGTAAAAGTTTGGGAAGAGACGATTCGCGCTTTTCAGTCTTCGTACTTTTCAGATCGTTTTCTGCGGTTCAGTTTGTGCTTGTGGGTTCGTATCTTGACTTTCAGGGCGTCTAGGCAGGTCGTATCTGTTTTACAGTGCGTTCTTGCCTGTTCGTTTCTGTTTTCCAGTTCGTTATTAATAGGCCTTGCTGTTCTAAAGTGCGTTCTGTTCTGTACGTTCTGATAAGACGACTGTTTCCTAGCCATGTCGCCTGGACGTTCTCGTCGTCGAGTTTGTGCTGTGCGTGCGCTTGGTGTTGGTCTGCTTGTTTTGGACCAAGACCAGTCCATGAATGGTGTGAGGAGGAGTTCATGGACCAAGAATTGGTTGCTCCAGCGGGACCAATTCTGCCACATGCCTCTGCTGCGGGAGATCATCGAGAATAATCCTGAGGACTACAGGAATTTTCTGCGGATGTCTGACCCCGTTTTTCAGGAACTGTTGGCTTTGGTGTCCCCCTATATTACCAGGAAGGACACCGTTATGCGGGAAGCCATCAGTGCTGAGCAGAGGCTCATCGCCACGTTATGTTATCTGGCGACAGGGAGAAGTCTTCAGGACTTGAAGTTCACGACAGGCATCTCCCCCCAGGCTCTGGGCCTCATAATCCCAGACACCTGTTCTGCCATTATAGAAGTCCTGCAGGAGGACTATATTAGGGTAAGTTTTCTCCATTAACATCACATTTTATGTATTACATGTATGCTAATGTATTGTATTTCTTTCATCCTTCCCTAATTACCATGATTGTAATATGCTGAGAATGTCCCCTTTGTCCTCATGTATGCCTGAAGCTTTAGATTGCCCCTTTTTTCTCCTCCATGCATATTTCCCTTCACTAACCTTTCCAGCAGGGGCACCTGTTGCTCCAAATGTTTAGGGGTTCAAACCCCAATTTAGGAAATAAACTTCCTCCTTTTTGGATCTGGTGCCTATTAAACGCCCCCATTTGTTCCCTCCAATGCAGCCATTTTGTTCCCTCTAATGCAGCCATTTTGTTCCCTCTAATGCAGCCATTTTGTCCCCTCCAATGCAGCCAGTTCCCCCCCAGCCCTGCACTTACCTTCTTGTGGTCAGCGCCATCCTTCTTCTGTCCTTGATGTCTTCTCCTTCCCTTGATGTTGCATCAGCCAATCATGTTACCATTAAACAGACTTGGTGAACATGATTGGCAGAGCAGCCTGTCAGTGTTTACCCAAGGAATGCCCCCCCCCCCCTGCGTCCCCTATTTAACTTTTCTGCAGCCAATTACATCCCTCAGGCTGTAATGTGCAAGACAATTTTCCTTACTGTTTCTGGTATGCAATTTTAAGCCCATAAATGCCGCAGTTCTTCATATGTCGGTCGCTTAACAGGGGGCCATCCAACTGAATAGTGGGCGGCATAGACAATACATAGGTTAATGCAAGGCATGAACCTATGTATTGTTCTGAGTGATGGGCACAGGAGAGAGGGGGCAGTGCTCCAGCGCCCACTCTGGACGCACCGCCACTGCAGTGCTATCCTGTGGCCAAACACATCTACCCCCCCTCCCCATTATAATTTATTAATGGACCATCATAGGGGGTGATGAATATGATACATGAGCCTTCCATTATACTTATTTAAAACACCTTAATAAACGTAGACTTTGCTTGATGTTGGCCTCTAATGTATTTTCTTAGAATATACTTGTAATGTTTGATTTGTGTATTCTAATATTTTTTCATCTTGTTTGACTCCACAGCTTCTTTCCACGCCACAGGAATGGCAGACTGTGGCATCGGAGTTTGCCACGCGGTGGGACTTACCCAACTGCGGTGGTGCTATAGATGGGAAGCACGTCCGCATCGTGCCGCCACCCCGTTCTGGGTCCTACTACTTCAATTACAAGTGGTTTCATGCACAGTATGAATTCCTCTATGTTGATGTAGGGAAGAATGGCCGGATGTCCGATGGGGGATCCTTCATCCAGACGGAGTTTGCCCTCCGTCTCCAGAGTGACGACCTTGCATTGCCACCGGATGCAGGGAATATTGACGGACTCCCCTTTGTTTTTTTGGCTGATGAAGCCTTCGGGCTCGGACCACATCTTATGAGGCCATTTCCTCAGAGGACCCTGACCCCAGAGAAGAGGGTGTTCAATTACCGGCTGGCCAGGGGCCGAAGAGTCGTTGAAAATGCCTTCGGCATAATGGCCAGCCGGTTCCGCCTTTTTAGGACTCCCATCCACTTGGCGGACTACAAAATAAACTATGTAGTTTTATGCTGCTGTGTGCTACACAATTTTCTTTGCCGCAAATCTAATTCATATATGGCCTCAGTTTTGCCTGAGGCTGGACTTTCCCCTGATAATCTCCTGCCGGGCCTGGAATCTGCCCGTGCTGGCTTGCCCCCCCAAAATGCCCGTGATGTTCGGGACAAATACATGGACTATTTCACGGGTAGGGGGGCAATTCCTATGCCAGGCTATGTCTAAAGATTGCTGTCTAACGATCCAAATAAAAATCTTGTTTAAACTTCTAACTTTTCTTGGTTTCCTGTCTCCTAGTTTGTCTTAGTGCATTTGTAGTGCCAAGTGTATTTTCCTTTAGTAAATACCAACCATTTCACTATGTAACCTTAAAAAATGTACCAAATAAGGTTAAAGCATATTAGAAAAAGAAGCTACATGTTTTTTGTGTTCAAATCTTTTACTATGTGCAAATTCACACACTTTTTTTTTTTATTTTTACATTTTTTGTTTGCCTGGCCACAAACCGGCAATTGTTTTCTTATGAAAATACAAAAACAACAGTTGCATTTCAAAAATTACAAAATTGGATACCTCGGAGCAATCTGAGACATTCACTTACACAAACTATATGTCTCTATGTGCCCGTCCTAATATGGGGTCCTGCCACCCCTTGCCCAGCCAAAAATTGAATATGCACACAATTGGGAATATTTTCCTATAGGGATTTTAGACTCCTGATCCCTATTGTCAACATGTGCTATCTGCCATCAGGGGTGATCAATGGACGTGTTTTGGGGGTGCAACCCCTTCCTCAGTTCACCTACTTTAGATACGAGGAAGGGGTTGCACCCCCAAAAGACGTACATGGATATCCCCTGATGGCAGATAGCACATGTTGACACACTGTTTGCAGATTCAATTTTTGGCTGGTTTGATTGTCAAAAAGTTTTTTACAAGTAGAAGAATAAACATGAACAAAAGGGGGTTGGGATGCCTTATTGAATTCTCCCCAAAACATCGAGAATGTCTTTAAATGTTTGATCCATCACATGAATTCTTTCTTTAATTGTGTCCAGTTCCGTGCTACATTCCATCACTTGCTGGATGAGGCGGAGGGCACTGTCAGCAGAGAAACCTGTACTATCCTTCACCCCAACATTCACATCCCCTAAAAACAAAATACAAAAGGTATTATAACTCTGCAGGCCTACCTCTCTTACCTGAAGCTGTGGTGACAGATACTGACCGGTTGTGGTGACCAGTTCCACAACGTCATCCACCTCTCCTTCCTGCACTTCTCCTTCCTCCACCTCAACTTCCTCTACATCCTTCGTTTGTGGGTCTTTGGGAGTTTGGGGTTGTTGTGAAGCTGTGGGGTTCTTGTGCTCCCTGGAGTGTCCTCCTCCCAGTCTTCTCTCCCCTATGAGAATCAAACAAAAGGTAGAGTTATCACACAGAAATTCTCTATGTTAAAAAAAAAAAACAGGCTAAATTGCTTGGAAGTGGGGTACAAGTGTGTGTTTGGGCGGAAGTTAAAGATGAATGCATTATTTCTGACCAATAATATGCTTAGTATTCACCTTTGTCTGTCATTTTTTAGACATGTAGGCAACACAAAAATTCTCTGAAGCACCTGTGTGGGACACCCAAAAAAGGCGGGTCAGGTGGCCCACACTATAGTGCTCCAAAGTACAGATGTGGAAGCAGCTGCTGAGTGTCCTCTCCTTTACACTGACAAAAGTTTGCATTTCATTCTCTTTACAAACACATCATCTAGCCTATTGTGCCCCAAATTTCCCAAAAAATGGCAGATGTCTAATTACTTTTGTGGCTGTAAAATAAGCCAAAACAGCGGATAGTGGCCGAACGAAGTGTCTGTAACGTAACGAACGATTACTGTGCCCAACCAAGTTCAAAATATAACATTTTGGAAGGGAGTCCAATAATAAAAAATAAAAAAAACAGCAACATGTCAGTTTAGAAAAGGATTAATAGCATAAAAGTGTACATTTTACTTACTTTTTGCGAGCATTCTCTTAATGCTCCTTAACTGCTCTGGCTCCCTCAGTTTGAGGTCTGACCACCTCTTTCTGAGCTGCTCATTTGAGCGTTTCACCCCGAAATTCGTCTTCAGACTCTTCACGACTTTAGTGAGGATTTTGGCCTTCCTTCTATTTGGTTTGCTATACGGCCCATGCTTTGCGTCATAATCAGACTTGAGCAAGATGTCCACCATCTCCGCCATCTCCGCAAAAGACATATTTGATGCCTTGAATCTCCTCCTTGATCGTGACGTTTCCTGAAGTCTCCGGGCTTGTCTCCTCCTCGTTAGTTGCGGAATTATCAGACACCTGCTGTAACTCCGCCATATCTGTCTGCGCGCCGAAAGAGAAGGGGCGGGGAAAAGATGTTAGTTAGAACGTCATGGGCGGGCGACGTGTGCGGAGCGACGTGTTCGAATTTTGACGCATATAGCAAACACACATGTGACTATAGTACGTTCGGTGTGCGGAGAGAGGAGTTCAAGTGACGGACGTGCGAACGAAGGTATGTGATTTTGTGACTTGGACAAATTGTTGGCCTATACTGTTTTGAGAATGTTGTAGGATATATATGGTGACTACGATGTTAAGGAGGTTAGACTGTTTGCCTCACATTAGTTATATATTATTTCTTAAACTTGCAGATACAATATGAATGTCTTTATTAGCGAGAAAGAGTTCCTGGCGGAATTTATTGACCGGGTAAGGGAGCTGCCCGCTCTGTGGGAGACGAAAAACCCCATCCATAAAAAAAGAGGGGTGAGAAAAGCAGCGCTGGAGAAGCTGCTCCCATTTGTGCAGACCAAGGTGCCCACAGCAAAACAAGTGGACACTAAAATTGGGAGCTTGAGAGGCACCTACAGGACTGAACGCTCTAAGGTCCTGGCTTCTCAGAGGTCAGGAGCAGCAGCAGGTGATGTGTATGTCCCGATTTTGTGGTACTACAGCAGGATGTCCTTCCTGGATGACCACATTTAGGCAAGGCCATCACTCTCCACTCTTCCCCCCAGACTTCCCTGCAGCCAACCTGAGCCTTCTCTGGAGCAAGAGGAGGCAGCCATCCTGGATGATCCTGATTTGGCCATCTGGAGTCAGGTATAGTATTAAATGAAATTGCATTAGGATAAAATTAATGTTTGACAAATATGTCAAGATGAGAAACATACAATATTTTGGGTTCCACAAGTGAAATCAAGATCTCGAGACATTAGTCTGCACTTAATTGGGTGCTAAATAGTCAATCTGATGTAGGTGTAAATTAGAAAAAATGATTTCTGGATTTACATTCTAATTGCTTCAATCATGTTTATAAAGTTTGATGCAAAGATTAAACCAACATATTAAACTATGTCCCTTTTTCATACACAGGATGAAATCAGCCAGGAGGAGGGTCTGGAAACTGTCAGACAGGAGGAGGAAGGGCCCAGTGGCAGCCAGGAGGTGGCAGGGCCCAGTGGCAGCCAGGAGGTGGCAGGGCCCAGTGGCAGCCAGGAGGTGGCAGGGCAAAGGAGAAGCACCAGATCCCAGGTGCCTCCCATCCGGCTTCCCAAAAGAGGCAGGAGGGACAGGACCACCAGTGAGGCAGCAATGGCCCTTATTAAAGAGGCCCATGCCACCCTCAAAGAGCCCACATCCCCTGAAGAGGCCATTGCTGGCCTAGTGGAGGCAAAGTTCAAGGTGATGAGCATGGAACAACGCCTCCTATGCGAGCCCCTGCTCATCACCTTGCTCAACAAGGGGGTGATGGAAAAAATTACCCCCAATACCGCCATTTGTGAGGTGGCACAACTGTCCCAACCTCAACCTCCTCCTCCACCTCCACATTCTTCTTCCGCCCCACCCCCTTCTCCTCCACCTCCACCTTGTTCTTCCGCCCCACCCCCTTCTCCTCCACCTCCACCTTGTTCTTCCGCCCCACCCCCTTCACCTCCACCTTTTTCTTCCGCCCCACCCCCTTCTCCTCCACCTCCACCTTGATCTTCTGCGCCACCCCCTTCTCCTCCACCTCCTCCTCCTCCTGACAGGAGTACCCCTCCAGTGGCCCAGCCTCCAGCCAAACGAAGAAGGAAGGCTGCAGGGAAGGCTTCAGGAAAGGTTGCAGGGAAGGTTGCCAGGAAGACGAGGAAGTGATGGCCTTGCTTCATTGTGGTCGGACAGAAGGCAGCCTGTTGTAGTACCACACACTTGGGACATATATATCACCTGCTGCTGTTCCTGACCTCTGGGAGGCCAGCATCAGATTGTGTTCAGAAATGTTGGCCTTCTCAAGCTCCCAATTTTAGTGTCCACACAGGGTTGCTGTGTGCTCCGGGGTCCCTGGGATGCACAAATGGCAGCAGCTTCTCCAGCGCTGCCTTCTCTTTATTTTAGTTCAAACATGAATAAATGTTATTTTTCTTTAACCACTTAAGCCCTGGACCATTTGGTAGCTAAAGGACCAGAGGTGAATTCAGAATTTTGCACTGCGCTGCTTTAACTGTAAATTGTGCGGACATGCAATGTTGTACCCAAACGAAATTTGCGTCCTTTTCTTCCCACAAATAGAGCTTTCTTTTAATGGTATTTGATTGCCTCTGCGATTTTTATTTTTTGCGATATAAACGGAAAAAGACCGAAAATTTTGAAAAAAAATGATATTTTCTATTTTTGTTATAAAAAAAATCGAATGAACTCAATTTTAGTCATACATTTAGGCCAAAATGTATTCAGCCACATGTCTTTAGTAAAAAAAAATGTCAATAAGCGTATATTTATCGGTTTGCGCAAAAGTTATAGCGTTTACAAACTAGGGTACATTTTCTGGAATTTACACAGCTTTTAATTTATGACTGCCTATCTCATTTCTTGAGGTGCTAAAATGAGAGGGCAGTACAAAACCCCCCCAAATGACCCCATTTTAGAAAGTAGACACCCCAAGGAAATTGCTGAGAGGCATGTTGAGCCCATTGAATATTTTTTTTTTTGTCCCAAGTGATTGAATAATGACAAAAAAAAAAATTACAAAAAGTTGTCACTAAATGATATATTGCTCACACATGCCATGGTTATATGTGGAATTGCACCCCAAAATACATTCTGCTGCTTCTCCTGAGTACGGGGATACCACATGTGTGGGACTTTTTAGGAGCCTAGCCACGTACGGGACCCCGGAAACCAAGCACCGCCTCCAGGATTTCTAAGGGCGCAAATTTTTGATTTCACTCCTCACTACCTATCACAGTTTTGAAGGCCATAAAATGCCAAAATAGCACAAAACCCCCCCAAATGACCCCATTTTGGAAAGTAGACACCCCAAGCTGTTTGCTGAGAGGCATGGTGAGTATTTTACAGCTCTCATTTGTTTTTGAAAATGAAGAAAGTACATTTTTTTTTCTTTTTTTTTTCAATTTTCAAAACTTTGTGACAAAAAGCGAGATCTGCAAAATACTCACAATACCTCTCAGCAAATAGCTTGGGGTGTCTACTTTCCAAAATGGGGTCATTTGGGGGGGTTTTGTGCCATCTGGGCATTCCATGGCCTCCGAAACTGTGATAGGCAGTGAGAAGTGAAATCAAAAATTGACACCCTTAGAAAGCCTGAAGGCGGTGCTTGGTTTTTGGGGTCCCGTACGCGGCTAGGCTCCCAAAAAGTCTCACACATGTGGTATCCCCGTACTCAGGAGAAGCAACAGAATGTATTTTGGGGTGTAATTCCACATATGCCCATGGCATGTTTGAGCAATATATCATTTAGTGACAACTTTGTGCAAAAAAAATAAAAAAATATTTATTTTTTCCGCAACTTGTGTCAACATATAAAATATTCCATGGACTCGACATGCCTCTCAGTATATAGCTTGGGGTGTCTACTTTCCAAAATGGGGTCATTTGGGGGGGTTTTGAACTGTTCTGGCATTTTATACACAACATTAGGAAGCTTACATCCACTCTTCTAACCACTTGAAGACAAAGCCCTTTTTGACACTTTTTGTTTACATGAAAACATATTTTTTTTTGCAAGAAAATTATGTTGAACCCCCAAACATTATATATATTTTTAAAGCAAAGGCCCTACAGAATAAAATGGTGGGTGTTGCATTTTTTTTCTACACAGTATTTGCGCAGCGATTTTTCAAACGCATTTTTTTGGGAAAAAATACACTTTTTTTAATTTTAATGCACTAAAACACACTATATTGCCCAAATGTTTGATGAAATAAAAAAGATGATCTTAGGCCGAGTACATAGATACCAAACACGACATGCTTTAAAATTTCGCACAAACGCGCATTGGCGACAAACTACATACATTTTTAAAAGCCTTTAAAAGCATTTACAGGTTACCCCGTTAGATTTACAGAGGAGGTCTACTGCTAAAATTACTGCCCTCGATCTGACCTTCGCGGTGATACCCCACATGCATGGTGCAATTGCTGTTTACATATGACGCCAGACCGACGCTTGCGTTCGCCATTGGGCAAGAGCAGGGCAGGACAGGGGTGCTTTTTTTTTTTTTTTTTTTTTTATTATTAATTTTGCTTTTTTATTTTATTTTTAAACTGTTGCTTCCATATTTATTTATTTTTATCACTTTTATTGTTATCTCAGGGAATGTAAATATCCCCTATGATAGCAATAGGTAATGACAGGTACTCTTTTTTGAAAAAACTGGGGTCTATTGGACCCTAGATCTTTCTTCTGCCCTCAAAGCATCTGACCACACCAAGATCGGTGTGATAAAATGCTTTCCCAATTTCCCAATGGCGCTTTTTATATCCGGGGGGGCATTCCATCCCACTGCTTGTAAAAGCAGTCCAGAGGCTAATTAGCCACTAGGATTGCTTTTACATGAAAGCCGGCCGCTGGCTGAAAAGAATGATACCAAGATGATACCTAAACCCGCAGGCATCATTCTGGTATAAACATTCAAAGTCCAGCAACATACCAGTACGTTGCTGGTCCTTGTTGGACATGTATTGTAATCTTTTTTTTCATGCAGCCTGTTGGCTGAACGAAAAAAAAAGATTGATCGGTGGGTATGCCCACCATTAGAATACCGCCCTTCATCCACCCACTTCTAATGATGGGCATACATGCACCATTTATATATGCCGAAGCATGGGGGCATCTTCTCGCAAAAGTTATGCCGCGTACACATGGTCAGACTTTTCCACGGGCAAGCCTCCGTCGGAATTTCGACCGTATATACGCGGCATTAGGAGCAAAATCGCTCCTCCGCTCCTGCTGCCCCAATGCTTCGGCATATATGCTTTTTTTTTTTAACTGTGGTGGTGAAATTACCTCCTACAGCACTGGAGTCGCAGGGATCAGGCCTGTCTCTGCGAACGCTGCAGTTATGTGTGTTGTGTTTTGCAAGTGACAGTGATCGATCGATACTGCACTTCGGTGGCCTGGGCTGGACGGAGGGGCAAAACGCAGGTGCTAGCAGGTATCTGGGCTGATCCCGCTAACACTGCGTTTTTGGGAACCCTAAACTGCTGGGGACGCTAGTATAGATCTGATCAGATCAGATATTGAGCTGATCAGATACTATACCACTAAGGGGGGTGTATGCTTCATGTGTGGGTGTTAGCGCTACTGGCACTAACCTGACGCTGCCTGGGGTGTGACGCAGACCCTCTCTGACGCTAAAACCTAACTGATATCACCCGCCGGGCGATCAGGGGGTTAAACCTTTATTGGGTTATATACGGCGGGTACCCTGACACTATAAAAAGCAAACTAACTAACCAGCATCACCCGTAACACTTATATGATGATCACTGGTGAAAGGGTTAACTAGGGGCAATTAGGGGGTTAAAACCTTTATTAGGTAATATATGGGGGTACCTGACGCTATATAAAAACCTGACGGCGAACCTAAAAAAAAATTACTGGCTACCTATCGGCATCACCAACACTAAGACAACGATCATAAAAACGATTGCTTAGCGACAGTGGTGATAGGGGGTGAAAGGGTTACCTGGGGGGCGATCAGGGGGTTAAACCTTTATTAGATAATATATGGGGGTACCCGACGCTATAAAAACCTGCGGCGAACCTAAAAAAAATTACTGGCTACCGATCAGCATCGCCGACGCTAAGACATCGATCAGAAAAATTATCGCTTAGTGACAGTGGTGATAGGGGTTGAAAGGGTTACCTGGGGGGGCGATCAAGGGGGTTAAACCTTTATTAGGTAATATATGGGGGTACCCGACGCTATAAAAACCTGCGGCGAACCTAAAAAAAATTACTGGCTACCGATCAGCATCACCGACGCTAAGACATCGATCAGAAAAATGATCGCATAGCCACGGCGGTGCTAGGGGGTGAAAGGGTTACCTGGGGGTGATCAAGGGGGTTAAACCTTTATTAGGTAATATATGGGGGTACCCGACGCTATAAAAACCTGCGGCGAACCTAAAAAAAATTACTGGCTACCGATCAGCATCGCCGACGCTAAGACATCGATCAGAAAAATTATAACTTAGTGACAGTGGTGATAGGGGGTGAAAGGGTTACCTGGGGGCGATCAAGGGGGTTAAACCTTCATTAGGTAATATATGGGGGTACCCGACGCTATAAAAACCTGCGGCGAACCTAAAAAAAATTACTGGCTACCGATCAGCATCACCGACGCTAAGACATCGATCAGAAAAATGATTGCTTAGTGACAGTGGTGATAGGGGGTGAAAGGGTTATCTGGGGGGGTGATCAGGGGGTTAAACCTTTATTAGGGGGGGTTAGGGGGCTACACTGGACCTAAAACTAAATGTAGTGACACTTTTACAGTCACAAATGTCACTGATTGCAGTGATCACTAAATAAATGGTCACTGCAATCAGTGACACTGTGACTGGGGGCTGGGGGGGGGGGCTGGGGGGTGATCTGGGGGTGTCTGGGGGGGCCTGGGGGGGCGATTTATGTGCCTATGTGTCCTGGTGTCAGTGTGCTGTTTTGTGTACTAACCTGGCATCTTCTCCTGTACGGCACTCGGTATATGTGAGCGCCCCAGGAGAGATGACATCACTTCCTCCTTCCTGGCAGGCAGGGGAAGCTCTCTCATTTGCCGGGAGCGATCGAGAGGGGGTGGCCGGAATCGAACGGCCGTCCCCTCATGCCGGATCGCTCCCGAAGGTAAAACGACCGCTCACTGTAAAGAAGGGGGGTCCGATCGGACCCCCCAACTATACAAAGGCAATCACGTACATATACGTGATTCTGCCTGTCGGTGCCATTCTGCTGACGTATATTTACAGTGGGCGGTCATTAAGTGGTTAAGTTCATACTTGACTATGTGTATTTGTAAAAATGTAAAATCTAGCTTTGGAGTAAGCAGATACATTTGACTGACAAAAAAAGGGACAGATAACAACCCCCCAAAAAAATAACTAAATCGTATTTCCCCAAAAAGTGTGTAAAATTTAAATAACATATATTAAAAGATTCAATGGGAGATCACTACCAAAACATTGCGAAATTACAATTAACATCAGTTAGAAAAATAACGAATTTTTTAATATTCCTAAAAACTTGCACGATATAATACACATAAATCTTCTTAAGAGCAACAAGAAAAATGTTAAAAAAACATAGTCATAACTCGTTTGGATTAATGTCACATTCTAACGAAGATTTCAATGCACAACATTTAAACGATGCAAAAATTTGTAGCGTGACGAATGTGCTATCTCCATTACGAAGGCTTGTTTTACCAGAAGATGCGCTCCCGTCTCATAGTTGCTTGTGAGCATGCGCGCTTTTGGAAGAGTTGTAAAAGCATACACACGAACCATTTTCTCGTCACAAAACAGGCCGACGAGAAACACGACGAGGAAATCTGGAATCCTGACGAGAAAATAGAGAGCAGGTTCTCTATTTTCTCGTCGAGATTCACGGCAATTTTCTCGTCGTAAAACCATACACACGAACGGTTTTCTCAACAAAAAAGCTCACGCGGCACTTTTCTTGCCGGTTTTGGATGAGAAACTCGGTCGTGTGTACGAGGCTTCAGTGCCAAATAATGAGGTGAGTACTAATACAATCTACTGAAGTGAATTAAATTGTGAATGATTAAACCTATAAGGGAGGGGTTTGTGTGAAATATTGGTGTGAACCAAAATTAGAACATCTAGACCATAAAAAGCATGAAATCAGTATAAAGAAAGTTCACCAAAAATGATGAAAAAAGGGGGAATAAAATCTAATTTATACCTTATTATGTTTATATTTATATACCTTGTTATACTGTTAATGGAATGTATGTAGAGCAGCAAGTAGAGACTGGGTAATAGTGATGAGCCGAACACCCCCGGGTTCGGTTCGCACCAGAACCCGCGAACGGACCGAAAGTTCGAACGAACATTAGAACCCTATTAAATACAATGGATGCGAACGTTCGAATTCTAAAGTGCTAATTATAACAACTATTATGCATGTTATTGTCCTAAAAAGGGTTTGGGAACCCGGGTTCTGCACCAGGGGACATGTATCAATGCAAAAAGAAGTTTTAAAAACGGTCGTTTTTCGGGAGCAGTCATTTTAATGATGCATAAAGTGAAAAAAAAAAAGTCAAATATTCCTTTAAATATCGTACCTGGGGGGTGTCTAAAGTATGCCTGTGAAGTGCCACGTGTTTCCCGTGTTTAGAACTGTCCCTGCACAAAATGACACTTCTAAAGGAAAAAAAAGCCATTTAAAACTGCTTGCGGCTTTAATGTAATGTCTGGTCCCGGTAATATGGATGAAATTCTTTAAGAAAAATGGCATAGCTACCCCATGACCCCCCCCCTACCCCAGCCCATTACCAGCCCCTTTGGGTCTTGTATGGATATTAAGGGGAACCCCGCACATAAAATAAAAAAGGCCCTATATACTCTGAACAGCCCTATACAGGCGGTGCATACAAGACAGGGACTGTAGGTTTGTTCTTATGTAGAGTCTGTTTGTAATTTTGAACAGGTACATTGTTGAAGTGTAGCTCCAGACCAAAAATCTATTTTTAAACTTTTTGGAAAACATAGGTAAGGGTTATCACCCCTGTAACATTTGTTTTGCTGTCTGTGCCCCTGTTCAGAACATTTCACCTCACTTTCCGTCCCAATGACAACTGTTTTTGAAATGTGGTGTTTTTCTTGAAACAAGGATTGCTGATAAAGCATCAGTACAGAGGAGACACCTTTCTCCCATATTTATTCTTACAGGAGAGAATTTTCCTTCCTAGTGGTAGATTTCCTCTCACTTCCTGTTGTCTTCTTGCGTTTGCAAGTAGGAGTCGTTTGTAAGTTGGATGTTTGAAAGTAGGGACCTGCCGTATATACTCTGCAGAAATAGGCCCCTTAGTTGTTGGTGTTGGCACAACACTGTAAGCACTCACAGTTACTCTTGGTTGGTGCTGGAACGCCCTGCTGTCAACTATTATATCAGGAATTTTAATTACATATAATTGTTGAACAGTGGTAGTAAAAATTGGGCCTTTGATGGTGGTGCTGGTGCCACAACACTGTAAGCCCTGACAGTTACTCTTGGTGGGTGCAGCAATGGGCCCTGCTGTGAATTATTAGATCAAGAATTGTAATTACATGCCCCTGTTGAACAGGGGCTGAAAAATTGGGCCTTAGGCACTGGTGGCACAACACTGCAACCCCTCACAGATACTGTACTTGGAGCACAGCAATGAGCCCTGTTGCAAAGTATTGCTTCAAAAATTGTAATGACACGCCCCTGTTAAACAGGGGCTGAAAAATTGGGCCTTAGGCACTGGTGGCACAACACTGCAACTCCTCACAGATACTGTACTTGGAGCACACCAATGAGCCCTGTTGCAAAGTATTGCTTCAAAAATTGTAATGACACGCCCCTGTTAAACAGGGGCTGAAAAATTGGGCCTTAGGCACTGGTGGCACAACACTGCAACTCCTCACAGATACTGTACTTGGAGCACAGCAATGAGCCCTGTTGCAAAGTATTGCTTCAAAAATTGTAATTACACGCCCCTGTTAAACAGGGGCTGAAAAATTGGGCGTTAGGCACTGGTGGCGGCACCCATAAACAAAAATGATCTTACAAGCTATCATCATCAATCGTATCATTGAGGACTCGGAGGAGGAGGATAGCCAGTCAACATAACAGCACAGGCACTCAGCATCAGCATCAGTCTTGAAGGGATGTGACAATGTTAAAATCAATTAGTCTGTTATATCAGCATCAGGTGTGTGGTAGCTGGTGGTGATCCAAGACTGGTTCATCTTGATGAAAGTCAGTCGATCAACCGAGTCGGTGGACAGGCGCACCCTGTGATCCGTGACAAATCCTCCAGCAGCACTGAATGTGCGTTCCGAAAGAACGCTGGATGCAGGACAGGCCAGTAGCTCAATTGCATACTGTGCAAGCTCTGGCCAGTGATCCATCCTCAAGACCCAGTAAGCCAGAGGATTTTCGGTGGGGAAGGTGTCCAAGTCTGACCTTGCCCCTAGATATTCCTGCACCATGTTTATCAGACGCTGGCGATGGTTGCTGGAACCGATCATACTTTGGGGCTGCGGACTAAAGAATTGTCTGAACGCATCGGTCAGACGGCCACCTTCCCCACCGCTCCTTCTTTGACTGGCCGAAGCCTCAGCAACTCGTTGTCCAGGACCAGGAGTTTGCAACCTCCCAGTCTCTGGGAACGCGTTGCACAGACCTTTCTGCAAGGCCTCCCGGAGTTGTCTCATCCTCTGCTCCCTCTGCGCCGGTAACATAAGGTCCGCAACCTTACCCTTGTACCGTGGATCAAGGAGAGTGGCCAGCCAGTAATGGTCCCTCTCCTTGATCCGAAGAATACGAGGATCCTTCCGCAGACTTTGCAGGATCAGGGAGGCCATGCAGCGTAGGTTTGCTGAGGCATTCGCTCCGGAGTCCTCTGGGTCACTAAGGACGACATGATCCGCAGCCACCTCCTCCCAGCCACGTACAAGTCCACTGGTTTCTTGGGACTGTAAATCATCCCTAAAAGACTGCTGCTGATGATGCTGAGTGCCAGCCTCCACCTCCATGCTGACACAATCCTCCTCCTCCTCCTCCTCCTCCTCCTCCTCCTCTTCCTGTGCGATGGGTGGGACAGAAGGAACACTGTCTGGGTAAAGGGGGCCTTGAGAGGCAAGGAAGTCCTCCTCTTCCTGCCTCTGTTCTGCCTCAAGTGCCCTGTCCATTATTCCACGCAGCGTGTGCTCCAACAGGTGGACAAGAGGTACAGTGTCACTGATGCATGCACTGTCACTGCTCACCATCCTCGTGGCCTCCTCAAATGGTGCCAGGACAGTGCATGCATCCCTGATCATGCCCCACTGGCGTGGAGAAAAAAAACCAAGCTCCCCTGACCCTGTCCTGGTGCCGTAGTCGCACAGGTACTCATTGATGGCCCTCTGCTGCGTGTGCAGCCGCTGCAGCATGGCCAACGTTGAGTTCCACCTGGTGGGCATGTCACATATAAGGCGGTTCTTGGGCAGGTTCAACTCCTTTTGCAGCTCAGCCAGGCGAGCACTGGCATTATAAGATCTGCGGAAATGCACACAGACTTTCCTGGCCTGCCTCAGGACATCCTGTAAGCCCGGGTACCTGCCCAAGAAGCGCTGCACCACCAGGTTAAGGACGTGAGCCACACAGGGCACATGGGTCAGTTGTCCCTGTCGGAGGGCGGAGAGGAGGTTGGTGCCATTGTCGCAAACCACCATTCCTGGCTTAAGCTGGCGTGGCGTCAACCACCTCTCGGCCTGGCCCTGCAGAGCAGACAGGACCTCTGCCCCAGTGTGGCTTCTGTCCCCCAAACACACCAGCGCAAGCACGGCATGGCATCTTTTTGCCTGCGTACTTGCGTAGCCCCGTGAACGGCTACGGAGCACCGCTGGTTCAT
Source organism: Rana muscosa (assembly GCA_029206835.1). Classification (NCBI taxonomy): domain Eukaryota; kingdom Metazoa; phylum Chordata; class Amphibia; order Anura; family Ranidae; genus Rana; species Rana muscosa. The sequence goes on from CM055127.1 coordinate 205,125,267, forward strand.
AGGACAAACCACAGGAAGAGGCCATGGAGGAAGAAGAAGAGGAGGGGGTGGAGGAGAGAGGTGTGTCACAACCAGTAGTAGCATTTTGGAGGCGTGGCGGTGGGACAACCTCCAACACTACTGCACCTTGTCCTGAATCCTTCCCAGCTGCCAAAAGAGTGACCCAATGGGCCGTGAAAGAAAGGTAACGTCCCTGTCCATGCCTGCTGGACCATGAGTCAGCGGTAATATGCACCTTACCGCTGACCGCCCTGTCCAGCGAGGCCAAGACATTGCCTTCCACATGCCGGTAGAGAGCCGGAATAGCCTTCCGTGAGAAAAAGTGGCGTTTGGGAACCTGCCACTGAGGAACTGCACATTGCACAAACTCACGGAAGGGGGCCGAGTCTACCAACTGAAAAGGCAGCAGTTGAAGCGCTAGCAATTTAGCCAAGCTAGCATTCAACCGCTGGGCATGTGGATGGCTGGGAGTGAACTTCTTTCGACGGTCCAGCAGCTGGGGCAGGGAAATTTGCCTGCTAGAATCGGACGTCGGTGTACTGCTAGCAGAGTGGGCGCAAGTACTTGGCTGTGACACACCTAATTCTACACCTTCATTCCTCTCAGTGCATGTTTCAGAGAGGACTGAAGTTATAGTGGGGTTGGAGATCCCAGCTGATGCGGTGCAAGGAGAGGTCCGCTTTGTTCTTTGGTGTGGGTCTTTGAGGTAGGCTTGCCAACGAGCTGCATGGCAGGTCAACATATGTCTGGTCAGGCATGTGGTACCCAAGCGGCTGATGTTTTGGCCACGCGATATACGCTTGAGACATATGTTGCAAACAGCAGCTGTGCGATCTGATGCACTAGCCTCAAAAAAGGCCCACACCAAAGAACTTTTTGAATGACGGGCAGAGGCAGCGCCCTGCACAGGCGGAGCTCTGCGGTGTGATTCCGTCGGTGTACTGCCCTTACGCTGGCCACCAAAGGGCATCCTGCCTCGTTGGAGATGTGCCTCCTCCTCATCCTCCTCCTCCTCCTCTCTCCTATTAGGCACCCACGTGGAGTCAGTGACCTCATCATCCCCTCCCTCCTCTTCACTGGAGCCAATCTGGCAGTATGCTGCAGCTGCTGGAACATGACTGCCAGATTGGTGTCCTTCTTGAGCATCCCCTCTGTCTGCTCTCACGCTACTGCCTTCCTCTAGCTGGGTTTCATCATCAGACCCTTCGAAACGCTGGGCATCCTCCTGGAGCATGTACCCAACACTGTGCTGAAACAGTTCGGGGGACTCCTCAGGAGGAGGACATGGTGGGTCTAGGGAAGGAGTGACTGATGATTTGTCTGACATTGATACCAGGGAAGACGACGCTTTGGCAGCTGCTTTTCCAGTACCCTGAGCCTGGGTGAGAGAGGATGAGGAGGAGGAGGAGGGCTTGGTCATCCACTCTACCAAGTCTTCGGCATGATGTGGCTCAACATGTCCAGCTGCCGAAAAGAAGGACAAGCGTGTCCCATGGCCATGTGCTGATGACAATGCACCGCGTCCACGACCAGCACTGTTGCCCCCAGACACAGAGCCTGCTTGCCCTCTTTTATTGCCTCCTGACTGTCTGCCTCTCCTTGTTTGCCTTCCAGACATTCTAATAGATGGCCTGCAGGGAGATGGGAAAAAAGCAATAAGGGCTACCTTCAGGTGTCCTTCTCTGTCCCTTGAAACAAGGACTTTCACAGTGAAAGAAACTGACACTCTCCCTACCTACAGTTTTCTGTCCCTAGAAAAAATGTTTTTTTTAATCACAATATAGCACAAGGACAATTCACTCACTGTCCTTACAGGTCCCTGGAAACAAGGACTTGCAGAGTGAAAGAAAAAAAAACACTCTCCCTACCTACAGTTTTCTGTCCCTAGAAAAAATGTTTTTTTTAATCACAATATAGCACAAGGACAATTCACTCACTGTCCTTCCAGGTCCCTGGAAACAAGGACTTGCAGAGTGAAATAAACTGACACTCTCCCTACCTACAGTTTTCTGTCCCTAGAATAAATGTTTTTTTTAAGCACAATATAGCACAAGGACAATTCACTCACTGTCCTTACAGGTCCCTGGAAACAAGGACTTGCAGAGTGAAAGAAAAAAAACACTCTCCCTACCTACAGTTTTCTGTCCCTAGAAAAAATGTTTTTTTTAATCACAATATAGCACAAGGACAATTCACTCACTGTCCTTCCAGGTCCCTGGAAACAAGGACTTGCAGAGTGAAATAAACTGACACTCTCCCTACCTACAGTTTTCTGTCCCTAGAATAAATGTTTTTTTTAAGCACAATATAGCACAAGGACAATTCACTCACTGTCCTTACAGGTCCCTGGAAACAAGGACTTGCAGAGTGAAAGAAAAAAAACACTCTCCCTACCTACAGTTTTCTGTCCCTAGAAAAAATGTTTTTTTTAATCACAATATAGCACAAGGACAATTCACTCACTGTCCTTACAGGTCCCTGGAAACAAGGACTTGCAGAGTGAAATAAACTGACACTCTCCCTACCTACAGTTTTCTGTCCCTAGAATAAATGTTTTTTTTAATCACAATATAGCACAAGGACAATTCACTCACTGTCCTTCCAGGTCCCTGGAAACAAGGACTTGCAGAGTGAAATAAACTGACACTCTCCCTACCTACAGTTTTCTGTCCCTAGAATAAATGTTTTTTTTAAGCACAATATAGCACAAGGACAATTCACTCACTGTCCTTACAGGTCCCTGGAAACAAGGACTTGCAGAGTGAAAGAAAAAAAACACTCTCCCTACCTACAGTTTTCTGTCCCTAGAAAAAATGTTTTTTTTAATCACAATATAGCACAAGGACAATTCACTCACTGTCCTTACAGGTCCCTGGAAACAAGGACTTGCAGAGTGAAAGAAAAAAAACACTCTCCCTACCTACAGTTTTCTGTCCCTAGAAAAAATGTTTTTTTTAATCACAATATAGCACAAGGACAATTCACTCACTGTCCTTCCAGGTCCCTGGAAACAAGGACTTGCAGAGTGAAATAAACTGACACTCTCCCTACCTACAGTTTTCTGTCCCTAGAATAAATGTTTTTTTTAAGCACAATATAGCACAAGGAGAATTCACTCACTGTCCTTCCAGGTCCCTGGAAACAAGGACTTGCAGAGTGAAAGAAAAAAAACACTCTCCCTACCTACAGTTTTCTGTCCCTAGAAAAAATGTTTTTTTTAATCACAATATAGCACAAGGACAATTCACTCACTGTCCTTCCAGGTCCCTGGAAACAAGGACTTGCAGAGTGAAATAAACTGACACTCTCCCTACCTACAGTTTTCTGTCCCTAGAATAAATGTTTTTTTTAAGCACAATATAGCACAAGGACAATTCACTCACTGTCCTTACAGGTCCCTGGAAACAAGGACTTGCAGAGTGAAAGAAAAAAAACACTCTCCCTACCTACAGTTTTCTGTCCCTAGAAAAAATGTTTTTTTTAATCACAATATAGCACAAGGACAATTCACTCACTGTCCTTACAGGTCCCTGGAAACAAGGACTTGCAGAGTGAAAGAAAAAAAACACTCTCCCTACCTACAGTTTTCTGTCCCTAGAAAAAATGTTTTTTTTAATCACAATATAGCACAAGGACAATTCACTCACTGTCCTTCCAGGTCCCTGGAAACAAGGACTTGCAGAGTGAAATAAACTGACACTCTCCCTACCTACAGTTTTCTGTCCCTAGAATAAATGTTTTTTTTAAGCACAATATAGCACAAGGAGAATTCACTCACTGTCCTTCCAGGTCCCTGGAAACAAGGACTTGCAGAGTGAAAGAAAAAAAACACTCTCCCTACCTACAGTTTTCTGTCCCTAGAAAAAATGTTTTTTTTAATCACAATATAGCACAAGGACAATTCACTCACTGTCCTTCCAGGTCCCTGGAAACAAGGACTTGCAGAGTGAAATAAACTGACACTCTCCCTACCTACAGTTTTCTGTCCCTAGAAAAAATGTTTTTTTTAAGCACAATATAGCACAAGGACAATTCACTCACTGTCCTTACAGGTCCCTGGAAACAAGGACTTGCAGAGTGAAAGAAAAAAAACACTCTCCCTACCTACAGTTTTCTGTCCCTAGAAAAAATGTTTTTTTTAATCACAATATAGCACAAGGACAATTCACTCACTGTCCTTCCAGGTCCCTGGAAACAAGGACTTGCAGAGTGAAATAAACTGACACTCTCCCTACCTACAGTTTTCTGTCCCTAGAATAAATGTTTTTTTTAATCACAATATAGCACAAGGACAATTCACTCACTGTCCTTCCAGGTCCCTGGAAACAAGGACTTGCAGAGTGAAATAAACTGACACTCTCCCTACCTACAGTTTTCTGTCCCTAGAATAAATGTTTTTTTTAAGCACAATATAGCACAAGGACAATTCACTCACTGTCCTTACAGGTCCCTGGAAACAAGGACTTGCAGAGTGAAAGAAAAAAAACACTCTCCCTACCTACAGTTTTCTGTCCCTAGAAAAAATGTTTTTTTTAATCACAATATAGCACAAGGACAATTCACTCACTGTCCTTACAGGTCCCTGGAAACAAGGACTTGCAGAGTGAAAGAAACTGACACTGTCCCTACCTACAGTTTTCTGTCCCTAGAATAAATGTTTTTTTTAAGCACAATATAGCACAAGGAGAATTCACTCACTGTCCTTCCAGGTCCCTGGAAACAAGGACTTGCAGAGTGAAATAAACTGACACTCTCCCTACCTACAGTTTTCTGTCCCTAGAATAAATGTTTTTTTTAAGCACAATATAGCACAAGGACAATTCACTCACTGTCCTTCCAGGTCCCTGGAAACAAGGACTTGCAGAGTGAAAGAAACTGACACTGTCCCTACCTACAGTTTTCTGTCCCTAGAATAAATGTTTTTTTTAAGCACACTATAGCACAAGCACAAAACACACTGACACTCTCCCTACCTATCCTTCTCTTTCCCTAAACTAAAGGAATCCAGGTTAAGCAAGAAAGAAATAACAGTCACTGTCCCTGCCTATGCTGCTCTATCCCTGCTCCGGAACACACTACACTAGGCCGCCGTGCTGGCGGCCTTTTATAGTGTGGGGCGTGTACTAAACACCCTCAGCAATAATTGGCCACAGGCATCCTGCCTGTGGCCAATCATTGCTCTCCTCGCTGCCGGCGCTGTGATTGGCCAAGCATGCGGGGTCACAGTGCATGCTTGGCCAATCACAGCGCCTGGATGACACTGCGATGGCGTAGTGCATTGTGGGCCGTTCGCGTCACTCGAATTTGGCGCGAACGGCCCAAATCGTTCGATCTTCGTCGAACGATCGAACAGCCGATGTTCGAGTCGAACGTATGTTCGACTCGAACACGAAGCTCATCCCTACTGGGTAATAGTACTTGGTGGGAAGCTGAGTATACTGGGCTGTAGCTGAGGTTGCCATGGGTGACGAGGAGATATATTCTTGGGAAGGCAGATGACTAATGGCAGGGCTGGGTTATTGTGGCTTGGCTAAATACAGAAGATCTGACCATGTCTGTAGCACAGGTTGAACAAAATCTGATTCACACACACCCTGTCTAATCAGAGATTGTACTGAACAAATGTAATCAGATAGCACCTGCTGGGAACAGGAGGAATAATGTTCATAAAAAAAGGCCAGATCGTCCTCCAACAACAATACCAGGGATTCAACTTTGTCACGACTGAAGGGAGGATAGAAATCTTCACTTCCTTCGGGAACACATGACAGGGCTGGCTTTACACATAACTGGATTAGAGGCTGAACATCCTCAAATAACATATGACCCTGATTCACTAGGGAATGAGCTGATTGGATGGCTTATATCAGCTGGTCACTAGTCCACCCTTTTAAAATCTGGTGACAATATTCACCATCCTCTGCTGCCAGCAGAGAAAAGTAAACAATTGCATCGAAATCCATATCAGCAAAAACGCACAACACCAGGATGGTTCCTCTATGCAGCCACATCTGATCAGAGATGGCCTTGGTATACTGTCAGGGAAGTTAGTAGACCACAGAGGAAACCAAAAACGCATGTAAGTGAAAATATAATAATAATTTAAGTAAGTAAGTATGAATACAACCACCTCAAATAAACACAGTGTAATAACCAACCCTAAAACCAAGACCCACAGATAACAATAGACATATTTGTACAATGATGGGAGATACCGTAATCATAAACAAGCCAGGCTGAGGTCATACACAAGGAGATCAGAAGATAGGTAAGGATGGGAGATCAACAGGAACAGGGAGAGGACGGACAGATGGGCTGCAGAGCAGGGATACAAAGTAATCAGGTAACAGGGGGACAGGTATCCAAGGTAATGGGGAAGCAGGAGGGACAGAACAAGGATGGGCTCGGGATAGGGATCAGGTTGGATCAGATTGGGTCAGATACAGGCTCAGAAGTCAGGATCGCAGGGTCAAGGTCGGGGAGAGAGATACCAAGGCAAACATGTGAGGGCTTGCCAGGTATTTAAGTATCTGCCAGTGATTAACCTAGGTGACACCTGTACACAGGAAAAGCAGTCCACTCCACACTGCCAGGATCCATCCGCTGGTGGATGCCAGTAGACCAGTACTGCGTCCCAAAGATGATATAACACCAGCATGGAGAAGTTCTCCTGACAGTTCCAAACTGCCAGGAGACACCTACTGGTGGACCACAGTACTGCAAGCCAAATAATAAATATTACCAGCGGATGGAACCTTTCCTGACACGGCCTGCTCAATCGAAATCACACTCTCTCTCCGTCCAAGCCAGCAACACACTACACAGGGCCGACGTGCAGGCAGCCTTATATCTGCCTTATATATTTATTAACACTCACTTTGCAACAGTAGTGTGGGGCGTGGACTTAGTCCCCCTGAGCCATAATTGGCCAAAGGAAACCTGTCTTTGGCCAATTATGGCTCTCTTTGCTGAGGGCGCTAGGATTGGCCAAAGCATGCAGGTCATGGTGCATGCTTTGGCCAATCATGATACAGCAATGCACTGCGATCTCGCACTGCATTACGGTGCTCGAATTTGCCGCAAACGCCCCATAATGTTCGTTTTTCGACGAACGGGCGATCAGCCAATGTTCGAGTCAAACTCATGTTCGACCCGAACACAAAGCTCATTCCTACTGAGCAGTACGGAACCTCTGAAAGACTTCGGGAACTAGAGGAAGTGGGTAGCGGTTCTTTATAGTGATTTTATTAAGCTCCCTGTAGTCCACACATGGTTTTAAGGTTTTGTCCTTCTTTTTGACAAAGAAAATACCGGCACCGTCAGGAGAGGAAGAGGGGCAAATGAAGCCTTTTTTCTAAATTCTCATCTATGTATTGCCGCAAGGTTCCTAGCTGTGTTTCGGAGAGGGGGAATATGCGTCCAAATGGGATTTAGGTCCCTGGGAGCAATTCAATTGGACAGTCATATGGCCGATGGGGTGGTGGAACATCGGCTTTTCTTTTTTAAAAAGATATCTAGGAACTTCTGATAAGCTGGCGGTACACTCTGGCTGTTGGTAGATACAGGTTGAACTGTCATGCAACTGGTGGCATCTCTGGATTCAGGGACAAGGCAGTGCTGCTGGAGTAGGGAGAGGTGAATAGAACTTCTTTCTTGATCCAATTGATCTGAGGATTATGCGTTTGGAGCCAATGATTTCCCAAGATCACTGGGAACATAGTTGAACTCAGAACATCAACATATGAATTCCTGATGGCCATCAGGAGTAGAAACAAGGAGAGGAGCAGTCTCTTGTGTGACAAGACCAGAACTATGCATTGAGCCATCTTCCAGATGAACTTCCAGTCTCTGTTTCTTGTGGAGAAGGGGTAAACCAAGGTTTTTTGCCAGGGTCAAGTCCAGAAAGCAGCTATATGTCCCAGAATAAATAATGGCCCGAAGCCAAACCTCCTCTTCTGCTACCTGCAACATGATGGGGAGAATGAGATGAGAAGGAGAAGTTCTGGAGACCTGAAAGTGCACTGGGGTGTATGAAGGTGGCTTACTGGGCCTTATGGGGCAATTACGTAGGAAGTTTCCTTTACCTCCACAATAGAGGTATAGATTGGCTTGACGATGATGACATATTTCATCAGGCGTCAGTGCAGATCGCACCAGGCCAACTTGCATAGGTGCAACCCCTCGGGATAGATGTACCCGAAGGGCACAAGCACTGATGAGATGGAGACTTTAGGCAGCATTCAGGCGGGCCTGGAGGTCTGTGACTGTTCGGACTATCATTCTTGCCATCTATCTAGCTGTATGGCTAATTGAATAAGACCCTTGAGTGTAGTAGGGGTCCCAACCCTGGCCAACTCATCCTTGAGGGATTCAGAAAGTCTCAGGTGGAACTGGTGCTTTAGAACTTCCTAATTTCAGTCGTTGTCTGCACACCATCAACGTAAGTCCACGGTATAGTCCTCCACCGGCCGCCGTCCCTGCTGTAGTGAGTGCAGAGCGGCTTAAGCGGTGACCATACGCTGGGGATCTTCATAAAGCTGTGCCATAGCTGCAAAGAATGTGTCCACAAAGTTAATAACTGCTCCAATAAACTGTGGGCCCATGTCTGGGGTTCATCAGACAACAGGGAAATGATGAACCCAACTTTAGCATTCTCAATGGCAAAAGTCCAGAGTTGCAAGGCCAGATAAAGTAAGCAGGCATTCTTGAAGGATCTGAACCTTTTCCGTTCTCCGGAGAATCGTTCAGGAGTTGGTACTTGTGGTTATGGAGGTGGAACTACCACAGTACCACAGTAGGAGCGACAGGGGGTCATTCTAGGGCAGATGCTGTGGAGCTGGTGGAAGATGGGTCCGCAGAAGCAGGGGACACTGTCAAGTGTTGCAGCCGATCCTCTAACTGGAGGTATCCTTCCTGTAATCTTTGGACTGCTTGAGTCAGAGAAGTGGCCTGTTGGCACAGAGCTTCTATCTGCCAGCCACAGACAAGGCTGGATTGTACTGTCAAGTTTCAGGTGTGAGGCCGGGTTGCTGAGAGCTAAGTGCAACGCACCCCTGGGAGTGATACAGGGAGTGCAGTGTCCAAAGAAGCATGGTTTGCCGGTACTGCTGTTGGATGAGATGGTTAGCGGAGAGCAGCTGGGGTGCGCTGGGTAAACTGTGTTGGCAGCCGTGCAAGGTGGAACCACAGGTATAACTGGAAGACAAGGAGAGAGGCGCCTCTAAGTGCAATACTGTAACAAGTTTTTAATAGTAGATACAAATACACTCACATTTAGGTGAATTAACATAGGTGTTTAAAATGTCAGGATGACGATCATCAGCAGCAGGTCACAGGGGGTTCTCAGCTCTGCGTAGAATGACAGGAGTGTCTCTGAAGATGGAGCGGCCGGCTTCCGGGGACAACGATCCTGTAGTATGTTAAGAGCGAGGCTAGGAGCGCACATGTGGTTAAGCTGCAGAGGGTGACGTCATCAAAAATGGACGCGTTTCGTGAGCGTGCGGACTTGCGGTGTCCTGGCAAGTCGTGCTCCTTTATCGACACCGCAAGTCCGCACGCTCACGAAACGAGTAAATTTTTGATGACGTCACCCTCTGCAGCTTAACCACATGTGCGCTCCTAGCCTCGCTCTTAACATACTACAGGATCGTTGTCCCCGGAAGCCGGCCGCTCCATCTTCAGAGACACTCCTGTCATTCTACGCAGAGCTGAGAACCCCCTGTGACCTGCTGCTGATGATCGTCATCCTGACATTTTAAACGCCTATGTTAATTCACCTAAATGTGAGTGTATTTTTATCTACTATTAAAAACTTGTTACACTATTGCACTTTGAGGCGCCTCTCTCCTTGTCTTCCAGTTACCCCTGAACATGGTTTCTGTTCATCTATGATGGCCGCCCTGTGCACAGGGGATCCCATTTATCCCTGCTCCACCCATATACACCGCAGTGTGTAAACAGACTCCTAAGGACTTCCTTTAAGACTGTCTATATATATACATATGTTGTATGGTATTTTTTCATCTTATTTTTATTTATATATATATATATATATATATATATATATATATATATATATATATATATTTTTTCTTGCTTCATATTGATTACTTTGGATAATACATGTTTCTGTGGATATTGTGCGCCACCACTTGTCTATATAACCACAGGTATAGAACAGCAGGGTGAACCAGGGACAGAGACAGTAGCCAGGCCAGGGGTCATACAAAGTGGAATCAGTCCGAGATGGGTACAGGAGCAAGCCAGGTCATACACTGTGGGCAGGAGACAGTAGAGTAGTCAGCTAAGCCGGGGTCAATCACGATGGGACAGACAGGAGCGAAGGTCAAGACGAGAGCCAGGGATCAAGCCAGAGGTTCAGGATAAACAGGTACAGCAAGCCGGGTCGGTAGAGGAAAGTCCAAGGATCAGGATACACAAGGCACAGGAGAAACGGGAGGCTGAAGATAATCCAGCAATCTGCATGCGTCAGTGGCAGGTTTAAATAGGCCAGGGGGGCACCAACATCTGTCACGTCATGCACGTGCATCTGTGTGCACCCGCCATCTCACACCTGCGGTGATTCGCCTGGCGCAACCCTGATGAGAGCTGGCAGGATTGCCCATTCTTTGGTCATTTCCCTGACCATGCCTGCTGGACCATGAGTCAGCGGTACCCACTGACAGCACTGTCCAACGAGGCCAAAACATTGCCTTCCACATGATGGTAGAGAGATGGAATGGCCTTACATGAAAATAAATGACTTTTTGGAACCTGCCACTGTGGTACAGCACATTCCACAAATTCACGAAAGGGGGCAGAGTCTACCAGCTGAAAAGGCAGAAGTTGTAGTGCTAGCAAATTGGCCAAGCCAGCATTTACACGCTGAGCATGTGGATGTCTGGGATAGTATTTTTTTGTGGTTCAGTAACTGGGGTAGCGAATTTTTCCTGCTGAAATAAACTGGTGTTGTACTGCTAGCAGATTGGCTGCAAGTACTTGTGGCACCTATTGCTATACCTTCATTCCTCTCAGTGCAGGTTTTTGAGAGGACTTGAGGTATAGTAGGGGTTGAGATCCCAGATTAGGAGCCAGCCTTTTTTATGATGTGGGTCTTTCAGGTGCTGTTGCCAACAGACTGCATGGCAGGTCGTCATATGTCTTGTCAAGCATGTGGTGCCCAAGCGGGTGCTGTTTTGGCCACGCTTGATCCGCTTCAGACATTGCAGATTGCAAACAGCAACAGTGCAATCTACTGCACCTGTGGAGCTCTGCGGTGTGACACAATCGGGTTGCTGCCCTTAAGCTAGCCCCTGGAGGTCATACTGCCTCGGAGTTGTGCCTCCTCCTCCTCCACACTTTCCTCCTCTTATTGCTCAGGCATCCAAGTACAGTCAGTGACCTCATCATCCTTTCCCTCCTCGTCACTGGAGCAAATTTGGCAGTATGCTGCAGCAGGGGGAACATGACTGCTTGTTTCTTGTCCTTCTGTGTCTCTCTAGGCTCACGTTAGTCCCTTCCTCAACCTGGGAACCAACATCGGAGCCTTCAAATTGCTGCGCATCCTCCAGCAGCATGCAACCAACACTATGATCGAATAATTCTGGTGACTCCTCTGTGCATGATGGTGGGGCTACGGAAGGAGTAAATGTGGGCAAGGAGCCAGTGGAATAGGCTGCTTTGGCAGCTGCATTGGAAGGCAAACTAGTATGAGCCTGGGTGACAGAGGATAAGGTGGATGAGGATGGCTTAGTTATCCACTCCACCAACTCTTCTGCATGTTGTGGCTCAATAACACGGCCAGGAGCAGAAAAAAAGGACAAGTGTGCCCTGTCTGCAGAGGATGCACCATGTCCATGACCACCACTTTTCACTGTAGACACAGAGGCTGCTTGCCCTCTTTTAGTGGCCTGTTAGCATCTGCCTCTCCTTGGTGGCCTTCCAGACATGATGGGGATTTTTTTTCACAACGCACTACACTGTATATATATTGTGTACACCACCTGCACTGTATTATATACTGTACACTGGAAGAGGCAGGGCTTTTGTTTCAACATATCAGAGTCTCCAGCAAAGAGAATGGTGAGTAGAACAGCAATGACATCACCAAATCATATTCCAAATTTCCTGAGACTAACAGTAAGAGGCAACAGTGCCTTAGGTTTCACGTTGTAGATATACTGTACAACTATAAGGCTATAGGCACAGGGTTGCCTAGGCACCATCACTAGGAGGTACTGCTATTTTTCAGGAGGAATTCTAGCCACTTGCTGACCGCCCACAGCTGAAAAATGGTGGCAGGGCGGTTGGATAACTCTGGGAGGGCATTTTATAACGTCCTCCCAGACTCGCGCTCCGCGTGCCCCCTGGGGCGCGCACCCGAGAATATCCAGAATATCTCGGTCTAGAGCAGTGGTTCTCAACTCCAGTCCTCAGGACCCACTAACAGGCCAGGTTTGCAAGATAACTGAAATGCATCACAGGTGATATAATTTGCTGCTCCGGGATTGCAGGATTTTAGTCTGCACCTCTCCAAGGTAATACTTAAAATCTGGCCTGTTAGTGGGTCCTGAGGACAGGAGTTGAGAACCACTGGTCTAGAGCCAATGGCAGTAGCCCTTTACCACGTGATCACTCCGTCAAATGACAGAGCGATTAGTTGTAAACAAGCCTGCGCATGCACGGCTCATCTCTCCCCTCTTCGTACCGATCGGTACAGTGTGAGAGGAGAGGGGGAGAGATCCGTTGCAGCAGCACTGTGGGCTGGACCTGTAGTGCCCACAGTGCTGCCCTGTGCCAATTCCTGCCTCATCCATCCATACTCAACCGTGCCATCCATACTCAGAGCCATCCATACTCAGCCATGCCATCTATAATCATCCATCCATCCATACTCAGCCATGCCATCCATACTCAGCCATCCATCCATGCTCAGCCATGCCCTCTATACTCAGCCATGCCATCCATACTCATCCATTCATCCATGCTCAGCCATGCCATCCATATTCAGCCATGCCATCCATATTCAGCCATGCCATCCATATTCAACCATGCCATCCATACTCAGCCATCCATCTATGCTCAACCATGCCATCCATACTCACAGCCATCTATACTCAGCCATGCCATCCATACTCATCCATCCATCCTTGCTCAGCCAGGCCTTCCGTACTCAGCCATCCATCCATACTCATCCATTTATCCATGCTACGCCATGCCATCTATACTCATCCATCCATCCATACTCAGCCATGCCATCCATACTCATCCAGCCATACTCAGTTATGCCAGCCATACTCAGCCATGCCATCCATACTCATCCATCCATTCATGTTCAGCCATGCCATCCATACTCAGCCATCCATCCATGCTCAGCCATGCCATCCATACTCATCCATCCATCCATCCATACTCAGACATGCTATTCATACTCATCCATCCATGCTCAGCCATGCCATCCATACTCAGCCATGCCATCCATACTCATACATCCATCCACGCTCAGCAATGCCATCCATACTCATCCATCCATCCATGCTCAGTTAACCTATCCATACTCAGCCATGCCACCCATGCTCAGCCATCCCCACCCATGCTCAGCCATCCCCATCCACGGCTCATCCATCCATATTCATGGCTCATCCCATCCATGCCACATCAGTTCTCATCTATGTCACATTCATGCCACTACATACAGTGCCGATCAGTGCCACTACAGTGCCTCACAAAAGTGTAATAAGTAGTCAAATTAGATTTGAAATGTATGCCCCTAGAACACCTGATGGTGCTCCCTGCATGTTGGGCCTCTGTATGTGATCAGGCTGTGTAAAAGTCTCACACATGTGGTATTGTTATACATGGGAGGAGTAGCAGAATATATTTTGGGGTGTAATTTTTTCTATGTACATGCTATGTGTTAGAAATATCGTATAAATGGACAGGTTTGTGTAAAAAAAAAATGTGGTGTAATTTGTGGTATGCATATGCTGTGTGTGAGAAATAATTTGTTAATATAACAATTTTGTGAAAAAAACAAAAAAGGAAAACAAATCTTCACCTTGCAAAGAATTGTGGGGGAAAAATGCAACTTCACAAAACTTACTATGCCTCTTACTAAATACTTTGGAATGTCTACTGTCCAAAAAGGGGTCATTTGGTGGGTATTTGTACTTTACTGGCTTGTTAGGGTCTCAAGAAATTAAATAGGCCGTCAGTGCATCAGGTGTGATAGATTTTCAATGATTGGCACCATAGATTGTAGACTCTATAACTTTCACAAAGACCAAACAATATACACATATTTGGGTTATTTTTACCAAAGATATGTAGCAGTATAAATTTTGGCCAAAATGTATGAAAAAAAATTACTAATTTGCAAAATTTTATAACAGAAACAAAGAAAAAAATTGGATTTTTAATAACAGCTTACCTGTAAAATCCTTTTTGTGGAGTACACCACGGGACACAGAGCCTTAATCATTACATAGTGGGTTGTATGGGTCACCAGAGGTGATTGGACACTGGCACAACCAATGACAACAAGTTCCCCTCCATATAACCCCTCCCATACAGGAAGTACCTCAGTTTTTGTAGCAAAGCAGTAAGGTTCCCATAAGAAGGGGGAGCTCTGTGTCCCGTGGTGTATTCTTAGAAAAGGATTTTACAGGTAAGCTGTTATTAAAAATCCTATTTTCTTTATCGTACACCACGGGACACAGAGCCTTAATCATTACATAGTGGGACGTCCCAGAGCAATGCTCAACATATAGGGTGGGAGAAACAGATCAATCAGGCCGCCAACGGACAAGAAGCCCTAAACCGCTGCCTGCAGCACACTACGCCCAAAGGCATAATCCTCATGTCCGCTTACATCTATATGGTAGAATTTGGTAAATGTATGGACTGAAGACCAAGTAACAGCTTTACAGATCTGAGCCATCGGAGCCTGGTGATGCACTGCTCATTAAGCACTTATTGCCCTGGTCGAGTGCGCCTTAACAGAAAAAGGAGGAACCTTGTTCCTTAAACCATAAGCTTGAACAATTACTTGTCGAATCCACCTAGAAATGGTGGATTTTGATGCCGACTGGCCCTTCCTGGGACCATCTGGCACAATAAGCAAAACATCTGTTTTACGTATCTTAGCCGTTGCCTGCAGATAAATTTTACTGCTCTCACTACATCTATAGAGTGCAATAATTTTCCCCCGCTGTCCGCGGTTCAGGAAAAAAGGTAGGCAAAACAATGTCTTGATTTAATTGAAACACCGACACCACCTTTGGAAGAAAGGTAGAATGGGGGCATAGTACAATTTTGTCTTTGTGACAAATTAAATATGGTTCTTTACAAGAAAGAGCTGCTAACTCTGATACTCTTCTCGCAGAGGAGATAGCAATCAAAAAGGCCAATTTCCTGCTCAAAAGAATCAAAGGAATATGGCGGATAGGTTCAAAAGGTTGCTTTTGCAAGACTGACAATACCAAGTTCAAATCCCAGGGACATAAGGGAGACTTGACTGGTGGATTTATCCGCAGTACTCCCTGAATGAAAGCCCGAACTAGGGAATGAGATGCTAGTGGTCTCTGAAAAAAAGACTGATAGAGCCGATATTTGACCCTTGATGGTACTCAGGGCTAATTTCACATCCTCTTCCAATTGGCAAAAGGCGAGAATCCTACTTATCGCATACTTTTGAGGATTCCACCCTCTGGATTCACACCAGGAAACATACGCCTTCCAGATTCTATAGTAGATAAGTCTGGAAGCTGGCTTTCTAGCATTAATGAGTGTAGAAAGAACTGGACTGCACGTTTCTTCAAAATGTAGGTCTCAGTAGCCACTAGACTGTCAAATTTAGCTTTTGTAAGGAAGGGTGGAACACTGGACCCTGAGACAGCAGGTCGTGACGTAGTGGAAGCACCCAAGGTCTTTCTACCGCCATCTTTATGATCTCGGCATACCAGGGCATCCTGGGCCAATTTGGGGCCACTAGGAGTACTGATATTCCCTCCTTCTTGATCCTGCACAGCAATCTCTGTAAGAGAGGGATCGGGGGAATGCATAGATCAGTGAAAACTGATTCCAAGGAATTATCAGAGCATCCATTCCGTAGGCCAGCGGATCTCTTGTCCTGGACACAAAGTTGTCTAACTTCCTGTTGAGCATGGAAGCTAGCAGCAGATCTACATCCCACATCTCTGGCATATTGCCTGAAAGACATCGGAGTGGAGAGAACACTCTCCTGGTGACAGCTGCTGGCAACTTAGATAGTCCGCTTGCCAGTTTTCTTTTTTTTTTCCATAAAGAGGTTTATTGAGATTATATAGAGTAATACATAAAATGTGAAAACAGCAAATGTTGAAATGAAATTACAAAGATATCTGAACATAATGTAAGCAACAAGCAGTTAGTAATCCTGCAGAAATTCCAGTCCCATAATCTGGGATTGGCGAAATGTAGCAATTGAACCGCAAATACTCATTGCAAAAAATAAAGTGCTCTTACAAGAGGAAGAAAAGTAGGTAAATCGAAGGAGAGAGGGAGAAAAATAGAAGAAAGGGAAAAAGAGAGAGAAAGAAAGAGAAAAAGGAGAAGAAAGGAGAGAAGATAAAAAAAGGGGGGACAAAACAAATAAACAAAATGGAAGTGGGGGGGTGGGGGAAGGGGGGAGGGAGGGGTAAGGGGGTAGGGGACCTAAAAGATAACAGGACCATTGGTCATTTTCCAGTATAGCCATACCACACGAGTCTATTTACCATTGCCGCCAATAATCAGGAGAGTAGTACCTTTTGTTCAGGCACTACCGGTGTGAAAACGCTGGGTTGATTTAAAGTGGGCCCATATGGTCGTGAATTTTTGGATACGCTCTTGAGAAATGTGGACTAGCTCTTCCATTTCCTCTATTTTGGAGATCCTCAGGAACCATTCCTTAATCGTCAGAGTGTGTGGGGATCGCCAATGTACCGGTATGCAAAGTCTCGCTGCATTTACCAAGTGCATGGCCAGGGACTTGAAGTATTCAGATTTAGTTAGGCGTGTATGGTGTAAGAGATACTGCGCAGGAGAATAGTCTAACTCGTACGTAGTGATGTGCGTAATGAGCTTATGTACCTCCTTCCAAAATGATTGGAGGGACTCACAGTACTCTCGCAGTGGGAGTGGAATACAAGGCTGAAATATGGGCCAGAATGCGAGGGCAAAGGCCGATCGCCTTCAGCACTTCATGCATGTAATCCCAGGCCACCCTGTCGAACGCCTTCTCAGCGTCTAGGGAGAGAAAGAAGCCTTGAGTTTTCGAGGTCGTGAGCCAGTGGTGCAAATTTAAAGCTCTGATGGTGTAGTCACTGGCCTCCCTGCCAGGGACAAAACCGACCTGATCATTGGAGATAAGGTTGGGTAATAGCGGGGACAACCTATTAGCTAAAAGTTTGGCATAGAGCTTGGTATCCACGTTAAGCAGGGATATGGGCCTATAGTTCTGCACTAAAGTGGCATCTTTACCCTCTTTAGGTATAACCATTATGTGAGCTTCTAGCATACGTCCAACCGAGACTTTGGGACATGACATGGCATTAAAGGTGGTTATTAATTTAGGGGATAAACCGTGGAAAAGCACTTATAATATTGCAAAGTGAACCCGTCAGGGCCTGGGCTCTTTCCTGGTTTCATTTGTTTCATGGCAACCTGGAGCTCCTCTATAGAAAAGGGTTGTTCCATTTCTTCAGCTTGTGTCTGGAAGAGTGGGTTTGGGCAGTGTTGGGTTAGAAATTCCCTAATCGCTTCCTTTCTCCTATCAGCCTGAGCAGGGGTCTGGTCCATCGATTTCAAGTTATACAGTTTTGCATAGTATTGTTCAAAGTATTTTGCGATGTCCTCATTCTTAGACAGCAATGTGCCATGCTGACCTTGAATCTGGTGAATCGTGTTGTCAGGTCTGGAAGCTCGTACAACCCGAGCCAAGAGCCTCCCACATTTGTTGCTCTCCGATGGAGCACATAGCGTCTTTTCAAGTTCTTCCAGAAGCAGGGAACGGGTATGCGAGAGTTCCTGCAGTGATTGCTGTGAGAGGGAGGATTTATGAGAAGATTCCAGTCTCTTAATTTTGTCGATTAAACTCACTATAGTCTCCTGATGTAGCTTTTTGATCTTCGCCGCCTGAGCCAGAAGTTCCCCCCGAATAACAAATTTGTGGGCTTCCTACAAGGTTATTGGAGAAATATCTGGGAAGGCGTTCTCCCTGAAATATTCACCAATTCGGGATTCCAAGCGGGTGGTAGATTCTGCGTCTTTGAGTAAGGACGAGTCTAAGCGCCAGGTCTTGGTCCTGGAAGTTGTTTCCGGGAAAGTCATGGTGACTGATATGGGGTGATGGTCCGACATAAACATCGGATCTATTGTAGCATGCGAAAGGTAGGTTAGGTCAGGTTGGGAAAGAAAAAAATAGTCTATGCGGGAATATTTTTGAAATGGAGCAGAATAGAAAGTTTAGTCCTTGACCGAAGGAAACTAAGTACGCCACGTATCATGTAGAGCAAGTCCCTGAAGCTGTAATTTGATTTGGCGGAGGGCACGGTAAGATAATATGGAGGTACCTCAGGAAGTATCAATGTCAGGGCTAAGCGGAACATTAAAGTCTCCCCCCAGGAGAACCATACCCTCCCTGAAGGAGAGCAGAAGGTTACTGATTTTCCTAAAAAAGGAGACCTGATGTTCATTTGGCGAATAGACATTCACCAGTGTCAGTGGTTTAGATGCATAGAGGCCCTAAATAAAGACAAACCTGCCCTCTGGGTCCACCAAGGAGTCCGACATTTTGAAGGGTGCATGTTTTACTATTAATATAGAGGTCCCTTTGGTCTTTGCAGTGGGATTTGTGGAATGAATGGCTGTAGGATAGAGATTATTAGCAAGTTTAGGAATGGAATCAGAGCGAAAGTGGGTTTCCTGAAGGAAAACAAACTGGGCCTTCTGCTTGGTAAGGGCGGACAAAACCTGTGACCGTTTTTCCGGGACATTTAAGCCTTTTACGTTTAGCGACACACACTTCAGTGATAAGGAGACACGGGAACCTGAGTCTTTCTGCATGGTTAGGTTAGAAGCGGAATATGAGCTTAAAAAGAAAAACAAAAATAAGTTTACTGTCCCACAGCGTAGAATATACTCACAGGTATCAGTGCGGCTAGACTGGAGGATGAGCTGAAGAGGGGTAGGGAGGAGGGGGTAGGGCAAAAAAGAGTAGATAAAAAAAAACTCTGAAAAATAGAAAAAGAGAGAAGAAACTTGTGTGTATCACAAGTTATAGAAAAATGAAAATACCAGAGGTGAAAATAGAAATACTATTCCACCTGATAGAAAGTAAGCTGGATGGTCAGCAGATTAAACAATAGAAATGCTGCAGGGGGATAGTGGGAATGTCTGGAATCTCACTCTGCTGCAATGTGGAGGATCTAGTAAGCAGTAGTGCAATTAGGAGCAATAAGAAATAGAGGAAAACCTATCAAACAGTTTAAAGGCAAATCAGTAGCATCAGAAGAGGGGGTGAGCACCATTATTACCGACCTGCAAGTGGCATACAATGCTTAATCAAAAACCTTATGGCTTATTGCCATACTGAAAACTAAGTCTATCTAAATTACATAGGAACAACATGTTGTTTAACCAATTAGCAAACAGTGCTCATAAAACCTTTCAAACCCTGTAGTCTGGGTGAGGATCTGTTGCAGGTAATGCATTACTACTGAGTCACACGGACTGAATCATCGGACTCCCCACCTTGAGGGGCACACCTTCAAAGTGTGTACCCAAAGAGAGGAGTGGCTACGTCAGTGTCCAAGTGTTCCTGGATATACCATAGCTGGAAGACCTAGAAGCTATAAAAAACATACAGCTGAAAAATAAAAATCACTATCCTAGTGGACAAGCAGGGAGTAGTGTCACCTCCCCTCCCCCGTCAACCCAAAAGCTTGAGCGCTGCCATATTTAAAAAAAGAAAGACAAAAATAACAGCAAAAAAAAAAGGGGGGTGAGCTTGATACGGAGAGGTCGTCAGCTGGGAGCATCCGGTAACCGTTTATAGTTCCACTGTGTGTACTTAGATGGTAGTCAGTAGTGGTCAAAGGCAAGTTCGGATCTTGAGGTGGTTGTCAATACCCATCACGGGAAAATGAGAGGTCATCAGCAATTTGCAGATCTACTTGGAAGCAAGGTATCAGTAACCGCAGCAGGACACACAGCTTAACTTGATCCAATGGGAGTCAAAAGGCTACCACCCAGGGGTATATTTGGGTATTTGCGATACCGGACGCCAAGGCTCTGTCGGGAAGTGGAAGGGACACCACTCCGGAAGCTCTATCAGGGGCAAATCAAGTTGCTCGCAAAAAGGCTTGTAGGTCATCTGGTGATCTCAATAGGGCAGTGTGACCTCTTGCGGAGGCGGACAGGCAGAACGGAAACTTCCATCGGTACTGAATGTTGCGTGATCTCAGTAGGTCCAGCAGGGGGCGCAGGGCATGTCTGCTTTGTAATGTAGTTTGGGACAAGTCTTGGAAAAGTTTTATCTCCGCGCCATTGTGCAACACGCGGCCTCTTACCCTTGCCTTTCTCAGTATTTCTTCTTTCAGTGGAAAGTTCACTATACAACACACAACGTCCCTGGGGGGTTCCCCGTCCCTGGGAGGAGGTCGGAGAGCTCGATGAAGCCTCTCCATCTCAATGGGGGAGTCCGCAGGGCGCTCTAACAGATCGTTAAAGATGGCGGAGATCGTTTGCGGTAGAGATCCAGCGTCTATCCCCTCGGGCACTCCCCGTACTCTAACATTGTGTCTGCGGCCCCTATTGTCCAGGTCTTCGACCTGATGGTGCAAGTCAAAAAGATAAGTTAGCTGCAAGTCATAAGGTGCGTTGCACTTGCCTTATAGCCGCAGTATTGAGCCGTGTAGTCTGTTCCACGTCCGAGAGACGGGTAGCCACTGCCTGGATGTCTGTCTTCAGATCCAGGATGGCCGCCGACAGGGTGGTCGTGATGTCGGAGGCCACTCTCTGTAGGTCTGATAAGCTCACCGCGGGATTAGAGTGCCTGCTTGGCGTATCTCTCCCCTCCGAATGGGAATCCGAAGCGTTGCTCGGGGAACAGGGCCCTGAGGCCTGCGATGCCTCGTGGATGTCGGAGCGTAGGGAGCGAAACAGCTCAGAAATGTTGCGACTGAGTTGGGTTCCCGTCTCCTTTGGTGCCCGGGACGTCGAGGCGCTCCTATTCGACTTGCCAATGGTGAAAAGATACAATGGTTCCCCAAAGAAGCAAATTATTATCCTCAGGTTGCAGGAGCTCTGTGCCTAAGCAGCCGTCTACAGATCCAGCCAAGCCACGCCCCCTGCCAGTTTTCTACCCCCGGAATGAAGATTGCAGAAAGACAAGGTGCCTCCTTGGTGATTGATATAAGTTACTACAGTAGCATTGTCGGATTGAATCCGAACAGGGTGGCCCTGTAACCTGTGTGTCGGGTTCTGAGGGCTAAGTATACTGCCAAAATCTCCAGTATGTTGATGGGCAGGCCCTCTTCAGTCTTGGCCCAGGTACCCTGGGCTGAAGCTTCTTCTAACATGGCTCCCCAGCCCAACAGGCTGGCATCCGTAGACACCACCTTCCAGGTGACTGGGAGAAAGGACCTTCCTTTATGAAAGTTCTCGGTCTTTAAACACCAACTGAAGCTTTGGCGCACCTGTGGAGACAGGCGCATGGGTAAATCCAGAGCTTGGCTTCTCCTGTTCCAGGCAGCTAGAATACTGCCTTGCAGTAGTCTCGAAGGAAACTGGGCATAAGGAACAGCCTCGAAGGAGGCCACCATCTTCCCTAATAGCTTCATGCAAAGGTGAATCGATGGTCCCTTCTTTGCCCTGACCTTGTGGATCAATTCTCTTAGAGACTTGATCTTTGGCTCTGGCAAGAATACCCTGCTTTGGGCCGTGTCTATGATCATGCCCAAATACTCTACCCTTCTTAGGGCTTATAGAGAGGATTTCTGTAGGTTTATGATCCATCCTAAATGCTCCAGGTATCTTACTGTAATTAGCACTGCGTGATCTAATCCTGCCACTGACTGATCTATCACAAGTAGATAGTCTAGATAGGCTGTCACCGTTATGCCCTGTGCTCTCAAGTTTGCCAACAGTGGGGCCAGAACTTTTGTAAATAACCGGGGTGCGGTGGCCAAACCAAAAGGCAGAGCTACAAGTTGCGATGTTCTACCGCAAACCTTAGGAACTTTTTGTGAGTGGGATAAATAGGCACATGTAAATAGGCATCCTTGATGTCTATAGACACCAAAAATTCCCCGCCTTGTAGGGTGGCGACCACGGACCGAATGGTCTCCATTCGTAAATGGCGAATGTTCAGAAACTGGTTTAGATCTTTTAGGTCCAGAATGGGTCTGACGTCTCCATTTGGTTTTGAAACCACAAAGAGGTTTGAATAAAACCCTGCACCTTGCTCTTTTAGGGGGACTTCCTTGATTACCTACTGAGACAGCAAGTGATCCAATCCTCGAAAGAAGGATTCTCTTTTTTACTGGATCTTTTGAGATCTTTGAACTTTGGAACTGATAAGGTGGGGTCTCTCGAAATTCCAGCTTGTACCCTAGGGATACAGCAGAAACTACCCATTTGTCCTGGATCTCTGTCTGCCAAGCTGCTGAAAACTGCTGAAGCCGTCCCCCCACTTGGCCGAGCGGGGGCGCCTCTTCATAAAGAAGCTTTGGGGCTTTGCTTGTTAGCTCTTTTCCCCCACTGTTTTTTGTTTTTCTGGGCCTGGCCTTGGTCTTTAGCCTTAGAGGCTGGCTAAAGACCAAGGCCAGGCCCAGAAAAACAAAAACCAGTGGGGGAAAAGAGCTAACAATCAAAGCCCCAAGCTACTGCCTGGAGGCAGATGTTCCGGGAACCGGGGAGAGAGAGCACTTAAAACAAGGGCACTTCTTTTTCTTCTTCTCCGGTAATAGAGTAGTCTTGCCGCTTGATATCTTTTGGATATACTTTTCCAAATCATCCCCAAACAGGCGTTCACCATGGAAGGAAAAACAGGCCAAAAGCTTTTTGCATGGAGCTTTCGCTGACCAATGCTTTAGCCAAAGAATTCTGTGCATATGCACCAGCTGGAGCGTAAGGCGAGATGCTTGTTGAATAGAATCTTTAATAGCATCCACTGTGAAACATAAGGCCCTAGGCATATTCTCCAAAAATGTAATCTGATCCGGAGGCAGATCTTTCAGCCCCTGTTTCACCTGATCCTTTAAGACCTGACACATACCAACTGCCGACACAGCAGGTTGGGTCACTGCACCAGCCAGGAGAAAGGAAGACTTTAGTAAAGATTCCGACTTTTTCTCTGAAGGATCTTTAAATACCTGGGCATTGTCCACCGGACAAGTTAAGCTTTTATTTACACAAGAGATAGCTGCATCCACAGAAGGCAGACTCCACTTCTTGGTAAACTTCTCATCCATAGGATAAAGAACTTCAAGCTTCCTAGGAGGAGAAAAACGCTTATCTGGATGTTTCCAGTCTGCGTAAATCAGATTCTCCAATAAAGTATAAATCGGAAAGGCACATGCAGCCTGTGGGGATTTTAATGAACCTAGGGAGGAGACAGGTGATTCAGTTAACTCTGAAGAAGGTAACTTGAATGCAGAGCGTACTGTTTCAGTATAATATTGCACCTGTAATTTAAAAACCTGGGAAGCAGAAAAAGGTTCTTCTGATATCCCTGATACATCCGACTCCTCATCCTTATCCCCGATGGGACTGCATCCTCCTCATCCTCATCAGACCTTTCTGAAAGGAGATCTGAAACAACAGAAGGAGCTCTGCTTCGCTTTTAGTCCTTTTGTGAGGACTTTGCGATTAACGTAGCAATTCTTCCTTCTAATTTTGTTCAGGGCTGCTGCCAAAGTGACCTCAGTGACATATGCAGGCCCAGGCACCAAATGCTCGGATAAAGGGTCTGGTATAGATTTTTGGGGGGAACTCCAAGCCATTTTTTTTTAAATTTGGCATGGAATTCCCCTTAAAATCCATACCAGACCTGAAGGGTCTGGAATGGATATTTGGGGGGAACCCCACGTCATTTTTTTTTAATTTGACGCAGGGTTCCCCTTAATATCCATACCAGACCTGAAGGGCCTAGTAATTGAATTTGGGGGGACCCCCACGCATTTTTTCTTTTTTTTATCAATGACTTTCAATGACTTTTCTCTGTATTGCCGGGAGCCGACAATTCATTATAGCCGCAAGTGCTTTTAAATTA
Source organism: Rana muscosa (assembly GCA_029206835.1). Lineage (NCBI taxonomy): Eukaryota > Metazoa > Chordata > Amphibia > Anura > Ranidae > Rana > Rana muscosa. The sequence goes on from CM055127.1 coordinate 205,149,559, forward strand.
CTTTTTTCCTTCAGAAATTACACTTTAAGCACGGGAAACAAGCGCTACTTTACAGGTATTCTATACACAACCCCTAGGTACGACATTTAAAGGAATATTTCACTTTTATTGTTTCACTTTAAGCATTATTAAAATTGCTGCTCCCGAAAAAAACGGCAGTTTTTAATACTTTTTTTTGCATTGATTCATGTCCCCTGGGGCAGGACCCGGGTCCCCAAACACTTTTTATGACAATAACTTGCATATAAGCCTTTAAAATTAGCACTTTAGATTTTTCATGTTCGAGTCCCATAGACTTTAACGGTGTTCGGATTCTCAAACAAATTTATTGCCTGTTCGCATGTTCTGATGCGAACCGAACTGGGGGGTGTTCAGTTCATCCCTACTCCTGATGGAGACAATGGGTCATCCTGTACAGGTGCATCATATATTTCCAGAGAGGAAAGTACCAAGCGGGCCCGGCTAGAGGCTCTCGTCTCAGGTGGCGACGCTTTTTTGTCTTTTTTAGTCCCTGAATTTCTCCTCTGGGAAGACATATTACTAAGCAAAAAGCCAAGGTACAATCAATTCATATACTCCTGTGCTAGTTTGCAATCTACATACAGTATGCAACTAATCACACAGTTTCATGCTGAGTGGGTGTCCTCTTTTGGGAGTGCTCAATAACCAACCACATAGAGACCTTACGTGCCCATAAGCCGCTGTGTCACCGATCAGGGGAGAGCTGCAGGTTTGTGAGGCTTTATGTGCACTTCCTGCTTCTGAGTGCCGTGGAATGACGTGCACGCACACGCCCGCGTGCGCGACCTAGGGGAGAATGGCGGCGACCTGAGAGGAGGAGAGGTCCTCCTGCATCATGATTGTGAGGAGGACGGTTGCCATCCACGGCAGAGCTCTACAGCGGAAGGTGTGCTGTCTGAGAAAGACCTGACACTGTACTGGAGCCTGGTGAGTAAAACTCAACTTTTTACTCCCTCTAGTGGCGGCAAATAGAGAAGACACCCACTCTTTAAAGGAAAATTCTTAAGATACATACTTAGAACTTTTTCCCTGCTTACCTTATCCCCACCGCAGGTTTGCCGAAAATCAGACAAAACCAATCTTCACCCATCACGGCGGGCATGTGTGCCAACCTTCAGGGATATGGGTTCCTACTTAAAGGATGCCTCTTCTCTGGGCCTTGTAAAAGACTCTGCCAGAACTTTTATCGTTATTTAAAAAGTGAAAGTGCTGGACCCTAGAGCCCAGTCCACCGAAGAGAGACATTACAGGCGAAACCTTGTGCGAGAGGCCCGGATACCATCCAGTTATGGTGTAATATTTTAGGCGTCTTGGATGGATACGAAGTGTAGCTCTTTTGCCCCAGGGGGCCTCTATGGTAGAGCTTCCTTTAGCACATCCTAATCGAGTCCAACACTTTAGACACTGGCGAAAAAAACTGAGTTACTTCCTGTATGGGAGGGGTTATATGGAGGGGAACTTGTTCTCATTGGTTGTGCCAGTGTCCAATCACCTCTGGTGACCCATACAACCCACTATGTAATGATTAAGGCTCTGTGTCCCGTGGTGTACGATAAAGAAATAATTATTTTTACCAATTTTTAATTTATAGCGCAAAAAAAACCCAGCAGTGATTAAACACCACCAAAAGAAAGCTCTATTTGTGTGAAAAAAAGGACAACTATTTCATATGGGTACAGTGTTGCCTGACTGAGTAATTGTCAATTAAAATGTGAGAGCACTGAAAGCTGAAAATTGCTCTGGTTAGGAAGGGGGTTTAAGTGCCCAATGGGTAAGTGCTAGGTACAAAAATCAAGGTACTACTTAGTCACAATTAGGGATGAGCCGAACACCCCCGGGTTCGGTTCGCACCAGAACCCGCGAAAGGACCGAAAGTTCGCACGAACTTTAGAACCCTATTAAATACAATGGATGCGAACGTTCGAAATCTAAAGTGCTAATTATAACGACTATTATGCATGTTATTGTACTAAAAAGGGTTTGGGAACCCGGGTTCTTCATCAGGGGACATGTATCAATGCAAAAAGAAGTTTTAAAAACTGCCGTTTTTCGGGAGCAGTCATTTTAATGATGCATAAAGTGAAAAAAAAAAAGTCAAATATTCCTTTAAATATCGTACCTGGGGGGTGTCTAAAGTATGCCTGTGAAGTGCCACGTGTTTCCCGTGTTTAGAACTGTCCCTGCACAAAATGACATTTCTAAAGGAAAAAAAAGCCATTTAAAACTGCTTGCGGCTTTAATGTCATGTCTGGTCCCGGTAATAGGGATGAAAATCTTTGAGAAAAATGGCATAGCTACCCCATCACCCCCCCCACCCCAGCCCATTACCAGCCCCTTTGGGTCATGTATGGATATTAAGGGGAACCCCGCACACAAAATAAAAAAGGCCCTATATACTCTGAACAGCCCTATACAGGCGGTGCATACAAGACAGGGACTGTAGGTTTGTTCTTATGTAGAATCTATTTGTAATTTTGAACAGGTACATTGTTTAAGTGTATCTCCAGCCAAAAAATCTATTTTTAAGCTTTTTGGAAAACATAGGGAAGGGTTACCACCCCTGTAACATTTGTTTTGCTGTCTGTGCCCCTGTTCAGAACATTTCACCTCACTTTCCGTCCCAATGACAAATGTTTTTGAAAAGTGTGGTTTTTATTGAAACAGGGATTGGTGATAAAGCATCAGTAGAGAGGAGACACCTTTTTCCCATATTAACTCTTACAGGAGAGAATTTCCCTTCCTAGGGGTAGATTTCCTCTCACTTCCTGTTGTCTCCTTCCGTTTGCAAGTAGGACTCGTTTGTACTTTGCTGAAATTTGCCCCTTATATGTTGGTGTTGCCACAACACTGTAAGCCCTCACAGTTACTCTTGGTGGGTGCATGAATGGGCCCTGCTGTGAATTATTAGATCAAGAATTGTAATTGCATGCCCCTGTTGAACAGGGGCTGAAAAATTGGGCCTTTGGTGGTGATGGTGGTGGTGTTGACACAACACTGTAAGCCCTCACAGTTACTCTTGGTGGGCGCAGGAATGGGCCCTGCTGTGAATTATTAGATCAAGAATTGTAATAACATACCCCTGTTAAACAGGGGCAGAAAAATTGGGCCTTAGGCACTGGTGCCACAACACTGCAACCCCTCACAGATACTGTACTTGGAGCACAGCAATGAGCCCTGTTGCAAAGTATTGCATCAAAAATTGTAATTACACACCCATGTTAAACAGGGGCTGAAAAATTGGGCCTTAGGCACTGGTGCTGGTCCCACGACACTGCAAACTCTCCCAGATACTCTAGTTGGAGTGCAGGAATGAGCCCTGCTGCAAAGCATTGCATAAAAAAAATTAATTACATACCCCTGTTAAACAGGGGCTAAAAAATTGGGCCTTAGGCACTGGTGGCGGCACCCAGAAATAAAAATGTTCTTCCAAGCTATCATCATCATCAATCGGATCATTGAGGAGGAGGAGGATAGTCAGTCAACATAACAGGACAGTCTCTCAGCATCAGCATCAGTCTTGAAGGGATGTGACATTTGAAAATAAATTAGTCTGTTATATCAGCTTCAGGTGTTTGGTAGCTGGTGGTGATCCAAGACTGGTTTATCTTTATGAAGGTCAGTCGATCAACCGAGTCGGTGGACAGGCGCACCCTGTGATCCGTGACAAATCCTCCAGCAGCACTGAATGTGCGTTCTGAAAGAACGCTGGATGCAGGACAGGCCAGTAGCTCAATTGCATACTGTGCAAGCTCTGGCCAGTGATCCATCCTCAAGACCCAGTAAGCCAGAGGATTTTCGGTGGGGAAGGTGTCCAAGTCTGACCTTGCCCCTAGGTATTCCTGCACCATGTATATCAGACGCTGGCGATGGTTGCTGGAACCGATCATACCTTGGGGCTGCGGACAAAAGAATTGTCTGAACGCATCGGTCAGACGGCCACCTTCCCCACCGCTCCTTCTTTGACTGACCGAAGCCTCAGCAACTCGTTGTCCAGGACCAGGAGTTTGTAACCTCCCAGTCTCTGGGAACGTGTTGCACAGACCTTTCTGAAAGGCCTCCCAGAGTTGTCTCATCCTCTGCTCCCTCTGCGATGGTAAGATAAGGTCCGCAACCTTACTCTTGTACCGTGGATCAAGGAGAGTGGCCAGCCAGTAATGGTCCCTCTCCTTGATCCGAAGAATACGAGGATCCTTCCGCAGACTTTGCAGGATCAGGGAGGCCATGCAGCGTAGGTTAGCTGAGGCATTCGGTCCGGAGTCCTCTGGGTCACTAAGGACGACATGATCCGCAGCCACCTCCTCCCAGCCACGTACAAGTCCACGGGTTTCTTGGGACTGTAAATCATCCCTAAAAGACTGCTGCTGATGATGCTGAGTGCCAGGCTCCACCTCCATGCTGACACAATCCTCCTCCTCCTCATCCTCCTCCTCCTCCTCTTCCTGTGCGATGGGTGGGACAAAAGGAACACTGTCTGGGTAAAGGGGGCCTTGAGAGGCAAGGAAGTCCTCCTCTTCCTGCCTCTGTTCTGCCTCAAGTGCCCTGTCCATTATTCCACGCAGCGTATGTTCCAACAGGTGGACATGAGGTACAGTGTCACTGATGCATGCACTGTCACTGCTCACCATCCTCGTGGCCTCCTCAAATGGTGCCAGGACAGTGCATGCATCCCTGATCATGACCCACTGGCGTGGTAAAAAAAACCCGAGCTCCCCTGACCCTGTCCTGGTGCCGTAGTCGCACAGGTACTCATTGATGGCCCTCTGCTGCGTGTGCAGCCACTGCAGCATGGCCAATGTTGAGTTCCACCTGGTGGGCATGTCACATATAAGGCGGTTCTTGGGCAGGTTCAACTCCTTTTGCAGCTCAGCCAGGCGAGCACTGGCATTATAAGATCTGCGGAAATGCACACAGACTTTCCTGGCCTGCCTCAGGACATCCTGTAAGCCCGGGTACCTGCCCAAGAACCGCTGCACCACCAGGTTAAGGACGTGAGCCACACAGGGCACATGGGTCAGTTGTCCCTGTCGGAGGGCGGAGAGGAGGTTGGTGCCATTGTCGCAAACCACCATTCCTGGCTTAAGCTGGCGTGGCATCAACCACCTCTTGGCCTGCCCCTGCAGAGCAGACAGAACCTCTGCCCCAGTGTGGCTCCTGTCCCCCAAACACACCAGCGCAAGCACGGCATGGCATCTTTTTGCCTGCGTACTTGCATAGCCCCTTGAACGCCTACGGAGCACCGCTGGTTCCGAGGCCAAAGCACAGGAAGAGGCCGTGGAGGAAGAAGAAGAGGAGAGGGTGGAGGAGAGAGGTGTGTCACAACCAGTAGTAGCATTTTGGAGGCGTGGCGGCAGAACAACCTCCAACACTACTGCACCTTGTCCTGCATCCTTCCCAGCTGCCAAAAGAGCTACCCAATGGGCCGTGAAAGAAAGGTAACGTCCCTGTCCATGCCTGCTGGACCATGAGTCAGCGGTAATATGCACCTTACCGCTGACCGCCCTGTCCAGCGAGGCCAAGACATTGCCTTCCACATGCCGGTAGAGAGCCGGAATCGCCTTCCGTGAGAAAAAGTGGCGTTTGGGAACCTGCCACTGAGGAACCGCACATTGCACAAACTCACGGAAGGGGGGCCGAGTCTACCAACTGAAAAGGCAGCAGTTGAAGCGCTAGCAATTTAGCCAAGCTAGCATTCAACCGCTGGGCATGTGGATGGCTGGGAGTGAACTTCTTTCGACGGTCCAGCAGCTGGGGCAGGGAAATTTGCCTGCTAGAATCGGACGTCGGTGTACTGCTAGCAGAGTGCCCGCAAGTACTCGGCTGTGACACACCTAATTGTACACCTTTATTCCTCTCAGTGCAGGTTTCAGAGAGGACTGAAGGTATAGTGGGGTTGGAGATCCCAGCTGATGCGGTGCAAGGAGAGGTCCGCTTTGTTCTTTGGTGTGGGTCTTTAAGGTAGGCTTGCCAACGAGCTGCATGGCAGGTCAACATATGTCTGGTCAAGCATGTGATGCCCAAGCGGCTGATGTTTTGGCCACGCGATATACGCTTGAGACATATGTTGCAAACAGCAGCTGTGCGATCTGATGCACTCGACTCAAAAAAGGCCCACACCAAAGAACTTTTTGAATAACGGGCAGAGGCAGCGCCCTGCACAGGCGGAGCTCTGCGGTGTGATTCCGTCGGTGTGCTGCCTTTACGCTGGCCCCCCAAGGGCATCCTGCCTCGTTGGAGATGTGCCTCCTCCTCATCCTCCTCCTCTCTCCTATTAGGCACCCACGTGGAGTCAGTGACCTCATCATCCCCTCCCTCCTCATCACTGGAGCCAATCTGGCAGTATGCTGCAGCTGCTGGAACATGACTGCCAGATTGGTGTCCTTCTTGAGCATCCCCTCTCTCTGCTCTCACGCTACTGCCTTCCTCTAGCTGGGTATCATCATCAGACCCTTCGAAACGCTGGGCATCCTCCTGGAGCATGTACCCAACACTGTGCTCAAACAGTTCGGGGGACTCCTCAGGAGGATATGGTGGGTCTAGGGAAGGAGTGACTGATGAAGACATTGATACCAGGGATGAGGACGCTTTGGCATCTGCTTTGCCAGTACCCTGAGCCTGGGTGAGAGAGGATGAGGGGGATGAGGAGGGCTTGGTCATCCACTCTACCAAGTCTTCGGCATGATGCAGCTCAACACGTCCAGCTGCCGAAAAGAAGGACAAGCGTGTCCCATGGCCACGTGCTGATGGCAATGCACCGTGTCCACGACCAGCACTGTTGTCTCTAGACACAGAGCCTGCTTGCCCTCTTTTATTGGCTCCTGACTGTCTGCCTCTCCTTGTTTGCCTTCCAGACATTCTAATGGCCTGCAGGGAGATGGGAAAACCAGCAATAAGGCCTAGCTTCAGGAGTATATTTTGCAGGAATTACACTATGCCTGCTGTAAGTGCTGCAAATGCCTGTTGGTGTAACACACTAGGAAAACACAGCAATACGGCCTAGCTTCAGGAGAATATTTTGCAGGAATCACACTACGCCTGCTGTAAGTGCTGCAAATGCCTGTTGGTGTAACACAATAGGAAAACACAGCAATACGGCCTAGCTTCAGGAGTATATTTTGCAGGAATCACACTACGCCTGCTGTAAGTGCTGCAAATGCCTGTTGGTGTAACAAACTAGGAAAACACAGCAATACGGCCTAGCTTCAGGAGTATATTTTGCAGGAATCACACTACGCCTGCTGTAAGTGCTGCAAATGCCTGGTAGTGTAACACACCAGGAAAACACAGCAATACGGGCTAGCTTCAGGTGTATAATGTGCAGGAGGCACACTACGTCCGCTGTAAGTGCTGTAAGTGCCTGGTAGTGTAACACACCAGGAAAACACAGCAATACGGGCTAGCTTCAGGTGTTTAATGTGCAGGAGGCACACTACGTCCGCTGTAAGTGCTGCAAATGCCTGGTAGTGTAACACACCAGGAAAACACAGCAATACGGGCTAGCTTCAGGTGTATAATGTGCAGGAGGCACACTACGTCCGCTGTAAGTGCTGCAAATGCCTGGTAGTGTAACACACCAGGAAAACACAGCAATACGGGCTAGCTTCAGGTGTTTAATGTGCAGGAGGCACACTACATCCGCTGTAAGTGCTGTAAATGCCTGGTAGTGTAACACACCAGGAAAACACAGCAATACGGGCTAGCTTCAGGTGTATAATGTGCAGGAGGCTTAGCAACAATGACACTGACACTGTCCCCTGCCTATCCTTCTCTCTCCCTGCACACAAGGTTTAGCAAAGAATATGACACTGACACTCTCCCTGCCTATCCTTCCCTCTCCCTGCACACAAGGTTTAGCAAAGAATATGACACTGACACTCTCCCTGCCTATCCTTCTCTCTCCCTACACACAAGGTTTAGCAAAGAATATGACACTGACACTCTCCCTGCCTATCCTTCTCTCTCCCTACACACAAGGTTTAGCAAAGAATATGACACTGACACTCTCCCTGCCTATCCTTCTCTCTCCCTACACACAAGGTTTAGCAAAGAATATGACACTGACACTCTCCCTGCCTATCCTTCTCTGTCCCTACACACAAGGTTTAGCAAAGAATAGATTTGACACTGTCCCTGCCTATCCTTCACTTTCCCTGCCCCGGAACACACTACACGAGGCCGCCGCGCTGGCGGCCTTTTATAGTGTGGGGCATGTACTAAACCCCCTCAGCTATAATTGGCTACAGGCATCCTGGCCTGTGGCCAATCATTGCTCTCCTCGCTGCCGGAGCTGTGATTGGCCAAGCATGCAGGGTCACAGTGCATGCTTGGCCAATCACAGCGCCGGGATTGCACTGCGATGGCGCAGTGTATTGTGGGCCGTTCGCGTCACTCAAATTTGGCGCGAACGGCCCAAATCGTTCGTTGTTCGCCAAACGCGCGAACAGCCGATGTTCGAGTCGAACGTTTGTTCGACTCGAACACCAAGCTCATCCCTAGTCACAATTGCCATTTCTACATTTTCTCTATGACAAAGCAAATCTTGACTTTTTTTGTAGAATTCTACTTTAAGTTCTACATGTGGGAGTGATACATACAGTCTCCTGGATTTTTCATTGGAATTTATAGAAAACCCATGTAGACTAGAAACAACAGCAAAGCTATGCATTCACAACCGTTCCAGTGATAGAACGGGAACTCTTCTGTGAGTCTGATGTACAATAACAGCAATAATGCACGAGGGATAAAACATAGTCCTACTCTATACCCACAATTATTATAGAGTTCTTAAAATTGTGTCAACTTTGTAGTAAATTGTAATGTTTTGTATTTTCCTAATATATTTTAAAAAGTACCATAGAACACGTTTTTGAAGGTGTGCATGAACAAATATAAATACTAAACAAAATCTTGTAATTTTAGCAACATTTTCACATTACCGTTTACACATTCCTAATAGCTGCTTGTCAAGTTAAATACTCACATAACAAGGACTATACTCATCATCTCCATGAGATCAGATAGCAGGTCCCATGCTTACATATATTCAGGAAAAACATATGGTTGGAAACCGGTTGTAATTCATTAACAGCTTGCCTATGTTGCAAATCATCCACTGAAATCAGGACACATGCTATGCGGAGGAAAGGAAACAAATGTCATTAAAAATGATTCATATACCTTAGATTTAATGAGTGCTGATGCTTGAGGTATTCAGTTATTTGATCAATAATATAGATTAAAGTGCTTTGTGCAGAGAAATTTGTCTGTAGTAGCAATCTGTAATTTTTGTGACAATGGTCTTGTTTTATGAACCATACTGTTAATTTCATTGTTTACCACAATCCAGTGAGCAATCACATACAGTGAGACATATGGATAAATTTCAAAACAGCACATGGTTGGGTCCTAATGAGTATTAGCATACTGTGCATTACAGGTGACTTCCAAGGTTTGTTCATTGAACTTTACTAATTCTATATTCTTACTGTATCTGATTAATGCTTGGCAGTGATTTTGCTGTCACAGTAATTATTAATGCTACAATAAAAATATTAACAACACATGCTACCTATCACTTAAAAGTGACTTAAACAATAAGTAATATTTAGTATTTAACATCACCTACAACAAAATTGCACCCCAGAGCTGATTTGGAGCCCAGAAAACTAGAAAACTGCAATGCTATGTTTGCTGCATCATTGTTACCCTGACAACCTGGTTGGAATTCCACATATCAATTAGGGTACAGAATAGGATACAAAATTTCAATGGTCAAAGTTCAGTTTTCCAATAAAAATGTGATAACTTGTATGGCTTACGATTTAAGATATATGAAAATTCCCAGTCAACAGATACAGAATATATGGAAAAGCCAAATGATGGTGATCTTTACATCCACGACATTATTACGGTAGTTATGTATTCACTGCACCAACATATTCTTCATCATTTTACATAGTAGTACATGGAACCTTATATGTATATTATGTATATATATATATATATATATATGTATATATATATAAAAATATGTATATATATATATATATATATATATATATATATATATATATATATATATACACACATACCGTATTGATCGGCGTATAACACACACAGGCGTATAACACGCACCCTAACTTTAAGAGGGAAGTTTCAGGAAAAAAAACTTTACACATCCACCTGTGTATGTCACGCAGGCACAGTTTGTCCCAGGCACCTTCAGCCTGAGGGCGTTGGTCGGATGGAGGTTCTAGGCAGCCTAGGCTTAGAGGACGTTCAGAGGTCGTGTTCCATCCCAGGCACCTTTAGCCTGGGGTGAGGTACTCGGATGGAGATCTGGAGCTCAGTACCCACCACTGAGTTCCGCGAGGGAAGGAGATCCTAGGGAACCCCAGGAGTGGGTACCCGAATCCGGAGGCGTAATGGACCGGTGGGGGGTACTTGCTTGAAGACCTGGTGCAGCATATTGCCAGTGACAGGTGAGCCTCCATCGGAGACCGCCTGGAAGGATAATCCCCCCTCGCTCAGAGACCGCAACCTACTTTCAGGAAGGAAAGTGGAGAGTTCATTGTGTCTGGGCCTACTCGCATCCACACCCCCCCTGTCTGTTCTGTTCTTTGAGGGGGTCCAACTGATTGTGTTCACTTTTGCATTGAGAAGAATAAAGGAGTGTTGGACTTTAATGGTGTGGGGTTCATTTTCTGGCAGACATTGCTCAAAGGTAAAATAAGAACTTTGCTCACACCACACAACTATCTGCGGTGAAGGCTTGGCGTGGTGACCCCGCTCTCTCCTCTCTAAGATACCACTAGACAAGAGACAGACGAGCTGAAGATAGAGTGGAGAGGGGAGGTCGCTACACGTGGGGGCTCGGGTCCGGTATGGTGTTCGTGCTACTACGGAGTTGAACGTGTCTGCCGGGAGGAGTTCCGAGTAGGTGGGCCACATTATTGGCCAAAGTGCATCCCTGCTCGAAGTCGTGGACATGACCCAGTGAAGGGAAAGGCCCGCGCAGAAGAGCGAGAGAAGGGGGGAGCCCAGCCGTGTGAAGTAGTACACGTGGGGGTTTCTATTTGCACTGCGCCACCAGGCACACCCCCACCGCTTAGTATGTGGGCGTGACTCAGAGAAAAAGAAGAAAAGCCTGCGAACTGGAGCAAAGGGGAGGAGTCCAATACGTGTGAAGGACTACACGTGGGACATTGGCGCAAAAACTGGCAATGCGCAATGGACCAGCAGCAAGAACCATGTTCGGACATACATCGTGGATTCCGGTTCACCCTTCTACCACGCCTATTTGGCCAGAAGGTTGCTGCTGAGTATGGATGGGAGTATCCGTACTTGTCCAAGGAGTTGTTGTATGAGGTGGAAGTGTGCCAGGAGCGCTGGTTTAATGACTTTGTGTGGACCCACCTTCAGGTTCCACATGCCCGCAGGTACCTTGCATGTTCCCCCAAGGCATCCCAGCGCTTTAAAGACTGCAAGGCAGAATGGATGTTGGGACGGCACATCCACGTGGACAAGGTGCTGATCTGGCGCAAAGAAGGGGAGGATGTCGAGTACCATCTGGAGACCATGGATCAGCACTTGAAACCACTTGTTTTGCCACATCCCCGTTTCTATCTGTAGGAGGAAAGAGGCTCCGTTCTTGTTCTTTATGCTGCTGAACTTTCTGGGGTTTGTTGTCCTTGTTACCCAGAGGAATGAAAGACTGTTCCTGTGTTTGTTCTTCAATTCTCCAGCAAGAAATCATGGACTCTGGGGTAGATAGGGCTCAAAAGAAGAAGGAAAGTTCCACGAGTGCAGTTACCGCAATGCTGTCACCAGGTGGCAGTGTTGCGCATCGATAACACTTTTCACACACTCACTCTATGAAGGAAGGGATTTCTTTACGGAGAGGTTTCTTCCTTCTCACACGAATACATGTGTCAGGGTTTATGTGTGTTAACTTTCTTTTCCCCTCTGCAGGAGAGCATCCCATCAAGACCACTGAGTATGGGGTGGGTCTTAGTCAGGATGGGTGGGGAAGAGTGTAATGTGAAAATGTGATTTTCAATGTTATGGTTAAATGTTGTTGTTTCCCTTCCCTTTCATGTAGGGTTCAGACACAATTGCTCCAGTTGGTTAGTTTTTTTTCAAATTTTTTTATTTTTGTACAATTTATAGTTGGTTTCTGGACTGGGCTGTGCCAGCCGTTGAGGGCATAGTTTATTCCAGACACTGGAGACCAGTATCAAACCACCAGGAGGAGAGTGTAGCGGGTATGCACTTTCCTTGTGTGTTAAAACTGGCAGAGACAACAGTAATGTACAGTTCCCTGCAGCCCAGCGGGTGGCGCTGTCGCCTTGGGCTGGGGTTGAACCATTGCTGTGTGCCGGTCCCCTTTTTGTCCTCCCTCGGCAGGGTATGGTGGAGCGGGGAACCCGCCGTGCTTGCTGGGAGAGGGTATAAAGGCAGCCGGCCATCTTTGTCACAAGGTCGAAGTCCCAGGCACCTTCAGCCTGAGGGCGTTGGTCGGATGGAGGTTCTAGGCAGCCTAGGCTTAGAGGACGTTCAGAGGTCGTGTTCCATCCCAGGCACCTTTAGCCTGGGGTGAGGTACTCGGATGGAGGTCTGAAGCTCAGTGCCAACCACTGAGTTCCGCGAGGGAAGGAGATCCTAGGGAACCCCGGGAGTGAATACCCGAATCCGGAGGCGTAATGGACCGGTGGGGGGTACTTGCTTGAAGACCTGGTGCAGCATATTGCCAGTGACAGGTGAGCCTCCATCGGAGACCGCCTGGAAGGATAATCCCCCCTCGCTCGGAGACCGCAACCTACTTTCAGGAAGGAAAGTGGAGAGTTCATTGTGTCTGGGCCTACTCGCATCCACACCCCCCCTGTCTGTTCTGTTCTTTGAGGGGGTCCAACTGATTGTGTTCACTTTTGCATTGAGAAGAATAAAGGAGTGTTGGACTTTAATGGTGTGGGGTTCATTTTCTGGCAGACATTGCTCAAAGGTAAAATAAGAACTTTGCTCACACCACACAACTATCTGCAGTGAAGGCTTGGCGTGGTGACCCCGCTCTCTCCTCTCTAAGATACCCCTAGACAAGAGACAGACGAGCTGATGATTGAGTGGAGAGGGGAGGTCGCTACATATATATACACATTATATATATATATATATACACACACACACACACATACATACATACATACATATATATACCGTATTTTTCGCTCCATAAGACGCACCTGACCATAAGACGCACCTAGGTTTTAGAAGAGGAAAACAAGAAAAAAATATTCTGAACCAAATGGTGTACTGAAATATTTTATATTATACTACTACTATAGGTGGGTGGTGGACACACAGCAATACCACCCCCCCCCCTATCAAATCAGCTCAGCTACACTATACCTGGGTGGTGGACACAGCAACCTCCCCCCCTTCCCAGATCAGCTCAGGGTGGCAGGGCAGACACAAACACCCCTTCAGCCTCTTCTATCACAACAGCTCATGTGACTGGGCAGTGGATATCATGCTAGCCCACATCTCCCACCCCCTTATCACCAGCTCAGCTCACCTCAGGCAGTGGAGGACACTGTCATTACAATTCACAACCCCCTCTGGCTGGCTGGCTCTCAGCCTCAGATGTACATGGGCAGCAGCTAGGAAGGAGGACTGGGAACATAGTTTACAACAGCAGCAGCTGCCGGGGGAAGGAGCAGGAAGTGAGACTGGACCAGACCACGGCGCCGGGGGGGGGGTTCTGGCGAAAAAAAAAAACAGCCAGGGTTCTCGCCGCTTTCAAGATAATGTCACCTCTGGCGGGAGCGCACCCCCATAGCAGCGCTACTGACACTGACATGTTTTGACACCCGGCCGTCTCCCCCCCGCTCCCCCTATGTATGTCCC